>CM074719.1:222931317-224174858 GCA_037306005.1 Rhinophrynus dorsalis | reverse complement strand
TTGACAGGTCTGATTCCCAAAACATAATAAAGAAATGGAAGACTTTATTGTATTGGCCAGTGTGGAAGAAAAATGACCTTTTGTGGTGCTGAAGTCTCTGAAATATTGCCAATCATCTTAGTGATAGATTCCACCTTGGGCAGATAGCAAATTCATAGGGCACTAAGCAATTAAATTCACCAACTTATTTCACTTTAGCCAGAAAATCCCAGCAGTCCCTGTGAATCTTGCACATCTGTCGGTCCTGAATGAAATGCCCATGAAAACCGACATCACAGGATCTCAAACACCTCTCTGGTTTTTAAATGTTCTTACAGTCTGCCTGCTTCGGTCTGAAAAAACTTTCAGAAACTGTCATGTCCACCTCCATGGACATGACATGCATGTTCATAGCGGCAGACATGGAAGTGACATCCAGGACTGACTGAAGGGCCATTAGAATTTTCTTGCCATTATAAGGTAAGTTGTAGTTATTACTAGGATGTGCTAGGTCTTCTTTATTAGTTTCTGTATTATTTGATATACAAAACAAACAGGAAATGTACAACTACTGCAGCCATTGTGTACATTCAATAAATCAAGAAGCGGAAGAGAGCACTGTGTCTTAGTGGGTATATCTTGGGTTCTGTTACATGAGCCCTATAATCTCTTCACTACTGTGCACCCATAATAGAGATACAAGTAGTAAGAAAATGTTAATATACACAATAAGCCAGCTACATAGCTCCCTGTGTACATTAATATACTGGATTCCTAAAACTTCTCAAAATAATGAATTTAGAAATAAACTAAATAAAGTTCACAATGTAGAATTGTTTTGCAACCCAGCCATTATAGTAAGGATCTTATGGAAAAAAGTAAAGAGGAGCAGACCAACTACCCTAGGAGACAAGTAAGACCTCCTGTTGATTTAAATAGGACTCTCAACCTCTTGAATGCTTGAGAGGCCTCCAGAACATTGCTTCACAGTGCATTGGGGACCTCTCTTATATTCAAAAAGTTAAAAGTGCGATCTGAATCAATGAGAGTTTGGGGCATTTTATCTCTCCTCTATGCCCCCCATTTTTCCCTAGCCACATGGTATTGCTTACATTACTACCCTTCACTTTTATTTACGACCCTCTGATAAGTGTTTCCTGTTTGTTTTGTTATGTATAGGGAAAACATGCTATTGTTTTAATTGTTTTGCATTATGGGTGGGATTTGGGTCAATCTGTGTGGCACAGGAACACCATCATCTTAGACTACTTGTCTAGTGTTTTTAATCAGATCATCATTGATAATCCATGCATTGCACTGTGACAGGGTATTGTCCTTAATAAAATCTTGGTTATACTGGAATGCAACTGAGTTTGTTATAGTGAGCAAACCTATATAACAGTTTATCGGGTTCTTTTAAGATCTCATTAAGTGTGGCAGTGTGTCTGTTGCCAGATATATATCTCCTAACTAGATACACTGGTGATTTATGTTTAATGTTGATTTACGTCTCACTTAGTTTGAAAGTTTAACATGTTTTAATGTCTCCCTTGAGCATAATACTTTGAAATTTGTTTACATGTTGGATGTTTTTTGAGATCCATTTTAAACACAGATGAATGATTGGTGGATCAAGGGAATGGGAATGGTCTTACCACCCATCACCAAAAAACACACCATACCCTTTTCTTAATAACCTTTATCCCCCCACTCAACCTGGGGAGGATCTATACAACCATTTTGGTGATTGCACACCATTACTAATGCTCATTTTCAAAATAACATTAAGTAGCCAGTGGAAACGGATTACTTACTTCATAATATTAAACACCTTGAAAAAAAGCATAAATGTACACTTTCAGAGGATGATATTATCACATTATCTAAACATTAAGAGGATCTTGCCTGGGTTCATAATGAAAACATTACAAAAGCATTTCACTAGCACAAAAATATGATCCACTATATGAATGGGAACAAACATGGGAAATTGCTGGCTAGAGTTGTCAAAAGATAACAGAAGAATAATTACATATCTTGAATTAAAGATACAAAATACACACTTTTCTTTCCCAAACATGTCTAATGTCTTTTTACAAATCCACCCACTGGAACACAACAAATTAAAACCCTTATATATCATTTCCTATGTCAATAAGGGATCAAATGACTAACATAAGACTTAATTACTTTATTAGTAAACCCATCCTTGATGGAAGAACTTAATAATGTGATCAAAAATTTGACTTTACAAAAAAGTCCTGGTGTAGATGGGTTTTCAACCTTGCATTATAAAATATTTTTTCATATAATTTGACCTCATATGTTCCAAATGCTTCCAATGCTATGAGCTCCTTTATATTCTTATATCTTAGAAACACATATTGCATTGATTCCAAAACCTAATAAGGATACAAATGACAGATTTTGCTAATTACCATCCTATCTTCCTACTGAACAATGACATTACATGTTTTGTGAAATTGATTGCTTATTGGTTAAAACATTGCATACAAATATTTTTTAATCCATCCCAGTCAGTCAGGATTTGTCCCAGGTATGAAAACCAAAGACAAAACTATTAACAACATTATTGATCTATAATACTCTCCTTTAACACAAATTCCTGTGCTTTTGGTTTCCAGCAATACGGAAAAAGCTTTCAACATAGTTATCTGGTTATACATTGAAGAACTTCTTTTGTATCTGGGGGTGGGTGTGCCCTTAATGCATTAATAACATTTTGAGTCTTTATTCTTCTCTGTTGGCCAGACTAAAAATCAAAGGTTTTGTCACAGTTTGTTTTTCCTCTATTACTAATGACACATGTCACTGATGCCCACTGTACCCAATACTTTTCATTTAACCCCATCCTGGTTCAGTAGATTAAACTTAGTTAAAATGATTATTCTTTATACCTTGAACTTGTGTCTTATACCTTCCTTGGACCATAATGTTAATACACCCACTAAAACTTTAAAAGTATTGAGATCTGTTTTCCCTACTACGAAAGACTATACTTTCTTTTCACATCCTCACCTTTATTATTCTAGACTAGATTATTTTTTTAATACTCAGTTTTATCTTGATATTCTGTCTAAAGTGGACATTGGCTCTATAACAATTTCAGATCATGCACCTATCTTCTTATCTCTCTCTTTCAATCAAATTCCAAAACCTTTCAGACCCTGGCGGGTGAATGAGTCTCTACTCCAGGATTCAGAGGCTCGAGACAAGATCTCGAAAGATTTAGAGACATACTTTGCACTTAATGCTTCATCAGAGGAATCTTCTAACTCGATATAGGAAGCTCATAAGTGTTTTATCCGTGGTTCTCTCATCTCTGTAGGTGGTTGGAAGAAGAAGAAATGGAGGAACGAATTGGATACTGTTTTGTCTCGGATTTCTAACCTGGAATCACGACATAAATCAAATCCATTCCCTGCCCTCTTTGAGGAACTTCCAGCAGCACGTTCCAACCTGGCCTCCATTCTTCAAGCTCAGTCACTCAAGTCCCACATGTGGTTCAGGTATAGATGCTATATCCATGGGGACAAGTGTGGGAAGGTTTTGGCATCTTTGGTGAGGAAATCACGAGCATCATCACACTTGGTATTTGCAATGCATCAGGTTTTATTGTACAGAAATATGATAGTATTGCAGAAGAATTTGCTTGTTTTTATAAATCTCTGTACAATCTTCGGGACTTAGATGATTGACACAATAATATACAGAGACATTCTCTAATCTCTCAATTCCTACTGCAGGCTGATACCCCTCACCTGTCATCTGTTGCTGCTGCTTCACTGGAAGCTTCCTTCACTGCAGATGAGATAAGACAAGCAGTTAAATATATACCTAAGGGTAAGAGCCATGGACCTGATGGATTTTCCACCCTTTATTATCAGACGTTTTTGGAAGTCCTCATACTTCACCTTCAGTCCTTCTTCAATTCTGTCCTAGATGGATCTTCTTGGTCTACTCACTCGCTCTGTGCACATATAGTAGTCTTGCCGAAACTTGGTAAGGACCATACTGATTGTGGGGGGTAGTGTCCTATATCTTTGCTCAACAACTATTCAAAACTATTCGCCACACTATTGGCTTCTCGTCTTCAACCTCTCCTACTGGATCTCATTAGCTCTGATCAAGCTAGATATAATATCATAAGAACGATTTCCCTCAAGCAGAAAGTAATGGATAACCCCCAGCCTTTTCTTCTGTCTTCTCTTGACGCTGAGAAGGCATTTGATAGGGTGGACTGGTTCTATATGAAGGAAGTCCTGAAGTGGATAGGTCTGGGGCCCCAATACTTGGGAGCAGTTCTTTCTATGTATGATTCTCCTTCTGTTAGAATTTCTGTAAATGGTATCCTTTCCTCCCCTTGTATTATTAACAATGGTACCCGCCAGGTCTGCCCACTATCCCTGCTGTTATTTGTGCTCATCTTAGAACCGCTGCTTGCCTCTATACGTGCCAATGCTCTTATCACTGGGGTACTATTGAGCACGACTGAGGTTAAGATATCTTGTTTTGTGAATGATATCCTGGCCATCTTAACTGTTCCTATTGCCTCCTTAAAAGAACTAACCTCGGTACTTACATGCTACGGATCATTCCCTGGGCTGAAATCTTCAGAAATCTGAAATTATGCTGATCCGACTCTCCCATGATTTGCTCCGCAAGATACAGTTGATGTTTACATTTCCTTGGGTTGAAACAGGGCTCAAGTATCTGGGTGTTTATCTTACTCCGGATGTGAAACAGGTTGCTATGTATAACTTGAGTCATCTAGAATCTGCTTTGAAACAAGACATCTCCTCTTGGGACAAAGTTTTTGTCTCATGGACAGGCAGAATTAATTTGGTAAAAATGATTGTATTACCCAAGATTTTGTATATCTTTAGGGCACTACCTATACACGTGCCAGCATCTGGGTGGTTTGGGCATGCCTGATATCTTTAAATATTGGCAAGCTGCTTCACTCCAAACGTTGATGGAACTGTGTAGCATTGATCCATGGAAAGAATGGGCAAAGCTTTTACACACATTGTGCCCTGTGGTCTGTTATCAACAATTATTGTGGATCTTCCAGAAATCACTCCCCCCGGTACTAGCCCATCATATAGTTGGTGGTCACCTGCTACCTCTCTGGTTTCGTTATTATGAACAATTAAATTTGTCCGCTTTCCCCTCACCGTTCTTAGGAAACCCAGATTTCCCACCTGGTTTGCACCGCTCTCATTTTCATGCATGGGACGGAGCGGATGCGGTGGCATCATTCACCATTGTCCCTTCGTAGTTTCATAGCCACTTACCCGTCTGCTTGTTGAAGATGCGGTCATGCTTTTGGCTTCTTATATCATATTTAGCGGCTGTGCCCTAGGATATAACCTTTCTAGAAGGAGATAAACGACCATATCACTACCTTATCAGGACTTCTTTCCCCTTTTCTGCCACAGATATTGCTGCTCAACGTAAGGCCTGAGGATGTAGTGCCAGATAGTTTTTCATACACTGCTTATCGGATTTTGCTTTCGGTGGCAAATGCCTGTGTCACTGCTATGTGGCAGTCAGAAAATCTGCCAACTGTATGTGACTGGAAATCCAGGATGCAGACCACTTTGTCTATGGAGAGCTTATATCTCTGATTAACGGGTAGTTTCGACCAGTCTTCTCAATTTTACTCACCCTGGTTTGTGTTTCTGGGTATAGATGTTGGCCTTTGGATACCCTACGCTCCTCTGCATGCAGCTACCATCCCATGATATGCTGCCTGAAGTGCTACTTGTCCTTATCCCCACCACCCCCAGGCCTGTCGACCTCTTCTTTTATCATGCTGTATCCCTTCCCTTATTTGCTCTTCGTTAATCCCTCTTTTGTCCTACCTTACTCTTTTTTTCTTCATTTCCCTTTTTTTGCTCCCTCTCTCTCTTTCTTCATCTCTTCCTCTTTTCACTTGAACTAGTTTGACTTACCAGTTCTTTGGTGAATTATATCTGGATGCTACCACTGTTTGATATGCATACTCTTACGAGATTTAGGCTCTTGTTTCTCCTTTTATGTTTTTCTCTGCCTATCATCACTTTCGCTGACTCGATGACTCACATGCTGTGGTGTTTCATCAACCCATTTTGTACTATGGGCTATATTTTTCAAGGCGTTTATTTTGTAATTTTGGAAATGTCATTCTTCTGATTTTTACCACTGCTTTCCATGATATGTTGTATGCATCTTTTCTTCTTATTCAATAAACGTTTTAAAACCAAAAAAAAAAATATTCTTCCCCAAATATTATATCTTTTTAATACTATAACACTCCACATACCCTCAAGAATACTACATAAATTGCAATACCTTATTAATTCCTTTATAATGCCATACAAAAAATGCATCTGACTACCTCTTCACCGCACTGTGGAAGCTTAAGTATGCCAGATGTGAGGAAATTGTATTATGCATCCACCTTGACTATCTTATTAGATTGTCCTAACACTAGAGTGAAGGAATGGGTCACTTCGCTTCATCTTCATTTTCCCAAGACAGAAATTATCCTATTGATGAAAACAGAATTTCACTACCCATTGGATCCTTTCCCTCTCCTCTTCATCCCATTTATGGTAATCCCGATTTCCCCTCTGGATACTTACATAGCCCCTTTGCTTTCTGGAAATGCGTAGATTTACACATTCTAGATTATCAGATCCTAGACTCAGGCATCCCTTCTTTGATTATTTCCACCAGAATTGTTATCTTCCATCCTCTCAGGCCTGGCAATATATATGCAACTTTTCAATTTCCTTTTAGAATTTTTGGCTAAAGGATACTCGGTGTGAAGCTTGACACCTTTTGAACATGGATGGAAACAAGGAAGATTGTCATTACACTATTTAAACATTATATACAATACTGATCTTTGCAGCTACTGATAACAAATCCCACTTTCTACTGCAGTGGGAAGGGGAAGATGATCTTTCAATTACTTGGCCTATAATTAACTAATGAACTGTTTTCAAATGCTTTCTTTACAGTGCACCCAATATAACAAACAAAGATGTTAATTTGAAATGTTTAACAAGATGCTATTACACTCTTCAAAGACTTGCTAAGATGTTTTTTTACTTGTTCCCCACTCTGCTGGAGATGCAATCAGGAAATGTTAGATTATAACTCCTTCCTGGAATCAAGTAGTTAATGAGGTCAACAATATTGTAAGGCTCAACATAGCAACTGTTCCATTACCATTCATAGTTTTAGCTATGCCTGACTTGAGTTATAACTACAAAACATCAACACATTCTAACCAACTAGCTAGCACAGCAAAGCATCTTGTACCATTACACTGGAGAAATCAAGTTTCTCCATCACTTGCAGAGTGGCCCAACAAATTAAATTTAACGGACCCTCTAGAGATAACTCATGTCCTAGCAGCTGGCAAAGTTAACCTTTTCACTTAAGTGTGGAGCCCTTGGTTTCAGTTTTATTATTTCCTTTAAGATCAGTGCTCCTCATCAAATATATTATATTTTAAGACCTGTGCTTCTGATCTGTTCTTTCGTTAACCATTATCATAATAGGGGTATTTCTTTGGATGCCATTTCAAGCCTAGCCCCACTCAGGATCTTTGACAGGTGGGCCCCTGTGACATGGGCCAGGCTTTGTTTCCTTTTCCCTTATGAAACTTTATCTCTTCCATTGTCCTACCTCTATCCTTCATTCTCTTTCATAGATTGAATACCATTTAAGACCACACTACATTTCCTAAAACGGCTTTGTATTCAACTTTGACCAAACTTTAGTCCCGGTTCACTTTCCAGGATTTAAGACCTCTTTATTGACATACTTTATTGTACATTGTGGTTTATATGATATTAGCAAAAATGTCATACATACAGCACATACACACACACACACACACACACACACACACACACACACACACACACATACAGAGCCATGAGAAAGGGGCTCATGAGAGAGAGAGACACATAGTTACAGATGCATACACACCTGAGAAGGGGGTGTCATGAAAAACACACCTATACATAGCTATAGAAATAAATAAAAATTGAATAGTCCTGACTTCACCACTGAGGTATATGCAACTTCATGATAAAGGCAAAGTCAGTATGGACAAACCCTTGATATAATGGGGAATGAAGAGGAAAAATATGGCTCTACATCTACTGGATTACAATGACCATCATGTGGGTAGCTGAGGATGATGGGAACTGTAGTTCAACAAAGGGGGAAGCCATAAGTTGTCCATCTGTTTTACAGGAGATGGTGATTTTGACAGCAGACACAGGAGAAAGCAATATGAGTCTAAGTGAGTCCAAACAGGTGAGAAGAGGATAATTGTAGGGAAGGTGGGCAGGGGAGAATGTGATAATGGGAGACAGGGAGAAGGTGACAGAGGGGATGGGGGAGAGAGTGTAGACATAAGTCTTTCAATAGTAGGGCTGTGATGTATGTAAGTTGAACAGTGGAAAGTGAATGTGAGGCAATGTGGAGGAGCAGGAGAATGTAAGGCGATGCTTTAAAGGCAAGAGTGTGAGAGAATCAAGCAAAGGTGAGAGAGGGTGTAGCGTGAGGTAGAGAAGGGGAATGTGAGTCAATGTGTCAAAGGGGAGTGTTAGTCAACCCGGCTAAGGTAAGGGAGGGTGTAGAGTGAGGAGGTGTGTTATGTTTTGAAGGCTGCCGTCATGTAGGTGGTGTTTGGGAGTAGGTGTGTGCTGTAGTGGAGGGTGAAGTCCTCACAGAGATTTTCACAACAGTGGGCAGGGGGGCTACACCCTCCTGTGAAACTCACATTCCATGCTGTTCCAGTGGAGCAGGCAATATGGAAGAGTTTTGCATGACTCCTCCTTATTGCTGCCTCTGGAAGCGTGTGCCAGGGCCACAGAATTTATGTCAAATGACCTCTTCTTCTTTTATTAGTATAGATTATGTGTGATCTCTTCTGGTTTATTGAGGTCTGCATTGCAATTTTTTAATCTTACAGTAATGTATTTAAAAGAAAAATCCTATTTATCTAAAAGGGGCTTTTAACATCTTAATGCTGGGCTGCAGGTGCTTAAAAAAAATACATTAAAATTCTCCTCCATAATGGCGCATAACGAGCCCCCAATATATATAGTTACATAGTTACATAGTAATTTAGGTTGAAAAAAGACTTGCGTCCATCCAGTTCAACCCTTTTCCTATTCCTGTTTACCATCGCTGACCCAAAAGAAGGCATCCGACTCCAAATGGCAATCAGATTTCTCCCTGGATCAACAAGCCCTAACTAAATATTAATCCCAATACTAACGTGTATAGCCCTCTATATTATGCTCTTTTAAATAAGTATCCAGGCCCCTTTTAAAGGCATCTAATGTATTTGATAGCACCACCTCCTCCGGAAGTGCATTCCATACCTTTATTGTCCTTACTGTAAAGAAACCCTTCCGCTGTTGTAGACTAAATCTCCTTTCCTCAAGTCTAAGCGGGTGGCCCCTTGTCCTGTGTACTGTTCTGTTAATGAACAGGTCTTTTGAAAGCCCTTTATATGGGCCTTGAACATATTTATATAGTGTTATCATATCCCCTCTAAGACGCCGTTTCTCTAGTGTGTACAAGTTTAACTTTTCTAGCCTCTCTTCATAACTAAAACATTCCATTCCCCTTACTAGTTTTGTAGCCCTCCTCTGCACTCTCTCTAGTTCCATAATGTCCTTCTTCAGAAAGGGCGCCCAGAATTGAACAGCATATTCTAGGTGGGGTCTTACCATGGACCTGTAAAGAGGCATAATTATATCTTCCTCCCTTGAGTCAATACCCCTTTTAATACATGCCAATATCTTATTGGCCTTTGCAGCTGCCAGCTGGCACTGCATGCTACTGCAAAGTCTATTGTCTACCATTACTCCTAAATCCTTTTCATTAGTAGATTTCCCCAGAGAAACACCATTTAAACTATATGTTGCATATTAAACTATATGTTGCATTTAAACTATATGTATGTAGATAGATAGATAGATAGATAGATAGATAGATAGATATATAGATAGATAGATAGATAGATAGATAGATAGATAGATAGATAGATAGATAGATAGATAGATAGATAGATTCCTCTTGGTGTATGTTAACATGAATTTGCTCCCATTTTTGACTGTTACATCTGGATGCCACTATTCCCAGTGGAGATCTATGATATTCATCACTGTTTCCAAATATAATTACTGTCATCTGCAACACTTTCTCCCTTCATTTCTAAATAATATTTATGTATTTTCTTTATATGCACACCAATTGGGCAATCAAATATTGATTTAGAAAACAGGTCTATTACTATTAGTTCTATCAGGAGTGGGTGAAATCTCTTGCCGTATTCCTGCAGAAAAATCCGCTTTTAAAGCTGTGATTAAAATCTTTGCATTTTTCGCCCATTTGGCAAAATGTTTCTCCATTTTTTCAATGACTAGAAAGTTTTCACCCATTTATTTACGTGGGGTTTTGCCTTTTCGCTATAAAAATGTGATGTATTTGAGGAAGTGAAACACAATAGAAGAAGCTACAGAGCTACAGAGCTATTCTGCTGTGATCCTGAAGCAAAATTGAAGCAGGAGAGGCTCATAGTAACTGTTATCACTATGAGCAGGTTTAAAACTAATAAAAGGAGGAACTGGAAGGACCATCTGTGTCCACTGAGTCTGAGTCTGAGGATGAAGTGAGCACTACGGAAGCATTGCTGATCAGTCCCCCTAACTCACCCCCAGGGTTTTTGGAGAAATTAATGTCATGGGAGGAAGAAGAGGGTAGTAATGAGAGCAGGACAGGTAGGCTGACAGTGCCTGCTGCAAAACGTGCTGCGCCTGCTGTAAGATGTGCTGTGCCTGCTGTCTGATGTGCTGCCCCTGCTGCCAGTGCCACCACCAGTGCTGTGCCTGCTGCCAGTACTGCCCCTGCTGCCATCAGTGTTGTGCCTGCTGCCAGTGCTGAACCTGTTGCCACCAGTGCTGAGGCTGCTTCTAGTGTGTCTTGTAATACTCAGGAGGGGGAGAAGGAGAAGATGATACCAAGTGTGACAGCAGGGGACCCTAAGTCACACTTGCCATCCCCAAGCAGTACCACCAGTGCTAGTACTACTACAACTAAGGTCCAACAGCTTGTTAGTGTTAGGAGTATATAATCAATATGCTCATATTAATAGTGACTGTGAGGAGGAAGACTCAGGGGCTGAAATTGATGTGGTTGGTGTTAGTAGTAGTAGTAACAATGATGGTGAAGCAGCCGGTGGGACTAGTGTAAGGGAAGCAATTGAGAGCATCCAAACTAGCTGTCAAGGCAGCCCACACCATTCCCCTGACCCTGGGAGTCCCCTTCCCCGCACGGCATTGTCCAGGTGGAACATGATGCTGCAAAAGGCAGAATTGTCACCACTGCAATAATACCACTACCACCAGGAGCACAGATGAGCTGCCTGTGCCTGTTGCTACTGCTGCCAGTCTGCCTTCTTCACGTCACCAAAAAATGACAAGTGTGACATTAGGGGACCATCTGTCACATTGCTTGTCACCTCCTCCAACCAGCAGTGAGCTTTTGGAATTTGCAGAATTTGCAACTGCTCTAACTCCTGCTGCTGCTGTATTGCAAGGGTAGCAGAATGCTGAGGAGCAGGATAGTGTGCTGCAGACCACCATGGACACAGTGGGAATGGGGTCAACAAGTGATGCTGTACTAGGACAGGTTCCACTTGCCAGTAGCAACAATACTCCTGGTCCTAGTTGCAGTGCTGATTCTAAGGCAGGCGCAGCAGCAGCAGTAACATAATTCGCTGCCACAGACAGTGATGGGGAATGTGGAGGACAAGCAGAAAGAGGCCATTCTTCTCCACCTTTTCCCTATCCCTATCCCCTGAAGTCATGGGTGTTGGACTATTTTTCTCTTGAAGCAGGTACAGTGCAGTCATCACCAACAGCACTGTGCACAATTTATGAGAAGAAGAAAGGAGAGAATGTGCCTTGGCACAACCTCCCTGATAACAGACACCATGAAATTTATGTCATACATGTTATAGACAAACACCCACCACAGAAATTATGCACCACTGTTGCTGTACCCCATGACTCTCCAGAAAGACAGTAAGAGTCAAGGCAAAGATCAAAGTGGAGGAAGAATAGAGAAATCCAAGCAGAGACTGGAAGTTCCATAACGAGCGAAACAACTAGCTCGCCATCTCTTTCTTCCTCTAGGGTAACTACATCTTCTGCCAATCCACCTCACTCATCATTACCTCCCCCGCCATATGATAGCCACTCTGCTGATGTTAGGATGTGGCAGTTCATCTCCACTCATTGCACACTGTGTGGTGCACTGACCACACATGTCAGTGTAGTGGAGGAGAATCACAAGCATGGCATCAAGTGGCATCTGAGGAGATTCCATCCCACAGAATATGCTAAGATGCTGGCATGGAGAGTTCATCATTAATATTAAACTGACAGTAAGTTGTCATGTGTCCTTAGGGGGTTCTGGGTATAGTGAAAGAGGCAGTACTTGGTTTCTGGTGTGATTGTGTTTGGATACAGTTGTGCCCCCAGATGCTATTTACCACATACACTGTGCACACTGCAGTTGCTGATGAGAGGCACAGTTCCTGGAAAGGGAAAATGTATATTCTAATACCAACACACCCATGATTTTGTAGGAAGGGCAGGTAGAGAAAAATTATTGGCCGACTTCTTCTTTTCTTCACATATACTGGGTGCTACTTATTGTGCCGCTGCTGCCTCAGGTGCATCACTAGAGCTAGTCTTGGCAAGTGGAACCTTCATCATCCATCACCCATGTTACTGCATTGTTGATCTCATTCCCTTTCAGCTACCTAATCATCCTGCTGCTTAAACATCTCAGCAGCAGCAAGAACAGCAGTTGCAAATTCAGCAATTATGCACTCAGGAGGATATTTGACAATGGTCAGTGGCCATGACCTGCTGGCAATAGGCCAGTAGGGCATTGTTTGTTTTCTCAGGGCTTGAGCTTTGAAAAAACAAAAACATAGCCCTACAAAAAAATAAACGTTTGGGGGGGGGGGTTATTTCTAACAAGCCTAAGTCCTACAAATCAATCTTTCCTTAGGGCTTGTGCCTAACAAGCTTAAGTCCTACAAATCAAAATTTCTTCAGGGCTTCTAACAACAAATCTAACAAATCATCCTCTACAAAATACTCTATCAGTCAAGTATCAGTCCACCCCGGTGGCAGCCTATGTCAAGGGTTCCTGTCTATATCACTTTGCATACAAATTTCTTATTTTATTTTAATTATTTATTTTTTTATTAACTGTCCCCCCAGTACCAGTAAAGAACCCCCCAAAAAACAAATTCCCTATCCAGCTGATTAATTCCCCAGGCTCTACCCACCAACACAGGCAATTTTCTCAGACCCCTTTTATACCATGTCTTATGGCTTTTATTGAATTGTATTTAGGATTTATTTTTTATTAACTGCCCCCAATCTCAGTAAACAAACCCCCTAAAAAATTCCCTGTTCAACTGATTCTTTCCTCATACCCCACCAACATAGGCACCCTCATGCCCCTTTTATACTATGCCTTTGGGAAATAAGATATACTATGTGTTGTATGTAAATTCAATGTTCCCATTGATTTCAATGGAATGAGCTAGGTGAAAAAAGCAGAATATTTGCACTTTTCTCTTTAAATTACCCATAAACCAGGAAGTGTCATTATTTGCCAATTTCAATTTGAGGCAACATTTTTCACCCATCCCTAATCCCTATCTACAACCTTGTTCCCATTATTTCCATTTAATAAAATAAAATGCTCTAGACAAAATGTCACCAAGTATATATAGATTATGACTTTTCTTATGGCATTATAATCTGACCTTTTTAATGAATAATTGTTGACAGGAATTTTACAAATGCTAATATAACACTACTTTATAAACTTGTAGGGAAGTCTCTGGCAACTACAGTACATTCCTGTGAGTCTGACATTAGTAGTCTGAAAATGGATGGAAGCCTCTTTAAAAAAAATAATAATAATTTTTGCATATCTGAAATATGCAGACTTCTAATATCAATATCAGCAT
The DNA here is from genome assembly GCA_037306005.1 of Rhinophrynus dorsalis. Taxonomy (NCBI): domain Eukaryota; kingdom Metazoa; phylum Chordata; class Amphibia; order Anura; family Rhinophrynidae; genus Rhinophrynus; species Rhinophrynus dorsalis. The sequence goes on along the minus strand of CM074719.1, from coordinate 224,160,778 downwards.
GGATTTACTACAGGAAGTTGTAGTAAAACGAATATTGTTGATATTTTTATCTATGTGACATTGTGGAACAAAATTGGACAACAGATGTAGCTTACCTAGATTTTAGTAGTGTTTGTAATTGCACCATTTAATCAACGCTTCACGTAATACATTCAGAAAAAGCAAGGGTTATATATCTATAAAGTTTGTGTTTTTTTTCAGTCACTTGTAGTCTACTGCAAGTTATAATTTAAAAACTGGTAAATGCAATTGACAAAGATGAGTCATTCATAGATTTCAAAGTAAATAGTTTATTGTAAACAGGCGTGAGCAAAAAAACAGACTTCGGCAGATATAACAACATACAAGCAACCACTGATATAAAGCAAAACTATATAAACAAATATACCTGACAGTTGTATGAAAGACTCCAAGGTGTTTCCTATTAAACAAACTGAAAACTATTAATTCCTAGTCTATAGTTTGCCTTTAAAGGGATAGTAATGTTTTATAATAAAAGCAGCTCTAATTAATCATCATAATATTTGGACTTTGGAGAGTGTTATTTAGCACACACAGTTCACCACGGGGAAGGCAGTTACCCAGACCCCGCCCAACGGCAGCACCAGTAGGGCCGGACACCAACCACCCCCGCGGGAAACAATGCAGCCCCAGAACCCCAAAGGAAACTTGTGTGTGTTAAAGGCAAAAGGACAAACAGGTATCAAACACCCCTTAATAAAAACATAAGCACATTACACCAAACATATAAGGAAAGTATCACGGTGCCCGTGATTTGCTGCAGTTACTTGTCTGTCACCAGTAGGGGGCTTCTATTGGCTGTCTGCAGATAGCCCGCCTCTTATTGACTATTTAAACCTGGATTGGGCACCCTTTGAGTGCCCTTTCGTGTTGTTTCTGACCTTCTTGCTATCACTATGCTAGTGATAGCTGGGCCTCTGTTCCAGTGTTCCTGAGTTCCTGATCTCATGTGTTCCTGAGTTCCTGATCTCTACTGTTCCAGTGTTTCCTGCATGCTGAAGTACTTCCAGTCCTGGTTCCGGCCTAGTCTCTGGTGTTGCAGTTCCTGCTGAACTTCTCTGCTGTTTTCTGACCTGACTGATCGTTGCTGGTTCCTGTCATCTCATCACCTGTCTTCAGTATCCTGGCGACCTTCTGCCTAGTCGCGTTGGTGACATTGCTACATATCTGTGTTGGTCCCAGCGTGCGGACGCTGGTTTGCTCCTAAGCCTTGCGGCTATACTAACTCACTTGTTACACCAGTGTGCGGTCACTGGTTTGCTCCAAAGCCTTTCAGCTATACAAATCTGTGTTGGTCCCAGCGTGCGGACGCTGGTTTGCTCCTAAGCCTTGCGGCTATACAAACTCGCTTGTTACACCAGTGTGCGGTCACTGGTTTGCTCCAAAGCCTATCAGCTATTCAAATCTGTGTTGGTCCCAGCGTGCGGACGCTGGTTTGCTCCTAAGCCTTGCGGCTATACAAACTCACTTGTTACACCAGTGTGCGGTCACTGGTTTGCTCCAAAGCCTATCAGCTATACAAATCTGTGTTGGTCCCAGCGTGCGGACGCTGGTTTGCTCCTAAGCCTTGCGGCTATACAAACTCGCTTGTTACACCAGTGTGCGGTCACTGGTTTGCTCCAAAGCCTTTCAGCTATACAAATCTGTGTTGGTCCCAGCGTGCGGACGCTGGTTTGCTCCTAAGCCTTGCGGCTATACAAACTCGCTTGTTACACCAGTGTGCGGTCACTGGTTTGCTCCAAAGCCTATCAGCTATACTAATCTGTGTTGGTCCCAGCGTGCGGACGCTGGTTTGCTCCTAGCCTTGCGGCTATACTACTCGCTTGTTACTCCAGTGTGCGGTCACTGGTTTGCTCGCTAAGCCTAACGGCTATACTATTCAGTGTTGTTTCCAGCGTGCGGACGCTGGTTTGCTCCAAAGCCTTGCTGCTTAACGATTCTACTAATTTGCCAGTTCCATCTGACTGCTGCTATTATCTCTGGGCTGCCCTGCCCGGTATTGGTAAGGCCGGTAGAACCTTTTACCACATTCCATCTGAGGTTGCCTTACCCGGTATTGGCAGGGCCGGTAGAGCCTACATTGTGTATCTATTGAGGCTGCCTTGCCCGGTAATTTGGTAAGGCCGGTAAAACCGTTATGCTATTCCATCTGCAGGTTGCCTTACCCGGTATTGGCAAGGCCGGTAGAGCCTAAAGACTGTCCTGTCCGGTATATTGACAGGACCGGTAGAGTCTGCCTTCTGTCTGTGCTATATTCTGTATATATATATATGTATGTTATTGCCATCCTAAGTTATCATTTATTATTTCAATAAAATTGATTTTTTTTACCTAAAACTTGTGTCTGAGAGTCATAATAAACCGTGACAGTACGAAAGGGCCATGACCTCAGACAGCAAGGGTCAAGGTAACGCACAGAATATCCATTGGAGGATGGATGTGCTCGAGCAACGTTTGGATCAGTTGGCAGTTGCAATTCAAACGATCCTTGAACGCACGGTACCTGCTGACCAATCTAGCTCTAGCCCGGTGGTCTCGCCAAGTCAGACACCGGAAAGTGATACCAGACCCCTAGGGGGTACTGTTAAAGGGTTAACGGCTTCTGCACCCTTGCCGCTAAGATATGATGGTGACCCTAGTCTCTGCAGAGGGTTCATCAATCAACTCGAAATCTTTATGGAATTGACGGCACACGCATTTCCCAATGATCGTAGTAAAGTGGGGTTCACGATATCACTGCTCACTGGCAGAGCATTGGCCTGGGCTAACCCCTTGTGGGAGAATGCTAAACCTTGTACTAAGAACTTTAGTGAATTTGTGCGTTCCTTTCGAAGAGTGTTTGAGCCTCCTGGTAGAACTACCTCTGCTGCCAAACGCCTTATGGAGATACAACAGGGCAGGCGTACAGTGGGCGACTATGCCATCGAATTCCGCACATTGGCAGCAGAGGTAGGTTGGAATAACGAGGCATTATTGGCAGCCTTCTCTCAAGGCCTGAATGACCACATTAAAGACGAAATCGCTGCTAAAGATCTACCTATTGATCTAGATGATTACATTGAGTATGTTATGATAATTGACTCCAGAATACGTGAGAGATCAATTGCCAGAGATCGTAAGTTACGGTCAAAAAATAATGAGCCTAGTAGCATGTTTTGCCCACCCATCCCTCCCTTGGCATTGAAGTCTAGTGAACCAGTACGGGAAACAAGTGAACCTATGGAAATAGGCTTCACTAGACTATCCAAGGCAGAGAGACTATATCGCAAAAAACAAGGGTTATGTTTATACTGCGGTAATAAAGGGCACTTGCTAAATTCCTGTCCGGTACGTCCGGGAAACGCACACACCTAGGGTATCTTGGGGGACAGGCCCTAGGTGGTGTACAATCGTCCCCAGTGTCGGGCATAATGAAACCCACCATACAGGTGGTATTGTCTTGGGCACAACGCTCTGTGGAGGTTTTGGCCTTGGTTGACTCCGGTGCAGCAGGGTATTTTATGGATAATACCTTTGCTGAATTGCACGGAGTTCCACGCATTGAAAGAGAAAACCCCTTGACTATTGAAGCGATTGATGGTAGACCCTTAGAACCGCCTCAGGTTATATTTGAAACTATGCCATTGTCTATGACTATTGGGGCACTTCACAGAGAAGAGCAGCAGTTTCAACTGATTAATTCCCCGCACCATGCGGTGATATTGGGATTTCCGTGGTTACAGTTACATAACCCACAATTCGATTGGAAAAAGTGTGAAATTGCTGCTTGGTCCCAGTTTTGTATGGACAAGTGCGTCATCCAGCCTATTAAGGTCATGTGCACCTCCTCTGCTATGCCGGATGTGTACCAACAGTTTGGCGATGTTTTTAGCAAAGGAGAGGCTAGTATGCTACCCCAGCATAGACCTTATGATTGTTGCATTGAATTGCAGCCTGGTGCAGTACCTCCGAAAGGACGCACTTATCCATTATCTTGTGAAGAAAATAAGGCTATGGAGGACTACATTTCTGATGCCCTTGCTAGAGGGATCATACGAAAATCTACCTCTCCAGCTGGGGCTGGGTTCTTTTTTGTAAAAAAGAAAAATGGCGAATTAAGACCATGCATTGACTACCGGGGCTTGAATAAACTAATGGCAAAAAACGCATACCCAATACCACTCATCACCGAGCTTTTTGACAGGCTTAAGGGCGCTTCGATATTTACCAAGTTGGACCTACGGGCCGCTTACAATCTGGTTCGCATTCGAGCAGGTGATGAGTGGAAAACTGCCTTTAATACTCGAGCTGGGCACTACGAGTATCTAGTAATGCCTTTTGGGCTGTGTAATGCACCCGCAGTTTTCCAGGAACTGATAAATGATGTTCTGAGAGATATGTTACAGACATGTGTTGTGGTGTACCTCGACGATATACTGATTTACTCCCAAAACATGGCACAGCACATCAAAGATGTATCCGCAGTATTGCTACGACTCCGTGAGAACAAATTATTTTGTAAAATGGAAAAATGTGAGTTTCATAGAACCAGTGTGCCATTCTTGGGGTTCATAATTGGCAATGATGGCATTGCCATGGACAAAGAAAAGTTGTCAGCTGTCCTACAATGGCCAAAACCCAAGGGTCTTAAAGCCATACAGCGTTTCCTGGGTTTCGCTAATTATTATAGGAGGTTTATTAAGAACTTTTCTTCCATTGTCAAACCTCTGTCCGATCTTACGCACAAGGGTGCTAATCCTTCTTGTTGGCCGGTATCTGCTGAGAAAGCCTTTGAGAATTTGAAGCTGGCATTTGCTGCGGCTCCTGTGTTATCCCACCCCAATCCTTTACTTCCATTTACGTTAGAGGTTGATGCCTCAGATATTGGGGTCGGGGCAGTACTTTCGCAGCGACACGAGAAAGGTGGAACTCTCAGACCTTGTGGGTTTTTCTCTAAAAAGTTGACTGTCACTCAAAGCCACTATGAGATAGGTGACAGAGAATTATTGGCCATTATCCTTGCTCTTAAGGAATGGCGTCATTTGCTTGAAGGTACTAAGAATCCTGTCTTAATCCTAACAGATCATAAGAATCTGACCTATCTCTCGGAGGCCAAGAGATTGTCCTCTCGTCAGGCCAGGTGGGCACTGTTCCTGTCTCGATTTAATTTCATTGTATCATATTTACCAGGGTCAAAAAATATCAGGGCTGATGCACTGTCAAGACAATTTGAGGCCGACAGTGACAGAGTGGAAGCACCAGCTCCTATCATCCAACCTGATAGAATACTGGCTACTATACGCACGAGTATCACTTCTCCTCTAGGGGAGGAGATCCTGGCCTCTCAGGGGTCCGCTCCCCATGAAACCCCAGTGGGCAAATGTTTTGTCGCTGAATCATTTCGTACTAGGCTGCTCGAAACCTACCATTCCTCTAAGGCTGCGGGACATATTGGTAGAGACCAATTGTTATGGTCCCTTTCTCAGTTATTTTGGTGGCCTTCCATGAGAAACGATTGTGCCGAATTTACGAATGCCTGTGCCACCTGCGCCCGCGCTAAGACCCCGAGACATCTCCCTGTGGGCTTGCTTCAACCGGTGCCTAATGGCGAACGCCCCTGGTCTCATGTTTCCATTGATTTTATGGGAGAGTTGCCTATGTCGAAGGGGTACTCCTTTATATTCATGGTGGTGGACAGGTTTTCTAAAATGGCTCATTTCGTGCCCCTCCGTGGTCTTCCTTCAGCGAAGGAATTGGCAATGGTGTTCGCCAGAGAAGTATTCCGGTTGCATGGAGTGCCTAGGGTACTGGTGTCTGACAGGGGGAGCCAGTTTGTGTCTAGATTTTGGAGGGCATTTTGCCAACAGATGGGCATACAGCTGTCCTTCTCCTCTGCCTACCATCCCCAGACCAATGGAGCCGCTGAACGAGCTAATCAGGGCTTGGAACAATTTCTCCGTTGTTTCGTTACTGACCATCATGATAATTGGTCCGACTTGTTGCCTTGGGCAGAGTTCGCCAGGAACTGTGCGGTCAATTCTTCATCTGGGAGCTCTCCGTTTCTGATTAATTATGGGTTCCAGCCCTGTTTGCTTCCAGACTCATTTCAGACGCAACAGATTCCAGCTCTGGATGAGCATATCGAGCAACTCCGTTCCACATGGGCACAAGTTCAGAGGGCACTTGGTCAGTCATTTCAGCGTCATCAGCGCCATGCTAATCGCAGAAGGCTTCCAGCGGTTTCCTTTCAGGTTGGGGATAGAGTATGGCTTTCCTCCAGAAATCTCAAGCTGCAGGTTCCGTCTAATAAGTTGGCTCCTCGGTTTATTGGTCCATACAGAGTTATTCGCAAAATTAACCCTGTCTCCTATGCACTAGACCTACCTGCATCCATGCGTATCCATAATGTGTTCCATGTGTCCCTTCTTAAGCCTCTGGTTTGCAATCGCTATACTACCACACCTGTGGTGCCAGGACCTGTTGAGGTCGAGGGCCAGGAGGAGTACGAGGTTCAGAGCATTATTGATTCCCGTAGGCTTAGAGGAAGGGTACAGTACCTGGTACATTGGAAAGGGTATGGTCCTGAGGATCGATCATGGGTGGATAGTATGGACCTTCATGCACCTAGGTTAACTAGGGCCTTTCATGCCAATTACCCGCAGAAACCTAAACCCTATTCTAGGAGAGGGGGTCTTTGAAAGGGGGGTACTATCACGGTGCCCGTGATTTGCTGCAGTTACTTGTCTGTCACCAGTAGGGGGCTTCTATTGGCTGTCTGCAGATAGCCCGCTTCTTATTGACTATTTAAACCTGGATTGGGCACCCTTTGAGTGCCCTTTCGTGTTGTTTCTGACCTTCTTGCTATCACTATGCTAGTGATAGCTGGGCCTCTGTTCCAGTGTTCCTGAGTTCCTGATCTCATGTGTTCCTGAGTTCCTGATCTCTACTGTTCCAGTGTTTCCTGCATGCTGAAGTACTTCCAGTCCTGGTTCCGGCCTAGTCTCTGGTGTTGCAGTTCCTGCTGAACTTCTCTGCTGTTTTCTGACCTGACTGATCGTTGCTGGTTCCTGTCATCTCATCACCTGTCTTCAGTATCCTGGCGACCTTCTGCCTAGTCGCGTTGGTGACATTGCTACATATCTGTGTTGGTCCCAGCGTGCGGACGCTGGTTTGCTCCTAAGCCTTGCGGCTATACTAACTCACTTGTTACACCAGTGTGCGGTCACTGGTTTGCTCCAAAGCCTTTCAGCTATACAAATCTGTGTTGGTCCCAGCGTGCGGACGCTGGTTTGCTCCTAAGCCTTGCGGCTATACAAACTCGCTTGTTACACCAGTGTGCGGTCACTGGTTTGCTCCAAAGCCTATCAGCTATTCAAATCTGTGTTGGTCCCAGCGTGCGGACGCTGGTTTGCTCCTAAGCCTTGCGGCTATACAAACTCACTTGTTACACCAGTGTGCGGTCACTGGTTTGCTCCAAAGCCTATCAGCTATACAAATCTGTGTTGGTCCCAGCGTGCGGACGCTGGTTTGCTCCTAAGCCTTGCGGCTATACAAACTCGCTTGTTACACCAGTGTGCGGTCACTGGTTTGCTCCAAAGCCTTTCAGCTATACAAATCTGTGTTGGTCCCAGCGTGCGGACGCTGGTTTGCTCCTAAGCCTTGCGGCTATACAAACTCGCTTGTTACACCAGTGTGCGGTCACTGGTTTGCTCCAAAGCCTATCAGCTATACTAATCTGTGTTGGTCCCAGCGTGCGGACGCTGGTTTGCTCCTAGCCTTGCGGCTATACTACTCGCTTGTTACTCCAGTGTGCGGTCACTGGTTTGCTCGCTAAGCCTAACGGCTATACTATTCAGTGTTGTTTCCAGCGTGCGGACGCTGGTTTGCTCCAAAGCCTTGCTGCTTAACGATTCTGCTAATTTGCCAGTTCCATCTGACTGCTGCTATTATCTCTGGGCTGCCCTGCCCGGTATTGGTAAGGCCGGTAGAACCTTTTACCACATTCCATCTGAGGTTGCCTTACCCGGTATTGGCAGGGCCGGTAGAGCCTACATTGTGTATCTATTGAGGCTGCCTTGCCCGGTAATTTGGTAAGGCCGGTAAAACCGTTATGCTATTCCATCTGCAGGTTGCCTTACCCGGTATTGGCAAGGCCGGTAGAGCCTAAAGACTGTCCTGTCCGGTATATTGACAGGACCGGTAGAGTCTGCCTTCTGTCTGTGCTATATTCTGTATATATATATATGTATGTTATTGCCATCCTAAGTTATCATTTATTATTTCAATAAAATTGATTTTTTTTACCTAAAACTTGTGTCTGAGAGTCATAATAAACCGTGACAGAAAGACACATAAATCCCTAAACCAGAACAGCCCAGAGGGACAAAAAACGCTGACCTGTGTTCTCCTGTGAGAGCAGGGGAGGGTCTTAAGGGAAACATGGTTTTATGGGGAAGTTTTCTGTTTTTTGATTGGTTATGGAATATTTGCTGCTGTAAGAGAAGTAAAGAGGGATAAATGCAAAAATACTCGCCTCCTGTCATTATTAAAATTAAGATTATAAGTACACTAAAGCTAGCATAATCTTCAATTAATCATCATAATATTTGGACTTTGGAGAGTGTTATTTCAATTCTGTCAGAATAAGGGAAAAACCTGAAAAACTTGTCAAGGGGAGCAGGGACTTCATTGTTCTCATATGAAGAAGATTGTCCCCTGCTGTTATCTGTCTGGTCTTACAACCAGATTCCACATCTGAGAAGAGATGATTTACACTAGTAAAAGGGGTTGGAGGGGAAACTTTGCTTGTGAATATCTCTCAAACCATAAAGGTTTGAGAGATAAGACTTATATTGTTCTTCATGTTTTTTAATGCCTACAAAATAAAATACAGATAAAACAAAGTATTACTATCCCTTTAAGTGCAGTTTTGCAAAGCTGTGGGGAAAGCCAGAATGATAATGGATTCCTTAGGATGTGTTTTTCTGTCTTGCATCAGCAAAAGAAAGGTATCAATTACTTTTTATAGTTCACTAGTTAGATCTCCCCCAGAGTAAGGTGTACATTTTTGGAAACCGTATCTCAAGTAAGACAAAAATAAATTAGAGTGTGATAAAAAAAAAAAAGCCTGCTATCATGGGACTGGATTACATTGCATTTGATAAAGTTTTTCCAAGATTTCATCTACAAATGTCTGCATGGACTTCAGTTGGAATCTGACCTGGATCCCACTGCAATGAAATCTCTTACTCAAGCGGACATAACTTGTAGGATGGGAGACTAATACTATAAGGAAAACAACTTTATGCTGAGAGTGATTGATCCATGGCCCCTGACTCAGAATGGAACAATAAAATATTGTAAGAACTCTTGAAACATATCTGAGGTTATTCTAGGGATTTCATAAGTCTGATCTTTTTACGTAGAGAGGAAATGGATGGGTTAGATAGGCCAGTTGGCTATAACTTTCCATCAATGTGTATTAAAGATCTCTTATGCAACCCAATATTGATATCTGCTGCACAATACTTCATCTCCTATTCTAATTCAGAAGGTACTCATGCTAATATAGTAAGTGTTAAAAAAAGTTTTATACATCTAATACCTTACATATTAAAAAGGATCAAATGTATTACAATCTGTTGCTGCAGTAAATAGATAAATACATACATAAATAAAAAACTAAGTTTATTTTTCCACTGGACATGGCTAATATTATGAATATTTCAACATGTGAAATGTTGGAAGGTTTGTAAATGCATTCTGCAATTTCCCAAGTGAATGAGTGATAAAGAGCATCTCACAGAACTGTACTTAACTCCAATGCCTTGGGCAGTCTAAAAGGCAAACACTACTCTTGTTTACAAACAGCATAGTTTAAATTCACTGAGACTCTTATATATCATTATGTTTATGCACTGTGCCAGGAAAATCTGAGTAATGCTAGATTTAGAAGAAATGAGCTGTACTAGAGACCTAAGTTTGTTTAATTCAGCACTGTGTGAAAGGCATATTTGTGAAAAGTCTTGAGTGCTGGTAGTCTTTGACAACAATGGGAAATAACCTAATTGTCATTTTGCTATATTCAGGTCCTCCCCTTCTAATAACTATGACTTCAATGCTTCACATGTAGCTTGGACCTTTCCTCGTGTTACAATCCTTCTTCCTTCAACCTGGAATGCATGCATTTAAACATAGTAACATAGTTGATGAGGCTGAAAAAAAGATATGCGTCCATCAAAAACACCCCTGCTGATTCAGAGGAAGTCAAAAAAAAAGAAAAGAACAAGCCCTCTGAAGCCATTTCCAATTTAGCTTCAAGTGGCAGTCAGTTAGTCAGTTCCCTGGATCAACATCCTATCTGCATTGAAGCCATCTGTCATAATTTTTAATATTGTTCTGTTTAGATAGGCATCAATTGCTTTTTTGAAAGCAGTTGCATTATCTGCAAGTACAACATCCTGAGACAAAGAATTTCTTAGCTTTACCGCCCTTGCTGTAAAAAATTCCTGCCTTTGTGTTAGTTGAAAGCGCCTTTCCTCTAGTCTTAATGGATGCTCTCTTGTTCTTAGCTCAGCTCTTTGTGTAAATAATTCATTGGATAGTTCATTGTATTGACCTTGAAAGTATTTGTAAATGGTAGTCATATCACCCCTTAGTCGTCTCTTCTACACATAGTAACATATTAAATTAGGCTGAATAAAGACAGTTGTCCATCAAGTTCAACCTTTGCCTCATACCCCAGTGACTGAGAATTTTATAGCTTGCCTGCTACCAAATAAGTTAGTCTTTATCAGACCTTCCTGATCTTCCTACCGAGAAACAGTACACTTCTGTATGTTCCCTTTTGAAAGAAATGTATCCAATCTTCTCTTAAATGTATCCATTATATCTGCCATAACCACCTCCTTGGACAAGGAATTCCACAATTTAACAGACCTTACTGTAAAAAAACCCTTCCTCTGCTAAATCTAAACCTCCTTTCTGCTAATCTCAAAGGGTGTCCCCTGGTCACCTGATCAGGCTTTGGAATAAATAGCTCACCGCAGAGATCCATGTACAAAGTGATAAGGTCTCCTCTTTGTCATTTTTTTTCTAGAGTAAATAAACCAAGTTTGTCTAGTCATTCCTCATACATCAAGTACTCCATCCCCTTAATTCATTTTGTTGCTCTTCGCTGTACCCTCTCTAGTTCTAGTATATCCTTTTTTAGAACTGGTGCCCAAAACTGCACTGCATACTCAAGGTGAAGTCTTTCCAGTGATGTGTACAATGGCATAATAATGTTATCTACTCTTGCTTCAACAGCCCTTTTTATGCAAGACAGGATTTTGTTTGCTTTTGCTACTGCTATTTGACACTGGTCACTGTTTCCAAGTTTGTAGTTTACAAGGATACCCAGGTCGTTCTCTAGCAACGAGTCCCCTAAATTGATTCCATTGAGTTCATAAGTAGCCTTGGGATTTTTTCTTCCCAAATGCATGACACTTTGCCACATTAAACTTCATATTCCATTTGTTTGCCCAGTCTGCCATTTTATGTAAGTCCCTCTGTAGAGAGCAAATATTCTGGTCTGAATTAATTACCCTGCATAATTTAGTATCATCTGCAAATACTGATATTTTGCTTTGTATATCTATTTCCAGGTCATTTATAAACATGTTAAAAAGCAGTGGACCTAATACTGAGGTAATCCACTCTACACTTTAACTGTACTGGAGAATTGTCTATTTACAAACACACTCTGTTCCCTGTCCTTCAACCAGTTTTGTATCTAATTGCAAAGGTTATCTCTTAGCCCCTATTTCCTTATTTTATACCCCAGCCTTCAGACCCTCCAATCCCTTTATCAGTTTTGTTGCACGTCTCTGCACCTTTTCCAGTTCAGCAATGTATTTTTTAAGAACTGGTGCCCAAAATTGGACTTTATATTCTAGATGAGGCCTAACCAAGGATTTATACAGAGGTAGGATAATATTAGCATCCCTACACCTCTTTTTAGGAAGGCTAGTACCCTATTTGCTCTTGCAGCAGCTGAGTGACTCTGTACACTGCTATGAAGTCTAAAATCTATCGGTACTCCTAAATCTTTCTCTACTGATGATTCCCCAAGTTGTTTCCCATTTAGAGTATATGTAGCAAGTTTGTTTCAACAGCCCAAATGCATAACCATGCATTTATCTACATTAAATGTCATCTGCCACTTTTCTGTCAATTCACTCAGTTTATCTAAGTCCTTCTGCAAAGAAAAAACATCCAGCTCTGTATGTATTTCCTTACATAGCTTAGTGTCATCATTTCCCACTTCTAGATCAGTAATAAAAAGCATTGAGCCCAGGACTGAACCCTGCGGAACCCCACATAACTTTAGACCAATTTGAAAAGGTTCCATTTACAACAACTCTCTGCCATCTATCATTTAACCAGTTCTCAATCCATGTACATATAACACTGCCCAAACCAAAGCGTTTTAATTTTAATTTTGCGTGTAGAACAAGAAACTAATCATTTCATGGGCTCACCATGTGTGTAAGAAAAAGTAGAACAATAGTAGGATAAACCATTTGCACCCCTGGAATTGTGTTTGTGACCTATGTAGCATTGAAGGCCTGTTATTGCCATTTAAATGAATTCAACTTTTCATTAATTTCCTATGGTGCATTTGTTTTTGATTTGGCTTAGAAATCTATGACCTGCTTGAGATTAAGTCAGTTCATCTAAGAACAACAAAACAATATAGATTCATAGGTGCTTATGTATTAAGGCATAGAAGAACAATTTTGGAGCAAACAAACAGCAACATAAGGGACAAATAATGCATTCCCAAAATCCAATTGATTTTGAAGAGATTGTAATGGAGACAACAGTTTTGTTTTATGAGTGACATATATCCATAGACAAATGTCTCTGTGAGTGGGTTGTCATGGCAACGTCTTGATCACAAGGGTTATACCCCATCAAAATATTGTTAATAGATAATGATATTGTCCAAAGTCTTTAATACTTTACTGTGCAGTGAAATTAAAAATTTCTCTTTACTATCTCTTTAACCACTTGAATGCTAACATCTTCTATGAATTGAGACCTATAACTTTCAAGGGATTAAACGCCCCATTTAAATCAATCCACTTAATTATTTGTCATTTATGATGAAGTTGGCGTGCCCCAGAACTGCTCCTCAACTTTATACCTAGGGCCTACAGGCTCTTGTCAAATGCAAAACACTATTAACATCTCACAGGTATGTCTGTAATATTTTGTAAAATAATATATGCTTAGTCAGGGAATAACAAGCAATTACCGTAATTGGTGGTGTCTTGGAAGGCAAAGCCAGGAACACAATTTGTTTTTATTGCCCTTCATAAGTCATCGTATGCTTCTTTTTTTCTCTTTTCATAAAGGCTTCAGTCAAATGCTTAGTTAAAAAAGGCTGCTGGGAAATAATTTATATACTCTTTGTTATGATCAGTTACATAAATGTATGTTCTATGTTGCATTAATGAAAACATAGTAATTAGTGATGAGCGAGCATGCTCGGCCGAAGCTCGGTTCGGCTCGAGCATCGCTCTGCTCGGCACATGGCGGTACTCGTACGAGTACCGCATGTGCTCGCCCGCCATGTTCGGGTCTCCTCCCCGCACAAGGCGCCTGCCTAGGGCCCGGCCAAATGAGGGGGGCCCGGAAAGCCTCATTCAACTTGAATGAGGCTTTCCGGGCCCCCCTCATTTGGCCGGGAGATTCAACCCCCACGCCCGCAGCTTACCTGATCTCTCACTCATCTCGCCGCTCTAGTAATACAGAGCGCTGGGAGATGACATCATCTCCCAGCCTCTGCATTACTACAGCGGCGCCGGGAGCTTCAGTCAAAGAGATCTGTGCCGAAGGAGGCACAGATCTGTCAAGTACACCGCTAGACCACCAGGGGAAATGTGAAGATGAAGGTGCAATGTGGAGGTGAAGTGGAGATGGGGGCATTGCGGAGATGAAGGGGGCATTGTGGAAGGGGCATTGCGGAGATGAAGGGGGCATTGTGGAAGGGGCATTGTGGAAGGGGCATCGTAGAGATGGAGATGAAGGGGGCATTGTGGAGATGGAAGGGGCAGTGTGGAAGCGGCAGTGTGGAGATGGAAGGGGCAGTGTGGAGAAGGTGGCATTGTGGAAGGGGCAGTGTGGAGATGAAGGGGCAGTGTGGAGATGGAAGGGGCATTGTGGAAGGGGCATGGTGGAGATGAAGGGGGGCATTGTGGAGATGAAGGGGCAATTGTGGAAGGGGCAGTGTGGAGATGAAGGGGACATTGTGGAGATGAAGGGGGCATTGTGGAAGGGGCAATGTGGTGATGAAGGGGCAGTGTGGAGATGAAGGGGCAGTGTGGAAGGGGCATTGTGGAGATGAAGGGGGCATTGTGGAGATGAAGGGGCAGTGTGGAGATGAAGGGGCAGTGTGGAGATGAAGGGGGCATTGAGGAAGGGGCAATGTGCATCCAGACATCCTCCCTATGCTGTCCCTGAACCATTTCTGTGGTGTTTCCATCATTTTCTGCCCTTTTCCTATGGACCAGGCACCCTCCCCTCATCAGAGCAGGGGGTGCCTGGTGTAATGCTCGAGTCCTCCCATTGACTTCAATGGGGCTCGGGTGCTCGGCCGAGCACTCGAGCCTCCGGGGGTGCTCGGCCAGAGCACCCGAACACCTGAGCATTGGGGTGCTCGATCATCACTAATAGTAATGTATAGTTGAACATTTTAATAAAACTTAACTGTCTCACAGAGTCCCTCATTCTGTCCTGACACAGAACAGTTGCCCTGCCTACAAGATTCTCTAAACTACACTTCAATTTCACTTTCCTTGCCTGTTCTATCTAGCTGAAAATGATGTTGTTTTCTCTCTTGCTGACAAATATAGAGATTGCATGCTGCGGGAACCTGACACTCCTTCTATAGTACTCCTGTGGGAAAAGAAGGGAAACCTGCCACATAGTGGTAACATTGAGTCTTATTATTGATTTCAATGCAATGAGCGAGG
Source organism: Rhinophrynus dorsalis (assembly GCA_037306005.1). NCBI lineage: Eukaryota > Metazoa > Chordata > Amphibia > Anura > Rhinophrynidae > Rhinophrynus > Rhinophrynus dorsalis. The sequence continues at coordinate 224,145,758 of CM074719.1, read as the reverse complement.
CTGGAAACAGTGGAAAATTGACACTTTCACAAAAAATGTCCCGCTCTGCAGGAAGTGCCATTTTTTCCTTTTTTCTCTTTTGAGGCAAAATGTTTCATTCATGCCTAGTAGGCTCCTTTACTGCAAAATCAAAGTTCTGTTGTCCATGTGTTTATCCCAAATGCTAACCAAATGTTTCTCATTTTGTCACATACAGTATGTAATTGCATATTAATGTCTTAGTGCTGCAGTTTTAATGTTGAGCGATGTGCAGAAATGTAGAATGATGTACATCATCACTTAATAATGGACACAATTGTTTACAACAAACTGGATTCAATAAACCACCTAACTTATGCTGTTTTCCTACTATATTGTTTAATTTTTCATAATTATTTTCATGTAAAAGTATATATTTTACCAATTTTAATGTCATGCAAATATAACAAAAAATAGTTTAACAAATATGAAAATGACTATAGGCAGCTACTTTTTTGTTATTAAAAATGTTTATTTTAATGCAATTTTTTTAAACTGCATTCAATTCTTCTGGATTATGATGTCCCTGTGGTGACTCAGATATACCCAGACTCAGGCCCGATGTTTCACTGTGTTTTAATTGATGTGCTAATTGCCCAATAAAGCATGATTTGCATTTGAGACCTCAACAGAGTGCATGGGGCCAATCTTTGACAACCCACTTGCGTATCATCCTGTTATTGGATGGATTCCTTTACACTTTATTACTGTTTTCATCAATATATTTCTACATAAATTTCAATTTAAATATGTGAGATTAAAACCAGTGATACATTTATTAACTGCAAAGGAATACATTCCTATGTGTGGTTGATGCAGACATGACTGGGTCATGGGTTACACTCCTGGCATACCCACACAACTACAGGATCCCTGCTAGAATGCAGGACACCAGAGGAAAGTGAGTCTTGTCCTGTGGAAAAATGCAGAGATATTCAAGCTGACTTTGTAAACAAGTCCTTATTGTGCATAGTTTTATGCTTCCATTTGAAATGAGCAGTGAGTCTTTAAAGGGATAGTAATACCTAAAATGTAAAAAAAAATATGTTGTAGGGTGTATCCCCCTGAGTAAAACAAGAGTACTCCCACTCCCATTCAAAAGTTATTAATTTTCAAAGTTGAATTTTTTAGGTGCAATATCACAGTGGCCTGAAATTGTACAGTGGCGCTGTTGCTACACGATCCTATGGACAGCTCTGGTCTCAGGACCATAAATCTCCATAGGATGGTGTAGCATCAGCGCCACTGTACAATTTCAGGCCACTGTGATATTGCACCTAAAAAATTCAACTTTGAAAATTAATAACTTTTGAATGAAACATCTTTCAGCAGTGGGAGTACTCTTGTTTTACTCAGGGGGATAAACCCTACAACATATTTTTTTTTACATTTTAGGTATTACTATCCCTTTAAGACAAAATTCAACACAAAAGTGAATTCTGATTTCTACTTTTTTGAAAATGTAAAATTTTTATTTTGGTATTTACAAAAGATGCCTGTCAGATGTAGCTTGCTACAAAGTACTAAGTGCATGTGCAAAGGTTGCAATGACCATTTCAATAACTCCTGTAAAAGCAATATTTTTCCACAATACAGCATTTTTTCCCTTGTACAAAGGTTTCATTGTGTGCGTGAGTCTGTGTGTGTGTTTGTAAGAGAGAGAGTGAGATTGCACCACCTGTCATTTACCATGAATTAGAGAAATGGTGGTAATGTACGTATGTATCTTTATTTATATAGCATCATACATGTACACAACGCTTAACAGAAGTTGAAATAATACAATGCAAAAATACAGAACTGGGTTAAGAGCATTATGCTAAAGTGCCATCATTGCATTATTTGTGGGGGAAAGTGCAGCAAGGGAAACATTCACTGGGAAAGGGACCCTGCCCCAAGAAGCTTGCAATCCAATTAGAATTCATGACGACATACAGAGACAGTAGGAGGATGATTGTAAGTGCAAGTACAAGGTGTGGTGAAGGAAGTTCAGAAAGATTCTGATGTGACAATTGGTGTCCAAGAGGAGGATATTGCTACTGAGATGCCTTCTTGAGCAGGTGGGTTTTGAGGAGATGCTTAAAGTTGAGGAGTGTGGATGATTGACGAATGGTCATAGGGAGGGCATTCCAAAGTCGAGGGGCAGCCAGTGAAAAAGGTAGTAGCGGAGTGATGGCTCGAGCTGTGTAGGGAGAGGACAGCAAGAACCCTTGAGAAGACTGTAGGGGACGGGAAGGGCTGTAGCGGGAGATAAGAGTAGAAATGTAGAGAGTGCTGATGAACACAGAGACTTACAGGAGAGAAGAAGAATCTTGTAAGAGGCATGATACTTCATAAGTAGTCAATGAAGGGATTTCAGGAGGAGATGAGAGGAAAGGTATCTGGGAGCAAATGTGGTGATTCTTGCTGCTGAATTGATAACAGATTGAAGTGGAAAAAGATGGGAAGCAGGAAGACCAGTAAAATGTTGCAGTAGTCAAGTCTAGAGAGAATGAGTGCCTGAGAGAGAGTTTTTGCAGTTGACATGCAGAGGAAAGGACATATTTTGGCAATATTTTTTAGGAAGAAGTTACATATTATGATGACAGCTTGGATATGGGGGGAGAAAGCTAATTTAGAATAAAGTATGACCCCAATACATTGTGCTTTGGATATAGAGTGTATGGCAGAGTTTTCTATTGTGATGGAGAAGGGGGATGGTGGATGAGTTTTAGGAAGGAATACAACCAGCTCTGTCTTAGTCATATTAAGTTTAAGATGGCGGTGGACTATTCATCAAGAAATAACTGAGAGACACTGAGTGACTTGATACTGAACAGCTGGAGTGAGGTCAGGGAAAAAGAGATAGATTAGTGTGTCATCTGCATACAGATGGTAATTAAATCTAAAAGATGAGATGAAGTCACCAAGTGAGAGGGTGTAGAGGGAAAAGAGAAGTGGTCCCAGGACTGATCCCTGAAGAACACCTACTGAGAGATTGGGGGAGATGAGAAAGCATTAGCAAAATAAACACTGAAAGTACATTTAGAGATATAGGAGGAAATCCATTTAGAGGTGTGCAGTGTGCAGTGTGTCCAGTAGGAGTGCATGGTTAACAGTGTTGAAAGCAGTGGATAGATCTGGTAGGATTAGTATACTGAATTGTCCTTTGTCCCTTGCTGAGTATAGGTCATTAGTAATTTTTGTTAGGGCTGTCTCAGTGGACTAGTTGGAACGGAAACCTGACTGTAATAGGTCAAGAAGAGAGTCTGAATTGAGAAAAAAGGTTAAGCGAGAGAATACAAGGCATTCCAAGATCTTAGATGCAAAGGGGAGGAGTGAAACTGGATGGTAATTTAAAAGACAGGTGGGGTTGAGTGAGGTTTTTTTGAGTATTGGTCCGACTGAGTATTGAGTGTTTGAATGAGGATGGAAAAGTTCCAGTAGAAAGAGAGGAGTTAAAGATATTAGTAAGGCCTTAATAAGGTGAGAGGGCATGGGATCCGAGGGGCAGGTAGTGGGTGGAGAGGAGGATAGTAAAAATGCTACAGTATGAACTACAATTGGGGATATCCTAGCTTCAGTGAAGAGTTATTCTGAATTTTAATAATGACAGGAGGCGAGTATTTGCTATAACTTTCTTTAATTCACCTCCAATAGCAGCAAGAAGTAAAAAACAGGAACAACCAATCAGAACAAAATTACAGTATTAAGTAGTCTAGTCAGGAATTCCACTTCCTCTTTCTTGAGGCGAACCAAAACTGGTTCAGTTAAGCTGAAAAACATGAAGAGCAAAGAATGTCATAGTAACTTCTATATTAAACTAGACAAAATAATTATGAGAATAAATAACAGCAATAAAAATTATATAATTTAGGCAAACAACATGAAAGTAAACATAATGGAAAAAACCTGAGAGGACATAAACGTCCAAAGAAGAAGAAAAAGAGCGAGGAGTAAGAAGAAGGGATGGGATAAGGAAAAAAAATGAAAAAAAGATTCCAGGGGGAAATACTCGCCTCCTGTCCTTATTAAAATTTAGATTATATCTTCACTGAAGCTAGTATAATCCCCAATGTTAACACTACGGGAGGCTCGCGAGACCAATCTGCTGAATGAAGAATATCAGGTAACGAGGCACCAGAAGCGAAAACTGCTGATGCATCAGCTCCTCTTACAGAGTGAGAACTAAAAGAAATATCAATACCGGCCAAAGACAAGATCCAGCACACCCAGCGGGCAAGTGTGGGGGAAGAAACAGGTTTAAAAGTTTTAACATACAAAATCAAAAGTTCCTTGGAGTTAGGAGATCTCAAAGCAGTGGATCTGTCCAGGTAAGAGTGAAGAACCTTAGGAACTGCTGGAAAAAAGGGGTAATAGATAGAATGGGAATTAGACTTAGTCCGTCGAGAAATGGAAAAAACAACTCCTTCAGGGGAGAAAACGATGGCATCAACGTCAAAAGCCCTCATATTTGAAACTTGACGGAAGGAAACCAGACACAGAAGAAGAGTAAGTTTAGCGGACAAATGGCGAAGAGAGAGGAGTTCATTCTCAGACCAAGTCCGCAGGAACTGCAAAACAGTGGAAACATCCCAGAGCGAAGAATATGTAGGAGCGGGAGGACAAGAAAGCTGGACACCTCGCAACAAACAGCAAACACGTGGGTCTTTCCCAACCAGGAGACCAGGAATAGGGATGTGAGTGGCAGAAATAGCAGATCTGTGGACGTTTATAGTCCTATAAGATTTTCCTTGATTGAATAAGTGGGAAAGAAAATTGATTACAAAGTGAACAGGGGCCGTAAAGGGATTGACACCCCGTTCCACACACCAGCGGGACCAGAAACCCAAAGCAGATGTGTAGCAACGTTGAGTTCTTGGGGCCCAGGAATTCCAAAGGAGTCAACGAGCTGATTCTGATAGACCTCTGACATCCCAGAATCCCCTGAAAAAGACCAAGCCACCAGTTGCAAACATTGAAGAAGTAACAGGGGATGAAGATCCCCTTTCGGATCTGTCTGGAGCCCCGGAAAAGTAGGGAGAAGGAGAGGGTCTTGAACAGGGAGGCACAGGAGGTCTGGAAACCAAGGCTGACTGGGCCAGAGCAGAATTATGAACGTGATCTGTGACCTCTGCAGATGAAGATAGCGGAGCACCCTGGAGATCATTGCGAAAGGGGGGAAGGCATACTCCCTAGATAGAGGCCAATCCTGAAGGAACACATTCACCGCTCTGGTACCCGGATCCGGAAGCCAGCTGAAGTAATCCGGGAACTGATGATTCACTAGAGAGTCGAAGAGATCCAGATGCGTTAGCTGCAGGAAGACCGACCAATTTAGCATCCAATTACTGGTGTCTCGCCAGTGGCGTGAGAACCAATCTGCCTCTAAGTTGAAGTCCCCTGGCAAGTATTCCACTTGCAGAGTGATGTTCATATGGAAGCAAGCCAATTGATGTATTGAACTGCCGAGACATTGTCCATGCATAGCAGAATACAACAATCTGTCAGACCTTTGGCAAGAATGCGAATGGCAAAAGACCCCTCTATCAGCTCTAAGCAATTGATGTGGAGAGATTCCGCTGAACGAGACCAAATTCTCCCCTTGGATACTCATGCGCAAGTAGACCCGCAACCCCAAAGACTGGCATTGAAGTTGATAATTAAATCCGGAGCCGTGCCAAAAATAGCACAACCGTTCCACGCTTGCATGTGTCATAACCATCAATGTAGTTCTGAACGTACTTCAGTGAAGAGAGGGACCATCTGGTTGCAGGAAGGATCCTTCCTCAGAAATTGGGCTTTGAGGAGTTGCATCGCCCTGCAATGAAGGGGTCCTGGAAATATCACCTGGATGGAAGAGAACAAGAGGCCCACAATACAAGCCAGAAGTCGAAGGGGAACTGACGACAACCGAAGAACTCACCGAAGTTCCTTCCCGATGGAAACAATTTTAGAACAAGGCAATCGGAGAGCACAAGACGTTGAGTCTATCTCAAAACCCAGAATCAAAACCGAGTTGATCCTTGTCTGCGCCGAAAAAACAAAATGTCATCTAAGTAGACTATACAATGAATTCCTGATGACCAGAGATGAGCTAATACTGGTTTGAGGAGCTTCTTAAAGCACCAGGGAGCTGAGCTGAGGCCAAAAGGTAGGCAAGTGAACTTCCATGGTTCGTCAGATCACAGAAAGAGGAGGAACTGCCGACTTGACGGGTGGATGGAAACCCAGAGGTAAGCGTCCTTCAGGTCTAGGCGGGTAAACCAGTCATGTTGAAGTAAGAGATCCCTCAGTAGATGGAAACCCTCCATCTTGAAGTGTCTATACCTGATGAAGGTATTGAGAGTCTTTAAGTTGATAACCAGTCTGAATTCTCCTGACTTCTTTGACACTAGGAAGATATTACTGAAGAAACCTCCTGTGTCTGAAGCTCTTTGGATTGTCCCTTTGTCCCGGAGGGTGATGAGTTCGCACATGAATGAGATCCCAATGCGCGGACGATGTGACAGCAGGACCTGGCCAGGCGTCTTGCTGTGGAGTCGACACGAACTCGATCTTGAAACCCTGAATGATTTGAAGAATCCATGTTTCTGAGGAGCTTAACATCCAGTTCTGAAAAAAAAGGGAGTCTACATGCTGAGAGTAGTGGGAAAGAAAGGTTTAGAGCAGTTCGACTCAAATGAGTGGAATCTGGAACAACTCCTGGAATGAAAACCTCAGATTCTGCCAAAGCCTCTCTGTGGCTGAAACTGAAGCTTGTTCGTTGTAGATGGAAATAAGGACTGGGGAGGATAATTTCTGGGGCCCGATTATTATTATTATTATTATTATTATTAATCTTTATTATTAATCTTTATTTATATAGCACCAACAAATTCCGCAGAGCTTTACAGTAGTGAATAGACATACAGAGGTATTAAATAGTACAATCAAATGTGGAGAACAGAAGGATCAGAGGACCCTGCTCATGAGAGCTTACAGTCTAGAGGAAGGTAGGTTTGACACAGAAGGAGTAAGTGCTATTGGGCTGGCCCGGTGGCCAGAAACAACTGGAGACACAGCCCCGCTGTCGTCCAGCCCTGCCAAAAACACCCCTTTGAGAGGGAGGTTTGAAGACTTTCATTAGAGACAATTGTGCTTTATTCAGTGAAGAGAATATATTCACGTGTTTTTGTAATTGTTTTAGGAAAGGTTCTCCAAATAACATTCCATTGGCGAAGGACCCAGCTCTTTATCACAGAGGTCCGCCAATATAGGGTCAATCCTAAGAAGAGCAGCCTTCTTCCTTTCATTAGAAATTGCCACATTTGTATTGGCGAGTAAGCAAATACAGCTCTGAGCCCATTCTCGCACAGCATTAGCATCCAATTTAGTGCCAGAGAAAAGACCTGAATCTACTAGGTAGAGACTTTGAGTCATAGGACCCGTCACGTCCAATAATTTCTCTTGGGTCAGTCTGAGACCTCGTTACAGACCCTTGCTAGAATCCCTGCCCGATTTGGCCATAAAAGTAAACATGGTCGGGTAAAACTCAGGAGTGAGAGCCAGCTTGTCAGGAATGATGGGGCATGGACATTCTCTCCATAAGCTAGCCCTGACCTCTTTTTCTAAAGGGTGTATTAACCAAAAATGTAAATATTGGGCTATATGCGGGTGAGGGACCCATTCGATAGATTGCGGGTGTCTAATACCGCGTGGGTGAAACATGGGTTTGCCCAAAGAATCCGGAATGTTAGTATTTTCCTGATTCTCACCCTGAAATTTAGTAGAAAATTCTTCCAAAATTTGGGGCTCACCCAAAAATGGCTTGTCTTCAAAAGAAGCAGAGTCAAAATGATCCCATCATCAGAGAAATCGGAACAGTCTGCCTGCCATGCGTCCACCTTCATATATTGTGCAGGAGAAATCTGGTTCTCCGCATCTGAGGACAATCTAGGAGCCCCATGAACCTCATGAGCAGAGGTCAATTGCACTTTTTAGCAGGGTGTTTACCTTTGTCCGGGTTAGTCCTGGACAGAGAGCCTGTCCAATATCACTTAGTAAAGTGAGATGACTCTATGTCAGATACATCTGAATCTGGGGAGTCCTCAGTTACCTGAGGGGGGGCTGAGGACTGCCCAGATGTAGTCAATTGCGGTAATGCACCTGCAAGTGCCTTCTCCAAAGATGCATCCACAGCAGCATTGATTAGAGCCTCTAGGTCTTCAGACCCTAAAACAGACTTTTGGGAATCAGCCATTGTAATAAGCAGTGACAGTAAAGAATTAGAGGCTCATACAATTAATGGAAAAGTAAAACTCAATCCAGAAATAAAACTTCAGGACAAAGTTAAGGATAAGTGGTAAAGGGGACTCACCTTCTAAGTCAGTAAAATCAGTAGTAACAAATGGCAAGTTGTAATGTACTGGAAAGAGGGGCTCTCCCTCTGTGGCAATAAAATATATATATGATGAAAGGTATATAAAGTGGAGGTGCTCACCTTCTAAGGCAGTGGCACAGGTAGTTGCAATTGAGAAGATAGGGAACAGGGAGAGGGGCTCACCCTCGGTTGTAATGCTGAATAATAAAAACTCCTCTTGGGGTAGAAAATCCGAGTGTTACAGAGCCGGCAAAGCAATGATGCTTCTCCTCAAGGGCTACACACAGCAATGCGAGGAACAGAGAAGCGAGAAGAAACAAACACAAAATGGAGCCCAAAATCTTGCGAGATGAGAGTCAAATGGTCAAACTCCGTCCAACAGGAGGAAAGGAATGCGGGCTCTTAGGCGATCGATTAGATAAGGGAGCGGACACTGGGAGTAGAACAGGCCAGGACACAGGAGCCCAAAACAAAATAGAGCAAATGTATGAGGTAAAAATGGACAAAAAGCTGTAAAATAGTGAGATAGTAGCTATGAAATAGAAAAAAGGGGGCATAAAAGGAAAAGGACACATAAGCAAGGGTTTTGAACTTAGCAATGGTACACAGAAATTAGCTAAACAAACACAAACCTAAATCTGGCATAAAATAGTAATTTAATGGAAACAAAAAACATTGACCTGCAGTATGGAGGTGAGCAGCAAGAAAGAGGAAGTGAAATTCCTGACTAGACTACTTAATACTGTAACTTTGTCCTGATTGGTTGTTCTTGTTTTTTACTTCTTGCTGCTATTGGAGGTGAGTTAAAGAAAGTTATAGCAAATAGGAGCCTTCTGTCATGTGTTAAAATTCTAACACTTTTACTGAAAGATAGTGTATTCATTGAATTTCCACACAAGAAAGTTGAAGGGACTAATACAACATACCGGCCAGTCGGTATCTTTTTAGCAAGTACAGAAACTTTTTTGTGCTTTTGAACCTTATAGAAAAACATGAGCATGTTTTCTTTTCTTTTTTTTCAGCAGGCAGTAACAGGTAATGAGATGGGGCCTTCTATACATAGGTTGTGTTTTCAAAGCTATAAAAACCATGTTCCCATAGCTTAAAATGTCCATATTCACTTACCAACTGACCTGCAGGGCAGGGTATCATCTGTGCCTCAAACAGTACTTATGGTAGATTTTATAGTCTCCGTTCAAGACAATTTTTGGTGAATTTTCCAAAGCAGGCCTTCTATCAAAAAGACAGATTTTGCTTACTCACCTATAATAGTTGACTGACGTTGCCCAACCTGAAGATCACAGAGATCTACAGAGAAATCTACAACTGAATGGGAACATGTAAAGCTATGAGGCCACAGTTCTCATAGCTTTTAGGCAAAGAACTAAAGGTAGAAGGCCCCTTCTCGTTGCCTTTTACTGCCAATATATATAAGGTAGAAAGCACTGCATGCAAGTACTACCAACACACAGGAAAGGGGTTCTTTCTTAGGATGATATCTATTTATATGTATAAAATAAAATATACTCACATACAATATAGCTCCAGTTGATAACAAGCACAACCATGATTTATCCTCAGGAAAAAGACCTGCGACTGATCAGGTACTTTTGCAGCAACTAGAAACCTTTCCTCAGTAGGGACCAGCTACTTGAAATGATGATTGGTAAAATATAAATTAAATGGTATTATTAAGTCAAATAAAAGAAATTAGAAAATTGAATAATCAAATAGACTAGTCTTTCTCCAAGGCATTCAGGCTATATAGCCTGGCGATCGATGGAGAGCAGCTGTGAAGAATCTGTCTGATTGGTGGCAAAATATCCTCATTAGTTGTCTAGTAAATAATTATGTCATTTATCAAGTACTAGTGTAAAAGCCCGTGTACCCGGGCTAAGGACCAGGTAATGTCAAGAAGCCGCTACCTCAATGCTCCATGCAATGCAGTCTTGCGTTGCCTCACTAACGCCATGTAATCATGCACAGTAGAGACCGCTGACAGTCTCTACTGTGCATGACTGCATCGTGACAAACATCCTAGCGAATTATTAAATAGGATGAGTAGTTTACCTTCTTTTTGCTATATTATATATGTACCTATAAGAAGTAATTCAACTTATGAACATCTCCTTGTTTGTTCTCTCCTGTTTAGAATGTAGGTGTTTGCCTCCTCTCAGGGCTATTACATCTGCAAAATTAAAACATAAAAAAAAAAATCTAAGCACCCCGAAAATCCTTTTAAATCTATAAAAATAGTATTATAATAAAGGTGAAGAGGGTACGAGAAAAAGAAGCTGGACAATATGAAATCCAAGTGATGATACGATATAGGAAAACCATACTTTTTACTTCCCAAAAGAAAAGGACGTACTACTGTGTCCAAACAGACTGGAGAGATTGTGCTATTAATGGCACATATAGATATATTATTTTTTATATATATTATTTTTTATATTTTGTGTATCACAATACATGCTAGTGGTGGTGTTCATTTATATCTACAAGCTGCCCACTTATATATTTAATGTATATCTATTATACTTCTAAAAAACTAGTAATTTGTTACTCTGTTACACTGGCAGACTACAGCTTCCATCCACTAAGGGTTTTAGCCAATCCATTATGCAGGGGCGTGTCTTAAAACTAAAAAAAGTACAGATAAAAGGTGGAGTCTCCCCTCCAGTAGGTATTATTAAATTGCCTCCTGCACATAAATGGTCACAATTCATTTTGTATTATTGAAATCCAGTCTAAACAAAGACAGTATCATGTTCTACAACTCTTTTCAGTATATTGCAGTACTAAACCTAAGTCCCATTATAAAGGAAACATATTTGCGACCTGGGATACTGAAACAATTCAACACTTTTAATTTATTACTACTGCATGGCAAAAAGCTCACATACTGTGCCACTATATTGAACTGTAACAGCTCATCCCACCTACTTGGATATGTACTAAAATAAATGCATCTTGTGCTTTTTGCGTTAAAAGGATATACAGGGGCGGACTGACCATAAAGGCATTCGGTCACGGACCGAGGGCCCGTGACCGAAGGGGGCCCGCCGCCGCCACTTCCAGAGCTGCTCAGCAGCTCTCCTACAACGGCTGCCGGCGCGCCATTCTAGTAATACAGAGCGCTGGGAGATGACATCATCTCCCAGCCTTTGCATTACTAGAGGCGCGTGGGACATCGCAGTGCTAAGCCACACCGCTAGACCACCAGGGACTGCAGGTAGGGGCATTGTGGAGATGAAGGAGCAATGTGGAGATGGGTGCATTGTGCAAGGGGCAATGTGAAGATGGGGGCATTGAGGAAGGGGCAATGTGTAGATGGGGCATTTTGGAGATGAAGGGGGTATTGTGGAAGGGGGCATTGTGGAGATGAAGGGGGCATTGTGGAAGGGGCAATGTGGAAATAGGGGGCAATGTGGAGATAAGGGGGCATAAGGGGGCATTGTGGAGATAAGGGGGCATTGTGGAGATGAAGGGGGCATTGTGGAAGGGGAGTTGTGGAGATAAGGGGGCATTGTGGAGATAGGGGGCAATGTGGAGATGAAGGGGGCAATGTGGTGATAAGGGGGCAATGTGGAGATAAGGGGCATTGTGGAGATAAGGGGCAATGTGGAGATAAGGGGCATTGTGGAGATGAAGGGGCATTGTGGAGATGAAGGGGGCAATGTGGAGATGAAGGGGCATTGTGGAGATGAGGGGGCATTGTGGAGATAAGGGGGCATTGTGGAGATGAGATGAAGGGGGCATTGTGGAGATTTCTGCAGGGGGCCCAGACCTCTTTTTGGACCAGGGGCCCTGGGTCCTGTCAGTCCGCCCCTGCATAGTAATGTTTCATAATAAAAGCAGCTCTTATTAATCATCATAGTATTTGGACCTTAGAGAGTGTTATTTCAATTCTGTCAGAGTTGTAGTTCAAGAGTAATTAAATGATAAAGTATCCCCCTCCCACCCCTTTTACTGATGTAACACTGCTCAGCTCAGAGCAGCAAGGAGGTGCCCAGGTAGATTGCAGAGAGAGGCAATCTTCAATTAAGATAAGGGAAAAAGCTGAAAAACCTGTCAAGGGGGACAGGGTTTTCATTGTTCTCACAGAAGAAGATTGTTCCCTGCTGTGATCAGTCTGGTCTATGGACTGGATTCCACATCTGAGGTTAGCAGTGTTACACTAGGTAAAAGGGGTGGGAGGGGGATACTTTATCATTCAATTACTCTTGAACCACAACTCTGACAGTACTGAAATAACATTCTCTCTATTCTCTATTTTGCTGCAAGTCAAGTCTGAGTATATCATCTGTATATGAAGCATGCATTTAGAACATTGTTGGACTGTAAGGAAATTTCCTATTTACAACCATTGCTTTAGATGTAGGTGAAACATTTTGCAATATCCTGTGCTGTTTAATGAAACAGGCAGAGTCTATTTGTGAAAATGTAAAAAGCATTTTAGAAAACCTTCATCTATTTTAATGTACACATTGATAAAAAAAAATATGGACGTTTTTGGTCAGTTCTTGAAGTGTTTCAAGAAACTAGATTGGAATTGATATTCATAACCCTAATTATTGTTGATAAATAATATTTTGCCTCTCAGGAATGATCTATTTGTCACATTTTCCGAATGAAAATAGAGCAGGGAGAATACATTTAGTGTGTCAAGCAAGGTAAAAGGAAGAATATATGCAGTGTAGTCAAATAGATTCCACTCCTTTGCTATGATTACTATTATCTCGCATCAACACGTTGATAAACTGTTGTCACTAAATTACCCTCACACTAATACCAGCTGTAGATCAAGCCAAGGAATAGTATAGAATCCATTAGTGTCCGTCATGGCTCTGGTGTAATGGAAAGAAATCGGTTATCTCTATTAGAGAATGAGAAGATGGTGTTATCAGTCTGATACATGTCCTATAACTCTTTGTTAGGAGCTTCTACAGAACGACAGATGACAATGTATCCCAGCTGTGACATGTAAATAGCAAGATCCATGATAAAACATTAAATGGGGAATGAGAAGTGCAATATCACAGCTAAGTTTTAATGCACCTGATTGTTTATTTTACATATATTGGGTGTTTTGTGAAAGTCCTCACTCCTTACAAATGTGGAAGAGGAAAAATACTATTTAAACCCCAAGTAAATTGAGTGTGTGGCCTTATTCTATCAGCAATGCTTAACACGTTGATGTAAACAGTGCTTTATATGGTTACAATATAGAGGAGATAAATATTTGTAGACCAGCATATACACCCTTTGGCACGTTGGGTGTTTAAGACTGCAACTCCCACCATTCCCTACCTACAAAAAGGCTTAATTGAGCCCATTCCATTGGTGTTGCTGAACTCTACCTTGCTAGGCTATGCTCACTCTGGGAGCATCTGTTGCTAGACTTTTGCCTTTCTATGATAACTTTTCTCTCCCTGCACTAAATTCAGCCTCTAATGTACCCTTTCTAATTCTCTGCTGCCAGGTTTATCTCCACTACACCATTTCAATGCCAGTGTCCAACTACCTTACTCTGTTGCAATCCTGTGTAATCCAACACCACCTAGATGTGTTATTACACTCTTTCATTACCAGTTTCTAATTACTACATCCTGCTGCAATCATACTGAGATAGTAATAAAGCCCTCATAAAAGGGCGGAAATGTCATTTTGATGAGTGATCAGCAGTACGTAAAGGAAGTAATGCGACAATTAATGGAGAAAGACTGTTATTCACTACTCAAAAATGACCCTACAGTAGAGATTCAAGATAAACTGATGATGGCCATAGAAGAAGATTTAATATCCAAAAACGAATTTAACTACATGTGGGTTGAACGCCCAAAGGTACCAACAATTGACATGCTTCCCAAGACTCATAAGCCTATGAAACAACCCCCACGACAACCTCCAGGTCATCTCTGGAATTGGTGGAGTGACTGAATATGTCAGTAGATATGTGTATGCCCGTTTGAAACCATTCCTGAAGGTGTCACCATCTTATGTAGAAGATACAAGAGATGTTATAAGACACCTCGTGGGACTGGAGGTGTACAGAGACTCACTCTTGGTTACTCTGGATGTGGAGTCCCTGCAGACCTCCATATCCCACGAGGTGGGAAAAAAAAGCATGTATGGCTTAACTGTCAACAAGAGGTGTTGATTTTGCACACCATAACAAATTCATTCTGGACCTGTTGGATTTTATTTTGAACAATAATTATTTTTGTTTTAAAGACAGATTTTACCAACGTCATTGCCGTTGCCATGGGGGCGACCTGCACCCCGACCTACGGGTGTCTCCACCTGGGTTGGTGGGAGCAACATGTGGTGATTGATGCTCGTGGGTTCAGTGCACGTCGCCCTCTGGCTCTGCTATATAGACAATATATTTTCAATATGGGATGGCACCCAAGAGGAATTGGATCAATTCATTCTGGATTTGAATACAAAAGATTTAAATATTCATTTAACCAAATTTGTTCATATGGAAGAAGTAGATTTTTTTTTTATCTTAAAATCTTCAAGGATGATTGTACTTTAAAAACTAAAACTTTTCGTAAACCTACGGCATGTAACACAATTTTACATGCTTCTAGTTATCATCCAGTGTACCAAATAAGAGGAATACCATATGGACAATATTTGAGACTGTGCCGCAATTGTAGCGACATGTCTGATTTTAAAGCCCAGGAGAGGGAACTAACAGATAGACTGTTATAAAGGGTTATCCCTTTGGACTTCTGAAAAAAGGATATCACAGAGCCCTGGGCCAAAACAGTGATTTTGCTTTATTTGTAAAAAAAAGAACATAACATACAAGCTAATAGGGTCCGATTTGTTACCAAATTTGGAACACACTGGAATACATTGCGAGGTATTATTACTAAACATTGGCATCTCCTCACTCAGAATGATACTCTGAGGGAAATTGTGGTATATAATCCAGCAACGGTTGCAAAAAGGGCTCCCAATCTGCGTGATAAGTTAGTTAGTAGCCATTATAAAGGCTCTGATATGAAAACTACGTGATTAGGTAAAAACACAATGAAGGGCATGTACAAGTGTGTCACATGCAGTGCATGCAAATTTATTCTCCAAACTAAGATATTTAGTAATCATGATGGAACAAAATGTTATGATATCCATAGCTTCATTAATTGCAAAATGGAGGGTGTGGTTCACCAACTGAGATGTCCTTGCAACCTGGCATATATTGGGAAAACATTTAGACAGCTAAGAAGGTGGATTTTGGAGCATAAAAGGGATATTGAAAAACATACTATAGAAAGTCCAGTTGCTAGACACTTTTTGGACTTTTATGGTGGTCAGGTTGATGCACTACAAGCCATAGATATATGCCATGTTGAGAGGTCTATCAGGAGGGGGGATTATGATAAAGCTCTGCTGCAATGTGAAAGCAGGTGGATATATAAATTAGGGACAGTGTCTCCACAAGGGTTAAAAGAAGAGTTAAAATTCAGTATGTTTTTATAGGTTGCCCAATTTATGCTGTAACATACAATAGTATGCAAGTAAATCTGGATCAAGTTTGGAAAGAAAGCGGTTAAATCCAGCATATAATGCTGATGGTTTAGATCGTAAGTTACGTGAAGGGTTAATTTGATAGTTACAAAGTTTCTAGTTTTACCACACCTGATCCAGCTATACTGAATGTGGGATGTAACTTCATGTGGAGGAGTATTTAAACATTTACCTGCAGTTAATATGTAACTGTCTTGATGAAGCCCTCTTAGTAAGGGCGAAACATGTTGACGTTATGGTGACAGACCAAACATATCTGAAGTGACAACAGGAGACAATCTGTGGCTATCAGTGGATAAGGACTGAAGATGGAGGTAGTTTGTGAGGATGGACTGATCTGATTATGGTCTTAAGATCTCTGTGTTTGCATCTAGTGAGTGTCTGAGACTCTGGTAACACAGTGATTGAAACGTGAATTATTGATGCAGAAAACCAGGATTGGTGAGATGTATCTACTGACTGATATGAAGTATGAAGTATGAAGTATGAAGAAAATAAGATGCCAGACACAGTTGCTTAGTTATCCAAGTGACTGCTAGTAACCCTCCTTTAACCTTCTGCTACCCTTACTGGGCTGTTACTATTATGCTATGTGTGCACACTAATTACTTACTCTTATCCATTATGCCAATGTTGTTGCTTCACATGATATAAGGAATTAACCCTCTGACTGCCATACTTTGAGTCAATTTGATGGACTATTACCCAGGGCTGGTTGTCATCTTATTTCATATATAAGATTACGCACGTGCACACGTGCATTGTGGAGTTGTTACCATCAATTTAGATTCTCCCTTCATCTGTGCTTTAAATGAATCTCTCTTACCCTTTAACTTACATCTCCTATAAGGATGTGCCCCTCTAGTCAGGGTTACCTGCCCATAAATGAATTGGTAAAAAATATTTTATATTCTTAGTCCTTTGTAACAAAGTAACATAGTAAATTAGGTTGTCCATCAAGTTCCACCTTTGCCTCATACCATGAGAACTGTACAGCTATCCTGCTACCAAATAAGTTAGTCATTTATCAGACCTTCCTGATTTGCCTACTAATATTCAGTATAACCCTGTGTGTTCCCTTTTGCAAGAAATGTATCTAATCTCCTCTTAAATGTATCCACCTCCTTGGGCAAGGAATTCCACAATTTAACAGACCTTAATTTAAAAAAAACCCTTCCAATTCTGAAGTCTAAACCTCCTTTCCTCTAATCTCAAGGGATGTCCCCTGGACTCCTGATCAGGCCTTGTAATGAATAGTTCACCACGGAGATCCTTGTATTGATCTCTCATATACTTGCAGAATGTGATAAGATCTCCTCTTAGTCATCTTTTCTCTAGAGTGAATAAACCAAGTTTGTCTCATATGTGAAGCCCTCAATTCCCTTCATTACTGTTGTTGCTCTTTGTTGTACTCTCTCCAGTTCTAGTATATCCTTTTTTAGAACTGGTGCACAAAACTGTACTGCATATTCGAGGTGAAGTCTTATCAATGATTTGTTCAATGGCAAAATGATGTTATCCACTCTTGCTTCAATAGCCCTTTTTATACAAGACAGGATTTTGTTTGCTTTTGCTACTGCTATTTGACACTGGTCACTGTTTCCAAGTTTGTAGTTTGCAAGGATACCCAGGTTGTTCTCTAGCAAAGAGTCCCCTAAAATTATTCCATTAAGTTCATAAGTAGCCTTGGATTTAATCTTCCCAAATGCATGGCTTTACATTTTCCCACATTAAACTTCATATTCCATTTTTTTGCCAAATCTGCCATTTTATGTAAATTCCTCTGTAGAGAGCCAATATCCTGTTCTGAATTAATTACTCTGCATAATTTAGTGTCATAATTTCTATTAGTCAGCTTCAGGCCTATAACATAAATGTTATAATCAGTTTTACCTCACAATTTCCTACTTACATTTAAGGGGAAATCTGAAGATACACATATTGACAAAGGTATTACCTGAAATGCAATTCAACCAAGTGTAAAGTTATGCATTTTGGGAATAATAATGAAAATGCAATATATAGTTTAAATGGTGTTTCTTTGGGGAAATCTATTAATGAAAAGGATTTGGGAGTAATGGTAGACAATAGATTTAGCAGTAATGTGCAGCACCAGCGGGCAACTGCAAAGGCCAATAAGATATTGGCATGTATTAAAAGGGGTATTGGCTCATGGGAGGAAGATATTATTCTCCCTCTTTACAGGTCCATGATAAGACCCCACCTTGAATATCCTGTTTAGTTCTGGGAGCCTTTTCTGAAAAAGGATATTATGGAACTAGAGAAACTGCAGAGGAGGGCTACAAAACTAATAAGAGGAAAGTTTTAGGTATGAAGAAATGCTAGAAAAGTTAAACTTGTACACACTAGAGAAACAGCATCTTAGAGGGGATATGATAACATTATATAAATATGTTCAGTGCCCATACAAAGGACAAGGGGTCATCCTCTTATACTTGAGGAAAGAAGATTTCATCTACAACACTGGAAGGGATTCTCTACAGTAAGGACAATAAAGGTATGGAATTCACTGCCTGAGCAGGTGGTGCTATCGAATACAGTAGATGCCTTTAAACAGGGCCTGGATACTTTTTTAAAAGAGCAGAACATAGAGGGCTATGTATGTTAGTATTGAGATTAATATTTATTTAGTGCTTGTTGATCGAAGGAGAAATCTGATTGCTACTTGGAATCAAAAAGGAATTATTTGGGGGTGTGGCCTGGCACAGAGACTGCGTGGACACGTGAGACGATAGCTCTGTCCCTGAGAGGTAAACATCAGCCAGAATCAGATGAAAATAGACTGACTCTACCACCCCGACTAGAACCCTATGGTACTAGGGATGTCTAGATCCAAACTACCAAAACCTGGGAATGAGATGAAAGACTATTTTGTTAAAAAACTTGACACTACTTCCCCTCACCCACAGCCTAAAATGGCCGCCAAACCTGAAATGCCTAAGAAAGACGCTGATTGGCAACCAGCCCTCCTACCCCGCTCTACTTCACCCGCCAAACAAAACAGCTCAGGGGGGATTCAGACACCGAAGGTTTGGACTCTCCGTCCACTAAGAAAGACCTGCGTGATCTTTTCTCTGATTTGAAGCTATTCATTCGAGATGAACTAGCCAACATAAAACTCGACATTTCACAACTGGGGGGGAGAGTGGAAGTCTTAGAATCTGACCGTGACTCTCTCTTTTCCTTTTCTCGAGAAATGCATTCTAAAACTAATGAGTTATTCGACCGCCAAAGAGAACTCATAATGAAAATAGATGACCTAGAGAACAGGCAAAGGCGTAATAACCTTAGACTCAGAGGTATCTCCGAAGTCACTGGGCCTAATGCACTGATAGATTTCCTCCAACGTTTATTCAGTTTTATAACCAAAGCAACGGAGGACGTATACTTTGCTTTGAAAGAGCACACAGATCATTGCGTACTAAATCTGCAACACCGGAAATCCCCCGTGATGTTATTTTATGCATGCGATTCTACCCAGACAAGGAAAAGATAGCCAAAAGTGCTAGAAGTATGTCATCTATTTCTTTAGAGAACCAGACTATTGAAGTTTTTGGGGATCTCTCGCCCCTCACTGTGAAATGGCGCTGAGATATAAAGCCGATCACACAAGCCCTTCGTCAACAGAACATCCGATACAGATGGGGATTCCCACTCATGCTTATTGCATCCAAGGATGGTCAGACCCATATCTTTCCCTATCAGGACAACTACAAGGACTTCCTGTCATCTCTACATCTCCAGCTTATGGAGGACCCTGCTCATCTAATACAACAACAATCCAAATGGGACTCTATGATGGACTCTCCTCACCCATGGAATACCATTAGCAAACGAAGAAGAGTTCCTGGATCACCTACTTCACTTTTTGTGACCTCTAAACATGTCCGCAAAATGATGAATGAATCACAGCCTCTAGGCTTACTGGACATATCCACTCTGTGTTTAAACCTACACAATTGAACCACTTATGTTGATTCACTGCCTAACCCTTACTATATGGGAGCTCATCTGTTCTCCGCTCTCCCGAGCTAGAAGATTAGTCTCCAAGAAGATATTCTTTTCTTGTTTGTTTGTTTATGACCACTTGTAAATATTATTCACCAGCCCTTGTTAGGCATCCTCATATATGTGCTTCTTTTCACACGCAATACAACAACCATTCTCTGTTAATGAGATAGGCACACCAACATCCCTTCACACTTTCCATTTGATTAGGCCCTCCTCATGTACATCTCCTCAACTCTCCACACTAGCTAACTTGCATAGTATCCTACTGAGATTTTACGCTGTAACTCTAGCCCTACATTTATGGAGGTAACTGTCCTTTTGTATCTCACGGCAGCAGATGGGCTTTTATCCCACCGCACTTTGAATCGATCTCCATAGCCTGCTATTTATGTCCATTCCTACTACATGAGACATTGTCTACTTGTAATCATTCTATCCTTACACTTTCATACACTCACAAACAACAACATGGCCCATTATTCCCCTCTTTATACAAACCTAGATAAGGTATTCTTCACCTATAAACGAAAGCCCTTCAATGTATGACAAATTTCTCTTTACTGTTATGTAAAAAAGTGTTTATGTGCTTCAACTAATGTTCTATGGTGATACTAGACATTCCCCCTAAGTAAGATTTGAGTTGCACAGAGCGAGGATCCTTGCCTTACTCACTTCCCGTCTGCCCTTACGTTAATCCTGGGGCACGGCTGGTTGTTGAGTGATGCTCTGACCCTTCTCGGTAGGGTAATCTACCAAGTTTTATTTATACTTCTTATATATTACATCTAGCTGCTCCCGACCACATTCACTCAACTGGTTCATTTATCTCGATTCCCTGCCTAGACCTTATTCTATGGGAGCGTGCTTGTTTTTTACTCTCACAGTCTAGAAAACTAGATAAAACGACACAGCCTTTATTAACGTTTAAATCTGAATTATGTCTTCTTAATTTATATACGGAATCTGTCCAATTTAGGATAAGGTTTCTCTCATAAATTTTTGTTAATTTTATGTATTTGTAATTTATGTACTTTCAATATTATGCTATGACAATCCAAGATGTTCCGTCTAGGAGAAATTGATGTTAGACCGATTGGGTGATCTTATCCTTACTCACTCCCCGCCTGCCTTTGCTTAAATCCTAAGGTATGGCTGGTTGTTGAGTGATGCTCTGACCCTTCTCGGCCACATGATCTTACGTTTTATTACCACTTGATTATGTATTATAACCATTGTTGTGTTGTTCTATTCAGAATCCTTCTTATGACTACATTGGAATTGGGTATTTTACATGTAATTCACTATACCATGTTCATATCTTCGCTTCCCTGATACCTCCTCTCTTATTCCTATTCAAAACTGCTCTCCTTACATTCTATACTCTACACTTTATCTTAATTAAACTCTCCCTCAGGTCTACCTGAGTCCTTGGCTATTACTTTGGGTGTTTCTTATATTATGACGCCTCTAGTCTGATTCTGTTCTATTATTAACCTCCTCTCTCACCCACCTCTCAGGGCCAGTTAGCATTATCCCTACCTCTACATGACATTGCATGTGGAGATGGGATCTTGCAAATCCCTGGGAGCACGAGCTGGTCCACTTTTCCTCATATCTGCTGTAATATGATTTCTAGACAGAGGACTAAGACCTACATCCTTGTCTAGGCAGATTATTACCCCATCCTCTGATTTCCTTCTCCAGTCCCTTCTTCCTACCCTCTTTACCCTTTTTCTGTATCTCCTCTATATTCTTCCTGAAAAAGGTGGTTCCCTACTTGTTAACAGCTATTTTCCCACCAGGCGAGGGACTCTGCAGGACTCTCTCCCTGTTTACAACGGATTATCATCTTTGGAGACATACCCCATCCATTTACTTAAAGATTTATGGTAGCTCCTAACCCCCCAAACTCACTAGTTGTAATCTCGCAGAATGAAAAAGGGCTCAACTCCCCTAAGAAAAGAACACTGGCTTTACATGAATTCCACCGCTTGGGGGGAAACATTATTTTATTACAAGAGACACATTTCAAAAAGTCACAGGAGATGCACCTCACCAATAGGTACTATTCACAGGCTTACCTCAGTTCTAATTTAATGAAAAAGAGTGGTGTAGCAGTATTGGTTCATAAGCGGATCCCCTTTGCTCTTTCTGCAATTCAAAAAGGCCCTTTGGGACAATTTATTTTTAAAAAAGGGCCATATTTACTCGCAAACCTTTACATTTGCTTCAATATATGCTCCTAATACGGGTCAGGTGCAGTTTCTTTCTTACGCTCTGGACAAATTAGACTAATTCAAAGATGGGACACATCTGATAGGGGGAGACTTTAACCTCCCATCTTTTCCTCCTCTTGACTGTTCCTCAGGGTCTTCCTCACATGCTAATTCAACATTGTCTGGTTTTTGAAATCTCTTAAACACATTTCGACTGGTTGACATCTAGAGGATTATGCACCCAGACACCAAAGACTATACGTTCTATTCCAACCCACATAATCTTTACTCTAGAATAGTCTATATCCTGATATCTCACTCCTCTATCCCTTTAGCTCATAATTCTGGTATCGGCCATATCACGTGGTCTGACCACGCCCCAGTTTCACTCACCATTACTAAGTCTTTGCCTCAGCGGCCACACTCCCACTGGAGATTAGACAAACATATTATCAACGACAAACTTAATGTTGATCAGATCCGTCAAGCCATTGTGATGTACTTTGCTGAAAATAACACAGCAGATGTCTCTCCTTTGTCGATATGGGAAGCCCACAAATGTGTCATCCGTGGCAAACTTATTAAATTGGCAGCTCATGATAGAAAGAAACGCCGCCAACAAACAGATGAGACACTTCGAGAGATAGGACATCTGGAAAATGCCCACAAGGCCACCTCAGATTCTTCTACCCTGACACGTCTGATAGAATTTCGTAAGCATCTCTAATCTCTCTTTCAATTCAAGGTGGAACAAGCATTCTTCAGATCAAGACAATCTTATTTCAAGCAAGGCAACAAGACTGGAGCTCTCCTAGCTAAACAGCTTTGAACTTGCAACCAGAACTCATATGTTCCACACATCACAGATTCTTCCGGTACACAGAGACACTCTTCGACAGAAATTGCTGAATCATTCCGCTTATATTACGAAGCTCTTTATAATCTTCATTCTTCCTCTTCGAATACGTCTCCCGCTTCTACAGCAATAATTGAATACTTACAGAGGCCCAACCTTCCCTGTCTAGATCTAGTTGCATCTCAGTCTTTAGAACTTCCTATAACGGAAGAGGAGGTACTGGACGTTATTAACTCTCTCTCATTTGGGAAAAGTCCAGGCCCTGATGGTTTTTCGCAGGCTTACTATTCGACTTACCGTGATATGCTTATGCCACATTTGACGACCTGTCTCAGGGCTTTCCCGGATAGAATCCCTGCTCATCCTGCAATGACTGAAGCCCCCAAACCCGGCAAATACCACTTTTTCTGTGCCAATTATAGGCCCATATCTCTTCTAAATGTTGATGTAAAACTATATGCAAAGATTTTAGCTAACCGACTGAAATCTCTGCTCCTGTCATTGGTGAACTTAGAACAAGCTGGATTCACTCCTAATAGGGAATCAAGAGACAATACCAGGAAACTCCTGTCGATTATACACCACATTAATATGTGCCAAATGCCTGCGGTCTTCTTAACCACCAACACTGATAAAGCATTCGACCGTGTCAGCTGGCCCTTCCTTTTTTCGACACTATATGCCTATGGATTTGGCCCTCTCTAAATCTCCTATGTCCAATCGCTCTACACCAACCCTAATGCTAAGGTGAGAGTAAATGGCCATTTGTCCCCATCCCTCCCCATTCAAAATGGTACCAGACAAGGTTGCCCATTGTCACCCCTCTTATTTGTATTAGTGATAAAATCTCTAGCTCAATCTGTTAGACAGAATCCTAATAGTCACGGAATTAGCATTGCGGGAACTTCACATAAACTATCTATCTTCACAGACAACGTACTTCTGACCGCTGCTAAGCCAGATAAATCCATCCCAGAATTTCTTAAAAACTAGATCTCTTCTCTAAAGCTTCCGATTTTAAAATAAATCTCCAGAAATCAGAAGCCCTACCATTCTTCTTAGATTCCACTTCATATGCACAACTGGTCACGGATTTCCCCCTCAAATGGTCTCCCTCATCAATTTCCTATTTAGGAACTCAACTATCTCCTAACCTAACGTCATTATACAGACTCAACTATCTACCATTGCTGAAAAAGATTACATTTGACCTAATCTGATGGGCTTCCTTATATATCTTCCCCATTTTCTCTACTTATTTCAGACCCTCCCGATCTTACTTCCTCTCTCCTTTTTCAATTCTGCCTCCAACATTTTTTCTCTCTTTATCTGGGGTAAAAGCAGACCGAGACTTAGTCGCCGGATTCTCTACTCTCCTAAGTCCGGTGGTGGCTTCGGAGTGCCAGATCTCCACCGATATTACCATGCAGTTACTCTTGCATCTATACAGGATTGGCATAGTAATCAGAAGCATAAACTATGGGTTCAGCTGAAAAGATCTTATTATCCTTCTTGTGACCCGTTATCTCAAGTCCTGCTTCCCTCATCGGAGAGAAACACAGTTTTGGTAACTCACCCAATCTTAAGCAATATCGTCCAAATCTGGACTAGAATTAATAAAAATGGCTCCTTAGTATTACTGCCATCGCCCTTTTCTAGACTGTTCACCTCTTCACCCTCTAAATTCCCTCTACCGATTTCTCAATTTCCAAATTGGCCATGCATTATGGACCTGCAATTTAAATACTTTAGGACCACCAGTGAGATCACTCCATTTCCTGTCCTTCAAAACCTATTTTCTCTACCCTCTAAGGAGATTTGGACATATCTGTGTATCAAACACTTCCTATCTAACTCAGTCATTGTAGTTTGTTTTCACCGACCTTGGTCCCAATTCGAAAAACGGTTACTATCCCCGACCAGTCATAAGACTAGACCTATTAGCACTATCTATACACTTCTTTCCTTGAGCAATACTACTTCTAAACCCCAATATGCTCGGGTGTGGGAGAGAGACCTGCACCTGACCCTTTATTCTTTGATGCATAAGTCTTCAATCTCCACCAACATGATAGAAATGAATCTTAAATTTCTTATCTGCTGGTATAATACACCTGCCAGACTTCATACAATATTTCCCTCCATTCCAGCTACCTGTTGGAGATGTAAACAGGACAAAGGTACTCTTTTCTACATTTGGTGGACTTGCCCGCTGATTGCACCATTCTGGTCAAAATGCTTAACACAAGCTAATCTTCTTCTAGGCATTACTTTAGATAACGACCCTTGGCAAATACTATTATTTAAGGATTTACCCTCCTGCAGCCCCCCAAAGAAAATATTTCTAATGACTATGTTAAATGCAGCCAAGTCATTGATTCCCTTACGATGGAAGTCAGCATCTCCTCCTTCATTTACAGATTGAATAGCTAAAGTTGAGGACCATATGCTGTTCACTAGAATTACCTGGTCACATAGAGGACAATATCCAAAAGCCTTAACTGATCTGCTTTCATTATGGTTTGCAGCTAAACCATTGCTATCCACTAAATGAACCCCAGAGGCCACCACATGTGAAGGGACAGTCCTCGCAGAGCTCCCTGCAAGCTTTGACATTAGCATTGCAGACCCTCACTTCTTTCACATTAGATAACCACCTCTTTCCCCATCACTTTCTTTCTCTCACTCTTTCTTATTTTCTCTTTCTTTCCCCCCTCAGCCATACTTCTTCATCAGCTTGATCCACTTCTTCTCCCGATTCTTATGAGACTATTTCCCCCATCTTTTCTCTCTTATCTTCTTTATAGACTTCCTCCCCTTCTACCCTCCCGCCCTATTTTTACTCCTCATGGAAATATGGTTATTATGTTTTTATGTTACTGCAAGGCAGACATCAGCTGCTGGGTTAAGCTTCTGACCTTGCATATTGTGAATTTATGGTTGAAATGTAATTATGGAGACCTGCTATCTCCACAGCTGACCTTGTATGATACTCTGTAAGCTATATCTTACACCCATGACATTTCTACAGTTTGTCATCTTCTGTACTTGCTAATTTCTTGTACTTTGAATAACCTAATAAAATCCTTTAAAATGAAAAGGAATTATTCCCCCCCATTCAAAGCAGAATTAGAAATTGCTGTATTGAGGGGGTTTTGCCTTCTTTTGGAAGAATGGGGTAAACAGGAATAGGAAAAGGGTTGAACTGGATGGATGCAAGTCTTTTTTCAACCTAAACTACTATATATATGTGTGAGCAGCCTGTGGGCATCCAAGCAGTAGCCAGTAGAGGATAATGATAGTTTTGTAGCTCAACAACAAACAGACACACAGGTTTCCCTTTTTTTCTTTACTACAAGTAGAATACAGGATAAAGGGGAAGTAGTCAAAGCATGAGTAGAGATTATGTTACATTACACTGCTCTTCACATATGATCACTGACAGATATCATTGCATAGTCATCAGCGATTGAATATATTTCCTTTTCTTGTATATGCAACTAAAGGATGATGAAAATTCTGTCAAACCATGATACATGTGCATATATTTATAGCATATGCACTCTTAATATGATTACATGGGATCCAGCAGCCTGAGTTTGGGCTATGTAAATGATATATTTACATGTTACACACTTATTGAAGGTATTAAATATCATCTGGACTGATGCATAAGCAAATGGCAAATATGCAAGAAAATAAGATTATTCCCTTTGCTAATTCAATCATTTACCCTTTACTGAATTATCCTCATTAGGCACAGAAGAATTGGAAGTCTACAGATTTTAAGTGCAAGCCATGTGAATATGGAGTTAATTGGGAAGTAATGTACCAAATTAATATTCTGCTGGGATCTAAATTTGGTGTGCTGGGGTATGGATGCTTATAAATAGACAGTTTGTAGTATAATATTCTGAGTCTCACACACAATTGTAGTGTGAACATTAATCATCCCACTATAGGAACAATAACATACAGAACAATTTTCTTTCCAGTTCTGAAAATTAGAGATGAGTTTGCGTTTGTTGAAGGTCATTCAAATCCAGTTATAAATAACTCCATGTATTCTAGAGACATCTACAAAGTATTGCAAAACAATGCATTTGAGATGCCTATAGCTTTGAAGGGGTTAAAGGAAAAATATTAGTAAATAAATCACACCAATTTTTGGTAATTCATATTCTGGCAGCAGTTAGGCTATGTATGGCTAGATATTGGAGGAAAACTGAAATTCCTTCATGGAAAGAAATAGAAGATCAAATTTCATATCAATGTTCGATGGAGAAATATTACTATGTAACACTGGGTTTAAAAAGGTACAACGATATTTGGTCAACTTGGTAGCAATATAAAACCGAATTGTGCTTTACTTAAAATAAGGTCAAGTAAACTAAATTAAATTTGCTTTAACTCTCAACCCTAGCCATTGGGTTCGGCATCCCAGGATTTATGAATTTAAAGATGGTAATAGTAGTATTAGTATATTTTTAGGAAAGATGAAAGTAGCTAT
This sequence comes from Rhinophrynus dorsalis, assembly GCA_037306005.1. Taxonomy (NCBI): domain Eukaryota; kingdom Metazoa; phylum Chordata; class Amphibia; order Anura; family Rhinophrynidae; genus Rhinophrynus; species Rhinophrynus dorsalis. The sequence goes on along the minus strand of CM074719.1, from coordinate 224,118,240 downwards.
GAATCAAGAAATATATGTTATATTATGGGGGATATTCACTAAGTGGTGATAAAGAGGTGAAAGAGGTGAAAAAGTAGAGATGACTTCTCCAGTTTATCACTTATCCAGTTCCTATGTTATTCTATGGAGCCTATTCACTAAGATCTCCAAAGTTCAAGACATTTTAGTACACAGGCTCCATAGAGTAACATAGGAATCGGAGAAGTGATAAACTTGAGAAGTCATCTCCACTTTATCACCTCTTTATCACCGCTTAGTGAATCTCTCCCCAAGTGTCTGAATGATTGATTGTGTGCATGTTGGGATATTTCCAAAATTTTAAGTATAGTTTCATATTGGGAATATATGTTTTTCATAATTTGTTATGTATATCTGATTGTTTAAGTATGAGATTGATATGTTTGATATGTAAGGATAAAATGGGAGGAAATAAACTCCCTAAATAAAGAAATGAAGAGGAAAAAAAAAGGAAAAATATTTAAACTGCTCAAATTACATGTCCTGCCCACATTATGCTAAATTCAGTTTTATATAAAAAAGGTATCTATGAGGTTCATGAACCAGGTTTCCACCATATACAAGTGTAGCATACAGACAATAAAACAGTTGTATCCTAATATCAGGGAGCTAAGGATCAGATATGATGTCAAAATTTAAAGGTTAAAACACGTTGTAAGATCTCTTGCACAATGTTAGTATAGCTTGAAACACTATTACTATAAAAGTATCCAGTGTTATATATTAAAAATGTCTTGTAAAAGAAATAAACAATAACCATAATTATGTCAGATTGTGATAACAGTGTTTATTTAAGACAAGTTGAAAGGCCCGTTTACACGGGCCACAGTTCCACCTCTGTAGGCATGAGCATTAGAGAGTGGCTGCGCTGCAGCTGATATGCAGCGAATCGCTCCAAATTTAGACCGGAGTCCTCTCTGTGCGACTCCGGTCTGAATCCAGAAAGCCCTGCTCCGTAACAGCCACAGCGCGGACAGTCTGTACTGAGCATGACTAAAGCGCGCACAGCCATCTCTAATGCTCATGATGGCTTCTGACAAACCTTAGCGCATTATTATATAGGATATGAACTACAGATTGTGTTTTAATTTTATTTCTTAGATTGTAATATTGTATGGAGAGGAGGTTCATATATATATATATATATATATATATATATATATATATATATATATATATATATATATAAAGTGGATCTTCAAGCAAATACGGACAGCATAATTAGTCATTCATTAGAAGAAATCTAACATTACAATATGATACCTCATTGCCACTATAGTTACAAGTTATGTTTTTAGTTACTTGGCAACAAAAGTCTCATATGTGTATGTTGTCTAATTGTATTGAATTTCATGTACACCACGTCAAGGGAAGTGAGATAGCTAAAGTGATGTGGCGCTGTGAATATGAGGATTTTCTTCATTATGGTGTTTTGGGTGGTGGACCCTTTACGTATAGTGGGCTGTGCTGAGGAAGGGGACTGTGTGAGTTCCCAGCGACTTTCGATGCTGACATTCTTGACATGTATTTATTCACTACAAAATTGCATTCCTACAATAAACAGCTTCTGGTTAATTTCAAGTTTGGTTGAGTGACTCTCTTCTTCTGTCTTCAACAACCATGATTACATTTGCATCATATGAATGCTCATATGCTTAACAGACTAATTAACTTGTTGGATGGTAGAGGTATCTAACCTAACTACTAAACCAAAATATTTAAAATCATTGCACCAATTGCAAAATAATAGGTATTCTAAATAGATACCATTATTAACGATGGCATTTGTCAGGAGAGCATTCCAATTTAAAGGATATATATAACCTTAGAATAAGTGGCTTTTAATTATAGATTATAGATTAGAAGGCCTAGATATATGTTCATCAAATAGCAGCCAATTATTTCTGTGTACTGTTTTTGTTTTGTTTATTGCTTCAGTTTTAGTCCACTATTAGCTGTTTCCATTACAATATACAGTACCTATTGATCTGTCTGTCTGTCTGCCTGTCTGTGTGTATATATATATATATATATATATATATATATATATATATTTTTTTTTTTTTTTTTTTTTACTTAAGATTGACTTATTGCTAGAGTTCCATTTCCCTATATATATATATATATATATATATATATATATATATATATATATATATAAATGTGTTTTATAGGGTCTCTGAATGCATATATGTTTAAGTGTGAGTATGTGTGTGTGTGACAGTATGTGTGTTATTTGATGTATATGTCTTACTATGTGTGTCTGTAAATATGTGTGTGTGTTTGTAAATGTATATATGTTATTGTGTATGTGAGTGAGAGTGTATGTGTGTGTTTATAGTGTGTGTGTATATAAATGTGATAATGTTATTTTGTATGTATGTAGGGTAGAAGTAACCCTTCCCACACCTTACCAAGAAGAGGAATCTGCCTACCACTCATTAGGTAACCATCCCATAGTGCAGTTCGTGGGGGCCAGCTACTAATCGGTACCAATACATTTTATATAATACATTATTCAGTACAGTAAATGTGAGACATCTTGATTTTCTTTTACCCTCTGATTGGGAGAGGAGTATGCAGCACATTGCTCTGTGTTGCAATGTGTTGCGTATCTCACTGGCACTAAAAGGGTTAATTGCAATCTCGAAACATTCTGACATTTAGCTTTGCCTGTAAATACAGCATAGTTGTAACTATCCAAAGGACTGGCTACTGTGGGTTCTATATGCAAATCAGCAGTGCTGTTTTTGTGAAAACAATGCAATAAGTGAATTAATCTTTAGGTTTCATTAAAATATACTTATGAGATAATCACGGATGAATTTAGTACTGCAATGTGAATGGACAGAAAATAATTACTTAACCCCTTGAGTGCCAGAGGGGGTAGGCAAAGGGTTAAGTAATTGTTTTCTGTGTATGGCTTGTCCATGGCATTCACATAGTCACTGCTGCAGGTCTCCCACGGCAAAGAGCATTGTGTTAATCAAAGGAATGGAAAGAAACAGAGAAATGGGGGAAGAAAGTGCCTCAAAACCCCAAAACACAAGCGTGCATCACAGACGTGACTTGCATGCTAGGAGAGTGTCTGGAGAGTCATAGAGCAAGTTAGTAGAGTGAATGGTGACAGTAGTTGTCACCATTCACTGTGCTAAATTGCTATATGTACGGACAGCATTGGTATGCAGAGTTGTACTGGCTCACAGTGGATGAGCCAAAAGCACACATATGTGGGTGATTGGTGTGGACAACATTATTTAAGAGTTAAAGCCAAGTAAAAGCACTACATGAAAAAGTCTCTGCTTCAGTATGGGTATATAAGAGTGCAGGCGCTTTCTCCGATGTTACTTGTACTGATAGCAACTGCTGGAGAGTCCTCTTGCATTAATTTTCCCTGCTCTGCTTCTACATGCACTTACATTTCAACCGTGTGCACTATAACTGCATGCGGGGGCAGAGTAGGGAAAATGTGCAATCTGACATCCATACTGGAGTGGAGGTGTGTGTGTGTGTGTGCACGTAACTCAAACATTTGTGAAAAAAATGTAGAAGGACTTATTGATGTGGTGGTAGAACTTATCTTGAAGGAGCTGGTCGTACTGTGCCTTCTCATGTGCATGAAGTGGGCATATAGAAACCCATATAAATATGCCATCTTGTCAGGTACAATACCCCAGTGGCCATTCTCTATACTCCAAGATGGCCATGTGCAGTACCTAGCAGCTGTATAGGTTTCTTAGCTTCTCCACGATCCACTCCGCCCGCACCAGCTGTCTGTAGTGTCGGGACGAGGACCTGAAAGTCAGGAGGAGAGAACAGTAGGGTGGTGGGTTGTAGCTGAAGTGCTTTAAGTCCTCCCCGCAGAGCATAATTTTTGGCAGTACTGAGTGGAATGATGAGGCAAACTCCTTGTAGACATTTTCAAAGGAGTGATTATGGTGTCTTCTGCCCCATGGTCACTCCTGTGAAAATGTCACTCCATTGCAAAGTTCTTGCCGTGTGTGACTCACTGCAGAGTAGTCCCCATGGCACTCTTGTGAAAATCACGCCTCTATCAATGTTTGGAGCCATGTGAATGGAAGAGTTGTGTTTTCTCCTCCTCCTGAGTTCCCCCTGGGAGTGTGGCATGTCTGGAGAATTACTGGACACATTACCAGCTTCTCCTTTATAGTATATATATATAATGGGTGTGTGTGCAAATATAAGAGCTGTGTAAGTCCCCACTTGCAAATGGTGTGTGATATCTGTTATAGGTAATAAACAGCAAAAGAGGGAGGACTGGGTTGCTAGTTTGTATCCATAGAAGGGATGGACAGTAGAGGGATATATTGTAAATCACCATCATCAGCCTCATAATTAATAAATAGGTTATCAGCAGCATCATCCACTTTCTGACCACCACCATGCTGCCAGATACCCCATGCCCAGCACATTCATATTTGTGTAGCTTTATCTCAAACATGTTACTGTTACTTCCATCTGAGATGGATTTACAAAAGCTTGAACACTACTTTGCAGTGCCAGTGAGGTGTTGCTATGACTGTTTGATGTAGCACTTGGTCCCACTGCTAAATCCTTCTCTTCCACTGTGGCAACAACACTAAAATGGCACTGACTAGAACTACTAAAGGAAGCGGAAATTTTCACATCATTTTTACTAATGTATTCCTCATCATGAAGAATAGGTTTATTATCACTTGCTGTAATTACTGCCACAACAATATCCACGCTCATTGTTTGAAGTACCACTTTATACCATCAACACGTCCATACAGTTCTTCTTCTATATGAAGCCAACCACAATTACAGAGACATAGAAAGAAGACAATAATTGCATAAAACTAATCCCAATGTATGCCCGTGGAAAAACAAACTGACAAAATGCTGCCCTATTCATTTGTTGAGAAGGATGGTTTTAACCCCCAGGGTGCCAAGGTGGTATGGCACACTGGCTTGGACAGCTGTTCCTGCTGTGCCAAGCCCATATACTGTATCACCGAATAAGAAAGTCAGTATTCTTTTGGTTACATCGGGTCCCACTTGGTGCCTCCCAGTTATTGATCTGCTGGCCAATTGCACTGAGAGATCAGTTTTGCAGTGGGAGGGACTGATGAAAGTCTCCTCCATGGCACACACATGGTTAACTGTTTTTATTGAGCCCTTATTGATGGGGCATCAAGACCTACTGGGAGTGAACACATTACACCAATCTACCTCCCCGTACCCTAAGCCCCCAAAGCCTGGCTAAAAAGGCCCACTGCCAGTCCCATTTCCTAAGCCTTAATCCACTACCTACTGATAGACACAAACTACCAGTGTGCACACTGCTAGTTACAGATCATTCAAATACACTCTCTGACCCTCGCCCCCACCAGACTTGCTAAGCTGCCCGAAGGCAGACATACCCACATACACTGCCTGCCCCATCTAGTTCCACTGGTAGTCACAGGTCCGCATACACACTGGCTGACCCCATAGCCTGTTTCAACTGGTGGCCATAGAATCACAAATGTAATGTTTGCTTCTCATTCCTTGTTCCACTGGCAGCCACACTCCTGGCACCCAATATGGTACGTCAACCCATACCCATGGGGTACCATTTTTTATAGCCTGGCAAGAGGTTCTGAATATACTACAGAATGCCATGGTAATAGTTGCACACACTAACTTAGGGGTAAAAAAAAACACGTGACCCCTCAGATGATGCGCAATGATCTACATAACAAAACGGTATGCTTTACCTACCTTTTCTACATTTCTCTTGTTGTTATAACCATTTTAGTACAGGCAAGTCATAAATGAAAAATGTATCAAAAAGTATAGATTGTATTTGCCACAGTTTTGTGCTTCTGGCACACCCTACAATATGTCAACTCATACCAACAAGGTGGATTTTTTCTTGAAAGAGTAGTACCTAATGATTACAGTCCTAAATTCCATGTATTTTCAAAGCTCTCTGTATTTTTGAAGAGGTAGAAATGTAAAATAGCTCAATTATTTCATATAGTGCCAGTTTCTGAAAACAGTTGTGTACACCAGCCTAGCGATAAAAAGGCAAGGGACCCCTCATTTGATGTGGTTATACTATTTCCAAAATGAAATGTTTTGTTTACAATTTCAACATTTAAAGGGATAGTATTACTTCAAAATTACTATCCCTCATATTGTAGCCCTTAATAAACTGAGTTAAATGACACCAACGGCATCTCTCAGACCTTTATGGTTTAAGAGATAGCTGCTTTCAAAGTTTCCTCTCCCCTGCTGTCAGCGTTCTGCTGCCAGCAGGGGAATCCGGTCTCTGAATCAAGCGGAGGCTCTTCAGCAGAGCCGATATCTCTTTATGGAAGGAAAAATGATTAATTGAAACAGTCTTCCGTGTGTGCTTGGTAACCAAGCACACGTAGAAGACTGTTTCAATTAATCATTTTTCCTTCCATAACGAGATATCGGCTCTATTTAAGAGCCTCCGCCTGTCCCGGGACCGGATTCCCCTGCTGGCAGCAGAACACTGACAGCAGGGGAGAGGAAACTTTGAAAGCTGCTATCTCTTAAACCATAAAGGTCTGAGAGATGCCGCTGGTGTCATTTAACTCAGTTTATTAAGGGCTACAATATGAGGGATAGTAATTTTGAAGTAATACTATCCCTTTAAGTAGTTGTTACAACAATTTTAGTATAGGCAAGTCATGTTTAAAAAACTCAAAGAAAAATAAGACTTTGTATTAGGTATAGTTTTGTGCTACTGCACCCCTAATACAGTTGTGCCAGAGCTGTACAAATTAGAGGTTAGTGTGGTGGGCAAGGGCTGGAAACATCTAGCAACAAGAAAGTACACCTGACCACAAATGTTTGAATAAGTGGGCAGAGTACAGATAAAATGATTGTGAATGCTCACTGGCTATCCTTCCCAGGCAGCAGCATGTAGCAGCGATTGCATGTCATTACCACAACCACCACCTCCTCTGTCAGCAGTAGTAAAATTCATCTGCCTGTACTATCTGCATGCCACTTTATGTATGGAGAGCTCTGAAAGACAGTCCACAAAGCTGTACATATCTTAAAGGAACTGCAGCAAATGATGTGATGAATGTCCTGTACCTCACAACTTGTAAGCTGGTTTAGTATCTACTCCATCTGCCCTGAGACTATCACCTGCAAAATCTTTGCATGTTTAAGCTGGTCCTACAGTGCTCACAATGTACAATATTCCATACAAGAGTGTAACCACATGCACAATCACCAGCAGAAAGGTGGTATTTGTTAATGCTATAAACCCTATATTAGCAGAACAAGTCCATCAACAAATATACAATTCTTAACTTGAAGATTTTTTGAGGGGGCTTCTTTATCACCTGGTCAATGGCATCTTATGTCAGAGCTCTATGAGCTCCTGAAGTCTTTTGAAGATTTCACATTGTTGTTTAGTTGTGCTGGTGCAGTAATAAGTGAAATACTTTATTTATTGCAGAAAAAAAATTTCACAGACATTATGTTCATAATGACAACACAGATATGTACCAGCTGGTGACTGATATGTTAGCATGCATTGAGCAGGATCCTAGAACAGTGTCTATTAAAAGCAATAAGGAATACATTCTTGCTAGATTGCTAGACCCCCCTTTAATCATAATATGTCTAAATTTGTGCCAAATCTTGATCAATTTGTGCCAAGGCATGGGCAGTATTTATCTGAGGAATTGGATTCTGTCAAGCTTATAAAAATCCTTATAGATTGAGCTGAATATTGTATTGTAAAGGAGGAGAGAGAGAGAGAAAAGTATGGGCACAAGAACAAATAGAAAGCATAGGGAAGTCATTAAAAGGATTACACCTTCAATAGCAACCAACAACATCCCAAGAATTATACCCACAGCTTGTTACTGATAGTGGGGCAAGCATGAGAGTGTTAATGGAGGAGACAAATGAAAATTGGAGGAGAGATCTGGAGGGACTGGGTATCTCCACCACCATATCCCCCAGTACTAGCAAAATTATGCAGTTAGTTCAAAATTAGGATTTTTCTGTTGCATTGCCTGTATATTCCATTGCCACTGATGATTATCATAGGTCACAGCAGAAAGCAGGGGAGCATGATCATCACCAGGCTTCTGCTGATGCATCCACCTTGTCAACTATGTATGCAAGTATTGGTAGTAGATGTAATTAATGGTGAGGACGTTGATGGTTTTCCACTTAGAGGTGTCAACATGGGGCAGGCAGTGATGGAAGATGTTGTTCTACTTCCTAGTATTAGCAGTACTGCTACTGGGGCAACAGCAGGTGCAGTAGTGCCAACAACTATAGCAACAACACAAGAAGGCACTTCCATTTGTAACAGTCGACAGCCCAATCATTCTCCACTTACACTGCCCTGGAATCGTGGTTATGGGATTATTTTTGCTTGGGGACTGGTCTATACTCTGCATCAGCTTGGTGCACAGTGTATGACAAACTTGTGAAGAGGGGGAAGAAGAGGTTAACACCTTGGCCCATCTGCCCTGATAAAGAATGTCAAGTACAACTGGCCCAAAGTAGGAATGGGTGAAAAGTACAATTTTGGTCTCATGGGAATTTTTTTTAGAAAAAAACATGATTTTCTGCTTTTCCTGAGGGAATTCACACCCCATACAGAAACCACAGATTTCCACTGTTTTGCTATGACCCAAGAGTTTCCCGTGATAATGGTTCCATTTCCCATCTATGTGTTTCAATGGGAGTAACATTTCCCATCTCAATACTATAAAACCCAGAATATCTCACCATATAGAGCTGTGTAGCTTAGGACATAAAGACAGTAGACGCAAATCTGCACAGGACATAGCTGTGGAGGCTGCACTCTCTCATGGAGGGTTCTGCTTCTCACACACCCCTCGATCCACTGGTCGAGGTGGGGGGGTAGGTCTCCTTCTCTCCTCCCGCTGCCGCTTCCAGACCCTCTCAATCCCACCATGTGTGCACTTTTCTTCATTTGAAGTACACACAATCCAGCTCTATTACCCCCTGTCTATGCGCGTGGCTGTAATATACAGGCCACCTACTAACTCCTCTTCTCCTTCAAACTTTCTCTCAGATTTTGAATCCTGGCTCTCCTTCTTTCTCTCCACTGACAATCCTGTCCTTATTCTGGGTGATTTTAACTGTCATATTGACAACCCCTCTGTCCCCTGGGCTTCCCGTCTTCTAGACCTAACCACTTCCCTTGATCTCCAGCAGTGGACCGACAGTGCCACTCACAAAGCTGGTCACTGACTCGATCTTGTTTTTACTAAGAGTCTGGACCTTTCCTCTCTCACAGTTTCCCCATTCCCTCTATCAGACCACCATCTTATATCCTTCTCTCTTTCTCACACTGCCCCTTCCCCCATCCCTCCCACCAACAGATTTATGAGGGATACCCGCTCACTTGATCTTGCTGGGATGAGCGCCTCACTTAACTCCAATCTTTCCTCTTTGCTAGCCATCTCTGACACAGACATTCTAGTTAACTCCTACAACTCCATTCTATCCTCTGCTATTGATTCCTTTTCCCCACTGAAACCACAACGGAGTCGTCAAGTCAATCCACGACCCTGGCTCAACTCCCACACCCGCTTCCTACGCTCCTGCACTCGTTCTGCTGAACGCCTTTGGAGGAAATCTCGCTCACATGCAGATTTCAAATTTATGCTGTCCTGCCTGCATTCTGCTTTATCAAAAGCTAAACAAGAATACTACACCATACTAATCCACAATAATAAATCAAACCCGCGCCGTCTCTTTGCAGTCTTTGACTCCTTGCTCCATCCTTCCACTGCTTCCTCTCACCCCATACATTCACCTCAAGCTTTTGCAGATCACTTCAAGAACAAGGTGGAATCTATTCAAAAACAGATTCCTACTATTCCATCTGCCTCCGAACTCTCTCTCCCCAAACCCCCCTCATCATAATTTGATAGTTTTACCCCAATAACAGAGGAAGAAGTTTCTCAACTTCTCCTATCTACCCACCTCACTACCTGCTCCTTGGTCCCTTTGCCCTCCCACTTACTCAAACCACTTGCACCAGTCCTTACACCTATATTAACACACATCTTCAACACTTCTCTCTCCACAGGCACCTTCCCTTCTTCCTTCAAACAGGCACAAATTAAACCCCTGCTCAAAAAGACTAACCTTGACCCCTCCTGTCTCTCTAACTATCGACCTGTCTCCCTTCTGCCTCTTACCTCAAAACTCCTAGAACGCCTGGTCTTCTCCCAAATAACCAAATTCCTCAACTCTAACTGTCTTTTGGATCCGATGCAGTCTGGTTTCCGGTGCGGTCATTCAACTGAGACCGCTCTCTGCAGGGTGGCTAATGATCTCCAGACTGCAAAAGCCAAAGGATAGTTTTCAATTCTTATCCTACTCGATTTATCCTCTGCCTTTGACACAGTTAACCATTCTCTGCTTGCTCAAATTCTCCACAGTCTTGGTTTCCGAAATGAAGCTGCTTCATGGCTCTCCTCCTATCTCTCACAACGTTCCTTTTTTGTGTCCTCTAACAATAACACCTCCTCCATGGTCCCTCTGTCTGTGGGGGTGCCTCAAGGCTCCGTTCTGGGTCCTCTGCTTTTCTCACTGTACACTCTTTCATTGGGTGAACTTATTAGTTCATTTGGCTTTAAATACCATCTATATGCTGATGATACCCAAATTTACATCTCCACTCCTGATCTTTCACCACAAATCCAGCTGCAAATTTCAGACTGCCTCTTGGCCATTTCCTCCTGGATGGCACAGCATCAGCTGAAGATTAACATGGCCAAAACCGAACTGCTAATCTTCCCACCAAGACCTTGCCGAACACCTAGCTTCACCATTACAGTTGATGGAATTGATATTGATCCGGTCAGCTCAGCACGCTGCCTTGGGGCCATATTTGATTCCTCTCTTTCCTTCTCCCCTCACATTAACTCTGTGGCTAGATCATCTCGCTTCTTTCTCCGTAACATTGCTAAAATCCGCCCGTTCCTCTCCCAACAAACTACTAAAACTCTTATACGTGCCCTCATTCTGTCCCGCTTAGACTATTGCAATATCCTACTAACTGGCCTCCCTGCTACTCATCTTTCACCTATGCAATCTGTTTTAAACTCAGCTGCACGAATCACCACACTCTCCCCAAAAACTGAACCTGCCCACATAATTCTCAGACATCTGTCATGGCTCCCAATTCAGCAGCGCATCAATTACAAAGTCCTTCTTCTCACCTTTAACGCTCTCCACACTGCTACCCCTCCTTACATCTCTTCCCTCATCTCCTATTATGTTCCTGGCCGCTTCCTTCACTCAGCACACAATGCACTTCTTGTTGCACCATCCACACCCTCTGCCCTCTCCCGTCTCAAACCTTTCTCGCTTTCTGCTCCATACCTATGGAACTCCATACCCCTCTCCTTACGCCTAGAAAAATCCCCCTCTGTCTTTAAGTCTACCCTGAAGTCTTATCTTCTGGAGCACTAGGACCATGCACTGCCTTTGGCCAAACTCAGCACTTGTAATCTCAGCACTTAACACCCTCTTACCCCATTGTATGTCTCCCTTTATCCATTTAGACTGTAAGCTCCTTGGGGCAGGGACCTCTCTCCCATTGTTTCTATGAATGTCGCACTTATTTCATCCCCTCTTATTTATTGTAACATATGTCTATTGTAAGGCGCTGCGTACACTGTGTGGCGCCATATAAATAAAGATACATGCATACATACATAGAGAGAAGGAGAATATTAAAGTTAAAATAAAAATAAAGTTATCTGAGGTGTTTGCCAGCACTATAACCAGCAGGAGAAGGTGGATGGACCTTGATGCTGGTGATGTTACTGATACAGAGCTAGGGGTGGAAGCTAGCAGCACCAGTGGTAAAAGGAATACAAACATCCATGACCCAAAGATTCTCAGTCCCCCATCATTGTTCATCTGTAGTAGCACACGTCAGCTGTCTGTGCCTGCTGCTTCTGCTGCCAGTGTGCCTTCTTCTGAAGAGTTGGCAAGTCTAACAGTAGGGGATGCTCTGTTACACTAGTCATCCCCAACCAGACCATAGAGCAACAAGGGACTAGTGGTGATGATAGAGGGAGTGATGGTGGAGCAATTCATGTGGAGTAGAATATAAGAACATTTTTTGGTGGAAAGCGAAATGGAAGAGATGCCAGCGGTGACATTGTGAAGTTTCCTGCTGCCGTAATTCCTGCTGTTAATTTGTCACAGGCAGATGTTCATTTGTCACAGCAGCAAGATGGTGATGAGCAGTCTAGTATGCCACAAACTATAGTTTGTACCATATATTAAGGTATGATAGGCTCCACTTACTACCAATACTCCTGGTATTAGCTCTAGTGTCTCAGCCAGTGAAAATGATTCTGGAAAAGAAGAAGAAATTATGGGTGTGAGGATATTTTCCCCTTGAGGCAGGCGCACTGCAGTCATTGTCAACCTCAATATGCACTGTGTGTGATAAAGTATGAAAAAAGGGAATGGAGGTGGCATACCTTGGCACATCTTCCCTAATAAAGCATATGCAACATAAATACCACAGTGTCTGTGTTAAGCATGTGATGAGCATAACACCTGCACAGTCAACATATTCTAGTGCAGCATAAACATCATGATGTTTCTGTTAAGCATGCGAAAGCCAAACTCCAAAAAAAGATTCCAAGACCCACCATCACTGTGTCCCCATCCCTCCCCTAGGGTACAAAGAATGGGGGATAAAATCCCATAGGAAGAAACCCTGCCTGGAAGTCTGATGATGAGCATAACACTTGCATTTTCAGTGACTTCTTGTGCTAGGGTCAAGGTGCAGGAAAATGTACCCACTGTTCCTGCCCCAGCACCCTCAACATCTTCTTCCTCTCACATACCGCATTTGTATCACGGTTCCCGTGATCTTCCTCTGTCACTCTTTGCTGTGTTGCACTCCCGTTGGCTGAGCTTGTTTGGCCCACCCATTATAGCCTTTTTATACCCGGCCTTTGGCACTGTCAGGTGCTCTTTCATGGTGTTCCTGAGCCGGTGTTGCTGTGTAGCTGTGTTCTGTTGTTCCTGCTTCCTGTGTACTGACTTGGCCCATCTGACTACACTCCTTAGTTCCTGCTCCGTGATTTGACCCGGCCTGGCTGACGTTCCTGCTCCGTGATTTGACCCGGCTTGTCTGACGATCCTGCTCCGTGATTTGACCCGGCCTGGCTGACGTTCCTGCTCCGTGACCTGACTCAGCTATGTTGCTGACCCTGCCTGTGTTCCTGCTGTGTGCTGCTCCCGTGTTGCCTCGGCGACATTCTGACTTCCGCTGTGCTTGTGGCAGGGCTGATGGTCTTGTTGCCTGCTGTTTACTGGGCCTTTCTGTTTACTCTTGCTGAGTCTGTTGTCTCCGTTACTCTGGGCCTCCGTTTACTCTTACAGAGCACTGTGTCTTCAGTTAAGACTTGCAGAGCCGTGCCTCTGTTCACTGAGCCTCCGTTAACACTTGCAGAGCAGTTGTCTCCATTCACTGAGCCTCCGTTAACACTTGCAGAGCAGTTGCCTCTGTTCACGGAGCCTCCGTTAACACTTGCAGAGCCATTGCTTCCGCTACCCTGAGCCTTCCGCTACACTTTCTGAGCATTGGGTCTCCGTACAGCGCCCATGGGAGTGCCATTGGCTCTATCCAGCCTTGCAGTGTAGTTGGGCTCCGTTACAGCGCCCGTGGGGGTGCCATTGGCTCCATACAGCTAAGCTCTTGCAGTGTAATTGGTCTCCATTACAACGCCCGTGGGGGCTATTGGCTCTATTATCCTCAGCTCTCGCAGTGTCCTTGGTCTCCGTTAAACGCATCAGGTGGGTGCCATTGGCTCTATACAGCTGAGCTCTTGCAGTGTAATTGGTCTCCGTTACAACGCCCGTGGGGGCTATTGGCTCTATTATCCTCAGCTGATGCAGTGCACTTGCTCTCCGTTCACGCACCGGTTGGGGTGCTAGTGTCTCTAGCTCATTAAGCTCTTGCAGAGTATTTTGGCCTCAGTTCCGTGCTCAGCATAAGCAGTAGTCTCTGTCCTGCTCTATTACTGGTGTTTTCTCATCTAGCACCACTTATCGCTCCTTTACCATCTTATGGGCGTGTCAAACACACCACAACAGAGACTGATTGATTTCTATGTACTTTAACCATTGAGTACCCTGTATGTTACTTATGCCTGTCCTGTGACAGTATATATTTAATTCTCTGTATACTGGGCCTGAGAGGGCATCTGTACTTTACTGTTCATTTCAGTTATTCTGTGTTGCCTATAGAGGGCAGTCTTTCTTGTCTTTTAATAAAACTGTGTTTTATTCTAACCTGCTGGTCTGAGTGTCCTACAAAACCGTTACAATTTGCCTCTGTTACCTCCCCCACCAGGTGAGATCAAGTCTGTAGATGTTAGGATCTGGAAGTTGTCCACCTATTGCACATTATGTGGTGCATAGACCACACAAAGTAATGTAGTGGAAAAAAAGCAAATGCAGGGTATTAGGGAGCATATGATGACATTCCATCCCACTGAATACACTAAGTTGGTGGCAGGGAGGATTCATTATTTTTATTAAGTCTTCCATCTTGATATAACATGTTCTTAGCAGAGTGGACAAAGACCATAGTAACAACAGTATTTGGTTTCTTGGGGCATGGTTTTACATTGCTGATCTAAACATCAAGGTGTTTGGATGCACTTGTGCCTGTTGCTTAATATGAAAGCAGATGTGTCAGTTGCTGAGATACTTCCCAGTTCTTCCCCTATTTCCAACTGTTTCCTTTTGAACACTGTCCACATGACAGTTGCTGATGACAGACAAAGTTCCTTCCTGCTCTCATGGGAAACATTTGTATTCTGCCATACAGAGGATTTTAGATGGGGTGAGAGAGGAGAAGAATAATTGGCCAATATTTTGTCTCTAGATGCACCTAAAAGGTTAGTGGCAATCAGAAGCATCATCATACCACTACCTGTTTTATGATCCCACATGCACCATCTTACCTATTCTCAAGGCAGCTGTTGTATTGGAGCTATTATCAGCAGACACAAAACTAGGGATGGACGAGAATTTCCACCTCAAACTGAAATCATAGAAAAATGGCACTTTCCACGTGGAGAAAAATTTCCAGCGAAATGTGCAGATTTTCCACTTTTTTCCTGCTTTTTTCACCTAGCTCATTCCATTGAAATCAATGGGAACATTGAAGTTACACGCAACATAAAACAAACATTATTTACTGTCCCAAAGGCATTGTATAAAAGGGGCATTAGGGTGCCTGTGTTGGAAGGGTGTGGGGAAAGAATCAGTTGAACAGGCAATTATTTTTTTGGGGGGTTGTTTACTGGGATTGGGGGCAGTTAATAAAAAATAAATCCTAAATAAAATTAAAAAACAACCCATAAGATATGGTATAAAAGGCGTCTGAGGAGGGTGCCTGTGTTGGTGGGTAGAGTCTGGTGAATAAATCAGTTGACTGGTATTGGGGGGGGGCAGTTAATAAAAAAAAAAATAAATGAATAAAATTAGAAATTTGTATTTAAAGTGATAGAGACAAGAACCCCCTGACATAAGCTGCCAGTGGGGTGGACTGACACTTGACTTGATAGATTTGTTTTAGAGTGTGATTTGTTAGATTTGATGTTAGAGGCCTTTGTTGGACTTATTAGAGGTCCAAGCCCTGAATAAATATTGATTTGTAGGACTTAAGCTTGTTTGGAACAAGTCCTAAGCAAACACTGATCTGTAGGACTTAGGCATGTTAGAAACAAACTCCCCAAAAATTGTTTATTTTTTGTAGGACTATGTTTTTTTATTTATTTATTTTTTATTTTTAAAGCACAAGCCCTGAGAAAAAAAATAAAAATGCCCAACAGGCCTAGTGCCAGCAGGTCATGTTGGCAAGTGGCCACTGGCCATTGTCAAATGTCCTCCTGAGTCCATAATTGTGGAATTTGCGACTGCTGTTCTTACTGCTGCTGCTGAGTTGTTTAAGCAGCAGGATGATTAGGCAGCTGAAAGGGAATGGGATCAACAATAGCAGTAACATGAAAGATGGATGATGAAGGCTCCACTTGCCACAACTGGCTCCAGTGATGTGCCTGAGGCAGTAGCAGCACAATAAGTAGCCCCCAGTCTATGTGGAGAAAAGAAGAAGCTGGACATTAAATCTTCTCCACCTGCCCCCCCACCCACAAATTCATGGGTGTGTTGTTATTAGAATATATTTTTTTCCCTTAAGAGCAGGAATTGTGGCTCTCATCAGCAACTGCAATGTGCACAGTGTGTGTGTGTGTGTGTGTGTGTGTGTGTGTGTGGTAAATAACACCTGGGGCACAATTATATCCAAACACCATGACACCAGAAACCAAATACTCCCGCTGTCACTATACCCCTTGTCCAGACCCCACTCAGGACACATGACAACTTGCTGATAGTTTAATAGTTATGATGAACCCTCCCCGCCATCATCTTAGCATATTCTGCAGGATGGAATCTCCTCAGATGCCGCTTGATGCACTGATAGCGATTCTCCTCCACCACACTGGCATGTGTGGTCAGTGCACCACACAGTGTGCAATGGGTTGAGACGAACTGCCACATCCTAACATCAACAGAGTGGCTATCATTTGATGGTAGAGGTAACAATGAATGAGGTGGATTGGCAGAAGATGTAGTTATCCTAGAAGGTGATGGGGAGCTAGTTGTTTCACTCTTCATGGAACTTCCAGTCTCTGCCTGGTTACTCTATTCTTCCTCCTCTTTGAGCTCAGCCTCACCTCTTGTTGCCTTTCTGGAGAGTCGGGGTACAGCAACAGCGGTGCTTGAGTTCTGTGGTGGGTGTTTGTCTTTAACATGTTTGACATAAATGTAATGGTGTCTGTTTTTCGCATTCCCCTTCACTTTCTGTGGCAGCAGATAATGTTGCTGCTGTTGCTGCTACTGCCTCAGATTCAGCACTGCAACTAGGACCAGGATTATTGCTGGTGCTGGCAAGTGGAACCTGTCCTAGTCTCGCATCACTTGTCGACCCCATTCCCACTGTGTCCACAGTGGTCTGTGGCACACTAGCTTGCTCATCATCATCCTGCTGCTCTTGCATCTCAGCATCAAAAGGAATTAAAGCAGTTGCAAATTCCTCAAATTCCAAAATGTCATTGCTAGTGGTGGTGGTGGTGATGCCCATCCTCATCCCTGCCTCCCATTCCTTCTCGGTGTTGCTGCTGGTGCTCTATTACAGACATCTCACTGCTGCTTGGAGAAGGTGATGACGAGCAGTGTGACAGAGGGTCCCCTAATGTCACACTTGCCATTTCTTGGTGACGTGAAGACGGCAGACTGGCAGTGGCAGCACTAGCAGCAGGGACAGGCAACTGATCTGTGCTCTTGCTGGTGGTGATATTAATTATGTGCCTGCTCTCCCCAAACAACAGTTCTGGCCTCTTAGTCTTCAGGGTCCTGTTCCATTTGGTCACTTTAGAGAGGAGAAGGGGAAGACTACTAGAGTCAGAGGAATGGTGTGGGCTCCCTTTACCGCTAGTCTGGATGTTCTTCAATGTTTCCTCTACCACTCTAGCTGGTTCACTATTACTGCTACTACTACTAACACCAACCACATCAAGTTCAGCTACAGAGTCTTCCTCCTCAGTCTCACAGTCACTAGTAATATGAGGATATTGTTGTTGATTACCCCCTCCTACACTCCTAACGCTAACAAGCTGCTGGACTTTAGTAGTAGTACTACCACTGGCAGGACTGCTTGGGGATGGCAAGTGTGACTTATGGTCCCTCTCTGTCACACTTAGTATCATTCCCCCCCCCCCTCTTGAGTACTACCAGACACATTAGCAGCAGATTCAGCACTGGTGGCAGCAGGTGCAGCACATCTAGCAGCAGATACAGCATTAGTGACAGCAGGTGCAGCAATGGTGGCAGCAGGTGCAGCACATCTAGCAGCAGGTACAGCATTAGTGACAGCAGGTGCAGCAATGGTGGCTGAAGGTACAGCAAAGGTGACTGCAGGTACAGCATTGGTGGCGCCAGGGGAAGCACATCTAGCAACAGGTACAGCACTAGCAGCAGCAGGGGCAGCACATCTGGCACAGGTACAGCAATGGTGGTTGCAGGTACAGCACTAGTGGCAGAAGGGGCAGAACATCTGGCAGCAGGTACAGAAATGCTGTCTGCAGGTACAGCTATGGTGACTGCAGGTACAGCACTGGTGGCAGCAGGGGTGGCACATCTGGCAGCAGGCACAGCACTGGTTTCAACAAGGGCAGCACATCTGACAGCAGGCACAGCACTTGTGGCAGCAGAGGCAGTTACGGTAGCAATAGAGGCAGCACATCTAGCAGCAGGCACAGGCATCTGATCTGTCCTACTCTCACCAGTATAACCCTTTCTCCCTCCCTTCCCATTCTCTTATCTCTCTCCCTTCCCATTAAGTTCCCCAAGATCCCTTGGGGTGATTTAGGGGGACTGGACAGCATTGGTTCAGTACTGCTAGTCACTTTCTCCTCCTCCTCAGACTCAGTGGACACATAATAAGGGTCCTCCCATTTCCTCCTTTTGCTGCTCATAGTGATAGCAGTCACTATGAGTCTCTCCTGCCTCAATTTTCACAATAAATAACAGCAGAACAGCACAGCACGT
The DNA here is from genome assembly GCA_037306005.1 of Rhinophrynus dorsalis. Lineage (NCBI taxonomy): Eukaryota > Metazoa > Chordata > Amphibia > Anura > Rhinophrynidae > Rhinophrynus > Rhinophrynus dorsalis. The sequence continues at coordinate 224,099,562 of CM074719.1, read as the reverse complement.
CTACCTCACTCTGTAGCTGCTTTTATTGTCTCTGACTTCCGCAAATATGTCATGCTTTTATAGCAAAAAAGTGAAAACAATGTAAATCAATGGGTGGAAACTTCCTAGCCACTAAAAAATTGGTGGGGAATTTTCGCCAATGGAAGAAAAACGTGGAAATTGTACTCCCTGTTTGAAAAGTGGAATTTCTCGCGAAAAAGCAGATAACAACGTGGTTTTCACTTAATATCTCACGGAAACATGGCGGCAACTTTCTCCCATCCCTAAACAAAACTAGTTTTCAAGTAGAAGGGTACAGGCCATTCTTTGGTTATGTCCTAAATGTAATTGTGACTGGATTGCTCTCAAAATCTGAAACCCTCAGAGAGATGCTGTATATCGCCCACAAAATCTGAGCCCATTTTAGCTGCTCCCACAGTGCTAGCAATGCAATATATTTCATACAAGAGAGTAACAACGTGCCCCATCACCAGCTGAAAATGGAGGTGCCTATCAGGTGGAATTCCATATTATACATGCTAGAGTGTTTTACTAGCAGAATAAGGCCATTAGCGAATATGTAATGCAAAACTGGAAGGCTTTAGATGAATCCTCTTTGTCACCTGGGCAATGGCTTTAAACATCACATTTCTGAATTTCTGTCAAAGCATAATCAATTTGTGTCAAGGCATGATGATCAGCAGCATCTCTTTGAGGAATAAAATTCTACCAAAGAAGATATAAATAGGCTTATAGATCGAGTGAAGGGTTTTATTGGGTAGGATAAGAGAGAGAAAGTTAGGTTGGTCAAAAACAAAGTGAAAAAGAAGTGATAAAATGTAAGTATCGGGTGGCAGATGTGGAGATATTTTATTTAAATACTTGCAATAAAAAAGAAAAAACTTCACAATACATCTTCATTATTATAGAAATAAAGCATACATCAACACATACAAACAAACACAAAAAAACAAAATAACAATACAAACATAAAAGAAGAAGGAAGAAAGACTAAAAGACTGGGTACTCACTTAAACCTGTGTGAACCTTTCCAAAAAAATCCAAAAATAACTCAAAATCTAAGGGAGTGCATAAGAAATAGAAAGCCTTACCTCCAAAACACATCAAACAGAAGAGTTCAGGGTGGATCAGTCTTGATATTTCTACATAAAGATAGCTAATTAGCTCGTGATGTTGAATGTCTTTCAAGCTCCCGAAGCTTCCCCACCTCATCCAAAATATCGAGTGCCACCACCTGACAGGGAAGGACATTTTGTCTAATAGAAACCTGACACTGTGCCATCCATGTGAAATAGTGAACTAATGCACTAACTAAAAAAATGGTGCTCAAACCAAACCCACTATATATTTGAAAGTTCCCATAAATCCACTCGGAGTAACTCAAAAAGCAAGGTATTCCTAAGGCATTTGAGACCCTTCTGTAAATCTCTATGTTAAATGAGCATTCAAGCGAAAGTGTTCCATAGTCTCAACTCTGCCGGAACACTCCTCTCGTGGGCATACATGATCATTGATGTTTCCGTTCTTGATATTCCCATGAACATAGAGCTTGCCTTGGAAAGATAGCCAGACAATATCCCTGAATTTAGATGGAACCCTCATGGAATTTATATTGTCCAAGCCAACTTCCTTAACTTTATCTGGGCAATCCCTCAGGGCCAGTGAAACCTGAAAATGAGAGCCCAGAACTCTCCTATCCAAACTACGTTTGGAGAGTGAACTAACCTCATACATCGTCAGATTCCACTGCTTCAAAGTTCTCAAGCCCTGTGCAACATAGGCAGGAAAGTAGCCACGAGGAACCCAAAAGCACTTTACTGTACCACCTTCTTCCCAGTTAACAAGAAAAGGAGAGACCCATTCTCTAAAGATGTGTACCCATCCAGGAGTCTTCCAAAGAAAAAGTCTTCCAAAATTCAACTTAACAAAGGTGTTCACAAAGAACACAATAGGATTGACCATAACCAAACCCCCTTCACGCCTGGCCAGGTAAGTACATCTCTCCTGACCAGGTTTAGTCTATTTCCCTACAAAATCTGAAAAAAATAGATTATAGATCCTTGCATAAAAAGAAGGTGCAAAAAGACAGACATTACTGACAAAACTGAAAACTGGTAACAGAAAAGTTTTGATAGGGTCAATCCTTTCCCACAAGGTCATCTTCCATTTCTTCCACCACTCCACCATATGAAGGCCAACGGTCATCCACTCTTCCCAGTTCAAAGAGGAAGGGAAAATTCTTCCCCCCATTTTCCTAACCAGAAAACCTTACTCTTATTGTGGTTGATGATTGATCCAGACACAACTGAATAGTGGTGTAAGACATCCGCCACCACTGCAGGCTCCCCAGTAGAAGAAACTACAATGGTAACATCATCTGCATATGCGATTACCTTCAAAGGATATTCCAGACTTCGAAGAATACCACTCAATATGTTACCTTCGATCCTTTGAAGAAAGGGGTCAATGGCAAACACATATAAAAGAGGGATCAAAGGGCAACCTTGTATTACCCCGGAACCTACCCTAAAGTTCTCACCTTGCCATCCATTAACAAGAGGGAAGCTCTCGGTCCCTTTGTACAATACCTGAAGCCAACTGACAAATTTATCAGGAAGACCATACCTCCGCAGGATTGACCAAAGGTACTCATGATTGACCCTATCAAATGCTTTACACTGATCCAGTGCCAAAACACATTTTCCTCAACCTTTCATGCTGCAGTTCTCAAGGGTCTACCAGATTTCAAGTACTGCAAAAAAAAAAAATGCTACGACCCTTGACAGAACAGTATTGGGAGGGGAAGGGGGGGAGCAGATGTGGACAACACCTCATATGCAGCACATGTACCATTAACATAAGTGATGAGGAAGAGAGATTTGAAGAGTTGCTACCATCTACCATTGTAGGAACCAATACTATAAAGCCTGAAACTTGAATATTCAAAAAACTACAGGAAGGCAAGGCTTGAAAAGAGTTAATTGTGCACTTCAAACAAGGCTAACCCTGAAAAATATGTGTTTGCAGGCCTCACTCTTGCCAAAGCAGGTCACAGGCTTTTCAAAACAAGTCCTAAAAAATTGTGTGCCCTACTATTCTAATGCCATCAGTGCTAGATGGTACTTACAAATGCCCCTTGCGACATTCTGGCAATTTGCTGTAATTTTCACAGCTGAGTCATCTAAGCAGCAGGAGGGTTACGCTGCTGCATGGGACTATTATCAGCACTGATATAAGACAGGGGTGGTATCATGATGCTTCTTATTGCCAGTGCCACTAGGCTGAGTATTGCTGAGGTTGCAGCAACAACACAACAGTCCCCACACCACCATAGGTGTATCAGTTTAGGAGAAATTGGCCAATTAGACTTCTCCACCTGCACCCCCTCTAAAATCCTCTTTGTGGTAGAATACTACTGTTTCCCTTGAATGCAGGAAGGAACTGTGCCTTTCCTCATCAACAACAATTGACACACTGGCTCTGATATTATGCAACAGAAACAACTGCACTAAATGCTTATGTCAGCAAAGTGAAATCATCCCCCAAAAACTATGTACTGCTATCATTATGGACTTTGTCCATTTCACATGAACTGTGAGATCTTAACATCTACTGACTTGCTAAGGCTGGTGAAAGAAGTAAGATAGGCAAGGTGGTATGCTAGAGGAGGAAAGAGAGGCTGCTTAGGGTCCCATGACAGGAAAAGTGGGTACATTTTCCCACACCCAAACCCTAGCACAAGAAGACATTAGGGTCATCATCAAACTTCCAGGATGTGTTTCTTTTTTCTGTTATTTTCTCCCCTGCTCACACCCTTGGAGTGGGAGAGTGAACACAGTGATGATGGCTCTTGATTTCTTTTTTGGATTTTGGCTTTCGAATGCTTAAAAGAAACTTTATTATGAGTATGTTGCATTTGCTTTATGAGGGCAGCTGTGTCAAGGTGTGTCCCCTTCTTTTTTCTTTCACTACCTTATCACGCATAATGCACAATGCACTCACTGTTGACTGCACTGTGCCTGGCCCAAGGGAAAATTATTCCCATACCCATGATTTCAGGGGAGAGGTGAGAAGAATGGCTTTCTTCTACTACTTCTCCAGTATTACCTTCACTGGCTGGAGTAAGGGATTCTGCTGCTGCCTCAGCATCAACACTAGAGCTACTACTAGGAATATTAATGGCAAGTAGAGCCTGTCCTAGTCCAATATCACTCCTTGAAGAACCCAGTCCCATAGAGGACATGGTTGTCTATGGCACACTAGCTTGCTCAACATCATCATACTGCTGTGACAGATGAATGTCTGCCTCTGATAACACATCAACAGGAATTACAGCAGCAGCAAACATCACAACTTCACTGCTGGTGGTGGCAGTGGTACCCATCTCCATTTCCATCTCTGTTGAAGAAGTCAGTATCAGTTGAACTGACACAGAATGACATGCTGCAGGAACCTCACACCTCTTTTATATCATATCTGCGGGAAAAGAAGGAAAACTTTCCATATGAGCAGGAGAGTCTGCCTTACCATTGATTTTAATAAACTAGGCTGAAAAAACTGGAAAACCTGTACTTGGCTGAAAGTGCCATTATCTGCCTGTTTTGCTTTTGAGGCAAAAACATTTAACCCATCCCTATCCCAAAGTACACCACAGACCTAGATATGACTGAGCCCCTTCCCATTTTGCAATGTGGGAAAAAACACAGGAAAACATCTGGGTCAGCTAACAGTAATGTAACAACCATTATCCAAAGATAATTACAAGAGGTCCCACTCCAAGCCAGCAGGCAAGGTCAGTCAGTGGAAAATCATAAACAAAAAATCAGTATTCAGAATTCCCTATGGGAAAAGCAAAAAAAAAAAAATATATATGTTTGCAGAACTTCCTGAGGGAATAAAATTTTACTTTTCACACATCACTACTTATAATAACATTTATTTTAACCATTTTTAAATCTTGTCAACAACATACTTTCTCTTAAGTCATAGACAATATTTGCACTCTTTCTCCAAGTATCCCAAAGGTCTGATTTTTTTTCTAGCTGTATTGTCTGTTTTATACAAATAAAGTCCTATTATTCTGCAGATACTCAATAAATTAAATTCATTTTAATTGTGCAAAAATTAAAGTAGATCAGAATTCTAACTCTAGAAATATGTGCATGACATATTATTATCACATCAAAGGTATTATGAAAAATACAAGTTGCTTTGTTAAATTTAGCATAATTAATTACATCTGTAAGCTCAGAGGTAAAATGCAATTGTCATTTGCAAGCTCAAATAGGTTTTGCTTTGTCCTTTTAACTGCAATATGACATTTTACATAACCAGATAAGATAATCCCTTGCTTATCAATGTGTTGGATACTTTTTTGTAATACAAGCTGTTAATTAAATTTTTATCTACTTTTAAAACCAATATTATTACCAATAACAATTTATTGTCGAGTTGCCATTAACCCCGTAAGGACCGGGAAAATCTGAGGTTGTTTTCCCTTAAGGACCTGAGCAATTCTGACCTTTTTGACTACGTCTTTGTTCATCAGTGTTTTCCCTCTTAGGCTTTTATTCCACCCCCATAAATTATATACTGTTTTTTACGCACAAATAGGGCTTTCTTTTGATACCCTACATATATGGATAACCCACCGTTTACTTTATGAAAACTGAAAAAAAAGTTTAAAAAAAAAAAAAAAAGTAAAAAAAAACATCATTTTTGATTTTTCTCTTGGGATCAATTGGTCACAAAGGGTTAAATGTTTATGGAGACTGCATTAAAAGTATGACCGGTCAGTCATACCTACAAAATGTGCAGTTTAAAGTGGCCACTGTCCCCCCTGGGTGAAATTCCCCATGTCCCTTTTTCCCACCCTATTTTGACACTTTTTATCCCTGACATTTGGTGGTGTATGTAAGTGTATTACATGGCTCCACAACAATCGCACTTGCAATATTGTTTAATTATGTTTTTTTTTTAATAATTTTTTTTTTTTGTAAAAAAAGTGTGCTGTATTTAAAAAAAAAAAAAAATTAAATAATTGCAGGTCAAAGCTTGACCTGCATTTAGCCAGCATCCTGTACCAGCAGTGAAGGGGTTAATATCCCTAGCTGCTGTATTTATTTTGCCACTAGGTGTCTCCTCTCTACTTCTCTCTCCCTTACTTTGATAGTAAGGGAGACAGAAGTAGACTAGACACTCGGAGTCAGCATGCTTTGCACGCTGACTCTGTTTGTCAGAATGCCGGTACATGTGATCGCTGGTACGCCGATCGCATGAACCAGCAAAGGCAAGAAGGGCTGAGACTGAACGCCCCAGTCTCAGAGTGCTCAGCCTCAGCCTGGAATTAATGATAGCAGCGCGCACGGAGGCCGTAATGGGTCCTTAAGTGGATAGCAACCCATGACGGTCCAGGTCCGTCATGGGTCCTTAAGGGGTTAAATACATTAATTTCTTTGGAATGTCTTGGCTCACAGTGCCACTTGTGACAACATCATAACATAGGGAAAATAGGATGAATGTTCAAAAATGATTCAAAGATGGAAATGATTTTCAGACCCTATTCTGTCTATGACCAATTTACCAAACTCGGTAAGCCAAAAATGTTCCTCTTAAAGCCCTGTGTGGTAAGTGTGTGTGTGTGGGGGCAATGGGGGTTGCTGGCAGGAAAGTCTTAAGGATTCCAAAGATTGTCTGCTGGTATGTACCACCCACAGCAATTATGCATGATAGTGCATACCGTGAAGAACAACCACTGATGTTAGAGAATAACATCAGTGGAGCTGTGCTGGAAGATTTGTATATACACCCGCTTGAGTCCTCTGATAAATAGCTCAGAGGGCATGGAAAGTGGGTTAAAAGGGGCTTGTATTGAACCTTTAGTGCTCCTTTAATGAATGATAACCTATATCTGAATTTTTGAGCTTATTTATTAGAATATTATGATGATTACGAAAGGCCTTTGCAAACAACAGGAAAAAGCTCTATTAAGTTCTCCATGTTCCATGCCATTCAGGAGGATATCATTGCATTGTTTAGGAGGACAGTGATTGCTGAATTATTTGAACAATGACAGGTTAACGTTTGGTGGGAAAGCTGGACAGTTGATAATACTTGTATACTTGCTTGTGGACCTCTTTTTCCTGGCCTTTAATTAATAAGGGGAATAAAAATACATGTCTGTAGTTTGATGTCAAGTTCTTATCTCCACTCTTTTGGACAGGTACAACATTAGCCATTTTCCAGACTTTGGGTATACAACTTGATGAAAAAGATACATTAATTGTAATGATTGCACTCTTGGGATCTTTTGCAGGTGGTGAGCAGACGTTCTGAGCGGGATGAACAAGCACATGTGCTTGAACGTGTCTGCGTAATGCTGGAGGTGGCGCCGACTGGTGTGTCGCAAGCAACCTAGTGTCACAAGCAACCTAGTGTAGACGTTCTGATGAGCCACGAGGGGATTGGAGTGGAGGGCTCATATATTGAGAAGGGTGGCGGCATTAGCCGGAGACAGCAACACACATATTATCTGGAGGTAGTTACAGGACTTCCAGCGATTGATTTGAGCCAGAGCACAGATGCCTGAACGCTTGGATATCAAGATATCATGATGACCTTGATTCCTATAACTGCCGGTGGCGATTATGCAGCTCCTGATAAACTCTTGTAGCTGTGGACGAAACTGGTGTATGGGTAGAGACCTTGTTGGGATGTGAGGTGTTCCCTAAAAAGATTTACAGCAATCAATTAGCAGAAGATGTGCAAGAGCAGAATAAATATGGAGGAGAGGTAAAAGCATGTTAAAGGTATAGTAATACTTCTTTTTATCTTTATTTTATTTTTTAGGCATAAAAAAACCATGAAGAACGATATAAGTCTTTTCTCTCAAACCTTTATTGTTTGAGAAATATTCACAAGCAAAGTTTTCCCTCGTTCCCCTTTTACCTAGTGTAAGCCATCTCTTCTCAGATGTGGAATCCAGTCCATAAACCAGACAGATAACAGAAGAGGACAATATTCTTCCTATGACAACAATGAAAGCCCTGTCCCCCTTGACAAGTTTTTCCAGTTTTTCCCTTATCTTAATTGAAGATTGTCCCTCTCTGCAGTCTACCTGGGCACCTCCCCTCTGATCTGGCTGAACAGTGTTACATCAGTAAAAGGGGCGGGAGGGGACACTTTGTCATTGAATTACCCTTGAACTACAACTCTGACAGAATTGAAATAACACTCTACAAAGTCCAAATACTATGATGATTAATTAGAGCTGCTTTTATTATGAAACATTACTATCCATTTAAGTACCTGCAGGCTGGTAAGGTGTACTTACTGCTGTAACAAAGTGATATTTAAAGAAGATATATTTGTTAGTGCTTGTAGCACTAAGACATAATCAGAAGACATATTTGTGGAACAGACCTCGAGATCACATAGATATTGACCTTTTTAGCTAATAAAAAAAAGGATAAAGAAAAGACTCAGGGTTCTAATTCTAAAGCAATAAATGTTTATTACTCCCCTAAATCTCAGCATCAGAATGTCTCTGGGAAGTCACTACCAAATATGGATATCCCAGAGATAGAGGCGATGGCTAGCAGTGAGATACAGGGGGAAGAAATGGACCAGTCTAATAATATAACACAAGCTATGTTGGTAACTGCTTTAGATAATCTATTGGATAAAATAAAAGCGGATCTCAGGTTACACAGTGCAGATGTTAAGCAAGAGCTAGTACAGTTAACAATTAGGGATGCAATGGGATGGGCAGTGACATAAGTAATAAGCTTTAGTAACATATAATGATGAGGCTGAAAAAAAGACGTGTCCATCAAGTTCAGTCTATGCCATATCACCCCTGTTGATCCAAAGGAAGGCAAAAAACAATCGATTGGAGTAATTTCCAATTAATCCCCAAATGGATAAAAAAAATCATCCTTCTTGATTCTAAATGGCAGTCGCATATTTCCTGGATCAACATCCTATCTGATTGGAAGCCAGCTGTCATAATTCCCAATATTGTTCTGTGTTACATAGGTATACATTACTTTTTGAAAGCAGTTACATTATCTGCAAGCATAGTATCCCAAGGAAAAGAATTCCATAAATGTACTCACCGTACTATAAAAAATTCCTGTCTTTGTTTTAGAGGAAAACGTCTTTCCTTTAGTCTTAATGGATGAACTCTAGTTCTTTGCTCAGATCCTCCAATCCCTTTATCTTTATCAGTTTTGTTGCACATCTCTGAACCTTTTCCAGTTCAGTAATATCTTTTTTAAAAACTGTTCACAAAATTGTACTCCATATTCTAGATGGAGCCTTACAAAGAATTTATATAGGTAGAATCATATTTGATTCCCATGTATAAAATCCTTTTTAGACAGCATAGTACATGATTTGCTCTTGTAGCAGCTGAGTGAAATTGCACACTGCTGTGAAGTCTATCATCTATCAGTACCACTAAATCTTTCTCTACCAAGGATTCCCATTGTATATGTAGCATGTTTGTTTCTACAGCCCAAATGGAGTTAATTTTAGGATCCTTGCTAAAAGCCAAGTTGCTCTCTATGTTTGAGGAGTTGGAAGAGTGAAAGGAAAGTTAAAAAAATATTTTTTTGACTGTTAAGTGATAGTCAAGTAACAGTTGGACAGGTAAGTGATCCAAGTTCCTATCTGAGCTGACTCTACTGTGACTGATTGAGTCACAGTCTGACAGATAAAAGTGCATCATATACCAAAGAGATGGAAAATTTGCTGAAACAGGTGAAAAAGAGGAGAATTTTGTATTGGACAAAAGGAGCAAATCCTTCACAAAAAAAAGAGAAAAATCATCTGTTTTTCAAGAAAAGTAATGCGGGAAATGTTTCTCATTTTTCGCCCACCCCTACTAACAACCTTTTCAAGACATATGTTGTTGTAGGAGTCAGAACTTTGAATTTCAGCTATTTATTTCTCCACTTTAGCCCTTAAAAGAAGTACTATTGTGGTGGACAATGTTGCAATCATAGGAAACATAGGTGAAAAATTATTGGCAGTGGTGAAAAAAGGGGAAAACGATTGCAGTGGTGAAAACGAGAAAACTTTCGTGAAAAAAGCAAAGAATCGTTGGTTTTATGTGAAGAGTCATGTGGAAAATTTTTCTGACTTTTCGCACACCCCTTCTATCAAACTCTGTGGGATCAAGTCATTCGTTTTTTATGTGAAATAAGTACATAACATCTTAATGAATTTATATACTACTCTATCTTTAACTTATGATATTTTTTATTTAATTTCAGATCCCTACCTTTATATTAATCCAAATGACAAGAAAACCCACTTTCAATGGCTATGACTATAACAATTTTGGAGATCCATCACATACTAGTGATGAACCTCCTAATGATATTCTCTTACATGTTTTGTATCTGCATAATAATGTATTAATTGTAATATATTGTGTTATATATCAGATATTTCAAATTTCATAGGTTGATATACCTTAAAGCTTCTTCTATAATTCTTGCTCACTAAGTTAGCTACAAGGACAGCTATGTCAACTATAGTGAGGTAAAAACTGATATCTTTCTGGCTTAAGCCATTTTGATTTTTTAAGGAACCTCATTGACTTACAGGGGAATCTTTGCCTACTTAACACAGAAAGATATAGATGAGAGAGGACAATCATGTACCATTGTGAACATTGTTTCCTAGTTTGTTTATTGCAGGATTGAATATGCTGTCTGTGTAGCAATGGAAGAGTTTGAGGGCACTGGTGACAGAGACACTAGAGAGTTGGACCTCATGGATGTGGGGAGTCTAGCTCCAGAGGCAAGTATTTTGCTATTTTTGCTTATTGCCTTTTTACCTCTTCCCTGTTATTGATCATTTACACAGCCCCATAATAAATTATGAGAGAATTTAAATTATAACATCAGATTCAATATATCACCAACAGAGAGCTACGCATTCAACTTAATTCAGTGGTCAGGCTCCAACCCCATCTTCCATTCCTTTAAGTAGCAGGATGCATGAGCAGCACTGAAAGATATTTGCAACTGAAAACTGTATGTGTACAGAGGAATCATCAATGACATCAAGCAGGAGATGCTATAAGGGGCAATTATGGTGATGTGTTTCTGGCGACGGAGACACACCACACCATATGCACTAAGAAGCAAACATAAGGATGAGAAAAGGAAAAGCTAAATTCACATTGATTTAAAGGATTTTTTTGCAGTTTGGTGTTGATAAAGGAGGTATTCATTCATAACATTTAGATGTCTCAAGTGTGAAAATGCTATAAACATTTCAGATAGTCGCATAGTATCCTCTAACAAATTCAATTCTAGAGACTATGGACAAGTGGATCTTTTCTTTCACAAAATGCAACTCAGATGAATGTGTTAGTCTTGCAGGCTCTTAGGGAGTGTAAAGGGTGAAAGGAGAGTTACACAAAATACCCCAAAATCTTATTTGAATGAGATGAGACAGACAGCAGCTATTCAAGGTTAGGAGTTCCAAAAGAGCTATCAACATTAGGTTGCATATACGTGTTGAAACCAACTCCCAGAATGACCAGACCAGACTGAAAAAATACTTAGAGTATCTAAGGTCTAGAGGTGTGGGTAAGAAGGTCCTGTCATGTTCCCTTAAAAAAATCCTGCGAAAACCACAATGTTGTCTGCTTTTTCACAGGAAAATCTGCTTTAAAACCAGCAATTAAAGGGATTGTAAAGTCCCGAAAAAAGTATAGCCCAAATTACGGCTTATAATTTTAAGTCCTTTGCTACTAGCCAGACCTGAAAAATTACTCGCCACTGCAAGCCAAAACATACCCACCAGGGCTGAATTTCTACTCGCCAGGGCTAAATTTTCACTCGCCATTGGCTAGTGGCGAGTGGAAATTTTGAGTCCTGGATCAAATGATAGGTACAATAAAAAATACATAATGCCCTAATTCCTATCTCTCAAACCTTTATGGTTTGAGAGATATAAGAAAATAAACTCCTCTGCTCCTTCCCGCTTCTCATGTGTCAGCTGTATAGCTGAAGGCATGAGATCCTACTTCCGGGATCAGACTGTGGCTCTTCAGGAACGCTGACATTGAGATATCTAACTATAAATACATAATCAGAATGGTCTGCAACGTGTGCTTGCAAACCAGGCATACGTTGCAGACCATTCAGATTAAGTATTTATAGTTAGATATCTTGATGTCAGCGCTTCTGAAGAGCCATGTCTGGGCGCGCGATCAGATTCTGCCTCTGACAGCTTTACAGCTCATCAGACAGAAAGGGGAGGGAGCGGAGGACTTTACTTTCTTATATATCTCAAACTATAAAGGTTTGAGAGATAGGAATTAGGGCATTACATATTTTTTACTGTACCTATCATTTGGGCTATACTTTTTTGGGGACTTTACTATCCCTTTAAAATCTTTGCATTTTTCTCCCATTGGCAAAAATTCTTTGGCATTTTTTTAATGGCTAGAAGGTTTCCACCAATTGATTTATGTGTTTTTCACCTTTTTGCTATGAAAACATGATGTATTCCAGGAAATTGAACACAATGGAACCAGCTACAGAGAGAGGCAGATGTGCTGTGCTGTTCTGCTGTTATCTTTTTGCAAAATTGAGACAGGAGAGGCTCATAGTGGCTGCTATCACTATGATAAAGATTAAAACTAATAAAGGAAGGAACTGGAAGGACCCTTATATGTCCATTGAGTCTGAGGAGGAGGAAGTGAGCACTGCAGAACCAATGCTGGCCAGACCCCCCAAATCACCACTAGGGATCTTGGGGAAATTAATGTCAAGGGAGGAAGAAGAGGGTAGTAGTGACAGCAGGACAGGTCAGCTGCCTATGTCTGCTGTCAAATGTGCTGCCTCTGCTACCACCAGTGCAGTGCCTGCTGCCAGTGCTACCCCTGCTGCAGTATTGTGTCAGCAGTCAGACATGATGCCCTCAGTGCTATGCCTGCTGTCAGACGTGCTGACCCTGCTGGCACCAGTGCTGTGCCTGCAGTCAGAGCCTGCTGTCAGATGTGCTGACCCTACTTCCACCAAAGATGGAGTGAATGATCCAAACAGCAACAGACCTTAATCAATCAGAGAAATACCTCAATACTAACTTGCTTGGTACCCTGGGGAATTAACTTAGACAGACCTCATGCATCTGCGATTGCCAGGGTTGTATTCCATGCATCGCAACGCAATGCATAAGATACCATCATGACAACCAGAGATCCACATGCCAATTAAATAATCTTGCATTCATTCTGTCATTGTGGACATTACTAATCACACCATTTAATTTCCCCACACAGCATACAGGCCTACAGCACAACCGGAGGCTGTGGACGAGGTACAGACATACCCAGATGAGATTCTTCTTGGGGAGAAAGAGGATGGGACCGGCACATGGTCACCCTATACAGCTGCATCACCACCTCCAGCATCTTCAGCTGCACGACCACCTCCAACATCATCAGCTGCACCACCACCTCCTGCATCTTATGCTGCACCTCCACCTCCAGCATCTTATGCTGCACCACCACCTCCAGCATCTACTGTCCCACCAGCTGCTCCTCCACACTTCCAGGACTGGTTTTATTTTGAGAGGTCCATGCAGCCATCCTCCTCGGGACCTTACCACCCTGAAACTGACTTACAGGAGAACTAAATGTTCACCCTAGGATTTCAATGTTTGTGCTATACATTGAAATCATAGGGTGAACATTGGGTTCTCCTGTAAGTCAGTTTCACAATCAGGGTGTAAATCACAGCCTAACTTACTGGATAACCTAATGATCAGGCTAAGATTTCAATGTGTAGCACACATATTGAAACCTTAGGGAGAGCATTGGGTTATCCATTAAGTTGTGTTGATGTTTTACTAAGGTTGAAACAAGCTTCACCAGTGATATCACTTCTCCACTTAGTCTTAGTTTGTTTGGCAGTGTAGCCCATGTACTGAGATATGTCAAACCAAAGCAATCTCAGAACATTGATTACCGTGATCACCATGTAAACCGTGGATGTGACATTACTGTGGAAGTAATGTCCCCTGTATCCCCTCTTTATCACTCACAACACACATCACTGCCATCATTAACTTGCATGAATACATCACAAAGTCCACTCAGGGTCAAACATCTAGTGGACTCCTGTGATGTAGGTCATGCCTTCCTATGTATGAGGGATACTCCAGCCTTCAATATGGTTCCAAATTGAGATATGTCTAATCCAACATTTATTCATAAAGACACAGATTGAATAGTGATGGTTCTCCTTTATTGTGTCTCAAAATACATGAAAACATAAGTGTGTTTTCTGTGTACATTGCCTTTATACATTGAACACTTGTATGAGCACACAAAAGGTACATTTAAACTAAATATGAATACTTTGGAAACACTACTGAACTGCTCATGTGTTGTCTGCAAGGTTTGATAACTCTGTATTTGATAATCTCTGCATTCTTTTAGTACAGGTTTGATACCTGGATGTTAGTATACACATGAAATAGTGTCTTTTGTGTATATTGGAATGTTCCAGTAGAGGTTGCTGTGAACATCAGGTCAAACATTGCATCACCAACACAATCACTTGAGACATCAAGGGGTGAGCTTAATGGAAGTGTTGTCAAGGCTTCAGTCCAGTCACATGGAAAAACCTCTGTTCAAAGATTTGAAACAGCAACCTCCAACTGATCATCTGTCATAGTACCTTCACGGCGGCTGCTCGAGCCGTCCGCATCCTGCCACCAGTGGCTCCATCCACATTACCAGTGGATATAAAAAGTCTACACCCCTGTTAAAATGCAAGGTTCTTGTGATGTTAAAGAATGAGACAAAGATAAATCATGTTAGCAGGGCTTATAATTTTAAGTCCTTTGCTACTAGCCAGACCTGAAAAGTTACCCACCACTGCAAGACAAAACATACCCACCAGGGCTGAATTTCTACTCGTCAGGGCTAAATTGGCTAGTGGCGAGTGGAAATTTTGAGCCCTGGTGTTAGAAATTTTTCCACCTTTAATGTGACCTATAACGTGAACAATTAAATTGCAAAACAAACTGAAATCATTGAGGGGGAAAATAATAAATAAAAAACTCACAATAACCTGGTTGCATAGGTGTACTGTGTTGAAGCACCTTTTGATTTTAGTTCCGCAATCAGTCTTTTTTGGGTAGAAGTTTATTAGCATGGCACATCTTCACGTGGCAATATTTGCCCACTCTTCTTTGCAAAAGCGCTCCAAATCTGTCAGATTGCGAGGACATCTCCTGTGCACAGTCCTCTTCAGATCACCCCACAAATGTTCAGTTGGATTCAGGTCTGAGCTCTGGCTGGGCCATTATAAAAAGTTAATCTTCTTCTGGTGAAACCATGCTTTTGTGGATTTGTATGTGTGCTTTGGGTTGTTGTCGTGCTGAAAGGTGAACATCCTCTTCATAGTCAGCTTTCTAATGGACACCTGAAGGTTTTGTGCCAAAATTGCCTGGTATTTGGAACTGTTCATAATTCCCTCCACCCTGACTAAGGCCCTGGTTCCAGCTGAGGAAAACGAGCCCCAAAGCATGATGCTGCCACCACCATGCTTCACTGCGGGTTTAGTGTTCTTTGGGTGATGTGCAGTGTTGTTTTTGCACCAAACATACGTTTTGGAATTATGGCCAAAAAGTTAAACCTTGGTTTCATCAGACCATAACACATTTTCCACATGCTTTTGGGGGACTTGATGTTTGTTATTGCAAACTTCAGCCGGGCTTGGATGTTTTTCTTTATAAGAGAAGGCTTCCGTCTTGCCACCCTACCCCATAGCTCATTCATATGAAGAATACGGGAGATTGTTGTCACATGTAGCACACAGCCAGTACTTGCCAGAAATTCCTGCAGTTCCTTTAATATTGCAGTAGGCCTCTTGGAAGCCTCCCTGACCAGTTTTCTTCTCGTCTTCTCATCAATTTTGGAGGGATGTCCAGTTCTTGGTAATGTCTCAGTTATGCCATATTTTCTCCACTTGATGATGACTGTCTTCACTGTGTTCCATGGTATATCTAATGCTTTGGAAATTCATTTGTACCCTTCTCCTGACTGATATCTTTCAACAATGAGATCCCTCTGATGCTTTGGAAGCTTTCTGTGGACCATGGCTTTTGCTCTGAGATGCAACTAAGCTAATGTCAGGAAAATCCTACTAGAACAGCTGAACTTTATTTGTGATTAATCGGAGTCACTTTAAATGATGACAGGTGTGTAATGACTTCTATTTAACATGAGATTGAATGTGATTGGTTAATTCTGAACACAGCCACATCCCCAGTTATAAGAGGATGTGCACACCTATGCAACCAGGTTATTTTGAGTTTCTTATTCTTCCCCCTCAACGATTTCATTTTGTTTTGCAATTGAATTGATTGCACGTCCTCAATAGGCGGCACGTCCTCATTGTCCTCTTCACGGCTCAGCCGGGTCTGGATATCAGGCGGCTCAGCCGCATCCTGTTTCCTTCGTGGATCCTGACGCTTCTGGGTTCACATCCCGGCCGCAGCCGGGTGACGTCATCTGCGGGCGCACGTCCATAGGCACAGACGTGCGCTTCTTTTCTAGGGGCTGCTGCTCATTCCTTGCCCCTCCTCTTCCTGGGAGCAGGCAGTTAAGTATTGCCTGGACATAGGGCTTAGTCGCCCTTTCGTTGGTGTCCAATGCAGTTCTATACTTGTTGCATTCCATGTTTTGCCTGGCTTGTCTGACTCTCCGTTCTGGTGCTGACCTGTGGCTCTGTCTGACTATCCGCTCTGTGTATGGGTCACAACCAATCTGGTGCAGACCTGCGGCTCTAGCTGACTACTGTTGTGTATTGACCCTTGACTCATCTGACCATCCATTCTGGTGCTGACCTGGGGCTCTGCCTGGCTACCATTCCGTGTGGCCTTCCGTTAGAGTCAGATACCCTACCTGGTGCGGACCTGTGGCTCTGGCAGACTTTCTCCTTGTTGTCTTCCGATTTAGTTTGGCTTCTCCCAGGTGCGGACCTGTGGCATTGCAGACTACTCCTGTTCCCATTGCTGGGACTGATTACAGAGAATCACACGGAAGCAGTCTCCTATTTCTGATAGTTGTGCGCTTCTCTCTTTCACCATTTATTGTGATATTTCTGATTCACTGATTGTACCTAATAAAGTTGGTGTTACCTTTAAGTACTTGTCCTGAGTTTCCTTGTATGAACCGTGATATCGTCATGAAACAGCTTCCACATGATTACCCACTTAATGTTTTCCGTTACAGGGGAGTACACAAACCATTGCTTTGTAATGTGTTGTCTACTCATCTGTAACCCATTATGGGGAGAACTAAGGGGATGTCAACCAGCCTTGGACTATGTGCCCATGACATGAATACACACATCTACAAATATGTCCTAATAGCTCCACGAAACAAATGTATTTGGACTACCACTGTGAGAGAGACAGTGGCAACCCAAATATATTTGTTTCATGGAGCTATAAGGACATATTTGTATCTGTGTATAGGCAGGGGCACATATCACTGCACACACACAGGTAAGCATGGTATCCCTGGAGATCTGATCCACATTTCATGACCTCTATGTTGTATAACACACTACCACTGTAGATCCATTGCTCTGGTGCTCTTTTCAGCTCTAGCAAAGTACAGGTCCCGTGTTCACACGAATGTTCCCTTAATTCCTGATGTGATGGAGTGTTATCCGATGCATTGCATTGCATGAGACTCTCTCGCTACAGAAGTACCATGGTTGCTATTGCTCTGATCATAGCAAAACACTTTAGTTGGTGTCTATGGAGCTCTGGGATATGCTGAACATGGATACGGTGTTGTACCTTGGTTTCCAGGGGAGCATGCATGATATCCTTGAGGTAGCAGTATCAACATGGATGACAGGGTTCAGATGTCACTGGAATCCCTAGTCCCAATATAACTCATCCATGGAATGGTTGATGTTGGTGGTCCATACTGCAGGCAGTGTCAGAGCTGTTTCACTGATCCTGTGGAGTAAAACAGAACATGTGTGTTGTGGTGAGTGTGTGTGCATGTATTGTGTGCAAACATGTATTATACTCACAGCTGAATTGTTCCCTGATCAATGTGTCTCTTATCCGTATCCCTCTTAGGCCTTCTTCACCTCGACAATGCCCATCGGGTATGGGTGGGGGCTGGACATCGTCAACAAGTCTGGTGTCCATTGAGATATTGTGTAATATAACACATGCAATAACGATGTTGCAGACTTTGCCTCGTGCATACTGTAATTCTCCCCCAGAGTGATCCAAACACCTGAAGTGGGATTTTAGGAGCCCGAATGTTCGCTCAGTGGCATTCCTTGTTCTGCTATGAGCCTGGTTGTATCTCTCCTGGGCATCTGTTTGGGGATTCTCCACCCAGGTCATTAGCCATGATCTGCAGCCATAGCCTGAATCACCTGTGGACAGTGGGTGACATGGTTAGACAGGAAGCACATGTTGTGTAAATGAGGTGGACATG
The DNA here is from genome assembly GCA_037306005.1 of Rhinophrynus dorsalis. NCBI lineage: Eukaryota > Metazoa > Chordata > Amphibia > Anura > Rhinophrynidae > Rhinophrynus > Rhinophrynus dorsalis. The sequence goes on along the minus strand of CM074719.1, from coordinate 224,081,054 downwards.
CTAGCTGTAAGTGAAGAGTATGCTGAGCAGTGCTGTGTGTGCCCGTGTGGATGTGGTTTGATTTGGTATTGTTAACTCACCCAGAAGCCATCCCCCTGCATAGGTTCCATTTTTGAAGTCTCTGTGTACAGGTGAGTTTCTGACTCATCATATATCAATCATAACAGCTCCCGGGAAATTTTTCACAGACATTCAAGATCCTCAAGTTACTGTCACACACCATCTGCACGTTCATGGAGTGGAAGTTCTTTCTGTTGATGTAGATATGTGTGTCATGTGCTGTAGCTTTGATACGGATATGGATGCAATCTATTGAACCCATGACCCTGGGCATGTCTCCCCTTGCGTAAAAGCCCTGCTTCAAATGTATCCACTCCGTGTCGGTAGTGGGTAAATGTATATAGGTACTGGCCTTGCTTTTGAGGGCTGGCAAGACCAGGCCAGCACCCTGGAGAATGTGGCTTGTGACATGCCAGATGCGTAACCTTCTGTGGACTGGAAGGCGCCACTTGCCATGAAGTGTATGGCACACAGGAGTTTTTGCAGGCCAGATAGGGCATGACTGTGGATGTAAATTGGATCCCCCTGATCCTTGATGACCTCATACAGGGCAATGATGCTGTGCAGCCTCAACCTGTATCGATGAATCACCTCATCATCGATCACTCCAAGGAAAGTGACCCTTGGATGGTATACTATGGGCCTTGGTGGTCGTCTATAAATTCTATGTTGCTCCAGGGGTCCCTGTGCAGCTGGGGAGCATTCTGTTGCTGGGGAGCATCCTGTTGCTGCAGCTGTGCATCTGCAGGCAGGTGCTGTCCTCCAGGTGGGTATGGGCTCCTGTGTGGCTCTTGAGCCAGAGCCTCCTCACTTGCAACAGGTGAAGGCTGTTGATTAGGTGAGCCTGGAGGTTGCTGGTGTTCTGATTGCTGTGTCTCTGTCAATTGCGGGTGTGAAGTTGTGGGGGTGCAGGTTGTGTCTGGATCGTCTAGTGATGTTGCACAGGTGAACTTGTTTTGCATTAGCAGGTGTCCGTGTTGTGTTAATTTGGCATTGAACAGGTTAATTTTTCCTTTGCATGCTTGTGCGGTATGCTTTTTGTCTTTAACGGGTTTTTCTTTTTGACAGCTATGTGTCTAATGGCTAACAAAACTGGGTCTTAACTTTTAGCTGTTAAATTGATCTTTTTTTCTGGCGTTAGCAGATCAGCGCTCCTTGTTCCTTGTTCCATGAGTCTCAATGCACGTAAGTCTATCAGCCGTAAGGATTATCAAACTGCCATTAGCTGTTCTTATGACGGACCTTTAAATGGCTAACAACACATTAATGTTAGTGTTTTTTTTTTTTTTTTACTAACGCTTGCCTTTAAATCAAGCCCTAGGAGTCCTTTTCTACCCACTGAATTGTCCATGTGGAATATGATCCTGAAGAAGGCAGAATTATTACCTAGCTGCAATAATACCATCACCTCTACCAGGAACGCAGATCATCTGACTGTGCCTGCTGCTTGTGCTGCGAGTCTGCCTTCTTCACCCCACCAAGAAATAGCAAGTGTGACGTTAGGGGACCCTTTGTCACATTTCTCGTCACCTCCTCCAACCAGCAGTGAGATGTCTGCAATAGAGAAGCAGCAGCAACATGAAGGGACTAGTTGTGGTGGTGATGATGATGGTGGAGAAGCTGGAGTGGAAGAGACATTGATGGCCTTTTATCCCAAAACGGGAGACAAGGATGAGGATGGGCATCACCATCACCATCACCACTACCAGCAGTGAGCTTTTGGAATTTGTGGAATTGCAATTGCTCTAATTCCTGCTGCAACTGAGTTGCAAGGGCAGCAAGATGCTGAGGAGCAGGCTAGTGTGCCACAGACCACCATGAACACAGTGGGAATTGGGTCAACAAGTGATTCAGGACTACTAGGACAGGTTCCACTTGCCAGCAGCAGCACTCCTGGTCCTAGTTGCAGTGCTGAATGATTCTGAGGCAGTAGCAGCAACAGCAGCAACATCATCCTCTGCCCCAGACAGTGAAGGGGAATGTGTAGGAGAAAAAGAAAGAGGCCATTCTTCTCCACCTTTCCCCTCCCCCCTGAAGTCATGGTTGTGGGACTATTTTTTTCTTGGGGCAGGAACAGTGCAGTCATCAACAACGGCACTGTGCACAATTTGTAACAAGTCAGTGTAACAAGTCAGCTTTGTACAAGCACCCTGATAACACGCATGAAACAAAGACACCATGACATGTATGTCAAACATGATACTGTACCCCCTGACTCTCCCATAAGGCAACAAGTGGTGAGGCAGAGATCAAAGATGAGGAAGAGTAGAGAAATGCAGACAGAGACTGGAAGTTTGATGATGAGTGAAACAATTAGCTCACCATCAACTTCTTGCTCTAGGGTAACTACATCTTCTGCCAATCCACCCCATTCATTGTTACCTCCCCCACTAAATGATAGCCACTCTGTAGATGTTAAGATATGGCAGTTCTTGTTCACTCATTGCACACTGTGTGGTGCACTGACCACAAATGGCAATGTAGTGGAGAAGAATTGCAAGCAGGGCATCAAGTGGTATCTGAGGCGATTCCATCCCACAGAATATGCTAAGCTGGTGGCAGGGAGGGTTCATCATTACTATTAATCTGTCAGCAAGTTGTCATGTGTCCTTAGCGGGGTATGAACAAGGGGTATAGTGGCAGCAGCTGTACTTGATTTCTGGTGTCATGGTGTTTGGATAGAGTTGTGCCAGGTGCTATTTACCACATACACTCAGGGCTGAGTGTTATCGTAGGAATTCAATTGCCCTTCCAACAGGAACCATGACAAGTGTTGGGACACAGAACCTAACTTGTGACCCAATGTTCTTTGGGGGGTTTTTTCAGTTCCATAACTCACGCTAAATTGTGTGAGAAATGGGGAGATCAAATTAAACCAGCTCACGCTCGGTGTTCGACACACAGTCACCCACCCAAACATTAACCCTCCCTTTTGCCCTAAACTTCCTTTAACATGAACAATAAAACGTACCCATACTTCCTGTAACGTTATGCTATCACCCAGAGTTACAACACCTGCCTGATGTCCAGTGGGTCTTCTGCACCATTGTCTGATTCTTTAATGCTTCCTATATAAGCTTCTATCTTCTTCATCTGTCAACCTCTTCTTTTTTCTTCTTCATATGTTTTCTTCATCTGTCATCTCCATCTTCATCTGTCATCTTCATCAGATTCTAGCTGGATGGATGACTCAATGCACTGGAAGCTGATTGGCTGGAATGTAGGGTTACTGCAGGGATATATATGCAAGGGATAGCACACTCACAGCAAAGTGCAAAATATTAACAGCTATTACTGTATCTTTAATTATGAGAAAAACACATGCAATGTTTCAAAGGGCTCAATGCCTCCCTTCTTCAGGCATAACCTTGAGCCCCCAAAACGTTTCATGTGTTTTTTTATCAACAAAGATACAGTAATAGCTGTTAATATTTTGCACTTTGCTGTGACTGTGTTCTCCCTTATATATATATGTTTGTGAGTGGTCAACCAGGAGACCACTGGAGTTTCTGCACCCAGCCAAAAATAAGTGCAGGCTTTGAAGCCATTGGAATGTGCATCTAATTCCTGTATCTTGTGGGTTATTGCAGGGCACATTCTGTGTAACCCCACATCCCAGCCAATAGGAGCATGGAAATTAGTTTGAACAGGGGCTGGCCGTCCCTTTTCAAATGTCCCTCAGTGCACATCAGGCAACATCCAGAAAGGTACAAGGAGGAGGGATTGTTGCTATTGTTGGACTGGCAGCGTATGTTTAATGTTAGATTTTTTTTTTCATAATATATATATATATATATATATATATATATATATATATATATATTTTTTTTTTTTTTTAATTATTATTATTTTTTTTAGGTTCTACATTAAGGATAAATAATGATGAGAAGCACAAATGAAGAAAGCAGATGAAAATGACAGATGAAGAAGAAGAAAGAAGAGGGTGACAGATGATATAGAAGAGAGAAGAAGAAGAAGATAGAAGCTTACAGAGGAAGAATTCTGGGTGCAGAATTCTGGGTGCAGAAGATCAAGCTGGACATCTGGATTACTGGTAAGTGCTGATTTTACTTTTTGGTGTTATTTATTGGGCTGTTTAACTCTTTGAGTGCCAGGGGGTATGCAACGCTGTGCAATGTGTTGCATACCCTACAGGCATTCAAAGGTTCTTTGTTTTACATTTACACAATTTTTAACCCTTCAGTGCCAGAGAGGTATGCAACGCATTGTTTAACCATGCATTGCATACCCTTCTGATATTAACTAGTGTTGAGCGAGCATGCTCGGCCGATGCTCGGATCGGCTCGAGCATCGCTCTGCTCTGCACATGGCGGTACTCGTACGAGTACCGCCATGTGCTCGCCCGGCATGTTCGGGTGGCGGGGATCTGTGCCGAAGGAGGCACAGATCTGAAGACGCTCCGCTGGACCACCAGGGACTGGAGGTAGGGGGCATTGCGGAGATGAAGGGGGCATAGCGGAGATGAAGGGGGACATTGCAGAGATGAAGGGGGCATAGCGGAGATGAAGGGGGACATTGCAGAGATGAAGGGGGCATTGCAGAGATGAAGGGGGCATAGCGGAGATGAAGGGGGACATTGCAGAGATGAAGGGGGCATAGCGGAGATGAAGGGGGCATAGCGGAGATGAAGGGGGACATTGCAGAGATGAAGGGGGCTTTGCAGAGATGAAGGGGGCATAGCGGAGATGAAGGGGGACATTGCAGAGATGAAGGGGGCATTGCAGAGATGAAGGGGGCATAGCGGAGATGAAGGGGACATTGCAGAGATGAAGGGGGCATAGCGGAGATGAAGGGGGACATTGCAGAGATGAAGGGGGCATTGCAGAGATGAAGGGGGCATAGCGGAGATGAAGGGGGCATTGCAGAGATGAAGGGGGCATAGCGGAGATGAAGGGGGCATAGCGGAGATGAAGGGGGACATTGCAGAGATGAAGGGGGCATTGCAGAGATGAAGGGGGCATAGTGGAGATGAAGGGGGCATTGCAGAGATGAAGGGGGCATAGCGGAGATGAAGGGGGACATTGCAGAGATGAAGGGGGCATTGCAGAGATGAAGGGGGCATTGCGGAGATGAAGGGGGACATTGCAGAGATGAAGGGGGCTTTGCAGAGATGAAGGGGGCATAGCGGAGATGAAGGGGGACATTGCAGAGATGAAGGGGGCATTGCAGAGATGAAGGGGGCATAGCGGAGATGAAGGGGGACATTGCAGAGATGAAGGGGGCATTGCAGAGATGAAGGGGGCATAGCGGAGATGAAGGGGGACATTGTGGAGATGAAGGGGGACATTGTGGAGATGAAGGGGGGCATTGACCAGGCACCCTCCCCTCATCAGAGCAGGGGGTGCCTGGTGTAATGCTCGTGTCGCCCCATTCAATTCAATGGGGCTCGGGTGCTCGGCCGAGCACTCGAGCCTCCGGCGGTGCTCGGTCAGAGCACCCGAGCACCCGAGCATCGGGGTGCTCGCTCAACATTAATATTAACCCCTTAGTGACCGTCCGCGCATGCACCTGGCCGTCACTTAATGCCCACCGAACTTTTTTACCCCATTACCTTCTATGACTTCCTGGACGTACATGTACGTCCTCTGTCACTAAGTGACAGATTCTGCGGGACGTACACGTATGTACAATGGGGTTAAAAGAATTACTTATTCATGCTTAACAGACATTTTGAAAACTGATTGCCAGACAGGTGTGCAACGCATTGCTTTGCAATGCATTGTGCATCCCTCTGGAAGAGAAAGGGTTACTCATTTTTACATTACACACATTTTTTAAAGGGATAGTAATACTTCTTTTTATCTTTATTTTATTTTGTAGGCATTAAAAAAACATGAAGAACGATATAAGTCTTATCTCTCAAACCTTTATTGTTTAAGAGATATTCACAAGCAAAGTATCCCCCCCCCTTCAGCCAGATCAGAAGGGAGGTGCCCAGGTATACTGCAGGGAAAAAGCTGAAAAACTTGCCAAGGGGGAAGGGCTTTCATTATTTTCATACAAAGAAGATTGTCCCCTGCTGTTATCTGTCTGGTCTTACAACCAGATTCACTTCTGAGAAGAGATGGCTTACACTAGGAAAAAGGGGCGGGAGGGGAAACTTTGCTCGTGAATATCTCTTAAACCATAAAGGTTTGAGAGATAAGACTTATATCATTCTTCATGTTTTTTTAATGCCTACAAAATCAAATAAAGTTAAAACGAAGTATTACTATCCCTTTAAGTACTCAGGATGTATTGATATGGTGCTTAGGGCATACGCAGGCGCAAAAGCTCTATAACACACCAAAATATTGTTTCTTTAAGTGCTTTCAGACGCAACTAAAGCTTTTTTTCCTGTAAATTATTTTTGGGATAAATTTACTAAAAGTCAGCTGGACACACAAAATACAACAATCTTCTGCCATGATTCCAAGTTCCCAGTGTACTAATGACTGATTTTAAACTTGCATACACTAGTTTCTAAGTAATCATGTACAAGGATACACAACTCAAATAAGGGGTAAAAAAACTCTTAATTGCAGGTAATGTTGGCCTATGGGAAAAAAATGCATATTCAAGCTGCCTATTCTTTTTGACATCAGCACAATTTATTTAATTTTTTTTCCCTGTCCTATCAGGAGGCCTGAATTTTAACCCATTGATGCTAGATTTGTCTACAGCATATTGGAAAGTAAAGTACTGGAGTCGTCCATGACATAGAAGGGTTAAAGTCATTCTACTTTATGAAACAACTTACAGTAATGATAGAAATATAAATTGCAAGAAAAATGGCTTATTTCTAGTGATGATAGACATCCCAGCAAAACTAGAACATAAAGAAACAAGTTAGCCCAATTAAACCTTAATAGTTTTCTACATTTCGACTAATTTGCTGTTGCCTCTTTACACATAAAGCTTTAGAAACAGCCATTACCAATTTAGATTTTATACTGTAGCCTGCTGAGCTATTGCAATTAGACTACAATTAGATAAACAGTAAATTTTACTGTTTTTTTTCCTTTACCTAAAATAAGCAGTGCTCTGCCCATCCCAACCGCAGATAATGAACTCTGCAGAGAAGCTACTAAAGATTATATTCTGCTCTGCGCTATGGCTTTGGGGTGTTACATACAAAAGTTGTCATAGCGTTTTGTCCGTGTAACATTTACACTTGAGTTGCACTTGTTTATCAAGCACTCTACAATAATGCACTATTCTGCTGCAAATATTTTTAAATGGGCTAGTTTAAAGGGATAGTAATACTTAATACTTAAGTATTACTAATGCCTATAGTAAAGTACTACTTTAAAAAAACGTATTGCCCCCAGTGTCATCTCTCAAACCTTTATGGTTTGAGAGATTAACGCTTCTAAAGTTGCCCTCTCCCTCCCCCTTCCCCGTAGTCAGCATTCTAGCTGACTCAGGGAAATCCAGTCAGAGATCATCAGGCGGCTCTGCAGCAGAGCTGCAATCGCGTTAACTAAAAAAAAACTTTCACTAAAACGATCTTCTACGTGTGCTTGCAAGCCAAGCACACGTAGAAGACCATTTCAGTGAAAGTTTTCTTTTTTTGTAACGTGATCCGGCTGTGCTAGAGAGCCATCTGAAAGTCGGACAACTCTCTTCCTTTCGGTCAGCTAGAATGCTGACTACAGGGAAGGGGGAGGGAGAGGGCAACTTTAGAAGCGTTCATCTCTCAAACCATAAAGGTTTGAGAGATGACACTGGGGGCAATACTTTTTTTAAGTAGTACTTTGCTATAGGGATTAGTAATACTTAAAGGGATAGTAATACTTCATTTTAACTTTATTTTATTTTGTAGGCATTAAAAAAACATGAAGAATGATATAAGTCTTATCTCTGAAACCTTTATGGTTTAAGAGATATTCACAAACAAAGTATCCCCCCCCTGTTCAACCAGATAAGAAGGGAGATGCCCAGGTAGACTGCAGAGAGGGACAATCTTCAATTAAGATAATGGAAAAAGCTGAAAAACTTTTCAAGGGGGGAAGGGCTTTCATTGTTTTCATACAAAGAAAATTGTCCCCTTCTGTTATCTGTACTGTCATACAACCAGACTCACATCTGAGAAGAGATGGCTTACACTAGGAAAAAGGGGCGGGGAGGGGAACTTTGCTTGTGAATATCTCATAAACCATAAAGGTTTGAGAGATAAGACTTATATCATTCTTCATGTTTTTTTAATGCCTACAAAATAAAATAAAGTTAAAACGAAGTGTTACTATCCCTTTAAGTATTACTATCCCTTTAATGTAATGATCTACATATTTTGCATAAGACATTACGCATCACATTACAAAACAAAGAGTTAAACAGTTAAAGGCATTAGAAACATATTTTTTTTTTCATCTAAGGTATTAAAATCCCTAGCTGGAAGTTTTATTTATTGCCGATAGTCAAAATGTCATCCAGCTTTTTTGCTGCCCTAGGAGTGCACTCATCTTCACTTTATCAGGCCCTTAAGACACAGAAGAGTGAATATTATACTGGAGGGAGGGTTAAAAAGAGAGTGGACATTTTGATTTATGAAGAAAGACCACCTGGGTATGAAGAATGCCTTCTAATGTGCCGAGGTCCAAGTAATGGTGCAAGGAAGTGCTGTTATAGTCAGATTCATTAGGGGCTTTACCAAGGTACTGTAATAAGGAACTTCCTATTGTAGACAGCTGTCCCAAGGAGAGCAGAACTTTGATTTCTAGACTGGAAAACTAGCCAATTCTTTGTAGCTTTACCATTAGGGATGGGTGAAAGATTTTGTTTCAAAAGCAAAAACTGGAGAAAAATGTCCACAAAAAGTGCAATTTTTCCACTTTTTTCACTCATTGCATCAAAATCAATGGGAAGATTGAATTTCTTCCCCACCACATGGAATGTTTTCCTTCTTGTCCCATAGCCATAGTATAAAAAGGGTTTTACATTCCCACAGCATGCCATTCTGTGTTTGTGAAGAAAGAGTAGCACATTTTTCAGCTAGAGAAGACAGGCTAAAAAAATGAATTTAAGCTTAGTTTAGAGAGTCTTTTAGGCAGGTCATTTGTTCTCTGGATTAAGGGAGTCTGGGGTAATCTAGTGGAGAGGAAAGGAGAAAGGTTAACTCCAAATACCCCAACATTTTGTGTAACTGAGTGACCAGACACAGGCAGCCATGATGCAAGCTCCTTTCTGATCTGGCTGTTATTATTTCTGTGCTGGGTGGAGTCTGGGGGTGTGAGAAGGGAGCAAAGGAGGTTTACCCCAAATACCCCAAAATTCTGCATGTCTGATTAGAATGACACAGGCAGCTGTGGTACAAGTTCCTTCCTGATCTGGTTGTTATTATCTCTGTGTTAGATGTGTCTGGGGTGCAAGAAAGGTGCAAAGGAGGTTTATCCCAAATCCCTCAGACACAGACAGCTGTGGTCCAAGTTCCTTCCTGATCTTGCTGTTATTTTCTCTGTGCTTGAGGGGTCTAGAGTGTGAGAAGGGAGCAAAGGAGGCTTATCTCAAATACCCCAACATTCTAAGCGACTGTTTGGAAAAACACAGGCAGTTTTTATCAAAGTTCCTTCCTGATCTAGTTGTTATTATCTCTGTACTGGGGGAGTCTGGGGAAAGAAGAAGTTAAACAGATTTTTGTTTTGTTTTTTTGTGATAGTGATGGATGACAAACAGTTACAGAAGTAAAAATAAATATACTGTTATCACGGTGCCCGTGATTGCTTACTTGTGCTGTCAGTCAGGTGTACGTACTCTCCATTGGCCACCTGTCTTTTGCCCGCCCAGGATTGCCTTTATAGACTGGGCTGAGGCACCCTTTGGTTGCCCTTTCTTGGTGTCTCTATGTCAGCAGTCATCTGCCTTGTACCTTTCCCTGGGCCTGTTTCGCTTGCTACCAGTACCAGCGTTGCTCCTGTAGCCAGTGCCTCTCCTGCATTGTTCCTACTCCGTTCCTGACCTGGTTGGCAGTGCTGTCATTCCTGTTTCCATTCCTGATCCCGTGCTGCTGTGTTCCTGTTCCATTCCTGACCCGGTTGGCGGTGCTGTCTTTCCTGTGGTGGTCCTGGCTTGTCTGCTGTCGCTGCTGCTGGTTATCCGTCTGGCTGCTGAAGTCGCTATGGCGACATTCTGATCTCTGTACACTCCAATCTCACTGGTTGCTGATTTGCTTGTATAGAACCGGTTGAGCAATACGCTTATCCAGTACGCTGTACTGGTTTACTCCAATCTCACCAGTTGCTGATTTGCTTGTATAGAACCGGTTGGGAAGTTCGCTTATCCAGTACGTGGTACTGGTTTACTCCAATCTCACCGGGCTGATTTGCTTGTAAAGGACCGGTTGGGCATTCGCTTATCCAGTACGCGGTACTGGTTTACTTCTATCCACCGGTTGCTCATTCTGCTTGTATACAACCGGTTGGGCATACGCTATCCAGTACGCTGTACTGGTTTACTCCTAATCACCGGTAGCTGATTCCGCTTGTATAGTACCGGTGGGGCATACGTTATCCAGTACGCTGTACTGGTTTACTCCAATTCACCTGTAGCTACTTCCGCTTGTATAGTACCGGTTGGGGGTTACGTTTATCCAGTAGGCGGTACTGGTTCACTCCTCAGACACCGGCTGCTTTTTCCACTTGTATAGAGCCGGCTAGCGCTTTTGTATCCAGTACACGGTACTGGTTTACTCCACCATCCACCGGCTGCTGATTCCTCTAGTTTAGAGCCGAGTGAGCGCTATTGTTGACCAGTAATCAGTACAGGTTTACTCCACCATACACCGGCAACTGATTCCGCTGTATAGAGCCGGTTAAGCACTTTGTTGTCCAGTACGCTTTGCTGGTTTACTCCACATCCACCGGTTGCTAATCTAGTTGTGTAGAAACGGGTGGGCTATACTGTTGTTCTATACATGGCACTGGGTTACTGTACATCCACCGGTTGTTGCTGTCTCCATTGCTAACCGGTTGGGTCTCCTTGGTTGGGAGACTGGTTTGCTCCACTGTTCCATCTTATGCTGTTGCTCCATCTATGCAGCATTAGTGGAGCTGTTCCTCTGTCTTCTTGGCTGCCTTTCCCGGTAATTTGGCAAGGCCGGTAGAACCACATTCAGGTTGGCGTGTAACCTCCAGGCTGCCTTGCCCGGTATATTGACAAGGCCAGTAGAGCCACAACCAGCTTGTCGTGTTACCCTCCAGGCTGCCTTGCCCGGTATATTGGCAAGGCCGGTAGAGCCACAACCAGCTTGTCGTGTAAACCTCCAGGCTGCCTTGCCGGGTATATTGGCAAGGCCGGTAAAGCCACAATCAGTTCATCGTGTAAACCTCCAGGCTGCCTTGCCCGGTATATTGACAAGGCCAGTAGAGCCACAACCAGCTTGTCGTGTTACCCTCCAGGCTGCCTTGCCCGGTATATTGGCAAGGCCAGTAGAGCCACAACCAGCTTGTCGTGTAAACCTCCAGGCTGCCTTGCCCGGTATATTGGCAAGGCCGGTAAAGCCACAATCAATTCATCGTGTAAACCTTCAGGCTGCCTTGCCCGGTATATTGGCAAGGCCGGTAGAGCCTCCCATGTGTATCTTGCAATAACTACTGTTTGTACCCATTGTGTATATGTGAATTACTTGTATGATTAGGACCCGTGAGGGTTCCCAGTAAACTTTTCAATAAAGTTTGATTTTTATCTCACTCTGTGTATGAGAGTCAAAACAAACCGTGACAACTGTATATATAATTTAAAAATAATTAATAGGTGACAGGGACCCTGAAGTGAGCTGTATGACTGAGGCAGACTGACTAGACAAGGTAGAGTATTTTGTAGAGATTGAAGGATAGATGATCAATGGGGTGACTTTTTAAATAAAGCATATATAATCTATGTTTGACATAGGTTATATGCACTTTTTATGCATAAATATTAGTTTCAGACCTCGAGGTGGGGCACCAGGACCCCTCCTGAAATCCCCCCTATCATGGATCATCTAACAAAAGGATAGATGATCCATGGGGCGACCCTGAAGGCATTTTCTGCCTTCCTTTGTACTGGAGTGGCTGTATAAGCAGCTGCAGTAGAAGTGATTCAATAAATGAAACCTGTCACGGGGTCATTCTTAAAAAGTGCAGGGCTGCACTTTCATCAATGAGTCAGTCACCCAGATTGTCTGGAGATTTCAGAAGGGGTCCTGTTGCCAGCCTCGAGGTCTGAAACTAATGTTTATGCATAAAAAGCACATATAACCTATGTTAAATATAGGTTTATTTAAAAAGGAGCCCCATGGATCATCTATTCTTCTGGGTAGATGATCAATGTTAAAGGGTGTCAGGAGGGGTCCTGGTTCCCCCTCGAGGTCTGAATTATATTTTTAACATAAATACAATAAGATATATTATTAGAAAGCCCACATAACATATGGTACACATATGTTATATGGGCTTTAGTGACAATGCCGGCAATTGTCGCCTGCTTTGATTACCTATCGTTCTGTCAGGAGGGGTCCTGATGCCCCCTTTTAGCTTTGAACTCTTTTTGAACATATAATTAAAGAAAATTATATTTCATACACATATACAGGCAAGGTATGCAGCCACATACCTTGCCTATTAACCCTATGAGTAACAGAGGGGTAGCAAACATATTGCTATGCATTGCTACCTTTCTGGTACTCATAGGGTTAATTATAAAAGTCACTGGAGCACTGTAAGTCAAATTTTAAAATGTCAAATGTGAACAATATTTGTCGAATTAAAATGGTGAAAGTAAGCACTATAATTTGAATTTCAAAGGGGGGGTTAATATGTCAAAAGGGGGCACTCCATATCAGATTTCTGTGCTTTATATGGTATTCTGCACTGCTTTTGTTTGAACAAAGATCGTTTTCTATTCCTCAACTGGGAGGAGCAGGATTACCAACACAAAATGTAACCACAAAACAGGTGGTAATACTGAGCATGGGTAATAGAATGCTACTTGCACGTTGTCTTTAGTTGTTTCCTATGGGCTTTTTTTTGACTGGCAGTGCAGATAATTACCACTGATTTTGTTTTCACAAGTCAGGTAATAGCATACTAAAACCTGACTTAAAAAAAAACACAACGCCTGTTAGCTTTGGTAATAGAATCCAGCCCACAGAGTCCTGAAGGCAGGCAGACTTAATGGCAGGTAGCTATTAAATGGAGATCGGCCTAAGACAATTAAGCACAGTATTCCAAGTAAGCCAGAGTTAAATACTTGTGCACAGCTACAATGTGCATTCATCAACTACACAAAAGGTAACATGAGTCAATAGAAATATTAGTAGAAGAAGAAAAATAGATGTGGCAATTAGAATGAGAATTTCTGAATGAGCACAGGAATATTTGGAATAAGAATGGCCCATTTGCTCAAATGGAAAGCTGTAAGAAGACATGAAGACTTGGTGGGAGAATGCTGCAGAATGCCCAAATGCCTCTCTGATGAGGTAACATGATAGTGGCCAAACCGGAGGTAACCTCTGAATGTGAGTTCTCCTTCCATTGTGAGTTTTTAGAGGGGGGTTGGGGTATTTTTATTAGGTTAGAGTATGAGGTTTTATTCTACCTATATAGCCAACTGAGCAACGTTTTGCAGCAATTTTAATATTTCTAGAGATGAATAACCAATTGAGTGACGTTTCACAGTTCTGGGTCCAATTTTTGGAGATTTTCAAAATTAGAAAAGATGGTGTTTTTGTTAGGGACTCACTGAAATTGGGGAACCTCGGCATGGTCAGCGAGCTTAACCATAATTTGGCCAATTTATGTATGAAACCCCCATATTTAAGACCTTTTTATGATCATATGAATCATTAAATATTTTTGATATATGCTGGTTACAGGGCAGTTATGTTTTTTAAGTATTAAAATAGGTAAGCGCAGGATGTTCCTTTCTTCTTTGGCACTGGGCTAGCACTGTTTGGGGACTGGGAAGGTTCCCTCTATCCTTGCTGCTCTTCTTTTCCTATACACTTTTTACATTAATATTCATAATTAATTTTCACAATAAATGGTGAGTTTAGCGCTTTGAGTTTTTCTTTTCCTTTTTTCTTTGTTCCTTTATACACTCTAGCTGCTCTCTCTCTCTCACTATATTTTCACATATATTCACTTATAATTTATTTCAATATGACATTAATATGTAAAGTCACTTAAAGGCAATTTTTTTTTTTAAATATTGACTTCTAAATACACAATCACTTCTGTATAATTTAGTTTGCCCTGTTATATCTAACAATTTAAGCATATATCTTAAAGGGGTTTCTTTTTTCTTATACAGTAAATGACCAAGCTCTTTGATGGCCCTCCAGCTAGAGTATCCCTTTAAGAAGAAATACATGTGTCATGTGGCTTGCCTGGGTGGGGGGAGCATATATTTATTGATGGCCTGGATAACCAGGTCCTGTGTTTGTGTCTCCTTCCATTGTGAGTTTTTAAAGGGGGTTGGGGTGTTTTTAATTAGGTTAGATTATGAGGTTTTATTCTACCTATATAGCCTATTGAGTAATGTTTTGCAGCAATTTTAATATTTCTAGAGATGAATAACCAATTGAGTAATGTTTCGCAGTTCTGGGTCCAATTTTTGGAGATTTTCAAAATTAGAAAAGATGGTGTTTTTGTTAGGGACTCGCTGAAATTGGGGTACCTTGGCAAGCTTAACCATAATTTGGCCAATTTATGTACGAAACCCCCATATTTAAGATCTTTTTTTGGATCATATGAATCATTAAATATTTTTGATATATGATGTTTACAGGGCAGCTATGTTTTTTAAGTATTAGAATAGATAAGCACAGGGTGTTTTCCTTTCTTCTCTGAATGATAGGTCATAAACAGGCAGGATATTCTACCTCAGCTGGGACTGTAAGAGACAGTGACTGAGACAGTTTTCATATATTATTTTCAGGCAGACAGCAAAAAACAATACATCATTCCACACTCACAACAAAAAGACAAACATGTATTGGTGGTGCTGCTGTATTTTCTCCAGTGCAACTAACTGCATTATGCAGATGTGTTGAGTTAACAGCTCTGTTGTGTACTTTACAGTAAAAATGCACACTACTGTTATTATGTCCACCAAATGATGGGGTAAGGAGAAAGGACTAGGAGGACTGCATGAACATGTCAGTGGTAGTATGCATTAAAAAATGATGATCCTCCTCATCCTGAAGAGGCAGTTTGTAAAAGTGAGATGACAAGTTTCAGCAGTAAATTAATAGTCAATGTTCTATAAATCTTGTTAAGGGGAAAAGTAAATATATATTTTTTTTCAATTTGAAAAAACATACAAGAACAAAAAAATGGGAATGAAGAGAATGTGGTATTATTGAATGATGCTGTCCACCTAATTATACATTATTTTGATTTAGAAATTGTCCTTCTCTGTTGTTCCTCTTCTTCTGAAACAGATCAAGGAGAGAAAAAAAATTGACACTTAGAGCAGGTCTACTGCAAGGTAGGACTTGAACATGGTTTTGTTCAAGGTGGTGGTGGGCTGAAGGACAATAAAATGGCGGCAACAACAAGTGACTGGTGGTATTGATAGTGGGTGACTGACTTCCCATGGTTCATTACTCATTACCAATAGATAAAAATAATTGACCATCCCTGTATAGAGCAGTGCGCATTCTACGGGTTGATAGTCTGTAAGCTTTATTTATACCCTGTATTCTATTAGTACCCACTACATTATCATGTATGGTCATTGTAAAGTAATAGAGACATATTATCATAGCCTTACATCTGGGGCTCGATTCTATTGCCACAGGTAAAACTAGCGGTAATAGTAAAAACAAGACCTACCAATAAACCAATATATGTACTTCAGCTATTCTATAGCTGGCGAGGTACATGAAAAAACGAGCGTTGGTGGCCAGAACAAAATGATTGTTGTTGGTATTTGTTCCCACAACTCGCACTACAAAGCGCAAGTTGTGGGAACATCAAAGGAAAAAAAGCCAAAGTAATCAGAAATGTAACACTTACCTGTCATCCACTGTCTGTCTTTTTCTTTAATCTTATCTTCTTTCTTCTGTCTTCTCTTCTTCCTTTCGTCTTTCTTCTTGTCTTCTTTCCTGTGTTGCTTAAAAAATCCTTTTAGTTCTTTTTTTAAAAAAACAAATAAAGCCCCCAAAGATGCAACACTTAACCCTTTGAGTGCCGGAGGTGTAGCCCTCCATTGCTCAAAGGGATAAATATAGGTAGCATCGTCTTCTATGATTAAAAAAATAATATGTTGCTGAATTGTCATGTCCCCAAAAATATCTCCAATTGTTCCCCTTGCCTCCTCCTCCACCTCTGTCTCTGCTGGCATCAGCAGCAGGCATATTCAGTGACAGAACCCCAACCCTGGAACTTCCGAGACGTTGTCCGGGTCATAGTGGCAGAAATTTGAAGCGAGACTGGCTTTTATATGCACTGTCAGTTCAAACTGATTGCCAGCCTCCAATTGGCTGGGAGGTGCTTAAGCTTCTAGCAATTTTTGGCACTCTGACTCGGGCAATAGCCTGGAAGGTACAGGATGGGGGGTCTGTTACTGAATATGCATGCTGCTGCTGCCAGCAGAGACAGAGGCAGCGCAGGAGGCAAGGGGGACAGTTGGAGATATTTTTGGGGACGTGACAATTCAGCAACATATTTTTAATCATATAAGAAGATGCCACCTATATTTAGCCCTTTGAGTGCCAGAGGGGTATCCCTCCGGCCCTCAAAGTGTTAACTGTTGCATCTTTGGGGAGGCTTCATTTAAAAAAAAAAAAAAACATGCAAAACTGAAGGATTTAAAAAAAATAATAATAATACAGAAAAATAGAAAGAAGAGAGGAAGAGCAGAAGAAAGAAGAAGATGGCTGCGACCCCTCTGGACATCAGGATTACTGGTAAATTTTAATTTGTCGGAACATGTGTTAACTGTTTGTAGATTAACCCTCTGATTTCCAGCATTATATGGCACTCATAGGGTTAATCCCTTTTTTATTTCAGCCACAAGTATGTGTTCGAAACCAGTTTTCCAACATATGCTGGTGGTTTTCGTCATGTGTTAGGGACTCTGTGTTCCTTGATATGCGGTGAAGCCACCATAAGGAATAGGATATCAAAGTCTACGGGGTTCACAAAGACGGCTCAGTATTATCCAAATAATCTGTTTAGGGGTTAAATTCTCTATACTCCCTGATTGGTTAGAGCTTTTTTAACTGTGATAGGATATACGGGAACATTGTCATGCATCGTCATTGCAACATGTGTGTCTAATTTGATAATTTGTTTTTATCTTTATATATGGAAGAGTTACTATGTATCAAGTGTCTATGAGTAAGCTCAGTTGAAGAACGAAACGTGTAAGATTGTTAGATACACTGCTATATTAGAAAGGACAGCTGTGTTCCATCTCTCTCAGATGCGAGTGAGCTGTGTTTTTTAATATTCAATAATAAAAGTTTTTTGATTTTATAACATCGGCTGGAGTTTTTGTCGGAGTGCCGCTCATTTCTACGTTGTTTTACTTTTTTTACATGATGTCCAATGAGTGTTGCACATTTTTGAGCATTGGTGGTTGTCGACTGCACACTTAATAGAATCGCAAACTGTGCTGTCAAAACCACCACTGCTTGTTTTAAAAAAGAAAGAGGCTAATAGCATGGAGACCTTGCACTTCACTGTCTGCTACAGTTTCTAGTAATGGCAATATCATTGCTGTGGAAGAATCTGAGGGCAGTAGAGGTACACCCAGAATATTACTATTAGGTTCACTGGAGACTTAGCACAAAATTCTTATAGGTTGGTGGCAGGTAGGGGTGGGAGAAAGATCTTGTTGTGTTCCCATGAAAAAATCAGAGAAAACCACCTGACTGTCCGCTATTTCACAGGAAAATACGCTGTAAATAAACAGATTAAAATCTTCATTGCAAAAAATGTTTCGTTATTTTTTCAATGGCTAGAATGTTTTTGCCCCTTTAATTACATTTTTTCACATTTTCTCTATAAAAACTTGACATCTTCCAGGATGTGAAACACAATATAAGCAGTTACAGAGAGAGAGAGGGAGAGAGAGGGTGCTAGGCTGTTGTTCTGTGTTGTTAGAAGTCAAATAGAGGCAGGAGAGGTTCATAATGACTGCTATTACTATGAGCAAGTGGAATAATAATAATAAAAGGAGGAGCTGGAAGAACCGTTATTTGTCCAGTGAGTCTGAGGAGAAGGAAGTGACTACTACTAACATGAAAGGGTCTGGAAGCCCTGATTACCCAGACCCAATTATAGCCAGTCCCCCTACATCATCCCTAGGGATTTTGGTCTTGGATAAATTTGTGTCAAGGGCAGAAGAAGAAGAGGGTAGTGGTGTGAGCAGGACAGGTCAGCTACCTGTGCCTGCTGCCAGTGCTGCACCTGCTAGAGTGTCTTGTGATTCTCAGGATCGGGGGGAAGAGGAGATTATGCCAAGAGTGACAGAAGAGGACCCCCATTCCCAAGGAGTCCCACCACTACTACTAGTACTAAGAATGCCCATCAGCTACAGACTCAGATTGTTAGGAGTGAGGAGGGGAGGTCATACTACTAGTGAGGACTCAAGGACTGAAATTTATGTGGTTGGTGCTAGAAGTAGAAACAGTCATGGTGAAGCAGCAGGTGGGACTAGCATTACCCCAGTATATCCTCCTACTGATTCTGAGGTGGTAGGGGAAAGTAATACAGAGTGGCCAGACTAGCATTCAAGGGAGCCCACAACATTCCCATGGCCATGGAAGTCCTTTTACCCCCACAGCTTTGTCCAGGTTGAACATGATCCTGAAGAAGTTAGAATTGATGCTGAGCAGGAAGATTGGCTTCCTGTGCCTGCTGCTGGTGCTGCCAGTCTGCCTTCTTTAGCTCAATAAGAGATGGCAAGTGTGACAGTAGAGTACACTCTGTCACTTTTCTTATCACCTCCTCCATCCAATGAGATGTCTTTAATACAGCAGTAGCCGCAAGGGGGGACTGGTGTGGTGATGATGATGGTAGTGAAGCTGGCGTGGAAGAGACATTAATGGCCTTTTTAGCCCAAACAGAGAAGGAATGGGAGACAGGGATGGGCATAACCATGACCACCAGCTGTGAGATTTTAGAATTTGCAGAGTTTGCTACTAATTTGTGTTGCTGCTGAGTTGCAAGGGCAGCAGGATGCTGAAGAGCAGGCTAGTGTGCCACAGACCACAGTGGACACAGTGGGAATGGGGTCCATTGATGCGGGACTTGGACAGGTTCCACTTGAAAGCAGCAATATCCCTGGTCCAAGTTGTAATGTTCATTCTGAGACAGTAGCAGCAACAGCAGCAACATCATCCTCTGGCCAAGCCAGGAAAGGGGATGTGGAGGAGAAGAAGAAAGTGGCCATTCTTCTCCACCTTTCCCCTCTCTCTGAAGTCATGGGTGTGGGACTGTTATTCTCTTGGCTCAGGCACAGTGCATTCATCAGCAATGACACTGTGTACGTGTCAAGTCAGTGAAAAGGGGGAAAGGAGGGAATGCACCTTGGCACAACCGCCCTAATAACACACATGAAA
The DNA here is from genome assembly GCA_037306005.1 of Rhinophrynus dorsalis. Taxonomy (NCBI): domain Eukaryota; kingdom Metazoa; phylum Chordata; class Amphibia; order Anura; family Rhinophrynidae; genus Rhinophrynus; species Rhinophrynus dorsalis. The sequence continues at coordinate 224,061,442 of CM074719.1, read as the reverse complement.
CACAGACACCATGAAAAAACACCCACCAATTCCGGCACCACTCTTGCTGTAGCCCCTGACTCTCCCAAAGGCAGCAAGAGGTGAGGGGGAAATCAACGAGGAGGAAGACTAGAGAAACCCAGCAACAGCATGAAAGTTCGATGGCGAGCACAACACCTGGCTCTTCATCACCTTCTTGCGCAACATCTTCTGGTGATTCTCCTCATTCATCTTTACCTCCTCCACCAGTTGATAGACATTCGGTAGATGTTAGGATATGGCAGTTCTTGTCCACCCATTGCACACTTTGTAGTGCGCTACCACACATGACAGTGTGGTGGAGGAGAATCTCAAGCAGGGTATCAAGCGGCATCTGTGGAGAATAAATCCTGAAGAATAGACTAAGCTGGTGGCAGGGAGTGTCCATGATTATTATTAAACTGTCTGAAAGTTTTTACGTGTCCTTATTGGGTAGTGGACAAGGGACATAGTGACAGCAGCAGTACTTGGTTTCTGGTGGGATGATTTCACATTGGGGAACCTAAGCCTCATGGTGTTTGGTCACTGGCTACTACAACATGACCTGCTGGCAGGGGCTTGTTTCTATTCTTCAAGGCTTTTGCCAAACAAGTCTAAGTCCTACAAATCAATTTTTCCTCAGGGCTTGGGTCTAACACAAGGCTAAGTCCTACAACAAATCAGCATTTCCTTAGGGCGTGTGCCAAACAAGTTTACATACTACTAATCAATGTTTCCTCAGGGACTGGGCATAAAACAAGTCTAAGTGCTACAAATCAATGTTTCCTCAGGGCTTGGGCCTAACACTAGTTTATGTCCTACAAAAAATAAATGTTTCTTTGGGGCTTGGGCCTCTAACAACAAGTCCTACAAATCATCCTCTACAAAATACTGTATCCCGTCAAGTATTAGTCTGCCTCAGTTGCATCTTACATCAGGGGGTCGCTTCGCTATCTCTGTCACATTATGTACCAATTTCTTATTTTATTTCATTTTTTTTTAATTAACTGTCCCCCAAATTTCAGTCAGTAACACCCCAACTCCACCCACCAACACAAGCACCCTCCTCAGATCCCTTTTATACCATGTCTTATGTTTTTTTTAATTGTATTTATTTTTTATTAACTGTCCCCCAAATCCCAGTCATCAACCACCCCTAAAAAATCCACTGTTCAAGTGATGTTTCCCCATACCACCAACACAGGCACCCTCATACCCCTTTTTATACTATGACTTTGGGTAATAAAATAGCATTGGGTATGAGCTGTGTGAAATTCAATATTCCTATTAATTTCAATGCAAAGAGCTAGGTAAAAAAGTGGAAAAACATAATTTTTGGAGGGAAATTTTTCACCAGGTGGGAAGTGCCATTATTCGCCAATTTTGATTTGAGCCCAAAATTTTCACCCACTCTTAGTGGCTGGTTGCCTGAGAATTTCAGGGTGAGATTTTGGGGCATATTGTTGTTTTTGTCATTGTTGGGGACAGACAAAGGCCAAAATGATATCACCTGATTTCTTGTGTGACAGTTTCTTACTGGCAACATAAACCTCAGAGTGGTTATGTTGGATGTGCTTAGTTAGAGCAGATGTGCCACGATGTGATCTCCTCTTTCTCTTTACAATCTTTTCACATAATATGCACATTTCAGATATTAATAAAAATCACTGTCCCCATGAAAAAAATCCCACAACTGGAATTTCAGTTAAGGAGAAGTTCTTTATACAGCAGTCAGCTATATCTATATCATATTTTGCATTATATCTGACTAGTGTAAAAACCCATGTACACAGGCTTACTACCGCAGAACTACATGGGTCATGTTGTAGTAGTGGTCTTGTCTCACTACCTTGCATCTTGGGCTTGGTCTGTTTCTCCTTGCTGGCTGTTCGTTCGGGCAGTCACTACTGTGCCTGCGTTCGTGCAGTCTCTACTGAGCATCGCCGGATTGGACAAACATATTTCTGGCCTTTTATATTATAGGATGCTTCCTGTCTCAGTGGGCTGCAGTAGACTTGAATGTATCATAAAGGACCCTATTTGTTATCAGAGTAAAACAGATTTGAACTGAAATAAGTAGCAGTAGACTAAAACAGAGGTCAAGTACAAACAAAAGCAGTAAATAGAAATAACTGACTGCTATCTCTAGGACACCTACCTAGGTACTAATTAAAATTCCATTATTCTTAGGTTGTAGCTCCCCTTTAGTATAATTACTTAAAGCAGAACTACCACCTCCACTAAATTCACCCAGCAATACTTATGCAGGTGGCAACTAGCTTTGTAATCATTAATTTATCTCTCAAAATTGCCCACAAATAAAGTTATCCTTAAGCATCAGAGACTGATGACCAGGTAACTGCAGCCTGTGCACCTGCGCTGTCAGTCTCTTCCGGAGCCGTCCAGGCCAGTACAATGCCTGTGAAGGGTGAAGAGGCCTGACAGCGCGTGCGTGCATTCAAGATGTCCGCGGTGCTGCCTGGATTCCAGTCTCGGAAGCTTAAGGATAACTTTATTTGTGGGCACTTTTGAGAGGTAAAATAATGATTACAAAGCTAGCCACCACCTGCATAAGTATTGCATAGCGACTTTAGTGGAGGTGGTAGTTCCACTTTCAGTATAATGCAATGGAAATATTATACCTTAACCCTTTGAATAAAATTATATAAAGATCCTACAATCAGTTACAGCATTAACCCAATGATTGTCCAGAAAATGTATTAGCAATTTGTTAGATACTCTTCTGGAACGGAAATTGTTAACACCATTTCTCAGATGACAAATTTTTAGAAGAGGTATTAGTAATTAGAGACTCCAGGCTCATCAAGAAAAGTAATTAGCAAAATTGCACGTAGTTTACAAAAGCCTGTTCAATTAAAGCAAATAACATTTTTTTCTTACATTAACAAAAGAGAGGCTTATGCAGGCCTGGGCGTGTAAATAAAACTATAATCAGTGTGATTAATTTGAAATCTGGGAAAGGGATGGATTAGATTGATGTGTTAAAAGCCTAATGGCTCCCTGAGGAAGGTCCTAGAACTGATTTTACAGAGGAAGCAGGTTCATTAATTGCAAACAACAACTTGAAATACGCAGCTGACAATTGTTTGTCTCCAATAAGCAGGCTTGTTTAAAGAGAATGTTGTTTCCCTTTGTATTATTTAACAAGAGAGAAAGGGTAGTAATTCTGCAAATAAATCAAGTCTATCTCTACAACTCAAAGAGTCAACATTTCATTGTTGTGCACTTTTGCAGAAGTTTAAATAAAATAGGAATTAAAGTAATTTTTTCCTAATAACAACTTCTCACTTTTCCTAATGGCTACTATGAATTTTACCCTTGCACCTTGGTTCAAGAAATAACATCTCCAATCTTTCCTGGATCTCATGTCCATGGAGTTGGACTTCTCCTCTCTTACCTGTCAATGTGCTATTGTGTATTGCTGCTTTAAATACCCTGACTTCACCTTCCACCATATCCAATTTTGAGTCTCCATTGTGCCTGGATAGAGAGTTTGCCATTATTGGGATACTCTTGTATCAATCTGGCTTGTCTTCCATTCCTCCTGCATCTGACCTTCAGCGTATCCTACAACCTTCCTTCTAGGGGCTCGATTCTATTAGTGCAGTTATTTTTTTAAAACAAGTGGTGGTGGTTTTGACAGCACAGTTTGCAATTGTATTAACAGTGTCCACCTCCACCCAAAAATGTCCAATGGGCATAACATTTGCACCCATTGGACATCACTTAAAAAAGGAGACTTTGCTATTCTATTCCATGCGGTGGACATGGCTTCTAGAGGGCTTCGTCATTCCCCTACCTAGAAGCTGATTGACTGGGAGGTGCGTAAGCACATCCAAGCCAATTGCCGGCTGCCAATTATTTTGAACCAAGACTGGCATATAAAAGCCAGGCTTGGGTCAAAATTCCGGTAGTCTATCTCGGGCAAGGCCCGAGACGTAGGGAAGGGGGGATCTACCAGTGCAAATGCTTTCCACCGCCAGTGGAGAAAACAGCGGTGGAGGCAAAGGGGGTGATATTGGAGACATTTATTTTAAAAAGAAAAAAATTAAAACATATTTTATTTTTTAAACAGCAAAGAAGACGCCACTTATTTTTAACCCTTTGAGTGCCGGGGGTATCGCATCTTTGGGGGTGCTTCATTTTTTTAAAAACTTATCTTGAACTAATGGATATTTTAAAATAATACAGAAGAGAAGAAAAGAAGAAAGGACAGAAGAAAGAAGAGAAGATTAAAGAAGAAGACAGACAGTGAATGACAAGTAAGTGTTACATTTCTGACTGTCTTCAGTTCAGTTGACACTGTCAAACAATAGAGGGCTGGATTCTATTGCTGGAGATAAATGTTACCACCCATTTTATCAAACATTTTTCCTATTGAAATCTATGGGAAAACCTGGAGATAAAAGCAGTGATAAAATTAGCACATGCAATGGAATCCAGCCCAGAGATTTTCTTAACATGTGTTACAAGTCACCACACGTAATTGAATACCAAATTCATATGCTTTTTGGCTTTTTGCAATGGGTGCTAATTTAGCATCCGTTGTGCATTTTTACCTGTCATTACTTTGTCCTAGCACAAGTAATAGAATACCATACTGTGACTTAAAACTATCAATTGTACTTTTATTTTTTTTAACCATGGTAATATCAGTGAGTCACAAGAGAGGAAGCCAGCCAGCAAGATGATTGACAGGAGATGGAGTGACTGAGGATACTGTAGAAGCAAACAAGTTGTTGGAGCAGTAACAACAAGCCAAATCAGGTCCTAATTCATCTTGGGCTCGATACTATTAATTATCAATTATAAATTATCTCTTAGCAAAACTAGATATGCTGAACTAGTGGTCCCTACACTATTGACCCATAGGCCCTGAGCCCCATATCAATACATCCAAGGATCTAAAAGCATGAGTGAAAAGAAAATGTAACCCTATGAGTTTCAGTGGCACTCACAGGGTTAATGCCCCTAAAGCTCACACATCCCATAAAAATAATCACTTACCTATAAGTCTTCAGCACCCTGGTCATCCACTGTAAGCCTCTTTCTTCTCATCTTCTTATCTTTATCTTCTTTCAAAATATAATTCCACCATAAAGAAAAAAAAATGTTCAAATCATGTATTCCCCCCAAAGATGTGCTGGCAATAAATCTTCTCTGGGGTTGTACATGATTTGAATATTTAATTTTTCTTTATAGTGGAATTATATTTTTAAAGAAGATGAAGATAAGAAGGAAGAAGAAGATGAAAGATAGAAGAATACAGGTGAAGACTTACAGTGGATGACAGGTAAGTGTAACAGCTATGGGTATGGGTGATAGTACTGTGTTAGGGCTAGTATTGTTTCACTTAATTGTTAATGTTATGACTAGTGTAGGGTTAGTGTTTGGGAGGGTGACTGTGTTTTTTAGCTCACTCTCGATGTTTGACACTGTGTCAAACATTGAGAGTTAGCTAGTTTCATTTGATATTCCCACAACTCATGTTATTTAATGTACATTGTGGGAATAAAAAGTTGCAATGAGTGTTTGGCTGCAACATGGATTTTGGTGACCAGCGCTCGTTGCAGTGGATGAACACCAAGCAATGGGATTGAGATGATACAACAACTGTGTGCGTACCACCCCAAACTCCTTTGGCCCTTAATGACTCTTTTAGTGTCATTAATAGTATCAAGTCCTTGGTGCTTTCCTTCTGTGCTGGCTCATCTGTTAGATGCAGTGGAGGGTTTTCTGCATCTTGCTACCATCATCTGCCTTGAGTATCTCCTGCCTAGTGTGTGAGTTGCCTCAGTCTGTCTCTGCCTCCTCGTAAAACAGCACATTTCAGTTATACCATGTGCCTATCCTGCTACAGACAATCAGACGTATGGCTGAGAGACTATACACTCTAAAGGAACTGTTCATTACAGCCTGCTTCTACTCTGAGTCTTCTATTTAAAAGGACAGAGCCCATTAATGAAAGTATTTCTATTGTTTCCTCTGACTGGTATCTCTTTTGTCAGTTTTCCTCTCCTCATCCTCCACACCGAGGGTCCTACTACATGAACTTTATGTAACCTCAGGTATTGAGATTACTCAGACTTCATCACCAGTGACAAGTGTGTTCATACTGGTCTGACGCCGGCTCAACTGGCTTCAGATAATCTGGCCATGTAGACAACACCTTTACTCTGGCTATGGCCACAAGGGCATTCTTGAAACTGGCAACACTCTCTAGCTTTGTGCCCCAATCCTTGCTTCCCAGCTTCCCACTGGGTAATATAGTACTAATGCTTACATTTATGACAGGAGTCAGGCATGACTGTTGCTAACAAGTCTCTTAGACTCAACCTCCACCCCCTGCTTTTCTTATTTCTTTTGTCCCTCGTGTTGCAGTGAGTATAATCTAATAATTGTACATCCTTTTCATTCTTTGTAGAACTACACTTTTCTTGTTTGCTTAAGGCCCTTGGTATGCTAATATATACAGTATCTGTATACTTCAGAGATAGGCAAAGTTTAACACTCCAGCTGTTTCAGACTACAAGTCCTAACAAAAAGGTAGTAAATCTACATGTTTCTCTATCGGCCAAACTTTGCACCGGAAAGCGATGTTTGGTGTTTGAGATTAATGTCAATGGAGCTGCACTGGAAGATTTGTACATTCACTCCACTGTGGATGATTTAATTACAAGAACTGGAGCAAACCAGCTGCACCACAGGGGACAATAAGTATTCCCCAAATTCCCATTTCTTTAAATGTGTCTTTTAACACCTAGAATGCTATAGAGGTCTCCAACACTTTTATAGCAATGAGTTGGAGACCTCATTAACATTCAAGTAGATTTGAAACAATGAGTGTCTTCATTTGGTCCCTATGGTGAATTTCCTCCACTAATCACTGAAGTGCAACTTGCAGCCCAGTAATAAATTTGTCTGTGGTTGAACTTCCTGTTAGACATCAATGTCTTTTAAGTGGGAACCATAGTTCCAACAATCTGTATACCAGTAGCAATCAACACTGCATATCAAGTGATAAATTTGCCTCTATATTTTAGCACAGAGCCAGTACAACAACACGCTACTCTTAATAAAATTAAACCTGGGGTAGGAAACCTTTGGCATTCTAGCCATTGGGGATTACATCTTCTATCTTCCTCAAAGATCCAATGTTACACAATGAGTTGAAACTTCCTGCCCATGTACATAATTTCCTGCACTGTAGTGTGGTGTAGTTTAGGAGAAAAGCAAAGTGAAAGGAGACAGAGTGAAAGATAGAGAAAAAAAATCAAATATTAAAAAAAGTGTTTACTTAGTGGTTCATAATGCTGGCTGACACTATGACCACCACCACCACCACCACCACTGTTGTAAGAAAGAGAGGCTAGATGGACTAGATGGAGGCTAGTGGCTCACTGAGGAGAAGGTATCACTAATACTAGCAGTGGCACCACCGATATAGGGACTGGGAGCCCACCCAGGCCGAGTCCCCCCAACATCATTCCTCACTTGATATCTGGGGGAGTCAGACTTTTCTCATCTAAGAAGAAGGATAGCGATGAGAGGGCTAGTGTGCCACAGTCAGTGCAGCACTGTGGCCATCATGTGGATGGCTTCTTCAAACAGCAATATGGGACCAGGGCCTGCTCCACTTCCCATCAATAATCCTGAAAGCTGCAGTGATGATGTTGAGGAAGCAGCATGATCTACCCTAGTCAGTGAAGGTGATTGTGGAGAAGAAGAGGAAGGACATTCTTCTCCACATCTCCCCTCACTGGTGTGTGTGAATATTTTTCCCATGGGGAAGGCACAGTGTATTCATCAATGCCTGCACTGCGCACTATCGTGACAAGGTTGTGAAAAAGAGAAAGGAGGGGACAAACCTTGGCACAACACAAGCCCTGATTAAGAAAGAAACATTTCCTCTGGCCTTGTATATGTTGCAAGCCAGAGTCCTGCAAAAATATTTACTCAAGGCTATTGTTTGCCTAACCTGGCTGTTCTCTGTATAAGCCTGCCGTGTTGGCTAATCACTATTTTAAAAGATATTAAAAAAATAAATAATAATAAAAAGGAAAACTTACAATGAATGTGTGGTGGAGGACTGGTGTGGTGTGATTGATGCATATTTATATCTATCTATCTATCTATCTATCTATCTATCTATCTATCTATCTATCAATCAATCTATATATTCAGGGTTCCTACACCAATTTTCTCAGGTTAATGACACACATTAATCATTGTTAATAGCAGTGGTCCCAACAGTGGTAGATGTTAGCAACAATTCACAATCCTCCTCTTCATCATCAGCATCTGTGCTGCTGTTAATAATACATGAGCCCTGGCTTTCTCTTTCATGTGTGGTTATGTACACTTCTGCTCACTGATACTCAGATGGTTTTAGACACTGGTTCATTTTTAAGAATGATAGTCTCTCAACATTTCTGCTTGATAGCTGAGTCCTTCAGTCATTTACAATATAACCCACTGCACTGAAAACCCACTCTGACTCAACGTTTACTGGGGGCAACTTAGGGTTTCCATTGCAGTACATGTCAGTGCTTGTCACAGACATTGTTTTGTTTGCCAGTTGCCTATGGGGTCATTGTTTCTGCTGAGAATGTAGCTAGCCTGCAAGTATTCTGAAACTCTTTCACATGCAGTGCGACCACTCCTAGGAGCTACACGGTATTCCTGTGTATCACTTACCAATCCATACTCAGGGACAAAGTCCCAAAGAGATGTGTGGGAGTCCAGCAAAGTGACAAGAATGTATCATTGTTTTTAAAGGAAACTATGTGAGGCTCTTTCTTAAAGTATTTTAACATATCCTTAACCAGCTGGTTTATTTATATTCTAGGCTTTTACAGGTCTCAAACAATGTATTTTCCTCTTTGAGGGATCTTCACAATGTTCACTATTACTTCCAGAACATGTGTTTTGTGCTTGTTTGTGTCACTCTAAGATGCAGAACTTGGTTAAGCTGCTACACCTTTTGCACTATGTCATCAACACTGGAATGCAACTCATTGTTTTTAGTGTTTTTTGATGGTTTACGAATAGTACTGGTGTTGCTGAAAATTTTCATGGGATCACTTACTGAGCACTCTGCAGCAGCCATGGCTGTAGTCAGTTTGTGGACTACTACTTTACTCACACGTCCCTTCACTGCTCCTAATCCTTTCATCTTCCCCCTGCCCCTTGTGCCTTTGCTGGACATTACTCAACTGCTGTGTGTGAGTTTACTGTAACTTAAACAACATAACCGATTGTGTGTGTGATGCCTTGCCTTAGATCACTACAAAATACTCTATCTTATGTTACTCTGTTACTAGCTTTTTTTTATATTATTTATTTATTTATTTATTATTTAATTAATTAACTGTCCCCCTATATTTATTACTGTCAGAAGAAAAACAAAAACAAAAAACACACTCCTTGGTCAAGTGCTTCTTTCTCCAGTCTCCCTAGTACAAAGATAGCAGCCAGATTAGGAGGAAATTTGGATAACAGCTGCCTGTGTCTTTCTAATCAGTCACACAAAATGTTGGGATATTTGGGGTAAATCTCCTTTTTTTCCCTTCTCACACCCCCAGACTACTCCAGTGCTGAGATAATAACAGCCAGATCAGGAAGAAACTTGGATCATTGCTGCTGATGTCTTCCCTGTCAGTGACACATAATTTTGGAGTATTTGGGGTCAGTCTCCTTTCTCCCTTCCTCTCCCCCAGATTGCCCTAAGACTCCCATATAACAAATGTCCTTCCTACAAGAATCTAAACTAAACTTCAGCTCTAGTTTATTAGCCTTCTCCTTTATATCAAAAATGTGCAGCTTTCTGAAGAGAAAAGGCCAGTCCCCCTAAATCAACCCTAGGGTTCTTGAAGAAATGAATGTCAAGGGAGAAACAAAAGGGTAGTAGTTAGAGCAAAACAGGTCAGCTGCCTGTGCCTGCTGCCAGACGTGCTGCGCCTTCAGTAAGATGTGCTGTGCCTGTTGTCAGATGAGATGCCCCTACTGCCAGTGCCACCACCAGTGCTGTGTCTGCTGTCAGACGTGCTGGCTCAACAAGTAATCTGGTATTGGGAAAAGGTTCTACTTGCCAGCAGCAGCAATATTCCTGGCCCTAGCGAGTGCTTGTTCTGAGGCAGTAGCAGCAACATCATCCTCTGCCCCAGACAGTGAAGGGGAATTTGGAGAACAAGAAGAAAGAAGCCATTCTTCTCCACCTTCTCCCTCCCCCCTGAAGTCATAGGTGTGAGAGTATTTTTTTTAGGGACAAGCACAGTGCAGTCATCACCAATGGCAATGCACACAATTTGTGACAAGTCAGTAAGAAGGAGAAAGGAGGGATCGCACTTTGGCACAAGCTCCCTGATAACACACACAAAACACAGACATCATAACATTTATGTCAAACATGTTAAAGCCCACCACAGAAATCAAGTACCCCTGTTGCTGTACTCCCTGACTCTCCAGAAAGGCAACAAGAGGTGAGGCAGAGATCAAAGAGGAGGAAGAATAGAGAAACCCAGGCAGAGACTGGAAGTTCTATGATGAGCGAAGCAACTAGCTCGCCATCACCTTCTTCCTCTAGGGTAACTACATCTTCTGCCAATCCACCTCATTCATCGTTGCATCCTCTGCCAAATGATAGCCACTCTGTTGATGTTAGGATGTGGCAGTTCATCTCCACCCACTGCACACTGTGGTGTACTGACCACACATGGCAGTGTGATGGAGGAGAATCTGAAGCAGGGCATCAAGGGGCATCTAAGGAGACTCCATCCCACAGAATATGCTAAGATGGTGGCAGGGAGGTTCCATCATTACTATTAAACTGTCAGCAAGTTGTCATGTGTCCTTAGCGGGGTGTCAACAAGGGGTATAGTGGCAGCAGCAGTACTTGGTTACTGGTGTCTTGGTGTTTGGATAGTTGTGCCCTCATATGTTTATGACACACTGTGCACATTGCAATTGCTGATGAGAGGCACAGTTCCTGCTCTCAAGGGAAACATTTCTATTCTAATGACAACACAATCATGATATTGGAGGAGGGGCAGGTGGAGAAGAATTATTGGCCAACTTCTTTTCTCCACATATACCTGTAGTAGTGAGGGCTAATTATTGTGTTGCTACTGCCTCAAGCACATCACTGGAGCTAGTCATGGCAAGTGAAACCTTCATCATCCATCTCCCATGTTACTGCTATTGTTCATCCAAGTCCCTTTCAGCTGCCTATTCATCCTGTTGCATAAACAACTCAGCAGCAGAAGCAAGAACAGCAGTTGCAAATTCCACAATTATGGTCTCAGGACTGGAGGACATTTGACAATGGTCAATGGCTACTGGCCAACATGACCTGCTTTCACTAGGTCAGTAGGGCATTTTTTTTCTCCGGGCTTGTGCTTTAAAAAAAATACAAAAAAATAATAATTAAAAAAAAAATGCTCCTACAGAAAAAAATAAACAATTTTGGGGGGTTTATTTCTAACAAGCCTAAGTCCTATAAAATCATGTTTCCTTAGGGCTTGTGCCAAACAAGCTTAAAGGGATAGTAATACTTCATTTTAACTTTATTTTATTTTGTAGACATTAAAAAAACATGAAGAATGATATAAGTCTTATCTCTCAGCCCTTTATGGTTTAAGAGATATTCACAAGCAAAGTGTCCCCCTCCCGCCCCTTTTACTGCTCAGCCAAAGCAGAAGGAAGGTGCCCAGGTAGATTGCAGAGAGGAACAATCTTCAATTAAGATAATGGAAAAACCTGAAAAGCTTGTCAAGGGGGGCAGGGATTTCATTGTTTTCATAGGAATAAGAGTGTCCCCTGCTGTTATCTGTCCAGTCTATGGACTGCATTCCACATCTGAGAAGAGATTGTTTACAGTAAGTAAAAAGGGCGGGAGGGGAAACTTTGCTTGTGAATATCTCATAAACCATAAAGGTTTGAGATATAAGACTTATATCATTCTTCATGTTTTCTTAATGCCTACAAAATAAAATAAAGTTAAAACGAAGTATTACTATCCCTTTAACTCCAACAATGCAATGTTTCTTCAGGGCTTGGGCCTCTAACAACAAATCTAACAAATCATCCTCTACAAAATAATCAAGTCAAATATCAGTCCACCCCAGTGCCAGTTTATGTCAGGGGGTTCCTGTTTCTATCACTTTACATACAAATTTCTTATTTCATTTTTTTTTATTAAATGTCCCTCCAATACCAGTCAAGAACCCCCCAAAAAACAAATTCCCTGTTCAACTAATTAATTCCCCAGACTCCACCCACCAACAAAAGCGCACTCCTCAGACTTTTATACCATGTCTTATGTTTTTTTTAACCCTTTGAGTGCAAGAGGGGCACGCAACGCATTGCAAAGCAATGCATTGCGTACCACTCTGGCACTCAAATGGTTAATTGTATTTAGTTTTTATTTTGTTACTAACTGTCCTCCCAATAAACAACTAGCCCCTCAAAAAACATTCCCTGTTCAACTGATTCTTTCTTCACACCCCACCAACACAGGCACCCTCATACCCCTTTTATACTAGGCCTTTGGGAAATAAAATAATGTATGTTATATGTCGTGTGTAAATTAAATGTTCCCATTGATTTCAATGGAATGAGCTAAGCGAAAAAAGAAGAAAAACTGCACTTTTCGCGGGAAATTATTTGCCAAGCGGGAAGTGCCATTATTTGCCAATTTCGGTTAGAGGTGTAAATTTTCACCAATCCCTAGCTTTCTCTTCCTCTAACAAACATAAAATGGCATGTTGTTGGAATGTGACACCCTGTTTATACTGTGCCTGCCAGAAAAGAAGGGAATCTTGCTACGTGGTGGGGAGAAATTCAGTCTTCCCATCAATTTCAATGCAATGAGCTGGGTGAAAAAAGTGGAAAATAGCACTTTTCTAGTGTTGAGCGAGCATGCTCGGCCGATGCTCGGATCGGCTCGAGCATCGCTCTGCTCGGCACATGGCGGTACTCGTACGAGTACCGCATGTGCTCGCCCGCCATGTTCGGGTCTCCTCCCCGCACGTTTTGCGGCTGCTGCGCAGCCAATAAACGTGCAGGGAGGCTCTGACATCGGTGTAATGCCAGCAGCCATGTTGGCTGCTGGCATTACACTGATTGGCTGGCCAGAACCCGTGGTCGGGTGCTGTATAGCACCTGACCATCGAGTTCGGCTCAGTCTTAGCCAGGGAGAGCTGAGGATAGGAAGGGAAAGGCAGTGTAGGGAGGAAAACAAGCAAAATTGTGAAAAAAAAGAACCAAAAGTCCTTTTTAGGACTACTGTGTGTGGGGGCAGCAGGTTATTTTGTGTGGGGGGGAAAAAAAAAAAAAATATATTCTGTTTAGTGTGCAAAGTTGCAGATTAGAGCACATTCTGTTTAGTGTGCACAGTTGCAGATTAGAGCACATTCTGTTTAGTGTGCAAAGTTGCAGATTAGAGCACATTCTGTTTAGTGTGCAAAGTTGCAGATTAGAGCACATTCTGTTTAGTGTGCAAAGTTGCAGATTAGAGCACATTCTGTTAAGTCTTCAAACTAAAATATCAAAGTCACATATTCCATTCAGTGTGCGTCGCCGCAGTTTAGCAGCACATTCTGTGTACTGTGCAGAGTTGCAGAATAGGAAGAAATACTGTTAAGTCTTCAAACTAAAATATCAAAGTCACATATTCCATTCAGTGTGCTTCGCCGCAGTTTAGCAGCACATTCTGTGTACTGTGCAGAGTTGCAGAATAGGAAGAAATACTGTTAAGTCTTCAAACTAAAATATCAAAGTCACATATTCCATTCAGTGTGCTTCGCCGCAGTTTAGCAGCACATTCTGTGTACTGTGCAGAGTTGCAGAATAGGAAGAAATACTGTTAAGTCTTCAAACTAAAATATCAAAGTCACATATTCCATTCAGTGTGCTTCGCCGCAGTGTAGCAGCACATTCTGTGTACTGTGCAGAGTTGCAGAATAGGAAGAAATACTGTTAAGTCTTCAAACTAAAATATCAAAGTCACATATTCCATTCAGTGTGCTTCGCCGCAGTTTAGCAGCACATTCTGTGTACTGTGCAGAGTTGCAGAATAGGAAGAAATACTGTTAAGTCTTCAAACTAAAATATCAAAGTCACATATTCCATTCAGTGTGCTTCGCCGCAGTGTAGCAGCACATTCTGTGTACTGTGCAGAGTTGCAGAATAGGAAGAAATACTGTTAAGTCTTCAAACTAAAATATCAAAGTCACATATTCCATTCAGTGTGTGTCACCGCCGTTTAGCAGCCTATTCTGTGTACTCTGCACCGTTGCAGACTAGGAAGAAATACTGTTAAGTTTTCAAACTCAAATATTAAAGTCACATATTCCATTCAGTGTGTGTCACCGCCGTTTAGCAGCCTATTCTGTGTACTCTGCACCGTTGCAGACTAGGAAGAAATACTGTTAAGTTTTCAAACTCAAATATTAAAGTCACATATTCCATTCAGTGTGTGTCACCGCCGTTTAGCAGCCTATTCTGTGTACTCTGCACCGTTGCAGACTAGGAAGAAATACTGTTAAGTTTTCAAACTCAAATATTAAAGTCACATATTCCATTCAGTGTGTGTCACCGCCGTTTAGCAGCCTATTCTGTGTACTCTGCACCGTTGCAGACTAGGAAGAAATACTGTTAAGTTTTCAAACTCAAATATTAAAGTCACATATTCCATTCAGTGTGTGTCACCGCCGTTTAGCAGCCTATTCTGTGTACTCTGCACCGTTGCAGACTAGGAAGAAATACTGTTAAGTTTTCAAACTCAAATATTAAAGTCACATATTCCATTCAGTGTGTGTCACCGCCGTTTAGCAGCCTATTCTGTGTACTCTGCACCGTTGCAGACTAGGAAGAAATAATGTTAAGTTTTCAAACTCAAATATTAAAGTCACATATTCCATTCAGTGTGTGTCACCGCCGTTTAGCAGCCTATTCTGTGTACTCTGCACAGTTGCAGACTAGGAAGAAATACTGTTAAGTTTTCAAACTCAAATATTAAAGTCACATATTCCATTCAGTGTGTGTCACCGCCGTTTAGCAGCCTATTCTGTGTACTCTGCACAGTTGCAGACTAGGAAGAAATACTGTTAAGTTTTCAAACTCAAATATTAAAGTCACATATTCCATTCAGTGTGTGTCACCGCAGTTTAGCAGCCTATTCTGTGTACTCTGCACCGTTGCAGACTAGGAAGAAATACTGTTAAGTTTTCAAACTCAAATATTAAAGTCACATATTCCATTCAGTGTGTGTCACCGCCGTTTAGCAGCCTATTCTGTGTACTCTGCACCGTTGCAGACTAGGAAGAAATACTGTTAAGTTTTCAAACTCAAATATTAAAGTCACATATTCCATTCAGTGTGTGTCACCGCCGTTTAGCAGCCTATTCTGTGTACTCTGCACAGTTGCAGACTAGGAAGAAATACTGTTAAGTTTTCAAACTCAAATATTAAAGTCACATATTCCATTCAGTGTGTGTCACCGCCGTTTAGCAGCCTATTCTGTGTACTCTGCACAGTTGCAGACTAGGAAGAAATACTGTTAAGTTTTCAAACTCAAATATTAAAGTCACATATTCCATTCAGTGTGTGTCACCGCCGTTTAGCAGCCTATTCTGTGTACTCTGCACCGTTGCAGACTAGGAAGAAATACTGTTAAGTTTTCAAACTCAAATATTAAAGTCACATATTCCATTCAGTGTGTGTCACCGCCGTTTAGCAGCCTATTCTGTGTACTCTGCACAGTTGCAGACTAGGAAGAAATACTGTTAAGTTTTCAAACTCAAATATTAAAGTCACATATTCCATTCAGTGTGTGTCACCGCCGTTTAGCAGCCTATTCTGTGTACTCTGCACCGTTGCAGACTAGGAAGAAATACTGTTAAGTCTTCAAACTAAAATATCAAAGTCACATATTCCATTCAGTGTGTGTCACCGCCGTTTAGCAGCCTATTCTGTGTACTCTGCACCGTTGCAGACTAGGAAGAAATACTGTTAAGTTTTCAAACTCAAATATTAAAGTCACATATACCATTCAGTGTGTGTCACCGCCGTTTAGCAGCCTATTCTGTGTACTCTGCACAGTTGCAGACTAGGAAGAAATACTGTTAAGTTTTCAAACTCAAATATCAAAGTCACATATTCCATTCAGTGTGTGTCACCGCCGTTTAGCAGCCTATTCTGTGTACTCTGCACCGTTGCAGACTAGGAAGAAATACTGTTAAGTTTTCAAACTCAAATATTAAAGTCACATATTCCATTCAGTGTGTGTCACCGCAGTTTAGCAGCCTATTCTGTGTACTCTGCACAGTTGCAGACTAGGAAGAAATACTGTTAAGTTTTCAAACTCAAATATTAAAGTCACATATTACATTCAGTGTGTGTCACCGCCGTTTAGCAGCCTATTCTGTGTACTCTGCACAGTTGCAGACTAGGAAGAAATACTGTTAAGTTTTCAAACTCAAATATTAAAGTCACATATTCCGTGTAAGATGAAGAAGGCGGGTAAAAAGGGACGGGGAAGTGGACGTGATCCTGATAGTTCAGGGCGCGGGTCAGGACGCGGAGAAACTGTGCCTGGTGCCAGAGCACAAGAAAGAAAGACATCCACCATACCTAGCTTCATGTCTAATTTTACAGGGCGTCGCAGGACATCACTCTCGAGGTCCGACCACTGCGAACAGGTGGTCGGTTGGATGACAGCTGATACTGCTTCCAGTCGGTTAAGCACCACCCTGTCTTCCACCAAGTCCACTCTCAGTAGCCAAGAGTCTGGTCAACATAATCCTCACTCTGATCATCCTTCCTCCCACCATACACGGTCTGGTCAAAGAAGTGATCCCACACTGGGATATAGTGAGGAGCTCGTCTCATCACCAATCCTTCATTTGACCCTCTCTCCAAGCACGCTTGCAGAGGAACATGACATCTTGTGCCCTAATTCACAACCTCTAGAGGCTACCCAATCACAAGAAGATGACAGATGTGAACGGCATTTAAGGTCAAAGGAAGTAGTGGATGATGATGATGATGATGAGACACAGTTGCCATTAAATCAACCACTATTTCCGTCTCAAGACCTTGTTGAGGAGAATGTTATACAGTTGTCAATGACTGAGTATGTGGTGGGATCAAGACTTGAGGAGGATGATCAGAGTGAGGAAGTGGAGGAGGACTTGGTGGACGATGAGGTGACTGACCCCACCTGGGAAGGTGTAGAGCCGAGCGATGTCAGCAGTCCTGAGGGTGAGCCATCTGCAGCACCGCAACAGGCTGGAAGAGGCAGTGGTGTGGCTACAGAAAGAAGGCGGACCGCACCAAACCGGCCCGCAAATGTTCCACGGAGCACCCCCTTGCGTAAATCTACCTTGCCAAAGGGTAGGTGTTCCGCGGTATGGCGTTTTTTTAAGGAAAGTGCGACCGACAAAAGAATTGTAGTTTGCAACCTGTGCCACACCAGAATGAGCCGAGGCATGAACACTAGAAACCTCACCACCACCAGCATGATCCGACACATGGCATCCAAGCACCGTAGTAAGTGGGAGGAACGCCTGGATCGCCCATCTGTGTCTGCAGGCCACACCACTGCCTCCTCTTCCCCTGTTTTCGGTGCCGGCCAATCGCCTGTTGAAGGCGCAGGCCCGCATACCTCCCGCCCTGCACCTGTAGCATCTGAAGCACCATCAGCGACCACATCCACTTCCCTGTCCCAGCGCAGCGTCCAAATGTCGTTACCCCAGGCATTTGAGCGCAAGAGAAAGTACCAAGCCACCCACCCACAGGCCATAGCACTAACCTCACACCTTTCCAAATTACTGGCCATCGAAATGCTGCCATTTAGGCTTGTGGACACTGAGTCCTTCCGCAGCCTGATGGCAGCAGCTGTCCCTCGGTATGCGGTCCCCAGCCGCCACTACTTTTCCCGGTGTGCCATCCCCGCATTACACCACCATGTGTCCCGTAACATCACCCGTGCCCTGACCAACGCAGTTACTGGGAAGGTCCACTTAACGACTGACACATGGACAAGTGCTTGTGGCCAGGGACGCTACATTTCCCTGACGGCACACTGGGTGAATGTCGTGGAGGCTGGGAGCGACTCGGACCCTGGGATGGCACGGGTGCTACCCACGCCGAGGATTGCGGGCCCTACCTCCATCAGGGTTTCCGCCAGCACCTACGTTATTGGCTCCTCCTCCTCCGTTTCCACCTCCGAATTCTCTACACGCAGCGCCACTCCCCCATCAGCCAGTAGCTGGAAGCAGTGTAGCACTGCAGTGGGGAAGCGTCAACAGGCCGTGCTGAAGCTGATCTGCCTTGGGGACAAACAGCACACGGCCTCAGAGCTGTTGCAGGGGATTAGTCACCAGACCGAGCAGTGGCTCTCGCCACTCAACCTGCAACCAGGCATGGTTGTGTGTGATAATGGGCGTAACTTGGTGGCGGCTTTGGAGCTCGGCAAGCTCACACACGTACCATGCCTAGCGCATGTATTTAATTTAGTGGTGCAGCGATTTCTAAAAACCTACCCCAATGTGCATGATCTCTTGACCAAGGTGCGCCGCGTGTGTGCACATTTCCGTAAGTCATCTACAGCTTCGGCCGGCCTGTTGAAGCTGCAGCAGCGCTTACAATTGCCAGCTCACCGGCTGCTGTGTGACGTGGGCACGCGCTGGAACTCCACCTTCCACATGTTGGCCCGGCTTTGTGAGCAGCAGAGGGCAGTAGTGGAGTACCAGCTGTTACACGGTCGTCGCCTCTCCGTTCAACTTCCTGTAATCAGAAGTGAGGAGTGGGAATGGATGTCAGACCTCTGCGAGGTTTTACGCAATTTTGAGGAATCGACACAGATGGTGAGCGGCGATAACGCTATTATCAGTGTCACCATCCCACTTCTGTGTCTACTGAAACGCTCGCTGCTCACAATTAAAACCGACGCTTTGCATGTGGAAGAGGTGGAAATGGGGGAGGAAGAGCTTACACAAGGTGATAGCCAGAGCACCCTCACTTCGTCTTCTCAGCGACAATTGGAGGAGGCGGAGGAGGAGGAGGAGGAGGAGGAGGAGGAAGACACGGTTGCCTCCGCTACAGAGGGTAGCCATGGAACTTTAGTTCCATCTCTTCAGCGTGGGTGGGCAGAAGAGGAGGAAGAGGATGAGGATATTGAGAGTCATCCTCCTGGTGAGGACAGCGAAATCTTGACTGTTGGTACTCTGGCACACATGGCTGACTTTATGTTAGGCTGCCTTTCCCGTGACTCACGCGTTACACGCATTTTAGACAACACGGATTACTGGGTGTTCACCCTTCTGGACCCCCGCTACAAAGAGAATTTCTCATCTCTCATTCCTCCGGTGGAGAGGACAAGCAAAATGGTGCAATACCAGAAGGTTCTTGTTGAAAAATTGCTCCAAAATTTTCCATCTGACAACGCTGGCGGCAGAGTACGTGCTACCTTGGCCAACAGAGAAGGGGAGAAAAGGGGAGCACACAGCAGTTCCGAGAAAGGCAGGGCAACACTCTCCAAGGCGTGGGACACCTTCATGACACCCCGCCAGCACCCTCACCCTGATGCGCAGCCTAGTGTCACAAGGAGGGAAAAGTTTTGGAAGATGGTGAAGGAGTACGTTGCAGACCGTGTCAGCGTCCTCAATGATCCCTCTGTGCCTTACAACTACTGGGTGTCCAAGCTGGACACGTGGTATGAACTGGCACTCTACGCCTTGGAGGTGCTGGCCTGCCCTGCCGCCAGCGTTCTGTCTGAGCGGGTATTTAGTGCTGCTGGTGGCATCATAACAGATAAGCGTATCCGCCTTTCCACCGACAATGCTGATAGGTTGACACTTATAAAAATGAACAAGGCCTGGATTTCCCCTGACTTCTCCACTCCACTGGAGGAAAGCCCCGGGGGAACATAAACTCACTTTATATATGTTATTTACAATGATGGGAATACTCTGTATTCCCATTCACCCCTTCCACCCAAAAAACGGGTATATGGTTGAGTCTTAATCTTCTCATCCTCCTCCTCCTCTTCCATATGCCCTGGGATATAATTTTTATATAGGGCCAGCTCACCAGCGGGCCCTGTGATATAATTTTTATATAGGGCCAGCTCACCAGCGGGCCCTGTTTGACAATTTTTATATAGGTCAGCTCACCAGCGGGCCTTCTCATATAATGTTTTATTGGGTCAGCTCTCTAGCGGGCCCTCTCATATAATGTTTTATAGCGTCAGCTCACTAGCGGGCCTTCGCATATAATGTTTAGGATGGTCAGCTCTGCAGCAGACCCTCACCCATAATGTTTTAGATGGTCAGCTCAGCGCACGTTTCCCTCTTAATCATGGCCTCAGTTCTGAAAATCAAGGAAATTTTGGGGAGAATTTGCCTCTGCGCACGTTTCCCTCTTAATCATGGCCTCAGTTCTGAAAATCAAGGAAATTTTTGGGAGAATTTGCCTCTGCGCACGTTTCCCTCTTAATCATGGCCTCAGTTCTGAAAATCAAGGAAATTTTTGGGAGAATTTGCCTCTGCGCACATTTCCCTCTTAATCATGGCCTCACTTCAGAAAATCAAGGAAATTTTTGGGAGAATTTGCAGATGATATACAAGTAAATATACAGCAAATATTGTTTGGTAACAATTTTTCGCCTAAAGTCGTTTTTATTTTCCTTTTTGTGTGTTTTATGGTCAGTCTGTAAAAATGGCGTACTACGGGCGAAAGATCGTTCCCAGCAGCGATGTTGGAGTCCAAGATGCATCCAGACATCCTCCCTATGCTGTCCCTGAACCATTTCTGTGGTGTTTCCATCCTTTTCTGCCATTTTCCTATGGACCAGGCACCCTCCCCTCATCAGAGCAAGGGGTGCCTGGTGTAATGCTCGAGTCCTCCCATTGACTTCAATGGGGCTCGGGTGCTCGGCCGAGCACTCGAGCCTCAGGGGGTGCTCGGTCAGAGCACCCGAACACCCGAGCATTGGGGTGCTCGCTCATCACTACACTTTTCATTAAAAATTTGCAGCTTGGGGAAAAGTGACATTTGTCTCCTGTTTCGCTTTCGAGGTAAAATCTTTCATCCATCACTGTTGGTATTATATTGTGTTTGAGTCCAAAGCAATTCCCAACTCAGGGCTGGATCCTATTGCAGGTGCTAATTTTATCTCTGCTTTTATCTCCAGGCTTCCCCATAGACTTCAATTGGAACATTTTTGATAAAACGGGTGTTAACATTTATCTCTTGTAATAGAATCCAGCCCCCAGTCTTTTAACTTCTGAGTTCCAGAGCGGTCTTCTTTTCATTGGTTACCACACCTGCACTCAAAGAGTTAAAGCTGTCCCACTATCTGGTATTCCATTGTGTGTGTGTAAATACACACACACACGCACACACAAAACACTCAACCCAGTCTATTAACCCTTTGAATGACAATATAATGGATACCAAGCTGGCATCTGGCCCACTATCTGTTATATCATTGTATGTGTGTGTGTGTGTGTGTGTGTGTGTGTGTGTGTGTAGAAATACAAACACACACACCTATCAACTCCCAATCCTGTCTATTAACCCTTTGCATGTCATAGCAGTATGCAACACATATATGGCTCCCAGGCACTCAAAGGGTTAATCTCCCCCACACCTTTTACATGGTCGAAAATGGTGAGTAAGAGGTCTGTGCAGCTGCCAACACATACTACCATATTGGATCTACCATGTAGACTCAGTGTGGGCTGCATACCTGGAAATTCTCAGGATCTTCCCTGGAGCCTTGAGTTTTTAGTGTTAATTACTGGGGACAGAGGATGATTCTCCTGCTGTGTTGAGTTTTTTGATAAACTGCCCACTTCTCCTATTTCACCCTACACCCAATTAAACACTGTTCACTTTTTAGCGCAAATCGTGTCATTAACATGTCTGGTCACAGCCCCTGAGCCCAAAGGAGGAAGTTCCCAGGTTTGCTGGTTGAGTGCTAGATGTCAGGATATGATATCATATACCAGCGAGTGCACAGGGCACCCAGTCCCTTATGAGTGCCACTGTGGGCTAGGCAGGGGGATTCTCCCCAGTTGGCCAATGACCACATGACCAGGGGATGCACAATTAGAACTATCAGCACTTGATACCATAATAGAAGGCTTCATTTGGTCACTCCATCAGTCATGCACTGAAGCTGATGTGCTATGAAGAACGGGAGTAAATTTGGGACAAACCTGCACCATTGGTGAAAAAACAGAAATGTTCCAAATGTTCTTTAATTTCAAACTGAGTATTTAACAAGTTAAATGCTAGAGAGAACTCTATTGCTTTATTTTGCAATTCTCCGGAGACCTTTCTAGCATACAAGGGAAAGATTATTTTTCCCCCAGGGTGCATTTGGTTTGTCTCAGAATTACTACAGTATAATTTATTCAGAAGGGGAAAAAATTAATTATATGGGGGTTGAATACTGCACAAATTAAAAAAGAAAATCTGTATTTTTCATTTGCAATGCGTACAGACTCCATATCCCATAGAGGTAATTTCCTGCCACTTTACATTAAGCTGTGGGCATTTTCACCAATACTTAGACCTAGTTCAGACAAACAGTTCTTATCTGAAGTCAGACCTTTTACTTCAGTTCACCTGTCTATCCTTTCATTCCATCAAATGCTGCTGGTAGGATTGTTTCCAGCAATGTATTGCTGCAGTAATTCTAGGGCAAACAGATGCCTAATTGGTGCCAAATAACCATACCTGCTGATTTAAATGGGGCTTTTAAAATCTTGGAGGCTAGAGAGGTTGCTAATGTATTTCTAAGGAATTAGTTGGAGCACGCAATAGTTAAAAGCCCCATTTAAATCAATGGGGATTTTAAGAATGTTTATCTATTCTCTACATACCTCCCAACATTTCAAATGGCGAAAGAGGGACACTTCTGTTTTAGGTGGCGTTTCTGGGGGCGTGGCGGGTAGGCGGGGCATTTCCAAGAATTTTTAGGTTATTTCTTGACCCATCTGCACCTCTTTGTGTAACTGATAAAATGATTTAGAGCAAGACCAAAGTATTTTAATTAGCCATATTAATGTATAAACACATATACTGACAATTAACAACACATTTATGTATGTTTTATTGCTGTGGAGCAATGTAATACACACCACTCATTCTGATGTCCTAAAAAGAGGGACAAAAGGGTAGAAAAGAGGGACAGAGGGATTTGGGTCTCAAAGAGGGACTTGGGAGGTATGTCTCTATGGTAACGTCTGTTTGTTCTAAAACGACATCAGTTCTTTTTAGTACATCAGCTTCTTCACATAAGCAAATCTGTTATTGATTTGTTTAAATTATGTATTTATGTATTTATGTATGTATATATGCATGCATTTATTTATTTATTTTAATTCTTTATTATCTTTTTGAGTGCATGAGGGTATACAACTCATTGTGAAGGTTTACATCACTATCGGTCAAAAGGAAAAGAAGTATAAGGGCATACCTGTCATTAACACCTTAGATTTGTAGACCTACTTCACAATGCGTTGTAGATAATGGGTTTATATTCTCATTTTTGACAGTTAAAATGTATTTCATTTAGAACATTTTGAAAGATCATTAACAACAGCAGGGGGTGAAAGAGAAATGCATAGCATTTAATATAATCCAGCATAAATTAAGTGCGTGCAGTCCATTTAACATATTTTTTTAATTAATGGGGTATAAAATTCACAAGCAGATGGTCGTGCTTTTAAAAAAAAAAAAATGACTATTTTTGTTCTTTTGAAGCAGATTTCCCTTTAACAGTGACAGCAAGAAAAAAAAACGATGACTTTTCTTCCCTTATGTGCTTAAATTGTCACTTTTTTTTAGATGGGGATGGGTTGAGTAAAGAACAACAGCAGCTAAAACTACTGATCAGGAAAACAATACAAGATTCAGCAAGCACTCAGTAAAAAGAAAATGGAAGACGAAGGGGAGTAGTATGAGTGGATATGCCAAATGGAATAACACTTAACCCTTTGAGTGCCAGAGGGGTATACAATGCAACTGCAAAGCAATGCATTGCATACACCTCTGGCACTCAAAGGGTTCACATTTTGAGGCTGATGTAGGAACAGTTTTGGAATGAGTCAACTGCAGCAAAAGTAGACAAAGGAAATTATCTGCTAATTACTATAAATGTGATTGGGACTTTTAACCCCTGGAATGTGACCTCTAAAGCATTCAGTGGGTTAAATTAAACCCCTTTGAGGGCCAGAAGGGTATGCAACTATGTATCCGTCAATTATGGAGCAGTTGGTTTGTGTCCAAGTTTTTTCAGTTCTTTTCCGTACTTCAGCCTCACTGTGTTAAAAGGACCGTTATGTCTGTATGAATGTATATTTGTTCCTATAGCGCAGAGGGTTTGCTCCAGAACTGCCCCCATTTTGAGCCTTTCTGAGTAGCTGTTGCAGACCTGTCTTTGAAGTGATATGAAAGTTTATACTTGACATTCAAGCCTCAGAAATGTGTGGTTTCAGTTATATGTTGACCCAATGACTAAGCCATTTGTGGCGATATGCATTGGGTTGGACATCCACTGGGGTTGACTCTTATTTCGTGCTGTGTTCCATCACTCTATTTATCTTGGGTATTGGTAAAATATTGTGGGTGGTTATTATATCATCATTCACTTTGCACTGATTTTTTGTAGTAGTTTTTTTACTAGATGATATGGTTTATAGTATGAGTATTATTGTTTGATTGTGAACTTGCACTGCTCACCTTATTCAAAGTGGTGGAACCATCTCCTTATTCTGTATTATGGCTTTTAGACATGTAATAAACCTATTTATTGTTTGAGCCATTATATATCTATCTTGGGCACCATGAGTCCCCATGAGGATTTGTTTTTAAAGAGGAACTTTCAGGTAATACTAAGTCGCCATGCATTCATTAAACTCATGGCGACTAGCTTGAAAATAGATGTCTTACCATTAAATAATAGCTCTGTCTGTAATCCATCCTGTTTGGAGACTGGAACCCAGGCTACAGCACAGACATCTTGTCTGTGCACCTGCGCCGTCAGTCCCGGTCTCCATTGAGTAGCCTGCAGTGCACCATGTGGTCATCGGAAGGGACTGACGGCACAGGTGCACAGATCGCATTAACCCATCAGTCCTGAAACGGGATGGATTACTTTAGACAGAGCGGTAAGACATCTATTTTCAAGCTAGTCGCCATGCATTAAATGAATGCATGGCAACTTGGTATTACCTCAAAGTTCCACTTTAAGCTATTTTTGTGATGATTTTGTTTTGTACTAAATAAATATCTATGGATATAAATTCTGGATGGAGTGCCTCATTTAAAGAGATTCCTCTGTTGGGACTCACTTGTTCTGTTTTTTGTGTATTTGCGATAAATAGGAAGGTAATGAAAATCCACTGAAACTTTTCTTCTTTTATGTCCATTTAGTCACAATCGAAACCCATAGGAATAAAAAAACACTGGCTGTTAAACTCAGGCTTCTATTTCAAAATGGTTTTCACTTTGAGTCAATTTATAAGAAAGAGAGGGACCATATGCTCCGATAAATAGCAGCACATAATTGCCATTTACTAGAATCAATGGAAGGAAAACAAAGCAGATGTTTAGGGACCAGAGGGGTGTAAAAAGCATTGTGAAACAATGTGTTGAACATTTTGCTTTGCCTTAAATGGTTAAACATCTTATACTGATGCTGCTTCACCACACCACAGTGTCCATATTCTCATATAAGAACACCTCTGCCAACCCCCTGTTCAATGCTGAAAAACCTCTAATCCCCTTCACTGCGGAAAAGCAACAATTCTTACCAAACAAGAATGGGTCAATAAAGTGAACTCCCTAAGTAACAGTGGATGCATCAAATAACCCACTATATGTGGGAGTCTTTATTACAATATTATATATAATTGCCTACACCTATTATCTATAGCACTCCAATCTGGATTGTAAATATTTTGCAAACCCTTCATTGGTGATTCTCTATATTAATATAAAAAATGTGAATTACAGACACCGATTATGCTTATTTGTAGAGATGTCTCTAATAATTTCCTAATTAGCGTCATCATAAGATTGCAACCAAATCACTTCCTTGCATAGTTAACTAACACAGGTAGGCACACAGAACATTATCAATACCCTTCAATAGTATAGCAGTTTCAATAACTGCTAAATTTGCAGATTATGGCCATTCAGGTTCCAACGTTAGGAACAATTTTGATACATTTTCTTCATGTTGCTCAAACTGCATGAGAGAAACAATGTATACCCAGATGTATGTTTCGGCCTCTGTGGGCTCCATCAGTGGGGTGTAGCTGATTCCCTCGAGGCACATGGAAGCAAGGTCCCATGCTTGGGATACCCTTCCACCTAGGGAGACTACAAAACAAAAAGTGTGATGAACGCACACTGAGAAAGAACAAATTTAAGGGTGGGACCAGTCTTATATGAATATGGAAAAGTCCTATCTGCAATGGCACATGGGAGTGAAAATGTGACTTGAGCAGCACCTGAGAAGCTACCATGGCTTGAACAAAATACTTAATTTTCTGTCTCGGTGTGCTGCAGAATATTTAAAAAACAATCCATTCAGTTTAAAGCTTTAGGCCCCATTCAATAGTGTCAGATATAAAGAGTCACTATATAAAGTTTTTATGTTTAGTGTACCCCCCAAAGATTCTTTTGTGGCAGGTATGACTGATAGGCTTGTTTATTTACACCTTTGATACTTGTTTCATGTTTGACTCTAATCCATTCACATGTATTTCATACATTTATTATTTACTTGAGAATAAACATTTCAAATGGATTCAATGATGTATATCTTTTTTTTATTCATTCCTCATTTTCCCTGTGTTTAGATTTAATTTGCTTGAGGTATCTTTTTCAAGCGGTTCTATTGTTGTTGTATACATGATCCTATTTTTACATCCAATGTCTCAGTGAAAAGGTGAAAAGGCTTTTCATCCCCCCACATCACCTGGTTTTTAATCACGTATTTGCACCTTTTTGGTATTTACAATAAATTAAGATTTTTGGTGCTTTTTTGCCACAACACAGGTTTTTTAGTGGACTGGTATCAAAATATTTTACACAGAATGCAAAAAAAAATGTGTTTTTTGTTTTGTTTTTTACTGAATTTCTAATGAAGTGTTTTACTGAATTTCTAATAAAGGAAATAACAAACAAGTGTCTGTGAGTGAATATTTAATATATTCCACTAGTACATGCTTCTGATTATAACATAAGTGTAATACTAACTTGTTTCAGGGATTGTTCATTTGAATTTTTACTCCACGTTATGTTTTCGTATTTACACTCTTACAAGTATGCTGAAATTGCTGAAGACCATAGAATACCATATTAGGTTATATAGTTCCTGAGTAAAAATGGTATCCCATTGTTATGAGGTGAGTGACTTCTGGTAGGGGTGCCAGCAGGACCACAAAACTGTAGTTGTTCACAATCTGTCAGTTTTCTTGCATTCTTAATATGACATACCTATGCTTAAATGTTTGTAATAACTACAGACAAGAAGAAAAGGTAGAAAAGGAGATGCATTTTGGATAGAAGATAACCCACTGCTCAAATAATGGGTCACTTACCTTTCTACTCCTAGACCATAGAGCACAAATGTTTCCAGAAGGTGGAACTAAAGGAAAAATGTTCAAAGTTGTTAAACTCTTTTAAAACTATGGAATTTCCTACTGTATTAATTATCAGCTCTTCTGATAGAAATGATACACAATTAGTAAGACCTAACATACCACAGGATGTTGCAGAAATACATAACTGCCCTTACCAAAATCTGTAATGTTTGCTACATTCTTCAGCATTGATGGTGCTAATATATTGGAAAACCACATAATTTCCTAATTTATTTAGCACTTATTGCAAGCCCAAGAACAATAGTACCACATTGGTGTGGGCTGATATACTGTAGGTTGTGCCAGCTCAGGAAAACTATTCTATATCTATCACTTTTTTGAGGTTACCTACCTGCATTAAAATGGTAATAATAATTTCAGACGTGAAAAAAAGTAAGCAAAACATACCATTTTGGAAAGTAGACAATTAGATGCATCAAATGGCACGTATGCTATATTTCTACACAATGGTACTGTACATGAATATTTCCAGAATGTGGCACTATGTATGTAGTTATGTAATTACTAGTAGGCAGTGGACCAAGGCTGAGGAAGCAGTGTATATAGCTCAGTGATGATATCTAGTGGACAGTGGATCAAGCAATGTATTTTGTTCTGTAGTTATCAGTGGACAGTAGATCAAGGCTGGGGAAGCATGTATGTAGGTCTGTGATTAGAGTGAACAGTAGATCATAGCTGGGAAAACAGCGGATAAGGGTCTGAATCAGCGCAGATGATTCTGTGATCACCAGTGGACAGTGGCTGAAGATTAGGGAAGAAGCTTATGTGGTTCTGTGATTACCAGTGGGCAGTGGCTGTAGACTAGGGAAGAAGTTTATGTCTTTCTGTGATTACCAGTGGACAATTGATCAATGCTAGGGAAACAGTGTGTGTGTGTGTTGACAGTGGATAAAGGCTGGGGAAGTAGTACATATGGTTCTGTGTTTACCAGTGGACAGTGGATCAAGGCAAGGGAATCAGTGAATGTAGTTCTGTGATTTCCAGTGGATCAATGCTACGGAAGGAGTGAATGTGGTTTTGTGACTAACAGTGGTGAGTGGATCAAGGTTAGGGAGGGAGTGTATGTAGTTCTGTGATTGCTAATGGACAGAAGATCAAGCCTGGGGAAGCAGTGCTTAAGGCCTGTGATTATAGTGGACAGAGAATCAAGGCTAGAGAAGTAGTGTATATGGTTCTTTAATTGTCAGTCGAGCAAGGATGAGGTAGCATTGTATGCGGTTCTGTCTGTGATCTTCAGTAGATTAAAGCTGGAGAAGCTGTATATCTGCTTCCGTGGTTTCCAGTGAATCAAGGCTGGGGAATCATATGTGGATCTGTGTTCAATGGACAGTGGGCCAAGGCTGGGAAATCAGTGTATGTGGTTCTGTGATTAGCAGTAGAAAGTAGTGAAGGTGTATGTGTCATTTCACGATTAACAGTGCACAGAGGATAAAGGTCAGGGAAGGAGTGTATGTGGTTTATTGAAGGAGTATAGCAGTCATAGCTAGGGTTGTGGATGTTGACTATGTGGGGGTTGGAGGTGATGATGGAGAAATGTTGAAGGTGATGATGATGATGACCAATATGATGCTTGTGCCTTTTTAGGCATTTCTACTTGTCCATATTGAAACTTTACAGGTGATCTCTCAAATGGTTTATAAAATTGTTCTTTTTCAGTGCTGAAAGACTGCACCTTTTTTCTTTCCGATACAGCTGATTTGTTTGCCATATATTCATCACTCTCAGTTAATACTTTCAACTATATCAGTATAATTAGGTGATGAGAGTGAACTGACACCTGACCGTATGACTTTGTTATGTGACTGACAGTAGCAAAGAGTTTATTTTATTTATTAACTGGATATTACCAATAATCATATATAAAGCAACTCCAGCTCCCTCTTTTTACCCGTATACCTACATTAACTAGTATGAAAAATCCAACTGCTTTCTCTCTCTTTCTCTCTCTCGCTCTCTTTCTCTCACTCTCTGTCACAGATTGCCATCATGCAATAAACTGACACTCCCTATTATACTTTAGTATGTCTAGAATAATGGGGGTACTACAATATTATAATTTTAATGCAATGAAAACAAGTATAAAAAATAATCTGTACTTTTAGCTGGAGTTCCCATGGAAGGCAGGAAGTGTCATTTTTCACACTTCTATTTTGAGGCAAGAAAGATTCACCTTTCCCTGTTTTATAAGTAGGGCTAATAAAGTAAGGGAATTAAATTCCTGGGTTAGACTGTTCTGAGAAGTATGCAAGTTTGTGCATTTTATCTGTATAGGAAGACTAAATAAATGGATTGATTCTTGTCTGCTGTCATAATCTGTGTCCCACAAGGAGAATTAGAAACACAAGTCCTAAATTTAAACTCAACATTTACATTTGCATCAAAGCCTCAGCACCCTGGATGACAACCACAACTCTAGTTAATAATATAGAAGTTAACCCTTTGACAGCTAGAAAGTTCTCTAATACACTGCAGAGGTATTCAAGGGGTTAAAGGGGTAAACCATGAATATTCTCTCCTGGAGTGTCTGACAGTCATGGGAATGGATTTTCTAACCTCAGATTATCAGTAGGGGATGTCAATGTAGTCAAGGTTTGCTTGTAGGATTGGTCCCACAAAAGCAGATCTGTGAGAGAATGTTATCAATATGATAGTTGTCATTTAAATCCTAGAAGGTTTCACTAATATTGTATAAGCATGGAAGCCTGTTGGATACACCCTGTCATTCATAACTATCCAAGCTTATTTATGAATGGTCTGATACAATTATGTGGGAGAGAGAATGTGCTGTGTGTATGGATCTGTTTGATGTTCTATGTGTCTGTATGTTTTATTTTGGAGAAGCGTGAGATTACTTGTGTTATATAAATGTGAGCTGGCCCAGACCTTTAAGAATAGATGCAGTGGGTGGAATGCAAGAAAGTAGAGCCATGGCTATTTTTCGAAAACCTTAAATGTATATGCTAAATGTGATTTATCACATTTTGATGCAAGGATCATACTGAAGGCCTTAAAGGTATAGTAATGTTTCATAATAAAAGCAGCTTTAATTAATCATAATAGTATTTGGACTTTGGAGAGTGTTATTTCAATTCTGTTGTAGTTCAACAGTTGTAGTTCAAGAGTAATTCAATGACAAAGTATCCCCCTCCCGCCCCTTTTACTGATGTAACACTGCTCAGCCAGATCAGAAGGGAGGTGCCCAGGTAGACTGCAGAGAGGGACAATCTTCAATTAAGATAAGGGAAAAACCTGAAAAACTTGTCAAGGGGGGCAGGGCTTTCATTGTTCTCATAGGAAGAGGATTGTCCCCTGCTGTTATCTGTCTGGTCTATGGACTGGATTCCACATCTGAGAAGAGATGGCTTACACTAGGTAAAAGAGGTGGGAGGGGAAACTTTGTTTGTGAATATCTTTCAAACCTTAAAGGTTTGAGAGATAAGACTTATATTGTTCTTCATGTTTTTTTTGATGCCTACAAAATAAAATAAAGATAAAATGAAGTATTACTATCCCTTTAATGCTGCATAGCACATGGTCCTAAATTAACAAAGCTGTCAGCGAGTGTTCCTAAATTATCCCTTTAACGACCAACCGCGCAGGCACGCGGCGGTAATTTTTTTTTTTTTTTTCCGACTCAGGGCTCCCTGAACAGCGTGCACCCGTGCGGGAGCCCTGAAATCCATGATGGTCCTGGTACGTCATGGGTCATTCAGTCAATTTTACCCATGACGTACCAGGACCGTCAAGGGTCATTAAGGGGTTAATGGCAAAGTTAACCAGACATATGTAAATGTATGCAAACTGCTTTGCTGAATTAGGCGCAATCACTAATCCTCTCACAAAATTGCAAACATTTGCTAAAAAAATGCAAACATTTTTTTATTTAATAAAAAACATATTCAATTTAGTAAACATTTTTCCCTAAAAACATACATTGTATATAGTGATTGTGCATTTCTTGCTTTCCGTCCCATAGTACCTGACTTTTTAATCCCTATTGCAAATTATTAAATTATGTTCAATAAATAATTGCTAAATCAAGAACATCTTTAGTATGATAAAAAAAAGATCAACAATCCTGGTTTTACAATACTGTTTTAGATCTGTATCCAATTTAGAACCATTTCAAATTGTCTTCATCTGTTCTGGTCTAGCTTTAATTGTCAATACTGTTGTTTTTATTTTGTAGATTTGTGTCACAATTCTCCTACGACTTGCTTCAAGTTTTGCTTGAGCTGCCAAGGAAATGCTAGCTGTTTTTGACACTGATGTTGATGTGCTTTGAATATTTGCAGTTCTTTGTTTTACAGTAAGTTCATCACAATTTCCTTGAGCTCCCCTGTTAGCTCTTGAATATGCCCTGGCATTTGTTGCTGATTTGCAATCAGCTGCTGGAACATAGTGATTTGAAGAGCAATCAATTAGCTTCTGTTTTGGGATTCTGCCAATACTTCGCTATTAATATCTGATTGTTGGCTGTCCACATTTAACTGCCTTTTTCTGTTCCTTACTGGAGCTGTTGATGGCTATGCATATATACATGGGAATTATCAGGAGAATTTTTTGACACCTTATTCGTTCAGAGTTCTTCTCTCCGATTGCCTTCATTTATTTAACTGTGGCCTGTTCTTGTTTGCTTGAATTGGGCACCTCACCATTTTACATAGCCATTTAGTAACAGTTAACCCCTTGGGGTTAAATAATTAACTTTTTTAGACAACAGTATATGGGGCTAGGGGAGAGGTCATGTGAAAAGTGTGTTGGGCTCATGGGCATTGCTAAGGGCACCAAAGACATATTGCCTAGAAGTACATGAAATAATATTATACTAGCACTATGGCCTGTCCTACGGCTAGTCAACACTCAGAAGCATCAGGTTTTAGCTCTCTAGTGCCATTACAAAGGAGAAATTTCCATTTATATATTAGACTAATCCTGCCCAAAAGTGCAGTCCAGTTCCAAAATGACAGGCAAGTCCCCCCTGCACGGGAACACCAGCTAACCCCTGACATATGTTTCGGCCTTGTTGGGCCTCGTCAGGATGGTGCAGCTAGATTCCCTAGGCACTTTGGCTTGTTTCTGAGAAACACTTAGGGTATCTCCTTAAGTGTAAAGGGAAATCTAGACATGGACCCCTTGCTGTCAGTGCCTAGGGAAGCCAACTGCACCTCACTGATAAGACACAAATAAGGCCAAAAATGTTTGTCTGGGGTTAGTTGGTTTTTCTGTGCAGAGGGGACTTGCCCATAATTTTGGTACTGGAATGCTCTTATGGGTGGGATTAGTCTAATATGTATATGGAGATTTTTTCCTCTGTAATGGCACTAGAGAGCTAAAATGTGATACTCTTGACTAGCCGGAGAACAGGCAATTTTGCTTTTGTTCGTGCTTAGAGCCTCTCACATCTGTTGGCTTGTTTCTGAGAAACACTTAGGTTATCTCCCTAAGTGTAAAGGGTAATCCAGACGTGGACTACTTGCTATCGATGTCTAGGGAAGCCAGTTGCACCTCACTGATGAGCCTCTCACATCTGTTGTCTTGTGACTTATATACTTTCCAGATTGACACCCAAGAAACAGACAAGTACAACATATTTGATGATGTAAGTGCAGGAAGACTAGGGACAAGCATATACTGACTGAAGTGTACTGGTGCTTCATGAATGCAGTAGCTTCTTTGCGGCACAATTTATCCCTTATTGCAAACTGCTAATTGTGAAGCTAAAATAGGTATTTCCTCATCCTGTTCTATAACAATTAATGGCAGTGATGCTGAGAAAGTTGCTGCTGAAAATGTGGTACTACTGCATATACAGGCAAATAATCAGGTAAACAGAGTGAGAAGGAATCATAGTTCCATGGATTGTGCATGTGATTTTATTTGTAGATATTAGACAGTGATAGATATTAGGCAGGAAAAATGCAGAAACAACTACTAGAACAGTCACTAACTACTTGAAAGCAGGGAATATAAAGTTCAGGTCACATGCCGATGAAAGCGGGATGCTGGGTGGCCATGGGCTGGCAAATGAAAACTTGCTATCAAGGCTTCTGCGGCTGCAAGCTTCTTCAAGACAAAGCCACCTTGTTATGCTAGGGAGTGGTGCAAACAGAAACAGCTTGCACCGGTGAATACAGGATTAGGAGCACACAAACAAACAAACAAACAAACAATGATGCAGGATCCAAATCAACAAACAGAATCAGGTCTGGAGTGAAGCAAAGGTCAGGGCAGGCTGAAATCAAGTGAGGTCAGAATATAAAGCCAGGGTCATACACAGGTAACAGGAATCTCAGCACTGGAACACTTAGTCAGTAAGACACTCTACTCGTGCACTGAATAATTGTAAGGCTACTTGATATAGGCCTCAGTGAGTGTTTCCTACAAACAGACTATTGGACAGGTAAGGGCAGAGCTGGAGTGAATGGACCAGGTATGTCCAGGTAAACATTCAGGGCTGCAAATAATAGCAGAACAGGACTTTCTGGACGAGAGTCTTACAACATGATCCAAGTTCATTCCTGAAGTAGCTATCTTTGAACTAGTAAGATCTGGGGGTGTGAGAAGGGAGCAAAGGAAAATCTCCTTTGCTCCCTTAACACACTCCCAGATCCTGCTAGCACAGAGATAACTGCTAATACCCCAAAATGTGCAGGACTGATAGGAAAGACGTGAGCAGCCATGATCCAAGTTTCTTCCTAATCTGATTATTTTCTATGTTCTATGGGAGTCTGGGGAAATAACCAGTTGAACAGGGAGTGTGTGTATGTTGTTGTTTTTTTTTTTTTTTTTACAGAGGATAGGGATATGGACAATTCATTAAAAAAATGGTTTGACATATAGATGACTGACATAAGCTGTGACTGAAGCAAACTGATACTAGAAGAGAAAGAATATTTTGTAAAGGGCAATACATCACATACAATCAGTTCTATTGTGAGCTTCACTGTACATATACACATAGTAGTTGAATATGTCCAGTAAACAAACTAGGAGCAGGGGAGGATGGAAGGAGTAGTAGCAGTGCAGGTAAGCATTAATAAAGTGGTAGTCCAAAAACTGATTGCAACCATGGTTGCTGCAGCATGTGTAATAAATGATGGTGATCTTTCTCCTGCTGAGAAGGAAGTTAGTTAGTCAAAGTCCCACCACTACCACCACCAGTATTATTAATAAACCCTCTAAAACCACTGAAGACAATAAGTCACATTCTAGTGTTGATAGCATAGTGGAAGAAGGTGTAACAGTTCAACCAACTGCTGCTATTGAAAGTGAGACAAACAAGCACAACACTTGTCCTGAAAGTAATAGCGAACGTTGTGAAAATCACTCTAGGGGAAAAGTAAAAAGAAATTGTTTGAGACCTCTACAAGCCTAGAGTAATATAAAAGTAGTGGGAAATAATTGGCAAGCGATACTGAGAATGACCTAATGATGACTAATGATGATGCAGATGTAGAATCTCTCCCTCCAGCATCCTCCTCTGAGTGATAGATAATGATATGGCCAGAAAGTTAGCTGAAAGGTAAAGGCTCAATCTTCCACCACTGAAAATGATCACTGTTTCTGTTTATAAACTGAGAAAACATATGAAAAGTCTGACCCTGCCAAAAATACACAGTCATCCTGTTAGTCATCATCAGCTCCATCACTGCTTTCAAGCCCCACTCAGCCACACATATACTAGTGTTGAGTAACCAGCAACAACACAGTTTATCAACATCCACAACCCTAGTTATGATGAGTGCCTCTGCTGCTGTTGGAAGTTCAACACCTTTGACACCAAAAGCTAACCATGTTGCTATTTGTTGTCTGTGTAAAAAGCATGTGAGCAGGGGAAAAGCAAACTCACACAGAGGCAACTCCTCACTGAGACCCAACTTGAAGCACAATCACAAGTCTGATTGGGAGACACACCATCCACATTTCAGAGGTGCCTCAACCAGCAGTGCCAGAAGCACTCCTAAAAGTTCCTGGGACTCTGGGGTACATAATAGAAGTAATGATGTTGATGTGTCAGAGAGTGGTCCAAAAGTTTGTTCATTCAAAATAACACAAATGGCTCTAGCTTCAGAGTAGTATGAGTTTGCTGTAGGAGACAACAATAGTCATTGACTGCCTACACATGTTGCCGCAACCAACACCCCCTCCTCTAGTCATATTGTTAAAGCAATAAAGTTCTCCTGTTCTCCTGCAAATGTACTGCCAACTCACACGTACTGAGTTCTTGAGAGGGATGTGAAAAACTTCACAAAAATAATCCCAGAGTACACCTGTGGAATGGCAAAGTTGCCAAGATGCTGGCAGTTGGCATGTTTCCATCTTCTTTTGTTGAAAATGGAAGTTTTAGAGAACTGATGTGATGTGTAGCTCCTCACTGGCAGATTCCAAGATGCAGTTATTTTTCAAGGATGGATGTGCCCAAATTGTATAAGCAGGTAGTTAGTGTGGTAGACAAAGGGCTGGAAAACTCATACGGCAAGAAAATCCACCTCATAATACAAATATGGACAAGTGGGCAGAATGCAAACTATATTATTGTCATTGCTCATTGGTTTCCCTCTAACCACCAGTGGGCAGCACTTCTAACTTTCAGCATCAGGTGACAGCTCGTAATCTTGCCTCTGGTTCTGGCAGTATGATTAAAAGATATCAGCAGAATAGTATATACCATCACCTCACCACCTTTTGCATACGAAGTTTTGAGAGACAGTCCCACAAAGCCAAAATTTATTAAATAAACAAGAGCAGGTGATAGAGGAATGGCTTGTACCCCGCTCCTTTAATGCTGGCTTTGTGTCTGCTTATAATGGCTCCACAATAATAGCTACATTGAGAATAGGTGCTATTGTGAATGTACTCTGGTTTAGCCATGTTTTTAATTTAGTTGTGACCAGATTCCTGTCAGAAATCTTAACCTTAAGAGAGAGATTGAGAGAGAAAGAAAGATAAGCTAAATATCACCCACAAAATTTGTGCCCGTTTTAGCAACACCTATAATACATTATGGGCTCGATCTAAATGTTGGCGTCAACAGAAAAAACTGGTGACGGTGGTTTTGAAAGTAAATTATGCTATGCAAATATTCCCACAAGTAAGAAATAACGGCAGTTTTGAAAACACAACGCTCGTCAAAATATCGCCCATTGAGAACAATGGAAAAGCTAACCCTAGAGCCATTCAAATGTTTGCGGTAGGGATAAAGAGAGTTAAATTGAAATATTTACAGCAAGAAATCTAACACGCATTTTTTTAGCCACACAACATCCAGCTCAGAGTAGAAAACCACTGTAGAGGAAAACAAAACAAAGAAGCAGTTCATTCAAGTACATAACCCAAGCATACAGAGGAAACATTTTAACCCCTGCAATGTCAATAAATATACCAACAGGGCTGAGAACAGTGGTTCACAATCCCCCCATCCAAGGCACCACTAACATGCAATCTGGATTTCCAAGGTCAACCCTTGAAGTTAGAAAGGGCTTAGTGAAAGGAACAATGAATGGATACATAGTTATTAGTAGGTCTCATAGTGGGAATGACAAGAAGGAGATAATTGTGCAGAATAACCACTAGAAACATACATCAGAGAATACATGTCATCAAAAGCAGTTGAAATCTGTAAGGGAATAGTCAGGCACCCTGAGCTCGCACTCATAGCACACTAAAGAGCCACGGCACAATGGTTGTGAAACACTGGCCTAAGCCATACAAAACAAATCAAAGAAAAACTACAGGAACCCAGCAACCCCACAGGAACAAGGGGAACACAAAGCAGCACAACATAAGCCATCCCAACACACCTTTGAACAACAGGGGTTAACACACAACACAACATGCACATCTGCCACTCAAACAACTAACGAAGCTCACCTATGTAACCTCAGCAGTCAATGGAGACAAAACACACACCTGACAGGTGCATGCCAATTACACATAATCACACCACTAACCACAGACTCACCAGCAAACAATTACCTGGATAACACACACCTTACCATTAGTCCATTATGACCTCATGACTGATCATGGACAACACCTTATTGCTGTTTAAAAGTGACAGCCCACCCTCCTCAGATGTAGTGTGAGAGAGAGACTGACAGAGAGACAGACTAACACCAGTATGTACACATACTTGTACTTAAGACAACAGCAGAGCAAAGGCATGAGAGGGCTAGGGCTCACCATCCTCCTCCAAGCACTCCTGTCCAACAGCCGTCACCGCAACTGTTGATGCTCCGGCTGAAGAGCCATCCCCACCTGGAGGACAGCACCTGCCAGCAGCACCCCAGCTGCCACAACAGGATGTCCCCCAGCTGCCACAGGGAGCTGTGGAGCAGCAGAGGGATGGGAGACAACTGGCAAGGCCCAGGATATACCGCACAAGGGTCATGCTGCTGGGAATGACAGATGCTGAAGTCAGAGACCGCTACAGATTGACATCAGAGAGCATCATAAACCTATATGAGGTCATAAAGGATGACATAGATCCTGTTTACAGTGAAAACCTTGCCCTAACAGGATTGCAGAACTAATGTGTGCCATCTACTTCATAGCAAGTGGATCATTCCAATCCACAGAAGGATACATATCTGGCATGTCCCAGTCCACCTGCTCCAGGGCACTGACTCAGGTGTTGACAGCACTAAAGAGGAAGGCAAGTGCCTACTTCCACTTCCCTATAACAGACATGGAGTGGGCACGGGTTAAACATGCCTTCTACGCTAGGGATGGAATGCCCAAGGTCATGGGTGCCATTGACTACACAAAAGTGCGATTTAGAGCCCCAGCACAAGAGCCACATCTATACATGAACAGAAGGAGTTGCCACTCAATAAATGTCCAGATTGTGCGTGATGCTGGGATGAAGATCAGTAACCTGTGTGCCAAATTTCCTGGGAGTTGCCATGACTCATATATCCTCAACAACTCCTCTGTACAAAGGGACTTCAAGAACGGGACACATACAGGAGGATGGCTGCAGAGTGAGTCAACAGAGAACACACACCACCACATCCACAGGTGCACGCACATGACATATGTACACACACACGTCAGTATGTGCATGACACGCAAGGGTGGGGGGATTCACAAAGAGGTGATAAAATGGTGATAAAGTGCAGATGATTCTCCCACATCATCATGTCTCCACTTCCTATGTTATGCCATGGAGCCCATGTACTCAGATCCCTTCAACCGTGGATATCTCTGTGCATGGAGAGGTCATCTGCATTATATCACCTCCTCATCACTGCTTTGTGTATATCCCCCCATGAGTACATCATCCATGTAACGTGTGATTCTCATGACACCGTGTTACTCCTCAAATACAGGTGATGCTGGCTATGGGTGCAAGACTTGGCTGCTCAGGCCAATTGCCAATCCCCACACACCTGCTGAGGAGTGCTGCAATGAGGCACATCTCTGGACCAGGAATGCCCCTGAGTGCACCTTTGGGCAACTCAAAGCCAGGTTCCATTGCCTGGATCACTCTGGTGGTGCTCTGCAATATGTATCTGGTAAAGTATGTGATATAATCCAGGCATTTGCCCTATTACATAACATTGCTGTGGACACACGTCTCGTGGAGGATGTTGAGACACACCAGCCAATGGAGGTCCCTGTTCCCATTGATGGAGAGGAGTATATGTTGAGTGGGACTCAGATACGAACCAGGCTCACCCGGGGCTACTTCACCTGTGAGTACCATGCGTGTGTGAGCATGGTTGTGCTTGTGGAATGCATACAAACGCACGCAAACAAAACATAATTATCTGTTTCTCTCCACATGATGACCCAACAACACAGTCCAAGCATGTCAAGGACATCATCCTCCAACCTGGTATCAAAGGTAAACCATATTGTTCATGTATATCACATACTGAGTTGTACTGATGGAAAACTACTAGTGTTGAGCGAGCGTGCTCGGCCGATGCTCGGATCGGCTCGAGCATCGCTCTGCTCGGCACATGGCGGTACTCGTCGAGTACCGCCATGTGCTCGCCCGCCATGTTTGGGTGGCGGGGATCTGTGCCGGATGAGGCACAGATCTGAAGACGCTCCGCTGGACCACCAGGGACTGGAGGTACGGGGGCATTGCGGAGATGAAGGGGGCATTGCGGAGATGAAGGGGGACATTGTGGAAGAGGGGCATAGACTCTATGCCCCTCTTCCACAATGTCCCCCTTCATTTCCGCTATGCCCCTCTTCCACAATGTCCCCCTTCATCTCCGCTATGCCCCTCTTCCACAATGTCCCCCTTCATCTCCGCTATGCCCCTCTTCCACAATGTCCCCCTTCATCTCCTCTATGGCATAGAGGAGATGAAGGGGGACATTG
Source organism: Rhinophrynus dorsalis (assembly GCA_037306005.1). Taxonomy (NCBI): domain Eukaryota; kingdom Metazoa; phylum Chordata; class Amphibia; order Anura; family Rhinophrynidae; genus Rhinophrynus; species Rhinophrynus dorsalis. Next base: position 224,021,396 of record CM074719.1, on the reverse strand, counting down.
TGGAAGAGGGGCATAGCGGAGATGAAGGGGGACATTGTGGAAGAGGGGCATAGCGGAGATGAAGGGGGACATTGCGGAGATGAAGGGGGCATTCAGAGATGAAGGGGGCATTCAGAGATGAAGGGGGCATAGCGGAGATGAAGGGGGGCATTGACCAGGCACCCTCCCCTCATCAGAGCAGGGGGTGCCTGGTGTAATGCTCGTGTCGCCCCATTCATTTGAATGGGGCTCGGGTGCTCGGCCGAGCACTCGAGCCTCAGGGGGTGCTCGGTCAGAGCACCCGAGCATCGGGGTGCTCGCTCAACACTAAAAACTACATCTACCAAGTTGAACATAGCCATGACTCCTGTAGAATCCTTTCAGTCACAGAGGGATATTCATTGTAATGACATGCAATGGATGCCACTCAGGAATACCATGTGTTATCCCCTTGAGTGTTATAGGGGGACACAAAACATTGCAAGGTAATCAGTTGTGTACCCCTCTGGCACTCAGATGGTTCAGGAGATAATGGGCTTGACCTACCTAGCATGTGAGCAATGCCTACTGGGGCAGAATGGGGATGGTTGTTGTGTGTGGTGTTGGCTAAGGTATGGCAGTAACAATCTGTGAGTCAGGTTGCAAGGCCTACCATGCTAACTTGTTTGTGGGTGAGTGTGTGTGTGTGTGTAGCAAAGTGAATATGCCGCTCCATTGCTTGTCAGTGTGTTGTCTAGGTGTCATGACCATATGAGGTGTTCATCAAGGGGATGACAAGCAAACATATGTATGTGTGTGTAATGTAGACCCTGAGCACACACATCTCATCAGTATGTAGATCGAGATCCATGAAATAGCCCCTCTGTTTCATGGGTCTTGGTTTACACACTGATGTGTGCGCCCGCTCACATATGCATATGTCTGCTTGCCATATCCTTGATACAAAACCCATAAGGTCGTGATGACTGGATAACACCTTGACAAGCAATGGATTGTTCACTCCTTGTCAAATAACAAAGCTTTACCCGTGGAGTGCCAGTAAGGTCTCCAAAACATTGCTGGCCCATCACGTCTGACATGCAGTTTGTATAGGTGACTAGGTGGTTAGTCAGGGTCAACTGCTGGGCTTCCACTGTCCTCATGCTGGCCAGGATGTGGGCTATATGGTCCTCCAACCTGTTCAAGGATTGAGCACACCTCCTGGCCACCCGGAGTTGCCTCCTCTGAAGTGCCACACACTCCTGATCCAGGATGACAGTGTTTGCAGGAGTGTGTGTTGATGAGGAAGTAGAGGCCGGTGGTGGGGATGCAATGTGTGTGGCAATTTTCTCCCCCTCAGGCAGTGGAGATCGGGTTGATGGTGGTGGAGAAGCCTGGTGACCCTCAAGGGGGGGAGGACCACCCTGGAGGGACTGTGGGGACATCTCCAGTTCTGGGATTGCCCCTTCACTTTCCTGGGATCTCCCAGAGTGCATTGGTGGTGTGGGTGGTGGTGGCGGGGTGAAAACCTCCCTTGCCTGTGGGCGTTGTGGCTCCCCTATGAGCTCCACATGTTCATACTCCAGGCGCCATTGAAATTTGGATTCCTGGTTCCATGTGTTCATGTGGCTTGTGTGGTGGCCCATATGCTGCCTGCTGTGGCATGGCCACTCTCTCTGGCATCCAATGCCTACTCATCTGTGGTGGTGGTGTCTGGTAGGCCGGCTGCAGCTTCAGAGGAGGTGGTGGTGGTAGTGGTGCCTGGTAGGCCAGCTGCTGCTGCAGAGGAGGTGGTGGTGGTGCCTGGTAGGCCAGCTGCTGCTGCAGAGGAGGTGGTGGTAATGGTAGTGCCTGGTAGGCCAGCTGCTGCTGCAGAGGAGGTGGAGGTGCCTAGTAGGTCAGCTGCTGCTGCTGTGGAGGTGGTGGTGGTGGTGCCTGGTAGGCCAGCTGCTGCTCCAGATAAGGTGGTGGTGGTGGTGCCTGGTAAGCTGGCTGTTGCTACAGATGATGTGGTGGTGATAGAGCCCGGGATGTGGTTGGCTCATCAGAGGAGCTTGTCCCAGGGTCCCACGCATATGCAGGCATGTATGTTGTGTAGCGAAATGACATGATATGATTAGTAATGTGAGCTATGACAGGAGTGCTGCAAGACTATGACAATAACATGTGAACTGTTGAGTTGCATGATGGTATCCATTGCATTGCTTCGCAATGCATTGGTTACCATCCTGACACACACTGATTGCTGAACCTGACAGGATATAATACATTGATTCATATAACCTACAGTGGTGTAGTTTTAGTCATCATGTGTATCCTGAGGTGTGAATATGGCAAGGCATCCCCATGCATCTGGATACACATGGTGAACAAAACTGGACCAACATACCTTGATACAAGCCCATTGCATTTACATCACCTGGGCCTCAACAGCAAACACACTAGGGACTCTGGAAACATCAATGCACCAGTGATGTCCAATGACCACTGAGTCCAACCAATGATGTCAGCAACACTAACAGACACAGCAAGCACACCAGCAAACATGCATTGTGGAACCCAACAACCCAATCAGCTGGAGGACACATCAAACAGACCCCAGGACACCTAGAATCCAAACACACAGCAAACATGGGCAGGGTTATGCAATACGATTGGAGATTACGTCTACGTTTTCCTATGTTATGCTATGGAGCCTAAGCACTGATATTTCTCAGGTTGTTTAAATCTCAGTGCATTGGCTCCACAGACTAACACAGGGATTGCAGAAGTGATAACACTGCAGTTGTCATGTACACATTGTCACCTCTTTTTTCCACCGTAGTGAATGTCCCCCTCTGGCATGGTTGAGTCTTTGGAATCACACATGTCCTGCAGAGTGGTAATGGCAGTGGATGCCCCCTGGCCATCCACACCCTTCAGGCTACATATGATACAAATAGCAGAACCTTGACTATTCCTCTTGGACTAGTTACATACATGTACAATGCCTAGGCCTGACATGCAGTAACAATACTCCAGAACATGTAATTTCCCCTCCTTCTATTTTCCATAACCCTTTGATTGCCAGGGGACTAGCCAATGTATTGTCAAACAATGCATTGCTTATCCCTGTGGCACTCAAGGGGTTGTATGCTGACCTCTTTGTCACTCTATGTATGACATTGTGATACACATAACAGTTAGATCTTTGACTGACACATGACGGTGTGCATTGCTTTTGTGCTGTGCATGATGCTGTTGGAGACAGCATGAAGGGGGTTCAACAGGGACTTGACCATTACCATTCAGGCTGGGTTTGAGAAGTATTCTGTCCTTGTTTGAAGTCCCTCCAAGTGCTGAATTTGTGGTGTGGAATGCTGTTCATGTCTTCAGGTGTCACTGTGTTGGCCTAAGTATGGTAGATGTCCAGTTTGGTGTGATATGTATGTAGGCCTTGATGCACTTACCAGTGGTCTGAAGGCTCCTTTCATCCCCGGTGTCACTCCATCCCAAGATCCCCTGCACCACTGTTGCAGATAGGGTCCTGTGCACTACCTCCTCCCACTTGTCGTAGTCCATGCACAGGGGCGGACCACCCCCTGTGCCAACAGCATGCAGAGCCTCCTGGTCCATTTTCTTTTTCACCTTGGCCTTGCAGTCTGCCCACCTCTTCTTTACAGCATCCAATGACCGTCTGCACCTGGACACTGCACTCACAGCAACCAGGACCTCCCTCCATGCAGCTTTTTTCTTGGCCCCCATGCCAACAACCTTCCCCCTGGGGAACAGGATCCTCTCCCTCACAATGACAGCCTCCACCAGGATGAGGTTCTCCTCCTCTGTGAATTTGGGGTCTCTCATCCTGTCCTCCTCCTCACCCCTAGAGGTTCTTTGAGAGCCCTGACTATGGCTCTCCAGCCCTGCCTGTGCTGGCCCTGGCTGTGCATGGTGCACCCCATGTCCTACCCCTCATCTCACTCTCTCTCCTCTGACCCTGCACTATGAGTGCCTACTATGGCATGGCTCCCCCTCCTCCCCAGCAATCTCCCTCTTCCTTCCCTACCCTGACCGGGGATGCCCACCTTCTCCTCTTCCTCCTCTCCTCCTACTCTGCCAATGCCTCTCTCCTCCTCCCCTCTCCATTTCTCTCACCCACTCACACACAGGCACTCACTCAGGCCCTCACACACTCACTCACTCTCTGTCACTCACATGCTCTCACAGACTCACACTGTCAAAAAAAGTTTAAAGTGTATGTGGTTTACTATGAAAAAAAGGGCTATGTGTGTATGTGTGTTTGCATACATGTTGTGGATATGTGCTAAAGTCTGTTATGTGTCATTTTAAGGTGTGCAACTCTCCAACAACTCCTAGTAACTGCTATGTATGCGCTATCTCCCTTTCTCTCAAAGTAACCTCCGCACATGGGTCCTGTGATCTAGCTATTGGAACTCAAAACACAGACAAAGGTGCATCGGTTATTTTGGGTCTATATATAGATTGTTTGACTGAACTTAATACTTTGGGGTGCTGTGATTGGCTGGGGCACTATGTAACATCGGACCTTCACTTCTTTCTTTTATTAGGATGTTTCTCACGTTATGTATTGTGTGTTTTGCGACTGTGATGAGGTCAGATTTTAGGCGACTCCAGTTTTGTAGTTTCTGTGTGTTTTGTAGGCCGTCACCCGTTAGCCTTTCTGGGTAATGGAGTTTTGAATCTCACGTTACCCAGTCTTGGTTAACTCGCGATGGCCTTTTTTTCTTCATGTTGGTTTTATCTACAACATTTGTATCGAGCCCTATATTACATGCAAGAGCATGACAACTTGCTCTATCTCCAGCTGAAAATGGAGGTCCCTACCATGTGGAGTTCAACTTTGCACATGCTAGAGCAGAATAAGGCCTTTAATGCATACGCAAGACAAAACTGGGTCTTGGAGGGATCCTCTTTGACACCTGGACAAAGTCAACTAATGTGTTATATATATGAGCTACTGAAACCTTTTCTGGAGGCAACCATATTGATTAGTCATGTAGGGGCATGATTTAGAAAAATTATTCCACTCATATATTTACTGCAAAAAAATCTGAAAAGCATAGCTGATGAATCTTACCACAGACATGCACCAGCTGGTGGAGGTCATTCTAGAATGCTTTCAGCAGGATCATCTCATGGTTTCTATTAAAAGTAAAGAGTAATACATTCTTGCCACTTTGCTGAACCCCAGCTTTAAACAAAACATTTCTGCATTTCTGTCAACAAGGAGTCAAGATCAGCAGCATCTCTCTGATGAATGGAATTCTGTCAAATAATATAAAGATATGCTTATAGATAGAGTGGAGTGTTGCATTCTGAAGGATGAGAAAGAGAAACTTAGGGCCAAAAAACTGGTCCCACTTCACTTGAGATGGTTTCAGCATACTTGAAGGATAGCTACATTCTCAGCAGAAATTATGACCCCATGGACTACTGGCAAACAAATCAGTAGGTGTGGCCAGCACTGACAGATACTGTCGTGGAAACCCTTAGTTGCCTACCGGTGAGCGTGGAGTCTGAGCAGACATTCAGTGCAGCTGGTGTTAGGTTGTATTGTAAATGGCCATAGAACATGGCTATCAAGCAGCAGTCCTGAGAGACTTACATTTCTAAAAATGAACCATCACCAGAGAATCATGTAACAGATGTGGACAAAACCACACATGACAGGGAACTTATGCACATGTACTACTAACAGCAGCACAGAGGATGAGTAGGATGAGGAGGGATTTAAAGTGTTCTATATTATGTTTGACCATAATCTGAGAATAGTGCAAGTTTAAAAAAACATAAAGATGATAATACAAGTAACTGATCTAGAGATCTGATGATCTATCTATCTATCTATCTATCTATCTATCTATCTATCTATCTCTACATCAGTCAAACTACACCATCAGTCACACCACACCAGTTCACCACCTTCACACCAGTTCACATCTACCACATTCAAAGGAGGTTGTAACTTTTTTGTTAATCTCTTTAAAAATAATCATCAGCACTATGCAAGTATAGCAGCAGGCTTGCAGAAAGAAAACCATAAAACATATATATTTTGCAGGCTTATGGAAACTAAATCATTCAACATAGTACAGAAAGGCTAAGCTTGAAACAACAGAGTGTGTGGGGGCTTAAATCAAGGTTATCCCTGAAAAAAATTGTATGTATGTATGCCTCAGGCTTGTCAAAAACAAACCCTGAGAAAAAAAATGTATGTAGGGCTGAGGCATTTAAAAAAAACAAGCTCTTCAAACATTTTCTTTGTGGGACTCTAGCTTGTAAAAAACAAGCCCCAAAAAATTATTAAGTGCCAGCAATGCTAGAGGATGAGGTGGCAAATGGCATTTGGGAGATTCTGGCATTTGCTACTGCTGTAATTGCTGTCACTGAGTCATCTAAGCAGCAGGACACTTAGTCTACTGTATGGGACTGGGGCACAGCAACCACACCACAATAAGCCCCCATACCACTTTAGGTGCATCTACAGAGAAGACATCGGCCAAATATGCTTCTCCTCAGTGGTATAGAATGCCTGCAGGTACTTCTTGATACCCTGCATTTGATTACTCTCTACAACAGTGCCATGTGTGAGCAGCACACCACAGAATGTGCAATGGGTGGACACAAACTGACAGATCCTCACATTTACAGTCTCACTGTCAGCTGGTAGAGAAGGTAATAGAGGCAAAGGTGGTATCAAGAGGTACAGGGAGAGTGTGTATATCTTCCTGCACCCGGACCCTAGCACAAGAAGACGATGAAGATGCAGGTGTTAAGTTCATCATCAAACTTTCAGAATGGTTTTCTCTAGTCTTCCTCTGGACTTTTTGCCCTGTTCTTTCTGCCTTTTTGGAGGGACAAAGAGGACAGTGACAGTGGCTCTTAATTTCTTTTTTTGGGCATTGACTTTTGCATTCTTAACATAACTTAACTACGTTATCAGGCAAAGTACAAAATGCAGTCACTAATGACTGCACTGTGCCTGCTCCAAGGAAAAATTCTTCACACTTGCTCACTTTAGTATACTCCTACGGATTCTGAAAATTTCACTAATAGCACATAACTGAGTCCGCACTATCACGGTACCCGTGCTATTTGGCGACATTCTGTCAATATTTCACTCCTGCTTACGCTATTGGCTAATCTGTTATTGTCCAGCCCAGTATTTGTCCTTAAATACTGGGTTCTGGCACTTCTCCGGGGGCCCTTTTGTGGTGTTTCAGTACCAGCGCTTGTTCGTGATCCTTGTGAGCTCTCAGTGGATCGACCCGGCCTGCCTGACTACTCTGCATCTGGTTTCCTGCCTGTGCACCGACTCAGACTGCTTGACCATTCTGCTTCTCGTCTCTGTCTGTGTATCAACCTGGATTGGCTGACGTTACTGCTCTGTGTACCAACACGGCCTGGCTGACATTCCTGCTCCGTGTACCAACTTGGATTGGCTGATGTTCCTGCTCTGTGTACCGACATAGATTGGCTGACGTCCCTGCTCTGTGTATCGACTTGAATTGGCTGATGTTCCTGCATGGTATACCGACTCGGACTGTCCTACGTTCCTGCTCTGTGTGGATCCTGCCCAGTTGGGATGCTGTGGGGCCACGCCTCCTCTGCACGCTCTGACCGGTCTCCGATTAGGGTAGTGCTAGTCCTTTGCTGTCTCCGGACAGCTCTGCAGATTGGTCTCAGTTGCCTCCGTGTCGCCCAGGCGACATTCCTATTTGTCTGCCTTACGTGCAGTTCCAGGTTGGGTGCCTCTCAGGGCGAGTTGCTCAGTTTCCGTTATTGCTATGGCAGTGCTCATGTTGACCATATTCCGTTACTGCTATGGCAGTGCTCAAGTTGCTCAGTCTCCGTTAATGCTACGGCAGTGCCCAGTTGCTCAGTCCCCGTTACTGCTACGACAGTGTTCAAGTTGCCCAGTTTCCGTTACTGCTATGGCAGTGCTCATGTTGCTCAGTTTCCTTTACTGCTATGGCAGTACTCAAGTTGCTCAGTCTCCGCTACTGCTACTGCAGTGCTAAAGTTGCTCAGTCTCCGTTACTGCTACGGCAGTGTTCAAGTCGCTTAGTCTCCGTTACTGCTACGGCAGTACTCAAGTTGCTCAGTCTCCGTTACTGCTACGGCAATCCACAATTGTCTGGTATCCATTATCTTGAGCGTTACTTGAGTTGAAGCTCTCACCTTTGATTGAGCTTCTTAAAGGGCCTTTCACTATTAGGGCCTGTCAACATTCTCTGCCTAATATTAACCCATTCAGTACTGATAAACTGAGGCTCACACAAGAGCTGCCTGACCTGTGTCAGTATATTGTTCTCTGGACTATCTACATATACTGGACCTGTGTGGGCCTACCTCTGTATAACCTGTCTTGTGTCTGTACTATATTATGGATATATTACAGGACCTGTGGGGGTTATTGTGTTCTTTATTGTTCAATAAAATTGTGTTTTATCCAAACATACTGTGTCTGTGTGTCGAACAAACCGTTACACGCACTCACCTCATTTAACACTACAATCATATTACATCCGTTAACTCCCTGGATCATATTTATGTTTGCTGATGTCATCAATACCTTACTGATGCTCACTGTCTTGTTCCAGTTGCTTATAGTTTATTGTCAACATTTGTAACTCAGACAAGGAATCTATATGCACAATTAGCCTTTCATTTGTTGTCATTGCTCTTTATTTTAATCTTTTATCTTGTTTTATCTCAATAATGCCTTAAAAAAATAAAAAAACTTCAGTATATGTGTTTATAAATTAGTCTGTGTAAATAAAATACTTTGGTCTTGCGCTACATCATTTATTTAGTTACATATTGAGGGGTCAATGTGTCATTTCCTTTTTTTATTCTAAGCTCCAGCACCAGTCCTGCTCAGTTACCTCAAAAGTGCCTAATTTCTAGCCATTTGAGGCACTATGATATCTATTCTCTATTTATCTCTTTCTCACAATCACAGTGAGGACGATAGAAGGAGAGAACACTGACAACACTGTAGTAGCGATCACATGTGCCGAGCTACCAGGAAAAGGATGAAATGGACTGCTCCAGTTCTGGACCATCATCCAGGAAATGTGTGACAATCCTGACAAGTCATTAGTCACGAAGGGGTGAAAATTCATGAGAAGGTATTTTATATAGATCTGAATTTTTAATCTCACTACCAGAAATGTATATAACCATTGTCTCTTCTGTGGTCTTCTGCTGCCTTTTACTTTCTCTCCACTACTTCTACACCACTAAATACATCTTCTTTTTATTTATTGCCCAATTTGGTTTTCACTTTCTTCCCCTCTCCATTCTCCAGATTTCACTGTTGCATCCTAGTACTACCTTACATTGGATATCTGCATTGTCTTAAAGTGGATGTGTCACCTATGTATAACACAGCATAAATAGTTAGGCAACATGTCAAATACTATATAACATAGCATAAATAGCAAGGCTACATATTGAATACTACTAAAATGGTATTCATTTTTTTTTTACGTTTTATTTAGTGTAAATTTAACTTAGAAATTTTGGGCTGTAGCTACTTCCGCATAGACTGCTCTGCCTCTGCTCTCCTCCCTCGTACGATGGCGGAGGCTTCGGTCTGTAAGATGGAGAGGACTCATTGGCTAGATATCGATCTCTACCAATGAGACCACTCCATCTTACAGACAGAAGCCTCCGTCATCAGAGGAGAGAAGAGAGCAGAGGCAGAGCAACGGACTGCAGTTACAGAGCAGGTAACTGCAGTTTATGTGAAAGTCGATGCAGCCCAGACTTTCTAAGTTAAATTTACACAAAATAAAACTTACAAAAAAAATGAATACCGTTTTAGTAGTATTTGATATGTAGCCTAACTATTTATGCTGTATTGTACATAGGTGACACATCCACTTTAAACATAATTTGTGATTCAATACTGCTTGACCTGAAGAATAGAACTGATCTCTCAAATGAGTGTCTTAAAATTGTTAGTCCAAATAAAAAAGTATCAAGTCCTCATGTTTTTGCATCACTTGAGCTATAAAGAAATAGTACACGTTAATTAAAGCCCTGAAGAGCTATCAGGACAGTGGACAGTGCCACTGTAGAATTTCAGGCCACTGTGATACAGCACCTAAAAAATTCAAGTTTGAGCTGTAATAACATTTGAATAAAACACCTTACAGCAGTGAGAGTATTCTTGTTTTACTCAGAGAGATAAACACTACAATAAATATTTTTTTACATATTAAGTATTACTATCCCTTTAAAAATTAGAGCTCACATCCCCAAGATATTTAGCTAGAAAATTATGATTTTGCTCATGTGAAATACATGTTTTGTGCATGGAGCAGACTTTGAGTCGAGCAACTCCTAGTTTCATAACATTCACCTTAGACTGACCAAGCATAAGTAGCATGCTTGATTGATAAAAAACTGGCGGTAGTTTGCAAGGCACTTTGCAATTAAATTTCTTACCCCGGCTTATTTCTAGGAGATATACTCTATGGGCCACATGGAGACTCTCCCTCCTCTTCTCCTTTCTTTTTTTTTTCCTTTTCTTCTTCTTCTCCCCCCCCCTTCTACACTATAATCATTTAGATTCCTATTACATTGACCCACCTGACTGCTTCACTTATGAATACTCTCACATTATGTCTTACCACTTGTACTATTTAACAATATAGTTGATCTTTATTAACCTATTTTGTTCATCAAAATGCTTCTAATCCTCTTGAACTTCAATAAAGCTCTTTAAAAAAGAAAAAAAAAAGAAGAATGTGTACTAAGCAGATGAGAGCTTTTGCCAAATTGTTGATCATGCACAAAATTGTACATATCATAGGGCAAAGATATATCTATTGATCAAATCAATATAGAAAAAATGTAATGACTAGATAAAATAAAATACAATAAAAAAAATAATGATCATGCGTAAGTAGTTCACTTGATTATCAAAAAACCCCTCATAAATTAAAAAACAATCAACAAAGAAAGCCTAGATTATAATTCTCACTCATGAGTATGCAATTTCTAGGGCTGTCCAGGTTCACCCCTCAAGAATTTCAAACAATCCAAGGATTTCCATGTTTGAGCACAAGTGAGCCAATCAAAATGAATGATCCACTGATTAACTCATATGTCAGGGAAATCCTTAAATCCTAGTCTGTTGGTAGCCCTTGAGGCTCAAACTTGGAAACTAGTTTTATAGTCCATATGTGCTTTTATAACATGTACATTTTTGTGATCTGTCTATCTTTCTGTCTGTCTATGCATTTGCATGTGTGTTTGTGTGTGTAATATGTATATTATGCATACAGAAACACACATGCATGCTATAGTGGATTCATACTTATCTAGCCAGTTTTGACCAAGTCTGTATTGCAGCATATAGTTACATGACTTTTACCTTATTTTTTATTACATTTTCTGTCTCTCAAAGCCATCCTGCAAACAGACAGTAGTATTCGTTGTCAGGTCCTTAGGTCATCTGTATGAATGCATCCCAGGCTGATGACAGCAGAAAATCATTACAGTGCAATGACCAAGGATTTCCTTGTTTGAGCACAAGTGAGCCAATCAAAATGAATGATCCACTGATTAACTCACATGTCAGGGAAATCCTTAAATCCTAGTCTGTTGGTACCCCTTGAGGCTCAAACTTGGAAACTCGTTTTATAGTCCATATGTGCTTTTATAACATGTACATTTTTGTGATCTGTCTATCTTTCTGTCTATGCATTTGCTTGTGTGTTTGTGTGTGTAATATGTATATTATGCATACAGAAACACACATGCATGCTATAGTGGATTCTTACTTACTTATCTAGCCAGTTTTGACCAAGTCTGTATTGCAGCATATAGTTATATGACTTTTACCTTATTTTTTATTAAGTTTTCTGTCTCTCAAAGCCATCCTGCAAACAGACAGTGCTATTCGTTGTCAGGTCCTTAGGTCATCTGTATGAATGCATCCCAGGCTGATGACAGCAGAAAATCATTATAGCGCAATGACCAATGACTGGTTTCATATGAAATGAACATCAAGGCTTGATTTCACAAGCACAAAGAGGGGCTTATGAGTCTCTGGTGAACCTTGACATCCTATATGGAATTATAGGTACAAAATCTGTTAAATAGCCTGGTCAATTTTGTGGAATCCTCTATTCATACCAGACGTGTTAATTAACCCTGAAGTAAGAAAGCAGGATTCCTAAGAAATGTTATACCCGTTAATAAATAATTATTCTGTTGGTCTGGAAATACATTTTTGCAGCATTTATTTTTATTTCTTATGACATGGCTCAATTTTAATTGACAAACATAAAGCTGTACTGTGTAATTTAGGTTAAAAAAAGTATATTTGGGCCTTACGTTCAAAAGAAACATGCAGTAAATCTGGAACTAGAAATTCTAATTGTTTTATATTGGGGTTTTAGCCCACTCAATGCACTGCTTTTCAAAATGCTGGCAGCCTCTTTAGCATTTAAGGGGTTAAAATGATTTAAAAATCTAAGTGAATCTGGTTCACTGTCAGGAAGCGTGGCTGGAAGCATTGCTTCCATCACTGCCACTGTGGCTTAGGAGGAAGTAGGGGTAAAGCAAACAGCTAAAAAAAAAGTCATAATTCATGGTTGGGCATTTTGTAAAAACAGCAAAGATTTTAAGGGCATTATTTAAAGCAGATTTTTGGGTGAAAAAGCAGACAGCCACGTGGTTTTCACAACCACAACGGGACCTTTCACCCACCCCTAATTTGGACCAGCTTCCAGGACTCCTCCAACTACATCGCTAAAGAGATACCGGACTGACAAAGCGAAGGTGAACCAGGGACACAGATCGAAGGCTACCAGAGGTTGGGACCTCTTATATACATAAAGCCCAAGATGGGAAAAATATGAGTACATTGATTGTTATTTGCTTTTATCCATTGTAATAAATATACTACACTTAGATTGGATTTTATTCTCTTCTGTGCTTCTGTGTACTTTTACACTTTTCTCGACTATACATACCTAGTGAATAGGGTTGGAAATTTCATACTTTTTACAAATTTCAGTAGAAATGTAAAAATTGCAAATTTTTTCCTTTATTGCCACATTCTACAAACATTTGTACCCATCATGCTAAGGGTAGAAAGGAAAATGGCACCGCATTGGATGTGATGGGTTATCGTCTTTCCAAAATGGTGCTTTGACTACCTTTTCTTCTTTTCTGTAGTTCTTATAACCATTTTAGTAAAGGCAAGTCACTTTGGAAAAATTGCAAGAAAAATATTTGTTCACCCCAGGTTTCAGTACAAATGTAAGGGTAGAATTGTAAAAATTGCCAATTTTTTCCTTTATTGCCACATTCTACAAACATTTGTACCCATCATGCTAAGGGTAGAAAGGAAAATGGTACCGCATTGGATGTGATGGGTTATCGTCTTTCCAAAATGGTGCTTTGGCTACCTTTTCTTCTTTTCTGTAGTTTTTAGTAAAGGCAAGTCACTTTGAAAAAATTGCAAGAAAAATTAGAGATTGTAGTTTCTGTAGTTTTGTGCTTCTGGCACCCGTACAGTATGTTGACTTATACCAGAGGATACCATTTTCCTCATAAGAGCATTGGCCATTTAATATAATTGGAATTTCTGTAATTTTCATAGATGTCAGTACATTTGAAGGGGTGGAAAAGTATAAAAAAATTCCATTTTTTTTAACTTTTGTGCAACTTTCTGGAAATATTTGTTCACCCTAGGTTAGAGGTAGAAAGACAAGTGACTCCTCATTTGGTGCATTTCATTATCTTCTTTTCCAAAATGTTATGCTTTTTTCACTTCTGTAGATGTTGTAACCATTTTAGTACAGGCAAGTCATGTTTGAAAAAAATATAAGAAAAATTTGAGATTGTAGTTGGTATAGTTTTATATTATTGGCATCCCCTAAAGTATGTCAACTTATATCCCTGGGGAGTCATTTTTTATCTTAAAAACACTGGATAATTAATACAATACAGGTTGAGTATCCCTTAGTTGAAATGCTTGGGACCAGAAGAATTTTGGATATCGGATTTTTGAATATTTGCATATACATAATGAGATATCTTTGGGATGGAACCCAAGTCTTAACAGAAAATTCATTTATGTTTCATATACACTTTATACATACAGTCTGAAGGTAATTTTATACAATATTTTTAATAATATTGTGAATGAAACAAAATTTATGTACAATGAACCATCAGAAAGCAAACGTGTCACTATGTGGACAAAAATTTTGGTTTTTGGAATATTTCGGATTTTCGGATAAGGGATGCTCAACCTGTAGTAAATTCAATAGTTTTCAAAGATTTAAAAACATTTGAAGAGGTGAAAATTTAGAAAAAAAATGTCTTTAGCAACACATTCTGCAAACAAACCACTGGCACTCAAAGAGTTAAATATGAACATGTGTATGCCCTACATGACTGCCTATAATACCCACATACATATGTTTTCAAGTTTAGGTTTTGGTTATATAATTTGGCCAAAATGTGCTCAAGCTTGCTGGCCATGACACCACACCCCAATTTATGCAACTCGTAACTAATACATTTTACCATATCATATGATTTGCTAACTGTTCCATATTAAAAGCTTTTAATATGCTTTTTAGCTCACAGTGACCTGCCATTAGAGCACACCTGTACTGAGTGGGCGGTGACTTCAAAACCTTAGACATGTCCACCTTCTTGAAACACAATCCATACCTGCAGAGGTCTACTTCTCCTGCTTCTGTCATAAATCATGAATAATACAACCTTTCAGTATGTGTAAATGTTTTAATTTTTATATATTCTAGTGACAAGGGGGGAGATGTGCTAAGGCGTGATAAAGTGGAGATGACTTATCCAATAATATCACTTCTCCATTTAATAAGTTATTCTATGGAACAATGCACTAAGATTTCTCTAGCTTAGAGCTCATTAGAGGGTAAAATGGCAAGAAAAGCTAATTACAGTAATGCCAATTTTTGTACATTTTAAGCCTCTCCTGCAGTCATCAGCAATTGTGTAAATTTAAAATGCCATTTAGTGTAATATGTTTATACTAGCGTAAAATCCAGTGTACATGGGCCTCTCAGTGCCTGCATTTCTGCACTCAGGCAGTCTCTACTGTGCATGACTGTATCGGACGTTTGGGCAGTCTCTACTGTGCATGACTATATCGGACGTTTGGGCAGTCTCTACTGTGCATGACTATATCGGACGTTTGGGCAGTCTCTACTGTGCATGACTGCATTGGACATTCAGGCAGCCTCTACTGCGTATGACTGCATCGAACAAACATACAGCCGGCCTTTTATATTATAGGATTATCATTGTCATATATTACAATAAAATTTACTAAAATATAGCTAAAAATCTGCTATAATGAGCAGAAATTATTTGAAGGCAACATTGAAGGGGATCTCCACAAATACCTACATTTAAAAAACGTAGTGAAAAGAAGACAGAAAGTAGACCTGCCTGTTTGTGACTGGTGGGGACTGTAGCCCAAACCAGTTGGAGGTAAAACAACTGACTATCCCTGGTTCAGATGGTTTGCCCCAGAGTTTCTCCCATTTTGTTTTGTGCACATCCAGTGATAAAAAGTGTTGTTTGATTTTCAGTACTACAGTTACCTGTTCTTGAATATACGTAAGTACAAAATTAAAATCTTTTTGCAAATGTAACACAATTGGCAATGGAAGTGGGGCTGTTTGCTTTATTGACCAACCAATACTAAAATGCATTCCTTGTTATTTGTAGTTTACCAACAGAATCTCAGAACAACAAACAAGAGGGGCTATACACTAAGGTGTGATAAAGAGGTAATAAAGTGAACATGACTTCTCCAGTGATATCAGTTCTCCAGTTCCTATGTTATTCTATAGAACCTATGCACTAACATTTCCAAAGTTGGAGAAATCATAGTATATTCTCTCCATAGAATAATAGAGGATTTGGAAAAGTGATATAAATGGAGAAGTCATCTCCACATTATCACCTCTTTATCACACCTTAGTGTATCTCGCCCCTGGTGTTCTCTGACATCTTAGAGAAGCAGAAAATTGCAGCTTGCCATTTTCAAATGGATTCCGTACAAATCATTTAAGTAATAGCAGCATTTATACTGGCCGTCTGCCCAGTGCTTTCAGTCACTGCATCCCCAACATACAACGGCCACTGAACATTGCGCCTCACAAACTGCTATACACCCATATTAATTAGGCGTCATGGTCCATTATTAGCTGTCAGAGGCGTAAAGCGTAAAGTAGCAGGGGGATGATTAAATATTTCCTGCTTGTCAGGCCCTGTTGTTAGGTACAATGAGATGTCTCTGATACGATTATAAGCCTAATTGTATCAGAGCCAAAACAAATGCGCACTCATCACAGACCAGCCTGGAAGTACAAGTATCCAGATCTGAGAGAGATAAGTAATCTGGGAATCTTGTTTTCTAAAGACTCCCTCAGGATTGCAGTGTATCAGTTTAAAAGAAAAATAAACTGACTGATTAATATACCAGTCAATGTGGAAATCTTAAAATAGTGTAATTCTTGGGAAAACCAGCTGCATCAGGAGAAATAAATAAAAATTACCATTGATTTAAATGAGGCTTTTATCCAGTGAATGCTAACGAGGTATCATATACAGTGTTTCTCAATGCGTTGTAGTTCTCCCTAATATTCAAGTGGTTAAAGTCCATTTAAAATTAATGGGAATGGTTTTATATTTGTTCCCTGTGCTTTAACTGGGTTTGCCCGTAGCCACTTCAGTAGTGCTTTAAAAGAAGCAGTATGAAAAAGTATAAATTGTATGGCGTTTCCTGGTGAATAAAATAAGTGTACTCCCACTACTGATAGATGCATATTTTCAAGTTATTACTGTTTAGACCTGTGTTTTTTTACATTAGCAGTGCCCTCTAGTGATCAAATTCCAATTAATTATTCTGTTACATTCTAATGGAGAAGAAAGTCAGTGACTTACAGTTCTTCGCAGAATGTGAAAGAAACTGCAGAGTCATTTCCTGTCAGATCAGTCAGGAAGTAAACACAGTAAATTCACTTCCTGGTTATTTCAACTGTTATAAATTTTGAATTAAACAGCTGACAGTGGTAGGAGTGCCCTTGTATTACTCAGCATGAAAAGCTCTATCACATATAGGTTTTCATTACAAAAGTTTACTGCTCCTTTAAACATGTGCTCCATGTGCATAAATTGACCCTCTTCACTAATTAGCCATGGTAATTATATTAAACATATAGCTGTGGATTATCCCTTTGAGAGCCAGAGGAATATGCAATGTTTTGCAATGCACGGCACATCCCTCTGGTACTCAAAGGGTTAAATGTCTCTGAAGACAATAAGAGGAGAATTCTATTTATTTATTTATTTACAGTTTTGTATTAGCATTTTCTGTCTCACAAAATCTATATAACATGCCAACACATTCAGTACATAATTGGGTATACAAAGAATACAGTTGTTAGACATATAGTACAATGCAATGAATAGGGGTGGGTGAACAATCCTGTTGTGTTCCCACAAAAAAGTTTGCAATAACCCTGTGGTTGTCCACTTTTTTGCTGGAAAATCTGCTTTAAATAAAGTTCTTAAAATCTTCACCATTTTTGCCCATTGCAAGTATTTTTTTTTTACTATTTTTCCAATGGCTACATAATTTTCACCCCTTTACTTGCATGGACCTGTCCCACAAAACAAGCAGCTAGAGAAAGAGGGTGCTAGGGTGTTGTTCTGTGATTTATATAGTGAAATTGAGGCAGGAGAGGGTCATAAGGTGTGCTGACAAACAATTGTGAGAAGCACCCATCCAGAGCGAGCAAGGTAAAGTGTCTTGTTCTAGGCATGGTAGCCTCTCAGTGGTGCTACAACTCAAGTTTTTCACTCTCATATCCAAGTCAGACTGGTCCTGCCCACAGACAGTCCACCTCCAAAATGTTAGGCAAATCCTCCCTGTACGAGAAAGCCAGCAAAACCACAGACATATGTTTCAGTCTATGTGGGCCTCATCAGTGTGGTGCAGCTGAATCCTTCGAGGCACATGGAAGCAATGGCAGATGCCTGGGATGCCCTTATACTTAGGAAGACAAACATTTATGAGAAGTACCCATGAAGCTCGAACAAGGTAAAGAGCCTTGTTCTATGCATGGTAGCCTCTCAATGGTACTACAACTCATGTTTTTCCACTTCCATGTTCCATTGCAGAAAGGAAACCTCCATATCAGACAGCTCCTGTCCACAGACAATCCCTCTCCGAAATGTCAGGCAAATCTTCTCCACATGAAAGAGCCAGCAGAACCACAGACGTATGTTTCGGTCTATGTGGGCCTCGTCATTGTGGTGCAGCTAAATCCGGCTAGGCATGTGGAAGCAATGGCACATGCCTGGGATGCCCTTATACTTAGGGAGACAAACATTTATGAGAAGCACCCACGAAGCTCAAACAAGTTAAAGAGCCTTGTTCTAAGCATGGTAGTCTCTCAATAGTACTACAACTCACATTTTTCACTCCCATGTTCCATTGCAGAAAAGAAATCTCCCTATCAGACTGCTCCTGCCCACAGACAGTACAGCTCCAAAATGTCAGGCAAATCTTCTCTGCATGAGAGAGCCAGCAGAACCACAGATGTACATTTCAGCCTATATGGGCCTCAACATTGTGGTGCAGTTGAATCCTACTAGGCAAATGGAAGCAAGGGCCCATGCCTGGGATTCCCTTATACTTAGGGAGACAAACAATTGTGAAGAGCACACATCAAATACAAACCAGATGAAGTGTCTTGTTCTAGGCATGGTAGCCGCTCCATTGTGCTGCAACTCACATTTTTCACTCCCATATGGCCTTGAGGAGAGGAGAGGAGAGGAGAGGAGAGGAGAGGAGAGGAGAGGAAATCTTCATATCCATATCCATATCCATATCCATCTGGCCCTACCCACAGACAGTCCAGATCAGAAATGTCAGGCAAATTCTCTCCACACAAGAGAGCCAGCAAAACCACAGATGTAGGTCTTATCCATATGGTGCAGCTGAAGCCCTCTAGGCACATGGAAACAATGGCACATGCCTGGGATGCCCTTATAGTTAGGGAGACAATCATTTGTGAGGAGTACACACAAAGCACAAACAAGGTAAAGAGTCTTGTTCTAAGCATGGTGGCCTCTCAATGATGCTACAACTCATGTTTTTCACTCCCTTGTGACCTTACAGAGAAAATGTCAGGCAAAAAAACACAGACGTACATTTCAGCCTATGTAGTCCTTGTCGGTGTGGTGCAGCTGCTTCCTTCTAGGCACATAGAAGCAAGGGCCCATGCCTGGGATGCCATTATACTTATGGAGACAAACAGTTACAAAGAGCACCCATCAAACACGAGCAAGGTAAAGTGTCTTGTTTTACACATGGTAACCTCTCAATTTTGCTGCAAAATCTCCAAATCCATATCAGTCTGGTTCTGCCCACAGACAGCCCAGCTCCAAAATGTGAGGCAAATCCTCTCCACACAAGAGAGTCAGCAGAAACACAGACATGCATTTCAGCCTACATGGACCTCAACAGTGTGGTACAGTGGAATTTTATTCTACTAGGCACATGGAAGCAAGGGCTCATGCCTGGGATGCCCTTATACTTAGTGAGACAAACAATTGTGAAGAGCACACATCAAATACAAACAAGGTGAAGTGTCTTGTTCTGGGCATGGTAGCCTTACCATTGAGCTGCAACTCATGTTTTTCACTCCCATGTGCCCTTGAAGAGAGGAAATCTTCATATCAATATCCATATCCATATCTGACTGGCACTGCCCACAGACAGTCCAGCTCTGAAATGGCAGGCAAACCCACAAATGTTCATTTTGACCTATGTAGGCCTCATCAGTGTGGTGCAGCTGAATCCCTCTAGGCACATGGAAGCAAGGGCACATGCCTGGGATGCTCTTATAGTTGGGGAGACACACATTTGTAATGAATACACATCAAGCAAAAGCAAGGCAAACTGTTTTGTTCTAAGCATAGTAGCCTCTTATATTTTTTACTTTCATGTGCCTTTGCAGAGAGAAAATCTCCATGTCCATGTCCATGTCCATGTCCATGTCCATGCACTTTGGCCTATGTAAACCTCGTCAGCATGGTACAGCTATTTCCCTCTAGGCACATGGAAGCAAGGGCTCATGCCTGGGATGCCCTTATACTTAGTGAGACAAACAATTGTGAAGAGCACACATCAAATACAAACAAGGTGAAGTGTCTTGTTCTGGGCATGGTAGCCTTACCATTGAGCTGCAACTCATGTTTTTCACTCCCATGTGCCCTTGAAGAGAGGAAATCTTCATATCAATATCCATATCCATATCTGACTGGCACTGCCCACAGACAGTCCAGCTCTGAAATGGCAGGCAAACCCACAAATGTTCATTTTGACCTATGTAGGCCTCATCAGTGTGGTGCAGCTGAATCCCTCTAGGCACATGGAAGCAAGGGCACATGCCTGGGATGCTCTTATAGTTGGGGAGACACACATTTGTAATGAATACACATCAAGCAAAAGCAAGGCAAACTGTTTTGTTCTAAGCATAGTAGCCTCTTATATTTTTTACTTTCATGTGCCTTTGCAGAGAGAAAATCTCCATGTCCATGTCCATGTCCATGTCCATGTCCATGCACTTTGGCCTATGTAAACCTCATCAGCATGGTACAGCTATTTCCCTCTAGGCACATGGAAGCAAGGCCCCATGCTTGGTATGCCGTTATACTTATGGAGACAAACAATTGCAAAGAGCACCCATCAAACACGAACAAGGTAAAGTGTCTTGTTCTACACATGGTAACCTCTCAATTGTGCTGCAAAATCTCCATATCCATATCCATCTGGTTCTGCCCACAGACGGTCCAGCTCCAAAATATCATGCAAGTTCTCTCTGCATGAGAGAGCCAACAAAATAACAGGCATATGTTTTAGTTGATGCATGGTAAAAAAGGCAGGAAAAGCAGAAAAACGTCACTTTTCACAGGAAATTATTCGCTAATTTCAGTTTGATGAACATTTTCAGCCATCCCTACTCCCATGTGCCATTGTAAAGAAGAAATCTCCATATCAGACTGGTTCTGCCCACAGACAGTCCAGCTCTGAAATATCAGGCAAACCCTCTATGCACAAGAGAAACAGCAAAAACACAGAAGTATGTTTCAGCCCATGTGGGCCTCATTGGTGTGGTGCTCCTGAATCTTTCTAGGCACTTGGAAGCAAGAGCCCATGCCTGGGATGACCTTATACTTAGAAAGACTAAGAATTATGAGGAGCACCCATCAAGCACGATCATGTTAAAGTGTCTTGTTCTAGGCATGGTAGCCT
Source organism: Rhinophrynus dorsalis (assembly GCA_037306005.1). NCBI lineage: Eukaryota > Metazoa > Chordata > Amphibia > Anura > Rhinophrynidae > Rhinophrynus > Rhinophrynus dorsalis. The sequence continues at coordinate 224,000,065 of CM074719.1, read as the reverse complement.
CTGAATGGTGTTACATGTTTTTCACTCTCATGTGCCATTGCAGAGATAAAATCTCCATATCTATATCAGACTGGTCCTGCCAATAGACAGTCCAGCTCCAAAATGTCAGGCAAATACACTCCGCATGAGAGAGAGAGCAAAACCACAGACGTACAATTCAGCCTATGTGGGCTTTCCTGGTTTGGTGCAACTGAATCTCTCTAGGCATATGGAATCAAGGGCCCTTGCCTGGGATCCCCTTATACTTAGGGATACAAACAATTGTGAGCAGCACCCATGAAGCACAAACAAGATAAAGTATCCTGTTCTAGGCATGATAGCCCCTCAATGGTGCTATAATTCAAGTTTTTCACTCTCATGTGCCATTAGAGGAAGGCTTCATAACCATATCCTGCTCACAGACAGCCCAGCTCTAAAACATCAGGCAAATCTTCTCCACACCCGAGAGCCAGCAGAACCACAGACATACATTTCAGCCTATGTGGTCCTCAATGGTGTGGTGCAGTTGAATCCTACTAAGCATATGGAAGCAAGGGTCCATGCCTGGGATGCCCTTAAACTTAGGGAGGCAAAGAATTATGAGAAGCACCAATCAAGCTCGAACAAGGTAAAGAGTCTTGTTCTAAGCATGGTAGCCACTCAGTGGTGCTACAACTCACATTTTTCACTCCCATGTGCCATTGCAGAGAGGAAATCTCCATATCCATATCAGACCGATCCTGCCAACAGACAGTCCGTCTCCAAACTGTCAGGCAAATCCTCTACTCACGAGAGAGTCAGCAAAACCCATCAAGCGCTAACAAGAGAAAGTGTCTTGTTCTATGCATGGTAGCCTCTCAATGGCGCTACAACTCATGCTTTTCACTCCAATGTGCTATTGCAGAGAGGAAATCTCCATATCAGACTGGTCCACAGACATTATAGTTCCAAAATGTCAGGCAAATCCTCTCTGCATGAGAGAGACAGCAAAACCACAGATGTACATTACAGCCTATGAAGGTCTCCTTGGTTTGGTGCCTCTAGGCACATGGAAGCAATGGCACATGCCTGGTATTCTCTTTTACTTAGGGAGACAAACAATTTTGAGGAGCACCCATCAAACGTGAACAATGTAAAGAGCCTTGATCTAAGCATGGTACCTCTCAATGGTACTACAACTCACATATCCGACTGATCCTGCCCACAGATAGTGCAGCTCTGAAATGTCAGGCAAATTCTCTCCACATGAAAGAACCAGAAAATTCACAGACATATGTTCAGCCTACATAGACCTCCTTCGGAGCACATGGAAGAAAGGGTCCATCCCTGGGATGCCCTTATTCTTAGGGAGACAAACAATTGTGAAGAGTACCCATCAAATGCAAACAAGGTAAAGTGGCTTGTTCTAGGCATGGTAGCCACTCCATGGTGATACAACTCACTTTTTTCACACCTAAGTGTTATTATATAGAGGAAATCTCCATCTCCATCTCCATCTCCATCTCCATCTCCATCTCCATCTCCATCTCCATCTCCATCTCCATCTCCATCTCCATCTCCATCTCCATCTCCATCTCCATCTCCATCTCCATCTCGTCCTGCCCACTGACAGTCCAGCTATGAATTGTCAGGCAAACTCTCTCCATACGAGAGAGCCAGTGAAACCACTGATTTACATTTTAGCTTCTGTGGGCCTCATCAGTGGGGTGCAGCTGAATCCCTCTAGGCACATGGAAGCAAGGGCCCATGCCTGATATGCCCTTTTATATATGGAGACAAACAATGTTGAGGAGGAATCATCAAATGCAAACAAGTTAAAGACTGAGTCTTGTTCTAGGCATTGTAGCCTTTCTATGGTGCTACAACTCACATTTTTCACTCCCATGTGCCAGTAAAAAGAGAAAATCTCCATATCACACTGGTCCAGCCCACAGACAGTCCAGCTCCAAATTGTCAGGCAAATCCCCTCAACACAAGAGAGGCAGCAAAACCAAATACTTATATTTCAGCCTGTGTGGGCCTCATCTGTGTGGTGCAACTGAACAATTGTGAGGAGCACCCATCATGCGCTAACAAGGTAAAGGGTCTTATTCTAGGCATGGTAGCCACTCAATGGTGATATAACTCATGTTTTTCATTCCCATGTGCCATCACAGAGAGAAAAATCTACATATCCATATCAGATTGGTCCTGCCCACAGACAGTACAGCACTGAAATGTCAGGGAAAGCCTCTTCACAAGAGACAGCCAGCAAGAACACAGAAGTCCATTTTGGCCTCTTTGGGTCTCGTCGGTGCAGTGCAGGTGAATCCTTCTAGGCACATGGGGGGGGGGGGAAAGGAGCCCATGCCTGGGATGCCCTAATAGTTATGGAGACAAACAATTGCAAAGAGCACCCATCAAGCCCAAGTGTCTTGCTCTAAGCATAGTAGCCTCTCAGTTTTGCTAAAGCTCTCGTTTTTCACTCCCATGTGTCATTGCAGAGAGAAATCTCCATATTCATATCAGTCTATACCTGCCCATACACACTCCAGCTCCCAAACATCAGACAAATCCTTTCCACATGAGAGAGCCAGCAAAACCACAGATGTATGTTTCAGCCTATGTTGGCCTCACCTGTATGGCAGAGCTGAATCACTCTATGCACATGGAAGCAAGGGCCAATGCCTGGTATGTCATTATACATAGGGAGATAAACAATTGTGAGGAGCACCCACCAAGCTCAAACAAAGTAAAGTGTCTTCTTAATGGTGCTACAACTCAGATTTTTTTTATTCCAATGTGTCATCGTACAGAGAAAAACTCCAAATGGTCCTACCCACAGACCGACTAGCAAGGACACATCAGGTAATTCTTCTCCACAACACAGAAATAGCAAAACCACAGCCATTTGTTTTGACCTATGGGAGCCTCATTATTACTGTGCTGTAGAATCCCTCTTGGCACATGGAAGCAAATGCTTTTGCCTGAGATACCCTTATACTTAGGGAGACAAACAATTGTGAGGAACACCCATTAAGCTCAAACAAAGTAAAGTGTCTTCTTCTAGACATGGTAGCCTCTCAATGGTGCTACAACTAACATTTTTCACTCCCTAAGTATAAGGGCATCCCAGCCATGGGACCTTGCGTCCATGTTGCCCAAGATGGAGTCAGCTGCACCAAGCCAATAAGGTCTTCATAGGCAAAAATGTATATTGGTGGTTTTGAATGACATTTTGGAGCATGACTGAGTGGGCAGAACCAGTCTGATATGAATATGGAGCTTTTTCCTATCCATATTTTTTTTTCCTCAATGGCATATGGGATTAAAATATGTGAGTTGTAGCACCATTAAGAGACTGACATGTGTAGAGCAAGGCACTTTACCTTCTGTGTGCTCAATGGGTGCTTCTCACAATTGTTTGTCTCCCTAAGAAAAAAGGGCATCCCAGCCCCTAGCTCCAGTGAAGCATCTAAGGTAGTAGCAGCACAATAATTAGCCTCCTGGTATATGTGGAGAAAAGAAGACGTTGGCCAATAATTCTTATCCACCTGCCACCAAAATCATGGATGTGTTGTTATTAAAAATAAAATTGTTCCCTTGAGAGCAGGCACTGTGCCTCTCATCAGCAACTGCAATGTGCACAGTGTGTATGGTAAGTAACATCTGGGGGCACAACTGTATCCAAAATCCATGACACCAGAAACCAAGTACTGCTGCTATCACTATACCCCTTGTCCAGAACCTGCTAAGGACACATGACAACTTGCTGACAGTTTAATAGTAATGATGAACCCTCCCTGTCAGCATCTTAGGATATTCTGCTTGATGGAATCTCCTGAGATGCTGCTTGTTGCCCTGTTTGTGATTCTCCTCCACTACACTGGCATGTGTGATCAGTGCACCACACTGTGCAATAGGTGGAGACGAACGGCCACATCCTAACATCAACAGAGTGGCTATCATTTGGTGGGGGAGGTAATGATGAATGAGGTATATTGGCAGAAGATGTAGTTACCCTAGCAGAAGAAGGTGATGGTGAGGTAGTTGTTTCACTTGTCATGGAACTTCCAATCTATGTCTGGGTTTCTCTATTCTTCCTCATCTTTGATCTCCACCTCACCTCTTGTTTCCTTTCTGGAGAGTCAGGGGGTACAGCAATAGTGGTGCTTGATTTCCCTTCTCACTTCTGACAAATTGTGCACAGTGCCATTGGTGATTACTGCACTGTGTCTTCCCCATGAGAAAAATAGTCCCACACCCATGACTTTAGGCGATATGGATAAAGACCAGATGGAGAAGAATGGCCTCTTTCCTCCTGTCCTCCACATCCCCCTTCCCTGTCTGTGCTGGAAGCGAATTATGTTACTGTTGTTGCTGCTACTGCCTCAGAATCAGAACTGCAACTAGGACCAGTATTGCTGCCGATGGCAAGTGGAACCTGTCTTAATTCCACATCACATGTTGACCCCATTCCCACTGTGTCCACGGTGGTCTGTGGTACACTTGCTTGCTCCTCAGCATCCTGCTGCCCTTGCAAGTAAGCAGCAGGAATTAGGGCAGTTGCAAATTCTGCAAATTCCAAAAGCTCATTGCTGGTGGTGGTGGTGGTGGTGCCCATTCTCATCCCTGTCTCCCATTCCTTCTCAGTTTCTGCTAAAAACGCCATCAATGTCTCTTCCATCCCATCTTCTCCATCATCATCATCACCACCGCCACTAGTCCCTATGTGCTGCTGCTGCTCTATTACAGACATCTAACTGCTGCTTGGAGGAGGTGACGAGCAATGTGACAGAGGGTCCCCTTATATCACACTTGTCATTTCTTTTTGGCCTGAAGAAGACAGACTGGCAGCAGTAGCAGCAGGCACAGGCAGCTGATCTGTACTCCTGCTGGTGGTGGTGGTATTAATTCTGCACCTGCTCTCTTTCAACATCAGTTCTGACCTCTTCAGGATCATGTTCCACTTGGACACTGTAGTGAAGGAAAGGGGAAGAGGACTCCCAGAGCCAGAGGAATGGTGTGGACTCCCTTGACCACTAGTCTAGACACTCTCAAATGCTTCCCCTACCACTCCCCTAATCCTAGTCCCACCGGCTGCTTCACCATTACTGCTACTACTACTAACACAAACCACATCAAGTTCAGCAGCAGAGTCTTACTCCTCACAGTCACTAGTAAAATGATGAATCTGATCACCTCCTCCTTCAGTCCTAACAGTAATAAGCTGCTGAACCTTCTTAGTAGTAGTACTAGCACTGTCAGGACTGCTTGGGGATGTCAAGTGTGACTTAGGGTCCCCTGCTTTCACACATGGCATTATCTTCTTCTTCCCCCTCCAGAGTATTACAAGACACACTAGCATCTTCAGCACTGGTGGCAGCAGCTGCAACACTGGCAGCAAGCACAGCACTGGTGGCACTGGCAAAAGGGCAGCACGTCTAACAGCAGGCACAGTACTGGTGGAAGTAGGTTCAGCACTGGCAGCAGGCACAGCACTGGTTGCAACAGGGGCAGCATATCTGACAGCAGGCACAGTATTGGTGGCAGCAGGTTCAGCACTGGCAGCAAGCACAGCACTGGTTACAACAGGTCAGCACATCTGACTGCAGGCACAGCACTAGTGGCAGCTGGAGCAGCAGGCGCAGGCAGCTGACCTGTCCTGCTCTCACTAGTACTACCACCCTTTTCTGCCTCCCTTCCCATTCTCTTTTCTCCATCCCTTCCCATTAAATTCCCCATGATCCCTTGGAGTGATCTAGGGGGACTGGACAGCATTGGTTCAGTACTGCTCACTCACTCCTTCTCCTCAGACTCAGTGGATACATAAGGGTCCTTCCAATTCCTCCTTTTATTATTTTTAAATCTGTTCATAGTGATAGCAGTCAAGATGAGCCTCTCCTGCCTCTATTTTTCCTCAAAATCACAGCAGAAATGCACAGCACATCTACTTCGCTCTGTAGCTGCTTCTATTGTGTTTGACTTCTGCAAATACATCACATTTTTATAACAAAAAGGTGAAAACCACGTAAATCAATGAGCAGAAACTTTCTAGACATTGAAAAAATGGTGAACAGTTTTTGGCCAATGGGCAAAAAATGCAAACATTTTAATCACTAGTTTTAAAGCAGATTTTCCAGCGATAAAGCAGACAACAATGTGGTTTTCGCTGAACTTTTTACAGAAATACAGTGAGAAATTTTACCCACCCCTACCAGACAGTGCAATAAGTTATAAAGAGGCATAATTAATATAACTTACCATTATGCATAGCCTTTGTTGACTATGAAAAGACCTTTGATTCAGTGAAAAGCAAGCAATAATTGATGTCCTGATAAATAGAGGAATAGAAAGAGTTTACATCAATCTCTTAAATCAATATTTGAAAATGCAACTGTATCAATACAGGTCAACGATGATAACGTTTATCATAGAAAATGGCATCCGACAAGGAGACACAGTTTCCCCAAATCTACTTTCTGTTGGTGATGACTGCACTGTGCCTATCCCAAGAGAAAAATAATCCCACACCCATTACTTCAGGGGGGAGGGATATGGAAAAGGTGGAGAAGAATGGACTCTTTCTTCTTGTCCTCCACATTCCCCTTCACTGTCTATGGCAGTGGATGTTGTTGCTGCTGTTACTGCTACTGCCTCAGAATCAGCACTGCAACCAAGAACAGGAGTATTGCTGCTGCTGGCAAGCTTAACATTTTTTGGCCAAATTATGTACTAAATCCTTATATTTATCAACAGAGTTATTACATTTGCCTAAGGTAGGGCACACAATTGTACGTTTGTATGGAGGAATGCAGATTTGCTTTTTGCTTTATTTGGAAAAATTTGTAGTATTATTTTTAAGACAAATGAGCAGATGAAGTGCTTGCATCAGAATTAATTATTTTGATTCCATCAGCTGTAATAAAGTTAACCTATCTTCAGGCTGTTGATTCAAAGTAGTATGGCAGAATCTATAAGTGAAAAGTATCAGTGTTACACGTAACGGTTCAATCATGCTACTAGATGAGATTCAATATATTTTTGTAACAATTCACAAGACTGATGTAACGGTGATATGGTTACAAGTCACAGTGTTTTTGGATGCAGCACCATCAGGCATAAAAACCTAATACACATGTGTACTCTTCATACCCTGTTACCTTAGGGTGGCATGATGTATGCCTCTTCCTCTATGCTAATGAGGTGTTCCATTTTGGGGGCAACCTCACCCCCTTGTGGTTATCTTGGGGATGGTGTCTGTCCAGTGCAAGGTCTCTACCCAGAGGTGTGTTGAGCAAAGGTGAACAGTGTGTGGGGAGGTTTTGGCCAGCCCTGTGATAACCGGTGTTGTATCCCTCTGGTGTTACTGTTACCATGAGCTGTGTATTAGCTACACATGTCTACTATTTCAATAGAAGCCACATACTGTATGTTGTTTGTTCCTTGTCAACTTCCTTCCCCCTGGAGACTGTCTACCCAGATAAGAAACACAGGAGGTGGGAGCTGGAGAGTAGTCAAGGTCGACCACCTATCGAAAAAGACTGGGTAGTCAGAAAAATCACCAGTTGGAGGCTGAATGGACATCAGTAATGGAGATCTACAACTCCTGGAGTGGTCAGATGAAGCTGTGGTTGAGTATCAACTGGTAGTTGTAGAAACTAAGGGATTTGAATGGAATCCTCAGTTGAGGACTGACTAGCAGTCTAAGTATCTAGAGTAGTCGGAAGATGATTAGTCGAGCACTGATTATCATTCAGATTTCAAGAGGCTATGACCGCAGGAATGGTTGACAAAGGTTGTACCGTCTCGACTAAGCATCAAGTGTTGGTCGAAGCAGGAACAACGCCTGCAGAGACTGGGATCTATCCGACCAGCAGTCAAGGAGAGATTTAGCCTAGTCGGTGCTCAGCCTGCCCGGATACCTGGCTGGGATCAATCCCACAGGCCATCAGAGGAGGGCAGGCCCTGCAAAACATTGACCTGCCGCAAGTAGATAATTGGGATCGATCCAACAGGTGGGAAACTGGTCAATAGCCTAGTGCGAGATCAACCAGTCGAGCATGGGAAGCTCTCAGATAACTGAGCAGTAACTGATAGTCATATCGGATGCCAAGGTCAAGCCTGGATATCAGCAGAAGTACGCAGGGTCGAAGAGTCAAGCTGGGTCGTACAGGGAAGTCAAGCAGATCAAGGAGCAGATGAGAATAGTAGTCAGGGCAAAGCCGGAATCAAAGCTGGATCAACACGCAAGAGATTCACTAGGAATGCAGGATAGCTCTAAGATCAGGCGCGGGAAGCCAGAAAAAGGACTATTTTAAATGGCTTATATCTTTTGGTGAAAGGGGCTGAGAACAATCAGATGGAGTGACAAATACTGGACATACTTGTAAAAGTGTCATCTTATACTCTCACATTTTTATAGAGTTGGTGATTGGTATTGTTTTACAACAGGAAAATGCATGCCGGCACACACAAGGAACAGTTATTCGAGGTGGGCATTATTTGTAGAGAGACTATAGTTCTCAGGTTTCAATTATAGTTAGGGAAGATAATTCTGATACTCACCTATGGAGGACCATGAAGGCATTATCCCAGAGGTACCTTTGTTATTTTAACACTTATGGCAATATTTTGCAATCTTTTGTTTTTACATAGTTGATGAAGTTGAAAAAAGGCATGCATCCATCATGTCTAACCCATGCCAAATCACCCCTGTTGATCCGGAATCCAGAAGAAGGCAAAAAAACATTGAAACCATTTCCAATAAAGCCCAGAGAAGGTAAAAAAGTTGCTTTCTGACTCCAAATGGCAGTCACATATTTCTCTGGATCAACATCCTATCTGCTTTGAAGCTAACTGTCATGATTCTAATATTGTTCTATACTAGATAGGTATCCATTACTTTTTTAAAATCAGTTACAACATTTGGAAACACAGCATCCCAAAGCAAATAATTCTGTAATTTTGCCCTTAATGTAAAAACATCCCTGCCTTTGTGTTAGTCAAAAGCATTTTTCCTCTAGTCTTGATGGATGACCTCTTGTTCTAAGCTCAGCTCATTGGAAAGTTCTTTGTATTGACCTTGAATATATTTGTAAATGGTAATCATATCACCCCTTAGACGTCTCTTCTCTAATGTAAACAAACCCAGTTTGTCTAGTCTCTACAGCTCAGATCTTCAATATATTTATTAGTTTTGTTTCATGTCTCTGCACTTTTTCCAGTTCAGTAATGTATTTTTCAAGAACTGGTGCCCAAAACTGTACTCAATATTCTTGATGAGGCCTTACCAAGGATTTATATAGGGTTATACAGTGTATGTGTAAGTAGCATGTTTGTGTCTACAGCACAATTGTATAATCTTACATTTAGTTACATGAAATGTCATCTGCCAGCAGCATTGTGGGCAGAGGATACAAAACACTTGTATTAAGCATGAAGTGTCATGCTTGATACACAATGCATAGGAGATATATATATATCTTTCCCTACTTTTCTAAACTAACAGTGCAATACTACACACCTCAGTTTGCATATCAGCTGATCGTATACAATATATATGTCCGGACGTTGTGGTTAATACAAGTGGTTTGTATCCTCTGCCTGTAACGCTACAGAAAGCCCTGGAAAGCAGGCTGTTGGGAGGGGCCCACTCCAATTGAAGATCACTGGCTCGCTTAGAGCAAGGGATGGAAGAGGCTTTACACCACATCACACAGGTCCACACAAGACCTGCCTGCTACCTCGTTACACATATGAAAGCGGTACAGTACTGTGCAAAAGTCTTAGGCAGGTGCCAAAAAATGCTGTAAAGTAAGAATGCTTTCAAAACTAAACATGATAATAGTTTATTTTTTGCAATTAGCAGAATGATAGTGAGTGAACAGAAGAAAAATCTAAATCAAATCAATATTTTGGTGTGACCACCTTTGCCTTCAAAACAGCATCAATTATTCTAGGTACACTTACACACAGTTTTTTAAGCATTTCAGCAGATGGGTTGTTCCAAACATCTAACCATAGTTCTTCTGTGGATGTAGGCAGCCTCAGTTGCTTCTCTATATTCATATAATCCCAGACAGACTCAATGATGTTGAGATCAGTGCTCTGTGGCCATACCATCACTTCCAGGACTCCTTGTTCTTCTTTATAATGAAGATAGTTCTTAATGACTTTGGCTGTATGTTTGGAGTCGTTGCCATGCTGCAGAATAAATTTGTGGCCAATAAGATGCCTTCCTGATGCTATTGCATAATGGATAGGTATCTGTCTGTACTTCTCAGCACTGAGGAGACCATTAATTCTGACCAAATCCCCAAATCCATTTGCAAAAATGCAGCCTCAAAGTTGCAAAGAACCTCCACCATGCTTCACTTTTACCTGCAGACAATCATTCTTGTACCGCTCTCCAGCCCTTCGGCGCACAAACTGCTTTACATTTTGATTAATCAGTCCAGTGCAAAAGCTGCAATTTTTCTGCACCTCAATTCCTGTGTTTTCGAGCATAGTTGAGTTGTTTGGCCTTGTTTCTACGTGGGAGGGGTTCGGCAGCAAATCCTCTATGAAGGCTACTTCTGACCAGACTTCTCTGGACAGTAGATGAGTGTAACAGGAGGATCCCACTGTTTTCTGCCAATTCTGAGCAGATATCACTGCTGAACATCTTCTGATTGCAAAGGGAAGTAAGCAAGATGTGTCTTTCATCTACTGTACTAATTTTCTTTGGCCGACCACTGCATCCATGGTCCTCAACATTGCCTGTTTCTTTGTACTTCTTCCAAAGAGCTTGGACAGCAGATCTGGAAACCCCTATCTGCCATGAAATTTCTGTCTGGGAGAGACCTTGCTAATGTAGTATAACTACCTTGTGTCCTGTTGCTGTGCTCAGTCTTGCCATGGTTTATGACTTTTGACAATAAACTGTCTTCAGCAAACTCACCTTATTAGATGAGCTTGACTGTTCCCCACCCTCCTACACAACTGTTTCTGTTTCAGTTAATGATTGTGTTTCAACCCACATAGTAGATTGATGATCATTAGCATCTGTTTGGTATAATTGATTAATCATACACCTGACTAAATATCCACAAAATCCCTTTGAACAAATATACCAAAATATTGATTTGATTTAGATTTTTCTTCTGTTCACTCAGTATCATATTGTTAATTGATAAATATAAACTACTAGCAGGGTGAGATGGTGTTGCCCGTCTATTTTTTTCTTAACACTGTATGTACTTCTGTAAAGTGTAACATGCATGGCCATAATAATGTGACAAAAGAGCCTGGTGACAGGGGACTCTCTCTGCCAGTCGTAGATGTCCCAGGTATACCCTCGGGCTCTCTCATCCATGTTAAGGTTGCTACAGGCAGCACAACTGCTCCTTCTTCCCCCGGTGGCTCTCCTCATCATCCTGTTATTTTTTTATTGTCACCAGATGTCCCCGGTTGACTGGGTTGTTGCCTTCACCCCACATGCATCACCGCTCACAGCCGCACACTGCGTGCAAACACATGCCAACAAACCAGAGTGTGAGGCTGTAAGTGGCGATGCATGTGGGGTGAAGGCGACAGTGCACAGAACCCCTGCGGAGTGCCGGTAAAATACCGGGTGGGTGGCAACGGTTGTTGAAAGCTAGTAATAATGAATAGCAGGCTTGGTGGCACAGTGCCAGGACCGCTGTGGAGCTAGCAGCACAGTCAGGACTGGATTCTATTACAGGTGCTAATTTTATCACTGCTTTTATCTCCAGTTTTCCCCATAGACTTCAATAGGAAAATGTTTGATAAAATGTGTGTTAACTTTTATCTCCTGCAATAGAATCTAGCCCTAAGTGCGTGGGGCTGGAAACACACATCGCTTTCTCTTCTTGCTTAACCCTATACGTGCCTTCGCTATGCACTGCATGTTGTGAGTGTGGAAGTAGTCGGTACCCAGTGAAGTATTGTGCGGCTTTTGTCAGCAGCTTTTTTTTTTTTTTAAACATTTTTATTGAGAGGACAGTAATAAAACATTACAAATTCAATGCGAAGACACATAATAGTCAAATAAGTGAAACAATGCATACAGTCAAATAGATATCATGACAGAGAGGTACAGCTGTCCCAGTTTAGTTTTTAAGTTTAAGATGCTAAGCTAAACCAAAACCAAAACTACCCACCCCTATCTCCACCCATAACCAAGACTCTAAAAGAACTCATCCCACCCTCCCTCCCTCCTTCCCCGGGAGACGAGCACAGCACATCTTTAATTAAGAAGTTATAAATGTAGTACATAACAGCACAGGCATCAATCTGTAGGTAAACATGTAAATATAGTAATAGGTAGCCGTGGTTTCCAGGAACATCACAAACGGAGCACAAAGCAATAGCCATGTATCACGTAGCCCTCATTGGTATAGGAGTCTAGAATTACAATAAGAAGTCCATAGACCACATATTTGGTGAAATTTGTTCGGAGTTCCCCTATGTAGGTAAAGTCCCTTGTAATGAGGAAGATGATGGGTCACTAAGTTCATCCATTGGACATGCCTGGGGTGATGTCCCGACATCCAAGATTGTGCCACCACCTTTCGTGCCATTACCAACAGTTCCTTAATCAGCACGGTGTGAAAATTTAAGTAAAGTTGATCGGGGAGAATAGAAAATACACATGTCTTCGGGGAGAGTGGCACGTCTCACTGCACCACAGCTGATATAGTTGGAAACACCGCTACCCAAAATCTATGGACCGGAGAGCATTCCCTCAGGAGATGCAAGAAAGCGGTGCCTGCCTCCCCACACCTCCTTCAACAATCACTATCCACCCTACCCATCCAAAAAAGATGCACAGGAGTGTAATAGGATCGGTACAAAATCTTGAGCTATATCAGTTGGTGCCTGGCCGTAGAGGCCACCAATTCAGGACTGCTCAGATCCATATCCCATTCATAATCCTCAAAGGCACCCACATCAGCCTCCCATTTAAGCCTAAGTTCATCCTCTGCTGCAGCAGAAGCCCTAGTAAGCCATGTATATATCAACGATACAGATTTGAGGAGTTGTCTCCTCTTAGCTAACGTAACTAATGGGAATTCTTTTAAACTTGGAGTAGTAGTACCCCACATAGCGCTCAAGGTGTGTTTCAATCGCATATATGAGTATAGAAAGGTAGGAGGAATATCAAATTCCTCACGCAGTCGATCAAAAGTTTTTAGAACATCACCCTGATACAGATGGCTGAGTGTAGAAATACCATGCATCATCCATGACCGACCAAACTCCAACTGCCGAAGATGCAACAGTCCACCCGACCCCCAGAGGGGAGTTTCAGGGTCTTTTGCCTCATAATTTGAAATAGATTGAATAGTCGAACACACATGACAGGTCGTCTGAGAAGTAACGGGGGGACCCCAAGCACTCCTGTACCCAGCAAAGGAACATGCAACAAAGGTCTGCAACTTTTAATGCAGTTTGCTCCTGGATCATGCAGACTGGAACAGGTGAAGAGTAAGCCGGGCTTGAGGCTGATCCTGCTGGAAGCAGTACCGCTGCTAGTGGTGGCTGTGCAGTGGTACCTGAAGCAGGGCTCTGCGCTCATCACCAGGTGACAGACTATCCCCGGGTGACACAGTCACACTGACTCCCCAAGTGAAAGAGGTTCCTTCATTGCTGTGTCTCATCCTTGTACTGAACATAAATTCATGCCACCTTACATCACATTAACGTAATTTGCACTTAATGGGTTAAAGTATGTTAATGTGGTGTAAGGTGTTGAGATGGCACAAATCTATGTTCAGTACAAGGATGAAGCACAGCAATTAAGGAACCACGGTGTGCGTTACTGTTGTGTGGTGTCCATTTTAGGAAGAGGGGTACTTAAGAACCCAGCCTAAGCAGGACTGTGCAAGGCTCAGTGTCCTGGGGTTCCCTAGTGCTCCCCGAATCCTGGATCTGTGGCCTGCCACTGGATCTGCCAAGTGATTATGCTGCTGAAGGAATAGGTCTATTCGGGCCATAAAGGAAGCTGGCAGGGAAGGGATGCAAGGGGTGTGCTCACGGATGATCCTGGCTGTGCTGCTTCTAAGGAGCAGTAACCCAATCATAGGAGGCCAGGCACTTTCCTGGTGTGGCCTCCCCTCCAGCAGACAGCCGATCACGTCTCTCCTGGGACTGGCTGTCTTCCTCCTCAGCACCATGCACAGCTTCCAGTCTGAAGCCATTGTGCACTGTAATGGTTACGCTGAATGAGGCAAAGTCCCTGCAGACATTTTCACAGGAGTCAGCATGGGGCATTCAGCCCCATGCTGACTCCTGTGAAAATGTTGCTCCGTTGTAAGCTCCTTGCAGTGTGTGACTTGCTGCAGATATTTTCACAGGAGTGCTCATGGTGCCAAAGCACCATGAGCACTCCTGTGACAAATCACTCCCCTGTGACTCTTTAGAGTGCTGTGAATGGAGGAGAGGTGTTATCTCCTCTCCCTGACCACCCTGGGGGTATGTGTGGCACGTCTGGAGAATTTCTGGTCACCTGAACAGCTTCTCCTTTATAGTATAGATTAGCATGTCTATTTTTGAAAGCATTCTTATTTACATAATTTTTCACAGCTGCCTAAAACGTTTGCCCAGTACTGTATATTTATTGTAACATCAAAAGTCCAACAGATTAAAGGTGCAGTATATATGGGATCCTTTGAATATAACCTGAAATTATTGGAGGTGGACCACCAAATAACCGTGAGCTATCTGGTCTTTTTGTATTTTAGTGATATCACTATGTTTAAGAATTCTTTTTCTATTTCTTGGTTGATGTTTTATTAAAATAATGTATTTATTATACCTTTGTTACAGATGATATGTATGAAAATTTATAGCGCACTCCTTTTTTGTTTTAATTGTTATTAGTCAATAGTTCTGTTCACTGTCAGGTCTGTAGGATTATAGTGATATTTTTCTCTATTTTAAAAGTTTAGAAACAGTTATTTTTTGGCATCTGTGTATTATTGGTGCCATTATTTAGGTTACTGTTGTATATATATAGATATATATCATACAAAAATGTGCACTTTAATGATCAATCATGGTGTATAAAAAAACACTCTCACTTCCAAGTTCATATAGAAAAAAATACATTAAGCACCTGATAACCTGAAATGTGTATAATAAAAAAGTGGGTTAAAGGAAGAAATATAAATTATATGTTGATGTCTAAAGAGCTGCACAAACTTAATTAAAATACTTTCTCTTCCAGTAGGAGACACAGGGACTAAGACCTCTATTCAATGATCTGACCTAAACAGCTGGTAATGCAAAAATGGATAACGGCAGACAAAAAAAATTCTAAGTCAGTATTCAATTGCCCTACAAGCTGAAAGCACAACTGACGTTAGGACACAGAAAAGAACTCTTGGCCAAACGAACGTTTTCTGCATTAACAAAAGTCACGCTAAATAGGATAGATCCAGGTGAATGAGAATCAAAAAGTATTCCAGCTAATATGAGGGTTGGGGTGCCTTACTCTGCTTTGCTAAATGAAAAGTTGACAGAGTCTAGGGGCTAGATTTAAAGGCAGGCATTAGTAAAAAAAAAAACTCTAATGGGTGCGTTAACGTGTTGTAAGCCATTTAAAGGTCCGTCTTAAGAACAGCTAACGCCAGTTCACAAATCCTAACGGCCGATAGACTGACATACATTGAGATGGAGCAAGATTCCCCAGAGCCTTAGTGACCGGCCCCGTGCGCACGCGGTCGGCACTTAATGCCCTCCAAACTTTTTTGTTCCATTCTACTGAATGACTTCCTGGACGTACATGTATGTCCTCTGTCACTAAGTGAAAGTTTCTGCGGGATGTACATGTACGTCCATTGTCGGGATGGGGATAAATGCTTGCGGTACTGTTAACAGCTGAAAAAAAGATACACTTAATGGACAAAAGTTAAGACGCACTTTTCTTAGCCGTTAGACACTTAAAGGTCAAAACAAAACACCCATTACATAGGAAAACACACAAAAAGCTTACTGTACAAAGCATGTAAATGGAAAAATTAACCTGTGCAATGCCAAAAGAACACAAAAACATAGACAGACACCACAAATCACTCTCACATACAACAAGCAACACCATAGGGACAAGAACCCCACAAAAATCACCAACACAACATGGCATGGAACAATGAGGGTTACCACACAACATGGACACCTGCAATACAAAACAAGCTCACCTGTGCAACATCACCATGCGATCCAGATGCAACCTGCACCCCACAACTTCACACCTGCAAATGACAGAGACACAGCAATCAGAACACACAACATTTTAAAACACAGCCACACCTGCAAACACTTACCCGGACAACAAACACCTTACCATTGGTCAGCACTCACCTCATCACCACACCTACACAACGCCCTACCAGGTACTTAAAGGGACAGCTCACTTGTGGCTTGTTTCCACTCAGTGAGAGAGACAGAGAGAGAACAATAAGTATGTTGGGATACTTATTGATGAGAAGACTGCGGAGAAGGCATGCAAGGGCGAGAGCTAGGGAACACCAGCAAGCCCCAGGCACACCTGATCAACAGCCTTCACCTGTTGCAAGTGAGGAGGCTCTGACTCAGCAGCCACACAGCAGTCTATCCCCACCTGGAGGACAGCACCTGCCTGCAGAAGCACAGGATGCTCCACAGCAACAGGATGCTCCCCATTGATTGCTATAGGTTGAGGCCACACAGCATCATTGCCTTGTATGAGGTCATCAAGGATAAGGTGGATCCCATCTACATCCACAACCATGCCCTATCTGGCCTGCAAAAACTCTTGTGTGCCATATACTTCATGATAAGTACACTGAGGGTTATGCATCTGGCATGTCACAGGCCACATTCTCCAGAGTGCTGGCCCAGGTCTTGCCAGCCCTCAAAAGCAAGGTCAGTACCTACATACATTTCCCCAACACCGATATGGAGTGGATACATTTGAAGCAGGGCTTTTACGCAACTGGAGGCATGCCCAGGGTTATGGGTGCTATAGATTGCACCCATGTCCGTATCAAAGTCCCAGCACATGATGCACAGCTATTCATCAACAGGAAGAACTTCCACTCCATCAACGTGCAGATGGTGTATGACAGCAACATGAGGATCATGAATGTCTGTGCAAAGTATCCTGGCAGCTCTCATGATGCCTACATTCTCCAAAACTCCTCAGTCCACAGAGATTTCGAGAATGGAACTCATACAGGGGGATGGCTTCTGGGTGAGTTCACAATACTAAATCACACCACATCCACGGGTGTACACACAACACTGCTCACCATGCTCCTGACCCACAGCTAGTACGTCCACAACACCAAACATCATTCACACAACATGTGCTCCCTGTCTCAACATGTCACTCTCGTTCCACAGATGATGCTGGCTATGGCTGCAAATCCTGGCTACTGACCCAGTCTCCAATCCCCAAACAGCTACAACCAGGCTCATGACAGAACGAGGAATGCCATTGAGTGGACCTTTGGTCTCCTCAAGTCCTAATTCAGATATCTGGACCACTCGGGGGGAGTACTGCAGTATGCATATGGAAAAGTGTGCGACATAGTGATGGCGTGTGCAATACTGCACAACATCGCAGTGGACACCAGGCTGGTGGATCATATCCAGGACCCCCCCATACCTGAAGTGGCAATGGACATCGGCCATATTAAGAAGACCCTGAGAGGGTCACTCTCACAGTGGCAGCCCAAATTCATTACTTCCATGGAGCTCTCTGAACATACTTGTTGATGTGTGTATTCATGTCAGGGGCACATATCCCTAGGGCTGGTTCACATTTCCTTAGTTCTCTACATAATGAGTTACAGACGAGAACACAACACATTACAAAGCAATGGTTTGTGTACTCACCTGTAATGAAAAAGATTGAGGGGATTATGAAGTTGAAATTGTTGTTGCTTGATGATCAGTTTGAGGCTGCTGCTCCAAATCCTGTCCTCTTGTCCCACAGGCATCCATAGCATGATCCATCCTTGAAGTGAAGATCTTCCATGTGACTGGATTGATGTCTTGGCAACACTCCTATGAAGCTCACCCCTTGCTGTTTCAAGTGATTGTGTTGGTGATGCAATGTTTGACCTGATGTTCACAGCAACCTCTACTGGAACATTCTCATATAGACACAGAAAAAATGAATTCACGTGTGTGCTAACATCCAGGTATCAAATCTGTACAGTTAGGATGCTCATCTACAGAGTTGTCAAACATTGTGGACAACACATGAGCAGGACAGTAGTGTCCCTAAAGTATTAATATTTAGTTTCAAAGTACATTTAGTGTTCTCATTCAAGTGTTTAATGCATATATGCAATATACCCAGAAAACACACGTACAACACAATATTGAGACACAATAAAGAAGAACCATCACTATTTAATCTATGTCTGTATGAAGAAATGTTGGATTACACATTTGTCAATGCGTAACCACACTCAAGGCTAGAGTATCCCCCATACATGGGAAGCCATGACCCACATCACAGGAGTCCACTACTCGTTTGCCAGTGAGTGGTCTATGTGATGTATTCATGCAAACAGATGATGGCAATGATATACTAATATGTGTTGGGAGTGATAAAGAGGTGATACAGGGGACATACGTCCACAGTGATTTCATGCCCATGGTTTTGGTGTTGCTAAATATAATCAATGTTCTGAGATTGCTTTAGTTTGACATATCTCAGTACATGGGCTACATCAACAAACAAACAGACTAAGTGGACAAGTGTGAAGTCTGTTACAACCTTAAGAAAAGAACAACACAACTTACTAGAGAACCCAATGCTCACCCCCGGATTTCAATGTGTGTGCTACACATTGACATCCTAGGGTGAACATTGGGTTCTCCCAATGTGAATGTGAATCGAAGACTATTTTGATGCATGTTCCATCTGTCCTGCTTGTTTGTTCTCTACTAAGTAAAATAGCTGTTTGTTTGGTTAACCCCTTGAACACAACAACTGATGCAGATGAATGTTCAGTGTTGCAGCAGTTGTTGTGCTAAGGGGTATGTTTTGTTGTTCAAATTCAAGCCACTAAATCGCAATATAACACTGACGAGTGTTGTGTTATATGTCTCTGGGGATGGATTGCCAGTTGAATTTGGACAACGGTGTGTGTGTGTGTGAACCCATGTTGTAACATCCCACAAACATTTTACCTAGGCAGAGGCTGTGCACACTGCATTGTTTCGCAATGCATTAGAGACAACTCTGCCACCCAATCTATAACTAAATCCAAAGCAGATCAGACAGGATTCAAAAGCACAATGTTCTTTTATTCAGGGGGAAGAGAACAAGTTGGGCATTTTATTTCTTTTTTTTTTTGGGGGGGGGGCTTAGACTGGGTTCCAGTGGTGGATGCCCTGGCTGTTTGCCTAGTCACTCTTTGACCCCTAGTTGTGGCTTCAGGGGTCACATTGGATGGAGTGGTGGGTGCAGTGCATCCTACTGTGGAACAAAGGTTCTCCCTCTCTACTTGCAGGTTTTCCCTGCGGTTCTGCTCTCTCAACTCCACAAGCACCTGTGCAAACATGTCCATCATCCCCGTGTCAAGCATATCAGACCATATTCCTTTCTGTGTACCTTGCACTGGATGGCAATGGTTAATTTCACCTTAATGTAATATTGTGGGCATTGTAAAAAGATGTGGATCCATGTTAGCCCTATCCCTCCTACCCTCATGGTTAGACAGATATTGCTGTATGTGACAGCTGGAGACATCTGTCATTTGACCACACAGAGACTCTTCTGCAGAGCCAAAATTGCCCCATTTGGAGATGAATACTTCATTGGAATGATCTACAAATTGTGCCTGGTTTGCAAGCACACTCTGTGGACCATTACAATGAAGTATTCATCTCTAAATCGGGCAATTTTGGCTCTGCTGAAGAGTCTCCGTGTGGTCTAATGACTGATATCTCCAGCTGTCACATAGAGCAATATCTGCCTAACCATGAGTGTAGGAGGGATAGGACTAACATGGATCAACATCTATTTACAATGTCTACAATATTACATCAAGGTGAAATTAACCATTGCCATTCCATGCAAGGTACACAGAAAGGAATATGGTCTGATATGTACCTTTCATATGGGTACAAACATATCCTTACTAGATATGAACCCAGAGATCCGTTCAGTACATGTGATTCTTACTGCCTATATATGTCACCTATCACAAACTAACTTTTATTGATATCAGAAATACAAACATACCTCATATATCCCATCTAAATAAGGTGGAATATACTAGGTATGTGTATTCTGATGATATCAATAAGAGTTAGTTTGTGATGGGTGCACATATATGGGCAGTAAGGCAATCACACGTACTGAACTGATCTCTGGATTCACATCTTGTTGGGACATATTTGTACCTATTTGCAAGGTACCTATCCACATACATATCTGACCGTTTTTCTTTGTGTACATATATTTTTGGAACAGATCTGCAGTGGGATTCATGTGGTATTCATCCTTATGTTATCAGTTTATCCCGTACAATCATGATTTTGTATTATTTTACATGTCACTCTCTGGCTATCATGATGGTATCCTATGCATTGCATTGTGATGCATGGGATACCACCCTGGCAGTCAGAGACTGATGTACTTGACAGGATCCTGTCCATGAGGTCTGTCCCAGTTGAATCCTGAAGGGCAACAATCAAGGCAGTACTGAAGGATATCTTTGTTTGAGGCCTGTGTTTTTTTTTCCTGGATGAGCACATCCATCCTTCAGAGTAAGGCAGCCGTACTCAATCATAGATATCCATATTCATGGCCTGTTGTTTACCAAACTACAATGGTTCATATTTGGTTCACATATATATTCTGCAAATAGTGGCTGGTGTACCATCCATCCATGGCATCAGCACTCCTGAGGATCCATGTGTGAATCAAATGTGAGATATATAATTACAAGTTAGAGTAAATGATTGCATGCACAACACCAAGGCCTACTTTTTCACCTTTAATGCTGTGGAGTTGTTTTAGGCCTGTGCGCTGAACATATAACCAGTTATTCTCAATGGCACTGCGATTTGTGACCTGCTCCATCCTTTTTGTGATTCAGTAAGCGGTGAAGCAGACCTGGTGAACTGAACATGATTCTGACAGTGATCTCATTTCCCCATTTGCAATGTTTTCTATGGAGTCTATACAATGGGACCTTTTCAGCTTGATTCATGTTATTGAATATTCTCCATAGACTAACATTGGGATTGGTGAAGTGTGGGGATGTAAGTGTAAATTTCTCTCCATCATCTCTTTTGCACTGCTTAGTGAATGTCCTCTGTGTGGCATGTAATTGTTAGCCTATCGACTTGTGTTGGTTGTCTGGTTAACCCTTTGAGTACCGGAGGGGTTGCCAAAGCATTGTTGAGCGATGCATTGATGATCCCTCTAGCACTCAAGGGGTTATGTGCTGACTTCCCTGTTGGTACATGGGTGACATAGTCTATGAAATGTAATGATGTTTAACATACAACACTTTGTAGAGCATGGTTTGTGTGTATTGTGTGTGATCAGAACAGCAACATGAGGGTTGAAATGGGACTTAGACAGGTCTGGGCCTGGTTGAACCATGCCATTTGTCCTTGTATTGCATCCTGTTTTTAAACCTCAGGGTGCTGTGTTGGTGCAGTTGTGTGAATGAATGATGGGCATGTGTTGAAGTGTGACTGTGTGATGGTTGTGTTGGTTGATGTGGTTATGTGATGATGCACTTACCGGTAGTGTGGAGGCTCCTCTCATCCCCAATGTCCGATCCTCCAGGGACCCTTTCGATCAGTGTAGGGGACATATTCTGCCACAAAATCTCCTCCCATCCGCAGAAGGTGATTGGGACAAGTGGGCCTCCTCCGATGCCATGGGCTTGCTTGGCGATTTCGGAGAGTTTGTTCTTGACCACCCTCCGGCAGTCACCCCATCGCTTCTTGTTGGACTCCACGTCCTGTCTGCATGGACCCACCGCATTCACCTGGCTGCAGATTGGGTTCCAGGCTGCCTTCCTCCTCGCTAACAGGCCAGGGACCTTTTCCCTCAGGTGGAGGACACTCTCTCTCTCCAGGACAGCCTCCATGAGAGCCGTGTTCTCCTCCTCGGTATATTGGGGATCCCTGATTCTGTCCCCCTCAGATCCGGCCTGCGAAGATTCAGAACCAGAGTGTCCTGCCTGCTCTGCCTCTGACTGTATATGGTGCTCCTTGACAGTTACCCCTCGTCCAACTGACACAGCTGACCCTCTCCTTTGTGTGCCTGCTCTTGTCTGGGTTCCCCTCCACCCTGCGGATCTCCCTCTCCCACCCCTGCTCTGCTCAGGGATGCCCTCCTGACCTTCCGTCTCCTCCTCCACTACTCTCCCCATCCCTCTCTCCTGTCCTCCTCTCCTCACCAACACTCACCCACTCACACCTAGGCACTCCCACAGGCCCTCACAGACACACTAGATCCACTCACTCTTTATCACACTCTTTCACTCACAGATTAGCACTGTCCAAAAAAAGTTAAAAAAATTTTTAAAGTGTTATTAAAAAATAAGACTATGTGTATGTATGTGTATGTGTTTGTATGGGTGTATATAATATGTGCAAAAGTGTGATATGTGTCAAATTAGTGCACCTCTCTCCAAACTCCAAAAAACTCCTGCTACCGCCAATGTCAGCTTCTTCCTCGATATAATCGCTATCCTCCACTCCTGGTTCCTGTGATCTAGCTCGCCAAAACTCGAAACACATACAGAGTGTGATGGTTACTTTTGGGTATATATAGGTGTATTTGAACATTTTTGCTACTTTGGGGCCTTGGGATTGGCTGTAGGTTTGAATTTTGTTGGTACATCTATCAGGGTTGCTAGCCAGCAGCTGCCATAATGTTACATTTTGACTTAAGTTGTGTTTTAATGGGTGTTTGGGATGCACAGTAATGTGAAAACAGGTGCGACGCAGGTTTTTGTGTTACGTGTTTTTGTTGTGCCTACGCTCGTTAGCTATTCTCGTACACTCACTTTTAAATCTACCATAAATCATGTGTTATTTGCGGATGATGTGCCTTTTTTACTTAGAGGCTAGGTTAATGTGAACCTTTAAATATAGCCCTAGATGTCAACTAGGACAGGGGAGTAGGCAGAACTAAGTCCTTCACATTGTTAACTCTTTAAGCTCCCTTTCTCCTGATGCAGAGGTGTATACCACAGTCTCTGTGTTCCCCAGTGGACTAAGGTAAAATATTTTATTGGTGAATATATATAAAAAAAATAATATTAGACCCACTGTAACTGAGCAACAGCACTCATGGTGTTAATTATAACATCATAGTACATAATACATAACCATATTACTTAAGCTTGATTTACATTTACTCACAAGTCTTAATGCCAATGCAGTGTGTACATCGATATGCACTACAGCATCCGTACATACCTAAAGGGATTGCCTGAGGCACAGGATTTTTAAGCTCATAAGCTCAGAAAATGAACTATGATAAGAAATTCTTACACTCCCCCTTATGACAACAGGTATCTCATTCATAAAGATCTTACTACACTATTGTTGTGCTGAAGTAACCTTGTTGAGGCTCGTTCTAATGTATGCTTCTTTGCATTAGAAACTTTTCTAGCATCCAATGAGTTAATCTCTAAAGCGGCTAACGAGGGATGAATTTGTAATGATATCTAACACCACAGACAGTATGAAACATTGGCTTCCCTGGCGCCAGAGTATGAACAGCTGCAAAGAATTTTTGTGCACAGGCAGCTGAAATGTGCCTTGGATACAGAGCTGCACAAAAAATAATATTTGTCTATGGCACACAAAATGTGGTTCTTTTTATTGTGCTTATTTTCTGGCATTTTCCTCCATTTTAGAAAACATTTTTTAGCAGTGTGTGTGCCATGTTTCACTAAGGGCCTTATGCAGAATGGAAAAAAAAAAAGAACAATTTTGGACCACACCAACTATAACATAGGGAACATTTTTCAAATCCTCAAAAATTGCCATGCTTTACAGACCCGTAGCATAAATGGGGCTAAATCATTATTTTAACTCCTTGAATGTTAAAAAAAAAAAAAAAAAAAAAAAAAGCCATGAGAATTTCTAATTTCTCTCTCTTTGGTAAAGTTGAAGTAGGCTTATAATTATATTTTCACTTATCAAGTGTATTGCTATATTGCTCCAACCACTGTCACAATGAGATGGATGTACTAACAGATAAAATATCCCATTAATTGCAATGGCGTTTCTAAGCCCTTGAATGCCAGAGAGGTCTCTATTGCATTGCTTCCTACCCTGTGGTACAGTTGGTTTGCTCAAGATAAGCTTCAATGAATTGCCAAGACCCATAATACCATGTTCTCCATTCAATACAAAGAGTAGTAATGTGACAGTAGCATAGAACTGAACGTTAACCCTTTGAGTGACAGAGAGATAGCCAAGGGATTGCAGCACAATGTTTTGGATACCTCTCTGGCATTCTAAGGGTTAAAGTCATCTCATATTAATTTCTATGTGACCTTGGATGGAAGCTTACGGTTAGGATTTAGACTTATTAAAAGGATTCAAGTTTAGCTTTAACCCCTTAACGACCCTTGACGGCCATAGCACGTCATGGGTTGTTATACCCTTAATGACCCATGACATACTATGATCGTCATGGAATTCCGGACCCCCCCCCCCCACGACTGCATACCGTTTGGGGAGTCTGAAATCCGAATCACAAAAAAAAAAATTCTCCGTGCCTGTGCGGCCGGTCGTTAAGGGGTTAAGGTTATGGTCTATTTAATTAACATAGTGCTATAAAATGCAGACCAAACAATGTTTTCTGCATTGTTTGTATTGCAATTTTAAAGCACTATGTTATTAAACTGACCTCATAGAGTTTAGGGCTATGGTTTAGTGTTTGGAATACAATTAGAATTTAATATATATACACACAAACAAATACACAACCATACGTATATATATATATATATATACATATATATATATATATATATATATATATATATATATATATATATATATATATATATATGCAACCAGCAAGTCTGTGTCTTGCTGCTCACCTGAAGGGGGATTATCTCCTGAATCACTGATCTCATTGCTTGTGCTAATCCCTGCCCCTACTCCCTATTGCTCTCTTCCTTTGGGCTTACTGCTAATGAAATCCCCCTCTAAGCAGCCAAAATATATTGTAAATGGTTTATTATTCATGAGCCGGATGAGTGACAGGTTTTGACGCAGCACTCTCAGATGGGGGACAGGTGGCTCCACTTTAAATGACAAGGTTAATCAGCTTCCAGCATTTTCCCTGCTTATGCACACTAATGATTTATGTTGACAATATTACATGTTCCCATCAAAGATTTGTACTTCTGATCCTGAAGCCCTGTCCTGTCTGACCCGCATTGCTCTTCTAATGAGGTCAGAAGAGCTGCAAGAAATTGCAATGCAATAGGCATCAACAAGATATTGTAAAGCTGGACACCTGCAGTTAACTTTAATCAAAGAGAGCAGGCATGTTTAACACTGTGCACTAAAAAGACATCCTGGAGTAGCCAGCAAAATTCAGTTATTTGTACTAGAGAGGTTAAAACTGCCATGAACACATACGTTTATACTATTAGTTTCCTGTTTTGTTTCATTTCAGTGGACACATATGTGGTAACTCATAATCTGAAAACAGACATCCTCTAATAATGTTTCCCTGTTGTTTAGCTAGATGGATCTGCTTTCAATTGTGCTCTTCATATAACCCATCTTATAGCCATAATTCTGTCATTGAGTATTGACCTGGCTTACGTAATCAGACACTGCCTCGACTACTGCACTTTAATATGTGGGCCTCCAATGGACAAGAATATGGCAGCTGCAATTTAATGTTGATAAATGCAAAATAAAGATTATTTCTGATGACTTAAAGGTAGGCAGGCAATGTAATAAAGCAGTGGGGAATGCAAGCAGGGTGCTGGGTTTTTTAGCTAGGGGAGCTAGTAGCAGAAAAAGGGAAGTGGTCATGCCACTCTACAGATCTCTGGCTAGACCTCGAGTATTGTGTACAGTACTATATCCATCCCAAGAAGGATATAGATACTCTAGAGAGAATTCAGAGAAGAGAGACTAAAATGGGGAATGGTTTACAGGAAAAGAAATATCAGGATATACTAAAGGATCTGAAGATGTATAGCTTGGAGGAGAGAAGAGAAAGAGGGGATATGAGAGAAACATTCAAATATGTGAAGGGATTCAACAAGGTGCAGGAGTAAAAATGTTAGGACAAGAGGCCATAGTTTAAAACTAGAGGGCCAGAGATTTAGATGTCATGTTAGAAAGTTTTACTTCATTGAGAGGGTAGTAGATAAGTGGAATAGCCTACCAGCTGAGGGGGTAGAGGTTAATACAGTGATGGAATTTAAGCATGCATGGGATTGGCATAAGGCTGTCCTGAACATAAGATAAGACCAAGGACCAAATAAGGTTTGAGGTTTTTACAGTAGGAAACATGGGCAGACTAGATGGGCTAAATGGCTCTTATCTGCCGTCAAATTCTATCTAATAATAGACAGGATGGTAGAGTAAGTATCGTGTTGTCCTCTAATGATGCATTTCAACTAATCATATATTTTGTCTCTTCCCCCCCTTGTGTGATGCTGTCATATACAGACCACTGGGCTCTACTACCCAGTTCCTTGACCACTTTGCTTTCTAGCTCCCTCCTTGTATGTCCCCACTCTCATTCTGGGGGACTTCAGCTTCCCTATAGATAACTCCAACACCCTCTTCTCCCTAACAACCTCCTTTGGTCTGTCACAAGGGACCAACTCTCCAACACACAGTAATAACCTCTCCCTTGATCTGATCTTCACAAACCTCTGCTCTATTTCTAACTTCTCTAATGTTCCATTCCATCTCTGTGACCATCACTTCCTAATTGGCAATCTCTTCATACTCTGAAAATCCAACTCTCTGTCCATGATCAAAACATGCAGAAAAAACTTCATCCACTTGATCTGCAACAATTCTCTATATTTCTGCAACCTCTCATTAACCCCATTTCTACACTTACTTGTCCTGAACAAATTGCTGCTCTTGACAATATCACCTTCACAAAAGCCCTTAATAAGCCTGCACCTGACACTTTATGCCACCCTACCAAAGCCCATTACAACCTTAGCACATAACAGAAATGTGTTACCTCCAAAGGTACTCATGCACTGCAGAAAGGCACTAGAGGAATAATGTTCCTCAGCTGACTTTGTACACTATAAATGTATTCTCCACTCCTACATCTCTGCCCTCTACCTGCCCAAACAGTCATATTTTTCCTCCTTAATATCTAAACTGCCATCTAACCCCAAATGCCTCTTATCAACCAACACAATTCCCTTCCACAAACTGTTCTGCCAAAGTTATTGCCACCCACTTCAAGAACAAGATTGATACTATCAGGCATGAAATGTAATCACTTCCACTCCCACCCCCACACAGTCTGCTTAGCCCTGTTGCCTTTCCTACACACACATACACACACACACACACACACACACACACACACACACACTTAACTCCATTTCGTCCATGACAGAGGATGAGGTTTCCCTCCTCCTTACATGCTCTCATGACCAATCCCATCACAGTACATTTTTTGTGAGAAGGCTCAGGATACCAGCAATAAATCAATTATTTAATTTATAAATGAGATAAAAAATAGTAATAGTGAAAAAGTAGTAATAATAATAAAATAAAAATACAGAAATATTAACCCAATGCATTTTATGTCTATTTAAACAGTTCATCAGGGGGAAGATTCAAAATAGATGTGAAACATGTTGGGCTAATATTTCGATATTTTAATTTTTTTACTGTTACTATTTTTTTCTCTCATATTTATAAAATAAATATGCAGGCCTTTTGGAGCAGACTTTTACTTTGGACCTACCCTTTTATTAAAATATGGACTAATTGGGTCCAGGTTGGTACTGAGCTCATCCATTCAAGCCTTTAAGCCATATCACAATTTTCCATTATTTCAATTCCTTTGTTATTCCATTAATGATACCTGGAGGACCCCAATCAATTTTAAGATTTTTTGGTGGCTGTGGCTAGGTACCGCTTTACTACTTACTATTCTTTCACAATACCGTGTTTTTTTTAAAGTATACATATTAAATATAGAGGCATACCTTCACATTTCAACATTTGTTAGCAATCTTCATCTATCAGCCCTATATCCCTTGTTATACTTTAAAAATCAATTTGTGGGTATTTTTGGGATACAGAACAGACTGGATTAGAGAGTATAGAAGTGTTTAAGAGGATTTCCTCTGAATGCAAAAGATTTTTATCTTTTCAGGGGATATAATGTCAAGACTTCTCGAGTACTTAAGTCCTACTTTCACTTCTTACTATCGAGTTATAATGAATGTGAATTGTCTAGGCCTGAGATACTTAGTCACATTATGCTATTGTTTCTGTTCTTTGTGAAAGTCTCCTGTGGATATATTAGCCAGTATTCCACACATCCCCTCTTAATTGGAGAATATGATCTACTCTCTGTCTCAGTGGTCTCACTGCTCTGAGAAATAAGCCACAGCTTTGGGTCTCTAAAGATTACAGATCAGCACAACATTTTGGAGAAAGGGGTTTCAAAAGTAATTTAAAGTATTTCAATCAATACTGTTTGGACACAGTAGCTATCAGTCATGGGAAGCAACTAGGCAGCATATATTCTACTTATGAATCTTCATTAGTTCAGAGTAGTCAAAATCCATTACAAAAGTCAGTCAGTGAAGTTTTATCAAGGACAAAAAAGCTCTTAAGGCAAGAGTAGTCAAAATGAGTGTAGGCCTTAGTTATCATGTTTGCCTCTCTGTTTTGTAGTAAATAAAATTGTTCTTTAAATTCAAACTGTTTTTCTTTCTCTTACATTTAATTTTGTTTCTCAATCAGCCATTTTATATTCTGTTAATAGTTGCTTTATTGCTGAAATCTTAATTTTACAAATAAATTAAATATGTAAATTGTATTGCTATTTTTATCAAAAATAATTAGTTAGTGTTCCAAGGTGAACATTCATGTGCTAGCAATTTCTTCTGGCAAACTACACTGCCGTTCTATATCCTGACAATAAGGCATGAGACAGGACTTATTGGGATTGGACAACAGTCATGAATGCCACAAAATCCCAGATTCCACTGGTTTGATTCCACTTTATCCAGCAGGCAATAAGTGTCTATGCATGGAAACATCCTGTGAGCTGAAGAACCCTGTAACCACCTACAACCTAGCAGTTTGTTCTTGTCCGGTGCCTATAGATATTCTGTGGAAGGTGGTGAGACCTCCTCTCTAAGCTGGTTCACTGGTGGTGCCAAATAATAGTGTGAAAACTGATTTAATGCTAAGCTCCCTTTTGGGTTGGGTCATTAGAACATTGGTTGTGCATGTGGACTGGTTGCTGTCAGGTGCAGCTAACATTTTTTTACAAAACACATATTTCCTGTTTATTTATATAAATCACTTTTTTCTATGTAGAGTTTGTTGCATGGAATGAGTTGACTGACCCATAATTTGTTGTTGGCTTTTTGGTTGTTTTTCATTTTTGTCCATTACATAGGGTGCACATGGGTTTACATTATTTATTTTAGAGCTCTAATTTGACCAATTCTCCTAAAAAGGCTTGTGATTGGAAAATTGATGTTTTGTTACAATCTTTGAGGTTTTATGTTCAAAATAAAAGTAATTCTGGAGTAAAACTAAAAACTCCCCAATTCCTATTGATTTAAATTTGAATGTTTACCACCTGAATGCTAGTGAGGTTTACAATGCATCATGAAGCCATGCATTGAATAGATCTCTACTAGGGATCGAGAAAAGTCAGAAAAAATCCCCACATGACTTTCCGTGAAAAACCAAAGATTTTTCACTTTTACAGCAAAAATTTCTCCTTTTCAACACTGCAAAAGTTTTCTCCTTTTTCACCACTACCAATACATTTTTTGCCTATGTTTCCTATGATTACAGCATTTTCCACCACAATATTACTTCTTCTGAGGGCTGAAGTTGATTCATAAATAGCTAAAAGTCAAAGTTGTGAGTCCTACAACAAAATATGCCTTGAAAAGGTTGTTAGCAGGCTGAGTGCCTTTGTGCTTTGCCCACAATACTAAATTCATGCTTATGTAACATTGGCAACACCATCCTTGAAAAATAACTGAGGCTTGGGATATTCCAGCAGAGTGCAACACATATCATCAGTTCTTTAAAGCCTCTGTATTCAACAAAAGAAAAGTGCAACATGTAATTCGCCAACATTTTGGCAAGTTTACTATTCTGTAGGTGTACATTTTCATTATGTTTGTGCAGGTTTTGACATCTTTCTAAGAACTTAGTAAGTGTGGGATGACAGTACAAGCAGAAGAACTGTGTAACTGCATTGCTTTAATGCCATCACTTATGGAGGTTGTGGGGGTGGAGGCGGCATGTGGAGGCTCTCTAGGACTCTTGTCATCACCTCCTCTAGCATACCTAGAGTCATTATACTCCTCTGTAACAGGAGCTGTAGGTTTTATTTGGAATGAACTAACTGTTGTCAGTGGCACACTCTCTGACACATCAATAATATCACTACTTCTCTTATCTGCCCCAGAGTCCTGGGAACTTTTTGGAGTACTTCTGCTACTAGTTGTGGAGCAGCTGACCTGTTGATTTTGTGTCTACCAGTCAGACTTGTGGTTGCACTTCAAGTGCGATCTCATAGAGGTGCTTTTTTGCACATACAACAGATAGCAACATGCTTAGATTTTGGATCCTGAGTGTAGTATTTCCATACTGCGGCCTTCATGGACTGCGGGGTTCCTGAGGGGCTGCTACTACTACTGCTGGGGCTAGATATTGATGCAATTCTACCACTACTACTACTCAGCAGCAGCAGAGGCACTCATCATAGCTAAGGGTGTGGATGTTAAAAACCTGTGTTGTTGTTGCTTCTGGTTACTTAACATTTGTGTGTGTTGCTGAGTGGGGATTGGACTTGGAAGTGGTGACAATGCTGATGACGACTGACAGGATGACTGTTTATTTTTATGAATCTTTGCTTGTACAGGTCAGTGTTTCCAATGGTTTTCTCAAACAGTTTGTAGACAGACACAGTTCTCCTTTTTAGTGGTGGAAGATTGAGCCTTTGCCTTTCAGCTAACTTTCTAGTAATATCATCATCTCTCTCACTCTCATCAGTATCTGAAAAAGAAGAGGATGCTGGAGGGATATATTCTATGCTACATTATCATCAGTCATCTTTAGGTCATCCTCAGCATCTCCAACCACATCTTGTCCACTACCCTTTTATTCTTCTAAACTTTTAGTGTGTCAAACAATTTACTTTTACTTTTGCTTTCACAAAGATTGCTACTACTTTGAGAATAGTTGTTTTGGTGATTTTTTACCTCATTGTCAGATGCAGCAGTTGGTTCAGCTGCTACACCTTTCTCTCTTATGCCATTATCAACAATAAAATGTGACACTTCATCTTATATGGGTTTTAATAGTACTGGTGCTGGTGGTGGAACTTTTTGTGGGACCTTGACAATCTGCATCCTCCCTGGGGTCATCATCATTTATTGCACATACTGCATCAACAATGGCTCAGTTATAGCACTTTACTCCCACATCCCTGCACTGATCCTCCTTTCTCCCTCTCCTGCCCCTTGTGCATTTGCTGGACATTACTCAACTACTGTGTGTGTTTTCACTCTAAAGTACACAATAGAACTGATGGTGTGTAATGTCTTACCTTGGCCCTCAACAAAATACTCAGTCTTGTCTGATACCTATCAAGTCTGCCTCAGTCACACAACTCACATAAGGGTCCCAGACAGCTATCTATCAACTATTATTTTTATTATTTCACATTTTTTTTTTTTTTTTAAACTGTGTTGTCCACTATATCTTATCAACTAAAAAAAATCAACAACAGCTGCTTGTGTCTTTCAAATCAAATCAGCAAGACAGAATGTTGAGGTATTTGGATCAACCTCATTTGCTCCCTTCTCACACCCCCAGACCCAATTCACACAGAGGTAATAACAGCCAGATCAGGAAGGAGCTTGGATCATTGCTGTTTGTGTCTTGCCAATTAGTCACACCAAATGTTGGGGTATTTGGGATCAACCTTTTTTCTCCCTTCTTCTAAACCAACATCCCCCCCCAGACTCCCCTATTACAGAAAAAGATGTCCTACCTAAAATACTCCCTAAACTAAGCTTCAACTCCATTTTATTTGACTATCTTCTCTAGCTCAAAAATGTGAAGCTTTCTCCTCTCATAAACACAGAATGACATACCTGACAACCTTTTACATGCCTGCAGGAAAAGAAGAGGAAACTGCCATGGGGTGTGGAGAAATTCAGTCTTCAATGAGCTAGGTGAAAAAAGTGGTAAAATTACACTTTTCACTGGAAATTTCCCGCTAGGTGGGAACTGCCATTTTTTGCATATTTCTGTGTTGAGGTGAAAACTTTCACAGTCCCTAATCTCTACCATCTTTGAGGTTAAACCTCCCATTTAAAACAACTCAAAATGTATATTTTAATAAGGGTTTACTCCAGAATTGTTAAACTTTTGACCATAAGGCCCATAGACTCAGAAGAAGATTAAACTGAACAGTCAATATTTTAAAACCTCCCTTATTTTAGATTCTGCATCTAAATTAATTCTTATTACTTAAAAAAATAATCATTAAAATCTTAAAAATATACTTGAAAACAATATTTATAATGGGACTTCAGTAGTAATCCCTCTGTGGCTATAGATATGAGCTGTAGTAATTATCTATCTATCTTGAATTCTAATATTTATTCGTTCATGATTCAAAGGGTATTGAATACAAAATTGTGCATTTTAAAATTTCTGCCACTTCTAATGTGATTTATATGCTAAATTACCATTGTATCAAAATAAAATCTATTGGAAAAACCAAATGACATCTCAAGGAAATAATTTAAACAGTTTACATGATATATGGAATTTCAATCTTAGCACAAGTGTAGCACAACATTATACTTTAGATAATGAGTCTATTGATGAGCTTTATTTTCTTTGCATTAATAAGATACATATAAGTATCAGGTAGGGATATGGATAGGAATATTTTAGAGATGGAATCTAAAATATGAATATGACAGACTTCTGAGGATGAACAAACAGCACAATGGCCTGTTCTTTGGCTAGTCAGAAGCATCACATTTTTGCTCTCTAGTGCCATTACAGAGGTGAAATTTCCACATACATATTAAGGTAATCCTGACCAAAAGGGTGGTCCAGTTCCTAAATGATTGGCAAGCCCCCTTTGCACAGGAATATCCACTAACCCTAAACATACATTTTGGCCTTGTTAGGCCTAGTCAGTGAGGTGCAGCTGGATTTCCCTAGGCACTGAGAGCAAGGGGTCCACATCTGGATTGCCCTTCACGTTTATTGAGACCCCCTAAGAGTATTAAAAAAATGCATACACAATTTGTGAAGCTTCTGAGGACAAACAAACAGCACAATGGCCTATTCTTCAGCTAGTCACCACTCAGAAGCATGCGTTTTAGCTCTCTAGTGTCAATACAGAGGAGACATTTTGGGGCAGGTTAGCTTAATATGTACATGAAAATTTCTCCTCTGTAATGGCACTAGATAGCTAAAATGTGATGCTTCTGAGTGATAACTAGTCATAGAACAAGCCATTGTGCTATTTTCTTTATCCTCAGAAGCCTTTCACATTTTGTATGCATATTTTGAATACTCTTAGGGGGCCTCCCTAAGACTGAAGGGTAATCCAGACATAGACCCTTTGCTCTCAGTGCCTAGGGAATCCAGCCACACCTAACTGATGAGGCTCAACAAGGCTGAAACGAATGTTTAGGGTTAGCTGGTGTATCTGAGGGAACTTGCCCATCTTTTTGAAACTGGCCTGCCGTTTTGGTGCGGGGTTAGTCTAATATGTATGTGGAAATTTTTCCTCTGTAATGGCACTAGAGAGCTAAAGCACAATGCTTCTGAGTGATATCTAGCTGTAGAACAGGTCATTGTGCTGTTTGTTCTCATTTTGTATGCGTATTGTGGATTCATTTATAGCAAAGTGTGTGATAATACTGGTCAAGCTCAGATACAAATTACCATAACATGTTAGAGAATTGCTACCAACAAATAGAGATTAATTTCTTAAAAACAATATATAATGCAAACAAATGGTTACCAAAACATACACACAGTTTTAAAATCTCTTTCTAATTAACTAAACATATTAAGGTGACCACCCTTCGCTTTGCTTTAAAATCTTACTTACCTAAACGTTTCTCAAACTTTTTGAAAATCAAAGCCAATGAACCTTATTGTGCTTTTAGAAATGCAAAAATATAAAATGATCATCTATTTAAATGTAAATATAAGCTTGATGTAATAGGACATATGTTCATATACCTATTGTTATTCTTCAGTGCTTCACCATTAGTGATGGTTAAATAGTTAATTTCCTTCTTGCAGGAATTTCTGAGAAATGGAATATATATTTTCCCTTTCCATAATATATCTTGTGGGAAAGAAAATCAGTCAAAACCCATTGGTGGAAAGTTAAACACTGATTTTAACCCCTGAACGACTGGCCGATTGGCACATCTCGGTCACTTAAGGACCACGGAGCATTTTTTTTTTTTTTAAGTCACCGTCAATTTTTAATTCACTGTGAATTTGACCGTCAAGGGTCGTTAAGGGGTTAATGGGCTTAGCCTACCTGCATCCATGTTCCTGTTACAGAATTCCTGCACACACACTACACATATATATGTCATCATGAACAACCTGTACATCATCAGCATGTGCACACAAACACACACACTTCAGTTCTTCTAGCACGAATTCCAGTGGGAAGCAGATGGTCACAGTTTCTATTGATTTCGTCACAAATTACATACATACTCTTACCTAACACACATGGTTTATTTAAAAATACTTTAAATGGTGATTAATGGGGCAATTTATTTTTATTGCACTGTTAAGACAAACCTTTGGTTGTGTATTGTTATTACATGTTTATAATACTTTTCCTTTTCTCTAAAAACAAGTTTTAACCCCTTGCATTGTGTACCACTCTGGCACTCAAGGGGTTAAATTGAAAGTGCTTGCGCAATGCTCATATCCTATTTTATTAGAAAGGGACATACCTATACATGTCATACTTCTGTACAAGTGATTGTGGGCTAAATGCCCAGAGGAAGCGTGGAGCAATGGGGGCAATGGGAAAAACATTATAGGCAACAAATACAAATTATTTATTCCCTATAGAGGGTGTTTTACCCCATGATTGTTCCACTTTTCTTTTTGAATATGGACCTATTTGTCTTTAATAGGATGCCCCTCAACAAAATAAGTGTTTTTCTGATAGACCACTTTTGACTTTAACATTTCAGTGCCTTTTATTAATCTGTCTATAAAGTCCTTTTACTAAATAAAATAATTGTGCCATAGAGGATTGCAGGACTCATTGACATATTCTAGAACATCACGAGGATGGCTATACCATATTCCATATCCTATCACAGCGCTTTATAATTTGCAGCTAATCTATCAATTGTCTTTGAAGGTCCAGTGTCAAACAAATCTTTCTCCAGAAGATCCACCTAAGTGCTGGCTTCCACTGTATCTTTGGCAGAACCAAAAATAGCTCAAAGCATTTTTCCCAGCAGAAGCCTCATTCTCATATTTTTATTTATTTATTTCTTTATTTTTGTAGGTTTCTGCTTAAATATTGATGTAGTCATCTGAAAGAGGTCAGAACGAAAATCATGAATATTTTACACTCTGTGAGTTGAGGGCCAGTGTCTGGGGATAAGCCAAGTATTGATATAATCTGACCTAGAAATCAGAATGAAATGATATGTTGCAAATGTTATGACATGCGAATAGAACATCTGGGATTTATTTTATGTAATCAACACCAAAATCTTATCCTCTACCATATACTGTCGATATTAGCTTTAATTTAAAAAAAATGGAATTTAGCAGCACGCTGATGACCCATTAGCCAAGAGCCTTATGTTTAAATAAAATTAAAAAAAGCAATCTTTAATGATATTATTGAAGTCAAGGTCTGTTTGTCTTTAAGTCTTTGAGTGCCAGAGAGATACCTGACACATGATGGATACCAGTCTGGTACTTCAATGGTTAAAATTACATATTTTCAAAAAGATAGAGTCATGTGCATGAAAAATGGAGTCATTCTGAGGCCATCAAACTGTACTATAGGAGATGACTATTAATTCCCGTTAAGTTAAATGGGCCTTTTAACCACTTATATCCTAGAGAGGTCTTCAACACATTGTTAAACAATGTGTTTGGTCAGATCTCTAGCATTCAAGGAGTTAAAAGTCCTACATAAACCAACTGAAATTTTAGGAAACCGAGGATTACCTCAGTTTTCTTTTGAACATAGGGCCCAAATCATTTTTTAACCCTTTGAGTGCCTGAGGAGTATGCAACACATTGCAGAGCAAATGCGTTGCATAGCCCTCCGGCAACCAGGGGGTTAATACTTAACATCATAAAAGACAATTTTATACACCTTTGAATGTTTTGGGGGTGGGGGGTCATGTACCTCTCTGGCACTCAGAGAGTTAAAAGTGAGTGTGGTTAAACATTATATCAAAATAAATCATATGTTTCAAATAATGATGGCATTACATCTAGTTTTAACTATAAAAATTACCTGCAGGTTAAAATGGAGTTATTTTTGGACAAACATCTGCACTATCCTATATAAAAATTTGCTAGGATGTTTGTCAGAAGCTGTCATGCGCAGTGGAGACTGCCCAAACGCACAGAATGCTGGGAGCACAGAATGCTGGGAGCATGACTGTGTCGGCAGCAGGACGCAGAGCAAGACTGGCCTCTTAACCCTTTGAGTGCCAGAGGGGTACGCAACACATTACCCCTCTGGCACTCAAAGGGTTAACATCACCTGGACCTTCGCCCATGTAAATTTAAAAAAAATCCCTAATTTCCCATTGATTTAAACTGGACTTTTGACCAACTAAATTCTACACAGGTTCTCAACACATTACTTCACTTTCCAAAAGAGGATAAAATGGAGCAATTGTGGAATAATCTAACTACACCAGAGAGAACACTACTACTAGAAGAAAAGAAGATAGAAAAGATAAGGACTGAATGTCACTAGCAGACCAGTTCAGCACTGTATCATACTGGAATTACGTATATTAATGTGAAAAGAACAAAACAAAAAATACCTTTATTAATAAGTCAGAATATGTGAATAATTAAAACAATGCCAACTACATCTGTACATTTGCAGATATAGTTGTAAAACCATCACTAAGTGTTGTCCCACTGAGGAAGTCGGCATGGTCTGACAAAACGCGTAGGGCTTACTCATCTTTAGGGTCTATATTATTGCACTAGCAGCTTCTTTCTTTTTCATATTCATTATGAACTCTGCATTGATGCTCCCAAATAATGCGAATAGAGCCCAGTTATACCTTGAATTCCTACGTTTGCCTCTGTGGAGGGGGGTGTCTATTTACTGTCATAGCTATTATATTGGGCTCTGCATTGATATGGATTTGATTCCCTATCCATGTGAATAGAAACTGTTTGTTTTGTATTTGACTGAATGTAGCTGATTCTGTAACAAGTGGTCAGAAATAATAAGGGAAAATTTTTCTCATCAGCACAATTGAACCCTTTGAATCCCTAAGTAATTGGTGCAATATTAGTATAGTGCCATTTCATTGGTGTCATGGTATTGTGCTCCACATTGATGTGGGTTTGATCCTCAATCCATGCGAACAGAGCTTGTTTGATGCCTGCCCATAACTCATAAGAGAAACATTTACTTGCCAGCACTATTTAATTTCCTGTATTTAAATATAATTGGCGCATTATCAGTATAGCACTACCAGAGTGTTTAGGGTATTCATGTATGTTGCTACATGAGGTTAGCTAAGCAAAATACATATATACTTTTTACCCCCTCCTTATTCATGCATTCTGCCCTAGAGTTGCAATGTATGCAATGAGTCAATCAACAGTGTATAAATCATTCTGCATACTACCTTTAAATTATCTCTTCTCTATATATATAATATGCTAGGATGTGTCGCTTCCTGTGTAACATGCACAGACACAGAGAGCAATGCCTATTAGCAAATTGCGCGGGCACTGTGGTTGAGGGGAAAGCAGCGGTGGTGGAGGGAAAAGCAGCGTTAGAGCAGCACGCTCCTGGGATCACCGCAATACCGCCGCTGTTCCCTGCCGCCATGCGGAGGAACAGAAGAGCCGTTGGAGGGGAAAGCAGAGGTAGAGCGGCATGCTCTGGGGATCACCGAAATACCGCCGCTGTCCCCCTCCCCCGCCGCCATGCGGACGAACAGAAATGCTTCTGCGTGACCTAGACCCCGCTGAATGACGGGCTTTAACCTAGTACTGCAATAATATTGAAGTGATCAAATACAGCTATCTCGAGGGCAGATCATAAAGACTTGTGTAATGAGCCTAAGACTGTTATGTTCACTAAACAAGAGTCTATTATACAGGCTCAGTGTTTTCTAGGGCTTTCAATATCTTGTGCACTTATTACATTGAGGCAAATCATCACACATTATATATAGAATAAAATAAGAGCAGGAGTCACCATATTTCGTGTGGAACTGCACAGATATTTACTAGTGTAATGGTTTGCTGCAATTAGAGTGGTGGAGATCAACTCTCTTTTATGTGTCTGATATTTATGCCATAGGCCCTTAAATTGCTGTGTGCATTGATCTTTTTAGTCACAACAATTAGTGACAGTTTTACAACTATGTCTGCAAACGTATAGATGTAGTTGGCATTGTTTTAATTATTCACATATTTTGACTTATTAAAAAAGTTATTTTTTTGTCTCCTTCTTTTCACATTAATATATGTAATTCCAGCATGATACAGTATTGAATTGGTCTTCTAGGGACATTCAGTCCTTATCTTTTCTTCTAGTAGTAGTATCTGTGAATAGTAGACCTGCAATACGCTCTGGTCCCATACCTTTTGTGTTTCTTACACCATAGAGAACAAAGAGCAATTCCTTTGCTACCATGAGTCAGTCAACTTGCCTCACTGAAGAGACCCACAAAGATGAAATACAGTAGTTGTCTGTGGGTAGGTTGAATGACACATACATTTCCAACTTGTGCTTCATGAAATAAACTATGAAAGCAGCATGTGTATGTTAACCCTTTGAGTGACTGATGGGTATTAGTGTTGAGCGAGCGTGCTCGGCCGATGCTCGGATCGGCTCGAGCATCGCTCTGCTCTGCACATGGTGGTACTCGTACGAGTACCGCCATGTGCTCGCCCGACATGCTCGGGTGAAGAGGATCTGTGCCGGAAGAGGCACAGATCCGAAGACGCTCCGCTGGACCACCAGGGAATGGAGGTAC
This sequence comes from Rhinophrynus dorsalis, assembly GCA_037306005.1. Classification (NCBI taxonomy): domain Eukaryota; kingdom Metazoa; phylum Chordata; class Amphibia; order Anura; family Rhinophrynidae; genus Rhinophrynus; species Rhinophrynus dorsalis. The sequence continues at coordinate 223,960,610 of CM074719.1, read as the reverse complement.
GGGGGCATTGCGGAGATGAAGGGGGCATTGCGGAGATGAAGGGGGACATTATGGAAGAGGGGCATAGACTCTATGCCCCTCTTCCACAATGTCCCCCTTCATCTCCGCTATGCCCGTCTTCCACAATGTGCCCCTTCATCTCCGCTATGCCCCTCTTCCACAATGTCCCCCTTCATCTCCTATGCCATAGAGGAGATGAAGGGGGACATTGTGGAAGAGGGGCATAGCGGAGATGAAGGGGGACATTGTGGAAGAGGGGCATAGAGTCTATGCCCCTCTTCCACAATGTCCCCCTTCATCTCCGCTATGCCCCTCTTCCACAATGTCCCCCTTCATCTCCGCTATGGCATAGGAGATGAAGGGGGACATTGTGGAAGAGGGGCATAGCGGAGATGAAGGGGGACATTGACCAGGCACCCTCCGCTCATCAGAGCAGGGGGTGCCTGGTTTAATGCTCGAGTGCTCCCATTCATTTGAATGGGGCTCGGGTGCTCGGCCGAGCACTCGAGCATCAGGGGGTGCTCGGTCAGAGCACCCGAGCACCCGAGCATCGGGGTGCTCGCTCATCTTTAATGGGTATGAAATGCATTGCAAAGCAATGAGTTGTGTACCCCTCTGGCACTCAAAGGGTTAAGGGAAATCCTATTCTTACATTGGTGCGGGAGTTAAAATAAAACACTGAACTGTTCTCATTTGCACATTACTGTATGCAAGGAATTTTGGGACTGCAATAGTTACTTTGATCCATACCTTCCAAGTGTCCCTCTTTAGAAGGGACAGTCCCTCTTTGAGGCCCAATCCCTATGTCTCTCTTTCCCACCCTGGTGTCCCTTTTTTTAGGATATCAGACTGCTTGGTGTACATATGTGTATCACGTTGCTCCACAGAAGTACAACTCACATTAATGTTTGATTAAACTTTAGTATGCATGTTTATAAATTAGTGTGTGTAAATTAAATACTTTGATCTTGCACTAAATCATTTATTCTATTATATAAAGAGGTGTCAAAAGGTCATGAAGTCACATAAAAAGTCTCAGTAATGCCCTGCCCACCAGCAACACCACCTAAAACACCAGTGTCCCATGTGCCATGTGAAATTTTGGGAGGTACATTGATCCTTTTCAGTCATGTAAATACACATATGTGTATTATATATAGGTATTGTATGCTATAAAGTTGGGGGATTTATGTGCTTTTATTTTTCTAATCTAACCTTGCAAGAGAATGGTAGAGTAACACTGATACCTTTATTGGCTGAGCAACTATAGAATGCAATCTTTCAAGTCAATTTAGGTACCTAACCTTCTTGATGATTTAACTCAGTGGAAATGTTTATTTGTACCCTATGGTACAGTTGGTCTGTTCCAGAATTGCTTCTCTTTTCTTCTGCACATAAGACCCTAGAATGTCGGTATAAAAATATGAATTTCTTTTCTAAGCTAATACCTTAACATTTTAAAAACTGACATAATGTTTTGAATGTTCTGGTTTAAAAAAGTTATCTTAAAAAGTACTTTAAATTGTTTTAAGAATTTCAAATGAGCCATTATAAGTTTGCATTGTATTAGTATTCCCACTCAATTCAATGTAAAAGCAGAGAAACAGCTTGTTATTACACAGTAAAGTATTATGACTGAATCCTTTAGGAACTATCAGCAGATAAGAATCACTTGTCCCACATTTTAATCTGGGATGCCTTTGATATATTCTGTGCTATTTAGTATTATGATGACACATGTATTACCACTGAGTCTTCTAGATAAAATAAAACATTTAGAATTGCACAGTGGAGAGGTCTTAGCCCAGCAAGTGCAATAATCTTCCAGCCTGAGGTAACTCTTCTAATCCTGGTTTCTGCAAAGATAAGATAAATTCTGAATGCTTTGTTTAATACACATCCTCACCATAAAAGGTTAAATTTGCAAGAAATAATATTTTAGGTATCAAATTGAAACCTAATATGTCTATTGCCTTTTATTTTGTTTCCTTGAGGTTGATGCAGTTAAACTGGTGTGATTCAGGAAAAAAACTAGTTGCATCATGGGTAGAGAAAGGAGAAAATGTATGCCTCAAACCAAAATCAGCGGAAAATAGCACTTCCCGCTTGGCAAATATTTTTAATAGCGAAAATGCCATTTTCCCGCTTTTTTCACCTAGCTAACTAAATTGAAATTAATGGCAAGACTGAATTTTCCCCCACGACATGGCAGTTTTCTCTGCTTCTCCTGCACGCATATGAAAAGGTGTCAGCATCCATTCTGTGTTTGTGAGAGGGAAAAAAGCACATTTTTGAGCTAGAGAATATAATAAAGGGACATGAAACTTAGTTTAGGGAGTCTTTTAGGTAGGACATTTGTTGTCTGCATTAGGGAAGTCTTGGGGAACTCTGAGGGAGAAGAAGGGAGGAAGGCAGTTGACCCCAAAAACCCCAAAATTTGGTGTGACTGACTGGCAAGACACAGGCAGGTGGGTCCAATTTCCTTGCTGACCTTGCTATTATTATGTCTGTGCTGGACATGTCTGGGGGCGTGAGAAGGTAGCAAAGGTGGTTGACCCCAGATACCCCAACATTCTGTTTGACTAATTTGATTTGAAAGACACAGGCAGCTGCAGTTCAAGTAATTTCTTTGCTGGTCTTGCTGTTATTGTCTCTGTACTGGGGAAATCTGGGGAAAAAAGTTGTTGATTTTGTTTTTTTTGTTATAATTTCGTCTTTGGAAAGTGATAAGATTGGGCAGACAAGTGTTTAAAAAATAATAAAATAAAAATGTATATATATTAGGTGACATATAGCTGACTGGGAGCCTGACGTGAGCTTTGCGACTGAGGCAGACTTGATAGACAGCAGACGACACTGAGAATTTTGTTGAGGGCTAAGGAAAGACATCACACTCCATCAGCTGCGTTGTGTACTGTAGAGTAATGTCCAGCAAAAGCACAAGGGGCGGGATTGAAGGAAAGGTGGAGCAGCGCAAGGACGTGGGCATAAAGTGGTAATTCAAAAACTAACTGCAGCCATGGTTGCTGCAGCATGTGCAATAAATGATGATCCCACTCCTCCTGGGGAGGATGCAGTTTGTCAAGGTCCTACCAAAAGTTCCACCACCACCAACAACAGTGACAGTAAAAAAAAAATATATTGGAGGAACACTGAAGACGAGAATGAGAAGCATTCTAACGTTGATGATGGCAATGGCATAATGGAGGAAGGTGAAGCAGCTCAGGCAACTGATGCATCTGACAGTAGAAAAACAAGCACCAAAACACCTGTGCTCAAAGTAAAAATATATTGACACATCTAAAACCTTAGAGGAATATAAGAGGAGCAGGCAAGAAGAGGCAGGCGATAGTGATGCTGAGGATGACCTAATGATGACTGATAATGATGACACAAATCTAGTATATATATCCCTCCAGCATCCTCCTCTTGTTCAGATATAGATGAAGTTGAGAGTGAGAGAGATGATTACATGGCCAGAAAGATAGCAGAATGGCAAAGGCTCAATCTTCAACTACTGAAAAGGAGCACTGTGTCTGTCTATAAACTGTTTGAGATAACTATTGGAAACTCTGACCCAGTACAAGCAAAAACAGCAGCAGCAGAAGCACTCCAAAAAGTTCCCATGGCTCTGGGGCAGATAAGAGAAGTAGTAATGTAAATTATGTGTCAGAGAGTGTGTCACTGCCAACACATTGTTCATTCCAAATAACACCTATGGCTACAGGGCTCTTCTGCCAAGTACACGCACAGGAGGAGAGCTTCAAAAGTTGAATGATGATAATTGCAAACACAGTATCAAAATCTATACTTACATAATGTAATCCCACCGGCCTATGTATAATAAAAGCTGGTGAGAAAGCCAGCGGGGAAAAGTTGCTGGTCCTCCCCGCAAACGGACCATACAAGCCAATGGGCACTTGAAAATAAAATAAAAAGGAAATATTAGCATGCTTTGAACAAGATCATTGCGTAGTGTCCATTAAAAACAATGAGGAATACATTCTTGCCACTTTGTAGGACCCCTGCTTTAAACAAAAAATTTCAGAATTTCTTCCAAAGGGCAATCAGCAGTTTGTCACAACAAGGAGTCATGATGATCAGCAGCATCTCTCTGAGGAATTGTATTCTGTCAAAGTATATAGAGATTTGCTATTGATTAGGTGGAGTATTGCATTGTGGATATGAAAGGAAGAAACTTAGGCCGCAAAAAATGTCCAGACAGCATAGTGAAAATGAAGCCAGCAAAGCATTTCAACCACCAGAAGCAGGCTCACCTACATCATCAAAGAGAACAACCCATTCTGAATACAAGGCAATTCATGGGTCTCCGAAGGGAAGGCAAAAATCCAACACTGATGGTGGTGGAGGCACTAGTGGTGGCACATCTCTTTGGGCCTTGCTCTCTGAGTATGAGTTGATAACTGACCCACAGGAACACTGTGTAGCTCCTAGTAGTGGTGCCACTGCATGTGAGATAGTTTCTACATACTTGCAGGATAGCTACATTCTAAGCAGAAACAATGACCCCATGGAATACTGGAAAAAAAAGCAGTGCATGGCCAGCATTGACACATACTGCAGTGGTAACATTTAGTTGGCCTCCAGCAAGCATTGAATCTGAGCAGATTTTAAGTGCAGCTGGTTACATTGTGAATGACCATAGGACTTGGCTATCAAGCAGCAATGTTGGGAGACTATTATTCTTAAAAATTATCCAACATCTAATACCATCTGAGTAGGGATGAGTTACTCAAACTGAAATCGGTGAATAATGGCGCTTTCCGCTTGGTGAAAAATTTCCAGAGAAAAATGCAGTTTTTTCGCTTTTTTTCGACTTTTCCGCCCATTGAAATCAATGGATAGAAAATGTTTTCTCCACCTTATTAAAGTTTTCAAAAGCCATATAAAAGGCTTTCAGGCTCTCACAGCAGCCATTCTGTGTTTGTGAGAGGAGAGAGCAGCATGTTTTTGAGCTAGAGTAGATAGGCAAATAAAGGGGAATTGAAGCTTAGTTTAGGAAGTCTTTTAGGTAGAACATTTGTTCTCTGCATTAGGGGAGTCTGGGGGCACTCTAGGAGGGAGGAAGCAGGTTGTCCCTCAAATACTCCAAAATTCCATGTGGCGGACTGACAAGGCACAGGCAGCTAGGGACCTATTTGCTTTCTGATCTTGCTGTTATTATCTCTGTGCTAGGTGGGGAGGTCTGGAGAAATACATTGTTGATTTTCTTTTTCAGTTATAATTTTTTTTTTTAATAGAGTGTGGTAAGACAACAGGGTGGACAACTTAAAAAAAAAAAAATTAAAAATAAATAAAAAAGAATAAAAAACAAAATATCTTAGGTGACAGTGACAGACAGCTGACTGGGTTTAGGCGAGGCATCATACAGCTCCATCAGTTGTGTTGTGCACTGTACAGTAAAATCCAGCAAATGCACAAGGGGAAGGGGGAGGGGTAGAGCAGTGTAGGGACATGAGAGTAAAGTAGTAGTCTAAAAACCTACTGCAGCAATGGTTGTTGCAGTGTATGCAATCAATGATGATGATCCCTTTACTCCAAGGAAGGATGCAGTTTGTCAAGGATCCAGCAAAACTAGGTCCAGCACCACCAGTGCCAGTAGAAATACAGAACCATATAAGAACACTGAAGATGACAACAAGTCCCATTCAAGTGTTGATGATGCTGGCAAAATCATAATAGAGGAAGATGTAGCAGCTGAACCACCTGCTGCATCAGACAGTGAGACACCAAAACACCTGTCCTCAAAGTAGTAGTGAATTTTGTTATAGTAAAAATAAAATTATATTGTTTGAGACCTCCAAAAGCTTAGAAGAATATAAGGGTAGTAGTGGACAAGAACTGTCAGGTGATGCTGATGCTGCTGAGGATGACCTAATGATGACTGATGATGATGCAGATCTAGAATATATCCCTCAAGCATCCTTATCTTGTTCAGATACAGATGAAGTTGAGAGTGAGGATGATGACAGGGCTATAAGGTTAGCAGAAAGTCAAAGGCTGTATCTTCCACCACTTTTAAGGAACACTGTGCCTGTCTATAAACTGTTTGCAAAAGCCATTGGAAAGTCTGACCCTGGACAAGTACAGATGTCAAAAAGCACACAGTCATCCTATCAATCATCCTCAGCATCATTGCCTCTTCAAAGTCCAAGTCCCACTCAGCCACACACACCCGTTTTGAGTACCCAGCAACACAGGTTGTGGTAGATATGACTAGTACCTCTGGTGCTGCTGCTATAAGTGCTGCACCTTTGACACCTAGTAGTAGTGACTGTAGAATTACATCAACATTCAGCTCCAGTAGATGTAGTAGTAGCAGAAAGCACACGACAGACAAAGCCAGGACAAATATATTAACAGCAGCACAGATGAGGAGGTGGAGGACGGATGTGAAGAAGGGTTGTCACCATCTACTCCACTTGGGACCACTGCTATGAACTATAAGTAATGTGTGTCAGTAATCTGAGAAGTAGGATAGAGTATGACAATGGTAAAAATACATACACAGATCACACCATGCCAGTCCCCCACCACCCCCACTACAATACATATCTGCACATTGTAGGTTGTACTTTATTTTTTTTATTACTTGATATCATCCTGAATATGTACACAGCAGAATTATGATAAAGGCTTATTATGGGGTTTACAATTTATATTATCAGTATGCATCAGCGCAGGTTAATTTTTGCTTTTGTGTTTCTTCTAGGTTTTTCCTAAGTTTGAGGGTTTGGGGACAAGCCCCCTCTTTCCTTGCAGCGTTCCATACCTTAATCACTAGATTCATTCACATCCTTCACATTAAATATATTAATCATGGTGGCTTAGCGCTGTAGGTTTTTTATCTTTGTTTACAATACATATCTGCCACATTGTAGGTTGTACTTTATTTTCTTTTCATTACTTGATATCATCCTGAATATGTGCCAGTGTCACTTAAGCAAGAAAGTGTTATGGGCAAAGGACAAATGCATTCTGCAAGTCATATTTTGCTGTAGGACTCACAACTTTGATTTTCAGCCACTTATTTCTAAACTTCAGCCCTCAGAAGAAGTAATATTACAGTGGGAAATGAAGTACCTATAGGAAATATAGGCGTAAAATGTGTTAAAATAGGTGGAAAATGTGTTAGCATAGGCGGAACATTTATTAAAGGAGTGAAAGGAGGACATTTTTACATAGGCGGAAAGGCAAAGTTTTTTGCGGGAAAAGCGAAAAATCGGCACATTTTCGAAAAATGTTTTGCTGGAATTTTTTCACACTTTTCGCCCACTCCTACATCTGAGTATCAGGTAGCAGAAACCACACATGACAGAGAAAGCTGGGACAAATATTAACAGCAGCACAGAGGAGGAGGAGGGATTTGAAGAAGTGTTGCTGCCAAATACCAACTTTGGACCACTACTTTGACCAATAAGTATTGTGAATCAGCAATCTGAGAAGAAGGATAGCTTACATTTACACAAACATGACAATGGTAAAAACTGTTGTAGGAATATATATATATATATATATATATATATATATACAATTCCAGTCCAGGTTTTGGTAAGCATGCCAAAAGAAAAAAAAACATTTTTAAACTTGCTGGAGTGCAACCAATTGACCAAAATAGCTAAAAGCAAATACACAAAATATTAATGCACATCCAATTTTTCATCACCATTAACCCTTTACTCTGTGGCATTGTGCCTGCATGTCACTACTATATTAAAGATGAGGATTTAGTCACATTATATGACCATAGAATGCCAAAAATGAGACAACTTGGTGTTGGTGGCAAGCTTAGTATTCTATGGCCATATGATGTGACTAAATCCTCGTCTTTAATATAGTAGTGATATGCGGGCACAATGCCGCAGAGTTAAGGGTTAATGGTGATGAAAATTTGGATGTGCACCAATATTTTGTGTATTTGCTTTTAGCTATTTTGGTCAAAACTGGTTGCACTCCAGCAAGTTTAAAAATGTTTTTTCTTTGGGTGTGCTTACCAAAACCTGGATTGGAATTGTACTTTTGGAAGCTTTGACCAGCTTCTATTGGTTTAATCACCCCTCCCACCCCCAGGTTCAATGTTCATTGTCTCCAGGACACTATATAATGCCTGTCAGAGAGTCTCTCTCTATTAATGAGTGAAGCTGACAAAGAGTCAGCTCTCAGGATAAAGTAAATTTAAGGTTAGTAAATGCTTAAAATAGGAGAGATTAAGCTCATAAGACAAAGCATATCAAGGTTAGGTACTTGGCAAAAAAGATGTAACTTGGCGTTGGTGGCAAGCTTAGCATTCTATGGCCATATGATGTGACTAATTCATCATCTTTAATATAGTAGTGATATGCAGGCACAATGCCGCAGAGTAACGGGTTAATGGTGATGAAAATTTGGATGTGCACCAATATTTTGTGTTTTTGCTTTATATATATATATATATATATATATATATATATATACATGTACAATATACATACATACACACATCAGTCACACCACACCAGTCCCCCACCACCATTACCATACACATCTGCCACATTGTAGGTTGTACTTTTTTTTTTCTTTAAATCTCTTTACATCATGAATATGTGCCAGTGAAGTTAGTATTGTGGGCAAAGGACAAAGGCACTCTGCATGCTAACACATTTTGCAAGGTATCTGTTGCTGTAGGACCCACAACTTTGACTTTCAGCTACTTATTTCTCCATTACAGTCCTCACAAGTAATATTGTGGTAGGAAATATTGCACCATAGAAAACATAGGCAAAAATTTGTTGGAATTGGCGATAAGGAGGAAAACTTAGCATTGGCGAAAAGGAGAAAATATTTGTAAAAAAAAGTAAAAAATTGACATTTTTTTGCGAAAAGTCATGTGGGAAATTGTTCTCACTTTTTCCACACCCCTATTCATGGGGAACAATAAAACTTCAGCAAATTCACATTAATTAAAATGGGGTTTTAAGTCAATGAGTGCTAGAGAGGTCTCTTTTGCATTCAAGAGATAAAAAGGTATTTTTTTAAATAATTTTGAATTTTTATTTGTCCTCTGTGGTGCCACTAGTTGACTTGCCACACAAATAGCATACCATAGCAGTGGTGTTTTTCCTGTTACAATGTGCATGTTTTGAGCTTACAGACCATTGGGGTGAATTAACAAATATACCATTGCTTCTCCACTGATGTTACCTTGAACACCAGTGGCTACACTTCAGGGTATGAATTATAGGGTATTAGCGCTGTACTGCAAAAAGGCAGACACAGTCTGTGTTAATTAATACTGTAATACTAGCCAGCCTAGTATACCAGCCCCATTGCATGTGCAGGAAAATGCAGTACAGTAACAACATTTTCTATGCTTCTTGTTTAACCTCTTGAGAACAAAAGTGGTGTACATTGCATTGCCTTGCAATGCATTGCACACTCCTTTGTCCTCAAGGGGTTATAATCATCATCATTTTCAGTCATTGTCGTTCCACTGCAAGATGAAGGCCTCCTCAGCAAGTTACCAACAATTTCGGTCTTGTGCTTTTTGTTGCCAGTTGCAACAACACATTTATTAGTTTCATCAAACCAGTTTGTCTTTTGTCTTCTTCTTGAGTTCTTAGTATCAAGTGGAATCCATTCCAACATTTCTTTCGTTCATCTACCATCAGGTCTTCTTGCTATGTGATTTGCCCATTTCCATTTCAGGAACTTTACTCTTTTAATGATATCATAGACCTTTGTTTGCTGACGAATCCAAGCACACATTTTTTGGTCTCTTTTCCTATGTTCAAAAGTCGAAGTGTCATACTTATATATTAAGTGGTTAACATATGTTGTTCAATAAAGCATACAGAATAGAAATTCCTAAAAACGTGTATACACTGTCTTGCAACCCTCTTGAAGCAATGACATTGAGGGGTGAATTTTCAATGTAAGTAGCTGAACAAATTGACATTAGGCAGGTGTAGGACTGGAAAATTGATTCTAGTGTCTGGTATAGCATTGGATCAAAATGGTACTTTCCCTCATGAATCTTAGTGGAGAAGAAAATGTAACCTCTTGGATGATAGAGAAGCCATTGTACATTGTTCTGCATGCCACTGGAAACATCTCTAGCAGCAACCAAAGGTTTAAGGTTAGCCCTGCATTTTTTTTAAATCAAAATGCCTGAACATATTACAAGACAGCACAAAAGCCTGGTTGTCCTTAAATGAGAACTATACCCTATGAATCTGACTTAATCTTTTTAACAGATGGACTTTATACAGCAGCCAGGTATGTCTGTTTATACTTTTTGTAAGACTACAAACATTAAATAAATATACAACAATAAAATGATTGGACGGGAGGGGCAGCTGCTATCCTGGGATCCGACAGTGTACAGATCCTAATAGAAATGGAAAGAGAGAAGGGAAAATAAGGAGGCCTCTCCAGATCTCTGTAACCAATAATATATTTTTATTAATAAATATTACAAGTCAGGATATTAATCTAACCCAATAAATAAAACAAAGTCCAATTACTAGTGTCAGCAGTGGGGAAACTTCACATTTGAAAACATTAATGTTAAAAAATAAAATGAGAAATGGTACCAAAAAATATATAGAACAATGATATCACTATATAAATAGCATAGTGATACAAAGTGGCACTCATATCATAATACATGATGGCAATTGGTGCACGTCCCATACGATAAATGAATATACAAATATACTCAGCCTCAGGAGTTCCACAGGCCAAGGAGACAGCACTCAAAGTAAATATCCTGAAATAAAATGGCTTTATTCAATACATGCCAAACGTTTTTGGTCAGCAATCAGACCTACATCAGGGCATGTGAGTTAATGAACATTGTGGTGCTGATGCGGGAGTGTGAATAGTGCATTCCATTTGCAGCATCATAGATGTTTATAGCAACCGGGTTATCTTTTGTGATGACATCATGCAGTGATGAGGTTAACACGAGGATGCCAATTTTGGCGCTACCTTAGCATAGAGGTCAGTGATTTTATTGCCTATATATACCACAGTTGTAGGAATGTATCCCTGTTTGCCCTGATGAAGGTCTGATTGCTGACCGCAAAACATTTGGCAAGGATTGAATAAAGCCATTTTATTTCAAGATATTTACTTTGAGTGCTGTTTCCATGGTCTGTGGAACACCCGTGCACAGAAGTCTGATATATCTACCACTGGACTGGAAAGGATCACATATATATTCTTCATAGATACCTGCCCGTGGACCATTAGGACCATATATTATCTATAATGGAAAAATATAGGACACTCATTGCTCCTGGAAAGGAATACTATAAATGTGAGAACATCAAATATATTTGTATATATATATATATATATATATATATATATATATATATAGTGATATGATATTGGGGTATATTTATTTGCTGTGAATTAATATTTATTAATATTATTGATTACTGTGAGATCTGAAAGCCCTCCTTATTTTCCTTTGTTTTTCTTACTATATATATATATATATATATATATATATATATATATATATATATATATATATTGTAGTCATGGAGGTTGGGTTGCACGCGCTGGATATAGTGTTTGACCTGGGTGCTCGTATCAATTAGAAAAAGTACATACAGTTTAGAAGTTTGTAGAAACGGCACACGCAGGATCCTTTTGCAATGTGAAAGATGGTTACATTTATTTGAATCGACGTTTCGGCCGACACAGCGGCCTTTCTAAAGATCACATAAGTGTATACCCTGATCCCTTATAAAACTAACATACAACGTGAAGATAAAAACAGCGCCAAACTTAATTGGAGTCGTAATTGGTAATTATGTGACTCACCCATTGTGATGAATCAATGTAATATGGTTGCAATGAAGTGAACACATAAAAACTTCCATCATCTCCACCACATAAGCATAAATGTGAACATAGACAGTGATAAAACATTAATAAACAAGTCATAGCCAATGTGGAAAGAGAGATGGCTCAAAATACTTGCTACAAAAAGCGATGGTAAAAAACAAATCTGACCACATCCCTCAATAATCAAATTAACCCATTATGTAATGTCAACAACAAAGAGTATTTAACAAGATAAATGTTCATGCTGTAACAATCGCTGAAACAAGCATGAATGTAATACATAAGACATTACCGGGAATCAATATATCCATATCTAGATCCCTATATATTTCTCATAACCAAAGTAATTGGTCTTAGAGACTACTATAAATATTAACAAAAATAATAGTGATGTTTAATGTCCCATTAGATCGACAACTGTGACATATAAACGATACAAACAGATATGCTCTTATATATAACAGTAATATGTTGGTAAGTTGATATAGAGGTTATAACTCACGGTATCCCGACAGTCTTCCATAATGTCCACTGCACCAAAATATGTTGTAATGTTATTCACGTATCGTAACATACAACAATCAGTTCCTCAGGATTGTTCACACATCCATATTTGTAATCCGTTCCACGAGTGCGTCTCAAGCACTGTTAGGGGTTGGACTAAAATAAATCATAAATATATATCCAAAGTAATATATTGTAAGAGAACCAATTCAATCCGGTCACTGATTAGAGAAGTATCCGATTGTCTCCTTGATGTTCTACATCATCACTTGTCAACAATATATTGTAATCCAATCCGGCACGTCACAAGTGCTTGGTATGAGTCAATACACATTCTTGGCAGATTCCAAAATATATTGTAGTGCAAAGTACCGGAATACTCACCCCTACGTTCCAATACTTATAATCAATACTAGACACATATATATATATCCTGAATGCTCACCATAAAATATGAGGATTCAGATCTTCATATGAAGACAGGGAGGGGTTCTATCCCTGTATTACATATTATCCGATCCCCACTGGAGCATACAAATAAGACAAAATGTGTCCAACATATAGTAGGAAGGGAACATTAGTGAGTATAATTCCAATGTGACTAAACAGAAGGAATTCAAGTGGATACGTAAACTTGATACATTAGCACCTAAAGGGTTGAATGAACAACTTTCGTATGCCTGTTTCTACTAAATATTAAGAGATATGGCGGAACAATTTAAGTTTAGTCACATTGGAATTATACTCACTAATGTTCCCTTCCTACGATATGTTGGACACATTTTGTCTTATTTGTATGCTCCAGTGGGGATCGGATAATATGTAATACAGGGATAGAACCCCTTGATTATAAGTATTGGAACGTAGGGGTGAGTATTCCGGTACTTTGCACTACAATATATTTTGGAATCTGCCAAGAATGTGTATTGACTCATACCAAGCACTTGTGACGTGCCGAATTGGATTACAATATATTGTTGACAAGTGATGATGTAGAACATCAAGGAGACAATCGGATACTTCTCTAATCAGTGACCGGATTGAATTGGTTCTCTTACAATATATTACTTTGGATATATATTTATGATTTATTTTAGTTCAACCCCTAACAGTGCTTGAGACGCACTCGTGGAACGGATTACAAATATGGATGTGTGAACAATCCTGAGGAACTGATTGTTGTGTGTTACGATGCGTGAATAACATTACAACATATTTTGGTGCAGTGGACATTATGGAAGACTGTCGGGATACCGTGAGTTATAACCTCTATATCAACTTACCAACATATTACTGTTATATATAAGAGCATATCTGTTTGTATCGTTTATATGTCACAGTTGTCGATCTAATGGGACATTAAACATCACTATTATTTTTGTTAATATTTATAGTAGTCTCTAAGACCAATTACTTTGGTTATGAGAAATATATAGGGATCTAGATATGGATATATTGATTCCCGGTAATGTCTTATGTATTACATTCATGCTTGTTTCAGCGATTGTTACAGCATGAACATTTATCTTGTTAAATACTCTTTGTTCTTGACATTACATAATGGGTTAATTTGATTATTGAGGGATGTGGTCAGATTTGTTTTTTACCATCGCTTTTTGTAGCAAGTATTTTGAGCCATCTCTCTTTCCACATTGGCTATGTCTTGTTTATTAATGTTTTATCACTGTCTATGTTCACATTTATGCTTATGTGGTGGAGATGATGGAAGTTTTTATGTGTTCACTTCATTGCAACCATATTACATTGATTCATCACAATGGGTGAGTCACATAATTACCAATTACGACCCCAATTAAGTTTGGCGCCGTTTTTATCTTCACGTTGTATGTTAGTTTTATAAGGGATCAGGGTATACACTTATGTGATCTTGAGAAAGGCCGCTGTGTCGGCCAAAACGTCGATTCAAATAAATGTAACCATCTTTCACATTGCAAAAGGATCCTGCGTGTGCCGTTTCTACAAACTTCTAAACTATATATATATATATATATATATATATATATATATATATACACACACAAACAGTGTTCTGTACATAATGATCTTCATAGAAGATCATACAACAAGTGATTGGATTCAATAAAGCAGAATGGCTCATAATGGTCACTTGTCTTTATCAAACAGTGAATTGAAAGAACTAATAATGGACTACAAGAATAATCAAATAAAAATAAAAATGAAGTAAGTAGATATAACTGCCTTGTGTTTTAATTCTTCTGTTGAACAAATTTAGAGCCAGTTATTCCCAGTGTACCGACGTCCTGCATTGTCTCAGACTTCTAGGAATGCAGTTAGACTGACCTGTGCTACAACAAGATTTATAAGGCTTCACTACATAGACTAGCTTAAGGACACAAACAGATAAAAAGAGTCTACATTTATAAAAGAAAAGATACAATTGATTTGTTTTACAGTAATCCAATTAGGGACCGATCTGTTCCACTGGAAGATTAACTGCAAGGATTTCCCCAAACCTCCATTAATCCTTTAGCACCAGCTATTCCTGGTAGGTGCATTCAGGGGCATGCTGGGAAATAAATTGTTCTCATTTCTAAGGCCAAGAAATATATATGGTATGTCTAATTCTCTTCCTGCCCTTTCTGATTTAAACAGAGGCTTTTAGGTCTATGAATGGTAATTAGAGAGATTATAGCCTAGCAAAATAAAAAGGCATTTTAAAAAGCGTAATTGAAATGTAGGTTAGTTATTAACTCCTTTGAGTCAAAATGTATTACTGGTCCCATTAGGAATGAAGAGGTTAACATAGTAATTTATCATCTATACATAACAGCCTTTAAACCTGCCACATTGTGAAGATGAAGAATCTCTCAGCTCTAAAACTCCATGCTAATGGCTGGCATTTTCACTGGGATATGTAAAATAAAAATGGGAAAAAAGTGCTGACTTTGGTATAATGTAAAAACCTAATCAGTTTTCTTGCTGTCTGTGTTAATTGCACTGTTATGTTTTCATTAGGTGGAAGAGAAACACATTATCACAACAAGACAATCCCATTGACCATTTAACTTTATCATTTTTATAAACCATCTATAGATTATGGGAATCTGATTTACCACAACAGAAACAGTTTACCCTTTTAAAAAGAAGAAGGAAAGACTAGTTAGGTACTTGCCTTTTAGAGGACACACACCATTATTTCCATCTGGAGAAACCTTGCTGTCCCATGTCCTAGAACAGGGCTGTCCAAGTTCAGTCCTCAAGGGCCACCAACAGGCCAGGAGGTGAGTTAATCAGTGGTTCATTCCTTTTGACTGACTCACCTGTGCTTAATCAGGGAAATCCTTACATCTTGGCCTGTTGGTGGTGATTGAGGATTGAACTTGGACAGTCCTGTTCTAGAAGAAGACCTACTTCTAAATAGTTGTCTCCTCTGATCCTAATGCAGCTGGTTTTAGCACTCCTGAATCCTCTGAGTATGTATGTGTCTCCTGGACCAGCCAAATACCAGGATTATAGGGGGAAAAATCAGATTGTCCTCCCGACCATTTTAGGTGGGACCAGGAGAAATTCGTTTGCACCCTGCAAACAAGTTTTCTCTTTCTCCCCTAGCCAGAGAAGGTGGCTCTAGTGATAGTTAAAATAACCTTATGGGGTTATTTTTTCTTTTATGTGGCAGTTATTCCTTCAAAATTATGCTTGGTAAGTTTTGCTTTTCTCCCTGAAAAAAAAATGTGTCCTGTGACAAGGTACGATAATATATAAGAAAAAAATAAATAAAATAAGACCTAAGGCCCATCAGTTTTTGATTTCCTAGCACATATTACATGAAGGATGAATATGGACATATATGTTTTGTACTTTGGGCATGTTCTACAATATTGACTCACACATCAGTGCATTGTTTAACCCTTTGAGTCCCAGAGAGGTACGTAATGCATAGCTCTGCCATGTGTTGCCTACCCCTCTGGCACTCAAGGGGTTAAACTATGCATAGATGTGTATGTTCTTTTTATGGCATATATATTCATAGCTCTCTTTCTTTACAGGTATGTAAAGAGAAGATGTAAGAAAGAAGATAGACCAGAAGAAGATTGAAGATGGAGAGGAAGAAGTGAGAAGAAAGAAGACAGAAGACGAGAATAAAAGAAAAAAGAAGGAAGATACAAGATGGACATTGGATGACAGGTAAGTGTAACAAAGATAAGCTAACAATCAGTGTTTGACAGTTTGTTAGTCACCGATTGTTAACTGTTTTCCTTTGCTGTTCCCATTATTGCTACTATTTAGCAGTGTTTTGGTAACTTAATGCACAAAACGGACGTTTGGCCACAAGTCCTTTTCTGTGGCCTAACGTCCGTTGTGCGTTTAACGGGTAGGACAGTTGAATAGCTCATTACCACTTTTTGCTAACGGGACGTTATCCAATTTTACCAGCATGAATTGAATCAAGGCCATAATCTCATGCAAGTTTAGTGTAGCAAACAAGCAACATTACACATCTAAATGCTGCATATTTCAGCTGTATGCTGATTCCATAAGTACTAATTCACATATGTGTATGTGTTACAATTTCTAGGCAAAAAAGACCTACAGACTTTGGTATCCAATGAGAGGACTTGATCCACAATGTTTGCGTTCATAACCCAAACGTTGGTTTTACAAGGAATATCTAGAAGTTTTAATTAATACAAAATTAATATTTATACATTTTAATATATTATAATAAATATTTATACATTTATACCATTTATAGAGTTTGAGTCACAGATATTGTATTTATCTGCTAACTAACAGAACATGAATGGCTGTTGTTATTGATACATTATATTCTGGGCATAGAAGAAATGTATTTCAAAAATAATTTTTCATCTCTATTCCCCATCTTGGTTTGTACTCAGAAAATGTGAGTTTGTCAGGAAACCAAAATACAAAATAGGTGTTCATACAGTTAACAGACACAGCCAAGTAATACACATCTCAAACGACATGCACGAGACTCACCGCCAGCTTGGGTGCACGAGCTACAAAAACCGGTTCTCTCTTCCGGCGCTGGAAAGCCACGTATAACTTAAAGAGGTAGCTGCACTCCAAAATAAATGGACTTGGATAAGAATAAAAATACTTCTTCATTAAATCATTTAAAAAAAGAAAAAATACATATCAAACAGCAGAGTGAGGAAGGTAACAATCATAGGTAAGGAGATCCCATATACCATCTAACGGTTTTGCACTAGTTATAGCGCTTAATCATACACTCTTATTCTTATCCAAGTCCATTTATTTTGGAGTGCAGTTACCTCTTTAAGTTTGTCAGGAACCCCAGTTTCATGGGGCCTTATCTTGAATTTCCAGTGCTAAAGGATTTTTAGCAAATAACTTGTTTAATCCCATGGTCAGAAAGTACTGAACCTGTCATACGTGAGCAACACTGTAATGTGGCTGCTTTTCCCATAAATGTTGTACTAAGGAAGCCATTAATAGAGAGAACCTCCAGATAATATTAGAAAATAAATACAACATTTATTGAATAAAATTCATAAAGATGAGCGGTAAACCATGAATGGTCTATACAGTATTTAAACATACAGCTTAAAAAAATATATTGATAGGTAGTCTTTTATCAATGTATAATGCATGCTGAATGAAATATCATTGAATATTGTATCAGAAAGACTGTCCTGTGCAGTGACAATTCGTATACAATGACTCTGTATGATATATAGTTAGAGACTAGACAGAAGTAGTTATTAATATGTAGTCATACATAATGGTAACCAAACTTTTGAAATAGATGATATAATACCTCTCCTGACCTTTTTTGCCTCAGTATTATAAGCGAGCAGGGGTTGTAATGTAGAACACACTTAAATGATTGTCTCCCAAGTCCTGTAGCAGGCAGAAGCTTACAATAGCTTGGTATTTTTCATTATTTTGTCATGAGTCAATTGTATCATTCATGATTCAAACAAGACTAGTATAGTCTCTGAACTTGCATTTAGAATGAATTTCCAATGCATTTCGTGTGTGCTAGTACACTTCTTCAGGGAATGTTGGATGCTTCGGCCCACTACAGGAGTCGAGAAACAATCATTTAAGTGTGGTCTATATCTCAATAATGGATAACCAGACAAAAGGTGGTCTGCCCACAGTATAACAGAAATCTTTGGACGGGAGACACAACTATATCCCTGCCCACTTACAAGATTCTAAGAGAGGTACCATATCAAACACTTAAAATACAAACCCTGCCCGCTTATAATACTGAGCTAGAAAAGGTTGGGAGAGGTATTATATCATCTATTTCAAAAGCCTAGTTACCATTATATATGGCTACACATTAATACCAACTTCTGTCTAATCTCTATATATATTTATCAAACAGAAACATTTTGTACGAATTGTCACTACGATCCTTCTGATACAATAGTGATATTTCATTCAGCATGCATTATCCTATATAATAATTCGCTAAATCGTGTGTAACGCAGCGACATGCGCAGTAGACACTGCTGCGTGTGCTGCAGTCATGCGCAGTAGAGACTGCCCACGCCGCGGCCGATACAGAGCTGGGCGCTCCTACGGAGCATCCAGCTGTGTATCAGCCATGGCGCAGGCAGTCTCTACTGCTCGTGACTGCCCCGCGACCGGGTGGCAGTGGCATTGTGGCCCGTGTAACGAGCTGTTCAATACGCATCAATACATTTTTAAATATGTGTGTTTAAATCCTGTTTAGACCATGCATGGTTTACCTCTCTTATCTTTGTGAATTTTATGAAATGCATTTTGTATTTGTTTTTCATATTACCTGGAGGCACTCTATATAATCTTTTTCTTTTTAGGCTTGTCTAGTATTCTGTAGGCTATATTTACACACCGTAGCCTTTCAGATAGTAGCAGCCTCCAGATAATTTAGATACAAATTCTTATACTGATTCAGCAGTGAAGCGGGAAGGGGCGGGTTGAAGAGATACAGTTTATTCTGTTGAGGTAGGTTTTATTCAGCAGTTATTGCATCTGATAACTTACATTATTTTGGTGCAATACCTCCATTTGCTGAAATTTTACAGTGGTGCAATTGCCATCACTGTCTATGGAAGTTTATTGTCATTGACAATAATTAGTCATTGACTGTTGTTGCAATGGTGCCACCATAATACACATTCACAATTCCCTTGCTATCCCTACATTAAAATAGCATGTCAAAAGTGAGCATTGGATTAAAAACATCCCATAAAAAGGGAGAAGTGGGAACAAAAGCTCTTTCAAAATGGATTTAAAGGGTGATAAAGTAAAGGATTTAAATATACCTATGGTAATAAGTTGTAGGTAGATACCCTTCATACAGTAGTCAAGTGTATCAGTTTAGTGTCAAATACTTTGAACTGCAAATACAATGCAAAAAAAAACTTGCTCTAAGGACAAAAAATTATCATACATTATAACTTGGGATGGTAGCTTTTACCTTAGAATCAATAACCTAATAATGGTTTCCAATACCAACTATCATAAAAATATACTTCATATTGGGGTTGTGCTAGAGAGGTCTCCAGTGTATTATAGAGCAATGAATTAGAGACCTCTTTAACACCCTAGAAGCTAAAGAGTTTGATTGTAGGATCCAAAACTGAAGGGTTTCGCCACAGAATGAAGTCTGAGTACGTAACTATATTAGATAATTAAGAGCCACTTATTACTGGAGATATAATTCCTCCCTTTAATTTGATCTACAAGTGTTATTTTGTCAAGAGTACACAGAACCCCCTTGATGTATATTAGGGCAATTACATTTTAGATGTTATGCTCATGCTCCTTGCAAAACCAGTAGTCCAACAGGCCTTAGTAACAATCACTTCTGAATTTTCTTGCTGGGACTTAATTCAAGAAATGCTTTATGATATTGCCTTTCACCCATCCTTAGTATTAACAATGAAATTTGAGTCTCTATTTTAAATAAATAAAATCTGCAAACCATTTGTTTACATTAGAAAACCCAAGTGCTGAAGAGATGACTCAGTTGGTTAACGCCTCAGCTGTACAACCTGTTTAAGCCACAAGGTGGCAGGTTCTCATCCCAGCAAGGTCAGCACAGCCTTTCACCATTCTGTGGTAGATAAAATAAGTCCAGGACATACTTGAAAACAAAAGAAAATCTCAATGTATTCTTCCTGGTAAAATACATTCACAAAATATATGTTAAGCTAAAAAACGTACATAAACTTCGTAGTCGAAGTCCCTAGCACCATATTCTTGTTATTTAAAAAAAAAAAGACCACTGTATTTTCTATAAACAGATTTTTATTTAAAACTTTAAAACCATATTACCCCATACAGCAAACTGTGCACTTGAATATATCACAGTGTTAAAAAGTAAAATAATATCAAATTCATTATTCTTTATGTATATATATATATATATATATATTTATATTTTATATATTTATATTGTATTTACAATTTTCTAGAATGATTGGCAAGTAACAGTTACTATGAAACCAAAATTATTACAAAATGTGTACAAAAAAACTACGGGCTTTATGTATAAGGATAAAGTGGAGCAATTTGATTGCAAACCAAATAGTCTTTGGGGGAAAAATGGAAATTACAAACATACTTATTGACTTAAGTCGATTTAAATTGGGCCGTAACCCACTGTATCAATGAGGATTTGTATTTATGCTCTAAAGTCAGTTGATTTGTCCCAGAATTGCTTCACTTTGCCTTGATATATAAGGCTCTATATAGAAACTCTGACTATTGGAATATTCTGGGGATTGGACATGGATTTGTATTTATGAATAACAGACCATATATATCTAGACAGAATTCAGTCAGCTCTGGAGCAATACAGATGTACTATATGTTTAACATAGATACCAAGGAGATGTTCTTCACAATACTATGGAGCCTTATCCAGCATGCAAGAAGCTAAAGGGAAACAAATAAATTAAACTTTTTTTAAACACTTTGAAGTTGATTTTATCCAAGAATTGATTATGTTTTGTCATTCTACATATGACACATAGGGTAGCCCATTTGCTGTCAGCGAGAAAACAGCATCTTTGGGCAACTCCAGTAGACTGATTTAAGAAGGTGTAAACAGTTATGGAAAGTTTGAAGGAAGCAACCAGTTTTGGGACTATCAGCAGAAAAAAATCAATAATGTGTCCATTTCAAAGGCTTGATTTTATTGTAGATTATAAATAGTGTTACTTACTAATGTCTTCAAGCACATTAGGAAATTAAAACAATAATAAGTAGTGCCATTTTAAGAACATCTGGGAAATTTTGTAATAATGCCTTTGTCTAGGAATAATTTTTAAGATCCCATTAAATTATGTAATGTCCTTCCATATGCTATGTTCTTATACTCATTCACAATTTGAACAAACTGCTATATAGCTTGTTCAAATCACCAGTTACTTTCCTGTAATGTCATTGCCTTTCCTTATTGATTCCTTCATAAGAAAGACATTGTGGAGGAATAACTTTTGGGTAGCTCACATTAGCATCAATCTTATCTCATTAGCTGACACCGGTATTGGTTGACCATTCATTGAATGTGTCTGATGCATATTGAAATGAAACGACAACTCCATAGGCTCAATTGCAGATAATTTCTACTTTACTTCATTGCACTCAATGTATGAATTTGGTGAAGTTGCATCAAGCTGTGTCCAGTTGCATCATGTGTACAAATAAGTGCAAGTGTGAACAATTGTATCATGGACAAACTGTTCTATTTTCTGGTGATTAGAGCTGTGTTGAAAATGCTGTGCTAATGTCGCCAGGATGAACTTTGCCATTGATATTCAAGGGAAAATCAATCACATTGGTAAACTGTGCACAAAGGGATCTCCACTCCTTCATAAATATCTGACCAAAGGATTAAATTAAATTAAAATTAGGACAAATATGAATTCAAGATGAAACCTTAGAATAAAATTCACCTGGTTTATGATAATGCTAAAGTAATGTATTAAAATGACACTGGTGATAAAGTTATCTCCTGAAATGAAATCTAGCCCAACCTCTCAAAAAAGATGTCAGTTTGTCATAATAACTTTTCAAAGAATTATCTCCCAGAAGTGGGAGCACACTTGTTTTACTCTTCAGTATAATCCCTTTTTTACGTGTATTTTAATATTAAATGTTTACTACTCGTTTAATATTTCTGAAAAAAGTTTCATTGTGATTTTGCCAGCCCTCACACAAAACATAAAATTGTTGGATAGAATAGCACTTTTAATATAAAACTCTGCATTGTCGGTCCCTTTTTTATGTTTTTAGTATGGTTTTTGGACAAAAGGATTATTTTCTTTAATGATGGAAAATAAAAATGCTGCATCTTTTAACCCTTTGAGTGCCAGACAGGTATCCAGTGCACTTCTTTGCAATGCATGAATACGTCTCTCTCTCTGGAACGCCAAGGATTAAGGGCCAGATTCTATTGCAGGTGGTAAATGTTAACACCTATTTCATCAACTATGTTCCTATTGATGTCTATGCGGAAAACTGGAGATCAAAGCAGTGATAAAATTAGCACCTATAATAGAATCTAGCCTTAAGTGAGTGGCACTGAAGCTTCGGTATGGGTCATATTTAGATATCTTTTGAACAAGTTTCAATGGATGCAACTAATCACACATTTACTAAAACATACTGGTTTAACAGTGCCCATTAATATACAGAGACCATTAGTCCTTTATATTATTTTTAATAATTGGGTGGACCCTGGCTACATGTTTGACTTGCATATATACATACATATATATATATATATATATATATATATATATATAGAGAGAGAGAGAGAGAGAGAGAGAGAGAGATATGGTAGTTTATATAGTAGCGACAGATGATGCAAAGCTAGAGAACCAAAGATTGACCGCCCTTGATGGCCAATGAATGGAAACCAAAGATGATACAGTACTGTGACATCCATTCGCACAAAATAGATTAGAAGCAATTCTGAGCAAATGAAGTGAATTATAAGGGGCATGTAAAAATGATTTTCCTGATGGGTAAGACAAAGGTACTGCTTCTTGGAGATTGTTAATTTACAGTTCATTTTTTTTATTATTATCAAACTGTTGGTAACTGCACCAGCCGGTGTCCAAAAGAAACATTTTGTACACTGCACTTTGTGGGACTGCTTGAGTCACTGACTACTGCTCACCATAGTAAGTGATAGAAAAAACACCACCTGGTGGCAGAAAAGAAAATTGCAGTCTAATATAAAAAAAGCAAGTGAGTTCTAATACCGCTTTAATGAAAAATCTTGTAGAAGTGGGAGTATCCTGATTTACAAATTAGGAAAAATCCTATAATATGTATTTTACATAAAAAATGTTTACTGCTCTTTTAAAAGGATAAGTGCATCTTATTGCTCTTATGAAAGATTCACTTGTAACAATGATGGATTTGTATGGGCCTTCATACTGGAATTTAGTAAGGGGAATTTATACATAGATTCTGAGCTAAACCATAGACAGATAACCTGTTCTGTTCTGTGCCTGCCTGACATCCATGTACAAAGGTTTTTGTGATAAAATGGCTACTTAGCACAGCACACAGAGTGGTGTGAAATGTGAGTGTTTATGCACATTTTGGACCATGACAGTCCTCTGCATCGATGTACATAAGATGTACAAATTGCATGCAGAGTCACAACAGAATTCTTCTTTTGTCCTTACACCACTTATAGGGAGCTTGTTCTCATAGACCTTAAGTGGGGAAGGAGTTATGCGTTGGAATTGTACTAATGCATCTGTATATAAGTAACTGATCATTTTCTAAAACAAAATATATGTGCAGCTTATACTTTGTGTTGATTTCCCATATAGTCATCTCAGTCTGTTTAAACATGCTTGTGCTGAAAGTATTTACATTGATGGAACAACAGAATATAGTTTCCTGTACTCTGACTGATTAATGCTTGGCTGTTGGCTCCTTTGTGATTTTAGAGGGGGCACAGACAGTTTGTGTCTATTATCCAGTCAGAATACAGAAGGCAGTATTCTGCTGTGTTTCAGACAAAGCTGGGAAAAATGGAAAACATCTTCATCCCACCTAACAGAAAAAGTATGAGAGTAAAGGTAATGTTCTGTATTAAGTTATAAAAAAGTATGGAAACATTTTCATATACCTATACCGCTGCATGTTATAGAATTCTGTTTAATAGAGATGCCACTAATATTTTAGTGCTAGTGTCACTTAAACAAAATCCAACATATTTAGAACCCCAAAAATGGAACTGCAGAATAGCAGGTATAAATAGAGTGCTGAAATTAATAAATTGAGGAAAAATATCTGTTAGTTGAATCTTTGGGTCCGGTAGTGACTGTTTATTTTCTCCTTTTCATTTGCTGTATTTTAGTGGTCATTATGAAGGAAGAGGGGGAAGAAGTTGTTTAAGTCCTGTTTACAGCATCACGTATGCGCTTAAAAGAGTATCCAGAAAAAGTGAAAGTAGACACTAAATATCTATCTTTAAAGGAGCAGTAAACTTTTTTATGAAAAAATATATATTGTAGGGATTTTCCTATTGAGTAAAATAAGGGTACTCACACTGCCGAGAGATTTATATTTCCAGAGTTATTACAGTTTAAACCCATGTTTTTTTACACTAGCAGTGCCCTCTAGTGGTCAAATTCTAATTAGATTCCTGTTAGATTCTAATGGAGAGGAAAGTCAGAAAAGTCAGAGACATACAGTTCTCAATAGAATGTGATAGAAACTGCCTGTCATTTCCTGTCAGTTAGCACTATCAGGAAGTAAACACAGTAAATTCACTTCCTGATTATTTAACCCCTTAACGACAGATGACTTACCAGGTACGTCCCGCAAAAACTGTCACTTAGTGACAGAGGACGTACCTGGTAAGTCACGGAAGTCCGCGTCTCCGTGCGGCTGCACGCCGCTCGGAGACTAAGGACTTCATTGAAGAAAAAAAAAAAATGTTCGGCGGGCGTTAACGTGACAGCCGCGTACGAACGCGGCTGTCACTAAGGGGTTAAACTGCTATAAATTTTGAATAAAACATCTGACAGCGATGGGAGTACCCTTGTTTTATTCAGCAGGTAATTCTCTATAAAATATGTGTTTTCATTAAAAAAGTTTACTGCTCCTTTAACTACTGTCACATGATCTGAAGAAATTGCTGGGAGATGTGGCATTTCATTCAAATAAATCAAAGGAAGCCATAATGTTCTAGATCTCACATACTCCCTGACCTCCCCCAAAAAAGTATTAAACAATTAACTGGGTGTCTACAGCTCATACTGGAAAGTAGATTTAGGAGTTACAAGAGAAATGAAGAGAGGATTTAGGAGAACTGGGCAGATTCAAGGCTCATGGATGTACCACCTCCCTCCTTAATCTAAAGCAGAGGATAAGTGAGGTTGGAAACTTTGGCACCAATGTGGAAGAAGATGCATAAAGTTCCAGTGTAGGCCTAATACCTCTGTCATGTTGTTTACTTGCTATATTCTAGTGAAATCCTGCTGACTTTACTGCAATTTTATTTTTCTACATCTTATGAAAGACTCATCCCTCATCTGCCCCTCCATATCATCCCCAGTCTCTGAAAAGTATGTGGAAAACAGCATGAAGGAAGTTGTATTATGCTGGATGAAGCTATCCCTAAGGATTTGTGTTGGTGTCTACAATGTGCCATAAAACTTAAAGGGATAGTAATGTTTCAAAATAAATGTAGCTCTGATTATTCTTAGTTTTTTAGCGATGTAGAGTGCTATTATCATTCTCTACAATGAGTAGTAATTGAATCACAAAGTGTACCCCTCGTGCCCCTTTTACCTGTTAAAAGCTGCACAGCAAGACCATCCAGATAGATCACAGCAAGCAACAATCTTCTGTGGGCATAAGGAAAAATTTGCCCTCCTCCTTCAAGGGGGGCAGGGTTTTCTTATGCTTACCGAAAGAAGATTGTCACTTGTTGCTTCCTGTCTGGTCAAGTGACCGGATTCCACATCTGAGGGGAGGCAGCTTACAATAAGGTAAAAGGGGCAGGAGAGAGACATTTTAAAACTACTCTGGAACTACACACCGTAGAGAATGATAATACTGCTCTACATGGCCCAGAAACTATAAAGAATAATTGGATCTGCATTTATTTTTAAACATTACTATCCTTTAAAGGGATAGTAATACTTTGTTTTAACTTTATTTTATTTTGTAGGCATTAAAAACTTGAAGAATGATATAAGTCTTATCTCTCAAACCTTTATGGTTTAAGAGATATTCACAAGCAAAGTTTCCCCCTCCCGCCCCTTTTTCCTAGTGTAAGCCATCTCTTCTCAGATGTGAATCTGGTTGTAAGACCAAACAGATAACAGCAGGGGACAATCTTCTTTGTATGAAAACAATGAAAGCCCTTCCCCCCTTGACAAGTTTTTCAGCTTTTTACCTTATCTTAATTGAAGATTGTCCCTCTCTGCAGTCTACCTGTGCACCTCCCTTCTGATCTGGCTGAACGAGGGGGGGGATACTTTGCTTGTGAATATCTCTTAAACCGTAAAGGTTTGAGAGTCAAGACTTATATCGTTCTTCATGTTTTTTTAATGCCTACAAAATAAAATAAAGATAAAATGAAGTATTACTATCCTTTTAAATATGGAATAATGTTTACTTTGATATTCCTCCCTCCTTTAGATCATTAAGGGAGTTGGTACATTCATAAGCCTTGAATCAGCCCAGTTTAAGCCACCAAAATCCTCTCTTCATTTCCGTTCCTACATCTAAATCTACATTCCTATATAAGCTGTAGGAACCCAGTTAAAAGCTGTAGGGCATCCACATAAAAGCCACCAAACAGGCAAATACATCCTCCTTATAGCTACAGCACTGTTAATATATTTGCTCTTGTCAATTTCAGTAGCACATAAACCAATCATGCAATGAGGTTTTACCTACCATCTAACACCTGAATTATTAAAGTGGATCTATCACATATAGATATCTAATGCTCATTAGATAGAGCATTTAGCGAAAAAGTGTAATACAAAAGATGCCCAGGAGCCTACTTCCACTTGCCGCTGTGGCAAGCTGCTTGCCGCACAGAGGCTTCTCCCGTCCCATTACCCAGCATCCTCCGATGACGGAGGATGTCTGTCTCTAAGCTGGAGCGATCTCATTGGCTAGATATTGATCTCTGCCAATGAGATCGCTCCAGCCTGGAGAAAGAAAGCCTCTGTCATGAGAGGATGATGGGTAGTGGGACGGGAACAGAGGCAGTGCTGCAAGCAGGAAGTAGACTGCTGGGCACGTTTTAAACTTGAATTTTTGAGCAGATAATGTGTTTTTTTCAAAAATGACTAACATATTAAACTTTTTTGCTAAATGCTCTATCTAATGAGCATTAGATATCTATATGTGATAGATTCACTTTAAAACAAGTATACCAATGTGCCAGTAACTGCTCTGCGCTTTGACTACTCAATCATACTACTTTACTCACCCCAACATATTTTCCTATAAAGTAACATTACTTTACCACACACCACCTCTAGAGCCTTGCCCTGAATCCAACAATGAATGGAAATACACACATGCATTATACATTAATCTTAACTCTTCTTGGGGGAGATGTACTAAGGCTTGATAAAGCGGAGATGACTTCTCCAGTCATACTTCTCTCAAGATCCTGCTGCCTTGTTCAACAGCACTGATAGAATCACACTTACTAGAACCTATAACTTCTTCCATCACAATATTGCTAAAATCTGCCCATTCTTGTCCCAGAAAATTACTAAAATGATTGTGCATGCCCTCATTAGATCTGTCTTAGCCTAATGCTACCTCCCACTAATTGGACTCCTGGCTTCCCATCTTTCCCCTTTGCAATCTGTCCTAAATTCAGCTGCACAAATCAATTCAACACACATCATTTTTAGACATTCCACATGGCTCTTCATTCAGCACCATATAACTTACCAAGTCCTTCTTCTTATCGTTAAGGTTCTCCATGCTGCTGTCCTCACCCCCCTTTTCATCTCTTTCCTCATCTAGTGTTATGTTCTCGGTTACCTTCTTCACTCAACACACAATGCCCTATCCCATCTCAAACCTCTTTCACTTTCCACTACTTGCCACTACACATCACCGTCCTACCTACATCTTGAACTATCCCTTTCATCTTACCCTGAAATTCTATCTTTTGGGGCACTTGCACCATGCACTGTCTTTTGAAAAAAAAGCAGCACTGAAACTTGCAACACTTGACACCCTCACACCCTGCTGTCTGTCTCCTAGTACCTATTTAGATTGTAAGCTCCTTGAGACAGGGACCATTTTCCTATTGTTTCTATGATTTTGACACTTATTTTAACCACTTTTATTGTATTTATTGTAACATACTACTGTTGTAATGAGCTAAGTACACTGTTTGGTAAATAAATCTATACATACTGACCCCAACCTTGTTCCACTGTAGCCTGGAATGTGATGGGAGATAAGAGGCCCTCCAAATGCTGAAAGATTACAACTCCAAAGATTCCCCACCAGCTTACAGTTGGCAGGGAATGATGGGAGTTATGGTCTGGAAGCAGCTGGAAGTTCTTCCATTGCCAACCATCCTAGCCTTGTCCTACAATAGATATAGAATCACACAACTGGAAGTTCTTCCATTGCCCACCATCCTAGCCTTGTCCTACGGTATATTTAGAATCACACATATTGGCCCCCCAGACTTGTCCCATAACACAGGTAACCACAGAAGCACACTTTGACCCCAAGCCTCATCCTACAACACAGGTAGCCAGAACAATACATATTGACCTTCCAGGAGTCCCAGGTTTGTCCCACTATACTGATAGCCATAGAACCACACACACAGTCTGTATAGTGGCAGAATTTCTTGGGCATAGGTGAAAAAATGTTTTTTTGAAGAAAATGTTTTGGAGTTTGTGAAAAGGTGGAAACTTCTTTGCATTTTCAATGTGTGAGAAGTTTTGTGTAAAAGCAGGAAATCGTGTTTTTTTTTTTTTTTACTATGTGAAATTCCCTTAGAGAAAAAAGTGTGATCTTTTGCCTAATCTGTGGGTGCAGTAGCACCAAAGTTTCAGTAAACAGAAATCCCAGTGCATGCAAAGTATAGCAATAAAAGTGAAGGTTTATTCTCACACCATCTCCAACATTTTATGTGATGAGCCAAAATTGGAAATGGTGAAAGAATACACCTTATTTTTTATTACAACAATTTGCATGCCATGAAATTTCCATTTATCTGCTTTACACTGAAGCCAATATATAATTTAGCACATTCAGCAAATTCAGATTTAGTGGAATAAGAGGAAGACTGACCACACTAGAAATGTAATCTGATGTACTAAGCAGAAATGGATCAATTTTGTGGGAAACCAACTACATACACCAGAGGAGACAAATATGTGTTAAAATGGGGTGAATTAGTCTTTATTTCTATAGAGATATTCAATGTATTATGAAGACCAATCTGGTAATAAATCAGTGGTGTAACAATAGGAGTCGCAGGGGTCGCACCTGCGACTGGGCTGGTCACTCTCAGGGGCCCGTCCGCAGCAACCTGTAAAACAGGGCAGCATTGTGCACAGTTGATCTTCTTATATATACCGTATGACAAGGCTAGGATGGTGGGCAATGGAAGAAATTCCAGCTGTGTGATTCTATATCTATAGTAGGACAAGGCTAGGATGGTGAGCAATGGAAGAACTTCCAGCTGCTTCCATGACATAACCTCCCAGTGCTCTGCATTACTAACAACCACGCGGAAGTTCCAGTCAGAGGTTGTCTGTGCCGAATCTGTCATGTCACACACCGCTAGACCACCAGGGACTCATGGTAGGAGGACTGGAAGGTCAGAAGGGGCAGTGTGGAGATGGGGGCATTGTAGAGAATGAGGGGCATTGTGATGGGGGCATTGTTGAAGGGGCAATGTGGATAATGAGGGGCATTGTGGAGATTGAGGGGCAATGTGGAAGGGGCATTGTGATGGGGATATTTTTGAAGGGGCATTGTGATGGGGATATTTTTGAAGGGGCAATGTGGAGAATGAGGGGCAATGTGGAGAATGAGGGGCATTGTGGAAGGGACAATGTGGAGATTGAGGGGCAACGTGGAAGGGGAAATGTGGAGAATGAGGGGCATTGTGGAAGGGGCAATGTGGAGATTGAGGGGCAATGTGGAGAATGAGACAATGTGGAAGGGGCAAAGTGGAGAATGAGGGGCATTGTGGAAGGGGCATTGTAGAAGGGGCAATGTGGTAGTGGCCAATGAGGTTGAGGGGGTCCAATGTGGTCGGGGGGGGCATGGCAATTCTTTCACCAGGGCCCGGTGGCTTCTAGTTACACCTCTGTAATAAATAGATTAGTATGCTCCATTTAAATCAATTGCAATATTTATTTGTACCCTATGGTATAATTGGTTTGGTCCAGAATTGCTTCAGTACTTATTAGCACATCAGTATCAGTGAATCCATAGTACAACATTCTAATTGTTGGAAAAACTATAGCATTTTGCTTTGATAAAAACTACCAAATGACTCCAAGCTAAAAAAAGCAAATCATAAATAAAACAAAAGTGTTAGAGAATTTCTGATGTTGGATAGCATAGAAGTATGAATATCAGCCTGTCCTTGGAATATTATATTTCACCCCTGGTAACAAACTACTTGATAATGCCACTTTACAAATAGTGATACACAGTGATACACACATACAGTGCAGGAAGGCTGTATTCCTTCTACTATGCATAACATACCATCATTTACAATAGATCTTCTTAACTAAACCCCCTCTGTACTCAATAAATGAGCATTAATTCTGGGCTAATATTAGTGATACACCAAATATACATTTTACTGTTAAAGGGATAGTAATACCTAAAATGTAAAAAAAAATATGTTGTAGGGTTTATCCCCCTGAGTAAAACAAGAGTACTCCTACTGCTGAAAGATGTTTCATTCAAAAGTTATTAATTTTCAAAGTTGAATTTTTTAGGTGCAATCTCAAAGTGGCCTGAAATTTTACAGTGGCGCTGTTGCTATACCATCCTATGGAGATTTATGGTCCTGAGACCAGAGCTGTCCATAGGATCGTGTAGCAACAGTGCCACTGTACAATTTCAGGCCACTGTGATATTGCACCTAAAAAATTCAACTTTGAAAATTAATAACTTTTGAACGAAACATCTTTCAGCAGTGGGAGTACTCTTGTTTTACTCAGGGGGATAAACCCTACAACACATTTTTTTTTACATTTTAGGTATTACTATCCCTTTAAGATGAATGCTACTTGAAGTGGATCTGTCACCTTGAATTTAAGTCTACATATTTGAAAACATCCTTCAAAACTGCCTATATGTTAAATCCATAAAATGGCAAATGCATAGTTTAGGAGAAACTGATACTTTTTTGTTTATGAAAAAGTGACAGTGAAAATATTTTTCTCATTGTAAGTAGACATGCTAATTAAGATAGGTGCTGCAGTGAAAGAATGATTAATATAGATTAGCATATAGTTCAGCACTCAGATAATGCAATACACAGAAATAAAACTATGAATGAATATATCCTAAATGATGAATCTGCTGGTCTTCTGGAAAACATGATACATCGCCGTTAGTTAAGTTTTCAAGTATGCAAATTTTAATTCAAGGTGACTGGTCCACTTTAGAAGACAGTCCAAATAAGACAAAAATGGCAAATCCATTAAAGGACGAGTAAGCTTTTTTAATGAAAAAATATAGGTTTTAGTGCATTTTCTGCTGAGTAAAACAAGAGTGTTCCCAGTGCTGAGAGATTTTTTTATTTATAAATTATTAAAGCTCAAACAAATTTTCTTTATGGGGATCAACTGTGGTTGATGGCATGATGGGATTTTACTCTTGCTAATAGTGCTGATTTTGGAAGGCCTGTCAACCCTTTCTATAGATACTTGTCATAATTCATGACTGCTACATCAATATTCATTGGAATTGGAATCCTACAGAAAAATATACATACCGAATCTGGATTTGGCTCTTCCTTAGAAAATGTGTTGACTTGATAAGTGTCTGTCTCATAATAGTGAAAAGCATTACTTTTATACATGATGGTCAAAAATCAACTTGAATTTAAAATCCCTTCTAATCTCAGATGAATTATCAATATACTAGTTGAAGAGCCCGTTACACGGGTCACAGTGCCACTGCCAGCAAGTCGCGGGGCAGTCATGCTCAGTAGAGACTGCCCGCACCGTGGCTGATACAGAGCTGGATGCTCCAAAGGAATGTCCAGCTCTGTATCAGTCATGCCGCGGGCAGTCTCTACTGCGCATGACTGCAGCACGAGCAGCAGTCTCTACTGCGCATGACTGCAGCGTTACACACGTTTTCACGTTTTAGCGAATTATTATATAGGCTTGGGAAAGTAACTGGCTAGTGTTTTATGGCATTTAACTCTTTCACTGGCAGAAGGAGACTTTGGCAAAATCAAATTCAAGGAGACAGTGAGGCTGATGTACTAAAAATTATTAGCGCAACTCAAATCAAATGCACACTAGGGAACAAATAGAAGTTCCCCAAAATGTTATTGATTATAATGGGGATGTTATCTACCTGAAGCTATAGAAGTATCCAATTCTCTGAGGACTTCTCCAACTTCCAGCAGGATTGCCAGAGAGGTATGCAACACATTGCAGAGCAATGTTTTGTGCACCTCCCTGGCACTCAAAGAGTTAAGCCAATGGGTAGTATTATTTGTTCCCTATGATGCAGTTGTTTTGTCCCAGAACTGGGACAAAACAAAAAGGAGTGGAGCAATTCTGGGGCAAACCCATGGCTCCACAGGTAGAAAATAATATTCCCCAAATTCTCATTGATTTATACTTATAATTTACTGTAAATTGTAGCTGTCAAGCAAAGTATTACATTAGAGACCTCTGTCTCACTGAAAGGGGTTGATGCACCAATGCACTTCTTTAGTGTCCTATACTTTATAGTTCCAATAGGGACATAACTATAGGGGATGCAGAGAGTGAAGTTGTGGCCTGGCATTCAAAGAGGGCCTATAATCTCCTGGGACTAATAGGTTCTAGTTATGTAAAAAAAAAATGTGTTTTCGGGTGCCCCCCAAAAAATCTGTAATGGGGCCCCCCAATGACTGGATATGTCATTGAGTTCCTCTCTCATTCTATGAAGCTTCTGCTCTAAGATCACTCAGCTTGGAGATTTCTTACTGTCCACAGCAAATGGAGTGACAGATGGAGCTGAGGATTTGAGTGTGGAATTGGACTGAGACAAGAAAGGGTTGGTCCTGAAAAAAGGCGGAATGGGACAGAGAATGGGCAGGGTTACTGAGCAACTCATTCACCTCCTCTCCTGGAGACACTGTACAAAACAAGGTCTCCAGGGCAGATCCAAAGGTATATTCTGCTTAGGCCCCATAGAATGAATCCTCATTCAAAACACTTATTTTGAATGAGGTTTGTACCAATATGTTTCCACTTTATCAACTTTATCACAAGGATATTTTCAAAACAGTTAAAAACAAACGGCCATATTCATCAAGCTAAACAGGTGCAAATTTGGAGCTAACAACTGCACATAGGAGTAAATGGAAATCCCACAAACGTTCTATTGATTTATATGAGGCTTTCCACTCCATAAAAGTTAAGAGAGGGCTTAGTACATTATGAAACAAAGAATCAGAGACCTCTATAGCACTCAAGGGGTTAAAAACCTCACATAAATCATTTGGAATTTCCATTTTCCCTCTATGGAGCAGTAGGTTGATGAATTAGGCTCAAAGGACCTTATTCATCAAACTAAAGAAGGGCAATTCTGGAGCAAGCCAACTGCACCAGAGGATTGAAAGGAAAGTTCTGCAAATTCCAACTGCCTTATATGGGATTTTAACCCCTTGTAGTCTTAAAAGGTCTTCAACACAATGGGGTTCTTTACTAAGCAGTGATAAGGAGGTGATAAAGCGTAGATGGCTTCTCCAGTTCCTATGTTATTCTATGGAGCCTATTCACTAAGATCTCCAAAGGTGAAGAGGTGATAAGGAGGTGATTTGGAGAAGTGATAAACTGGAGATGTCTTCTCCGTGTTATCACCACTTTATCACTCTTAGTGACTCTCCCCCATGGAGGTTTATTCACTAAAGCTGAGATGACTTCCCCAGTCATATCACTTCTTCAATTCCTATGTTATTCTATGGAGCCTATGAACTAATGGAGAGATGCAGGAAACGTGCACAATCATTATTTCCCATGTAAAAACCAATAGGGAATATGTTTGCGCATGTTTTTGTTGAATTGTGCATGAAAAATCAAGATTAGTGAACGGCTGTGTATATTTATTTTTTGTGGGCGTGGCTAAGATTAACGAATCTGTGAGTGGAATAGTGAATGCGCCTAATGCAAGAACTGCTGTTGGCAATGAATTTATACGTCTGTGTACCGTTGTCGTAAAATGGAATTTTTCATGCGCAATTCAAAAAGCGTTCGGTATTTAGCTTCCTGGATTAGAACATGCGCAAAATCTATCTGCGCACAAAAATGTCTTTATCCGATGCGAACATTTCTTGCATCGCGCCACAAGTTCTTCAAAATTGTAGAAATCTTAGTGCATAGGCTCTATAGAATAACATAGGAACTCGAGAAGTCATCTCCTCTTTATACTTCTTTATCACGCCTTAGTGAATATCCCCCATTTTGTTGTTATGCTTTGAGTAGGAGCCCTCTCTAGCATTTAAGTGATTACCCCTTTCAGTGTCAGAGGGGTATGCAGAGCAATGCTACCTCTGGAACTGAAAGGGTTAAAAGATAAAAACAACATTTATGAGATTAATTTAAATTAGAATTGGGCAAGATAAGGCCCTCAAGCTGTGGAGGACTACAACTCCCATCATTCTAAGCAAGTTGATGGGATCTGTAATTTTTTTTTAGAGCTGGAAGGCCTCAGTTTGCCCAACACTGATTTAAATACTCAAATAACATTGCATTCGTAGGAGGAGAATAATGAAGGTCAGCAAGGCTTATCCCCTTCAAAAGACACTATCACAGCACAGCAACTGATTATCATGGAAGCAGTCATACTGTATAAAAACCATTACAATTGGCCTCCCCAAACACAAATATCACCCTACTCCCATGAATGTATTCCACTAATTAACATTAAAGAGCACAATCAAATGGTAAATAATGCAAAATACATTCAAACATTTGCTTTGTATTTTATCTGTACTTTTTACTTTAGCATTTAGTTGGACACTTCTCTGGAATCCAGTGGGTTAACAATCAATGCTGAAAGTTATTTGGCCATTTAGGTGCTGCTAGGTTTCAGAACATATTTTTGCAAATGTAAGCTTTATGACAAAAAAAAACAACATTTAAAAGCTATTAGTGTAATGTTTTATGAAGCAAATACATTCATTTATCAGTTCTTTTAAGACTGACAGGCAACCAGATTCACCGCATTGGCCTGCATATGTGACCCTCAATTCCACCAACCGGCTGCAAAGCAGAGGCATAGGAACCCCCACAAATCTTGGGGGGATAGCATTTGTGTGTCACTTTGCACCCCCCTCCAGTCAACCGTCTGTCACCTTGCCAGCCCTTTTGTACCTTCTTTGCAGCTTGATTGAGCGGACCAGTGTAGAGGATCTTCTGATCCTCTACCTGGTCTAACAGGAAGCTGCTCATTGCACTCAGCGAGCAGCTTCCTGTCAGACTGAGGTAGAGGATACAGAAGATCCTCTACAGCCCGCTCTGCTCTGCTCGGCCCCCCGGGTGCGCCCCTGTCCATTCTGTATGATTTCCTGGGGGGGATGCATTCCCCCCCATCCCGGTTCCTATGCCCCTGCCGCACAGTATGGTTATAAATTCTAAATACGGGTTGAAGACGCCAAATTAATTCACTTGATGCTAGAGAGATCTCCAATGCACTTCTTTATAATGTACTGGATATATCTCTAGCACCCAAGGGGTTAAGGTTGGAGAGGGCAGCTGTAAAGGGAGGTGAGCTCTGGAGCAAAAGAGAGAGTATGGGTGTTTTTGTGCAGAAACTAGGGTGTGTGGCTGTGGAAGGGGAAGTTATCTTCTCTTCACACTGTACAAGACAACAGACTGGGGGATCCAAGAGAAGTCTTTGATGATTGAATGTGGGCTCCAGGGCTGCCTACTCCCCAACACTGAATTAGCAAAAAGAAAAATGAATGAGATATGAATGAATAACCTACAAAGCCTACTGTGTGTGTGTATGGATGTTCATGTGTGAATACGTATTAAGGTGGACATATGTCCCTTTAAATCAGGAATGCTTTTAAAGGGATAGTATTGCGTGAAACTAATTTTATTTTATATTGTAGCCCTTAAAAAAACATTAAAAATGATATAAGTCTTATCTTCCAAACCTTTATGGTTTGGGAGATATTAGCAAGTAAAGTAAAGTTCCCTTTTCCTGGCTGTTTTAGCCAAGTCTGCCATCTAGTGGACAGATTTGGAATCTGGTCCACAGATCAGCGGGCAGCTCTTTAACAGTGCTGAGGTCACGATCTTTAAAAAGAACTACTTCATTGGAACTGTCTACAAAGTGTCCCTGGCTTGCAAGCACACTTTGTAGACCATTCCAATGAAGAAATTCTTTTTAACCCTTTGAGTGCCAGAGGGGTACGCAACACATTGCTTTGCAATGCGTTGAGTACCCCTCTGACACTCAAAGGGTTAAAGGTCGTGATCTCGGCACTGCTGAAGAGCTGCTGGCTGATCTGTGGACCGGATTCCAAATCTGTCCACTAGATGGCAGACTTGGCTAAAACAGCCAGGAAAAGGGAACTTCACTTAACTTTACTTGCTAATATCTCCCAAACCATAAAGGCTTGGGAGATAAGACATATCATTTTTAATGTTTTTTAAGGGCTACAATATAAAATAAAATTAGTTTCAAGGAATACTATCCCTTTAAGAACTTCATTCTGAAGGACTGCACAAGAATCAGTGCAACCCTATTGTGATTTTTTTATGTCTCAGGATATGTGCTCAGTTTGCGTGTGTATATTTGAGTATGTATACAGTTTTCTGTTGTTATTTCCTTCTTCAGATTTTAACCCTTTGCATGTCAGAATGGTACACTCAATGGAATGTACACACTTCAGACGATCAAAAGATTTAGGAGAAAAAGAAAATGTTATAAAGGGAAGACGTTGTATGGTAGTAGATGGCTCCTCCGGGTATGACTTTCTGTCTTGTTTGACTTTCAGGATGATGTAATGTACTAAGCACAACTGGAGCAATTCAACCAACTTGCACAACAGGGGATTCTTAACAAAAATCCTGTGGACATAAATGGAACATTGTAGACTGTGGATATTGGTTTGAGAGAAAATCAATTTCAAAGTCCCCCCTCCCCTTTCCCTGATATCAGCGTCTAGCTGTATGCAGGGAGATCCAATCCTGGGGCCATCCGTCAGCTCTGCAGCAGAGCCGAGATTGTGTTAATGCAGAAAAAATCCTTCACTGAAGTGGTCTTCTTCGTGTGCTTGGAAATCAAGCACACGTAGAAGACCGTTTCAGTGAAGGATTTTTTTCTTCATTAACGCTATCTCGCTCTGCTGCAGAGCCCTAGATGGTCGTACGACAGAATACTCCTGGAGTATGGTAGTGGATGGCTCCTCCAGGTATGATTTTCAGGATGATGTAATGTACTAAGTACAACTGGAGCAATTCAACCAACTTGCACAACAGGGGATTCATAAAAAAAATTCCTGTGGACATAAATGGAACATTGTGGACTGTTGACATTGGTCTGAGAGAAAATCGATTTCAAAGTCCCCCCCCTCCTTTCCCTGACATCAGCGTCTAGCTGTATGCAGTGGAATCCGATCCTGTGGCCATCTGGCGGCTCTGCGGCAGAGCCGAGATCATGTTAATGCAGAAAAAATCCTTCACTGAAATGGTCTTCTACGTGTGCTTGGAAATCTGCTGCAGAGCCCTAGATGGTCGTACGACAGAATACTCCTGGAGCATGGTAATGGATGGCTACTCCAGGTATGACTTTCTGTCTTGTCTGACTTGTAACGCATTACATTGCAATGTACTGGAGACCTCTTATATTCAAGGGGGTTAAAAGCCCCATTTTAATCAATGGGAAATTGGGGAAATTCTTATTTTCTCCCTATGATTCAGTTAGTTTGTTCCAGAATTACTCCAGTTAACGAAAGTCTATCAACCTCATTATTTTTCTCCTCTACCACTGAAGGGGTATAAAACGCATAGTAGCCGATTAATGATCCGTCATTGTAAGTAAAACAACATAGAAAAAGAGCAACACAATGGGCCGTATGTTGAAAAGAAAAGTGGAGGACTACTGGAGCAAACCATTGGAATTAAATATTCCAAAAAATTCACATTGCTTTAAATGGCACTTTTAAAGGGATAGTAATACTTGCAAATGACTAATCCCCATATTGTAACTTTGTTAAAAAGAAACTTATTGCCCCCAGTGTCATCTCTCAAACCCTTATGGTTAGAGATGATAGCGCTCAAAGTTCCCCCTCCCTCCCCCTTCCCTGACTGAACGTAGACTGCAGGGGAAGCTGTCGTACGACAGCCTTATGTGCGTCAGGCGGCTCTGCAGCTGAGCTGAGATTGCATTTCTAAAAAATAATTATTTCACTGAAATGGTCTTCTGCGTGTGCTTGGTTTGTAATCACACATAGAAGACCGTTTTAGTGAAAGATTTCTTTTTTAGAAACGCAATCTCGGCAATGCTGCAGAGCCGCATGATGCAAGTAATACCGGATATCCCTGCAGTCAGCGTTCAGTCAGGGAAGGGGGAGGGAGGGGGTAACTTTGAGCGCTATCATCTCTCAAACCATAAAGGTTTGAGAGATGACACTGGGGGCAATACGTTTCTTTTTAACAAAGCTACAATATGGGGATTAGTCATTTGCAAGTATTACTATCCCTTTAACTCAATGAATGCTAGAGATGTCTCCAATGCATTGCTGTGGGAATTTTAATTCTCCTCTGTAGTGTAAATGGTTTGCCCCAGTAGTCCTCCACTTTTATTTTCAACATATGACCCAAATTCATTTGTTGGTTTTTACACACTTACGCTGCAGTACATTTGACAGAAAATCTTTATAAATGTGGTGGAGAAAGGTGGTATTTCTGTATACTTACACCCCATGGTATCACCAGTCATGGGTTTCTGTGACTGTTGAAATTAATTGATCTGTGGTGCAAATAAAAAGCAAGGGGGCTGTTTTTGGAAGCTAATTCTGGAGCAAACCAACTGCATCATAGGGGACAGGTGAAACTTCACACTGATGTAAAATAGTCCATTTAAACTCTTGAATGCTAGAGAGGTCTTCAATGCATTTCAAAGAAATGCATTGGATAGCTCTTTAGTATTCAAGGCGTTAAAGTGACAATTTAAATCAATGAGAATGCATCAAATTTTAACATGTCCCCTACAGTACAGCTGCTATGCCCCAGAGTGATATGCCGAATAGGACTCCAAATCTTTACCGCATTTCAACTATTAAACCTTTGAGTGCCATTTAGATAAGCAATGCATTGCTTAGCAATGCGCTGCATACCCCTCTGGCACTCAAAGTGTTAAAGGTTTTAATTGTAACACTACTTAAAGGGATAGTAATACTTTAATTTTACTAATCCCCATCTTGTAGAACTTAAAAAAAAGATTTTAAATGCCCCCAATCACATCGCTCAAACCTTTATGGTTTGAGAGAAAATTGATTTCAAAGTCCCCCCCCACTTTCCCTGACATTAGCGCCTAGCTGTATGCTGGGGAATCTGATCCTGTGGTCATCCGGTGGCTCTGCAGCAGAGCCGAGATGGCGTTAAATGGTGGAAACCAAGCACACATAGAAGACCGTTTCAGTGAAGGAATTTTTCTTCATTAACACGATCTCGGCTCTGCTGCAGAGCCCCGGTTGGTCGTATGACAGAATACTCCTGGAGTCAACTAGAACAATTATCTTAAGGAAAGGGGAGGGAGGGGGTGACTTTGAAATCGATTTTATCTCAAACCATAAAGGTTTGAGAGATGTGATTGGGACATTAAAAATCTTTTTTTAAGTTCTACAAGATGGGGATTAGTAAAATTAAAGTATTACTATCCCTTTAAAGCAGAACTATCATCCACCTTATATTGAGCCCCAAATCCTAATAATAATAGCGATATGCATCTACGTACTTGTAATTTCAAGAATAACTGTGGCATTAGTGAAAAATAGAACCTTTAAGCAGACGGGCACTAGGAAACAGCACAGACATCTTGCAGAGAAGGCATCTATGAGTCTGTGTTGTCTGTCCCCTTCTCCTCCACGATTGGAGAGTTCAGTGCCTGGTTACCTTAAGGCACCGGAAGGGACTGACGGCGCAGGCGCACAGTGCGCCTACAGCAAGATCCCTGCCAATACCTGTCTGCCTAAAAAGGTCTATTTTTCACTAATGCTGCAATTATTCTTGAAATTACGTAAAGTACGTAGATGCATATCTCTATTATTATTAGGATTTGGGGCTCAATATAAGATGGATGATAGTTCCGCTTTAACTTCCCACTGGTTACAATCCACTTACACCAATCAATCCTCAGTCTTTAGATACTTCCACTTGATTTGTGACTTGGTGGTATGGTCTGCTGCGTATCATGTAGATATTTAGTCAGGTGGTAAGGACACATTTAATTACTAGAAATAAAATTGGTTAACTTAAGTATTTACGGAATGGCATCACTGTGATATGGATTTCCTTGCAAGTTGAAGGTTCGTGCTAAAAGTCTTGTTGATTTGTGTAAAGGAAGGGAAAACATGTCATTAAGCTGGGTGACAGAATAATATTTCCCTTCCTCAGCCTAGTGTTGTGGCTCTAAGATCTAGGATAGTTCTGAAGTTGTACAATTCACGAGAAAGCCACGTTTAAGGACCCAGTTGCTGTCTGATTCAGACATATCTTAAAGTCTGCACCTCTTGCAAACTCCTTATAGCATTGAGGTATGAGTTCCCATTAAGCAGCTTGGCAGACCAAGTGTGTATATCAAATGTGCTGTGTACTGTACCACAAGACAAAATTAATTCCTCCCACTTCAGTCAAGGCTACCACATCAGCATGGACAAAAAACAGAAGAGGGAGGGTGATTTTCATTTTATTGCCATGCTCAAAAAAGCCACAAGCATGTGGCTTCTTGATATCCACTGAGGACGAGATAACTTGGCAATATATTGCCTCTGTAAGTTTTGTTTTTGTAAACAGGAGACTTCTGGCTTCAATTGTTCAGATGGTGTGATGCCCACGGCCTCCTTTAGAGTCAATACTGCTAAAAGGGCATGAGACAAAGGATTGTTTATAAGGGGCTGGTCTCTGGGCTAGTGAGCATCCATTCCATCTATGGGAATCCTATGGAAACACAGGCGTTAATCCAGTATTGCAGGTCATGTTATCCTTGCCTGGCAGTCTCCTGTCATTGAAAGTGTGCATGTTAATTACTGCATCGCTCTTTACCATGACGGGCGGCTGTGATTTGTGTTTGACACGCCTCTGGCAGGTTAGGGACATTCGGATTTCATCTGCCATTGTGCTGCAGAAAGATCTCTGTGGAAGGAAGATAGAGGATATGTAAGGATCTACTGTATTTTTCTCTAAGACACATATGCCCCCAAAATATAGACTGATACTAGGGGAAAATAAAGATTTTCAGACTTCCCATTGAGTTAATTGGAGCTTTTTCCTATTGAGAGATAGAAAGGTCTCCACTTTATTGCTCCGTAGTATGGTGTAGGCTTCTTTGTCATTCAAAGGGTTAAAAGCCCCATTTAAATCAATGGAAATTTGTATTTGTTACCTGCTGTGCAGTATCTTACCCCACAGTTGTGCCACATTTACTTTGTGCATATGGCCTTAACCCTTTGCGTGCCAGAAGAGTATTGAAGGCATCGAAAGCAATGTGCTGGTTACCTCTCTGGCATTCAAAGGGTTAAGTGCATAAAATTAATTTTCCTTGCAATATCAATAATATCAAATATAATCTTATATACAGCATGTGTTTGAGTGTATATATAAATAAATAAATAAATATATATATATATATATATATATATATATATACACACACACAAGCCCGTAAAATTGAACCCTTTGAGTGTCAGAGAGGTATGCAACATATTGCATTGCAATGAATTGCATACCTTCCTGGCACTCATAGTTTAAATGTGTATTTGCTGATTATTACAAGATACATTTTTAACCCCTTAGTGACAGCCGCGTTCGTACGCGGCTGTCACGTTAACGCCCGCCGAACATTTTTTTTTTTTCTTCAATGAAGTCCTTAGTCTCCGAGCGGCGTGCAGCCGCATGGAGACGCGGACTTCCGTGACTTACCAGGTACGTCCTCTGTCAGTTTTTGCGGGACGTACCTGGTAAGTCATCTGTCGTTAAGGGGTTAAAGGCACAGTATGTGGCATTATTTTAACTAGCTTTCCTAATTTATATTTGTCTGTAATCCTTCCCCATCATTGAGTAAATTAACCCCTTAGCAGCTGTCACCTTAACGCCCGTCATACAAAAAAAAAATTGCCACATGATTCTGGAGTCACTGAATGACGGGCAGCGGGTACTACTTCCGGTAATGGTAAGTCCATTGTCGGGAAGGGGTTAAAATCTCAGTGCATATTAGAAGGGTGATTTGCACATTTCCTGCAGTTTATAGGAATAGGAAAATGGTTGAACTTGATGGACGCAAGTCTTTTTTCAACCTAAACTACTATGTAACTATGTAATTATATAGTAGTGGGTGGGACAGACTTCTATATGAACGGATTGATGTAAATATTCCAATTCTTGAGGTCCCCACCCACTCACTGCAAGTGATATCTGTTTGAAAGCATTTTATTATATAGTTTTAGCTATTTTGGATGAATCATTTTTGTAAGCCAAAAAGATGGCAATACGTATTAGTAGGACTCACTTAAAATGGGGTACTTTGATGAGGTAAGAGAGCTGAAACAAGTGACTAATATACTGGTATACTATATGCCCTACACAGGGTTCTCACTTTGTGTATATTGCCCATAGCATGGAAGTTGTTCTTGTCACCATTTTTACCCTTAGTGTAAATTTCCTCTATTAGTTTTATACATAAAAAAAAAAAAATCAATGAAATGTGAAAACTGTTCTAAAATGTGCTGTCATATTATCCTTAGTTATAAAGCAACTTTTCTTAATATCCACGGGACAGATTTACGAAGAGTAAGGCCAATGCTACAATCATGGGAAATGCTGGGTTCCCTAATGATTTATTTGTAAAACAGGCAGTCCAGCTGCACCATTAGTATCAGACAGAGAAGCACCATTACATGTCCTAAGCTAGTAATAAAATATGGGTCTGGATCAAACATTTAATAACAAAATGTGTTTCAAAATCACCTATGTTTGTAGTCCTTTTTTATTTAAAACAAAAGGATATGAAATATTTAGGTATATTTATTCAAGAATAGTTACTTGTATTCCTACCATATTTCAACATTCCACACCGCTCTACATCCCACTGCCACTCCCTGTGAGCCAATATTAGCTCATTTGCATAAAGTGACAAGTAACTAAAGCTACTTACCTCATAAATATTGTTTGAAATAATAATATTGCTAACAATTTATATGTGATTGTGAGAGCTCCTACAGCAGTGTTTCTCAACTCCTGATCTCAGGACCCACTAACAGGCCAGGACTTAGGGATTTCTCTGCTAGAGCACAGGTGTGGTCATCAGAAGCTCACTCACATTGATTAACTCACCTGTGCCCTAACAAGGAAATCATCAAATCCTGGCCTGTTAGTGGGTCCTGAGGACAGGAGTTGAGAACCACTGTCCTACAGTATCACCTACTTGTTACAAAGAGACAGTTACACTCCACTAAGAATGAGATCTATAATGTTATCCCCCCTTTGCCAGTGCCTAGCAAAGCTTGTGTTTCAAAAATGTTAATTGTATTGGATCCCATAGCTCTTTTCATCACCTGAAGTAAACAATGGGATAAGGACATGTAACTGACCTGCTCTCGCTCTGCTGTTT
Organism: Rhinophrynus dorsalis; assembly: GCA_037306005.1. Taxonomy (NCBI): domain Eukaryota; kingdom Metazoa; phylum Chordata; class Amphibia; order Anura; family Rhinophrynidae; genus Rhinophrynus; species Rhinophrynus dorsalis. Next base: position 223,916,198 of record CM074719.1, on the reverse strand, counting down.
TCCGAAGCTTGTATACAAACTCTGCCACTGCCACCACAACAGAAAGGATGAGCCCTGCTGCCAGCACAATGAAGATGCCACCCATATTTTGAATGCCCAGAGCACTAGCTTCTTTATTCTTCTCCTCTGGGCATCCCCCACCTCTCCACCACCTTTCTTTCATCTTGTGGATTTCGTCTGCCTCTTGTAGCTGGAGGACAGCGATACTGATCCTGTCCCTGTATGGTGATCCTACAATGAGAAAGACCTTTTAAAGACTGGAACCTTTCACAAATGACTTGAAATTGTACCTGGCACAGAAGGAGAACCAAGTTATTTAGTAAATTAAAGACCAAGATAACTGTAGAAAAGGAGAACAGATAAAACCTAGGCTCTGTGTTTTGCCTTCTTAGAGATGCCAGGAGGCCAATGTACTAAGGAGAATCATTTGTATGCATACCTAGGACTTTAATGTGTGGACTCCCCAGAGAGTGCCGCTTGGGTGAGAAAAATGAAGCAATTTGTGTATAAAAGGGGTGGGGCTTAATCATGAGTGGGGCATGGCTTAGCTGGCATGGAAAAAGTGATAAAAATAGGCTGAGGAAGGAAGAGAGTGGTCAGGAGTGAGAGGAACAGGGTGGAAAAGAGCAGATGTGGGCAGAGTTTCAGTAGACACTCCCCACATCCAGAAAATCAGCCTCTTCCCCAGAGACTCAGTAATTAGAAGCCAAAACTGGAGTCTCTGGGGCAAATCCGCAGCGTTCCCAGCTATGTTTGTATGATACGTCTTTAAATCTCCATTGAAACCATTGAGGATATTTGCTTGTTTGCTAAAATGCAGTTGGTTTGCCCCAGAATTGCTTCAGTTTTCCACAGTATAGCAGCCTCACTGTAATAACATTGTCTTAATTTTAAAGGAGCAATAAAAGTTTTTGTTTTTACACCTATATAATATAGGGTTTTTCTGGCCAAGTGAAGCAAGGGTACTCTCAATTGTGGCAACAGTTTTATTGAAAAGTTAAAACAGTTAAAAACTGTTATACTCTCTGGGTAACAGATATGGAGGGAGTTTACTTCCTGAAAGTTTAAACTGATAGGAAGTGACCCAGCATTAGTATCACATTCTATGGAGAACTGTTATAAGTGTTATAAGAATGCAACAGAGTGTCTGAAATCTGGCTATTACTAGAGGTCAATCTTAATGTAAAAAAACAACAGCACTTTAAAGGACAATAACTCTATGAAGATGCATTTACCAATAGTTGAAGTACCCTAGTTTTATTCATTAGGAAAAGCCATGCAAGGGTAATTTATTTCCAGTTTAATAATATCTTTTTTAAGGCCTGGTGCCCAAAACCATAGTCCATATTCTAGCTGAGGCCTTACCACGAGTAAAAGATATGGGGCTGAAGGAAAAACCTGAGTCGAAATGGAACATGATACCACAACACACACACATATGAAATAATGATACACAATATGGGATCACATTGCAGTAAAATTTGTGTATACTACTTCAGTGGGCCTTATGTTTAAAGATGTGGAACAATTCTGGAGTTAATCAATTGCACCATAGGGTGCAATTAAAATGTTAATTTCATTTAAATGGAATTACCAGCCCCTTGAATTCTAGAAATCTCAAAATACATTACAAAGCAATGCTTTGGTGAAAAGTTCAGCATTTAAAGGGATAGTAACACTTCGTTTTAACTTTATTTTATTTTGTAGGCATTAAAAAAACATGAAGAATGATATAAGTCTTATCTCTCAAACCTTTATGGTTTATGAGATATTCACAAGCAAAGTTCCCCTCCCCGCCCCTTTTTCCTAGTGTAAGCCATCTCTTCTCAGATGTGGATCAGGTTGTATGACAGTACAGATAACAGAAGGGGACAATTTTCTTTGTATGAAAACAATGAAAGCCCTTCCCCCCTTGAAAAGTTTTTCAGCTTTTTCCATTATCTTAATTGAAGATTGTCCCTCTCTGCAGTCTACCTGGGCATCTCCCTTCTTATCTGGTTGAACAGGGGGGGGATACTTTGTTTGTGAATATCTCTTAAACCATAAAGGTTTCAGAGATAAGACTTATATCATTCTTCATGTTTTTTTAATGCCTACAAAATAAAATAAAGTTAAAATGAAGTATTACTATCCCTTTAAAGGGTTAAAAGTGCCTTTTAAAATCAATAGAAATATGTACTTGCCCTGTACAATGCAGCTAGTTTCCTTCAGAATGGTCCAACTTTGCCTTTATACTTAAGGCCCAATTTTCTCTACTTATATTCTATCATGGAATATTTTCATCTACTGAAAAGGTTCATCCAGAGAAGAAACGAAATAACTGTGAAGAATCTTCTTTCATGAAATACTTGTAGCTACTAAATCAATTTTAGACAACTGAAAACAGCAATTTTGGTATTTTGTCACTCTTTTCAATTACTGCTGTATTGATCTTTGAAATACCAAGAAAGTTACAAATGACTAAGCCAGATGGAACATCATGCTCTAAGTGTAGGAGACAGTAGTAATAAGTGTTACCCAGAATTCTTCCCTTTGTGCTAGACATATCTTACCCATGGGTGTTCCAATTCCATAGCCTTTTGAATCTATGAGCCCTCCAATCTGGGTTAGATTGCAGTTCCTCTGCGTTATATATTCAATAGCTGTTGATTCCATTAACAGAGCGTAGTCAGCTGAGAGGACTCTCTGGATGCCTTCCTCATTACTCTTAACAAGTGCTGATGGTTTACTACTCATGAACGCCCACATTTTCTCAAAGGTTGAGATGTGAGATTTCTGCAGAATAAATAAACAAGTTGGGATTAACACTCTTTGTTCGAATTCTCCTTGCTTATTATTTGAACATTCTTGTTTTTCAGTGTCAAATCGATAAAGCCAGAAAATTACCAGAGGTCTTAATAATATTATCTTTCTTCCACAACTAGGAAACATGAAGGGCATTTAGAGACACAGAAAGAAGCTCTGATGGCACATGAAAAACAGTTGGAAATCCTAATCCTTTATAATAATTCGCTTAATTGTGTGTAACGCCGCAACATGCGCAGTAGACACCGCTGCGCGTGCTGAAGTCATGCGCAGTAGAGACTGCCCACGCCACGGCTAATACAGAGCTGGGCGCTCCGAAGGAGAGTCCCGCTCTGTATCAGCTGCAGCGCGGGCAGTCTCTACTTCGCGTGACTGCCCCGCGACAAGCTGCCAGCGACAATGTGGCCCGTGTAACTGGCTCTTCAACTAATATTTATATTTCACCACATTTAAACCTCTTATTAAATACCTGAAATTCTATTTATATTCATATCTGTCTACTTTCTATTCCAAGTTTTTTATAACCCCTTGAATACTAGAAATATCTTAAATGCATTTCTTTGCAAAGCATTGGAGATACCTTTAGCATCTATCATGGTGCCCATGTTATCTCTGGCGACATTATGACCAGTGCTACTTCCTGATTCCTTTTATTGGCTAACGTGGTTTTGCTCCACCCAGTACTGGCCCTTAAATACTGAGCCCTGTCACTTCTGAAGTGCCCTTTCGTGGTGTTCCCATTGCTAGTGCTTGTTCCTATAGTCGTGTGAATCCTGTGTATGACCCGGACTGCCTGACTACTCTACCTGTAGACGTTCCTGCTCTGTGTACCGACCTGGATTGGCTGACGTTCCTGCTCTGTGTATTGACCCGGTCTGGCTGACTTTCCTGCTCTGTGTACTGACCCAGATTGGCTGATGTTCCTGCTCTGTGTATCAACCCGGTCTGGCTGACGTTCCTGCTCTGTGTACCGACCCGGTTTGGCGGACGTTCCTGCTCTGTGTACTGATCCGGCCTGGCTGACGTTCCTGCTCTGTGTACTGACCCGGATTGGCTGACATTCCTGCTCTGTGTATCGATCTGGCCTGGCTCACTGCTCCATCCGGTGATCCGGTTAGGGGCTGTCCTCCGATGTCCTCTCTGTCTACGGACAGATCCTCTGGTTTCCTCGTTTGCTGCTCTGGCAGTCTAGTTACTGCGACCCAGTCATCGAGTTTGTACCTCGTGATCCTACACCCTGGTGTTGGAGATCAATCAGGTTGCACCACGGTACGCTTGACCTATTCACCGCTTACAAGCTGAGGTTTGTTTGTTCCTGGGCGCCTATCTGGCAGCCGATATCAGGTCTGAGCGTTCGTTAACCCCTTGTGGGTTGGTGCCATTGCACATTGGGTCACAATCTATTGCAGTCTCGGTTTGGCATTACTCTGTGTCTACAGTTTCAGTCCACCTCTAACTGCTCCGGCAGTCTGCCACTTGACCAGGGCCTTCGTTTACTCCTGTGTGGCCTCAGTCGCTATTGTGTCACTCTCTGCGTAGTGAGTGTCCTGGGAGCCATTGCGCTATTAGGGCCTGTCTGTATCTCCTGGCCTAATAGCAACCATTTCTCCACTGTCTCGTTTTGGATTCACATGAACTATAACCTGACCTGTGGCAGTGTTGTACCATCGTGTCTCACTGGACCCGTGTGGGTCATTGATCTCTACTGTAACCTGACCTGGGTCAGTATTATATTTGTCTATATATACTGGACCGTGTGGGTTATTGATTCCTACTATAACCTGACCTGTGTCAGTATTATATTTGTCTATATATACTGGACGCGCGAGGGTTATTCTAATTTCTGTGTTTTTTCAATAAAACTGTGTTTTTACCTAACCTTCCATGGCTGAGTGTCCAATAAACCGTTACAATCATCCCATGGATTATGGACAGCTGGTCAGACCTGAAGGAAGTTAGATACATTCTTGGGAAAGTAAAAATCGATTTTCAGTCACTGGATGTTTGCTTCCTACTCATGTACTTGTGCACTTGGGTAAGTACTAGAGTGCCTGAATACTTATGTGCATAATGGGGCACACACACACTCTTCACTGTTAAGACTTTAATATGAGCAAGTCCCAAACACCACTATTACAACATGCACAGGAAAAAAGAGCAAAGTTATGCCACTATCTTCTGGGCCTCAAAGTGTAGAAGAAAGGAATGCCCCATCTCACCCGATTAACCCTACTATAGTGCTTACTGAACTCTGCCGGCAGACTAATCTACCTCACACATAGCTCCTCTAATATTGCTCCACTCTGCTAATCTCTACACTAGCTCATGTTAGCATTTATAATTCAAAATACCAGTGGCCATCTTACAGAGCCCTTACTAACGCTTCACCCCCATAAATTTCCAAATACACTTCCACTTGCCATCTTTGATCTGCACAGATCTTCTCTCTGCATCGCATCAAACTCTCCCACAACCTTCAAGTCTTCAGACAATCCCTGAAAACTCACATCTTCAGAAATGCCTAACAACTATCCCATAACCGTTATAAGAAAGGACAGATCAACAGTCTGTCTCATCTCTACTTATTCTTGTTTCCATCTACAATCACTCTCCCACCTACAACCCCATCACAACAACCGCATTGTTCACACAGAGTTTTGTTCTCCCATACAGACCCACTACTTGACTGGATCACTGCACTGAAAAGTACTTCTTTACTCCCACCCACTGACTGGCATTTCATGTGACAGGAGGCATTTACACCTGACAGCACTTACTTCTTCTGTGTCCCACCTACATTCCTCTAGACTCTTTGCTCTCCCAACCAAGGCCTTCTGAACCTTCTATGGCACATTTGTACTGTTTAATTTGTCTGCAAATCAATTCCCTATTATACATCACTAAAAATAATTTAGCACTATATAAATAAAGTATAATAATAAAAATGCCTCAAAGTGCCTATGTACTTTTCCACTGCCCTTCTCTTGGAGAAACTGATGTATAGATGAGGAATGTAGGAATAAAGAATACATTAAAGATGCAGCAGGGCACATCTTTCACATCAGTTGTACTGGAGGTGGAAACACTCTCTGCAACCTTCAATAACTGGCCAACCTACAGGCACTGAGAGCTTAATTTTCATACAGTGCTACACTGAAAGACATCACTTTTCAGACATAAAGAGTAAAGATGAAAGAAAATAACATTTTCTATTGCTTTTTTCACAGAAATTTCCTTATATAGAAAACCCATACATTTCTGCCTTTTCTCTAACTTAAGAAACATTTTTAGCAGGAATTTTGTTGATTTCTGTATATGCCTGAGACATCCCTCAGGATCAGACTCAGTATGTGTGGTTCTATGGATACCAGTACAGTGGAACAGGGCTGAAGAGTTCAGTTATGTGACAGAACGGTTGTCATCCTGTTTTCAGTGACCCCATTGTCTTTACTATGTGTTCTCATTCTTGAGAACATTAATGTCCTCTGTGTGTGCATGTATTAGAGAGTGTTGGCCATTTATCAGCCTTGAAGAGGTTAATATGAATGTCTGAAGTACAGAGTGATGGTACCATGGAGTCCATCTAACACAAGAGATTCAGTGTTATCAAATAACCCCCGTGAATCACTAGCACAACTTGAGAAAATGGATTTAACACTTAGTCAGATATAGGTGGGTATAAAAATACTGTGCGAGTTGAATTTGTGTTCCTTCCCCCTTAGAGCAAGCTATGCAAAATATATATTGAAAATGGTAGCTATAAGATGAGATCATGGAGTGGGTGGGGCAAAAAGGAAAGTCTTAGAGAGAAATTATGTGAGGAATGTAAGGCAAGATATGAGAATGTAAGAGCGGGGAGAACTCCCAAGAATTGAGGGAGGACTGGGGCCAGCATGGAGTCTGACTGGCCCTTGTGCTGGCTAAGGCAATATGGGAGAAACTGGGACCTGTGTGTGCCCTCGCCAGAAGAATTAGTGTAAGGGGGCACTGAACTTGCTGGGTCCCTCTTCCAGTTGCATGCTCTAAGCCAAGCAGCAGCAGCTGCAGCCACGGAAAGTGCCCTGATGGTCTAATGACAGGGTTGGAGCCCTAAAGCTAAACTTGGTGGCTAAGGTCCAAGAACTAGAAACATGTATTGTGAATAATATATTGGGTCACCTTCTACAAACCCTCTGCCAGGACTTGAAGATACAAAGAAGCTACATGAAAGACATCACCTGGTGAAAGTGCAGAGGGCCATGTGCCCCACTCCTGCTTCTATTGGGACTGTGCTCAAGCTCCAGAGAAAGCCTAAAATGTACTTTGAGTATTAAGTGAAACCCTTGCCAATCTGTATAACTTTGCTTGTGTATCAAGAAGAGAATAGTAGCAGTGTGTAGCTTTTAGATTTTACCCCCTGTTTATTTGCCTGTAGTTGCTGTTGTCCTATGTTTGTGTGCTGTGAACCCTCTACTAAATGCAATTTATGATCTTTTTGTTTGACTGGATAATTGTATCCCCTGTGCTTAAGCCTCAGTCTACAAATCAGTAGCCCCTATACCCATCACAGGTATGTGTAGTTCTGTGGCTCCCAGTGCGGTGGGATAAAACTGGGGCGGTCAGTACGTGTGGTTCTATAGCAGAGGGCTGGATAATGTGAGGCTCTCACCATCTTTAGATGACAAGGAATGGTGAGAGTTGTAGTCTGACAACAGCTAGAGGCCCTTACATTGTCCTTCTGTATAGTTACGAGTGCAGTGGGGTCAGCATGCATGGTTCTCTGGCTACTGTGGTACAAGGCCATGGTGGGACGTCACTATGTGTGATTCTATTGCTTCTGGGATATAAATATGCTGGATTCAGTATGTATGATACTATGGCTACTATGATACAGGACTGTATGTGTGGTTCTATGGGTTCTATGAGGCAATGCTGGGGGGGTCAGTATGCCTAGCAATGAAGTGGAACAAAGCTAGAGGGTCAGGATGTGTGCAGAAAAAAAGAAGCAGAAAACTTTACTTTTCGAAGTAATTCATATGGAAGGCAAAATTTACATTTTTCCCCACTTTTCTCTTTTGGGACAAAAGTTTTCACCCATTGCTAAAGATACTAATATGTGCAGACCATTTTGAAGTATGTTCCCCAGCACAGAGACAATAAAATCAAAACCAGCAAGCAATTTAGACTCCGGCTGCCTGTGTTTTGCCAGTCAGTCAAATCAAATTTTGGGGTATTTGGGGTCAACCTCCGTCCTCCCTTCTTCTCCCCCAGACTCCCCTAATACAGAGAACAAATGTCCTAACTAAAAGACTCCTTAAACTAATCTTCAATTTGTCTCTATTTGCCTATCTTCTCTAGCTCACAAACATGCTGCTTTCTCCTCTGACAAACACAGAATGGCTGCTGTGACAGCCTGACACCCTTTTATATGGCTGTAGAAAAGTAAAGAAAACTTTAGTGGTGGGGAAACCTTTTTCTTTCCATTGATTTCAATACAATGAGCTAGGTGGAAAAAAAACAGAAAAACTGCACATTTCATGGGAAATTATTGGCCAAAAGGGAAGTGCCTTTTTCACTGATTTTGGTTTGAGGCAAAAATTTTTGCCCATCCCTACATATAGCCCCTTGAACGTTAGTGAGGAATCCAATGCATTTAAGTGCAATGTATACCATGGATGAAGTGCAATGGATACCATTCTGGCTTTCCAAGTATTAAAGGAGTAGTAAAGGTATTAGGAAAACTAAATATTTGTGATGCCTAATGTAGCCGAATTATGCTGAAATTTCCATATTAGAGTGTTGGATACTGCATATGAGTAACTGACAGGGAGGTGGTGAGTTGTTTGTGTGTGTGCAGCACAAAGACAATGGACCTGCATCAGACACCAGGTTCTGCTTTATGGGGGACAGTTCGTTTGCTAGGTTATATTTTGTTATAATGTCCAGTTCACACATTCATTTGGCTGTTTTTCATCCCCTCATTCTTAGCTCTATGAGTCTCAGAGGGGGTAAAGAACCCATTGTGAAGCAATGGGTTGGATACTCCTCTGGAACTCAAAGGGATAAAAAGAAAATTATGGTTAATCCTATGAGTACCAGAGAGGTATGCAGTGCAGTTTCATCTTCTGTAATTCCTTCCTACAGGAATCCTTTGCATTACCCATCATGGAACAGAGGGATGTCCAAGTAACTCTGGTGAAATTGTGACTGCACTTCCATACAGTGCTCCTCCTGCTGCTTTTGTTTCACATCTGTTTCTGCACAATGGAACAAGGAGAGACAGGACAAATCCCCAATGAGCGATTGATATATGTAAGCCTTGACACAAAGTTTATGTATCAGAGGTCATCCACACCCTGAAGAGTAAGGTGTTGAGTACCCGCACAACATCAATATATTTAAAAACTTGAGGGACATCATCTGAAATACACACATGTCCCCTGTTAGGAATATTGGACAGTCATGATATGCACCTTCTCATCTCAGTGCACCTGCAAAGGAACCCATCATGTTCAACATTGAAGTTTGACTGGTTCTTCCATCAAGACAACATGAGGATCTTCATATGTTCAGCCAGCCTGTACACTGGAATGCAAGATGGGTACACAACGCATATATGTGTTATGCACTGAGTGCACCACTGGCATACCAGGAGTCCCCTAAGACCTCAATCACCCACAAGCATATCCCTGATGAACACATACCATAGGGTATGCACATTAATTGCAGTAAGGAATATGTTTGTGTCTCAGACACTGTGTATTGTGAGAATAGAGTTTGCGCACTCTGATCTTTTGGCCACATGCCTGACATGATCCTATGTTAAGGGGGTGTCCCATTGTTTTGGAATGCTACTGTGACTGTGTGTTAACCATGATCCTGTGTGTTAACCATGATCCTGTGTGTGACCAGACTTAGATAGAGAATGGTTTCCCAACTCCAAATCCCATCATACCCAAAGAACACAATACAGAAATCACAGACATGATTGGTATAAAAAAAGTGCATTTTTATTTTGGGAAAACATGACACTTGGGGCTTTTTAGAAGTGGATGCCTTCACCGACTGTTGACTTTTGGCTTTCTCTGTGTTGTTGTGGGTGTCACACTTGAGGGGGAAGTGGTTGCATTTGTCCCCTCATTTGACTGTTGGCCTCTCTCCACTAGCATCCTATGTATGTGATTATGCTGGCATATTTTAACAAGCATCTGTCCAATCAAGTTACTGAGTAAAGTCCCAGTATGGCATATTTCTGTGTGGAAGATGGCATGCTGGGATTCCAGACCACTGACACTGGCTGCAGTTCTCTCCATTATGCACAGACATCTCCTGTTGAAGTGTCTGCTCTACCTCAGTAGCCTCCTCTGCATGGTGATGTACTCCTCATCCTTTCTGCTGGTTCTAGTAGCTGTGGCACATGATGAGGGCATGGATGGTGCACATGGAGATGCTACTGATGCCTCTCCTCCTTGGTCTGTGTCTGTCTGCTGACCAATGGTTCCCTCATGGTCTGAGTGTGCCTGTAATGCTGCATTTGCTGGTGAAGCAAATGTATACACAGATGTGAGGGGGCCGGCATGTGATGCATTTGAGGATGATCATTTTGCCCCCAACACATAAATGGTCTCCTCACTAACTACAGATGCATGTTCCCCTTGTTCCCCTGGCTCCCCTGGTTCAGTCTGTGACGCTGGTGTGTGGTTGTGGTCTCTGTGGCTCACCTATGAGGCCAAGATGGTGGTAATCAAGAGGCCATTGGTCATACTATGGCAACTGGGATGTGGCTGCAGGCTACTGTGTTGCTGTGTAGGCATACAGCTGTGTGCATGGTATGGAGCCAAATGACCCATATTGCTGTGTGCTGGCACTGCTGGGCACCCAGGAGTGTCCCATTGGTGATGGTGGTATCCAGTACTTTCCAGGTGTTGGTGGTATCCATCTCTGTTGTGTGATCCACTGTGTCTTCTACAGCATTGACTGTTGGGCTGTTGTGGATGCAGCCTGTACTCTGACTGTGGTGGTGGCATCCAGCTGGTGCCGTCTGCTGGATCTTGAGGGGTTGTGTCACTGTGAGTCATGATGTGCTTCTTCTCACTTTCTTCTTCCTCTACTGCAGACATGGATGCTGTGAGTAGAAAATTAAATAGTGTGATTAATAACCTGGCTAATGTCGAGAGAGATGCAAGACGATGACATTCACAGAACATAGATGGCTATGTATGTTAGTATTGGGATTAATATTTATTTAGTGCTTGTTGATTCAAGGAGAAATCTGAAATTGCTGTATTGATGGGATTTTTCTGCCTTCTTTTGAATCAACAACGGTAAACAGGAATAGGAAAAGGGTTGAACTTGATCGATGCAAGTCTTTTTTCAACCTAAACTACTATGTAACTATGTAACATGCAACCCCTTGAGTGGCAGAATGGTTTCCAATGCATTGCATTGCAATGCATGACTTACCTTCCTGGCAATCATTGATGGAAGTCCTGTACGTTGATGGAAACGGCCTACTGTGGTTGAGCTTTTGTTATTTGTATTCTGAACCTTGATGATGGCAAGGAGGGATGCATACATTTTGAGGATGTATTATGTGACATAGACAACATATATATTTGAATCAAGGGGTAGTCAGCTTTGCCTACACAGATATTGTATCATCCGCTTGTTTAGATGTGTTTTGTGGTTCCCTTACGGTATGTTTGACCAGTTTTGCTAACTTTAGTTTGAGTGTTTGTTGTAGCATCACATTTTGAATGTGTGTTTGATATAGTTATTCTCCTGGGTGAAACATGTGTCCTTCAGCTGCTTCTCTTGATGTGTTCCCCCATCAGTGTGTGTTTGTGGAGTTGCATTGCCTGTGTGTGGTACTGCCATTGTGTCAACTTTGCAGTATGTTTGTGGCAACAGTGCAAATGTGTGATTTGAGGCCATGGAGGTGTTGCGCATGCATCATAACAGATATTTGTCTTACAAGGTGATGGCAAACATTGTTTATGTGAGGTGAGCATATTTTAGCAAGGCAGCACTGAGGGGGTTAAACTTGTAGGCCTGCTTACCGCATCACATTTTGATTTGGATGTAGAACATTATCTCCTTGTTTGAACCTTATTATCGCTGTGTTGAACAACTTGGGGAGCTCGATGATGGCCATGTGTTCAGCTGGCACTGTGTTGTGTGGTACTAGCTATGAGAGCTTGTGTGGTGGACAGATGTGAATAATTTGACTTACCTGGAGACAGGAGGGTGCTATCATCTCCCATGTCACAGCATTTTTGGATCCCCTCAACAGAAGTCATGGAAAAGTTTTGTATGAGCATCTCCTTCCAGGCATTAAATGTGATGTTCATTTCTGGACCACCTCCAGTGTCTCTCACATGCAGAGCAAGGTCTCCCATCTTGTTCTTTACTTTTCTCTTACAGTCTGTTCAGCGGTTCTTGATGGAGTGTCTGGTGCACTTACTCTTGAACCCTGCAATGGCTGCATTCTGGAACTGACGACAGGCAAGCCTCTTCCTTGCACCAATCCCTCTGACATTTTCAGTGGTAAACAGTATGTGCTCCCTATCAAGGATGGTCCAAACCAGGGCCATGTTCTTCTTGTGGGAGTACACGGGGTCCCGCAGTCTGTCCTGCTCCAATGCAGTCTGGGATGTATCTGAACTCTGTGGCAGTTAGGTGGTCAGGCCCTGTCTGCTCTGTCCCTGGATGTGTATGTTCATGTACCATATCCCTCTGCTTCCTACTGCTGTGTTGGTTCCTGGCTGATGTGTACATGCCTGTTGCTAGGTACCCCTCCACCTACCCCGTCTCTCTCTCCCCCTCCTTCCCTGGCTTTTCCCTCCTCTTCTGCTCCTCTCCCCACCCATCCAGCCTCCACTGCTCTCTCTGCCATCTCACTACCACTCTCATAGCTCCCCTCACATAGCCACTCACACCCAATCGCTCACAGAGGTACTCAGTAACAGTTGCTTTTTAGTACTTCCTCCCACTCACTGAAATATAAATAAAAATGTGTGTCTAGAAACAAAAGATGTGTTTGGTTTGTGTGTGGATGTGATGTGTGCAAAATGTATATTTTTTAAATTAAATTCTTTCTGCTCCCCACTCCTGTCTCCAATGTGTGCTCCTGTCTCTATGTCTATCTTTGATCCTTGGCCCTATGATGCAGTGTGTGTCAGTAATTTTGAGGTGTATATATACATTTATTTGAATGGAATTGATACTTTGGCATGTGGTGATTGTATGTGATTTTGAATTTGTTTTGACAATGTTTAGCATTGCCAGATGAAATAGAAAGTTAGCTAATTTCCTTGGAAGTTGACGTATCTGGCATTGTTTAGCGACTGAAATGAACACACGGTGAGGTAGAAAAAACCTGCAATGCACATTATCAGGCTACATGTGTTTCTGTGGCCTACTCTTGTTGTCCGTTCTGGTAGACGACTTATTGAATAGCTGTGCTACACAGACACGGCTAATGTTAGGTAATGCTTTTCTGCTTACTGTCTGTTTTACCGTGTCTTATAGAATCAAGCCCTAGGCCCTGATTTCCAACTTGTGAGGCAGACCACAAAAATCTGAGTAGAAGCAGGTCTAGGTAGGGGCCAAGCAAGGCTGAGGGGGAGTGGACTTCTCCATAGACTTTTTCTTAAAGTACCCTGATTCCTAGTGGAAGGAACTTAACCCTTTGAGTGCCAGAGTGGTATGCAGTGCCTTGTTCTGCAATGTGTTATGCACCTCTCTGGCACTCAAAGGGTTAACAGGGTGGTTCCTGTGCCCCATAGAAGCAAACAGAAATGTACTTACTTTTTTATTTTGAACTCTGCTGTAGTCTGCAACTGAACAGGAACAGATTACTAGATTGAGAATGTTTACACAGCCCTTTAGAATCATGAGAGGGTCACTGCCTATACGGCTAATCTCAATCACACTGATAAAATCTATTGCCTATTGTGTAGACGGGAAAACTAAAACTGTAGAAACTATGCAAAAAAAAAGATATAGAGATATATATAGATATATTTGACCGGTGTATGAAAATTTCCAATCTAGGTAAGTGCTTCTGTTCAACAGATTAATAGCCACTTCTTCTTGTAGGTATAGTTCCCCTTTACAGAGGAGCTAAGAAATTCTGTAATTGAAAGGTTAGTGGATGTATGGAACAGCTTTTCAAAAGTAGAGATGCAAAATAAAGCTACAGTACACAATCTGATTAACCCTTTGGATTCTAGAGGTTAAAGGGAATGGCTGTATTTATTACAAATTTGAGTACAGGAAGTCATATAGGAAGACGTGAGGCCTTCTGCAGAAACTTGAAGTGCATCAGTTCAGACCCAGAGCAGCCGTGCAGTTGGGAAGAAATGGAAATAGTCCCAAAATTCATATTTATTTAAATGGGACTTTTAACCCCTTGTTTATTAAAGATTCTTCAATGCATTACTTTCTATGTAAAGCAATACATTTTTTTATTTCTCTTTAAAGTATGGAAAATATTTTGCGATAGGGGAAATGAATTAATCCCCTATAGCAGGGCTTATAATTTTAAGTCCTTTGCTACTAGCCAGACCTGAAAAGTTACTCACCACTGCAAGCCATAGCATACCAACCAGGGCTGAATTTCTACTCGCCAGGGCTACATTTTCACTCGCCATTGGCTAGTGGCAAGTGGAAATTTTGAGCCCTGCCCTATAGCATGCACAGGGAAGTGGTGTAAAGTTATGCTAATTTCCTCTGTGCCTTGTTAGTACATGACAGTAAACAAAGCACACAAAAAGAGAATACCCCAAAACACTCCCACACACCCATAAAATCCTCCCCTTGGTGCAAGATAATTTTTCAGGGTAATAAGTTTATAGCAGATGTAGCACTAGTACATCATTTCCCGAGCCTGTTGTAGAGAAGAATTGTATTTGCAAACCACCATTATTTGTTTTCTGCAGAAGGCCCTTGGATTTCCCCTAGAATATCTAATGTAACATACATTGTTCAATATATATATATAGCACATTTATAAACCAAAAAAATAATGATAGAAATGGATGCCAGGGGGTAAAGTTGTCCTGTAGAGTAGAAGAAAGTGCAGCTTCTGCTATTTAACTAAGAATACAGCAATAAAAAGCGCCAATTATGCATTGATCTTACCCTTCTGCTGAATGAAGGGCAACAGTTAGATGTTTATAAATTCAAGTGTTCAGAAAGGATGCCCTGCTGTGGGGGTATTATTTTATCTGTACCCTGTAGGGCACAGAAGTGGGAGAAGTGAGGGACACGGCTGGCTTAGTGAGTTAATGCTTCTCCGGCATGTTCTTTTTAATTAAACCTAAAATATATTTTAATGCAGTAATAGCTGTGTTCGTGCCAGCTCTCCCTCTTGCTGTGATGCATTGGCTGTGTAGGTTATACACTGCTGTGCATTTTTAATTTCCTTTTTCTGAAAAGAGTCTCCAAGGGCACTGGGTCAATAGGTTTATAGACTGGATTTGATCTTGTACTATCTTTCTCATCAGGGGAGTATGATAAATATCAAATGAACATGTGACAGAAAGACCTGGAATTAGGGGCTTCAAATTAATTTGTGAATACAACAGGTCATGAATTCAAATGGTATGCAACATACAGATGTAAAAAGAGCAATGTGGTCTTTAAACCACTTGAATAATAATGCACTTGTAATAAAATTACTAAAAAAATATTACCAATAATAATTCAAAATAGAACATCCCATGCACTTTGTTCTTGGAAACAAATCCTCCTAGCATGCCTTGCTTTCACCATAGCTCATGTCAGGCCTGATGCCTAAAAAAGGGGTGAAGAAATTGCAAAACAAACAAAGTCTCAAAATTCCCTTTAGAGAGGTCTACAATGCATGGAGACCTCTCTCGCAATCAAGAATTAAGTAGCTGTTGTATCATGTGTTACTACCATATCCACTAACGTGTCTCTACATTTTGCAACATTTTATATATGTATATATATATATATATATATATATATATATATATATATATATATATATATATATATATATACACACACACACACACACACTATAAAAGAAGACGTGGTGATGTGACCACAAATTCGACGTCCGTGCCACACACATCTCAGGGCGGCAGCTAGGAGGACAAAGGCAGATCTCCACACTGCCTGAGCTGCACACATTTATTGCCACCTCTGTTGCTGAAGGAAAGTGACGTTGTGAGGATTTCTTCTGTATTGTTTTAGTGTATGGAATGGGACAGGGCTCATAAGAATGAAACACCCTGAAACACCCATACACTCTCACACCGTCCACCCCTTTGTTCAAGTGGAGCAAAGAAGCTATCATATGTTCAATTGAATTTGTACATTGGCCTTATTCAAACACATTGCATAAAAGGCAATTAATTACATTTATTTTTGCGTGGATATCTATTCGTACATTTCCTTCATTGTGTTTAGGATCATTATGTATATAAGAATTTAATTTATGGGAGCAGTAGACAGTTAAATTAAAAATTATATTTTATAATATTTTTCATGCTGAATATAATAAGGAGATTTTATTTTTTATAACGCAAACATCTTTTTCCCTGAGTCCCAGAATGGTATCCAATGCATTTCTTCACAATGCTTTGGCTATCAATCTGCAAAACAGCGGATTAAGCAAAAGGATCAACTGGTGTCTAAAAGGCCCTTTTGCTTTTTGCATTGAGATTGAGACACTGGCCATGGCCTTCCATAGTAAGTGATAGGATCAGCACCCCCAGTGACTAAAATAAAAAATAGCATTTTCATAAAATTTCTGACCTGTAAAAACTTTTGAATGTGGGTGGTGGTGGGGGGCTGAGACAACCATGGACCAAAATGGCCGCTTTAACTTTGTGCTTTCCAGCTCACTGGGAGTACTAAGCTTCTTTTACCCTCTTAGTGTGGCTAAATTTGACCCGCTGTGTCGGTTTGGGGACACTGTTGATGCCGGGATCAAGAAGGAAGCCAATAAAAGACAAAACACAAAGCGATGCCCGCCTGGGCCTATCAGTTCTACTCCCAAGGCTATATCCGAGGACCTGTGCATAGACCCTGCCTCTCAATCTACCTCACCCGCAAACTCCTGGTTACCTTATCTGGTGGATATGAATGTAACACTGGATGTATGTAACACTGAATGTAACACTCCTCTGACTTGAGATGATCTTGCTGCCTTCTCCACTAAGGAGGACATGCATTCTTTTATGGTGGATATGCCATATGCAGTTTGCCAAAATCAAACTGGCAGTGAAGTCCGAATTATCGGACCTTAAAAAAGACCTGACACAACTTGGGCAACATCTGTGCACATTAGAGGACGACCGAGAGGCATCTTGGACACAGATTCACCATCTGGAACAATCTCTATTACATCAAGAAGACACTATTTCTATGTTAATGTCGAGATGACCTGGAGAATAGAACCAGAAGGTTCAATATAAGCATTAAAGACTTTCTGAATCAGTGCCGGGGAAAGATCTCATCCCCTCCCTACAATACTTATTCGCTGACATCCTGGGCTAATGGACCGATCAAGCCATTAAAATAGAAAGAGCTTTATTGAGCTCTCCGGCCTAGAGGCCCCCCGGGTGCTAAACCCCAGGACATCATCTGCTGTCTCCACCATTTTGCAGACAAAGATCGTATAATATCCTGCTGCAAAGACATGCCTGAAAAACGATATGCAGGCTGCATAATACATCTGTATAATGATCTTTCACCTTATAATATATAACAAATGTGGGCTCTTCAACTGCTCACAGATCACCTCCACAATCTGGGAGATAAAATATCAATGGGGATTCCCCTTCCAGCTCACTGCAATACATGAAGGCTCCTCTGCCACCCATCACGACCATGCAGAGATGAAGGAGTTCTGCAAATCTTTTGGCCTGGAACCTCCGGTGACTATTACAATGATGTCTGCCACACCACATAACAATATGCCTCCACCTAAGGACTGCAGAGATTGCTGGATCTACGTTGGAAATCTAGACTCTAAGAAGCAGAAGTGTCCTCCTGAACCCGATCCAGGATCTTCTCCTAGTGACTGGGACTGACCCCCAATTGATAGCTGTCTATCAGAAGGGTCCTACACCCATTGTCTCTATGCTGACTTCAGATAGCTGAGTTTACTTACTCACCTGTTATGGCAATATATTTCTCCATTTTCTGTTATATCATGAACCTTAATATGTACTGAGACCCGACTTCAGGAGACAAGATATCGTTCCCCCATCCCCCCACCCCTCCCTTATTCATCTATGAATACTAAGATAGCTCTTTCCTCCCTCTACTTCCTATATGTTTCGTTGTTCCTTCTGCTGTGTCCTCTAGACTCATATGTCCCTTGGATATGCATATTTACCCGTAAGCTACCCCCTACATATTATGTGCATTGTACTGTTTACTATAATTATATGTGTACTATAGAGGGTCCTGGCATTGGCAAAATCAATTCACCCCCTCACATCTTCAATTACTGTGCCCATTTCTGCCATGCCATCCATGAACCTTCACCTGGGTATCGAGAGATATGCTCATTAGTCTAATTCCCATTTATTCCCGGTTCGCCTATAGATTAAAATGAATCGCCCCGTCCTCTCCTCCCTTTCCCAACGTGATAGACATTATAACAGGGCTCAAAATGTCCACTCGCCACTAGCCAATGGCTAGTGAAAATTTAGCCCTGGCTAGTAGAAATTCAGCCCTGGTGGGTATGCTAGGGCTTGCAGTGGCGAGTAACTTTTCAGGTCTGGCTAGTAGCAAAGGACTTCAAATTTTAAGCCCTGCATTATAATATATATATATATATATATATATATATATATATATATATATATATATATATAGTGGTAGATACAATGTTAAACAAAAATTTGACACACCAGTCAAGCCATAAGACTTGCTTTTCCCACAGAAATCTCACATTTGCAGTGTTGTTACTACTGCAAAGGATTCTGGGTAGGCATATGCAAATAAGTTTAACAAGGAATCACCTTTTTGCCTCAGATTCCACTTTATACATGGATTCCTTAGAGTATGTGTATGCTGAGCAACAGCTTTAAGACACAGCTCAGGAAGAGATGCTAAGCCAGTGAACCACTCATGGACAGCCGTTTCGTTGTTAATGCAACTCATCAGCATGAGGTTGTTTTTACTGGCTTGCTATTGAGGCTTGGTGCACATAAACTCTACAGAGATGAACTACATAGACTCATATCACTTGTTTGTGATAAAGAACACCTGCATAAAGCTGATCTCTCTGCCTCTTCCCTTGCGGAACTCACATTAGCGCATTAACTTTCTTCAACACTTCGTAGCCACCAGTTCAGATCCTACCATTGGACTAAATACCGTGCTTACATTCAAGGTAACAAATGCGGGAAAGCCTTGGGCCGCTTAGCTTGCATAAAACACAATTTGTGGTATGATTCTAAAATTAAAAATGAGTCCAGGAATTAACACTAATCACTTCCCTCGATAGCACAAGTCTTCTGTGACTCCTACATGAATCTATATAATACCCCACTATCCTCAGAGACTCCAGGCCTCTTGGCTGTCTGACATCAACAATTTCTTAAAATTCTAACTCACCCCATCTCTCTCCTCAGGCCATTACAGAATTTGAAGCCCTGTTACCTCAAATGAAGTATCCACCACCCATGAAATATACCCCCATAGGCAAATGCCCAGGCCCAGATAAGTTTACAATTTCCCATTACTGAAAATTCGATTCTACACTCATCCCATACCTGGTAAACTCATTCAACCATATTGCATCTGGTACATGCACTTGATGCCTATTCCACGGTTGTAGCCAAACTGGACAAAGACCCTGCATATTGTTCAAATTACAGGCCCATCTCCCTATTGAACTCAGACATGAAACTGTTTGCATCAATTATTGCACACTGCTTGCAGCTTTATCTCCCCACTCTTATCCACCCGATCAGGCAGGCTTTGTGCCAGGACATGAGACCTGAGACAACATTACGAAAGCCATAGCTCTTCTATACACTGCTATTCAACAGAAAATGCCTAGTCTTTTGGTCTCGGTGGATGCCGAAAAGGCATTCTACCGCATTGGATGGCCTTATCTCTTTTCTGAGAAGATCCAACCCTTTGCTGATCTCTGTGGTAACCCGACTGTTTCCCAAAGTAATTATTGGCAATGTGTCCAGCTTAGACATTTTCTTTGCAACTTACTAGCAGAAGGTTATCATACCTATGATTTCTCGCCGCCTGAAACTATATTCCACTCCCAAATTATCTTAAACCGTACACTGACCAAATGGTATAGATTCCTCCTCAGCCATGACCCTCACGCTAAACCAGCTTATCTACAACAGTGGGAAGAGGAACTTTCGATTTTTCCGCACTCACTTTGGCTTATCATCAACAGAACCTGAATGCGCTCAGCTATGGATACCTCCACAAAAGAATACAACTGTAAACTCATGACTAGATGGAACCGCACTCCATCACTTTTACAGCCCTTTTACCCCACTGTCCCACCCAAATGCTGGTGGTATCTTTCCCATAATTATCTATGTTACATATATGGTGGACATGCCCAAAAATTACCCAGTTCTGGACGATATTATTGCTCACCTTAGTGACTGACCCTCTCCTGTACCTTTTGCTACTAACCACTTTTCTGGAATCCACCATAACCCACTCTCTAAATTCCTCCTTCTACATCTTCTAAATGCAGCTAAGTGTCTCATACTGATACACTCCCAGGGACTAGGGACCCGGGTAGCCTGGCGCTGAGTGCGACGCTAGGGGGCGATGCTTGAGTGCGACACTAGGGGACGATGCTTGAGTCCAGAGACAGAGTGCCAGGTACTTTCTTGCTGCAGCCGAAGCTGGGTGTAGGTGCTGGTCGCAAAACCAGATTGTTCCACCCCAATTGAGCCGGGGTGCAACTAGGATGGGAGTACACTGGGATCCGTTGGGAACAAAGACCAGGGGAATACAATAGGAGGCAAAAGAGTTCAAGAATAGAGTAGTCAGCTAGCTGGGTCAGAAGCTAATAGTACAGGATATCATTGGTCAAGCAGAGACATGGTCACAGAGGAAGCAGAGGTCAAAGCCAGGAATCAAAGTAACAAGCCATGGTCAGTTGGAAGCAGTGGTCAGTAGCCAAGAATCAAAATGACAAGCCATGGTCATTTGGAAGCAGAGGTCAGTAGCCAGGAATCAAAGTTACAAGCCGTGGTCAGTTGGAAGCAGGGGTCAATAGCCAGAGGTCCAGTAGTAGAGTATAGCAGGACACAATAATCACAGAAGCTTGTGGAATGGGCAACAGGTACCTGGGAATTAGGCTTCAAATACCAAGGAGAGCCAATGGGTAGAGGGGCTTGTCTGAGAGTAACCATGTATTGGGCAGAATATTGCCCAATCAGATACTGGCCGACGTTACAAAGCTGCAGACACCTCATAGAAGAAATCGGCAAGTTGTGCATGTGCAGTGCGACTTAGAGCCTCAAGAGGATGATGGGATCAGTAGGAGGATGAAGCATCCACGTGACAAGTGGGCCACCGAAAACAGGACACAGACAGACCCCAACCCTGATAGAAGGGCCTTAAGCCTGAGAGAAGGCAGGAAAAGGTACTCATGAAGCAGCCGCGAGCTGCATAATAGAAGCAGCCATGAGCCATCAGGAAAAGGCACTCATTAAGTGGCTGCGAGCTGCATGGAGCAGGTGAAAGTGACACATACCAGACTTGTGGAAATCTAACCCTCCACCTTCCATCCCACTCTGAGCACAAAAAGTTACATTCTTTTATAACATGCAACGTCTTCATGCCCTAACCACTAACACTCTTGACCTTTTTGACTCCAGATGGCAACCTCCTTGAGGACCTCGTAGTACCCTTCCCATCTTTGCCCCTTTCCCATTACTAATCCCTCTCTGCCCAACCCCCTCCTTTTTACCCTCCCTCTTACCCTTATCCTCCCCTACCCTCTTTTTCCCCAGCTCCCACTTTCTCTTTTCCTTTATCTAGACCCTCCTCCTTCTATTCCTCCTCATACGCTTTTGCTCCTTTTACTCTGCTCTCTCCTCCCTCTTTTATGCTCCTCCTTTTCTGTTCTTCGACTATATTGTACCCTATTTTTGAGTTTGACTCAATTTGTTACTTGTTTCCCTACAGTCTTGTTTGACTATTTTACACAACTAAAATCAGTCTTCACCGATTGGACTCCTTTAAGTGTCTTACAAAGAACAGTTATACACCCCAATCATGTATAATATGCATCAATTTACTCCCAATCCGCTAGAGGCCTCCTATTATATACAGTTACTATTGCTCATTATTGGAAGCTTGACCTCCTTGTTTTTGACTACTCTTTATCATTGTATACTACTGAAAGCCATGTTTATGACTTTTGTTTTGTAATCTTTTATGATCTTTCAATAAAGCTTTTGAAAACTTAAAGAAACAACAACTTTTGAATGGAAAATTTCCCAGAAGGTTGAGCATTTTTGTTTTTCTTTATGCATGAAAATAATAACACATATTTTTCACAAAATAGAAAAAATGTTTTCTGCTCCCTAACACATTAACACAGTTTTGTTGTTGGTAAAGATGCCTATATTCATAGTAACAGAACAATTATTGATACCATAATAATTGTTAGTGTTAATCCACAAGAGAATATAAGTGGTGTTCTTAGTATGTTAACTTATTTTTATGTGTTGTCTCTAATTTAATGAAATCAACTATGAAAAGATCAATTGCATGAGAGCAGAGTGGTTTACTGGCCTGGTTGTATATCATTCATGAAAACATAAGGGCTCTTACTTGTAGTTAGCTATAAAAAGTGTTGGATGATTCCATTTGCAATATTACTTCCCAGGCCTGCCTAGCAAAGCACTGACAGCCAATCAACTCAGTCTAGACACTGAAAAATGGGTTCTTGGGTCCTTATGTGCAAAAGAAAAGAGCAGTAATTCCAGGTCAAACCAACTGCACTAAAGAGGAGGAATAAAAAACAATCCCATTTGTTTAGATCTTTGATTGATAGGGGGGGAGTGAAACTTAATGCTTTGCAAAGATAATAGGCATAAATGAGATTAAGGCAAATCCTACCCATGCTTTATAGAACCACATAAGAGTTTTCCGACAAAAGACATACCACTTCCAGTTTTATACTATAGAACATTTCCTATGTAAAGAAAAAAATTGTGTATATATATATATATATATATATATATAAAATAATTCCAGAGGGGAAGCATTCACATTTAAACTTAGACATCAGCCTTGTTAATGCAAGGCAACAATATGCAACACAAATAAACAAAAGCACTCACAGGTGTTCGAAGCAAGCTGGTGACAAAAAAAGTTGTTTTAATTTGATCAATGTTTTGGGTGCCATAAGGCAGCCTTCATCAGAATCCTGAGGAAGGCTGCCTCATCAGGATCCTGACGAAGGCTGCCTTATGGCACCAGAAACAGTGATCAAATTAAGACAACTTTTTTGTCACCAGCTTGCTTTGAAGACCTGTGAATGATTTTGTTTCTTTGTGCTGCATCTATCTATCTATCTATCTATCTATCTATCTATCTATCTATCTATCTATCTATCTATCTATCTATCTATCTGTCTGTCTGTCTGTCTGTCTGTCTGTCTGTCTGTCTGTCTATCTATCCATCTATCTATTTATCTCTCTATCTATGTCCAATGCAGCATGAGGACTTCCTCAGCAATCTGAGGGTATGGACCGTGATCTGCCATGCTGGTGCAGTGTAGGTTGGCAGGTATTTGACCCTGGAGGGACTAGAACCTGATGTTTAAACAGATTTCAATGCTGGTGCATTAACCATCTGGGTTATCTCAGTATACACATGTACCAAATGAATGAATATCCCAGTATGTAATAATACCTTTTTTATTAGACTAACATTCAGTTTTAAGCACAATCTTTTAAGCAAAACTCTCATTTTTTTACATTAGAAGTATGCAATTTAAAAAATTAAACATATACATTAAAAGTCTTGATAAGCACAAACTGATAAGTAATAAGTCAACCAAAGTGGTGCCCTACGTTCCTCTGTTAAGAACTTGAAAAAGGGAGCATTGCTCTTTTGTCCATAAAAAATAATGGTAGTCCAATAAAAAATGTATTATTACATACTGAGATACTCATTCATTTGGAACCTACACCACTGGACTCACATGCCTATGCATACATACATACATATACACCTGGGTGTTAACTGGACATTTACCTAGATAAGTAATTAAGAGCCCAACCTTTCTCATACAGTGATTTTAATTAATTGGGGTTCTATAGCAATGGTTCTCAAACCTGTCCACATAGACCACTTATAAGCCAGAACTTGAGGGTTAGTTAGTGGTCAGGTCTGAGAACCACTGTTCTAAAGTGTTTATAACACTTAATTGTTTTGTGAAATGAGCGTTGAAAAAATCTAATATTACAGGCAAAAATAGGGTTGCTAATACAATGCACAATTAAAGATTTAATTATGTCTTTGCTTCCGTTAATGAAAATGCTCTCACCTTGAAAAAATTCATGGTGGCTCCATCAACGACAGCACCATACTCTATCTTTGTTTGCTTTGCCAAGTCGTCTGCTGAGTCAATGGCAGATTCCATTCTCTCCACTGTGAGGAAGGCTGCAAGGTTTGCCGTATAGGAAGATATGATAATGAGTGTAAAAAACCACCAAATTCCACCAATGATTCTTGTAGATAGAGCTTTGGGCATCAATTCAGATCCTAAAATAAGAATAAAAATAATTAACAAACATACATTTTACCATCCTATTCTTTTATAGCAGAGTTGTTCAAACCTATCCTCGGGACCCCCAGTGGTGCAGGTTTTCATGATCTCTTCACAAGAACACAGGTGACTCAACCAATAGCAAAATTCTTTCTTAAAGGGATAGTAACACTTCGTTTTAACTTTATTTTATTTTGTAGGCATTAAAAAAACATGAAGAATGATATAAGTCTTATCTCTCAAACCTTTATGGTTTATGAGATATTCACAAGCAAAGTTCCCCTCCCCGCCCCTTTTTCCTAGTGTAAGCCATCTCTTCTCAGATGTGGATCAGGTTGTATGACAGTACAGATAACAGAAGGGGACAATTTTCTTTGTATGAAAACAATGAAAGCCCTTCCCCCCTTGAAAAGTTTTTCAGCTTTTTCCATTATCTTAATTGAAGATTGTCCCTCTCTGCAGTCTACCTGGGCATCTCCCTTCTTATCTGGTTGAACAGGGGGGGGATACTTTGTTTGTGAATATCTCTTAAACCATAAAGGTTTCAGAGATAAGACTTATATCATTCTTCATGTTTTTTTAATGCCTACAAAATAAAATAAAGTTAAAATGAAGTATTACTATCCCTTTAAAGATCTGCCTGAGGAAATGATATCCAGGAGATCCTGAAAACATTCACTGCTGAGGGTGGTTTGATGACAGGTCTGAGCACCCGTTCTTTATGGAATAGGCAGTTAAACTGGTCCTTGGGAATCCTCATTAGCGCAGGTTTTCAGAAACTTCTCAAACAGGCACTTGTATATCAGTGAGTGGCTTGTTCTTAATGCTTCTGTTAAAGACTTTCAGCTGTGTTCAGTTGAGGATTTTAACTAACACTGAGGGCTTTATGTTCAAAAGCAAAATGGAGGAGTTCTGGGGCAAATCAATTAAAATGTAGGGGAGAACTAAAATCCCAAAGATTTAAATGGGACACTGGAGAACACTCTAGCATTCAAGAGGTTAAAATCCTAATTTAAGTGCAAATTGTTTGCCGCAGAACTCCTCCACTTTTCTTTTGATTATATGGCCCTTAGACCAAGAGTTATCTAAGTAGTAGAACACTGAAGTCTGAATAATTCTCTCCTGTCCTATTATGGGTTTACTATTGAATTGTCGCCCTCTGTTTGGCGACCATAAAAAAAAGGCGAGATCATAATGGCGCCTGCATCAAAAGCTCGATATTCTGATGTCAGATGCTTAAGGATCACCCTGCCATGCAGCCATGTAGGCGATCTGTGAGCATAAGGGTTGCCATGCCAAGCAAAAATGGCACAAACCCCCAATGCTATCCTACTGAAATGTCACCCATTAAAAAACAATTTGCAGGAGCCTTATACCCCCCATTAAATATAATGTTTGAAACAAACCATTTGAGTTTGTGCGTTCAATTACTGGGAGTTGTCAGAAATGTTTCAATTCCCTAATTTGACTGAACACTCTGATGAGATCATGCTCTGTCTCCAGGGCTTGTGAGAGGAAGAGGGCATCTTAAGGCACAGCATGGAGAAGTGGCTCGGACACCACTTTCTTCACAGATGGAGGGTATGCATATTTAATGGAAGGGGGTATATGGCTCATGCAAATTGTATTTAAATTGGCAACATTTCAATAGGATAGTGCTGGAGTTTGCACTATTTTTGTTTGTCATGGTGACCCTTATTCTTACAGATTGCCTATATGGCCAAGTAGAGGGCGACATTTCAATAGGATATTCTGTCCATTCTGCCTTTCAGTGGTCTAGATTCCCTTCCAACTGAAGTATTATCACTGCTTTTAGTCCACAGATTCCTATTGCAATTTACTGAGAAATATGTAGCTAAAACCAGTAATAACCAATATCATTTCTAATGGAGTCCAGTCCTAAGTGTGTGATAAACATATAACAAGGATCCATAAAGAATTAAAGGAGAGTATTTTTTTTTAATAAACTTTGTCACAGTTTCATGAATCTAAGTCAACAGTACCTTTCCAGTTACATGGCCATATAATTCTAATGGCCCCTATGAATCTTTCCTTAGTGTAATTGTTCAATCTCGAATGTCGTGTCCATGGAGGTAGACATGACAGTGGCTGGCAGTTTTAGTAAACTGAAACAGACAGAGTACATGAGCACACATAATGTTTTAAGGATCAGAGCAGTAGGCAATGTAATGTGAAGCAAATTGCTTCACACACCAGTATGGTAATTAAAGGGTTAATATTACTATGTGCAATGAGTAGAGTTTGAGGTCCTAGTAGTAACTGTTGTTTCAACTTCCATGGATATGACATCCAGGACTGACTAAAGATGTTCTCTCTTCTTAAATCAAGGACCACATGCTAAATTCATATGAGCCGTTAGGATTTTCTAGACATAGTAAGGTAAGTGGCAGGTTATTATTGGAATGTGTTAGTTGTCCTTTAACAGAGGTAATGATGAACAAAATGTTAATGGATGTGGGAATGGAACGGAACAAATGTGAATAATAATTATTTTATGGGAGAGTCACAAATTTTATACAAGTTTACAAAAAATTGGAGGCTACAAAGTAATGTAATAGATCTCATTGGGTTGTCCTTGTATCTGTAAGTAGCAGGTGTGCCATAAGAGCTCATATCTGTAAGCCACAGCACCAATGCTTTAATTCCAGCTACAAGACAAGTGTGTTGACAAGCATTTCTGTAATTGCTGCAGACAACTCTCCAATTTCTAAAACCAATGTTGCTTCATGACAGCAAACCGTGACAAAGTTCCTCTCTGGTGCTTTGTGACAAGTAAGGTGAAAACATTATTTCTTGTACCGCTTTGCTCTTTCCTGACAAGAGCTGTTATGTTTTTATCTTGCAGCTGTCAAAACACAACAAAAAAATCACTTTTGGAATGACATTAAAACAGAAAAAGTATGTAATAAAACATGAAATGGGGCCCCACACCTTGCTGCATTAATGCTCCGACTGCAAACCAAAAGCTGTTAAGGAGAGTGAAATTATTCTCTACAATGTCGGTCCCAGGGTTGCAAGGATGGGCATCATACCATTCATAAGGACTGAATCTGCAAAAAAAAAGAGTTTAGAATATTAACCCATCTGTATAACTGGCATTGATTGAGATATATTTTTACAAGCAGTGTTCTGTTTTTTTCTTTTTAGCTATGTTCTTTGTGCTCTGTGGGGCAGTTGGTTTGCTCCAGAATTGCCCCTATTTTCTTTTGTGCATAAAGATCTATGATACTGACGTACTAAGAATTTCTAGAACTGGAACAATTATATGGTGAACTAATTGCACAACAGATCACAAATACAAATCCCCATTTACTTAAATTGAGGTTTTAGCCAACTGTTTTGGAGGCTTCCAACCCGTTGCTTTGAGTGATTTTAGTTCTGCTAATCAGTACATTTGCGGACAAGAAGCAGTGCTCAGATGGAGCTATTGTAGAAAGGCTTGGCTACTGTTATTGATTGACAAACTAAAGGGCTAACTGCAAATGGTATATGATCATCCTATTAATGGTCTAGAAGAGGCATATCAGACACGAAGCCTGAAAGACTTGTGTGGTCCTCTCTTTTCAAGACTGCAGCTTTGTGGTATAACAGCAACCCTTAATCACTAATATTGTTTTTAATATAGTGTATGAGGGAGGGATGAACCTCACACTACAAGTAGTAGTCTTTTATTGAAACATAGTAAAGGTTTCATTTTAACCATCTATTGACTCAATTCTCTACATGAATGGTCTAGTCCTCTTGGAGCTCTGAACTGATTTCATTGTGATGCTGCTTCAGTTGACAGATATATTAGATCAATTACAATAGACATTTACAAGTCTCTATTTTCTTAGACTTTAAGACCACAAGAGAATTGAAGTGATGCAGGCTGGAAGTAGAACATTCCATATATAAGAAACAATACAAGAAAAAAGGATTGATATTAGAGAGGACTATAGACACAAAAGGAGCTAAGAGACGAACGTTGTTGTCGTAAGTGGTGGGATGGGGTATAGCTACAGATCAGAGTAAAATTTAGGAAGTGATAAAGAGACAAGGTTCTTGGATAAAAGAAGCAGTATTTTATATGATATATGGAATCTGATAAGCAGCCGTTGGAGAGACTGGGAGGAGTGGTGCAGGGACAAACATAGGTGACATTAAGGTAACTTGTGTTGAAGCATTCTGTATTGACTGAAGTGTATGGAGTTACTAGGCAGGAAGACCATAGAGAAGAAAGGTACAGTAGTTCATGCAGGATAGGATGCGTGCTTGTGTAAGGGTTTTAACTGTGGAGGAACAGAGGAATGGACATATTTTTGCTATGTTACACAAAAGAAATTGACAGGATTTGGCAATAGCATTAATATAAAGATATAATGACATAGCAGCCTCAATAATTACCCCTAGGCACCATACTTCTGGTACTGGATTTTTGATAGTGCTATTTGCACTACTGGGCCAGGCCTAGGTGGGATGAATATTATCTCAGTTAAAACATGTTGAGATTGAGGTGCCAATGAGCCATCCATTCTGAGCTCATCAAGAGGCAATCTGTAACTTTAGATTGAATATCAGGAGTCAGTCAAGATGTAGATAAATAAAGCTGTGTGCTATGTTATTCTGTAAAGGGAGCACTGGAATAGTCCCAGGACACCTTGAGGAATACCAACAGAGAGGTGGATGGGAGAAGATGAAGAGGTGACAATGGAGACACTGAAGGATGCCTAAAGAGTGAAGCATTTGGAGAAGGAGAGCATGATCAACATGTCAAAAGCAGCTGAGTGATCAAACAGAATAAGTATTGAATAGGTGACCTTCTGATATGGCAATGTGTGGATTATTGTGAGAGCAGTTTCTGTGGAGTGAGAAGTGCAAAACCCAGATTGTAATGAGTCAAGTAGGTTGTGTGTGTTAAAGAAGTCAAGTAGGCTGGGCTTTCCAAGAGCTTAGAGGCAAAAGGCAGGAGATAAACGAGCTGATAGCTAGAGCGTGAAGTACTGCCAAGGGTATTGCTCTTGAATGTTTTTAGCTGTAGGTTTGAACTCTTGGCATGTTTGAAGTTGTCAGGAAAAGTAACAGAGGAAAAGAAGGAGTTAAATATCTGTAATAACTGGATGACGTTAGAGAGAAGTGTATTGAGTGTTCATGTACTGAAGGGATAGGAGTATAGAAGGTTAGTTAGATTGTAAGCTCTACGGGGCAGGGACCTCTTATCCTAATGTATACTCACCTGTCGTTCCCCTTATGACTGCCTATATAAGCACTTAATCAACGCACTTATTGTACCCCTGCTGTATTAAATGTAATCTGTAAAGTGCCAAGTACACCAGTTGGCGCTATATAAATAAAAATATACAATACAATACAATTCCTCCTCCGTGACTGACGAAAAAGAGTCCAGCATGGCAGGAGGGGAACTAGGGAGGATAAGAGAGTATTTACAATGATGATATTTTCCTTGATGGACTCTACCTTGGCTTTGAATAAATTAAAGTCTTGCAGTTGTATAGAGTTTGGAGGGCAGAGGAGGAAGTCAAAGGTAAAGAGGAGAAGGTGGGAGTTGGATTCATGTGTGTGTTAATGAGTTGCTAAAAAGTAGAGTTAAAGCAGGAAACAGAGCTAAAGCATGAATGGTTTTTCTAGGTCTGGAAATTAACACACTTCAGCAAAACCTGTTTCCACCATCAGACAGGATATCAATATCCAAGCTAGGATTCTCTATCTTTCCTACAAGAAAATAATCCAACAGTCAGAAACTGCAGGAAGATAGTAGGAACCATGGTACCCAACTAAGAGCAGTTCCCTTCACACAGATGATTACAATCATAACTTCTACAGTTATGGTTAAAGAAAGTGCAATCCCTGAATTATCAATTCATCTGTCTCAAGTGACATAACGGATACTAAAGATGGTGGTTGAATGATCTGAATTTCCACAATGCTAATGTCATCTCTCTTTCTACTTGGGCAATTTCACAAAAGATGCCAGCCTCAGGAAATTGGGAGCAGACAGTACAGAACCATCTCTCAATTCAGGGTCTGCGGTCAAAGTAAGAATCTGCCCTGCCCATCAACACCATGGGACTAGCATTTATGCAAGACTTTTCTTTCAGTATATATGTATACTATTTATTCATGGCATTATTATTTATTTTGGCATTAAATAGAGGCATTTAATTTAAGGAATATACATGGCACAATAATATTTAACACTTTGAATGCCAGTGAGCTACGCAACGCATTGCTTTGCAATGCATTACGTACCCCTCTGCCACTCAAAGGGTTAAACAATGTCTTCATTCATGCTTGGTATTTATACTTTGATTTTATTTTACAGGCAGAAGAAAGAAGAATGAGAAGAAAGAAGACTGAAGAGAAGGCAGAAGATAGAAGAAAGAAGAGAAGACAGAAGGACAGTGGATGACAGTTAAGTGTAACACAGATGCATTAACGATCGGTGCTTGCCAGTATATCAGGCACCGATAGTTAATTGTTTTTAACTGTTAAGTTCCCAATATCGCTGCTCTTAGCTGCATTTTGAGAACTTAACTCACAAAACAGACGTTTCTGTGGCTTCATGTCCTTTGTGATTTTAGCTGGTAGGGCCTCTGAATACCGCGTTAGACATGTTAGTTTTTTAGCCGGTATTCACTTTGGCCCTACCGGCTATATTAACGTCTGCCTTTAAATCTACCCCATGATACCCAGAATTCTGGCAAAGATCAGAAAAGAAAACATGCATGCCTATCTGATTGCTCCCTTATGGCCACATAGAACATAAGTGGATGTATCAATAACACAACCTTAACAGCATAGAACTTAACAGCATAAAACTTGATGCTGCAGTATTAAAATATTAATATTAAAATTCTCTGATAAACTCATTCAAATTATGATGAAAGACATATAGCATTGTTAGTGAACAGCAGCAGAAACTGGATTCTCAGACTACCAACTCAGTTCACCTGATTTTTGTACAAGCAGGATTTGATTAAGGACTGAAGCACAATTCATTAAAAGTTTGTCTCAGCTTTATCAGTGCTCTAGAGATTTTGCAAGAATATCCCTGTAAAACCATTAGCTTCAGTATCCCTCAGGCATATTACTAGCCAGAAGAATATCAAAACTCAGTGCTTTATCATACAGATCATATTATTTAATCTTTGATCAGGATAAGGTGGTTTCACAAATTAAAACTGAATTTCAGACAAAGGTAGTTTCTGCTTTAAATGTTGTGGTTGCCTTCACTGAGCCCATTAATATTGTCAAAAAGCTGCAACATTAGTGTGTTTTGAATCCAGGGCAGCCTCTCTCCTTTCTCATCATGGACTTAGATAGGTTCCTTGCTGATTATTTGTAACCTTTAGGAACTCAAGGTGAGGCCCACGTGTCCCTGGGTATGCCCATTCCTTCTCCTATTAAGCTTAAAGTTGCTTTGCATGATTCTAATCTTAGACTTAATTAATATAACGTTGTGCCCTACAACTAGTTTTACAAATGCCAAAGCATGTCTTCATTTTTCGCTGTTGAAACTATAAGAATAGTAATATTGTTTGCATCACAAAAACGGATATATGCACCCTTTTCCTAAACATGTCTGCTACTATCAAGTCTCTAAATGAATGTTCCCTGCCCTTATTATGAAAAATCATTTCTTTGTTGCTGCTGCTAAAATCTCCTTTACTGTAATCTCCACTGATGACCTTGTGTCAATTGCACTGATGAAGCAACCTTCTCCAATCACAAATATTAAGCTCTCATGCATCAAAGAGAGTGCCATTAACACACTGTCAACCTCTCACTTCGAGGTACTGTAAGTAACTCAGCAGACAGAACTGCAGGCTAACTCCCCCACTGCATCAAAGAGAAAAGCAATAAAACTTTTATGACGAGAAGTGCACTCCGAAGAAAGACCTCTGAGGTCTTGAAAACCAAGTATGAAGAATTGATAAAGAGTGACGTGAACTGTCTGAAAGAATTCTGCTCTATAACGCAGAATTCTGTCTGAAAGAGTTCTTCTCTATAACGCATATTTTTGTGTGAGGAATTTAATGGAAGTGTTAAAAAAATTATATTACCAAACAGGAAATGTACTGACTAATAATGATTTCACAGATAGAATATCTACAGGAACTTACAAAAGCTTACATGCTGTGAAGGCGTTCAAAAGATACAAGTCATGGTACTAAATTTCATTAAGGCTCTCAGCTCTTCATAACATTTTGTATGCATAACCCATTGAAGATCTCACAGGCTAATTTTATGACTAATAAAACACTGATCAGAATCTCCCCATGAGAGCTGGTTCTGAGGATGTAGTAGCTGTATGATAACACACCCATCCCTTTCTCTGCAGCTAATACACTTTTGGTGCTAGGTAGTACTGATCACTTAACCTCTTCAAGATTAGAGGGCTATGTAACGTATTGCTTCACAAGGGAATAAAGGGAATTTAAACCTTTTGGCTTTAAACCTAATGGGCTTTAATTTATTTAACAGAAATAGTCGCCTAGGTATACCTTTTTCATATAGCATTTACTTCTCACTCTCACACATTCTATCTCACTGTAATGTACTCTCTCTTTAAGTTGGGTTGTTATTCTTATCTTATGCTGATTGCTGAAAACACACTGCCCCCTTAGTCCTACTACTACTTTTCAACTGCTTTGTTTCCCAGCTCCTTCACTGTCTTTCCCACTATGTTAATATTTTAGCATTAATTCAATTAAAAATATATCTACTGTTAAATCATTGCATGCCTGTGTTAGAGTTAAATACATTTGCGCTTCAGTGCATTAAAGAATATGGGGAACACTTTCTCTATTGATTCCATGAGGAAAAATATCATCATTGACAGAATAAATGGAAGTAGAGGGAATTCCTTGTTTACTTCTCACCTATTAAATATGGTGAGACAGGGATATATTCAGGTTAAACTATACACACATTTTCTCACATTTTCACTAAGGGAGACTTACAAACAAAGACTGTGACAAGCAACCACTGAAAAGCATAGTGGCCTCTCAGTGGTGCTCAATGAACATTTGTTTCTCCCAAGTGCCATTGCAGAGAAAAAATGTCTGCAACCATATCAGATTGGTCCTAACCACAGGCAGAGAAGCTCTAAAATGTCAAGACAAGACAAAAAGAACCACCACAGATGCACATTTCTGCCTATGTGGTGTCAGCTGACTTTCTCTAGGCACATAGAGAGCAAGGGCCCATGAATGGGTCTGGGATGCCCTTTAAATTAGGGAGACATACAAATAAAGAATGTGACAAGCATCTAATGAGAACAAGCAAAAAAGTGTCTTTCTATAAGCCATAGTGGCCTCTCAGTGGTGCTCAACTCATGCTTTTTTCACTCCCAAGTGCTATTGAAGAGAAAGGGAAAGTCCAAAACCATATCAGACTGGTCTAAACCAAAGGGAGCCAATCTTTGAAATGTCAGGCAAATTATCTCTATGTGGGCTTTGTTAGTGTGGTGTAGCTGATTTTTTTCTAGGTATATTCTGAGAGCAAGAGCCCATACCTGGGATTCCTTTCCAACTCTGCATTCCTCTCTGCAATGGCACATGGGAGTGGAAAACATGACATGCACCACCTGAAAGGCCACTATACTTTAGAACAAAACACGTTGTTGTTGTTTGGTTTTGATGTGCTCATCACATTTTTCTGTTTGAAGAACTCTCCATGCAACTAGAGGGAATCAGAAGCAACACACT
The DNA here is from genome assembly GCA_037306005.1 of Rhinophrynus dorsalis. NCBI lineage: Eukaryota > Metazoa > Chordata > Amphibia > Anura > Rhinophrynidae > Rhinophrynus > Rhinophrynus dorsalis. The sequence continues at coordinate 223,881,914 of CM074719.1, read as the reverse complement.
GATGAGGTCAACATAGGCTAAAAAAGTATATTTGCGGTTTTTCTGTTTCTCTCATGCAGACAAGATTTGCCTGACATTTTGGAACTGTGCTGTGAACAGGACCAGTCTGATATGGTTATGGCAGCATGTCAATCACCCTCATTTTCACAAGTTTGCTACTCCATAGGCATGCTTTTGTATTAATTGTGTGCAGTTTTTGACCTCTTCCTGAACTCCATAAGTGTGGTTTGGCAACACAAGAAGAAATGTGTAACTTAATTGTTTTAACAACATGACTAATGGTGGTAGAGGTGGCAGCAGGTGTTGGGACTCAAAGACTCCTCTAATCTCGTACTATCTCAGAGTCATCATGTTCTACTCTTTGCATTTGTACAATAGCACTAGGTGACATGAGTGTTAGTGTCACTGAAGAAAATGTTGTTCCATTCTCTGAGACATCTGCAACACTACTTTTATGTTTCCCTCAGCTCATCATTAAAAATGAGGTCACCATCAGAAGCTGCATCATCGGCAGCATTATTTCTTTCCTCCCCATTCCCCACTCCTTTCGTAATCTTTTTTGAAATGCTTTATCTTCACTTTTCCACATAGAGGAGATATATTTAAGATTAACCACTAGTTTGTGAGGGGCGTTACTGTCATTGTCTGATGCAGCACTTGGTCTTACTGATAAATCCTCCTCTACTTTGGCAATAACACTAGAATTCAATTTCTCATCATCTTTAAGCTGTGATGGAGATGTTCATATCATTGACCTTCTCACTTGGGGAATGATCATCATCACAGCTACAATCAGTTTCTGAAGTGTAACTTTGCCAACACTAGCACGTTTATGCACTCCTAATATCCTTTACCCGTGTCCCTAGCCCTTTTGATGGGCATAAAGTAGCAGTTTTTTTTTACTGTAAAGTACACCACACAGCTATAATACAGTATGTTAAGGTATACCCCTTGTCTATTTGTCTTGTCTTGAATGTATGATGTAATGTTTAGCTTTCTGTCACAATTTAAAAATAAATAAGTAAATATTTAAAAGACACCACATCCGCAGGGCACCCCATGGCTTCATGAAGCACCCCATGGCAGCTGCCCCCAGTCCCATTCCTGCAGAAAATGTACTACTGCCATTCGGGACCCAACCACTCCTCTACCCCAACAGAGAGACAAAAAGAAAAAAAGGGTGGGTATATATATATAAGGGGCACCACCCCCCACAATGTTCCGCCTATACGTGCATTGTAGGTGGCCCCATTGTCAATCCCAGAACCATTACCTGCATTAATATTTCACATCTTCAATTATTCATAGAACAGTATTAACCCTCATTGTGCATATGACATATACAGCTCAATATATAGTACATCAAACTTCAGGAGTCACGCCGCTGGGGAACACCCACTTTTTTCCAACCTGGCCCTACTTAATATGGTAAAATATCATGGACTAGTTCCACCAACTGACAGACTAACCAGGGAGACCCCAGTTTCCACAGTCACTCAGGGTAACCGATGTGCTATACTTCTCCCAACTCCGTTCACAGCAGCGTGACTTCCCAGCAGGATAGAAAAAGAAAAAAGTATACTTGTATATACATTGGTTTCTGCACCTCAATGCTCTATACTGGTTCAAGGGCTCCCGCAGACCAGAGACATCCCTACTAGAGTCTGGCATACAGGCACGCCTTTAATAATTAAAGTTCATCAGTGAACCACGGAGAAAATATACAGTACTCTCACCTTCAGTGGAGAAGCTGTGACTCCTCTGGGTGTCAAGAACCCTCTCTCAAATTGTTTGTTGATCCGCTCTCAGTAGGTTAAATTCTTTTTGAACCAAATCTATTTTGGATGTTAGGACATTCTGGCAATTAGATATGGCCACCATTAGTTCAGAGAAGTGGGAATTTACTGGTTCCTCCAGCTCAGAGGCCTGGACTATGCGTTGTTTTTAATTGTAAGAAAATTGATTTGTGGTGAGTTATTATGGTGGACTTGTTGAGGTCTCCCTTCCTATGTTTTCTTAAGGGTTACATAGACTTCTACATACTGCATGCTTCAGTGTGAAAAATCATAGGGCCATTAAGATACACTGGCCAAAGTAAGGTAAACTGTGGTTATTATCAAGATGTGTTACTTATCTTTTAACCTATCTGTCAACTTGTATCCAGTTTTTCTGCTTATTTGTGCAAAATGTTACTTCTGGCAGGAGATAGAGATGATATATTTGTTGTTATCTATGACAAATTATGTGTGCGAATGCATGAATGGTTGTATTCAAGCACATTAGCAGTCCTATATACAGAAGCATGCTTGTGGGAATAAGAAAGTATGCTGTTGTCTCAGCAATTAGAATTAAGCTACTCTCTAAGCATGGGAGAAGTTTTTTTTAAAGGAATTTCTGCAGAATAAGAAAGAGGTTTACCCTTTCCACAGAAGTTCTCGTGAAAAGGAAATTACACTTTTGTTCTGTGCTAGAAGGTGAAGCTCATTGATTTCATTGGCCTTCCAGCATGAACACACATGGAAAACCTCATGCACATCATGCCGAATGTGCACAAACACATATAATCAACAACACATACACATACCACATATTGACTCAAAGATCAGTGAAGACATTGGCAGAAACTGCCTTCATGTGGGAGTTTCCTCATGAAACAAAAAGAAAGCATCTTCTTCTTATTTCTTCTTGCTGGGGAATGTTTCCCCTATCCCTAATCTTCTCTACAGAGAAATGCTGCAGTGGTTGTATGCAAACTTGTGTGTATTGCTGCAGCAAACATGGGGCTGGCTTCCATTGCAAGTGATACATGTTATTATTGGTTATATCTCACAGATTTCTTTTTAAGTCTATGAAGGAATTTATAGATAAACCATTGATTAAGTTATTGTGATCCCCAGGAAAGTGAAAAAAATATAATCTTTGGAGAAATGTAAATGTACAGTAAGGAAAACCCAGCACTCACAGGACTTTTCAATTTTATTTGCAGATCAATATTTCAATCTTATCTTGAGATCTTTTTCAAGATAGTTTGGTGTGCAAAGAACACCATTTTATACCACCCAGGATCACTAAAAAAAAAACAACATAAAAAACACCAACAGGGTGGATGAATGAAAAGGACCCTACATCAGCAGGATTACTTGGATGCTGACATCAGAAAGTGCAGTAACTAAAGAAAAGACATCCCAAAGCATAAATAAAATTAGTTAACCCAAAGGAAAAAGAACATACTATCTTTGTCTGTTTACAGATGAATCTGCATGAACATTCCAAGAAATACAAATATAGATACAGGAACTCTCTAGTATTATATAACTAATAAAACAGAGTAACACATGATAACAGCAGTGGACAAATAGACTAAAGTACCTTGTTGTCACAAATCAACATGAATGATACCAGGGCCAGATTTACATTCTAGGTTCCCCAGGAAAGGCACTGTTGTTACCCTTAGATTCTCACATGGTCACAGCCCCACTCCTCAGATGACCCCTCTCCAGTCACTTTCCGATTTTACTGGCACAGAAAATACCTTTGGCCTATTACATGCAAGGACAAAAAAAGCTTTAATCCCTTGGTTATTATAGAGCTCTCTAACATATTGTTGTAGATCTCTGTAGCATCCAGATGGTAAACTGGTGCAGAGACACTGAGGTTGCTTTGGCCACACCACAATCCATAATTTGTGTATGGCCGGCACAGCTGGGGTGCCCCTCAAAATGTGGCACTCTAGGCAGTTGCAAACTCTGGATATAGGGAAATCAGACTCTGAATGATGCTACAATGTTTGCTAATGAGTTAGATGTACAAAGAAGAAGAGAAGCAGTTCTTGGGAAAACAAACATCGCCATGGGGACACATGAAAACATTGACTTAAATTGGGCTATTAATACTTTGAATGTCTGAGAGATCTTCAAAGCATTGCATTTGTCCCTAATGCTGCTGATGATTTTCCCCAGTGCATCTCCAAAAGACCACACTGTCTGGCTTTGTTACTTTTATAATAATGATGATTATATGTTTGTATTCACAATTATGTCTAAATTCAAAACGTTTAGCTGCGCTGGTGGATTTGTACACCTCCCACCCATTGATGCAGATAATCTAATAAGCATGAGTATTTACAAAAAAATTCAGAGAGGGGGGTTGGGGGTGGGGGCAAAGCCAAAGTCAGGGGAGGTCTGACATTTCATGTTCAAAGTTATGTACCAGATGCCCATAGGCACAATTAGTTAAAGGGATAGTAATACTTCGTTTTAACTTTATTTTATTTTGTAGGCATTAAAAAAACATGAAGAACGATATAAGTCTTATCTCTCAAACCTTTATGGTTTAAGAGATATTCACAAGCAAAGTTTCCCCTCCCTGCCCCTTTTACCTAGTGTAAGCCATCTCTTTTCAGATGTGAATCTGGTTGTAAGACCAGACAGATAACAGCAGGAGACAATCTTCTTCCCATGAGAACAATGACAGCCCTGCCCCCCTTGACAAGCTTTTCAGGTTTTTCCCTTATCTTAATTGAAGATTGTCCCTCTCAGCAGTCTAACTGGGCACCTTCCTTCTGATCTGGCTGAGCAGTGTTACATCAGTAAAAGGGGCTGGAGGGGGATACTTTGTCATTGAATTACTCCTGAACTACAACTCTGACAGAACTGAAATAACACTCTCCAAAGTCCAAATACTATGATGATTAATTAGAGCTGATTTTATTATGAAACATTACAATCCCTTTAAGCATAATATGTGAAGGGCCTAGGAAAAAAAGTTGGAACAATAGCAGATGTAATATTAATACATAACCTTTAAGCGATAGTAATGTTTCAAAATAAATACAGCTCCAATTATTCTTTATAGTTTTTGGGCCATGTAGAGCGGTATTATCATTATCATCATTCTCTATGATGTGTAGTTCCAGAGTAATTGTATTATAAAGTGTCCCCATCTTTCGCCTTTTACCTATTAAGTTGCATCGCGTCAGAGGTGGAATCTGGTCACTTGACTGGACAGCTTGCAGCAAGGGACAGTCTTCTTATTATGAGCATAAGGAAAACCCTGCCCCCCTTGACAGGTTTGTTAGGTTTTTTTTCTTATGCTCAGTAAAAATTGTCCCTTGCTGAGATCCATACAGACACTCTTGCTGTGCAGCTTTACATAGGTAAAAGGGGCAGGAGGAGGGTACTTTATGATTTAGTTAATCTGGAACTACACACTGCAGAGAATGCTAATAATGCTCTACATGGCCTAAAAACTATAAAGAATAATTTGTACTGATGATCGAGCACCCCAATGCTCGGGTGTTCGGGTGCTCTGACCGAGCGCCCCCGGAGGCTCGAGTGCTCGGCCGAGCACCCGAGCCCCATTGAAGTCAATGGGAGGACTCGAGCATTACACCAGGCACCTCCTGCTCTGATGAGGGGAGGGTGCCTGGTCCATAGGAAAAGGGCAGAAAAAGATGGAAACACTACAGAAATGGTTCAGGGACAGCATAGGGAGGATGTCTGGATGCATCTTGGACTCCAACATCGCTGCTGGGAACGATGTTTCGCCCGTAGTACGCCATTTTTACAGACTGACCGTAAAACACACAAAAAGGAAGATAAAAACGACTTTAGGCGAAAAATTGTTACCAAACAGTATTTGCTGTATATTTACTTGTATATCATCTGCAAATTCTGCAAAAAATTTCATCGAATTTTCGGAACTGAGGCCATGATTAAGAGGGAAACGTGCGCAGAGGCAAATTCTCCCAAAAATTTCCTCGATTTTTCTGAACTGGGGCCATGATTAAGAGGGAAACGTGCGCAGAGGCAAATTCTGCAAAAAATGTCCTCGATTTTTCTGAACTGGGGCCATGATTAAGAGGGAAACGTGCGCAGAGGCAAATTCTCCCAAAAATTTCCTCGATTTTTCTGAACTGGGGCCATGATTAAGAGGGAAACGTGCGCTGAGCCGACCATCTAAAACATTATGGGTGAGGGTCTGCTGCGGAGCTGACCATCCTAAACATTATATGCGAAGGCCCGCTAGTGAGCTGACGCTATGAAACATTATATGAGAGGGCCCGCTAGAGAGCTGACCCAATAAAACATTATATGAGAAGGCCCGCTGGTGAGCTGACCTATACAAAAATTGTCAAACAGCGCACGCTGGTGAGCTGGCCCTATATAAAAATTATATCACAGGGCCCGCTGGTGAGCTGGCCCTATATAAAAATTATATCCCAGGGTATATGGAAGAGAGTCAACCATATACCCATTTTTTGGGTGGAAGGGGTGAATGGGAATACAGAGTATTACCATCACTGTAAATAACATATCTAAAGTGACTTTATGTTCCCCCGGGGCTTTCCTCCAGTGGAGTGGAGAAGTCAGGGGAAATCCAGGCCTTGTTCATTTTTATAAGTCTCAACCTATCAGCATTTTCGGTGGAAAGGCGGATACGCTTATCTGTTATGATGCCACCAGCAGCACTAAATACCCGCTCAGACAGAACGCTGGCGGCAGGGCAGGCCAGCACCTCCAAGGCGTAGAGTGCCAGTTCATACCACGTGTCCAGCTTGGACACCCAGTAGTTGTAAGGCACAGAGGGATCATTGAGGACGCTGACACGGTCTGCTACGTACTCCTTCACCATCTTCCAAAACTTTTCCCTCCTTGTGACTCTAGGCTGCGCATCAGGGTGAGGGTGCTGGCGGGGTGTCATGAAGGTGTCCCACGCCTTGGAGAGTGTTGCCCTGCCTTTGTCGGAACTGCTGTGTGCTCCCCTTTTCTCCCTTTCTCGGTTGGCCAAGGTAGCACGTACTCTGCCGACAGCGTTGTCAGATGGAAAATTTTGGAGCAATTTTTCAACAAGAACCTTCTGGTATTGCACCATTTTGCTTGTCCTCTCCACCGGAGGAATGAGAGATGAGAAATTCTCTTTGTAGCGGGGGTCCAGAAGGGTGAACACCCAGTAATCCGTGTTGTCTAAAATGCGTATAACGCGTGGGTCACGGGAAAGGCAGCCTAACATAAAGTCAGCCATGTGTGCCAGAGTACCAACAGGCAAGATTTCGCTGTCCTCACCAGGAGGATGACTCTCAATCTCCTCATCCTCTTCCTCCTCTTCTGCCCACCCACGCTGAAGAGATGGAACTAAAGTTCCATGGCTACCCTCTGTAGCGGAGGCAACCGTGTCTTCCTCCTCCTCCTCCTCCTCAGCCTCCTCCAATTGTCGCTGAGAAGATGAAGTGAGGGTGCTCTGGCTATCACCTTGTGTAAGCTCTTCCTCCCCCATTTCCACCTCTTCCACATGCAAAGCGTTGGTTTTAATTGTGAGCAGCGAGCGTTTCAGTAGACACAGAAGTGGGATGGTTACACTGATAATAGCGTTATCGCCGCTCACCATCTGTGTCGATTCCTCAAAATTGCGTAAAACCTCACAGAGGTCTGACATCCATTCCCACTCCTCACTTCTGATTACAGGAAGTTGAACGGAGAGGCGACGACCGTGTAACAGCTGGTACTCCACTACTGCCCTCTGCTGCTCACAAAGCCGGGCCAACATGTGGAAGGTGGAGTTCCAGCGCGTGCTCACGTCACACAGCAGCCGGTGAGCTGGCAATTGTAAGCGCTGCTGCAGCTTCAACAGGCCGGCTGAAGCTGTTGATGACTTACGGAAATGTGCACACACGCGGCGCACCTTGGTCAAGAGATCATGCAAATTGGGGTAGGTTTTTAGAAATCGCTGAACCACTAAATTAAATACATGCGCTAGGCATGGTACGTGTGTGAGCTTGCCGAGCTCCAAAGCCGCCACCAAGTTACGCCCATTATCACACACAACCATGCCTGGTTGCAGGTTGAGTGGCGAGAGCCACTGCTCGGTCTGGTGACTAATCCCCTGCAACAGCTCTGAGGCCGTGTGCTGTTTGTCCCCAAGGCAGATCAGCTTCAGCACGGCCTGTTGACGCTTCCCCACTGCAGTGCTACACTGCTTCCAGCTACCGGCTGATGGGTGAGTGGCGCTGCGCGCAGAGAATTCGGAGGTGGAAACAGAGGAGGAGGAGCCAATAACGTAGGTGCTGGCGGAAACCCTGATGGAGGTAGGGCCCGCAATCCTCGGCGTGGGTAGCACCTGTGCCATCCCAGGGTCCGAGTTGCTCCCAGCCTCCACGACATTCACCCAGTGTGCCGTCAGGGAAATGTAGCGTCCCTGGCCACAAGCACTTGTCCATGTGTCAGTCGTTAAGTGGACCTTCCCATTAACTGCGTTGGTCAGGGCACGGGTGATGTTACGGGACACATGGTGGTGTAAGGCGGGGACGGCACACCGGGAAAAGTAGTGGCGGCTGGGGACTGCGTACCGAGGGACAGCTGCTGCCATCAGGCTGCGGAAGGACTCAGTCTCCACAAGCCTAAATGGCAGCATTTCGATGGCCAGTAATTTGGAAAGGTGTGAGGTTAGTGCTATGGCCTGTGGGTGGGTGGCTGGGTATTTTCGCTTGCGCTCAAATGCCTGGGGTAACGACATTTGGACGCTGCGCTGGGACAGGGAAGTGGATGTGGTCGCTGATGGTGCTTCAGATGGTACAGGTGCAGGGCGGGAGGTATGCGGGCCTGCGCCTTCGACAGGCGATTGGCCGGCACCGAAAACAGGGGAAGAGGAGGCAGTGGTGTGGCCTGCAGACACAGATTGGCGATCCGGGCGTTCCTCCCACTTATTACGGTGCTTGGATGCCATGTGTTGGATCATGCTGGTGGTGGTGAGGTTTCTAGTGTTCATGCCTCGGCTCATTCTGGTGTGGCACAGGTTGCAAACTACAATTTTTTTGTCGTCCGCACTTTCCTTAAAAAAACGCCATACCGCGGAACACCTAGCCCTTGGCAAGGGAGATTTACGCAAGGGGGTGCTCCGTGGAACATTTGCGGGCCGGTTTGGTGCGGTCCGCCTTCTTTCTGTAGCCACACCACTGCCTCTTCCAGCCTGTTGCGGTGCTGCAGATGGCTCACCCTCAGGACTGCTGTCATCGCTCGGCTCTCCACCTTCCCAGGTGGGGTCAGTCACCTCATCGTCCACCAAGTCCTCCTCCACTTCCTCACTCTGATCATCCTCCTCATTTCTTGATCCCACCACATACTCAGTCATTGACAACTGTATATCATCCTCCTCATCAAGGTCTTGAGACAGTAATAGTGGTTGATTTGATGGCAACTGTGTCTCATCATCATCATCATCCACTTCCTTTGACCTTAAATGCCGTTCACCTCTGTCATCTTCTTGTGATTGGGTACCCTCTAGAGGTTGTGAATCAGGGCACAAGATTTCATGTTCCTCTGCAAGCGTGCTTGGAGAGAGGTTCAAATTAAGGATTGGGGATGAGACGAGCTCCTCACTATATCCCAGTGTGGGATCACTTCTTTGACCAGACCCTCTATGGTGGGAGGAAGGATGATCAGGGTGAGGATTATGTTGACCAGACTCTTGGCTACTGAGAGTGGACTTGGTGGAAGACAGGGTGGTGCTTAACCGACTGGAAGCAGTATCACCTGAAATCCAACCGACCACCTGTTCGCAGTGGTCTGACCTCGAGAGTGATGTCCTGCGACGCCCTGTAAACTGAGACATGAAGCTAGGTATGGTGGATGTCTTTCTTTCTTGTGCTCTGGCACCAGGCATAGTTTCTACGCGTCCTGACCCGCGCCCTGAACTATCAGGATCACGTCCACTTCCCCGTCCCTTTTTACCCGCCTTCTTCATATTACACGGGATATGTGCTGCAAATCTGCAACTTTGCACACTAAACAGAATGTGCTGCTTATCTGCGGCTAGGCACAGTGAACAGAATATGTGACTTTTATTTTTAACACTTTGCACACTAAACAGAATGTGCTGCTTATCTGCGGCTAGGCACAGTGAACATAATATGTGACTTTTATTTTTAACACTTTGCACACTAAACAGAATGTGCTGCTTATCTGCGGCTAGGCACAGTGAACAGAATATGTGACTTTTATTTTTAACACTTTGTACACTAAACAGAATGTGCTGCAAATCTGCAACTTTGCACACTAAACAGAATGTGCTGCTTATCTGCGGCTAGGCACAGTGAATGGAATATGTGACTTTTATTTTTTACACTTTGCACACTAAACAGAATGTTCTGCTAATCTGCAACTTTGCACACTAAACAGAATGTTCTGCTAATCTGCAACTTTGCACACTAAACAGAATGTGCTGCTTATCTGCGGCTAGGCACAGTGAACGGAATAAGTGACTTTTATTTTTTACACTTTGCACACTAAACAGAATGTGCTGATAATCTGCAACTTTGCACACTAAACAGAATATGCTGCTTGTCTGCGGCTAGGCACAGTGAATGGAATATGTGACTTTTATTTTTTACACGTTGCACACTAAACAGAATGTTCTGCTAATCTGCAACTTTGCACACTAAACAGAATGTGCTGCTTATCTGCGGCTAGGCACAGTGAACGGAATAAGTGACTTTTATTTTTTACACTTTGCACACTAAACAGAATGTGCTGATAATCTGCAACTTTGCACACTAAACAGAATATGCTGCTTGTCTGCGGCTAGGCACAGTGAATGGAATATGTGACTTTTATTTTTTACACTTTGCACACTAAACAGAATGTTCTGCTAATCTGCAACTTTGCACACTAAACAGAATGTGCTGCTTATCTGCGGCTAGGCACAGTGAACGGAATAAGTGACTTTTATTTTTTACACTTTGCACACTAAACAGAATGTGCTGATAATCTGCAACTTTGCACACTAAACAGAATATGCTGCTTGTCTGCGGCTAGGCACAGTGAATGGAATATGTGACTTTTATTTTTTACACTTTGCACACTAAACAGAATGTTCTGCTAATCTGCAACTTTGCACACTAAACAGAATGTGCTGCTTATCTGCGGCTAGGCACAGTGAACGGAATAAGTGACTTTTATTTTTTACAATTTGCACACTAAACAGAATGTGCTGATAATCTGCAACTTTGCACACTAAACAGAATATGCTGCTTATCTGCGGCTAGGCACAGTGAATGGAATATGTGACTTTTATTTTTTACACTTTGCACACTAAACAGAATGTTCTGCTAATCTGCAACTTTGCACACTGAACAGAATGTGCTGCTAATCTGCAACTTTGCACACTAAAAAGAATGTGCTGCTAATCTCCAACTTTGCACACTAAACAGAATGTGCTGCTAATCTGAAACTTTGCACACTAAACAGAATGTGCTGCTAATCTGCGGCTAGGCACAGTGAACGGAATATGTGACGTTTTTTTTTTTAAACTCTGCCCCCCAAAACAAAATATATCTGCTGCCCCCACACACAGTAGTCCTAAAAAGGACTTTTGGGTCTTTTTGTTGTTCAAACGCGCTTTTCTTCTGCCTACACTGACTTTCCCTTCCTATCCTCATCTCTCCCTGGCTAAGACTGAGCCGAACTCGCTGGTCAGGTGCTATACAGCACCCGATCACGGGTTCTGGCCAGCCAATCAGTGTAATGCCAGCAGCCAACATGGCTGCTGGCATTACACTGATGTCAGAGCCTCCCCGCACGTTTATTGGCTGCGCAGCAGCTGCGAAACGTGCGGGGAGGAGACCCGAACATGGCGGGTGAGCACATGCGGTACTCGTACGAGTACCGCCATGTGCCGAGCAGAGCGATGCTCGAGCCGAACCGAGCTTCGGCCGAGCATGCTCGCTCATCACTAATAATTTGCATTTATTTTGAAACATTTCTATCTCTTTAATGGCCCATTTCTATTATTGCTCCAGTGCACTGTCTCAGCACCCCCCCACTTTGTTAATTATATATTTAGCATTAATGTTGAGAAATAAAGTGTCAATCGGTAATTTAAAAGATTTACATTTTGAGTAGTGCAAAGTGCTTTTTCTCATGCAGCGCCTAGTGCTATGGCACTCTGTCTGAGAATCACTGCCTCAGAGATTAGAAGTGAAATTGTTCAACACTTGTGATACCTTAGATCTTTCAAGTTGAAATGGAGTAACACTAGTGATACCACAGAGCTTACACTTGAAATGGTAACCCTAGTGATAAACTGATCTTACAATGTATATATAAATACACTAGTGATACCACAGAGCTTACAACTGAAATGGAGTAACCCTAGTGATACAATGAACTTACAGTGTATATATAAATACACTAGTGATACCACTGAGCTTACAACTGAAATGGAGTAAACCTAGTGATACACCAATCTTACAATGTATATATAAATACAATAGTGATACCACAGAGCTTACAACTGAAACGGAGTAACCCTAGTGATACACTGATCTTACAATGTATATATAAATACAATAGTGATACCACAGAGCTTACAACTGAAATGGAGTAACCCTAGTGATACACTGATCTTACAGTGTAAATATAAATACACTAGTGATACCACTGAGCTTACAACTGAAACGGAGTAACCCTAGTGATACACTGATCTTACAATGTATATATAAATACAATAGTGATACCACTGAGCTTACAACTGAAATGGAGTAACCCTAGTGATACACTGATCTTACAGTGTAAATATAAATACACTAGTGATACCACAGAGCTTACAACTGAAACGGAGTAACCCTAGTGATACACTGATCTTACAATGTATATATAAATACAATAGTGATACCACAGAGCTTACAACTGAAATGGAGTAACCCTAGTGATACACTGATCTTACAGTGTAAATATAAATACACTAGTGATACCACTGAGCTTACAACTGAAATGGAGTAACCCTAGTGATACACTGATCTTACAGTGTAAATATAAATACACTAGTGATACCACTGAGCTTACAACTGAAATGGAGTAACCCTAGTGATACACTGATCTTACAATGTATATATAAATACACTAGTGATACCATAGAGGTTACAACTGAAACGGAGTAACCCTAGTGATACACCAATCTTACAATGTATATATAAATACAATAGTGATACCACAGAGCTTACAACTGAAACGGAGTAACCCTAGTGATACACTGATCTTACAATGTATATATAAATACACTAGTGATACCACAGAGCTTACAACTGAAATGGAGTAACCCTAGTGATACACTGATCTTACAGTGTAAATATAAATACACTAGTGATACCACTGAGCTTACAACTGAAATGGAGTAACCCTAGTGATACACTGAACTTACAATGTATATATAAATATACTAGTGATACCACAGAGCTTACAACTGAAATGGAGTAACCCTATTGCTACACCGATCTTACATATTCATTCATTCATTCATTCAAAAAAGGAAATGTACAAAAAAAGACCAGTACAAAAGACACCTTTAGTAATTTTCTGGATGTAAATGCCGCTTGTGGTCCCCTTAAGGTTTACTCACTGGAAGTGGAGGCTTGACCCTCTTCTGGGTAGATGTGCACATAATATCCAAGATATACTGCTTCCATGTCCTCAACCACTATTTTCTCTAGAATTCATGGGGTTAAATTCTCAGTTTCTATCAATGCAGTTTGTTATTTGTTCACTCTGCTGTAGTTTGTTTACTACAAAATTGGCCGTTTCTACTTATTAAAGGGATAGTAATGTTTCACAAAAAAAGCAGCTCCAATTAATCTTCATAGTATTCGGGACATGGAGAGTGTTATTTCAATACTGTCCAAGTTGTAGTTAAAGAGTAATTGAATGATAAAGTATCCCCCTCCCTCCCCTTTTACTGATGTAACACTGCTCACCTCAGAGCAGCAAGACTGTCTGGATGGATCACAGAGAGGGCCAATTTTCAGTGAGCATAAGGAAAAACCTTTCAAGGGGGGGCAGGGTATTCCCTTATGCTAACAGTAAGAAGATTGTCCCTTGCTGCAACATGTCCAGTCAAGAGACCAGATTGAATATCTGAAGGGAGGAGGCTTACACTAGGTAAAAGGGGCGGGAGGGGGATACTTTATCAGTTACTCTTGAACTACAACGGTCTCAGAAGAAGAAATATTACTTCAGAACTTGGTACTTGTGCTCAATAATAGCACTGTTAAGAAGTATATCGCTATATAACTAATTATTGAGGAATGATTTTATATAGCGTGATACTTCTGCTTTAGAACCTTGGAGTTTCAGATGGCCATCCAATTCATTGCTTTGCAATGTGTTGGACACTGCTGTTTCAATGAAAGGGTTAAACAGGAACATTGACCATTATTCAACAAAACAAAAAAGGTACAGTCCTGGAATAAACCAAGTACACCTTGGGGAGAATTAACATTCCCATTGATTTGTCCCTTATGGTGCAGTTGGTATGCCCTAGAATTAATTCCACTTTTCTTTTTGCATTTGGCTCTAGTAGTCCAACCCTTTCAGTACCAGAACCATTTAACTGAATGCCCATTTGACACTAAAAACATTATTATTATTTTTTAATCAAGTTTAAGAGGTAAAGTCACTGAGAGAACCAGTTGTACCAAGGAAAGGAATGTTTCCATGGATTTAAATGAGGCCGTCTTTAACCCCTTGAATGCTAAAGAGATAAAGTATCCGCCCTCCCTCCCCTTTTACTGATGTAACAGTGCTCACCTCAGAGCAGCAAGACTGTCCGGATGGATCACAGGGAGGGCCAATCTTCAGTAAGCATAAGGAATAACCTGTCAGGGGGGTAGGGTTTTCCCTTATGCTCACAATAAGAAGATTGTCCCTTGCTGCAACCTGTCCGGTCAAGATACTAGATTGCATATCTGAAGGGAGGATGCTTACACTAGGTAAAAGGGCCGGGAGGGGGATACTTTATCATTCAATTACTCTTGAACTACAACTATGATAGTATTGAAATAACACTCTCCATGGACCAAATACTATGAAAATTAATCGGAGCTACTTTATTGTGAAACATTGCTATCACTTTAAAGGGACAGTATCTCATAGTATGGAAAAATATATATTTTCTTATATTAGAAGATTCCTTCCCATTTTGAATTATGCTTCGAAATAAAACATAAATTTCATTTGCATCAACCGGTCTCATGTGTCACTATTAATTAGCCACTCAAGACTTTCATGGTATTGAAATGGCAGATGATTTGTCAAATTTAGAGTAGGAAACATAATTGATCACAAAGATCAAAAGAATGATGGGATCCACACAACTGGGCTCATGCATGTGAGCCTTCAACGTTCAAATCAAATCAGAGAGAATATTTTAAAAGTTAAAATGTAGCAACTTATGCAATGTGAAAGAAAGCTTGTAAAATCCATTAAAACCAGACCAGAGACATAATGAAGTGATATTTACTCCATGTTCAATCAATCTACCCATGTTGTACATTAAAAATCAAGCTTGTTTGACAATTGCCCTAAGGCTACTTTCATCTCATAGCAGGTATAAGTGCAGACATGATTTCTTATTTAACACATTATGGGCATTATGAGTGTCAGAAAAGGTGAGCAATTCTTTAGCAAACCAATCTCACTATTGGGGGCAACTAAAGTTTTCAGATGATTTTAAAGGGGCATTTAACCACTTGAGTGCTGCAAAGGTCTCCGACACATTGCTCTGCAATGCATCAAAAGATCTCTCGCTAGTGTTCAAGGGGTTAAATGTCCAATTTAAATCAATGGGAATCTGTCAGTTTTTATTCCTCTCCCATGGTTCAGTTGGTTTGCTCCAGAATGTCCCCCTTTTCCTTTGTGAATAAGGCCTTGTAGGCAGTATTCAACAAGCTAAATAGGTGCGTTTCTGCAACAAACCCAGTGCACCATAGGAGACAAAAGTATACTCCCATTGAGGAGAATAGGGGTTTTAACCCCTTGAATGCTAGACAGGTGTGAAACACAATGAGGATTAACCCTTTGAGTGCCAGAGAGCTATCCAGCGTATTGCAATGCATTGGATAGCTCTCTGGCACTCAAAGGGTTACACACTAAGGTTTGATAAAGAGGTGATAAAGTGGAGATGATGTCTCCAGTGACATCACTTCTCCAATTCCTATGTTATTGTATAGAGCCTATGCACTAAGATCTCCAAAGTTGGAGAAATTTTAGTGCATTGGTTCCATAGAATAACACAGGAATTGAAGAAGTGATGTCACTGGAGAAGTCACCTCCACTTTATCACCTCTTCATCAAACCTTAGTGAATCTCCCACCTCACAAGCATTCAAAGGGTTAAGACTATGAGTGCAAGAGGGGTTCACCTTGTTCTGCAATGTATGGAGTACCGCAATGGCTTCCAAAGGGTTAAATGACAGTTAAATCAGTAGGACTTTGGGGAATATTTGGGGGAACTTTTATTTGTCCTCTACAGAATTACAGCTATTTAGCTTGCTAAACACAGGCCTGGTTTTTCCTCCTCTCTCTTTCTTTCCATAACACCAAAAAATAATGTTCTCTGGATGAAGAGAGAAAAAATACAACTGCACATAAATTGTTTGTGCACAAACTGCCTTTCTGGAGAAAGGTCAGAGTCTTTTGCTTGTTGGATTTTATTTTATAGTTGTTATCAGTCTCTCTGTTAATTGGGGAATCCCTCTGAATTCTACTTCACCCGTGGGGAGATATAAGAAAAAAAAGAACCACACTAAGTAATAGGTCTAATTAACAGTTAAAGTGGTAGCAAAACTTTGTTATGAAAATATTTTTGTATTGAGTAAAAATTAGGGTACTTCCATAGCTGGCATAACAGTATTCCCTCAAAGGTGAGGTAACCTTGTGCATGCTAGATAGGTCGCCAACACACTAAGAAGATTTTTCTTGCTCAATTGTGGGATTAACCAGCTGCACAATAATTGAAAAATAAAAATTGCCGTTAGCTTAAATGGGGATTTTAAGCCCTTAAAAGCTAAAGAGGATTGCAATGCAGAGGAAAATCCCTAGCATTCAAAAGGTTAAAAGCCCCAAATTTAATCAGTCAATATATTTATTTTTCCGCTACAGTGCAGTTAACGTACCCCAGATTTTATTGACACTGTTTCCTTGGGAATATGGCCCTAAGAGTTTATGTTAAATCTTTAAAGGGATAGTAATGTTTCATAATAAAAGCAGCTCTAATTAATCTTCTTAGTATTTGAGCAATAGAGAGTGTTATTTCAATACTGTCAGAGTTGTAGTTCAAGAGTAATTGAATGATAAAGTATCCCTCTCCTGCCCCTTTTACTGATGTAACTGCTCAGCTCAGAGCAGCAGAGTGGTGTCCAGGTGGATTGCAGTGAGGGATAATCTCCAATTAAGATAAGGGAAAAATCTGTCAATGGGGGCAGGTCTTTCATTGTTCTCACAGTAAGAAGATTGTTCCTTGCTGTGATCAATCTGGTTCCACATCTGAGGGGAGGTGGCTTACACTAGGCAAAAGGGGTGGGAGGGGGATACTTTATCATTCAATTACTCTTGAGCTACAACTCTGACAGTATTGAAATAACACACGCTATGGCTCAAATACTATGAAGATTAATTGGAGTTGCTGTTTTTGAGAAACATTACTATCCCTTTAAAGTGGAACTATCACCCTGTATAAAGTCATTCCCCAATAATTAGGTATATAGCTATATGCTTCCAAACATTGCTATTATCAGGCACAAGTACCAAGTTCTGAAGTAATCCTTCTTTTTCTGAGACTGACGGCAAGGCTTCTTGCTTTACAGCCATCTGCGCACCTGAGCCATCAGTCCCTTCCTGTACCCTAAAGGGATAGTAATACTTCATTTTTTCTTCATTTTATTTTGTAGGCATTAAAAAAACATGAAGAATGATATGTCTTATCTCTCAAACATTTATGGTTTGAGAGATATTCACAAGCAAAGTTTCCCCTCCCACCCCTTTTACCTAGTGTAAGCCATCTCTTCTCAGATGTGGAATGCAGTCCATAGACCAGACAGATAACAGCAGGGGAAAATCTTCTTCCTATGAGAACAATGAAAGCCGTGCCCCCCTTGACAAGTTTTTCAGGTTTTTCCCTTATCTTAATTGAAGATTGTCCCTCTCTGCAGTCTACCTGGGCACCTCCCTTCTGCTCTGGCTGAGCAGTGTTACATAAGTAAAAGGGGCGGGAGGGGGATACTTTGTCATTGAATTACTCTTGAACTACAACTCTGACAGAATTGAAATAACACTCTCCAAAGTCCAAATACTATGATGATTAATTAGAGCTGCTTTTATTATGAAACATTACTATCCCTTTATGGTAGCATGCAATGCCTCTTAGAGAAGACAGGTGGCTAGATTCTATTACAGGTGCTAATTTTATCACTGCGTTAATCTCCAGTTTTCCCCATAGACTTCAATAGGAAAATGTTTGATAAAATGTGTGTTAACATTTATCTCCTGTAATAGAATCCAATCCAGGGACAGACAGTGCAGGTATGCAGATGTATCTAAGATGTCTGCGTGCAAGTCTGGCCGCCGGTCTCAGAAGAAAAAGGATTACTACAGAGCTTGGTACTTGTGCCCGATAATAGCACTGTTAAGAAGCTAATCGCCATATGTCTAATTATTGGGGAATTACTTTCTATAGGGTGATAATACCACTTTAAACCTTGGCGTGTCAGATGGCCATCCAATTCATTGCTTTGCGAAGTGCTGAGCACTGCTGTTTCAATGAAAGGGTTAAACAGGAACATTAACCATTATTCTCCAAAACAAAATGGTACAGTTCTGGAATAAACCAAGTACACCTTAGGAGAGAATTAACATTTCCATTTATTTGTCCCTTATGGTGCAGTTGGTATGCCCTAGAATTAATTCCACTTGTTCTTTTTGCATTTGGCTCTAGTAGTCCATATTTAACTTTCAACCCTTTCAGTACCAGAAGGATGTCAAATGCATTGGGAACCATTTAACTGAATGCCTATCTGACACTCAAAGCACCATTTTTTACTCAAGCTAAAGAGGTAGAGTCACTGAGAGAACCAGCTGTGCCATGGAAAGGAAAGGGATGTTTCCATGGATTTAAATAAGGCTGCCTTTAACCCCTTGAATGCTAAAGAATTGTGAAGCAATGCATTGGAGACTTTTCTAGCATTCACAGAGTTTTAAATAAATGTAAATCAGTGCAAGTTTTTATTTGTCCCCTATGGTACAGTTCATTTATCCCAGAACAACTCTGCTTTTATTTTAACCCTTTGCATGCATTTGTGTGCAATGTATTCTGAAGCACTCAAAAGGTTAATGCACATGCCCTGAAGAGCTAGCCGCGTTTTTTTTTTATCAAAGAAAGGTAACCAGGGGGACATTCGCTAAGCAGTGATAAAGAGGTGATAAAGTAGAGATGACTTCTCCAGAGATATCACTTCTTCAGTTCCTATGTTATTCTATGGAGCCTATTCACTAAAAGCTGAAGAAATCTTAGTGCATAGGCGCCATAAAATAACATAAGAACTGGAGAAGTGATATCTCTGGAGAACTCATCTCCACTTTATCACCTCTTTATCACATTTTTTTTATCACCACTTAGTTAATCTCCCCGCAGGCCTTTTGTATGTAGAGCCCATTTCCACTTGTTCAAAACTGATTTATAATGGACTGTTTAAAAAAATCCTATTGAAAATAATACGCCTAACCTACTGCTGCAAAAACAGTTCACTGCCTAATGCCGTTTCCAAGTAAAACTGCTAATTTATAGCCTTAGTTTGGGATGGAAACCTCCAAGTGAAGGGCGATAGTCAGCTACTAACTAGAACGTATAAGGAGATATTCCTCCAGGAAGGATGCCCTTACAGCTTATGATATGAATGCAAATAGGGAGTAATCATTTGGGTCTAATGTTTCATGCTCTTAAGGGATTAAATGCCTTTGATACAATGTGCCATATCTGAGCCTGGGAGTCTCATTATAAGAAAGTATAAAATCCATCCTCTTGCATGTTCCTTAATAGCTCCTCAGTTGGCTTTAAGTGGCATTGACCTATAGTAATAACATCTACTGTACCCCTAGTGCATACTTCAGATTCGTGCTTTTGTATTGGCAACAAGCTAATCTTCCTTACGCTGTTCTCAAGAGAGTCCTGAGATTTCTTATTGGCACTTCATATGTTACTAGAAACCAGTGCTCTATTTTAACCCTTTGAGGATGAGAGGGTGCAAATCATATTGTAAAGCAATTTGTTGTAAACTCCACTGCTCTTTAAAGGGTTAAACATTTCTTTGTAACAAGACAAAGGGCTGTGATGTATAATGGAAATCAACATGCTGTAATACAGATTGGAGCAAATTATATATGCTTTGACAAAGCAGGTTACTTGTGCAGAATAGCCATAGTAGTCACTTCTCTAGGAAAGGGGGAATCCAGCTGTTGGGTATTCCCATCATTCTCAACCTGCTGCTGCAAGCCCCAAGAATTGGTTGATTTTTTAAAGTGTTCATGAGTGAGTTCGAAGCAGAGTTTTAGTGATTTTTATACTTACATTCGTAAAAAAAATTAGTTGGAAGAGATGCAGGGCCAGTTTCCCCCTTTAGACAAAGTAGGTAACTGTCTATAGTGCCACATTTTGAGGGCAACTAACCTGTGCTTGCCACATCTTCATTCTGAAATTTTTGTGTGGCCAGCGCCATCTCAGAGACCTTGCACCAGCTTACATACCCTTCACTAGCAAATATTTAACTTCTTGGGCTGAAAGAGGTATCCAGTGTATTGGTTTGAAAAGCTTAGGAGCTTCCTCTAGCAACCAAGGAGTTCAAAGTTTTTTTTTCTGTGCTTGTTTTTTACTGTTTATTACAGAGGAAGGGAATTTTGTAACAGTGGATGGGCTTGGTGTCTGGGTCATGTGAGGAGTAGAGGTGTAGCCATGGGTGTATATAAGGGCACCTAGAGAGATATAAATCCAGTCCTGCAGAGATGATTGCATTGTAATGCATTACACATTCATCAACACTGGGTAAAAAGGGGTCAGTGTAGGTGGTATGAGGATTTTTAATGTGACAGGTGGTGGAATTGGGTTCAAGAGGACTCATGATATCCCACTCAATCTGGTTTACATCTGTCTGAAACAGCAATAGGCAGAAGAAGCGTTAAGTGCCTACTTCCCTTGCAACCTAATTATATGCAATCTCTTTGAGGCTGCATGATAAAGCTTCATTTTTGCATACTGTGTCTCATTTACGTTCACTGGCACAGAGGACCACATTCAGCCCATTCCCTTGTGTACAGTGTCTGTACATCGGCACATATCTATCTCATAGACAAATGTGCCCATAAGTGAAATTATACTTCTGCAAAGTATAGCCTGGAACTGAAAACTCTCTGGATTGGATTTAGTTACCGGGTCTCTAGGGACTGAGATTGGTTCTCTGGGTTAGAGAGTAACCTTGTTAACTCACCACATTCCACAGACTTCCCAAGCATTTCTGCCAATTTTCAGGACAAATCAAACCTTGCCTCCTCCCACTCTCATTATAATGAGAATTATTTTTGGACATTCCCTCCCCCAGCCTATCTTGTTACTCTAGGGGTTGGGTACAAGAAGGTCCCTAGGTATGTTCAGCACATGCATTCTCTGTCAGAGAGAATGATACACTAAGAAGAAGAAGTCAAACAATTCTGTGGCAATCTAACTACAAAATGGGCATACCAGATCTCCCCCACAGATTCGATTTTTAAGAGCTCTTTTCAAGATCACTAGAGACAGAGGTTGATTCTCTGACTTTTTGTGTTCTCAGGTAAGTCCACCCACTTCCAGTCCCATTCTTTCTTCTCTCCCCCCTTTCTACCCACTTCCCACCCAATTACAGTGCAAATCCTACCTTCCTTCTAATCCCACCCACTATGTTAAGCCCCTCCCACACTATGACACAAATTCTGTAATTTGGATACTCCCACGCCAGCCCTTCTTGATACTTTGGGGGTTGGGGGAAAAGAAAGTTCCCAGGTATGAGCATAAGGCAAATAAAAATGCTCATTGATCTATTGCTTAGTGTGACAGAGAGGTGTGCAATGCATTGATTCATAATACATTGTTCACCCTTCTGGCAGTCAAAGGCTTAAATAGTACTTTTAAATCCTTGAATTCTTTAGAGGTCTTCAATATATTTTGAAGCAATGCATTGTTATGTGTTGCCATTTTGGAAATTTGTTTATCTTTTAACCCCTTGAATTCTAGGAATTATAGAGAGGTCTCCAACATGTCTGCTATGCAATATATTAGGAATTTTTATCTGTCTCAGATAGTGCAGTTGATTAGCCCAGAATTGATGGAGTTCTTCTTAAATGGATAGTAATACTTCTTTCTATCTTTATTTTATTTTGTAGGCATTAAAAAAACATAAAGAACGATATAAGCCTTATCTCTCAAACCTTTATGGTTTGAGAGATATTCACAAGCAAAGTTTCCCCCTCCCGCCCCTTTTACCTAGTGTAAGCCATCTCTTCTCAGATATTGAATCCAATCCATAGACCAGACAGATAACAGCAGGGGACAATCTTCTTCCTATGAGAGCAATGAAATCCCTGACCCCCTTGACAAGTTTTTCAGGTTTTTCCCTTATCTTAATTGAAGATTGTCCCTCTCTGCAGTCTACCTGGGCACCTCCCTTCTGATCTGGATGAACAATGTTACATCAATAAAAGGGGTGGGAGAGGGATACTTTATCATTCAATTACTCTTGAACTACAACTCTGACAGAATTGAAATAACACCCTCCAAAGTCCAAATACTATGATGATTAATTAGAGCTGCTTTTATTATGAAACATTACTATCCCTTTAATACATCATCCTCACAGCATTCATCAAGGCTAATGCCATAAATAAGACTGGAAATCTATTTTATTTTTTTAAAAACTGGAAATCTATTTTAACCCTTTGAGTGTCAGCATGGTATACACCACATTGCAACGCAATGTGTTGTGCACCCCTCTGGCACACAAAGTGTTAACTGACATTTCCTACAAGTCTAGATGAGTTCAACACTTTGCAAAGCAAGGCTTCTATGCCTTTCTCGTACTCAGTGATCTAAAGTTAGTTAGTGCTGATTGGTTGTCATTTTTGGGAGAATCAACCTCCTGGAAATGTCCAAACTGTGTACTGAAGTATTAATAGTTAATAGGAGTAAACTGTGGGTACAAATGTTTGTGACAAAGGTACTCTATATATATAAAAATGTGTTAGCTAAAATATCTTAACAAACAATGTTTAGCAATAATAGTAGATGACTACATGCCTTTTGCAGAAATTAAAGTGGAGGAATTCAAGGGCAAACTTACTGTAAAAATAAAAAAAATAAATTAATTGGGAATTATAACCTGTTGATTGCCTTGCAATGCATTGAAGATCTCTCTAACAAGTAAGGGGTTAAAAACTCTGCTTAAATAATTGTTATTATTTTTTTTTTTTTAATTTGTCTCTTATGGTGCAGTTTACCTTGTTGTGCATTAGGCCATAAAAGTGCTCATCGAAAAACAATAGTGAAGTAATTCTTGTGCACACTTAACTGTACTCTAATGGAGAATTCCAGTTGACCTTTTTTTTTATCTTTGAATCCCTTGATTCATAGAGAGGTCACCAGTAAACTTCAAAACAATGCATTTGAGACCTATCTAGCATACAAGGGGTTAAATGCTCAATTGAAATAATCAGGAATTGCTCCACTACCTTAGCACTTATAGATATATACATGCTCTTCATCCTATCCTATATAATAAAACGCTAGAATGTTTGTCCGATGCAGTCATGCGCAGTAGAGACTGCCCAAACACACAGAATGCTTGGAGCATTCTGTGGTTTTGTGCAGTCTCTATAGCGCATGACTGCATCACGTGTGCCGCCAATGAGGCGGCAGCAGTAGGCAGAGCTGGACTGGCCTCTTTTGCTTTGCGTTCCCCTCTGGCACTCAAAAGGTTAATATCACATGGGCTTATAATACTTCAAAAACAGAGATTGCTCGGTGTGGAAAAGTGATGATGGAATAGGCAATTCTCCATCTAAATCAGAAAATCTGTATGAATAATGCCAAGCATCATCCTTCCGGCCATCCAGGGGGCTGCAAAATAGGGATTTATTCTGAGTCCATAAATATGGATTAGAGATCAGACTAGCTGCAAATCCATTACAGATAAGATCAGAGTGAGTAGAAAGGTGTAGGTTTCTTGTAAGCCGGAGATTAGCTGAAGCAGGATTCAGAGAGGCTCAGTCCAGATAGGGAGAAGAAAACCAAGCTTTATCTATTGCCTGGAGGACCAGATGGGTGTATCGCAATGCATTGCACATCACTCTGGTCTTCAAGATGTTAACCCCTTAACGACCCATGACGTGCCAGGACCGTCATGGGTAGATTTGACTTAAGGACCCATGACGATCCTGGTACATCATGGGTTAAATGATTGTAGCGCATCTCTGTGCACGCTGCTATCATTAATTCCCGGCTGAGACTGAGCACTCCAGGACTGGAGCATTCAGTCTCAGCCACTTTCACAAGTGACCAGCATTGTGAAAGAATGAATGAGGCAGTGTTCTACACTGCCTCTAGTGTCTCTTCTCAGCTGTCTGTCCCTTGCTATCAAAGTAAGGGACAGAGGAGACACCCAGTGGACAAATAAAATGCAGCAGCTGGGGTTATTAACCCCTTCACGGCTGTTCTGGAGGCTGGCTAAATGCAGGTCCATTTTTGACCTGCTAAAATTAACTTTTGTTGTTGTTTGTTTGTTTGTTTTTTTTTAAACAAAAAATGTATTTAAATAAAAGAACATTTCAATAACCAAAACAGGAAGTGTGATTGTAGTGGAGCCATGTAATACATTTATGCACACCTCCAAATGTCATCAATAAAAAAGAGGGAAAATAGGGTGGGAAAAAGGGACATGGGGTTTTTCACCCAGCGGGGACAGTGACCATTTAAAACTGCACATTTTGTAGGTATGACTGACCGGTCATATGTTTAATGCAGTGTCCATATAAATTTTAAAACATTGTGCCCAAATGATTCCAAGAGAAAAAAATGGCTTTTCTAACTTTTTTTTACCGTTTTCTTTAATTTTCCTAAAATAAATGGTGGGCTATCCGTATAAGTGTGGTATCAAAAGAAAGCCCTATTTGTGCGTAAAAAAACGGTATATAATTTTCATGGGTAAAATAAAGTATTAGAGGGAAAACACTGTTGAACAAAGACATAGTCAAAAAGGTCAGAATTGCTCCAGTCCTTAAGTGAAAACGACCTCAGATTTTTCTGGTTCTTAAGGGGTTAACATACACAGGCAGAGGAGGAACAAAAAAATCCATTAAATCAAGCCATTCTCTCTAAAGCTAAACAACTGCTGGTCTATCGGAGTCTTTTATTATTTGAAGAAATGGAGAGAGGCTTGTTAATGCACTTTAGAGGTGTATGATGGTTTTCCATGCTTTTGTAATCGAAATTGCATGCTTTACTTGGGAATACACATATTAGTTTTCTACTGAAAAGGTAGAAGTGGGTGTTTAGTTAAGCGGGTGCCCACCTGTGCACTGAAAACTACAGGCAACCTGACATTTAGAATTGTAATTTCTTACACAAAATGCTGCACTTATGGCCATAAGTAGAAATTCAAAGGTGAATCAGTTCTGAGTTAAACCAACTGCACCACAGGGAAGATAAAAAACATCCCCATTGATTTGAATTGGTTCTTTAAACTTGTGAATACTGGAGAGGGGATACAACTAGTCAAGAATTGTGTCCAAGGATTGATTGAGAGGACCTGGAGATAAGTTCTAGTCCATCCAAACGAATACAGAATAAACTGAAGAGGGAAGGGGAGGTAGAGAGAGGACAGAAACAATGAATAGGAAGAGTTGGGGTTGGGGAAAGAAATTGAGAATGGGTTAGAGGTGCAAACACATACTTTTTAGAGAGGGATTTCCAAAATATATGTAGTGTAAATGTTTTATTCTGCATCCAAAAGCTATTGTGTAGGGATGGGCAAAGTATTTTGTCTCAAAAGAGAGACAAGAAAAATGGCACTTTTTGATATTTTTTGCAATAATTACGTTTTTCACTTTTTTTCAATTACCTCACTGCATTGAAAACAATTTGACTGAATTTCTCCCTACCATGTGACAAGTTTTCCTTCTTTCCCCACAGGCTTATAAAAGGGTGTCAGGTTCCGACAGCATGCCATTCTGTGTTTGTGAGAGGAAGAGAAAGCAGCTCATGTTTGAGCTACAGAAACCAGGTTAATAATGTGGAGTTAAGGCTTAATTTAGGGAGCCTTGTGAACAGGAAATCTGTTCCCTGCATCAGGAGAGTCTGGGGGACAGAAAGGGTGAAATGAGGTTGACCCTAAAAACCCCAAAATTCTGTGTGACTGACTGGGAACACACAGGAAGAGGTAATCCAAGTTTCTTCCTGATCTGGCTGTTTTCTCAGAGCTAGGGGAGTCTTGGGGTGTGGGAAGGGAGCAAAGGAGGTTTACTCCCATCTTCCCCAAAATGTTGTGTGACTGAGTAGACACTGGAATCTGTGAATAAAGTTCCTTCATGAACTACTACTACTGTCATCTCTGTGTCAGGGGAGTCTGGGGATTTAAGAAATGAGAATTATCCCAAAATAACATTCTGTTTGACTGACTGCGAACACACAGGTTGATATGATTCATGTTTCTTCTAGATATGGCTGTTATTTCTGTCCTAGGGAAGTCTGGTGGTGTGAGAGGGGAGAAAAGGAAGTTTACCCCCAAATATTGCCAACATTTGTGTGACCAAGTAGACACAGGCAGCTGTGATCCAAGTTCCTTCCTGTTCTTGGCTGTTATGTCTGTGTCAATGGAGTCTGGGTTTGTGGGAAAAGAGCAAAGGAGAATTAGCCCAAATACCCTGAAATTCTGTGTGACTGGCTAAGAAGACACAGTTTCTTCCTGATCTGGCAGTTATCACTGTCCTAAGGGAGTCTGGGGAGAGAAGCATTTGAACAGGGAGTTTTTCTTTATTATTGTTGACAGTGATAAAGTGGGGGCAGTTAATTCAACTAACTAACTAACTAACTAACTAACTAACTAACTAACTAAATCAATCAATCAATCAATCAATCAATCATACAAAAAAACTTTGATAGGTGACAGAGACAGGGACCCTGATGTGAGCTATGACTAAGGTAGATTGATACTAGACGAGATAGAGTATTTTGTAGTTCTAATGTGTACTTTACAGTAAAAAGACACACAGTAGTTGTGTAATGTGCAGCAAATGATCAATGGGGAGGGGGGAAATGAGTAGGAGAAGTGCAGGAATGTGTGAGTAAAGAGGTAGTCCAAAATCTGACTGCAACCATGGTTACTGCAGCTTGGTGATCCCTCTCCTTCCAAGGAGGATTCAGTTTGTCAAAGTCCCACCAATAATAAACCATCTAGAAACACTGAAGACAACAATGAGTCACATTCCAATGATGATGGTATAGTACGAGAAGATGTAGCATCTCAACCAACTGTTGCTTCTGACAGTGAGTCAAACAAGCACAAAAACACCTTTCCTGAAAGTAGTAGCAAGCGTTATGAAGATCCCTCAAAGGGGAAATGTAAAAAAAGAAATTATTTGAGACCTCTAGAAGCCTAGAGGTATATGAAAGAAGTGGTGGTGATGTTGAGAATGATCTAATTATTGATGATGTAGATCAAGACTATATCCCTCCAGCATCATTCTTTTCTCAGATACAGATGAAGCTGAGAGTGGGAGATATGATGACATGGCTACAGGGCTGGATTTACATCTCAAGCTCCCCCTAAGCACAACACCCTCTTGTGCCCATAGGCACAGTTCCCTCTGGTACCCTTAGGCCCCACTGCTAACCACATACCCTAATTTAATCACACCCTATTTCTTAGATTTATTCTTCACAGTAATGTGGCAATTTTCCAGAGGTGGATGAAAATGTTATAGATAGGGATGGGGTATATAAATGTCACGGTTTTCAAGACACTCAGACCAGTAGGTGAAATAAAATGCAGTTTTATTAAGAACAAAATAAAGGACAAAGATTGCCCCCTATAGGCAGCACTGCGTAGCAGCAGGAAGGCAATAGTGTGACCAATATACAAGTATAGCATAAAATAGCACTGAATAATCAGTCCATCTCAGTTGTGATGTTTGGCACGCCCAAGTTGATAAAGGCAGTGAATGGTGGAGAGGACTCACCACCAAAAGATTGTAATACTGAGAAAACTGTCCAGCAAAGGGGAACCTGCCATCCAGAACCTGCTGCACTTGAACGGTAGCCCCCACGGGCGTATTAACGGAGCAAGTAGACTGCCAGAGCTTGAGCCAATAGCCCCTATGGGTGTAACGGAAGTACCTGGATTGCAAGAGCTTGAGCCAATAACCCCACGGGTATAACGGAGGCAAGTGGATTGCAAGAGCTAGAGCCGATAGCCCCCGCAGACGTAATGGAAGGAACTGAATTGCAAGAGCTTGAGCCAATAGCCCCCATGGGCGTAACCACAGAGACATGCACAGTAGCAGCCAGAGCCGAGCGCCTACCGGGCGCAGTAACAGACTACACTGTACTGCAAGGAGAGGAACGGCTCAGCACCAAAGCAACACTCTGTACTACACTGAAGGCTCAGAACCGGGACACAGCTCTGCACGGGTTAACAGCTCGATAGTTGGAACACAGCTCTGCACGGGTTAACAGCTCGATAGTTGGAACACAGCTCTGCAGGAAGTGGCTCAGAAGCAGGATCTAGCACAGCACAGGTTAACCACTGCAGCCGCTCATAACAGTAACTGGAGACAGTCAAAATGTCGCCGTGGCGACAGAGGAGGCTGGAACGTAGGCTGGGCAAGAGTAACTGGTGCAGGTCATGGAGCAGGAACGTCAACAAGCCGGGTCGAATCACGGAGCAGGTTCTCAGACAAGCTGCGTTGAATCACGGAGCAGGTTCTCAGACAAGCCGGGTCAGGATACGAGCAGGAACGTCAGTCAGGCCGGGTCAAATCGCGGAGCAGGTTCTCAGACAAGCCGGATCAGGAAACGAGCAGGAACATCAGCCAGGCCGGGTCAAATCACGGAGCAGGACACAGGAACGTAGTCAGAGTAAGCCAAGTCGGTACACCGGAAATCAGGAACGCAGGAACACAGCACAGCAAAACTGCCTCAGGAACACCACGAAAGGGCACCTGACAGGTGCCACTGGCCCAGTGTAAAAAGGTCACCAGGGGCAGGCCAAACAGGCTCAACCAATCGGAGCGCAGCACAAGCGAGAGTGACATGAAGGGAGAAACTGCACCGTGATTATAAAGCACACATACAGAAACCATAAGTGACCTTTACTAGATATGTAGCCTTGTTTCCCCATATTTAAAACCAAGTCATGGGAAATTATGGGTAGGGATGGGTAAAAGTCTTCGCCTGAACACAGAAATAGGTGAACATGGCACTTCCTGCCTAGCAGGAAATTTCCCATAAAGGGTGCAGTTTTCCTGTTTTTTTCGCCTAGCTCATTGCATTAAAATCAATGAGAATTTCTCACTATCACATGGCAATTTTCTCTTATTTTTCCTGCAGGCATATAAAAGGATGTCAGGCTCCACAGCATGCCGTTCTCTGTTTGTGAGAGGAAGAGAAAGCAGCTAATATTTGAGCTAGAGAAGATAGGCAAATTGTTACGGTTTTACTGACACTCAGACCAGGATGTAACGTAAAACACAGTTTATTGAAATAAAAAATGAACAACACTGCCCCTAGGGGCTAGTAAAGGTAAGAACAGGCAATATGAACAGAGAATGGAGATAAACTACAAACAGTAGTGCATAGAGGGTTAAGTGGAGCAACTGGTAAGGCTCAGACTAGATTGGCCAACGCCCAGGAGATATATAGCAGTCTATGGTAACAGTCTTTAAATGTAGATCAGGAACTCAGGAAAAGCGCTGTAACACTCTTGAAGCATAAACAGGATGAGCCCCTGTTGCTCTAAGCTGAGCCCGTACCACCACAGTGGGCTTATGAGGATTGCTACTGCCAATTTGATGTAACCAGAATGGAAATCGCCCTGAATGAGTAACCCTGCGTCTGCCACGGAAATATGCCAGCCCTTGGGAGGCCACAGTAGAACGGAATTGCCCAAGCTATGAAGAGCTGATGCACAGAGTAGTGCAGTTGGGATAAAGCACTTTGAGCGAATGAGGTACTGCCCAGACACCCACACGGTGTCACCCAGAATCCTTGTTGCAAGAGCGAATGGACTACCAGTGTCAACCAGCGTGATCACGATGCTCACCGGGCATCGAACAAGCGGAGCTCTGCAAGGACTGGTATAGCGTAAAGCGGAGGCTCAAAAGTGTGAAGGCTCAGAGAATCACCGGAGCTTGGCAATGTATCAAAATGGCATGTAATCGGAGGCTACCAGCAGTGCAAGGGTTAATCTGGTACATTTGAAAAGAGCAATGCTCAACGAGAACAAGGCAGGCAACCTCGGCTACAGCGTAATGAGCGAGGAAACTGAGAACAGTCAGAATGTCGCCAGCGCGACCGGAGTACACAGGAGCAGCAACCGGACAGGAGCAGTAGCCGGAACCAGATGACTGAGTCGCAGGAACACCACCGGAGAGTGGAACAATCACGGAGCAGGATCAGGAGCCAGAACCGGGTCGGATCACGGAGCGGAGTCGTCAGCCAGTGCCGGGTCGGATCACGATGCAGGGTCGTCAGCCAGAGCCAGGTCAGATCACGGTGCAGGGTCGTCAGCCAGAGCCGGGTCAGATCACGGTGCAGGGTCGTCAGCCAGAGCCGGGTCAGATCACGGTGCAGGGTCGTCAGCCAGAGCCGGGTCAGATCACGAAGCAGGAACAGAAGGAGAGTCAGACTAGCCGGGTCGGTACACAGGAGACACTGGAGATCAGTAACTAGGCGCAGCAACACAACACCACGAAAGGGAAATTGACAAGTGCCCAAGCCTCAGAATATAAAGGCACATCCTGGGCGGGCCAATCAGACTCCTCCAATGCAAATGTATATATACAGAGATTGACAGGGAATCACGGGGACCGTGATAGTACCCCCCTCTCAAAGACCCCCTCCCCTGTCAGTCGTGGAGCATGAAGATCCTTATGATCAACCCAAGACCGCTCCTCAGGCCCATAACCTTTCCAGTGGACCAAATATTGCAACTTGCCTCTAAATCTCATGGAGTCAATTATGCTCTGAATTTCGTACTCCTTTTGGCCTTGTACATTCACCGGCCCAGGAACCACCGGAGTGGTAGTATAACGGTTGCACACCAAGGGCTTAAGAAGGGACACATGAAACACATTATGAATACGCATAGCCCTGGGGAGCTCCAATGCGTATGCCACGGGGTTGACCTTGCGACTGATCTTAAAGGGCCCAATGAACCGGGGAGCCAGTTTGTTTGAAGGTACTTGCAGATTAAGATTCCTGGAGGAGAGCCATACCCTGTCCCCAACCTGGTAGGAGGCCGCTGGTAGCCGTCTGCGATTAGCATGCCGCTGTCTCAGGAAGGACTGACTGAGGGACCGTTGTACCTGTGCCCAAGTGGAACGGAGCTGCTCCATGTGCTCATCCAGAGCCGGAATCTGTTGGGACTGAAATGAGTCTGGGAGTAGACAGGGTTGGAACCCATAATTAACTAGGAACGGAGAACTCCCAGACGATGAATTAACCGCACAGTTCCTGGCGAACTCCGCCCATGGCAACAGGTCGGACCAGTTATCATGATGATCAGTCACGAAGCAGCGCAAATACTGCTCAAGTCCCTGATTGGCACACTCAGCGGCCCCATTGGTCTGGGGATGGTAGGCAGAGGAAAATGACAATTGAATGCCCATCTGGCCACAGAATGCCCTCCAGAATCTAGACACAAACTGGCTTCCCCGATCAGACACTATCACACTAGGAACCCCGTGCAAGCGGAATACCTCCCTGGCGAAAATTACTGCCAATTCCTGGGCCGATGGGAGACCAGAGAGGGGCACGAAATGAGCCATTTTGGAGAACCTATCTACCACCATCAGAATGAAAGTGTAGCCCTTAGACAAAGGCAGCTCTCCCAACAAATCGATAGATGTATGGGACCAGGGACGGTCGCCATTGGGTACTGGCTGGAGTAACCCCACGGGGAGATGTCTGGGAGTTTTAGCATGGGCATAGGTAGCACAGGCAGCGGTAAATGCGAAGCAATCTGCTCTCAGGGAGGGCCACCAGAATGTTCGTGCCAATGACCAAACCAACTGATCCCTGCCAATGTGCCCGGCTGCCTTAGATGAGTGATAGGTCTCGAGTAACTGGGTGCGAAATGGTTCGTCCACAAAACATCTGCCAACTGGGGTTTCAGGAGGTGCCCGTGCTTGTGAAGCCATGATTTGCTCCCCCAGTGGTGAAGTGATGTTGGTACAAATAGTGGCCAGGATCTTATCTGGCTGAATTATAGGCACTGGCGCTTCATCCCTCTCAATGTCTGTGCAGAATTGTCTGGAAAGCGCATCTGCTCTAATATTTTTGGACCCCGGCAAGTAGGAGACTATGAAATTAAATCTTGACAAGAAGAGAGCCCAACGAGCCTGGCGAGAAGACAGCCTTTTCGCCTCAGACAAGTAAATTAGATTTTTATGGTCAGTGAGAATTAAGACAGGGGTCCTAGTGCCTTCCAGGAGATGTCGCCATTCTTTCAAAGCCAAGATGATAGCCAACAATTCCCTATCACCAATTTCATAATGGCTTTGGGCACTAGACAGTTTTTTGGAAAAAAATCTGCATGGTCTCAGGTTACCTCCCTCCCTGGGTCGTTGGGAGAGAACTGCCCCTACCCCAACCTCGGAGGCATCAACTTCCAGGGTAAAAGGCAGAGTAGGATTAGGATGGCACAGAATAGGGGCAGATGCGAATGCCTGCTTGAGAGTCACGAAGGCCTTTTCAGCTGCCTCAGACCATTGAGAGGGATTTGGCCCCTTATACGTTAAGTCATAGAGAGGTTTAGTAATCGTAGAAAAGTTCTGAATGAATTTTCTGTAATAGTTGGCAAAGCCCAGGAATCTTTGAATAGCTTTTAACCCCTTGGGTCGTGGCCATTTAAGGACTGCAGCCAACTTCTCTTGGTCCATAGCTATGCCATCTTTAGAAATCATGAAACCCAAAAAGGGTACTTGAGAACAGTGAAATTCACATTTTTCGAGTTTACAGAACAATTTGTTCTTGTACAAACGAAGCAATACCTCAGAAACATCCTGTATATGCTGGGTCAAATTAGCTGAGTGGATCAAAATATCTTCCAGATATACCACTACACAGGACTGTAACATATCGTGGAAGATGTCTTTGATGAACTCTTGGAATACGGCAGGTGCATTACATAATCCGAATGGCATGACTAGGTATTCGTAGTGCCCTGACCTTGTATTGAAGGCTGTCTTCCACTCATCACCGGCCTTGATCCTTATTAAATTGTAGGCAGCTCGTAAATCGAGTTTAGTGAAAATAGAGGAGCCTTTCAACCTATCAAATAACTCTGTGATGAGTGGAATGGGGTATGCATTTTTGGACATGATCTTATTGAGCCCACGGTAATCAATACAAGGTCGCAACTCACCATTTTTCTTTTTCACAAAAAAGAACCCTGCACCTGCCGGAGAGGATGATTTGCGAATAATCCCTCGTTTGAGAGCATCCTCAATGTATTCCTCCATTGCCTTAGTCTCATCACATGACAATGGGTACGTCCTACCCCTCGGTGGAACCACTCCCTGGGGCAAATCAATAGCGCAGTCACATAGCCGATGCTGCGGCAGAGCGCTAGCCTCCACTTTACTGAAAACGTCGCTGAACTTGCTGTATTCAGCTGGCAGAGAAGGGGATTACACATAATCTTAACGGTACGAGATAAGCAGTGATTAGTGCAGTATTCTGACCATGCTTTGACTTCACATGTCTGCCAGTCAAACTGGGGATTGTGCACTGTCAACCAAGGGAACCCCAGAATGACAGCATGATGGGGTGAACGAATAATCTGGAAACGAACTTCCTCCTTATGGAGGGCCCCCACAGTCATAGTAAGGAGCGTAGTCTCCATTGTGATGAGTGCTGGTTCAAGAGGTCTGCCATCAATAGGCTCAATGGCTAGCGGAGTATCTCTTTCAGACAGAGAAATATTATGTCTTTCAGCAAATGCCTGGTCCATGAAATAGCCAGCAGCACCAGAATCTACCAGGGCTAGTGCTTCCACAACCTGGTCGCCTAGAAGAAAACTCACAGGTATAGTGGGTTTCAAGGAGCAAGGATCTGAGGACGACTGTACACCACCTAGGGCCTGTCCCCCAAGGTACCCTAGGTGCGTGCGTTTCCCGGCCTCACCGGACATGTGCGCAACAAATGCCCACTTTTGCCACAATACAGGCATAATCCTTGTCTTTTACGATACGCCCTCTCCTCCTTAGTCAGCCTAGTAAAACCAATCTGCATAGGTTCCCCAGTATCAGGTACACGGACCGGAGGAATGGGAGGAGGGGGTGGGTTAAACAATCTCTCATGCCCATGGATTTTGGAAGTTGCCCTTTTAGTCAAGTGCCTCTCGCGCATACGAGTATCAATGAGTATCACATATTCGATGTACTCATCCAGATCGGTGGGTACCTCCCTGGCAGCAATTTCATCTTTGATAGCATCCGAAAGCCCTTGGGCAAATGCTGCCAGGAGTGCCTCATTATTCCATGCCACCTCTGCAGCTAGAATCCGAAATTCTATAGCGTATTCGGCTGCAGTCTGATCGCCCATCTGCATTGACAACAGTTTTTTGGCCGCGGACGTAGCTCGCCCAGGTACCTCAAAGACTCTACGGAACTGTTTAACAAATTCTTTAAAGCACAAAGTGCAAGGTTTAGCCTGTTCCCATAACAGATTTGCCCATGCCAGAGCTTTGCCAGTTAACAGGGATACCATGAACCCCACCTTGCTACGGTCACTCGGAAAGGCATGAGGTGTAAGTTCGAGGAAGATCTCTAGCTGATTAAGGAAACCCCTGCACAGTGTGGATTCACCATCATATCTTACTGGTAACGGCGCCGCCGCCGTTAGACTTCTCTGCGGGACCAAGCATTGACCAGAACTATTATCCGGTGTCATAACTGGGGGGACCACCGGATTTTGATTCGGCTTATCAAGATGTACCGTACGTTCAAGCAAGGTCTGCATGGCCAATGCCAACTGATCTAAGCGTTGCTCGTGAACATCCATCCTCCAGTGGAGGTTCTGTGTATTACCGTCACTCTTCCCGTCTGAGGTCATGGCCCTTTCGTACTGTTACGGTTTTACTGACACTCAGACCAGGATGTAACGTAAAACACAGTTTATTGAAATAAAAAATGAACAACACTGCCCCTAGGGGCTAGTAAAGGTAAGAACAGGCAATATGAACAGAGGATGGAGATAAACTACAAACAGTAGTGCATAGAGGGTTAAGTGGAGCAACTGGTAAGGCTCAGACTAGATTGGCCAACGCACAGGAGATATATAGCAGTCTATGGTAACAGTCTTTAAATGTAGATCAGGAACTCAGGAAAAGCACTGTAACACTCTTGAAGCATAAACAGGATGAGCCCCTGTTGCTCTAAGCTGAGCCCGTACCACCACAGTGGGCTTATGAGGATTGCTACTGCCAATTTGATGTAACCAGAATGGAAATCGCCCTGAATGAGTAACCCTGCGTCTGCCACGGAAATATGCCAGCCCTTGGGAGGCCACAGTAGAACGGAATTGCCCAAGCTATGAAGAGC
This sequence comes from Rhinophrynus dorsalis, assembly GCA_037306005.1. Lineage (NCBI taxonomy): Eukaryota > Metazoa > Chordata > Amphibia > Anura > Rhinophrynidae > Rhinophrynus > Rhinophrynus dorsalis. Next base: position 223,846,261 of record CM074719.1, on the reverse strand, counting down.
CGATGCACAGAGTAGTGCAGTTGGGATAAAGCACTTTGAGCGAATGAGGTACTGCCCAGACACCCACACGGTGTCACCCAGAATCCTTGTTGCAAGAGCGAATGGACTACCAGTGTCAACCAGCGTGATCACGATGCTCACCAGGCATCAAACAAGCGGAGCTCTGCAAGGACTGGTATAGCGTAAAGCGGAGGCTCAAAAGTGTAAAGGCTCAGAGAATCACCGGAGCTTGGCAATGTATCAAAATGGCACGTAATCGGAGGCTACCGGCAGTGCAAGGGTTAATCTGGTACATTTGAAAAGAGCAATGCTCAACGAGAACAAGGCAGGCAACCTCGGCTACAGCGTAATGAGCGAGGAAACTGAGAACAGTCAGAATGTCGCCAGCGCGACCGGAGTACACAGGAGCAGCAACCGGACAGGAGCAGTAGCCGGAACCGGATGACTGAGTCACAGGAACACCACCGGAGAGTGGAACAATCACGGAGCAGGATCAGGAGCCAGAACCGGGTCGGATCACGGAGCGGAGTCGTCAGCCAGTGCCGGGTCGGATCACGATGCAGGGTCATCAGCCAGAGCCGGGTCAGATCACGGTGCAGGGTCGTCAGCCAGAGCCGGGTCAGATCACGGTGCAGGGTCGTCAGCCAGAGCCGGATCAGATCACGGTGCAGGGTTGTCAGCCAGAGCCGGGTCAGATCACGAAGCAGGAACAGAAGGAGAGTCAGACTAGCCGGGTCGGTACACAGGAGACACTGGAGATCAGTAACTAGGCGCAGCAACACAACACCACGAAAGGGCAATTGACAAGTGCCCAAGTCTCAGCATATAAAGGCACATCCTGGGCGGGCCAATCAGACTCCTCCAATGCAAATGTATATATACAGAGATTGACAGGGAATCACGGGGACCGTGATACAAATAAAGTGGAGTTGAAGCGTAGCTGAGGGATATTTTTAGGAAGGACATTTGTTCTCTGTATTAATGGAGTCTGGAGGCACTCTGGATGAAAACAGGGGAGAAAGGTGGCTGACCCCAAATACCCCAGAATTTGGTATGACTAATTTGAATTAAAAGATACAGTCAGCTATGGTCCAATTTCCTTTCTGATCTTCCTGTTAGTATGTCTGTGTTGGATGTGTCTGGGGGTGTGATAAGGGATGAAAGGAGGTTGACCACAAATTCCCTAAAATTCTGTCTGATTTGATTTCAAATGCACAGGCAGTTGTGGTCCAATTGCCTTTGCTGATATTGCTGTTATTATCACTGTGATGAACGTGTCTTTAGGTGTGAGAAGGAAGAAGAGGAGGTTGAACACAAATACCACAACATTCCGTCCTACTGATTTGATTTGAAAGACACAGGCAGCTGCAATCCACTTTCCTTCCTGCTCTTGCTGTTATTATCTTTATGTCGGACATGTCTGGAGTTGTGAAAAGGGAGCAAAGGAGGTTGACCCCAAATACTCCAAGACTCTGTCTGACTGATTTGGTTTGAAAGACTCAGGCAGTGAGGTCCAATTTCTTTGCTGATCTTGCTGTTATTATCTCTTTGATGGACGTGTCTTTAGGTGTGAGAAGGAAGCAAAGGAGGTTGAACACAAATACCACAACATTCCGTCCTACTGATTTGATTTGAAAGACACAGGCAGCTGCAATCCACTTTCCTTCCTGCTCTTGCTGTTATTATCTCTATGTCGGACATGTCTGGAGTTGTGAGAAGGGAGCAAAGGAGGTTGACCCCAGATATTCCAAGACTCTGTTTGACTGATTTGGTTTGAAAGACGCAGACAGTTCGGTCCAATTTCCTTCCTCATCTTGCTGTTATTATCATTGTGCTGGACATGTCTGGAGGTGTGAGAAAAGAACAAAGGAACATTCTGTCTAACTGACTTGAATTGAAAGACACAGGCAGCTGTGGTCCAATTTCCTTGCTGATCTTGCTGTTATTATCACTGTGCTGGGGAAGTCTGGGGAAAGAAGTTGTTGATTTTTTTTTTTTTTTGGTTATCATTTTTTTTTGTACAGTGATTAAATAGGGTGGATGACTCTAAAAAATACAACAACCCTGATTTGAGGTATGTGACTGAGGCAGACTTGATAGATAGCAGACGAGATTGAGAATTTTGTTGAGGGAGAAGGTAAGACATCACGCACCTTCAGTCGTGTTGTGTACTTTAGAGTAAAAACACACACAGCAGTTGAGTACTGTCCAACAAATGGGGCAGGGGTAGGAGGGAAAGGAGCAGTGCAGGGATGTGGGAGTAAAGTTGTAGTTCAAAAACTGACTGCAGCCATAGCTGCTGCGGCATGTGCAATAAATTCTGATGATCCCTCTCCTCCCCGGGAGCATGCAGTTTGCCAAGGTCCCACTACCAGCGCCAGAACTATATAAAAACTATGTAAGAAGAACACTGAAGATCACAGTAAGTCACATTCTAGTGTTTTTGATGGCATAATGGAGGAAGATGTAGCAGCCAGCTGAACCAACTGTTGCATCTGAAAGTGAGACAAACAAGTACCTAAACACCTGTCCTCAATGTAGTAGGGAACGTTGTGAAAGTAAAAGTAAAAAGGAATTATCTGACACCTCTAAAAGCTTAGAGGAATATCAGGGTAGTGGGCATGAAGAAGCAGGCGAAAAAAAATGAAGCAAAAAACAAAACAAGAAAATGTAGCAAAAAAATGGTGTAAGGATAAACAGACAAAAAAATGGAGCAAGAAAACAGAGAAAAAAATGACAAAAAAAACAACAACAGGCACTAAATGGAGCAAGAAAAATGAGCAAACAAATAAAAGTCTTCCAAGTCCTATGTTATTCTGTGGAGCTAATATATTTAGATTTTTCCAACTTTATCTTAGTTCCAGAAAATGGGGCAAAAATGGAGAAAATAGAGCAAAAAAGGAGCACAAAATATTTAGGAAAGAAAATGGAGCAAAAAAAAAAAAAAAAAGGTTCCAAAAAAGAGGAACAATAAAAAAGAGGACCAAAAACTGAGCAAAGAAAAAGGTACAAAAAAGTGGAGCAAAAAAATTGAGCAAGAAAATGAAGCACCAAAAATGGCCTAAAGATTTAGCCAACTTTAGAGATCTTATTGCCAGAAAATGGAACAAAAACTGTAGCAAGAAAACGAATCAAGAAAATGGAGCAAAAATGGAGCAAGAAAATGAAGCAAAAACAAAAAAAAAGCAGGAAAATAGTGAAAAAAATGGAGCAAAAAAAAGAGGAACAAATGCATTCAATGTGATGGCGATTTCTTTAACATCTAAGGAGTTAAATACTAGTCTGCAAAAGGGTTTGGGACATTAAGATTGCTCTGGCTACACCCATGATTCACAACGTGGGAGTGATCTGCACAGCAGAGACGCCTCTCAAAATTTGGAGCTCTAGGCAGTTGTCTACTCTGCCTGTTGGGAAATCTGGCCCTGCATTACCAGAAAGTTAGCTGAAAGGCAAAGGTTCAATCTTCCACAACTGAAAAGGAGCACTGTGCCTGTCTATAAACTGTTAGAGAAAAAAATTGGAAAGTCTGACCCTGGTCAAGCAGATATGCCAGAAAACACACAGCCATCCTGTGAGTCATCAACAGCATCATCACCACATACAACGGTATTCCCAATGCTGAAAAGTGTTTTATATAAACATTATTGCAGCTCAAACTTGAGTTTTTAGGTGCATTATCTGAGTTGCCTGAAATTGCAAAGTGGCGCTGTTGCTACACCATCCTATGAATAGCTCTGGTCAGTTGACCATAAATCTTCATAGGATGGTGTAGCAACAGTGCCACTGTACAATTTCAGGCCACTCAGATACTTCACCTTAAAAAAATCAAGTCTGAGATGTAAAAATTTCAGTAGTGTGAGTTCCCTTCTTTTATTCAGGGGTCTAAACCCTACAACATTTTTTTATACATGTTAAGTATTAATTTCCCTTTAATCATATGCATTCTATGCATTGGAGTGGAGACCTCATTAGAATTTAAGGTATTAAGTTCTCCATTCTTTGGAGATATTATTACATTTTCATTTCAACCCTATAGTGTAGTCGGCTTGCTCCACAATTGCATATCTTAAGTTTAATGAGTAAGGTATGAAGTATTTTATTCAGTATTTTTTTTATTTACATTATTAGGATTTTAACAATTAAAACAATGTTTTATTTTCAACTCCCTCTCTGACTTCTCTTTCAGTAGCCAAGGAAGGGAGTATGCTAACCTGGTGGCTTTGACGGCAGTGCCAGAACTAAGTATTTATAATGCATAAAAACCACCTGTTATGATTGGAGACCATGGGAAGAATAGGTACATTATGTGAATGTAATCTACATGTTAATGGAGCTTGAAAGGGTGTATTTCATGTCGGTAATGTACCCATTCATCCTGCTACCTCAATTCATGAGTAACTGTATGACATAAGATAATGATGTTCATCCGTAAACAAGAGGCTATGAAGAAAGTTTTATATTGTCTTACTAACTTAAAAAGCAATCTGAGAGCTGAGATTTGATTCAGAAAATGGAGGTGTGTGAAATAGATTATGGGGGAGAAGTAAAACAGATTCTTGGGGAGGAAGTAATCATTAAGAGGGGGAAAGATGGAGAGAAAAACCAGGAGGGGAAGGATTCAGAAATTATAGAGATAGAAGGGGAAAAATACTGGTGGAGAAAGAATAGATACCAGGGGAAGAAAAGGATACTGTTGCATGAAAGAGAGAAATATGGAGATAGAGAGAAGAAGAGGAAGGAGATTCTGGGTGATGTATAAACAGATAATATGGAAAGTAGGGAGAGAAAAAGATTTTGCCTGGGATGGGGATACAGAAATGAAGAGAGAGGTAGATGATTTGATGGAGATGGAAGAGAAAAGGATGGTGGTAGAAAGGGAAGAAAGAAATGCTGGGTGGATAGGGAAAATGTATTCTGTTGCAACCATAGATGCTGACTGAATTAGGGGAAGAAGGTTAAATAGTCTCTGGCAGAAGAACACAATCCTGGGGATGGAGTAGGAGAAACAGATGCTGGTAGATGAAATGAGGATAAAGATATCTTATAAGGGGGTCTGAGAGGAGGAACTGATGACAAGGGGAGTAGGGAGAATGAGAAGCTGGTGGGAGGGTAAGGGGAGAGATTTTGGTATAATATTGGAAAAATAGATGCTGCGGAAAAAAGGAGAGAACAAATACTGGGACTAAGACAAGAAAGAAAATGTACTGAAAAGTGTGTTGAAAAGAAACTCTCATGTGAAGAAAGTGAATGAAATAAGAGATGAAAGTGGAAAAACATGATTTCACATTCTCACTAAAACTGTCTTGTGCTCTGACACTGATCATCATTACCATTAGAGGATAATGGGAGTAGTAATACAACTGAATGTCTTGGTAGGAGGCATGTACCCCAGAAGAAGAGCAGCCTATGATGTTTTAGATAAAGGTTGGGGTGAGCTGCTGGGGGAGAGTGGACAACCATAAGTAGGACCTTGCTGCAGCCCAAAGGCTGGATGTAAAAATGTAAGCCACTAGGTCAAATTACTGAAGCCTATTTGAGCTGGATGTACAGGATGGTCAAACTTACACCTGTATAAATAGACCACATGGAAGAAAAGAATATTGGAGAAGAAGCCTATAAGGAAGTAAAGAATGAAAATAAATACCAGAAATGGCCATAACAGAGATCCTAGAATAAAGAGAAAAAGGGAGGTGGCCAGATGCTGAACAAGAAGGCAAGACAGGAAATACAAATATAAGCCACAGGAAAGAAAGGCACTAGGAGAGAGATAGGAAATGCTGAATGTGGTGAGAAAACAAGCAAGGAGGAAGGAATGAGAAGCCTCCTGAGGCAATAAGGGTCAGAAGCAGTGTTATAAGGTTGAGTTAAGGACTACTGCCTAATTAAGGCCACTAAAGCCAGAGAGATTAGAAGCTGCTAGAATGTGACAGCAAGACTGGTACCAGCAGGGAGGATTCCTACTTAAGGCAGCATAGTCAGAAATGATGAGTTCAGAGGCTGGAGAAAGCAACATATTCAGACATGCTGGGGTCAATATAGAGGAATACTGAATAAATTGGATACACAGCATACACTGGGTTGTTACTGAAAACAACTTTTTGGAAACACCCAGAACGTACAAAAGAAGGTTTAAAAAGGAGGTGAAGGTAGAACCAAAACTAAACAGGTACGAGAGTGTCAACCCCTGGAATGAAGTCTCACTCTGAAATTGGAAAAGCAGCAGTTTCTCCCCCTTAACTTGGAAGGTGGGCAGGTAGGGAAGGAACAAAGACTGGGTATCTTCGGATCTTAATAAAAGCATGAATTAACAATGTGCAAACTACATTCATTCACATCACTTTTCCCTCCCTTATGCACACTTGAATATGCAATGAATTTCACATGTTGCATTCATGTTTGCTTGTATGCTCCCTGATGAAGTGCGAGTTGAGCACGAAACTAGTCGGAGAAGGAGATTACTCTGTCACTGAGAGGAGTACCATTTGAAACAATATACGGAAGATTGTTTCTGTTATCAACGGAGGGGTGTTTTGGATCGCATTGTGTGTGACGGATATACATCGTATACACAGAGAGAGAAGGAGGCGGATAGAAGAGACGGGAGTGCACCTGAGAGTAACGGGAGCATACCTGAGAGATTACTCTGCCCGCGGCAAGAAAGGAAGAGGACACCATATGGTAGGATCGTTATTTGGAGGTAACTTTATATTCAGTAGTTGCCATCCATTACGACCTGATAGAACAGTTGTCCTATACCTGAGATAGACGGGAGGGGGTGTATTGCTCATACCTAGTAGTGTGGCTGCCCGCTATTCCACATCTTACTCTGGTGTTTCTATATTTGTATCCGAAATGTCATCTATTTGCAACAGTTGGTCACTTAGTTGCGGTCCATATACAGTTGAGAAGTTTATCACCCCTAGGACGTTGTATGCAGACGGCTGTTACCATCCTGAATTAAAGTGTACCAACGATAATACAGCTCCGGAGCTATAGACTGTTTATTAGTACTTTATTTCAATATTGGTTACATTGCCAGTAGCAGTGTTATTATACATGTTTTATTGTATGTATTTTTAATAAATTTTTACAGTCCATTTGAGCGCTCTCCTATTGTAATGGATCTAGTAGACTTTTTGGGCTCGGTACACTATACGAGTATTGGATAGTAGCGATTAGTGTTGAGCGAGCATGCTCGGCTGATGCTCGGATCGGCTCGAGCATCGCTCTGCTCGGCACATGGCGGTACTCGTACGAGTACCGCCATGTGCTCGCCCGCCATGTTCGGGTGGCAGGGATCTGTGCCGAAGGAGGCACAGATCTTACAGACGCTCCGCTGGACCACCAGGGACTGGAGGTAGGGGGCATTGCGGAGATGAAGGGGGCATTGCGGAGATGAAGGGGGACATTGTGGAGATGAAGGGGGACATTGTGGAAGGGGGACATTGTGGAAGGGGGGCATTGCGGAGATGAAGGGGGCATTGCGGAGATGAAGGGGGCATTGCGGAGATGAAAAGGGGGCATTGCGGAGATGAAGGGGGACATTGCGGAGATGAAGGGGGACATTGTGGAAGGGGGACATTGCGGAGATGAAGGGGGCATTGCGGAGATGAAGGGGGACATTGTGGAAGGGGGACATTGCGGAGATGAAGGGGGCATTGCGGAGATGAAGGGGGACATTGTGGAGATGAAGGGGGACATTGTGGAAGGGGGACATTGTGGAAGGGGGACATTGTGGAAGAGGGGCATTGTGGAGATGAAGGGGGGCATTGACCAGGCACCCTCCCCTCATCAGAGCAGGGGGTGCCTGGTGTAATGCTCGAGTCCTCCCATTTAATTCAATGGGGTTCGGGTGCTCGGCCGAGCACTCGAGCCTCCGGGGGTGCTCGGTCAGAGCACCCGAACACCCGAGCATCGGGGTGCTCGCTCAACACTAGTAGCGATCAAATTGACTGTATATGAGAGGTGGTTAATGGTGATTTTTTGGCACACGGATCGCTGTGATCACAATTGTGTTTGTACTATATATATATATATATATATATATATATATATATATATACATATATATATATATATATATATATATATATATATATCATGATAAATACAGTGGGATCATTTATTAGGTACATTTGATACATATCATGTTAGGTGAGGGTACAGTACATAGGTAAATGCCGTGTAACATTAAAAAAACACTTAAATTAGTACCTTTGAAAACTTAAGGTGTCTGGATAGGTGAGGGGTACATGTAGCCTGGGTCACCTTGCATAACTATCGGCTAGGAATCTTTATCCCTGATCTATCTTTAATCATTAATTACAAGGAGTGCACCAAGCAGTCAGTAGGAGCTAAAAGAGAACAGTTAAGATTGTATTCTAAATCAACCAGAAGAACACTTAATAGTTCATGGGTACTACCCCCACATGTAAGAGTTGCAACATTATAAATGTACAGCCCTCTATTTACAGACTCTTCCTTATACCTCTTGGTCCACCTTCTGCAAATCTGAAGCTAGAGATGGAAACCTCTCTGAAGCTCAAACACTGGCTAGTTGAAGGAGAAGCCTAAGGAGAGAACTGTACACTGAGAGCTGCAGGTTTACAGTACTTCTAGTGTTGGAGGATGGATTATCTGTGACTAACTAGTAAAAGCCTAAGTATCATTTCATATAGTATGTATGTATGTATGTATGTATGTATGTATGTATGTATGTATGTATATGTATGTATAAGTTTATTTATATAGTGCCACTGGGTACCTCATTCTTCACATAGTTTTAAGGGATTGCAGGGTTGAAGATAACTTTATTTATATTGATCAGCAAGACTGATGTCATTCACACTGTTTAACCAATTAAGAACCAATGCATTTTGCTACTGTTCATAAAGGGTTAAATTTGAGCCCTTCTGTACATATTAAAGTATTATTTACTTTGTCTTGAACACCAAATACAGCACCATGTTTTGTTAGGAAACAGTGAAATTATTTATAGACACTTTATATACAATTTTACTTTGGTCAATTTGAATAGTAAGGTTGCCATTGGAAAACCTAGATTTGTTGGTGAAGCCACTATCTGAACTCTTTAAATAACCTTAAAGGGGGAAAGGGGTAGAAAAAAACCTTTATAACTTCAGAAGGACTGTGTTTCAAAGAGCGAGACTGGTATCAATCACACTCAAATGTCGAACAGCAGATATAGTTATTTTTACGCATAACAAATTATTTAATAGGTTTACAAAATAGAGGATAAATACATAAAAAAAATAGTGAAAAAAATGATTAATTCTTTACAACCCTGTTGTCTGAGAATCCAGAATGCTTGAGTGACTGTACCAGACTGTGTATAGAAACAAACTAATGATGTAGCAAACAAAGTAATAGTGGAACTTGCAACTCACTGCTCAAGCAGATTAAAGCAGTATACCTGACCTTGTAAACTCACCACTTCCATATTGACAGTCGGGTATAAAATCTGAACAGGTCTTACGCATTTCAAATACTTTCAAGATTCTTATTCATAGACCATAGCTCATAGAATTATATGGTAACTATAAAGTTCTTCTCCTGTGGAGGCAGACATGTTCAGCACGGGCTTCACAGCACACTCACAGCTGCTTGGCTTATCCCACAATAAATGTGAACAAACAGAATTCAAAGTACTGTCCTAAAGGTTCCAGGGACTGGGGCACAGTCCAAAATGACATCAAGTATCAGGTTTCTAAACCTTACACTTTATGTCTATAGGGAAAGTGAACCTAAGGGCTTAAGCCATGAACTTTAAGAACACGAAAACAAAAATTAAAGAGATTGATAAAAATTAACATCACATATTTATGGTTAAAGTGTAAAAAAATATTCATGTTACAGCTCTAAATTAAAATCCTAATCTTGCTTTAAATGCATGTGTATATTGTCTTGTTAATTTTTTTTTATGCTGTTTGCATTTCAAGATAAGAACTAAAAACAACTGATTGAATGTGATTAGTGACCACTACTCTGGGATTCAGAAAGGCTGAAATCTGAACATTCAGTGGAAGCTGTGGAGCTCTGAAACATTCAGGAACGTCTGCTCCCTCAGAGAATATGGAAGGCACATCCCAGCCAATCGTTTTAAAGGGCAGCTGCTCAAAGCTGATTGGCTGGGATATGCATAAGCACATCTCAGCCAATGGCTGTGACAGAATTGGAACTGAGACTGCCCATGTATAAAGGCAGTCTAAGTTCCAATTCCCTCAGTGTGTAATGGGCATCGGCCCATGAGGAAGAAGATGGGGGAAGCTGTGCCGTATACCACTGTCTCCTCCGCTGCCTCCATGACCGCACACAGCAGCAGAGACAGGAATAACTAAACTACGTATTTTGTTGAACATAAGCATTATTTTGTTATGGCATTTGGGCAGATATTATTTGGAACAAGTTGGACATTGTATATTAATGACTGGCATCATATTTATGGAACAGTAGTAATACATGCTTTAACCCTTTTGAGCCCCAGATAGGTATGCAACACATTGCTTTACAATGCATTGTGTTCTCCTCTGGCACTCAAGGGGTTAAACTATGTATTAATGTGCAGGTTATTTCAGCATTGTACTTACACCTTTCTGTTTTTATTTTCAGATAGAAAAAAGAAGGACAGAAGCTGAGGACTTTGATGGACATCAGGATTAACGGTGTTACTTATAATGGGATGTTGCTTTTTTTACTTAGTCGGGTTAACCCTATGAGTGCCAGAGGTGTAATTATACCCCACTGGCACTCATTCTACGAACTTTGGACAGTTTTAAGACTTAGGGCCCCATATCAATACATCCACAGTGGACTTAGGTTTTTTTTACGTTTTAAAAGCTGCGTTGGCTGACTAAAGATCCGATAAGGGACTTTAGTAAAAAAAAAAACTGGGTCTTAAATTTTATACGATAAAGCGAGTCCCTTATTGGATCTTAACAGCTAATGCAGTCCTTTAAATGGCAACTTGTAGCGTTTATTTTACTTTCAATAAGCCATAACACGTTAATTTAGGGGCCGATATGTTTTTTTTCTTTGCTGGCATTTTTTCATAGCACTGATCTTTATACAGCTTACAATGCTTGAAAAAATGCCTACACCTGTTTTTTTTTTTTTTTTTAATTCGGCTGCCTTTAAATCCGGCCCACTGTGTCACTGTGTGGTGTTATTCAACAGCCCTACCAACAGAAACCACAATGAACATTGTGCCAAACGTTTGTCTTATGTGAACATCAAACGAAAAAGGCTCAAACTTGGTGCTTGACACAGTATCAAGCACCAAGCATGAACTCAAACACACAGTCACCCTCCCAAACGCGAACTTTACAATAGCCCTAACGGTAAAGTGCAACAATACTAGCCCTAACACTAGCCTAACAGGCAGAATCCAGAGCTGGCTTTTATATGGCCAGTATCTGTTCAAAATGGTTCCCAGCCTTCCATTGGTATCAGGACATCAGGATTAGAGGTAAATGTTTATTTTCATGTGATGTAGTTAAAGGGATAGTAATACCTAAAATGTAAAAAAAAATATGTTGTAGGGTTTATCCCCCTGAGTAAAACAAGAGTACTCCCACTGCTGAAAGATGTTTCATTCAAAAGTTATTAATTTTCAAAGTTGAATTTTTAGGTGCAATATCACAGTGGCCTGAAATTGTACAGTGGCGCTGTTGCTACACCATCCTATGGAGATTTATGGTCCTGAGACCAGAGCTGTCCATAGGATCGTGTAGCAACAGCGCCACTGTAAAATTTCAGGCCACTGTGATACTGCACCTAAAAAATTCAACTTTGAAAATTAATAACTTTTGAATGAAACATCTTTCAGCAGTGGGAGTACTCTTGTTTTACTCAGGGGGATAAACCCTACAACATATTTTTTTTTACATTTTAGGTATTACTATCCCTTTAAGTTCAGTTGGATTAACACTGAGTGTAAGCAGGCTATGCAATGCAATGCATACCACATTGGCACTCATAAGGATATTTTTCTCATATTTTTGGTGTACTTTGGACACATTGATATAAGGCTTTTTTACCCTTCAATTCCTGAGTCAGCAGGTTTAACCCCTTAAGGACCAGATGACATGCTATGACCGTCACGGTCCTTATACCCTTAAGGACCAGTGATGGTCATAGCACGTCACATATTTTTTACTTACAGAGCTCTACTGGGAGCACTGTAATTAAAAACGGAGCCTAAAATTGACTGCTCCAAGACTGGAGAGATCTCTCTTAGGCCTCAAAGTGGCGTGCTGGTACGCGTAACAGGTCATGCGTCGGCAAGGATCAACGCGGTCCTTAAGGGAAGGTAACTTCCCTGGACCACTGGTCCTTACATTTGTTAGGGGACTATGCACCCAAAAAATTTTTAGGCATTAAAGTGGGTCCCTTAACTCATGTTTCTGCCTAACACATGGAATTTAATGGGAATATTGGAATTGTTTTAAAGGGTTCCAATGGGCACTAGTTTTAGTTCCCAACTTTTTTTTTCATCAGGTATTTTTTCATAGCCCAGGTAACTGAATGGCTTACTGTGTTTGAAAAAATTCCATCGGGTGTTTTGTTGGCTGACGGGGCCAACTGAATTGAGGCCTTAATGTGTTACAGTTTAGCTAGTCAGTTAGGTGTGCTTTGAGGCCACCCACAGTGCCAGGACCGGATTTACATCTCAGGAGCCTGTAAGCAAAGAAATCTGAAACCACCCCCCATTTGCCATCTCCACTGGACACTCCACAATTCTCCAAATCTCCACATTACCCCCCATATCCATTTAGCCCTCACATTGCCCCACATTAGCTCCATATTGCCATCAGCTCCAGCTTGCCCTCACATTACCCCCATCAGCTCCAGCTTGCCTCCACATTGCCCACATCATCTTCACATTGCCCCCATTTTGCCTCCCGCATATGTTTCCTACCTCCCTGGTGGTTCAGCGGCAGATGTCTGTGCCTCCTTCTTTAGGAATGCAGAGCACTGGGAGATGATGTAATCTCCCAGTGCTCTGCATTAGAGTCGACGAGGGAGCAACAACAGCTACAGGTCTGTGCCTTCTATCTGAACCGAAGAAGGCACGGACCTTACCATGTGGTGGGCGGGTTGTTACTCTCGCTGTGAACAAAAATATATATATTTTTTTTTTTTTTTACTACAAAGATGCCTACTCTGCCTTACAGCAAATCCGGCCCTGCACAGTGTAAATTATGTGCTGCCATTTATAATAATGAACAAGCTATGTTGCATGGCATGATCACTTTCTGTGAGCCTCAGGGAATGAGACATGCTGTGTGCTTCAGAGTGGGAAGGCTGTGTGCTACATGCCATTGATAATGTTGGGGCTTATGCACAGAGGAGCAATTCTGGAGCACAATAACTCTACCATAGCAGATAAATAAAACTTCCAATTGATTTAACTTGGGTTTTTAACCTCTTGAATGTTAGAGAGTTCACCAGTGCATTGTGAATCAATGTCTTGGTGACCTCTCTAGCACTCATGAGGATAAAGGGACTCTGTCACCCAAAGAAAATTTGGAGATCTGCTCCACAGGCTCTTCCTGTTTTGGCACTATAATAACTGCCCACTCATTGGCACTGAACCGTTTCCATGCAAAGGGAGGTAGGTAATAAATTGCTGAGCAATGTCAAAGGGTGGAAGAGGTAATGCAGGGCTATCACAGAACTTACCAGTATGGCATGTCTTAACCCTTTGAGCACCAAAGGGACAGGCATAGCATTGCAAAGCAATGCATTGCCTACCCCTCTGACACCCAAAGGATTAATTAGCACGATCTGTAAATCTAAACAAATTAAACATGTTTTCTAAATAAAAAAAAAAGCTAATACCACATGGAGGGGAATTTTTTAGGCATTGTTTTTAGGTGACTTTATGGCTCCATTTAAAGGAGCAGTACACTTTTTTTATGAAAATATATATTGTAGAGATTTTCCTATTGAGTAAAATAAGGGTACTCCCACTGCTGAGAGATTTATATTTCCAGAGTTATTACAGTTTAAACCCATTTTTATTTACATTAGCAGTGCCCTCTAGTGGTCAAATTCTAATTATATTTCCTGTTAGATTCTAATGGAGAGGAAAGTCAGAAAAGTCAGAGACATACAGTTCTCCATAGAATGTGACAGAAACTGCCTGTCACTTCCTGTCAGTTAGAACCATCAGGAAGTAAACACAGTAAATTCACTTCCTGATTATTTAAACTGCTATAATTTTTGAATAAAACATTTGACAGCGATGGGATTGACCTTGTTTTATTCAGCAGGAAAATATCTATAAAATGTGTGTTTTCATAAAAAAAAGTTTACTGCTCCTTTAAATCAATGGTCAATTTTTTTCTTCCTTAGGGTGATGTTGCTCCTCTTTTCTATTGTGCATATGGCCTGTTTTCTGCTGCTGTGGGAGAATGTTGTGTGCTATAACAAGTCTGGTTGCTGTATGTTGTAGGAAATAGGGCTGATCTGTGCTCAGTGTTATGCTAACCAAGAATCTGTTTTTTTTTTGTCTCTTTGGAAGGAGAATGCCATTCTTGACTGACCACAAGGTTTACATTTTGTCATATTAATATAAGAGGAAATATTACCTGGCAATAACAAACAGCACACAGCTCACACCCAAGTAGGCAAGGAGAATGTACATCCAAATGTCCGGTGACAGTGGGTTCAGGAAAGAGAAAACACTTGGGCTTGTGCCATTGGACTTCCGATACAGGATGCTGATCCCCAAGGTCATGTACGGCTTAGAGAAATCGATGACTTTCTCACGGATGTGGGTGATGGTAAGTGGTGCCACAGCAAGGTCAGCTTTCTGAAAGGATACAGGCAGTGTGAATGTCACCATATCACTAAAGTATCTTACAAAGGCCAAATCATTTTTATTATTTCTAAGTGGACAATAATTCATGGTGATATTGTACACAATTAACTGCAACAGTATAATGTAACAAAGCAACACATCATGTTCAGATAACAGCTGCTGGTATCTATAAAAAAAAATGAGTTAACCATCCCATCTGGAATTCATAGTTTCAGAATCCTGAAGCAACTGCTGTAACCAATTCTATGGGGATATACGTTTTTTCATCTTTTACCTGCAGGGGATGCAGATACATTAGATACAATATGGGCATTTGGAACCTTATGATAAAAAGCAAAAGATGAGCAGTTCTGGAGAATATCAGCTACACTTTAGGGGACAAATAACAATTTTCTAAATGCCATTGGGTTTTTTGTGCTTTTAACCCATCGAACGCTAGAGAGGTCTCCAACACAATGTGAGGCAATGCAATGATGGCTGCTCTAGTTTCCAAAGGGTTAAAGGGATTGTAAAGTCCCGAAAAAAAGTTTAGCCAAAATGAAAGGTAGAATTAAAAAATACGCAATGCCCTGATTCCTATCTCTCAAACCTTTATGGTTTAAGAGATAAGAAAATAAAGTCTTCTGCTCCCTTCCCATGCGTCAACTGTATAGCGGGCGGCATGAGATCCTTCTTCTGAGACCAGATGGCGGCTCTTCAGGAGCGCTGTCATTGAGATATCTAACTATGAATACTTCATCAGAATGGTCTACAACGTGTGCATGGTTTGCAAGCACATGTTGTAGACCATTCCTATGAAGTATTTATAGTTAGATATCCCGATGACAGCGCTCCTGAAGAGCTGTGTCTAGTCGCCCAACCAGATGCTGCCTCTGACAGCTTTACAGCTCGTCAGGCAGAAAGGGGAGGGGGCAGAGGACTTTATTTTCTAATATCTCTCAAACCATAAAGGTTTGAGAGATAGAAATAAGGGCATTACTTATTTTTTTATTCTAACTTTCATTTTGGCTACACTTTTTAGGGACTTTACTATCCCTTTAAATGTCCCAGACAACAAATAAAAAAGTAAAATACAACATACAAGACAATGGAAGTCACTTATCAGGACTCTGGCTACATCTGTAAGTCAAGGGGATTTTTGTATCCCCCTTAGCCCTTGGTGCAGCCAGTTTGTTTCAAAACTGCTGATCTTTTTCTGTCTGATGTTCTTAGTCATTTTACATGTGGGCGAGCTCCATTGCCTAAGCCATTTAAAAAGTGTTGATGCATTTTACATTGCTTCAGAGTTATACTTGGTTAGTAAATGCCACATGTCCATTTAAAATAAGATGCTCACCCACATTTTTTCCTTATAGTGTTCATGGTATCGATGTCACATCATGACCACTTTTCAATGCTCCTGTTTTGACAGTGGTTTCATCCTTTTACATTTCAACACTTAGCTGAAGATGTCTTTAGCATCAAAAAAGTTATAAGGAGGACATTATAGATCTGGGATGAAGGAGATCACTTAAAGGAGTGGTACTCCCACTGTCAAATTGTCAGGAATTGAGTAACAGCATCATTCCTTTCTGAAAGCTCAGACTGGCTGGAAGTGACTCCACAGTTTCTACCTCAGCCTGTGTAGAACTGCTTATCAGTGACTCACCTCTCACATAAATAGAAACAGAATAAAAGTAAATAAATATCTAAAAAAAAAAAAAAAAAAAAAAAAGCAGTTTCAATTGTAATTTGTTGGGGTTCTTTTTTTTCTTTTCATAAAACGTTTACTGCTCTTTTAAGGTTACATGCACAAAGAAAGCAGAGTAATTCTGGGGCAAACCAACTGCTCTGTAACAAGAAATTAGACTGTTAGCTCTTTGGGGCAGGGATATCTTTCTTTCGTTTTCTTCTACTGTATTTGTATTGATTTCTTTAATACTACACTTGTGTTTATTCCCTGTATTATATACCTGTTATCCCCTTAACGATCACTGGTCTAAGGAAGTGGATTCCCTTTAAGGACCAATTTGACCTCAGTCGGAAAGCCAGCAAATGTGACAGATCATGTGTCAGCCTGCCAAAGAAGCTCTGTGAGCAAAAAACACATGATGTGCTAGGACCGTCACCAGCCCTTTAGGAAAGTTTTCCAGTGACAGTCCTAGCACATCACTGGTCTTTAACCCCTTAAGGACCCTTGACGTACCAGGACCGTCACGGTCCTTGAACTACTCAAGGACCGATGACGGTCATGGTACGTCACGTACTTTTTACTTACATCGCTCTACCGGGAGCGCTGTAAGTAAAAATAGGGCATGAAATAGACCGCTCCAAGATCGGAACGATCTCTTTCAAGCCCCATAGTGACGCGCCGATACACGTGACAGGTCACGTGTACCGGCGCGTCAAAGTGCCCCTATGCGGTCATTATGGGACAGAAATGTCCCGTGACCGCCGGTCCTTAAGGGGTTAAGCATGTCACTGGTCTTTTACGTAAAGTCCTGCTATGCAAAAAAAAT
This sequence comes from Rhinophrynus dorsalis, assembly GCA_037306005.1. Taxonomy (NCBI): domain Eukaryota; kingdom Metazoa; phylum Chordata; class Amphibia; order Anura; family Rhinophrynidae; genus Rhinophrynus; species Rhinophrynus dorsalis. Next base: position 223,828,918 of record CM074719.1, on the reverse strand, counting down.
GTAATTACATACACATGAATACATTGATGTAAATAGGGCTCTTTAACTGATCTCCAATGCATCATTCAAGGGGTTCAAAGTAGGGATGGGCAAAAATTTTCACCTCAAACTGAAATTGGTGAAAAATGGCACTTTCCGATTGGTGAAAATTTTCCTGCTAAAAGTGCAGATTTTCTGCTTTATTCGCCTAGCTCATTCCATTGAAATCAATGGGAACATAGAAGTTACACACAACATATGGCAAATATTATTTTATTTCACAAAGACACAGTATACAAGGGGCATGATGGTGCCTGTGTTGGTGGGGTGTGGGGAAAGAATCAGTTGAACAGGGGATGATTTTTTGGGGGGGTTTATTGGGATTGGGGGGCACTTAATAAAAAAGAAATCCTAAATAAAATATAATATAAAGGGGTCTGAGGAGGGTGCTTGTGTTGTTGAATGAATTAATCATTTGAACAGGGAATTTGTTTTGGGGGGTTCTTGACTTTTGTTGGGGGGACAGTTAATAATAAATCAATCAATAAAATAAAATAAGCCATTTGTATATAAAGTGATAGAGACAGGAACCCCCTGACATAAGCTGCCAGCGAGGTGGACTGATGCTTGACCTGATAGAGTATTTTGTAGAGGATGATTTGTTAGATTTGTTGTTAGAGGCCCAAGCCCTGAGGAAACATTGATTTGCAGGACTTAAGCTTATTAGAGGAACAAGGCCTGAAGAAGTATTGATTTATAGGACTTAAGTTTGTTTGGAACAAGCCCTAAGGAAACATTGATTTGTAGGACTTAGGCTTGTTAGAAACAAACTCCCCAAAATTGTTTATTTTATTGTAGGACTAGTTTTTTTATTTATTTATTTATTTATTTCAAAACACAAGCCCTGAGAAAAAAATAAAAATGCCTTACTGGCCTAATGCCAGCAGGTCATGTTGGCCAGTGGCCACTGTCAAATGTCCTCCTGAGTCCTGAATTGCAACCGCTGTTCATACTGCTGCTGATGAGTTGTTTAAGCAGCAGGATGATTAGGCAGCTGAAAGTGAATGGGATCAACAATAGCAATAACATGGAAGATGGATGATGAAGGTTCCACTTGCCACGACTGGCTCCAGTGATGCGCCTGAGTCAGTAGCAGCAGACTAAGTAGCCCCCCAGTATATGTGGAGAAAAGAAGAAGTTGGCCATTGAATCTTCTCCACCTGCCCCTCCTTCAAAATCATGGGTGCGTTATTATTAGAATATATTTTTTTTCACTTGAGAACAGGAACTGTGGCTCCCATCAGCAACTGCAATGTGCACAGTGTGTGTCTGGTAAATAACATCTGGGGGCACAACTTATCCAAACCCCATGACACCCAAAATCAAGTACTGCCGCTGTCACTGTACCCCTTTTCCAGACCCGCTAAGGACACATGACAACTTGCTGACAGTTTAATAGTAATGATGAACCCTCCCTGCCAGAATCCTAGCATATTCTGTGGGATGGAATCTCTTCAGATGCCACCTGATGACCTGGTATCGATTCTCCTCTACCACACTGGCGTGTGTGGTCAGTGCACCACACAGTCTGCAATGAGTAGAGATGAACTGCCATATCCTAACATTAATAAAGTGGCTATCATTTGGCAGGGGAGGTAACGATGAATGAGGGGGATTGGCAGGAGATGTACTTGTTACCCTAGAGGTACACCTTTTTTTTTGTAATGTTTGTTTGTCCTACTGTTTTTAATTGTATACACAAAGCCTATTTCTATGACGTGTTTCCTTATAACATCTGATTAGCCCATTTTTCAAATTATCAAAAAAATATTTTAATTGAAAAAATGTTTTATTTTTTGTCTAATTTAGATAGGGTATATAGGTGTAATAGAGTAGGTACTTGCCAGATTTGAGGTACCTTGGCGAGGTTGGTGAGCTTAACATCTCATGGCCATTGGATGGACAAAATCCTCATATTTATTAATATAGTTATTATAAATGCACTAGACAGGGCACATGTATATATTCTGGTTTGGAGGAGCGCAGGGTCATTTTTTCGTTTTGCTTGTGCACTTTGGGATGAAACCCAAGGTTTTGCGGGTTCTGGGGAGCCCTCTTGTCTCTTGCTGCTATCCAGATGCCAGTCCTTAATTAGCACTTTTGGAATAATTTTTTCATGTATATATTATAAGAGTTAGTGCTATGAGCTTTTTTTCCCTTATTTACCCTAGAGGAAGAAGGTGATGTTGATGGCGAGCTAGTTATTTCACTCGTCATGGAACTTTCAGTGTCTGTCTGGGTTTCTTTATTCTTCCTCCTCCTCTTTGATCTCCACCTCGCCTCTTGGTGCCTTTCTGGAGAGTCAGGGGGTACAGTAACAGCGGTGCTAGATTTCTGTAATGGGTGTTTGGCATTAACATGTTTGACATATACGTGTCATGGTGTCTGTGTTTCATGTGTGTTATCAGGGCGGTTGTGCCAAGGTGTGTTCCCTCCTCTCCCTTTTTTACTAACTTGTCACAAATTTTGCACTGTACAGTTGTTGATGATGATGACTGCACTGTGCCTGCCGGAAGAGAATAATAGTCCCACACCAATGACTTCTGGGGGGAGGGACAGGGAACAGGTGGAGAAGAATGTCCTCTTTATTTTTGTCCTCCACATTCCCCTTCACTTTCTGTGGCAGTGGATAATGTTGCTGCTACTGTATCACGGTGCCCGTGATTCTCTGTTGACATTCTTACTTCCGGGTTTGTGTTTGGCTGTCTCTTATTGGTGCTAGCTGGCTAGCCCCTCCCAGGGCTAGCCTTTATATACGCCCTCCTGTCATTAGGCTGGTGCCCTTTCATGGTGTTCCTGACCTTACGTTATTCTGTGCTCTTGTTCCGTGTTTGATCTGGTTTTCATCTGACCTTGTTCCTGTTCTGCTCCTGTGTACCGATCCAGGCTTTGGCTGACTACCGCTCTCTGTGTACCGATCCAGGCTTTGGCTGACTACCACCCTCAGTGTACTGATTCAGGCTTTGGCTGACTACCGCTCTCTGTGTACCGATCCAGGCTTTGGCTGACTACCACCCTTTGTGTACCGATTCAGGCTTTGGCTGACTACCGCTCTCTGTGTACCGATCCAGGCTGTGGATGACTTCCGCTCTCTGATACTGATCCAGGCATTGACTGACTTACGCTATTTGTGCTTCCCTCGCTATTATTGTAAGTCCTCTCAGATTTGTTGCCTATGGTTGCGCCTCGCTCTGCCTGTGTATCAGTGTGGCCTCCGTTATGTACATCCAGTCTGTACTATCCGGTCACTAGCGGTTACCGTTATTCTCTGTGGCCTCCGTTATGTACACCCAGTCAGTGCTATACAGTCACTAAGGGGTTACCATTGCCAATCCACTATACGCCCAGCCTGTGATTCTCTGTGGTCGCTGTTACGTACACCCAGTCAGTGCTATCCAGTCACTAAGCGGTTACCATTGCCAACTCACTATATGCTTAGCCTGTGATTCTCTGTGACCTCCGTTACGTACACCCAGTCTGTGCTATCAGGTCACTAGTGGTTACGTTGCCAGCACACCCGGTAGAGCCTCCTCAGTTCCTTGTTGCACCAGATATCAGGCTGCCTTACCGGTATTCGGTAAGGCCGGTAGAGCCTCCTCAGTTCCTTGTTGCACCAGATATCAGGCTGCCTTACCCGGTATTCGGTAAGGAAGGTAGAGTCTCCTCAGTTCCTTGTTGCACCAGATATCAGGCTGCTTTACCCGGTATTCGGTAAGGAAGGTAGAGTCTCCTCAGTTCCTTGTTGAACCAGATATCAGGCTGCCTTACCTAGTATTCGGTAAGGCCGGTAGAGCCTCCTAAGTTCCTTGTGGTATCAGATATCAGGCTGCCTTACCCGGTATTCGGTAAGGCCGGTAAAGCCTCTTTATTTTACTGCTATTTGTATGCCCTGTCCTGTGTCAAACTTTCTTACTGCTTTTGTAAAGTTTGGACCCGTGAGGGGCCTTGTTGCGCTTTATATTGTCTAATAAAGCTTTTTATCCTACCCAGTTGTGTGAGTGTTCAATAAAACCGTGACATACTGCCTCAGATTTAGCACTGCAACTAGGATCAGGAGGAGTATTGCTACTGCTGGCAAGTGGATCCTGCCCTAGTCCCGCATCACTTGCTGACCCCATTCCCACTGTGTCCACGGTGGTCTGTGGCACACTAGCCTGCTCCTCAGCACCCTGCTTCCCAATTCATCTAAGCAGCAGCAGAGATTAGAGCAGTTGCATTTCCACAAATTCCAAAAGCTGACTGTTAGTGGTAGTGGTGATGCCCATCCTCATCCCTGTCTCCCATTCCTTCTCAGTTTCTGATAAAAAGGCCATCAATGTCTCTTCCACCCCAGCTTCCCCAACACCACCACCACCACTAGTCCCTGCATGGAGGAGGTGATGAGCAATGTGACAGAGGGTCCCCTGCTGTCACACGTAGCATAATTTTCTCCTTCCCCCACCTGAGTACTACAAGAAACACTAGAAGCAGGCAAAGTATTGGTGGCAGCAGGGTCAGCACTGGCTGCAGGTTCAGCACTAGCAGCAGATTCAGCACTGGCAGCAGGTTCAGCACTGGCAGCAGGTTTAGCACTGGCGGCAAGTACAGCACTAGTGGCAGCAGGGGCAGCAAGTCTGGCAGCAGGTATAACACTAGTGTCTGAAAGTACAGCAATGGTGCACTGGCCGCAGGGGCAGCATGTCTTGCAGCAGGCACAGGCAGCTGACCTGTCCTGCTCTCACTAGTACTGCCCTTTTCTCCCTCCCTTCCCATTCCCTTTTTTTCCCTCCCTTCCCATTCCCTTTTCTCCCTCTTTACCCATTGAATTCCCCAAGATCCCTTGGGGTGATTTAGAGGGGTTGGAAAGCATTGGTTCAGTACTGCTAGTCACTTCCTCCTCTTCCTCAGACTCAGTGGACACATAAGGGTCCTTCACTCTGAACTTCTCCTTCCTCACTTTTTGCTAAAAATCACAAGAGAACAGCAAAGTACATCTATCTCACTCTGTAGCTGCTTCTACTGTGTCTGCCTTCAGTGAAAATGTAAATCAATGGGCGGAAACTTTCTAGCCATTGAAAAAATGGTGACAAATTTTGACTAATGGGCGAAAACACAGAGACAGTTTTTCGCCCATCCCTAGTTAAAAGTCCCTTTTAGTTAAATGGAAGTGCTCATTTCTTCCCTGTGGTGCAGTTGATTCGCCACAGAATTGCTCTACATTTGTCATTGTGCACGTGCACCTTAATTCCTTGTGGAAAACAGTTGAGGTTTTACACATATTAATTCATTAGTACAGACAAATCAATCAAAATATACTTCATGAAACCGAAGTTAAAGAGATAGTAATACTTAAAAAGTTAAAAAATATATGTTGTAGTGTTTATCCCCCTGAGTAAAACAAGGGTACTCCCACTGCTGAAAGGTGTTTTATTTAAAAGCTGTAACAGCTCAAACTTGATATTTTTAATGTGCAGTATCACAGTCACTTTAAATTATACAGTGGCACTGTTGCTACACCAGCCTGAGGAGATTTATGGTCAACTGACCAGAGCTGTTCAAAGGATGATGTAGCAGCAGTGCCACTGTAAACTTTCAGGCCACTGAGATTCTGCACCTAAGATAAATTAAAAATTTGAGGAGTAATAACTTTTGAATAAAACATCTTTCTGCAGAGTACCCTTGTTTTACTCAGGGGGGATATATATACAATATATATTGTTTTACATATTAACCACTTCCCGACAATGGACGTAAATGTACATCCCGCAGAGACTGTCACTTAGTGACAGAGGAAGTACATGTACGTCCAGGAAGTCATTGTAACTAATGGGGGCAAAACGTTCGGCGGGCGTTAAAGGGATAGTAATGTTTCCTAATAAAAGCAGCTCTAATTAATCATCACAGTATTTGGACTTTGGAGAGTGTTATTTCAATTCTGTCAGAGTTGTAGTTCAACAGTAATTCAATGACAAAGTATCCCCCTCCCGCCCCTTTTACTGATGTAACACTGTTCATCCAGATCCGAAGGGAGGTGCCCATGTAGACTGCAGAGAGGGACAATCTTCAATTAAGATAAGGGAAAAACCTGAAAAACTTGTCGAGGGGGCAGGGCTTTCATTGTTCTCATAGGAAGAAGATTGTCCCCTTCTGTTATCTGTCTGGTCTATGGACTGGATTCCACATCTGAGAAAAGATGGCTTACACTAGGTAAAAGGGGCGGGAGGGGAAACTTTGCTTGTGAATATCTCTCAAACCATAAACGTTTGAGAGATAAGACTTATATCGTTCTTCATGTTTTTTAATGCCTATAAAATAAAATAAAGATAAAACGAAGTATTACTATCCCTTTAAGTGTTGGCTGCATGCGTGCTCGGACGGTCACTAAGGGGTTAAGTATTACTATCAGTGGTGGGCAAAGTAAGCTCTTCTAGCTTCTGCCAGACTACATCTCTTATCATTATTCACCAGCCAGTGGTTGGCGGGAAACAATGGAAGTTGTAATCTTCCAGAAGCTCAAAGTACCTCATGTTGCCCATCCCTGACTTAATCCTCAATATAGCTGCTTACAGCTTGGAAATGGAGAACTCAAGTTTATAACCCAGAATATGTAAATAATTCTCTGAAATTAGCAACAGACTACCATTATCCTCCACTTCTGTTGTTGATCCATGTCATTGGGTGCTGTTTACTTTCTTTTGTTTTTTTTTTGTTTGTTTTTATCTATTTGGAGGGACTAACCTTAAATAATAGAATAATAGGTTGGGGGTCTAGTATATTGACACCATATTAGACACTTGGGCTGGATGCAAACACAACCAGTTGGACAGCTTCGCTCCATAGAACAGTGGTTCTCAGTGTTTTTGGGACTGCATTAACATTACATAAGTTATTTTGCAAGTACATAATGAAAGTCACAAATGCTTAAAGTGGATATGTCACCTATGCACAACATTCTCTAAATAGTTAGTGATGCATCCAATAGCATTAAAATGTTATTATTATTTCTTTTCAAGCTTCCGTTTGGTTTAAATATGGCTTATAAAAGTCTGGGCTGCAGCCACTTCTGTACTGACTGCAGCCCAACTCTCTGCCTCTGCTCTCCTCCTACCTCCGATGACGGAGGCTTCTGTCTGTAAGCTGGAGCGGTCTTATTGGCTAGATAGTGATCTCTGCCAATGAGACCACTCCAGTTTACTGACAGAAGCCTCTGTCATTGGAGGAGGGAGGGGAGAAGAGGCAGAGCTCTGTAACCGCAGAGAACTGCAGTCACCCGGTAGTGGCTGCAGCAGATACTTTTGTAAGTCACATTTAAACCAAACGGAAGCTTAAAATAAAATAATAATAATGTTTTAATGCTATTGGATGTGTCACCTAACTATTTAGAGGATGTTGTGCATAGGTGATACATCCACTTTAAATCAAATGCATTAAAAAGGACAAAAATAAGCATGCTCTTATAAACAAGTTCCATAAATAAACATTTCTAACTCAACTGACAATTTTTTTTGAAATAATTGAGTGTCCGAAGCACACCAAAGTGCCATGCCACCCTGGTTGAGAGTCACTGCCATAGAATAGGTAAACCTGCCTTTGATACCAGAATTGCATCCAGTCCTCTATGTTGCAGTTGACTTGCTCCCAAAATTCCAATTAATATCATTTTAAATCCTTGAATGATGTTTCTTCACATTCAAAGGCTTAAAAGCCCAAATTAAATGTGTGTTCTCTGTGGTGCAATTGGTATGCCCCCCATTTACTCAACTTTTGTCTATATGCAAATGGCCTAGTTAGTGTAAAGTAGACTTGTGCACGGGCAAAATTTTCGGTAAAATTCGAATTCGGACAAATTTTTTTTTCTAATTCGGATGATCCTAATTTCGGACCGGGCCTATTTGATTCGGACGAAATTCTGATCCATTCCGAATTATTCGGCCGAATTTAACATGGGTAAAATTATAGCAGTGCGCCTCTGTGAACACTGCTATCATTCTTTGCAGACAGGGTGTGCATTTAGAAAAAGATCCATCCCAAAAACGGACATTGTCGTACATTGCTAGTCTGTGCATGTCACCTCTACTCCAGCATGGGATGCCAGTCACAATGCAAACGTCGAACATCGAGAACCCATGCCTGTCATTCAATTTAGCATATGTTCGAACATCGAAACCCCATGCCTGTCCTTCAATATAGCATATGTTCGAACATCGAAACCCCATGCCTGTCCTTCAATATAGCATATGCTCGAACATCGAAAACCCATGCTTGTCACATCCTACTCAACATAAGTGGTCGACTCGAACATGGACAAACTACATGTCACATTCTATGTTAGTACATGGGTAAAGATTAAGGTTTCATTTTCTGGTACCAGCCTCCTACCCTACTGTCCCTCTTTAGTACCCAAATTCCTCTCTCTCGTTTTCCTATCCTGATTTCCCCTCATATCAGATAACTCTATGTGTATATACATTGTAGTGTTTCATACTACATCAAGAATAAACATCAATGATTGTAATGTGATAAATGTAATGTGTTAAAAAGAAAAATTGAGACATTCTGTTGTGAACAAACTGCAACACAGGAGAGAAATAAAAAAAAATGTTTGACATCTATACTGAAGAGGGGTCCACAGCATTGTCTTAGTATAGCAATATCACCGTTTTCTGTGAGTGTGCAATACAGGGCTCTACGGTAATTGCTGGGCATTTCCCAACGTCATAATCAGGGGATGATGGGAGTTGTATTCTAACTACTGTTAGGAAACACATAAGTGATGCACATTCATCTCCCACCTAGAAATTATTTACACACGAGGCAACTCCCCCAAGTAATACCTAGACCCTTTCCAAGTGAAAGGACTTCCAGAAAGGCTTCCGATCTCTTAGTGACTCACCTGTTATTGCCAGTCAGCGGGACCCGGAGAGTAGGAGGGGGTGATGCTATGGCTGCAGATTAAGTCTGGCACGGTGCTCTTAGTTGGTCACTCGTCACAATGTTTAAGCTCAGCCCGGCCAGCACCTTCTGGGTGGAGACACCTCACAGCAATCCTGTTCAGGACACATCATGCACTGTTGTGCACTCATACTAGGGATCCCAAATGTTTAGACTCATTTCGTACAGGGAGCACCGTCCTGTATTTGTAAAACCTCTCTAGCAAATCTGGGACGGTAGACCTATTTACTCAAGTCTTGACTTTAGGTGGGCGATAAACAATACAAAATAGGCATAATGTTTGACTATCACATAATTCACGTCACTGAAGCAGCCAGCAGGCATCGCCACTGAGTGAGCATAGGGCTGCTCGGCTGCTGACAGTCACACTGATGGGACACCCTGCAACACAGAACTGGCGGAAGAGCACAAAATAAACATGCTATGGGACGGCTAATTGCCGCCCCTGTCAAAGTGCTGCCTGGGTCCATGGACCCACTGGGACCCATGTAAGGGCCGGCCCTGTATTCGAACAAATACCTAATATTTTTTTATATTTTGCACAGGAACAAATATTACTTGCTCTTGCAGTGGCAATAACTGGAACTAATGCTGGCTGCCTACCTATGCCTAGCCTAATGCTACCTGCCTGCCTACACAACAACTGTACATTCTCTAATCTATTCTCTCTCTGAGCTCCAACAACGCAATGAGGAAATGCAGGCTGTCTGTCTGTGTGACTGTGTCATTAGTCCAACCCCCATCATGAAACGAAGAAGGCTATTCGAATACAGACAAAAGAGGGAAGTAGTGCATGAAACGGAGAATGGAATTGGACTAGAGACATGGAGGGAAAATTATGGAGGGAAATTAATTGAGCGCGCACAGGAAGTACAAAAAAGTCCTTGTCAAAAGTAGTCAAAACTTTTGGAAATGTGTCGATTGCCGAAACTTCCGAAAGTTTAGACAAATTTCGGACCTGGGTTGTTCGGAGTCTGATCATTTTTTCCGAATGACCCTTGAGTTTCGGATTGGCCGAATGTCTCAGAATGAATTCGCACATGTCTAGTGTAAAGCAGACTTTCCACATGGAGAGATACCAGTGGCGTAACTACAGGGGTTGCAGGGGACGCACTTACGACCGGGCCCATGCACTCCAGGTTCCCAGCCACCCCCTGCAACCCTTCCACCTGGCTCCTGCAATCTCCCTCCGGCGCTCTAGTAGTGCAGAGTGCTGGGAGATGACATTATCTCCCAGTGCCCTGCATTACTTAAGAGGACTGCGCGGGAGCTCCAGGTAGGAGGCGGGAGATGGGGACATTGTGGAGCATGAGGGGCATTGTGTGTGTGGGGGGATCAATGTTGTTAAGGGAGGCCAATGTGGGGGGGCGCCCGTGGCACTTCTTGCACCAGGGCCCGGAAGCTTCTAGTTACACCTCTGAGAGATATGCACTGATCTATAGAAACAATGAGGATAATATACAAAGAATGACTGGAGGGTTAATAGGGCAAACCAAATGAATTGCACTATAAGGAATGAATGAATGTACTCATTGACTTAAACAGGGTTTTTAACCCATTGAATGCTAGAGCCATCTCCAATTTATTGCTTCGTAACTTGTTAGAGATCTCTTTAACATTCAAGGATTGAAAAACTTGCTTTAAATCAATGGGAATTTTAGACATTTTTATATGTCCCCTATGGTGCAATTGGTTTGCTCCATAATTGCACCTGCTTCCTAAATACAGCTCTAGACCCCCTTAAGTATAAAAGCACAGCAAGCCTCCATAGCTCCAAATACCACAGCCCTATATAGGATCATGCTATTATACTAAGAGCACAGATGTGGGAGGAAGAACAGAGACATAAAAGCAGTTTAAAACTGAAAATGGAGGAATTTGAGCTATTAATTAAATGTACTGATGGGTTTTAAATTAGAACAACGTGATGTTTATCTGGCATTTTGACTTTGCTGCATTTGCCAAACAAAATAAGTAATTACCCTGGCAACTGTTATATTACCCTGGATGCAATATCACAATGAAATATAGCATGTCGCTACAATGAGATGCATGCAAACACATTAATTGTTACGTGACCTAAATTTGGGAAACACTGCTTTCATTACATTTAGAATCCTTAACAGGAACATTTGTTTTACTGCTTGTTTTAAGTTTTTATGGCTCCTCAGTTAAAAGCCAATTTTGTCTTTTTTTTTTTTTTACTGTGCAGTTACTAGGAATCAGAAGCAGTGTTAGATGGATTTGACTTCACAAAGCCTGTGAGTGGAAGGGAATGGAAAAAAGGGTTTGTGACAAAGAAAAGAGAATACTATGGATGGTATGTTGCAGTGATGGACAACCACTGACACTCTAGCTGTGGGGAACTACAAGTCCCATAATCCCCTGCCAGCCAATGGATGGCTGGGAATAATGGTAGTTGAAAGGTTAACTTCCACTGACATTCATTTATTAATTGTGCCTTATTTTAAATTGCCTATAAGCAGAATTGATGTAGGTACTAGGGCTCATGTCCCAGTTGCCATGCTTAAAGGGATAGTAACCTTTTATTTTGTCTGAACATATTATGCAAGTGTATAAGATGCAACATAAATCATTATTGACTATACTTTTTAGGTTTTACATCTTCACCTATTTTTTTTTGTTTACACTTTTTATATCCCTGACTGTAAGCTTCATGTATCTCTGTTTCCATAGTTTTCTGGTCAGTCAATATTAAAAATAGGACAGTGATACATGCAACACTATCGCTGAAGCGGTCTGTGCTCTGTATTCTCTCTCTTTCATATTGTATATATTGTATATTTTTTATATTGTGTCAGTTTATCTTATTTGATAGTCAGGGCCACTTCTAGACAGCCTTCAGAGTAGAGAGATTAGCAGCAGTGGTCGCCATTCCCTGAAATAGTAGTGTTTGATAGGTGAATGAGGTGCAGTTTTTGAAGCAGATATCTTGGCTCATCCTGCAAACAATCCACTCAAGATTGACACAGTTTGATAAAGGAGAGTTCATATTTTCCAATTATATCAAGAAGGTGGGGGTTTGTGAAGAGTGAGCAAAGATACCCTTGCCATATTCCAGTGTCCTCCGGTAGTCACAAAACCACACATACACTCTCTGACACCTCTGCCTTGTTCTATTATTCCATTGGTTGTCACGGAACCCCTCATACACTGTCAGTCACCCAAAATTTCTTCCATTGTCCATTGGTAGCCATAGAACCTCATATACTCTGCCTGCTTCCAGCCTTGTCCACTTTCCACCAGTAATCACAAAATGACCAAGCCTTGTTCCACTGTCTACTGAACCACACAACACTTTCTGACATCCAAGCCTTGTTCCATTGCCCAATTGTAGTCACAGAACCACATATACATATATATACTTTGTCTCTCATGTAATCCTGCAATATCATTCATGTTTTGTGTGATGATGCAATATTTTGATTGTTAAATGTAGCGATATAAAGCTCTGTTGGTCTGGTGTAAAACTCTGCCTATCTCCTCTAATTTTGTGTTTCTCTACTGGTCTGTTATAATGTTGCAAATATCTATGGGTCTCTCGAATGTTTGATACATATGTACTTCACGTCCAGTGTAATGTTGCTTGGGCACTGAAGATAATTTCATCCTCTGGATGAAACAAAAATAAAAAACAAAAGGGGTTGGTACACATTTTAGAGTTTTGCATAGGAACCTACATTGCCTAGAAATTGCCCTGTTCATAGTTCCTGAATGAAAGCTCTCTGGATACAGATCCATAGAGCTCAATGTCAGTAACATAAAAGTGGAAAAAAATGATGCTGAAAAAAAAATAATAATAAAAAGTAAAGGCAATTTGACTTCATATATTAAAGCGGAACTACCATGTCACAAAATGTTTAGCTTAACTAAGTCCCCTTCTGGCGATTAGCTGCTTAGTAGCGCTAGTCACCAGAATTATTACCTGATTTAATAGATATATGCTTTATTCCCCCACTGTCAGTAGCACAGAGCATGGACATCTTGCCAGAATGACGTCCGCGTGCCTGTGCTGTCAGTCCCAGCCGGGTCTAGGAGGCGTTGTTAAGAGCCGGCCGGATCCGGCTGGGACTGACAGTGCAGGGACGGCTGGGACGTAATTCTGGCAAGATGTCCGCGCTCCGTGCTACTGACAGCTGGGGAATAAAGAATATATCTATTAAATCAGGTAATAATTCTGGCGACTAGCGCTACTAAGCAGCTAGTCACCAGAAGGGGACTTAATTAAGCTAAACATTTTGTGACATGGTAGTTCCGCTTTAAGTACTTACATTATTTCTCAGTTTTCAGTATTTACTTCATCTTTGAGGACATTTCCTTGAGAGAAGATTGGAATAATGATCTTTGGAGATTTCTACATTATAGCTGCAGACAAATTGGAGGCCAGGAACAAATGTGAGTTTCCAACTGAATCTGTGAAAAGGTATACGTCATTGGAACAATGGGGAGCTTTAGCTGGGGTTTGTTATAGCTGGGGGTGGTTTAGCTGGTAACTCCTTTTCAAAGTATGGTACACCTTTTTCTAAGAATTTTGAGAGTTGTACACAAGTCTTGCATTTGTATCTAATGTACATACTTTAGATTCATCTTTTTCTTTTTTAGATATGTGCTCACTGTGCCTAAAATCCTGTTTCTTCCTCCATCTTCTGTTTTAACCCTTTTTTTTTGGTATGTATTCACTGAACCTAAAATTCTATTTCTATCTCCATCTTCTGTTTTAACCCTTTGTGGTAAGTACTTACTGCATCTAAGATCCCTTTTCTCCTGCCATCTTCTGTTTTAATCTTTTGTGGTATATATTTGCTGCCTCCCCCACTTGTTTCATGTGTCTCACTATGTCTGTTTAACCCCTTCGCGTCCGGTGACATACCAGGACCGTCACGCTGGTCTGGCACTTAAGGACCAGTGACAGTCCTGGTACGTCACATACTTTTACTCACCACACTCCTGCAGGAGTGCGGTGAGTAATATCGGGGACTGAAGTTGATAGCTCCAAGACCGGAGTGATCTCTTTCAGTCCCTCGTTCGACGTGCCGGCACACGAGATCAGTCACGTGGGATGGCACGTCGAGCTCGCCTACCTGGTCCTTAAAGGACCAGACACCCCGGGACCGCTGGTCCTTAAGGGGTTAATATCAGATATTTTATGGTGTCACACTCAGGGTACTCCCTATGCAAACTAATTTGTAATTGGTCTCATCCAGTTAATGAACTCTGGAAGAAATTCCTAGTTTGTTTAAATTTAGACACAAACAAGGGAGCTTTAGCTGGGGTTTGCTACATGACACTATGATCATAGATCATGTATTTGTAAAAAAAAAAAAAAGCAAGTGCCATGGTCTTCTAGAGCACCCCACCCCAGACTGCATGGTATATAAGGGGTTGCCATATTACTAGTGATGAGCGAGCGTGCTCGGCCGATGCTCGGATCGGCTCGAGCATCGCTCTGCTCGGCACATGGCGGTACTCGTCGAGTACCGCCATGTACTCTCCCGCCATGTTCGGGTGGCGGGGATCTGTGCCGGAAGAGGCACAGATCCGAAGACGCTCCGCTGGACCACCAGGGACTGGAGGTACGGGGGCATTGCGGAGATGAAGGGGGCATTGCGGAGATGAAGGGGGACATTGTGGAAGAGGGGCATAGACTCTATGCCCCTCTTCCACAATGTCCCCCTTCATCTCCGCTATGCCCGTCTTCCACAATGTCCCCCTTCATCTCCGCTATGCCCCTCTTCCACAATGTGCCCCTTCATCTCCGCTATGCCCCTCTTCCACAATGTCCCCCTTCATCTCCTCTATGCCATAGAGGAGATGAAGGGGGACATTGTGGAAGAGGGGCATAGCGGAGATGAAGGGGCACATTGTGGAAGAGGGGCATAGCGGAGATGAAGGGGCACATTGTGGAAGAGGGGCATAGCGGAGATGAAGGGGGACATTGCGGAGCTGAAGGGGGCATTCGGAGATGAAGGGGGCATAGCGGAGATGAAGGGGGCATTGACCAGGCACCCTCCCCTCATCAGAGCAGGGGGTGCCTGGTGTCGCCCCATTCATTTCAATGGGGCTCGGGTGCTCGGCCGAGCACTCGAGCCTCAGGGGGTGCTCGGTCAGAGCACCCGAGCACCCGAGCATCCGGGTGCTCGCTCAACACTACATATTACTACTATTTGTTTTAACCCATACACTTTCAATACAGCTTTTTCTCTATCCTCACAATTATACACCTCATTTGCACATTACCATATTAATCCATCATGGACTTCTGCATACATGTGTGCTACCCTCTGAATGCTGGTAGAGAGTGGTAAAAACAAGCTCACACAGCCTCAGTTATCAAAGCATCCAAGGCAAACTTTCACTATATGCTCAACACAAGCAACTCACTAAATGTTTATGCATTTTATTACTTGCCCTTGCAAATTATGTATTTGCACTGCCCCTCAAACAGTAAGAAAAGTCAACTTCCCATTTTTTACTATCCAGAAAGCCCTATTCTCACAAAATCCTGGCTGCGATGTAAAAACTAGTGTGACAGTCACAGCACACTCAGTGTACAAGCGTGCTCAATCAGCTTTGCCCCTCCATAGGTTCTTGTCCTGGATACTCTGGATCAGGCAGACGGCAGGGAACAGATGTCAGCCATTCACCAGTAGAACTGCAAGGCAAGTGAAGTTAGCTCTTGCAGTGGCTGGGATAAGGATCACAAGCAAACTCCTCTTCTGGATTAGAATACAAAATAGAGCTAGAAGCAACATTGGCACACTTGACCAATCAAGGAATAGTCTACATTTCCAGACACTCTTAACAAGATAAGAATACAATTAGGACTTGGAACAGAGGTATCTGTTACAGCTTACCTTGTTTTCAGTGTCATCCGCAGGAGTGAGGCTTCAAGCATGCAGCAGGCCTCTGTTTTATGTGCCATGCTTCCTGTAGTCCCCTCCTACCTACTTCCTTTATTTGAGCTGCTCCTCCTACCTACTTCCTGAGGGGTTTAAAGGGCAGTCTGAGTCCTGACTCAGTTGCCCTTGCTTTGTTCATAGCAGTTCTATTACCTTGGGCTCTGTGTATGACCTGGCTAGTCTTCCATCCAACCTGGTGCTGACCTGTGGCTCTGTCTGACTATTCTTTTGTCTATCCCTATAGTGGACACCCAACCTAGTGCAGACCTGTGGCTCTGGCTGACTACTTGAAATGTGTATGACCTGGGTTGTCTCACTACCCCCTCTGGTGCTGACTTGTGGCTCAGTCTAACTATTCTTACATTTGTTCCTTGTACCTAGCAGACACCCAATCTAGTGAGAACCAGGGGCTCTGGTAGACTAGCTCCAATACTGACTGCAGGTGTGAGTCAGATATTGCGCCCTACTGATTGCCGGCGTGAGTCAGTACTCTCGCTTTGTCGGATCAAGATCCAGTGTTCCTGTTCCTTCTCCTGTTCCTGCTCCTGGTTCCTGCAGAGATTACCAGTGGCTGAGGCCTAGTCTCCAGCAGATTGGTCAAGCTTGGCAGCCTACTATTCCTGATAGCACTGCTCGCTGGCTTGTAACCCTCTGCTTGCTACTTGTGTATATAGTTTGCTCTACTTTTCTTAATATTAATAAATTTTGAATTTAACTATACAGTACTGACTCTTGAACGTTATTGGTAAACCATGACAGTATTACAGTTAACCAGTCAGGGGAGGTTATTTACTTGTCCACTTAGAATGCCTCTTTTCAAACCATGCTCCTAATGGAAGCATAGCAGGAATCAATCAACAATCCAACCATTCCTTTGTTGTTTCAGCAAAGCTGTTAGCTGAGTATACAGGGAAACACAGAAAATACACCAAGCTTAAACACCATACTCAGACATGGAGTATACTATAAGAAGGACATGTCAGCAAGCCACTGAGTGCTAGGTTTAACCATTATTTTCTCTGCACTTTGGTTCCCCACTGCCAAATCCCTTTACATGACTTACCATATAATACACCACACACACACAAACACACACTATTAAATTATACTACACAATATACAACAATGAGAAATATTTCAAATGTTATAATCCTAGAGGTGAACATCACCACACTGCCCTGTGCTGATTCCCCTGCAGGTGACCTAAATCACTCCATCTGATCACATCTATGTACACAGAATGCACAGCAAAATACAGTACAGAGGTAAATAACACAGAGAAACAAAAAACAGAGCGGACACTTAAAGTGGGCAACAATTTTTAGCAGTAGGGGAAACAAGGGTCTCACTTTCTGTTTCTCCACAACTAGATTACCCACATTCCCATTCAAGGATATACATTCTTTAGGAAAAGCAAGGAGGATGAATAATCATAGACACCCAATCCTCTATAAAGTTTGCTCTTTTCTCCTACTTACACAATGTTGGCAAAATTGTACTTCCCTCTGAAAAATGTGCTGACTTCTACTGATCACCTAATAACCTGACACAGTCCCTCTTTGATATAGCCCAACTCCTGAGTGAGACTGTAATTTAAAAAAAGTAAGCTGTTCATTCTTGGAGACTTTAATGTTAATTGACTGGACCACATTAATGACTGATTCTGTTCATTGTTTAAGATATTGAGCTTATCACTCACAAAAATAAAAAATAATCCAACAATACTCTGGATCCTTTCATCCTGCTCAAGCAAAATCCATGATCCAAGCATACTACTGGCTTCACAAAATAAAACCAATCAAATTATATAACAAAAAGGAATTGTGCTACAAACTATTCTTCGTACGTAAAACATAATAAAGAAAGATCTTCAAAGAGACTCACCATCACCAATATGGGAAAACGTTGCTGAGCCACTGAAGGTTCTCCAGTCCTGGATACAACAGTGAAAGAAGATATGTGGCGGCACTACAAAGCACACTGCAGGATACTAAAAGCTTCATAAAACCAAACTTTTATTCATGACATTAAAAGGTGAATGGAAGGATTACTACGGAGGTGGGACATGAATACAGCAACAAGACCACCAACATGGTTTTATACATTTCACGCTAGATCTAGTGCTTAATCACTGACATAAAAGAAACACTGACACAATAAACATTGTATTAAACATCAAAGGTAACTGGAATAATCTGTTGCTGAAATTGAAAGGGGAAGTCAGCCAATCCACTTGGTGGATAACAATGGTTAAATTCAAAGTGTTGGCTGAAGCCATAGCACAATAAATACCAAATACCAAATCTGTAAAACACACTGAAGAATAATTAAAAAAAACATAATACCCCTCTGCCTCCATCTACTCTACCTCTACTACAAAAACAAAAACGTAATTCTGCACAGGCCATTGCTCTGGTCCTGGACATACTTGAAAATAAGAGAAATCTCATGTCAAGCTTCTTGGTAAAAACACTTTCTGTATAGAAAAATAAACAAATTACATTATGGACACACCCTGTTTCATTGTTGACATCCATACATAAGTTCAACCACTTCAGATCTTCTGCTCCCATGTCAGCCATTCCACCATCTTCACCATCTTCACTACAGAAATCCCAAGTAGAGAAAGTCTCTTCCTCATATAGGGAAGAAGAAAGTTTCTCTTTCCAGGAAGAAACATGTTCAAAGAAGCAAGAAGACAATAAGAAAAGGGAAGATCCTTATTAGGGATGGGTGAACCTTTTCACTTCATATGTGAAACATGCTAAAAAAACAATACTCCCTGCCTTCCACAAGTCCTGAAAAAAGTAACATTTTTCTTCCTTTTTATGCTTTTTTATTTCATTGAATTATACAAATATAATACTCCCCATGTATTTCCTCCATGCTAACTTAAAACATTTTACAGCATGTTATCAGTCTGTGATTCAGAGAGAGAGAGAGATTTTTTTAATGCTAGGCAGACAGGCCAAAAGGTAGCTGGAGTTGATTGATAGTATTGGTAGTAAGTAGTTCTCTAGGTGTGGGTATGAAGTGAGAAAGGAGAGTCAAAGAAAATAATAACTAGAAAAGACTGATTGACAGGTGATTCTTTCTACCTGAGCTGGCTGAGCCTGAGACTCTGCTGATATTAACCCTTTAGTGATTGGTCGCGCCTACATGCAGCCATCACTTATTTCCCAGCTAGGAAATTTTTTTTTTCGCTAATGTAATCCATGTGGGGACCCGGACTTCCGGGACGTACGTGTACGTCCTCTGTCACTAAATGACAGTTTCTGCGGGACGTACATGTACGTCCATTGTCGGGAAGGGGTTAAGAGATGGATATTATGCAGATAGAAATATTATACATTCAAGACAAACAGAAAAGTGCTACTTGACATACTGTATATATACAATCACTCCTACAATAACAAAACTGACAAGCATATACTGAGGTGTGTTGGTAATTTACCAGCTGCTGTGTGCTTTATCCTTAAAGGAGCAGTAAAAATTTTTTATGAAAACACACATTTTATAGAGCATTTCCTGCTAAATAAAACAAGGTCACTCCCACTGCTGTCAAATTTTGTATTCAAAATTTATAGCAGTTCAAATAATCAGGAAGTGAATTTACTGTGTTTACTTCCTGATAGTTCCAACTGACAGGAAGTGACAGGCAGTTTCTATCACATTCTGTGGAGAACTGTATGTCTCTGACTTTCCTCTCCATTAGAATCTAACAGAAAATCTAATTAGAATTTGACCACTAGAGGGCACTGCTAGTGTAAAAAAAACATGGGTTTAAACTGTAATAACTCTAGAAATATAAATCTCTTGGCAGTGAGAGTACCCTTATTTTACTCAGTAGGAAAATCCCTACAATATACATTTTTTCATAAGAAATGTTTACTGCTCCTTTAATTGCAAGCTGCTGATTTTGAAACAAACATGTCTATTAGTGATGAGCGAGCGTGCTCGGCCGATGCTCGGATCGGCTCGAGCATCGCTCTGCTCGGCACATGGCGGTACTCGTCGAGTACCGCCATGTGCTCGCCCGACATGTTCGGGTGGCGGGGATCTGTGCCGGAAGAGGCACAGATCCCAAGAAGCTCCGCTGGACCACCAGGGACTGGAGGTACGGGGGCATTGCGGAGATGAAGGGGGCATTGCGGAGATGAAGGGGGACATTGTGGAAGAGGGGCATAGACTCTATGCCCCTCTTCCACAATGTCCCCCTTCATCTCCGCTATGCCCGTCTTCCACAATGTGCCCCTTCATCTCCGCTATGCCCCTCTTCCACAATGTGCCCCTTCATCTCCGCTATGCCCCTCTTCCACAATGTCCCCCTTCATCTCCTCTATGCCATAGAGGAGATGAAGGGGGACATTGTGGAAGAGGGGCATAGCGGAGATGAAGGGGCACATTGTGGAAGAGGGGCATAGCGGAGATGAAGGGGCACATTGTGGAAGACGGGCATAGCGGAGCTGAAGGGGGACATTGCGGAGCTGAAGGGGGCATTCGGAGATGAAGGGGGCATAGCGGAGATGAAGGGGGCATTGACCAGGCACCCTCCCCTCATCAGAGCAGGGGGTGCCTGGTGTTGCCCCATTCATTTCAATGGGGCTCGGGTGCTCGGCCGAGCACTCGAGCCTCAGGGGGTGCTCGGTCAGAGCACCCGAGCACCCGAGCATCGTGGTGCTCGCTCAACACTAATGTCTATCCTATAGTTTAATAATACTGCATCATTAGCAGAAAAAGAGAAAGCTACTAGTGTAGATGCAGACAGGTTGAGAGTGGAGTTGGAGCTGCTTGAGTTGCAGGGAGTGTGATTTGTATACAGTGACATATTTTGACTGATAGGTGACAGAGACAGGCAGGAGATCCTTCACTAGAGCTTTAGCTAAGAGTGACAAAATGCAAGAAACATACATCATACATTATTTTCAGACAGACATCACTGCACACACTAACAGCTCTGTTATGCACTTTACATTAAAACAAATCAATACTACTATCATTATATCCATCAACTATGCTAGAGGCAGGGATAATGGGAAATTAATAGGAGGAGTGCATGGGTATGATGGTGGTAGTGAAGTTGTACTACAAGAACTGACTACAGCCACCTCTGAGGAAGTTGTTTTCAAAAGTGGTATGAAAAGCTTCATCAGCACTATTAGCATGAAACCATTTAACAACATTAAAAATTAAAATGACTCATACTCTAGTATTATTGCCATTGAGAAGGAGGATTTAGCAATGAGACAAACTGATGCGTTAGATATTAACAGTAATACTTCATTGAAAAAGAGTAGATAATCTATAAATTCTTCTAAGAAGAAAAGTAAGAACTTTTTCAGGATTTAAGAAACCTACAAAAATATGAAATAAGTGTAGAGGAAGCAGATGATGCTGTTGATGCCTAATTATTGAAGATGATATTGATTTTGAATATCCTTCCACTCTTCTCTCCTTCATCAGACAGAGATTACATAGAAAGTGACAGTTATGATGATATGGCCAAAGAATTAGCTGAAAGGAAAAGGATCAATCTTTCACCACTGAACACATCACATCAGTTACCACCATCACTATCATCACATCCAAGTTCAACTCCTACCCAGTCACACTCATTATTATTGACTAAACATCAACACAGGTCAACGTGCAAAACTTCAGCTATGAGTGCTGCTGCTGCTGTTCAAAGTCTGTTAGTACTTTTGCAACATCTAACCCCTGTAGTAGCAGTAGTAGTCCCTCAGTAACTCATCAGTCTATAAAATATCCAGCATGATACTTCACTCATGTTCCAAAAGCTTAACAGGGAGCAGGGAGAAAGCACAATCAAATGTTGACACATTATCACTGAGATCCCACTTAAAGCACAATTACAGGTCTGCATTGAATACACACAGGCAACACATCAGAAGTGCCATGACAAGCAGCAGTAGCATCACTCCTAAAAGTGCACTGGCCAAGGGACACATAATATAAGTATCACAAATGTCTCAGGGAGTAAGACAATATGGTTCCTCAGTTACAGTAATACCCGTGTCTGCTACTGCTTTTGTGCATATAAGCAGGTTGTCCTTTCTATTGGTATCAGTAAGTGCAAGCCCTGAGGAAGCAATATTCTGACTGGTCTCAGCAATGCACATTGGACATCCAAGCCAGGAACACAATGGAAGAAATTTAAGTAAGGGAAATTGGGTCTTCAAGATGGGAAATAGGATGAGAGGAAGCAGCCCTTGGGAAGTGGATCAGTCAGTACTTTAAGTAAGCTGTTCTATCAACACTGTTATACTGGTATAACATGAAGGATTCACAGCAGCACTTCAAATTGAACAATGACGACTTGGCCATGTCTTTATTGTTCAAGTTGGAGTGCCGCTGTGAATCCCTTGCATTGTATACATATTCAGAACTAGCAATGTGGGACGGCGTTGCCCGTCATGTCATGACCGTTGGGCGCATGTGTGTGAAATACAGACACTCTGATAAACACAGACATATGCAACACACAGGCAGACACATACCATACATCCCAAGTGTCCCTCTTTAGGAGGGACAGTCCCTCTTTGAGGGCCAAATCCCTCTGTCCCTCTTTCCCACCCTGTTGTCCCTCTTTTTAGGAGGTCAGACTGCGTGCAGGGCCGGCTCCACCTATAGGCGAGGTAGGCGCCGGCCTAGGGCGCACAGGTACTGGGGACGCGGGCATGCAGCGGAGAAGAGCTGCGCCCGCACACACACCACGCCGGGAACCAC
Organism: Rhinophrynus dorsalis; assembly: GCA_037306005.1. Lineage (NCBI taxonomy): Eukaryota > Metazoa > Chordata > Amphibia > Anura > Rhinophrynidae > Rhinophrynus > Rhinophrynus dorsalis. The sequence goes on along the minus strand of CM074719.1, from coordinate 223,806,281 downwards.
AACACAGTCAGGTCTGTGTCGCTACTGCTCTTCCTCATTGGGTCGGATCTTTAGTAATGCAGAGCGCGCTGGGAGTCATGATCTCCCGCCGCGCTCTGCATTACTGAAGAGAAGACTGCGCGGGAGCTACAGGTATGTGATAGGGGGCAAGTTGGAGCTGAGGGGGCATAGTGGAGCTGCTGGGGGCAAGTTGGAGAGGATGGGGGGCAAAGTGGAGATGATAGGGGCAAGTTGGAGCTGAGGTAGCATAGTGGAGCTGCTGGGGGCAAGTTGGAGCTGATAGGGGTAAGTTGGAGCGGATGGAGGTCAAAGTGGAGCTGATGGGGGCAAGTTGGAGCGGATGGGGGTCAAAGTGGAGCTGAAGGGGGGGCAAAGTGGAGCTGGTGGGGGTAAGTTGGAGCGGATGGGGGCCAAAGTGGATCTGATGGGGGCAAGTTGGAGCGGATGGGGGGCAAAGTGGAGCTGTTGGTGGCAAGGTGGAGCTGATAGGGGCAAGTTGGAGCTGCTGGGGGCATAGTGGAGCTGCTGGGGGGCAAAGTGGAGCCGATGGGGGTAAGTTGGAGCTGATAGGGGCAAGTTGGAGCTGAGGGGGCATAGTGGAGTTGAAGGGGGGGCAAAAGTGGAGCTGGTGGGGGCAAGTTAGAGTGGATGGGGAGCAAAGTGGAGCTGATGGGGGCAAGTTGGAGCGCATGGTGGGCAAAGTGGAGCTGATGGGGGCAAGTTGGAGCTGCTGGGGGCATAGTGGAGCTGATGGGGGGCAAAGTGGAGCCGGTGAGGGCAAGTTGGAGCTGGTGGGGGGCAAAGTGGAGCTGGTGGGGGGCAAAGTGGAGCTGCTGGGGGCAAGTTGGAGTTGATGGGGGCAAGTTGGAGCTGATGGGGACAAAGTGCAGCTGATAAGGGGCAAGTTGGAGCTGGTGGGGGGCATCTCCAGACCAGGGGCAGACTGGCCCAGGGGGCAGAGAGAGGACAATCATGAAAAGAGGTGGGGTATAAGTAGGCGGGGTATAAAGGGGTGGGACACAAGGGGCGGAGAGAAATGGGCAGCAAAATTAGGTTTTGCCTAGGGTGGCAAAAATCCTTGCACCAGCCCTGACTGTGTGGTGTGTATTACTTTGCTCTCCAGCAATAAAGCAATAAACTTCAATATATGTGTTTATACATTAGTCTGTGCAAATAAAATACTTTGGTCTTGAACTAAATCATTTATTAAGTTACATAAATAGCCAGTAATAGGTCATGAAATAACCTAAAAATTCTTACTAATGCCCTGCCCACCAGCCCTGCCCCCAACAATATCACCTAAAAGTAAAGTGTCCCTCTTTGGCCATGTGAAATGTTGGGAGGTATGCACATACACACAGTGAGCGGCAGAGACATGCAAAAGACACGCACACACACACAGACACACTGGAGATGGACACATATGTAACAGAGATGTACACACACACACAACATATATGAGCAGAAACACATGCGTGCATGAGTTGTGCACCCCTCTGGCACTCAAATGTTTAAGGTATAGAGAGGCATGTGAGAGATAAATAGCAGTGGGAAGTGTATTCATACCTGGGAACATTGATTTGTGGAGTCCCTGGAAGGGAGTTATGTGATGCTGATGTGGAGAGACAAATGGGGCAATCTGGGTTAAAAGTGGGCGGGGCTTAATCGCGAGTAGGGGCGGGGCTTAACATTAATGTGGAAAAGTGTTAATAATAGGCTGGGGAAGGAGGAGAAGTGGGAGGGGAATGCAAGTTTACAGTGTGAGGGGTTTGAACACACTCCCTGAGGGGTTAAACTTGATACCCAACCCTATGGCAGTCAGTGGGTTAAGTGTGAACCTGATGGTTGTCTGTCCTGTGTCTTTCATGGCAAATGATGACAGTGAAGAAATAATTCAGCAGAGGGCCTACCTTAACCCTTTGAGTGCCATTTTGTTCCCCTGGTGCTGCACTACAGGTCCTGCTGAGGCCACTGGGAGTCAGGGTGAGTGACTGTGTGTGTGTGTGTGTCAGCCATATTTATTTCTGGCTTTGTGTGTGCATGTATGTGGTGCTGTGTGTGTGAGTGGGGGCATGTGTGTTTGGTGCTGTGTGAGTGGGACATGTGTGTGTGTGTGTGTGGTCTGTGTGTGTGAGTGGGACATGTGTGTGAGTTTGGTGCTGTGTGAGTGGGGCATGTGTGTTTGTCTGTGGTGTAGGAGCAAGTGGCGGCCATATTGTTTTTTTCTGAATTTGATAGTGGTGGGCGGGCTGCATAGTGGGGGCGGGCCAACTCCCTGCATGACTGAATCACCCAATAGGAATAGTAACTCCTGCTTTATGCCTCCCCTGGGTGTGTTTTGGCAGGCACAAAGTCTTCTTTTATATATATAGATTAGAGAACCTGTCTGTTCAACATTGCTTCTTTGACGAGTCCCCTGAAGATTTCTATTTGATCGGTATTAAAACTGTCACAGAACATTGTTCATATACTGCTAGCTTTGTAGCACAATCTGCCATTGATGAAGATACGTGTCTAATCTCAGGGACATTAAAGAAGAACTTGGGCATGATAAAGAAAAGGTAAAATGCTTTAACATGCTCTCTCTACTACATACTGTCTTAAATGGTTAAGTCACACTTTGTAGTTTTAAGCCTTTGGGTGTCAGAGGGTTGTGCGGACCTCTGACACTCAAAGCATTAAAACTACCAGGTGTAATTGAAGTGCAGGTCGATGCTGTATATAAACTTGTTATAATGGTTTTCACAATAAGCACAGCAGATTGGATAACTTTGAATTAAACATACCTGATTAGATTCTCCTTTCTTCACTGCAGCCTGATACTTCTTAATCTGACAGCACAGGATGCCTCTTCCTCCCTTGTTAGTCGCCTGGACATGGAAGCTTCCCACACATTTTCTCACAGTGGAGAATAGAAGGGTCTTTGCAGGACAAAATGAGTCTGAACTTGTCCCTGGCCCTCCTTCTCTCCTGGACTACCACACTAGTCTCTCTTGTCCCCATTTTAAGGCAGCCCTGGTTGGAAAATGTGTAATTAAGCACTAGACTGGCCCCACATTCATCTTCCACTGCTGCTTTAAAACAGCAAGTGGGAGATTGTGAGCCAGTGGCCCACTGGCTAACAATTTTCTCAAGGCTTATTTTGCCATAGGCCTTAATCTGCTAACAATTTTTTCAAGAATTATGTTGCTGTAGGACTCAGTCTGCTAACAGCTTTTTACTTTGAACTGTGGGTTTCTTCTCATCATCAGTATTATTGCAGTAGTAATTCTCACTGCCATAGAAAGCATAAATGTAATTGGTGTCAATGCAGAGGCAGAAATTATATGCATTTTTAAGAACAGGAATTTCTGTGGCATATTGTATTTTATCTCTTACAACTCCAGTGAAGCAAAAATAAGACTTTATCCCCATCTCTAATACTTATCTCTTCCCAGTTGAGGAGGTGGTGTCTCATTTCAACCGTCAGAGCAGTAATAAATAAGAATAAAGAAAGGTCCCATGGAGCATTTGGAGGCTATCCTAAGAAGCCTAAGACCTTTCCTGTCCTTGAGGTAAATGCCAAAACAATTTAAGATAAACGTCATATATCCAAGAAGAAACTGGCTTAGTTTATGAGTACCAGAAAACCCCTTCCCTTTGATCCCAAAGATGATACATTTTTTTGGATTCACTAACAGTCAATAACATTGTGTTCAAACCTACAAGAACAACAATACCCCTGGAAGATGGATCCAACTTCCCTGACCCTAAGGAAAGAATGGGGAAATGCAAAAGAGGCAGTTGTACCAGGCTCAAGCCCTTAGAAATGTGACTATCCCAAGACGAGCTCTAAGACATCTAGGAAGTATATTAAAAATCCTACCCTACATAAGATTGGTAGTACCTTCATGGAACCATTAAGGTTTGTAGCAGAGCACCAACCCTAGCTGTGGCATCTAGAAAAGACATCTAGGTTAAGGCATGGTTTGCAGACACAGCCTCAAAGTACAGCTTATGCAGCAATGTGAATTCATTTGGAAAGAGAAAGAAAAACAAAATGACTCAACTAGTGCCTTTATCACAAATTACAAGTAGTTTGAAAGGAATTCAAAAATGTATGTACTCATATAAAGGATTCTACAGAAGGCCTCCCATTTTAATGTGGAGTGATTTATTTTCCTGCATTTGTGGGGTGGGACCATCTCTCAGCTGTTCTGACTCTGGCTATGCAAGGAAGACAGAATGAAGTTTCTCCACTACTGTGCATTTGGTTTGCTACATAATTACTGTAGTTTTATCTTGTGCATACAGCCCTGAAACTTGAGTATTATTCCTAGGTGCAGTACTACATCACAAAAAGGATTATAAAACAGTGCATATACCTTTGGTCTTTAAAAGGTTACATTAATACTTTATGAATTGAGTGATTTTGAAACATCTGTATATTTGTTCGTTATTTTTTATTTAAATATATAGTTTAAGTGATATTTAACTTTATTTATTTGCCATTTTATGCACAGTAGCGAGAACTTCCTACCAGGAAGTGATGGTTGGAAGGAGAGTATCCAAAGCTGCCTGAGTCCCAATTCTGGGGCCCAATCTCACTGTCCAATCGCATTAACACTTTGTCCCGCTTCCCAGGTTTGCCAGGCTGCTTCAGCACTGTTCAGTTCATGTCACCCATCTCACACACGTTGCTTAATCAGTGCTGAGTGGCAAGACGACAAAAACTGTACTGCACATACGCTTCACACTTCATATATGCATACACAGCGTACGCCATACTTCACCCTTGGACGCCTCCTGAGTTAGTCCTCCTCAGACTTCAGTACTAGCTGCACAAGAATCAGAGTCTAATCAGCAGACTAGTACAGTAGAGCATCCCTGACCAGGTACTGAGTCAAGTCTGTCTCATTAATGTGCTAAGAGTGTTGCAATGAGCTTGGGGAAGGGGTGTGAGGTTGAGGAAAAAAGTAACTCACTTTGGCAATTTCAAATGTTGAGAGGTACAGTATGTAGCATCTGACACACCAAACTGTGCCAGCCACTACTGCCTAATTTGCATAAGATAACAAATAGAGCTCTCAACCTCATGATCAATGGTTTTAAATAAAGAATAGCTAGCTTAACTATTTTCAAATTTCAAGAATGGCTAGCTTAACTATTTTCAAATTTCATTCAAATTCACCAAAGTCATTTTAATTTTGGGAACTTGTATTTGTTCCCTTTTGTTCATCTGGTTTTATTCAGAATTACTATAGTTCCTCTCAGCATTCAGCCTGTATGCTCAAAAGAAAAGTGGAGGAGTTCTGGGGCAAACCATTTGCTTCACAATGCATTGGAGATCCCGCTAACATTAAGGGGTTAAAAATCCCCATTTAAATCAATGGGAATATTTAGTTCTCCCCTTTAGTGAAAATGGTTTGCTCCAGAACTCCTCTACCTTTCTTTTGAACATACGGTACTTTCAGCCAAGGTTGTGTGGACTAATATAGCCTAATAACAGTCATCAAATAAAAAAATAAAAATAAATAATAAGATGCTTATGTCATAAAACATTTTGGAATACAGTAGTTATGGTTAGGACAAGCTTCACTTCCCAATTGGGATGATTAATTAACCTTGATAAGAGGTTTACAGAGTCAGACTGTATTTAACCCTTTATGGACTTGAGTGATGTACAGCGCATAGAAAAAATGTGTTGTCCAGCCCTCTGATTCTTAACCCTTTCAGTGGTGTCCAACAAATTGCCCAAGCGGTAAACCTTGTTGCATCCACAGTGATCTTTTTTCTGAATGGAGACACTAATTGTTATCTTTTCTATTCTGCTTAAAGGGATAGTAATGTTTCATAATAAAAGCAGCTCCAATTCAATTCATGGAGAGTGTCATTTCAATATTGTCAGAGTTGTAGTTCAGGAGTAATTGAATGATAAAGTATCTCCCTTCCGTCCCTTTTACTGATGTCACTGCTCAGCTCAGAGCAGCAGGGTGGTATCAAAGTGGATTGCAGAGAGGGACGATCTTCAATTAAGATAAGGGAAAAATCTGTCAAAGGGGAGTAGGTTTTTCATTGTTCTCACAGTAAGAAGATTGTCCCTTGCTGTGAGCTGTCTGGTCTGTGGACCACATTCCACATCTGAGGGGAGGTGGTTTACACTAGGTAAGGGGCGGGAGGGGGATACTTTATCATTCAATTACTTTTGGTCTACAACTCTGACAGTATTGAAATAATACTTTATGGCTCAAATTCTATGTATATTAATTGGAGCTGCTGTTTCTGTGAAACATTACTGTATCTTTATAGGGATAGTAATACTTCATTTTATCTTTATTTTATTTTGTAGGCATTAAAAAAACATGAAGAACGATATAAGTCTTATCTCTCAAACCTTTATGGGTTTCCCCTCCCGCCCCTTTTACCTAGTGTAAGCCATCTCTTCTCATATGTGGAATGCAGTCCATAGACCAGACAGATAACAGCAGGGGACAATCTTCTTTTGTGAGAACAATGAAAACCCTGCCCCCCTTGACAAGTTTTTCAGGTTTTTCCCTTATCTTGATTGAAGATTGTCCCTCTCTGCAGTCTACCTGGGCACCTCCCTTCTGCTCTGGCTGAACAGTGTTACATCAGTAAAAGGGGTGGGAGGGGGATACTTTGTCATTGAATTACTCCTAAACTACAACTCTGACAGAACTGAAATAACACTCTCCATGGCTCAAATACTATGATGATTAATTAGAGCTGCTTTTATTATGAAACATTACTATCCCTTTAAGCCCACTGAGTGCCAAAACTGTACACTTCTCAATATGTTGCATACCACTCTGATATTCAAAAGATTAAGAATAATACATAGGGAAATGGTTTGGAGAAAAATAGGAAAATCCAAAGCACTGGATTAAGAGAGGACTCTGAATAATCAGACAGCAAGGGCACATGCCACAAATAACTGCTATGGAGACACATACTGTATTCCAGATTCCTAGTATGTATTACCTGGTTATATGTCAAATATTGTTTTACGGTATTTTACTGATTTTTTGTAATTTTTTTTTTAAACTGTTTTTATTAACAAGCCATACCAAGCCAATCACATAGATAATGAAACATCCATATTAGGTACATGAATCCAGGACCACAATACATACATGAAAATGAAGTACAGTGTACATAGCAGTATGATCAGCTCAGCACAGACTATAACTTATCTCCTATTTAAACTCCTGCCCCTTCCCAGGAATCCACCCTCCCTCTCCCCCCCCAACCGCCCATCCTCTCCCTCCCCTAGCTCACTCTCCCCCACCCCCTATACAGACAGGCAGCCCCACATCCCCCAAGAAGGCAATAATTCCCACCCATCCAATCTATGGAGTGACAGCACCAAGGGTATAATGTACATGAGTATGTATAGAAATAAATATGCCTACCCAGATAGACCGCCTTACTTCTTCAGTTCCAACTACGTGGAGCCCTCAAATGCCAACAGCCCCAAATCTAATCATATTTTTGAGGAGTGCCCCTGTGCAAGTGGACCATTTTGTAGTGTGGTAGATTTTGTGTAACCAGGTCAATCCACAGTTTACGAGTAGGAGCCCTGTCCACCATCCAGTTCATGGCCACCTTTTTCCTGGCCATAACAAGGAGCTCTCTGAGAAGTATTCTCATCGAACCCTACTGTATGTCGTCAGGGAAGATCAACATTACACACAATTTAGGAGTAAAAAGGGATTGGTCTTTCCAGTACCCTCTCCACAGTTTGAATAACCATCTTCCAAAACATTTACCAAGGGGCATTCCCAAATCATATGTAGGAATGTTCCCTCTACCCCATCACATATATGACAAAAGTTACTCTTAGTGCTAGCCATTGAGTGCAGTCTCATCGGAGTATAATAAGTATGATGCAGTATCTTAAGCTGTATCAGTTGATGTTTCGTGGAAATTGCTACCTGAGAAGGGGCCCTGCACATTTCATCCCATTCTCAATCCTCAAGTGGACCTACATCAGTTTCCCATCTAGTCCGTATGTTCCAATCCATATCAACCAGCTTCCCCACCGCCCAATTATATATGAAGCATAATGGTTTAGGCCTTTGCGTAACAGTCAAAAGAGAAAGCAAAGGAAACTGAGCCAACTTGGGCTCCTGGTCTTCCCATAGGTCTCTAAGAGCATGTCTCAGCCTCAGATAAGAATAGAACATCATATTTGGTATCTGATATCCAGAGTGTAGCTGTTGGAAAGTTTTAATTACATTATTCTGATACAAATGTCTCAGGGTCCCAACCCCTCTAACTGCCAATGTCTGGCCAAATCGCAAAGTTTCCAGCTGTTTTAAACTTGCATTACCCCATAGAGGTGTTTTGTGTGAAAGAGCTGTAAATCCCACCATTTTTTGAAGCTCTCGCCATGCATCAAACAGAGCCAGAGACAATAACGTTGGCATCCTACTCACCCGAGGTCCAGCCACAAAGTACATGGCTCAGGTCTAATCTTGGCCAAAGCAGGTCCCCTTCCGACTAAACAAAGGAATGGGATGTATGAGGGTCAATATATGCTACCCCATATTGACACTGTGCAGCCAAATAGTACAGTCTGAAGTCCGGCGAGCAATTCCACCCTGCTCTTTCCTCCTTGCTAGACTGCACAGTTGAATCCTTGGTCGATGGCCACCCCAAATAAATCTCCATACGATCTCTTCTATCTGCCTAAAGTATTTCTTGGGGATACTGATCGGGGTGTTTTGAAAAATATAGAGGAGTTTAGGTAGGAATATCATTTTGATTAAATTGGAACACCCTATTAAATTGAGTGGGAGGCTCATCCACACACATACTTTATCTGTAAGAGTTTTAATAAGGGGAGCAAGGTTATTTTCTAAAAAACAGTGAGGAGATACTCCAATATTAACCCCCAGTTAATGGCACATATCCACCCATTTTATTGACGCATTTGTTACAGGTGTATCCCCACCCAATCTATCAACAGGCAACAAAGAAGACTTCTCCCAATTAATTTTTAATCTTGAGTAAGTTCCAAATGTAACAATCAATTGGAGTGCCATGGAAAGAAACCCAGTGGAGTCCCCCAAGAATAGAAGAGGGTCGTTCTCATAGAGCGCTACCTTTTCTTCCCCGTCTCCAAGTTTCCAGCCTACAATATCCCTCCTCTGACCTATCATCGAGGCTAAAGGTTTAATGGCTAAAGCAAACAGGTCAGGAGAGAGAGGACACCCCTGTCTCGTGCACCTGTGTAATAAGAAGTCCTCAGATCCCATACCCCCATCCCTAGCTGTGGGGGATGTATACAAAAGTCTTACCCAATTTATGAAGGTAGGTCTAAATCCACATTTTTGAAGCACCCCCCACAGATAATTCCATTCCACTGAATCAAATGCTTTTTATGCATCGAGTGATGCCAGTACCCTATTGCCTGTATTATCATGTGTAAATTGCATATGTAAGTAAAGTCTCCTTAAGTTATGAGAGGTAGACCTACCCAGGATGAATCCTGATTGATCCCTATGTATCAAAGCAGCAATTACCAAATTAAGTTGAGCCGCTAGGATCCTAGCCAGAACTTTGACATCAGTGGTGAGCAATGAAATGGGGTGGAAGGATTCACAATATCTCGGATCCTTACCTGACTTGGGTAGAACTACAATGGAAGCCTCTGTGAGAGAGCTTGGGAGAGCCCCACTATCAAGAGCATCGTAAAAGGTGTTGAGCAGATATGGTCCCAGGTTATCAGTAAAAGAGAGGTACCATTCAGCAGGTAGGCCATCCCTAACTGGAGACTTCCCCATCAGCAAAGTCCTAATAGCTTCAACCACCTCTTTTAACAACATAGGCGAGTCCAGCACACGTCTGCAGTCCTCGGACAGAATAGGAAGATCACAGTCCTCTAAGTAGTCTTCTATCTGGCCTTCCGTCCTATCTGTTTTAGAGTCATACAACTGTTTATAAAAGGAGGCAAACTGGGAGAGGACAGCAGCAGGTTCGGACACCAATGAGCCTGACCCATCAAAGACAGCTGGGACAACAGAGGAGTTTCTATTCCCCCTGACCAATTGGGCCATCAATTTGCCAGCTTTATCCCCATTTTCAAATATATTATGATGTTGAAAAAAAACATGACTAGCATTTATCTCAGCTACCTTAAGGGAGAGGCTGGAGGACGCAACAGCAAATTTAGTATAGGAATATGAGTCCCCCATCTCAGCAAAAAGTTTTTCATCCCCTAACGCGTGCTCCTCCAACCTTTCAAGTTCTTGCTTCCTATGCTTCCGATGTTTAGCAATGTCCGCTATGAAGTAACCCCTCACCACTGCCTTAGCAGCATCCCATACCACCCCTGGGGAAGCTGAATCCACATTTAAGTCAAAGAATGATTTAAGAGTATCAGAGTGTGTCTGTTTAATATGATCAATCGTTAACCAAAAAGGATTAAGCTTCCATTCCCTCCTAGGCACAACAGCACCCAGTAAGCATGTTAGCAGCAGGGGAGAATGATCTGATGCCACCCTAGGCAGGAACACACAGTCCTTCATAATAGACCTAACCAATGCAGTGATAAATGCATAATCCAAACTAGATAGCGTTTTGTGAGTAGCAGAATGACACAAGTAGCCTCTGTCCCCAAGGTGTAAAAGTCTCCAAGCGTCTACTAAGGACATATCATCAATCAACGTTTTGAACTGACCAATATGAGTGGAACTATCTCTAGTCATGCCTCCCCTTCTATCCAATTCAGCATCCATAACCATGTTGAAGTCCCCATGCAAATAATATTATAGTCAGCCTTGTCAGAAATATAAGTCAGAGCCTTCCCAAGGACCAGAGTACTAAATGGAGGAGGGATATAGATATTAAAGAGGACAAACAGGGCTCCATGCAATCTACACATCAGAAACAAATACCTGCCTTTAGGGTCAGTTTTAAAATCCACAAACTCAAACTTGGCCCGCTTGGCCACCAGCAGGGGCACCCCCATAGCATACGAAGTATGCGTGGAATGATAAAGTGATTGTAGCCAATATCTACTCAAGGACCTGGTTTTCCCCTCCTGCAAATGAGTTTCATGTAACATGACCACATCAGGGGCCTGTTTTTCTAATATGATTCAATATCAAAGACCTTTTTATATGATCATTTAGACCCCTGACATTCCACGACAGGAATTTACACAAACTCACCGCCATAACAGCTCATAGTATATTCCTCCCCCATAGTAAGCCATAAGAGAGAGTGAGAGAGAGAGAGAGAGAGAGAGAGAGAGAGAGCTAGCCCTAAATCCCAAACCCGGAAGATTTTTTGTAATTTTTAGGATATTCAAGCTTAAAGGGATAGTAATACTTCGTTTTATCTTTATTTTATTTTGTAGGCATTAAAAAAACATGAAGAATGATATAAGTCTTATCTCTTAAACCTTTATGGTTTGAGAGATATTCACAAGCAAAGTTTCCCCTCCTGCCCCTTTTACCTATTGTAAGACATCTCTTCTCAGATGTGGAATCTGGTTGTAAGACCATACAGATAACAGAAGGGGGCAATATTCTTCCTATGAGAACAATGAAAGTCCTGTCTCCCTTGACAAGCTTTTCAGGTTTTTCCCTTATCTTAATTGAAGATTGTCCCTCTCTGCAGTCTACCTGGGCACCTCCCTTCTGCTCTGGCTGAAAGGTGTTACATCAGTAAAAGGGGCGGGAGGGGGATACTTTGTCATTGAATTACTCTTGAACTACAACTCTGACAACACTCTCCAAAGTCAAAATACTATGATGATTAATTAGAGCTGCTTTTATTATGAAACATTACTATCCCTTTAAGACATTTGTTCTGCATGTCACATTGTGATACACTGGGATAAATCTGTTAGTAGGATTTTAATTACTATTCTTTTTATTATATCTCTTTTCATTTAACCAGAATATCAGCATATTTAATCATTTGGATGCTAGAAACATCTCCAACCCATTTCAGTAGACCTCTCTAGCATCCAAGGAGTTAATGCTTGCCAGGCCATAAGTTCTATATTCACATTACAGGAACTGAGTATGTAACCTTCAGCTGTCCGTGCATCAGCAGACGTCAACTACATTTCAGATGTGCGCATGAAAATAACTCTCACAATTTTCAATGTGCTGAGGCCAGATAGCAGTGAATCTTGAAGCAATGAAATGTGGCCTCAGAGTGGTGGAAAGTGAGAGTAGTTTCATGTGCCTATCTGAACTGTAGTGGACGTTGCCTTATGCAGGGAGAGCTGAAGGTTGCATACTCAATTCCTGTAGTGAGGATATAAAGCTCATGATCAGCTTTCATCTAGGAGTGGTCCTAGGTAATTAAACTTGACCATACCAAAAACATTGCAATGATTTCATTCAGTGATCATTGGAAGCATTGTGCATGTCGTCATTTATAGCTTTATTTAAACGTAAACATTATAATAATAATCTATGTTCAGCATGTCAGCATTTAATATATGACAGGTAAGGGTTCATTTATTTTTTAATATTATACTATTAGTTTTCTTTACTCGATTCCATTTTATTATAGTATCATTTCTTATTTATGTGATCTTTTATGTAAGGCCATGTAATTTGTATGCCAGTTCCGCTTTAAATCTTCTACCTTATACATATCGCATATACATACCTATCATCTCTGTTCTTCTGCTGCTATGTCTCATTCATATTGATTTTCTGCACCATTGCACAGATAAAGATACGCCTCCTGTATCTAACACAAGCATTCGGCCTGTTCAGTAAAAGCAGCGTGCCCAGAAAGGGCATATAAATGACATTCAGACTGTGCTTGCCAGCAGGAATGCCCTCCTCCATCTCTCAGGCTGAACAGGATTTGAGTGAAAGGGGTTGCAGTAGAACAAAGTGCAATAGCATTTAAGCAACAAAATATATCAGGTCTCCTTTCAATTCTAATTTTATCGTATGCTCTCTTATGTCCTGTTTTCCCAATAACCTTTTAGATGAGTTCTATTCTACAAGACAAATAGAAGATTGAAAGAAAACCAGGGGTGTAGCTAAAGGTGTTACTGAAGGTGTGGTTGTACCAAGACTGCATCCAAGGGAGCCCATTGGCTTTGCACTATCCCACAATGTCTTAGATTAGTTTCCTATCTTGGCTCAGTCGCTGACCATGATCACATCACACACAGCCACAGCCAGCCAGTAAGGCAGTGGTTCTCAATATTTTCTTGCTCAAGGCAGTCTGGGATTTTTGGGCACTCCTAACATGTTATAGATCAAATGTCAAGCATTAATAAAGGGTGCAAATACATTAATATAGTTATTTTTAGGTCCCACAATCAGAATAACAAAAACAAACATAGTGTGTATCCAAATTTCTATCAATATGCAACTAAAACTTATAATTCACATTTTTATCAAAGTATTTATAGAAAAGAAGGGGTTGTCCGCGACACAGCAAAGTGCCATGGCACCTTGGTTGAGAAACACTGCAATAAGGTAAAGATAGTGTCAGTGAGCCCCTTATGTCAAGGGAGGTGTGGCTCAGTCAGCCTCAGATTTCACATCAGTGCCCAATAGACTCTAGTTACTCCATGAAACAAACCAAGGGTGATGTACTAAGTAAAAGTGATACAATGCACCACATGCACCATAGAGAACAAATAAATATCCCCAATATTCCCACTGATTTAAAGGGATAGTAATGTTTCTTAATAAAAGCAGATCCAATTAATCTTCATAGTATTTGGGCCATGGAGAGTGTTATTTCAGTACTGTCAGAGTTGTAGTTTAAGAGTAATTGAATGATAAAGTATTCCCCTCCAACCCCTTTTACTGATATAACACTGCTCAGCTCAGAGCAGCAGGGTGGTGTCCAAGGGGACTGCAGAGAGGGACAATGTTCAAATAACATAAGGAGAAAACATGAAAAACCTGTCAATGGGGGCAGGGCTTCATTGTTCTCACAGTAAGAAGATTGTCCCTTGCTGTCAACTGTCTGGTCTGTGGACCAGATTCCACATCTGAGGGGAGGTGGCTTACGCTAGGTAAAAGGGGCGGGAGGAGGATACCTTATCATTCAATTACTCTTGAACTACAACTCTGACAGTATTGAAATAACACTCTCTATGGCTCAAATACTATGAAAATTAATTGGAGCTGCTGTTTTTGTGAAACATTACTATCCCTTTAAATGGGGTTCCTTCATAATCCATTATAGCCACTTAAGCATTCAAGGGGTTAAAACGCCCCATTTAAACCAATGATAATTTTGTTTGTTCTCCATTTTGTGGTCAGAACTGTACCATTTTACATTAGGCCTAACTAACATTAAGTGAGCCTGTCACTAAGACAAATTTACTTTAACAGAGATTTAAAATGAATACTATTTGTTCTACTAGCCAGCCTTACTGTAAATTAATAGTTTTTGATGAATTAACCTTTATATTTTGGTGGCACAGTGTGGCAATTTGCTAATTCCTTGAACAGAATGCTAAAAATGTATGTCTGAGGCCAAACTTACCACTTGCTGTGTTATTAGATATGCCCTCAGTGTGTGGGCTCTGCCAAGATGAATTCATAGCACAGTTTGTGGTAATATTTGCTCAGCACAGAAAGTAATTAGCATAAAGTTTTACACTGTTCCACCAACAAATTAAGTTTCTTTTATCAAAAAAAGTTTATGTAAAAGGCAAATGACTAATGCATCACATAGGCAAATTCTAATTATTTTTAACCCTTTGAGTGCCATTGTGAAGCAATGCATTGGACACCCCTCTGGCACTCAAATGGTTACATTTTACAAAGTTTATTTTAGCTTAAAGGGATAGTAATACTTCATTTTAGCTTTATTTTATTTTGTAGGCATTAAAAAAACATGAAGAACGATATAAGTCTTATCTCTCAAACCTTTATGGTTTAAGAGATATTCACAAGCAAAGTATCCCCCCCGTTCAGCCAAAGCAGAAGGGAGGTGCCCAGGTAGACTGCAATTAAGATAAGGGAAAAAGCTGAAAAACTTGTCAAGGGGGGAAGGGCTTTCATTCTTTTCATACAAAGAAAATTGTCCCCTGCTGTTATCTGTCTGGTCTTACAACCAGATTCACATCTGAGAAGAGATGGCTTACACTAGGTAAAAGGGGCGGGAGGGGAAACTTTGCTTGTGAATATCTCTTAAACCATAAAGGTTTGAGAGATAAGACTTATATCATTCTTTATGTTTTTTTAATGCCTACAAAATAAAATAAAGTTAAAACGAAGTATTACTATTCCTTTAAAGTGATAGTAATGTTTCACAAAAACAGCAGCTCCAATTAATCTTCATAGCAATTGAGCCATAGAGTGTGTTATTTCAATACTGTGAGAGTTGAAGTTCAAGAGTAATTGAACAATAAAGTCTCCCCTCCCGCCCCTTTTACCTAGTGTAAGCCCCCTCCCCTCAGATGTGGAATCCAGTCCATAGACCAGACAGCTCACATCAAGGGTCAATATTCTACTGTGAGAAAAATGAAAACCCTGCCCCCTTGACAGGTTTTTCAGCTTTTTCCTTTATCTTAATTGAAGATTGTTCCTCTCTGCAGTCTACCTGGACACTCCCTGATGCTCTGAGGTGAGCAGTGTTATATCAGTAAAAGGGGTGGGAGGGGGTTACTTTATCATTCAATTAGTTTTGAACTACAACTCTGACAGAATTGAAATAACACTCTCCAAGGCCCAAATATTATGATGATTAATTAGAGCTGCTTTTATTATGAAATATTACTATCCCTTTAAAGGGATATTAATACTTAATATGTAAAAAATATACATATATTGTTGGGTTTATCTTCCTGATTAAATAAAGGGTACTTCCAGTGCTGAGAGGTGTTTTCGTAAAAAGTTATTACAGCTCACAGCTTAAGCTTGATTTTTTTGTAGGTACAATATTGCAATGTCCTAAAATTTACAGTGGCGCTTTTCCTACACTTTCCTATGGAACGGTCTGGGCAATTGACCAGAAGCCTCCACAGGAAGGTGTAGTAACAGTGCCTCCATAGAATTTCAGGCCATTGAGATATTGTATCTAAAAAAATTAAGTTTGCGCTGCAATAACTTTTGAATAAAACATCACTCAACACTGGGAGCACCTGTGTTGTACTCAGGAGGATAAATTCTACAATATATTTATTTTTTCTATATATTAAGTGTTGCTATCCCTTTAACAGGTCCACTTGAACGTTGTAATAATTTGGTATAACAGGAAACATATTCCTGGGTCTCAAGGAGGTTGTACAGATTGCAGACAGAGTGAAAATCATCATCATCAGAATTTATTGTTACACACTTACAGATATGTTAAGTCTAAACATATGTTTATGCTACACGTTAAATGAGAACTAACGTCTCCCGATACTAACCTGCCACTCTCCTTACTTCGGCAAGAAAATCTTAGTGGCCACAATGAATTTTACCCATGTCCCTTTGTTCAACAAAAAACACCTTCAATCAGTCCCATATGTCATGTCCATAGAGGCAGACATGACAGTTAATAGCAGGACTGTAGGACCTCAAGCTCTGCTCACTGTACATGATACTCTTATGTAGTCTCATGCAGTCTGCCTGCTTTGGTTTGAAAAAACTGGCAGCGCTGTCACGTCTTCCTCCATGGACATAAAATCCTTACCTCAGAACTTGGTGCTGCTGGGGGATATAAATGATGCAATATGTGTCAAAAGGGGCAGGGTTTACTCATGACTGGGGAAGGGCTTAATGTATGTGTCTCCAAAGTTGATGGGAAGTGGGAATAACTGGGTGGGGAAGGAGGAGAAGTGGATGAGAAATTGTAGGAACGTGGTGGGAAGGAGCAGAAATGGGCAGAGTTTCTTATGAAACTCCCCACCACTGGAGAATGTGTCTGTCCCCAGGGAACTGGTAATCTGCTGCTAAAACTGGAATCTCTGGAGCAGATCTGGTGAGTTCCCATATATGATGACATTCTGAACTGATTGAAGATGTTATCTATAGAACAAAGTCACAAAGGCAAAATTTATAGGGACAATTAGGATCTTCTGGTCATAGAAAATAAGAGGGGTTTATTATTATGGCATATCAGTTCCCCTTTAATAATGGTCTCTTAATTTATTAAGCACTGTTAATATATTGATGCTGATGTACTAAGAAGAATCGCAACATTCTAGGGCAAACCAACTGCACATTAGGGAAGACATTCAAATTCCCACTGATTTAACCCCTTACCGCCCGAGGATGAACATATACGTCCCGTGCGGATGTCCCAGGTGGACAGAGGATGTACATGTACGTCAGGAAGTCATTTAAACAAATGTAAAAAAATTGTTCGGCGACGTTAAGTGCCAGCCTCGTGCGCACGTGGCGGTCACTAAGGGTATAAAAAGGGAGGTTTAACTCATTGCAGCAGATGGCTTACACAAGAATTACTGTAGCTCATTTGATATCAGCCTCATTTAATAACATAAGAAGACATGCACTAATCACAAATAATCATGATAATATTGAGAACAAAATGGGGGTTATACACTAAAAAGTGATAAAGAAGTGCTAAAGAAGAGATGACGTTTCCAGTAATATCGTTTCTCCAGATCCTATGTTATTCTATAGAGCCTATGCACTATGTTCTCCAAAGTTCTACAAATCTTAGTGCATAGGCTCTATAGAATAACACAGCACTTGGAGAAGGGATATCACTGGAAAAGTCATCTCCACTTTATCACACATTAGTGCATCACACCCCTTTTGCTGCAAGTCTGCAGGGCATATGTATAAAAGTAGAGATGCACCGATACCAATTTTCTAAGACCGAGTACGAGTACCGATACTTTTTTCAAGTACTCACCGATACCAATTACCGATACTTTTTTTTGCGGTCATTTGCCAGTTTTCCAAGTACCTAAAGCATATATATATATATATATATATATATATATATATATATATATATATATATATATATACACACACACATACCTACACACACCACCTCTTGACTCTTGATTCTCCGCTTTTGCCTCTTTCTCCCCCTCTTGATTCCCACCTTTTGCTTCATTCTCCCCCTCTTGAGCCCCCTCCTTTTGCCTTGGCTTTTTCTCTCCCTTTTTGATCCTCCTTTCTCCCCCTCCTTGACTCTTGATCCCACCCTTTTGACTCTCTCTCTCTCTCTCTCCCTCCTGATCCCCCCCTCCTTTTGCCTCTTCTTGGCCCCCCTCCTTTTGTCTCCTGATCCTTCCTCCTTTTCCCTCTTTTTTTTTCTCCCTTAGTCCCTTTTGCCTCTTTTTCTCCCTCTTGACCCCCCTCTCTGCCTCTTTCACCACCCGCTCCTGATGCCCCATCTTGTCTCTATTGATCCCCCTTTGCCTGCCTTATCCTCCTCTGCCCGGTGCTCGCTGTTCTCTCTTGAGCCCCGGCAGAGGTCAGCGTCGGAGCATTGCCATGGTAAGCCATGGCAATGCTCCGACGCTGCAGGAGGGAGAGAGGCGACTGGGGAGCATTGTGAGCAAATCCCCAGGCTGCCTCTCTGCAGCACCGATCCTGACACAGGGTATCAGTGCTGGCATTGGCTGCATTTGCGCGAGTACGAGTACTCGCGCAAATGCCGGTATCGGCACCAATACAGATACTGCAACCCTAATATATATATATATATATATATATATATTGCTGGGATAGTAAATTATTTGGCCTCCAACATCCTTTCTAACCAGCAAACAGTTGGCTGAGGATAATGGGAGTTGCAATCTTCAACAGCTGGAGGTCCACTATTTGACTTTGACTTCCCTATACCTAATGAATAAAAATATAAACAGCAGACCTCCAAGAACCACAAGCCACAATCCCAGTCTTCACAAATTGGGGGAGGGTGGACAATCTGCTGGCAAAATCTGATTGACACTGAATTTTAACTCTTCACCTTGTACAGTAGCAGATCAGTACACAAATGTCAACCCACGTCCTTGTTAATGAATGCCAAACAAAGAGCAAATTAGGCAGCATGCACACACTTTAGTCTGTGTTGTACTGCTGAACAGTAATGAAATTGGTGAAGTTGGTAAAGGTGATTTCCAATTAGAGGTTCTGCTGACAGCAGATTTTCACGGCTGTAACCAGCGGAGGTGAAGCTTCCATTAGTTATGTTGTGACATTACAAAAACCAGCCAGTCAATTACTGGAGCGTGTCATTTTGCTAAGCCTTATCATTGCTGAATTTAATAATGTGCAGAGGAAGATTCATGGATAAAGAGTTTCAGCCAAAAAAGACTACAAACAAAGGTTAGCGTCTAGTCCTGCCGAAATTAACATTGCTTTCTTCTGATTGTAGACAGAAAAAATATAGTTTAAAGGAGTATATGACAATTGCAGGCAGGACCTCAGGACCTCAAACTCTTCTCACTTGACATGGCAATATAACTCTGTAAGGACCAGTGAGTTGTACAACACATTGTTCTGCGATGCACTGAGCACATTTCTGTTCTTTAACCCCTTAACGACCGACCGATTGGTGCGTCGCGGTCACTTAAGGACCACAGAGGTTTTTTTTTATTTGTTTTTTTTTAAATTATGGTTCCGGCTTCCCCGAACGGCTTGCAGTTGCGGGGGGAGCCGGGAATTCCATGATGGTCATAGTACGTCATGGGTCGTTAACTCGGATCGACCCATGACGTACTATGACCATCAAGGGTCGTTAAGGGGATAAAGAGTAAAGGAGACTCATGTGCTCTGGTCTGCATGCTAAACAAATGATTACTATAGTTTTATAATGCAAGACATATGCCTTTTTTGAGTTTGCAGCTCATTATGACAAAGTATACAAAACAGCTGCTGAGACTGATATATTAAAGGGATAGTAATACTTCGTTTTAACTTTATTTTATTTTGTAGGCATTAAAAAAACATGAAGAATGATATAAGTCTTATCTCTGAAACCTTTATGGTTTAAGAGATATTCACAAACAAAGTATCCCTTCCCTGTTCAACCAGATCAGAAGGGAGATGCCCAGGTAGACTGCAGAGAGGGACAATCTTCAATTAAGATAATGGAAAAAGCTGAAAAACTTGTCAAGGGGGGAAGGGCTTTCATTCTTTTCATACAAAGAAAATTGTCCCCTTCTGTTATCTGTCCTGTCATACAACCAGACTCACATTTGAGAAGAGATGGCTTACACTAGGAAAAAGGGGCGGGGAGGGGAACTTTGCTTGTGAATATCTCATAAACCATAAAGGTTTGAGAGATAAGACTTATATCATTCTTCATGTTTTTTTAATGCCTACACAATAAAATAAAGTTAAAACGAAGTATTACTATCCCTTTAAGGTGAAATGGAGCAATTATGCATCAAATTAATAGCAACAGAGTATATAAATAAAAATCACCATTGATTTAAATGGGGTTGTTAACAGTTTGACTACTAGCGATCTCCAGTGCATTGCTTTGTTGTGTGCTAGAAAGGCCTCCAAAGCACAAGTAGTTAAAAGTCCCAATTAAATCAATGTGATTTTGGAGATGTTTATTTGCACAATTTGTTTCAGATTTGCTCTCTTCTTAATAGTATATCAGCCACATTTGGTGGGGAAAGATGAAATATAGGTCATACAGATGTTTCTGTGAACATGTACCATCTGGGTGAGAGGGTTCATCCCTGTCAGCCAATTGATGTCAAACAAACCTTTGAGAATTCTGTTGGCTCACTGGTTAAATGGATAGTAATGTTTTACAAAAAAATCTCCTATTAATCATCATAGTATTTGGGCCATGGAGAGTATAATTTCAATACTGTCAGAGTTGTAGTTCAAGAGTAATTGAATGATAAAGTATCCCCCTCCCGCCTGTTTTACCTAGTGTAAGCCACCCTCCCTCCGATGTGGAATCTGGTCTCTTGACTGGACAGGTGGCAGAAAGGGACAATCTTCTTGCTGTGTGGAATCAGGGCAGGTTTTTTCTTATGCTCACTGAAGAATGCCGATCACTGTGATCCTTTCGGACAGTCTTGCTGCTCTGAGGTGAGCAGTGTTACAGCAGTAAAAGGAGTGGGAGAGGGATATTTTATCATTCAATTACTCTTGAACTACAACTCAGACAGTATAGAAAAAACGCCCTCCATGGCCCAAATACTATGAAGATTAATCGGAGCTGCATTTTTGTGAAATATTGCTATCCCTTTAAAATGCTAATCTTGTGGTGTCTTTATAACAACATTTCCAGGATATGAACTTGTGGATCTACAGATGTGCAAAGATAAGGAAGCAGCTTATTAGAATGATCAACAAGAATGCACTGAATACATTTCTAGCACTCAGTTGGTTAAAAGTTACATATCTCTCAATTGTTTCCTGAAAATGGTCCTTAGGACTATACTCATCAGTAAGTTACAAAGGTGCAATTCTGGAACACAGCTACCGCATCATACTGGAAAAGCACAAATTTCCCAAATTCACTTGGACCTAAATGGGGTTTTAATCCATTGAATATTGCAGAGTTCTTAAATTCATTGCTTTACAATGAGTTGGAGGCTTAACCTTAAACACACCCGTCTGACACGAAAATGATTTAAAATCATTGGGAATGTTAAAGGGATAGTAATGTTTCACAAAAAGAGCAGCTGCAATTAATATCCATAGTATTTGAGCCATAGTGTTATTTCAATACTGTCAGAGTTGTTGTTCAAGAGTAATTGAATGATAAAGTCCTCCCCCCGCCCATTTTACCTAGTGTAAAGCCACCTCCACTCAGATATGGAATCTGGTCCACAGACCAGACAGATCACATCAAGGAACAATCTTCTTACTGTGAGAACAATGAAAGCCCTGCCCCCATTGACAGGTTTTTCCCTTATGTTAATTGACGATTGTCCCTCTCTGCAATCCACTTGGACACCACCCTGCTTCTCTGAGATGAGCAGTGTTACAACATAAAAGGGGCAGGAGAGGGATACTTTATCATTCAATTACTCTTGAACTACAACGTTGACAGTACTGAAATAACACTCTCCATGTCCCAAATACTATGAAGTTTAATTGGAGCTGCTTTTATTATGAAACATCTCTATCCCTTTAATTTGTCCTCTTAGGTACCCCTGATGTGATTCAAAAATTTGCCTCTGTCTTACTGATTTACACTTACATCCAGTGTAAAATATGGGATTTATCCTTGTAGAGACAGGCAACTGTACCATAGTGGTAGAAATTAATGTTCCCTGTTATTTAAATAGGGGAGGGGGTTTGAGCACCTTTAACTTTAGAAAGGATTACAATGAATCGTGATGCAATGTTTTGGAGACCTATTTCACATTCAAGGGGTTAAAAGCATAATTTAACCCCTTGAGTGCAAGAGTAGTATACAACACATTCATTTCAATGTGTTGGATACCTCTCTGGGCACTCAAAGGGTTAAATATATGGGAATTTTAATTTTTCCCCTGTGGTGCAGCTGGCTTGCTCAAGAATTGTACCTCTTTAGCTTTTGGAATATGGCCCTTAGATACAATTGATATTATGCTTCTGTCTTATAATGAGATATGTCACTTAAACAACTGTGTGATTTTAATTCCCCAAGGCCACTAATATGCAACATATAAAATGTGTTTAAAGTGTTTTAAGACAATAAAATAAAACTCTTCCTGTTACCTTGAAATTCCTAATCATGGTTCTGAAGATAGAAAGGTGCCAGCTTGGGATGCAGCCAGATCCTCATTGTATTCAAAGCCTTGTGTATGGAGAGCATTAAACATGCTTATTGTCAGCTCACAATAGCTAACGTAAATTCTCCAAAAAAAGAATGTGTTAGGGTTACTCACAGAACACATGGATTTAAGCCTTATCCATGAATGGCTTTTCACTTGTCAGTTTCAAGAACAAGAATAATAAAACTGTTTTCTTTTATATATTTAAATATTTCATCAACGATTGATGTTTAAATTATACTTTTTACTTTGAGGTCATGGTGTGCATGAGAGAACATTGCATTATTTAGTATAATTATGCTTGAATGTGCCTTGAGTGCAGATGAAGTGGAAGACTAATACAGAGAATAGTTAAAGAACCCATGTAAATGGTATATCTAGTCTTGTCTGAGTTATTTCTCTTTATTTCAGCTGTACTTATTTCTATTACGTCATTATTTACCTTGACCTCTCTCACAATTTACACATCTTGTCAGAATCTCTCCTCTTCTCCCTATTTGTTCAAATTCTTAAGACAATAAAAGAGAAAAATATGATAATGTATATGTTTATTACATGTAATAATAAAGATGAAGGAATAGATTGCATGAAATTTATATTCTGAAATAATAGATTCCAATGTCTTGAACCTCAATAAAAGATATGTGTGGAAAAATAAAATTTTTTGCCTTTGACAGGAATCTCTGTGAAAGTGTTGTCTTTATGCCTTTTTCCATTCCAACCCCAGCCTTTGTCCCACTGACCTGGTAGCCATAGAATCCCACAGTAGCTACTGAGGCACACATACTGACCTCCAGGCTTGTCCCACAGTAACAACAGATCCACGCATATTGACCCCCAGTCTTATCTCACAATAACCACAGATCCACAGGAATTCCTGTAAAAAGTGTTGTTTTTATGCTTTTTTCCACTCCAACCCCAGCCTTATCCCACTGTATTGGTTGGAATACCACAGTAACCACAGATCTACAACATACTGACCCACCAGCATTGTCCCACTGTATTGGTAGCCATTGAATCCCACAGTAACCACATAGCCACACATACTGACTCCCCAGCCTTGTCCAGCTGTAGACACAGAACCACATATATACTGACCACCCAACTTGTCCCACTGTTGTATAGGTATGATAAGCAAAGTGAGGCACTTTTGTACTGCCAAACTTCAATTTCCATAATTTCCAGCTTGACAAAGGCTGACATGAAATGTTGATATTTATTGTCTGGCAGCAGCTGTAGGGCTTCAAGTTGCCCACAACTGCTTTACTGTGTGCCAGCCTTGTCTCATGGTACCCATAGAACCAAACTTATTGACCACCCAGCTAATGATTGGCAAAATATATCACTTCAAATGCAAACAGGTGAAAATGGCACTTCTCACAGTGTGACAAAGTTTTCATGAAAAGTGCAATTTTCCCACTTGTTTTCTGCCCTGATTATTGAATCAAAATCAATAGTAAGAATGTATACCCCCGCATGGAGAATTTCCTTTGCATTCCTACCATAATAATATAAAAGAGGGATAAGGTTCACTCAACTTGTCATTCTGTGATTGCTAGAGAAAGAGGAAAAAACACAATTTGCAAGCTTGAGGAGATAGGCAAAGAAAATTGGGCTGAAGTTTAGTTTTGGGAGCTTTGTTGGTAGGCAATTTTGTCTCCGTGTTTGTAAAGTCTGAAGACTCTCCAAACTGTAAAGGGAGAAAGGAAATTTACCAAGGAAATAATCTTTTTTGATTGAAAAGAGACAGGAAGGTGATCAAAGTTACTTTCTGAGCCGGCCAAGTTGCTATGACTTCCTGACAGATATACTTTTGCAGAGTAACACCCAAAAGACAGTCAAGTACAACTGACTCTGTCTTCTACAGACACCAGAAGAAGCAGGACCAGTCATCAGCATATTGACTTAGTGGTGCTACACAATTTATCCTTTATTGCCAGCTATTGATTCTGAAGCTAACCTCATCCCATACTTCAGCCTTGAAGGAATGTGTGTATTCATTTTTTGAAGAGAGTGAAAGTTGTGACATTTATTTTAATACAGAAAAAAACAATCAAAAAACCTTTTGACTCATAAGTGTCAGAGACCGGCAGATACCTTGATATGCATTGTGACTAAGGCTGACAATAAGAGATAGTAGACAGAGACATAAACTCATGCTCCCAAAACTGACTGTGGCCATGGTTTCTGCAGTATGTTCAATAAATAATGATGATCCTTCTCCTCCTGAGGAAGCTGTTTGACAAAGTGAGATGAAAAGTTCCTCCACCACCCACAGCACTAGCAAAGCAGTAAGAACTCTGACAATGACAACTAGTTATATACTAGTGTTGATGGATTCACGGGGCAGGGGGTAGAAGACTAGCAGTTAAACTAACTGCATCAACAGACTGTGAGAGTAACAAGTACAACACCCATTCTAAAAATAGTAGTGGATGTTCTGAACACCCATATAAGTAGAAAAGTAAAATTATATTTTGTTGAGAATTAAAAAACCCAGAGGAATATGAAAGTAGAGGGGAGGAAATGGCGACTGATGCTAATGACCTAATAATTGATGATGATGTGAATGTAGAATATTTCCATCACAGTCCTCCCCTTTTACTAAAACAAATAAAGTTGAGAGTGAGTGCGATGATGTGATGACTCAATCCACTGAAAAGGTGCATTATACCTGTTTGAGAGGTCAGTTGGAAAGTCGAGCTATGGACAAGAACATATGTCTAAAAATACACATTCACCCTTCCAGTCTTCATTACCTTCGCAGTTTCCAAGTTCAAACCCTCCCAGCCATACACACTATTGCTGACTAATCAGCAACATAGGGCATCAACACCAACAACTCAAACTATGATTAGTGATTCTGCTACTGTTAGAAGTGCAGCACCATTGACACCTACTGCTAGTACAATTGCCACATCTAGCCCCAGTAGCAGTAAAACCTCTGCAACCTCTTAGTCTACAGTGTCACACCTAGGAACATCCTAATTAAGATCCTGTCTGAACCACATCCAAAGGTTTACTTGAGAGATGCACCATAAATATGTCAGCAGTATCATGACTAGCATCAGTAGAGGCACTCCTAAATGTCTGCAGGACTCTGTGGCACATAAAAGTAGTACTGTAGATGTGTCATACAGTGTGAAGATATCTAATTTATTGGTAAGATGTTGTATTCATATCAATAACAAAATGAGTATTTGCACCCTTTCACATGCAAGTGCCAGAACTGTTCACATGGATGTTTTAAATATTCTAGCCTTAAGCTAAAAATTACTTGAATATCTTTATTTTCTACTTTACTTAAGGTCTTATGTATCAATTTGTCATTACTGTAACTGTAACTTATAACCCATGGAATGATAAAAAAGCTCCATAGCACATTGCTTGTAATTGTTTTAGAGACCTCTCTGTCACTGGGTTAAAATGCCCAGTTGCAGCAATTATGAATTTTGTCTAACCTGCTATAGGAACAGGCCATATGTACTAAGTCTCAAGTCATTGTTTGTCAACTTTGGTGAATACAATTGCTAGTTGGGGGATGATGGAAGTTGGAAGCCTTAACAGTTGTAGAGCCCAGCCAGACTACCCCTGACTTAAAGGGATAGTAATACTTCGTTTTAACTTTATTTTATTTTGTAGGCATTCAAAAAACATGAAGAATGATATAAGTCTTATCTCTGAAACCTTTATGGTTTAAGAGATACTCACAAACAAAGTATCCCCCCCTGTTCAACCAGATCAGAAGGGAGGTGCCCAGATAGACTGCAGAGAGGGACAATCTTCAATTAAGATAAGGGAAAAAGCTGAAAAACTTGTCAAGGGGGGAAGGGCTTTCATTGTTTTCATACAAAGAAGATTGTCCCCTTCTGTTATCTGTCTGGTCATACAACCAGATTCACATCTGAGAAGAGATGGCTTACACTAGGTAAAAGGGGCGGGGAAGGGAACTTTGCTTGTGAATATCTCTTAAACCATAAAGGTTTGAGAGATAAGACTTATATCATTCTTCATGTTTTTTTAATGCCTACAAAATAAAATAAAGTTAAAACTAAGTATTACTATCCCTTTAAGAATAGGCTATATGTGCTAGTGTTCTCTAACAACAATGAAGAGTGAAAATTTGTTTTATATATTTGTGAACCGCAGATCTTAAATTTCCAATTAGGATAAAATAAAAAAGAAGAAATACTGTTGTAAATCTAGAACAAGTCCCTCAGTTGTATTGTGGACCCTATCCAGATAACAACAGACAGAGATCAGTTCAGTTCAAGATAATGCCCATGTATATTAAATACCGGTTAAAAATCATATACTTTATTATCTAAATTTAAAAACTAATCAGTGTATTTCCCTTCACAGTGGAATGCATCAATAATGGGAACCACTAAAAAACCTAAATGGCCACCATAAGTCGGTATAAGTATCAGGGATGTGGGAAAGAAAAACAGATCAATTTCTCAATGATCACATATCTGTATTAACGCTCTACATACGTGTGTTAATGTAGTACCTACATCAATAAGTATCTTGTGTATACTCCAGGGAAATGTTATTTTAATTCTTTATTATCAAAAACATTTATGGGAACTGTTATGTTATCAGCGCCCATTCATCAAGTTTATTCCGATGTAATCATGTAATCATGTGCACTTGTAGGCTTTTATATTGTTACGTTATCTCACACACTAAAATCCAAAGGCTGTATACATTCACAACCTATAAGGGTATATAGCGCACTAGATCTATGAAGTACACTAATGGGTCTGGAGCGTGAATATTTAGTTTTACATAAATCTGTAAAAGCTAGGTAATCTTCTCCTTTAATTAGTACAGTTGCGGCGAGGTAGTAACTGAGCTTTGAACTAATAAAATACGTGTCAAAATGGAACGCTAACTCAAACGGATCTTAAATGTAACGAACCGTCTAGCATTCCTATCATTTAAACACCATGTAGCAAAAAGGTGTCAAAGTAACAAACACCCAGGCTATATGAAAGACGAGACAGATCTCTTAGTTCTAAGATCTGCTCTTGTACGCTAACTGATATTCAGTACCGTGTCTCCATATGAGACGCTGAGAAAGTGAATTCCACGTCAAGCTCTGCTACCTCGCTGCCACTTATAATTTCAACTGACTACCTAACTTCAATCTAGTGGACACACCAAATCTATGTGCTAGTGGACACACCAAAAAGATAGATAGATAGATAGATAGATAGATAGATAGATAGATAGATAGATAGATAGATAGAGATGAACATTGAAATGAGCAGGACAGACAGCAAGAAGACCTGACAGTAGATGGACCAAACAGATTTTGGAATGGATTCCACTTGATCCTAAATTCCCAAGAAAAAGACCAAAGCCAAGATGGGTAGATGAATTTGCAATGTTTTTGGTACACAGTGGCAACAAAAGGCACAGGGCTGAAATTATTGGAGGCTTGCTGGGGAGGCCTTCATCCTGCAGTAGATCCACAATGGCTGAAGATTATGACGATGTTGTATATATCAGACAAAGTTGCGCACTCCCAAATATTTCTTCAACTCAAACCATTCTACTGGACAAGAAGAATGCTTTTGTTTTTTTATTTTCAGTGCTCACAAGGGAGCACTTGGATCTAATATTGTTGAAACGGGACTGAACAAATACTTGGTCAAAAAGAAACAAGAGATAAAGTTTTCCTCTGAAGGCTGTTCATTATTGAGGATCTGGGGAGTGCATACAAGCGGGGTGGGGGGTTCATTACCTTAATGCTATACAAATTCACTCTTACATGGTTTTGGACCCTGTTCCTTTTTTGTAACCATTATTTGTACCTTTTCTTCATACCAAGGTGTAGATTCCAGTCCAGCTGATTAGCCCTTTGGAATCATTGGGAACCTTTTTGCTTTTTTTTTTTCAATCTAAAATCACATACCACATGTTACACATCACTGCACAAAATTCAGAAAAATTGCAGAGATGAAGAAAAAAACACCTTTCACTGCTACTGAAACAATTCGATCCAGCTATTATATGCAGGACAAAGAACTTTTTAAAGCTTAGTTATGATCTTGAAAAGCTATTTTCAGCACAGACAGCTGCACCTTGTTGAAGCAGCATTTTCTAGCCATTTGAAAGCTGAAAGCCCATTACATGTCTATGGGAAGTGATGCAAACTCATTACAAACACAAGCTTCCCAACCGGTTCATTGAGACTTTTAACACCTTCAATGCTAGAGAACTCTTTGTTTTTCAAAGTCTTGCTGATCTCTATTGCAATCAATGAGTTAAAGGGATAGTAATACTTTGTTTTATCTTTATTTTATTTTGTAGGCATTAAAAAAACATGAAGAACGATATAAGTCTTATCTCTCAAACCTTTATGGTTTCAGAGATATTCACAAGACAAATTTCCCCTCCCGCCCCTTTTACCTAGTGTAAGGCATCTCTTCTCAGATGTAGAATGCAGTCCATAGACCAGACAGATAACAGAAGGGGACAATCTTCTTCCTATGAGAACAATGAAAGCCGTGCCCCCCTTGACAAGTTTTTCAGGTTTTTCCCTTATCTTAATTGAAGATTGTCCCTCTCTGCAGTCTACCTGGGCACCTCCCTTCTGATCTGGCTGAGCAGTGTTACATCAGTAAAAGGGGCGGGAGGGGGATACTTTGTCATTGAATTACTCTTGAACTACAACTCTGACAGAATTAATATAAATAAATAACACTCTCCAAAGTCCAAATACTATGATGATTAATTAGAGCTGATTTTATTATGAAACATTACTATCCCTTTAAAACAACATTGCAATCAAGAATTTTGAAATACACCAGGATCTAAATGTTCTAAATATCAATTAGAATTGTTTTAAAATCTTAGCAATGGTTCAGAACTCTCCATATATATATATATATTTTTAAGTAAAGGCAGTAAAATCTATTTCACATAACCCATGCAAAATATCCTGTCCCATTTGCACCAGGAAAGTGGAGCGATTGGATATAATATTCACAGTGGACAAGCATGCACACTTTGCATAATTTAAATGATCTTATTCAGACACTTTCTCAAGGACTATATTTAATATTTAGATAATAATAATAATGAAAACTTGAATCTAATATTGTTGAAATGGGACTGAACAAATACTCGGTAAAAAAGAGACAAGGTTTTCCTCTGAAGACTGTTCATTACTGAGGATCTAGTGTGTGCATACAAGTGGGGGGTTTTCATTACCCTAATTCTATACAGAGTCACTCTTAGATGGCTCTGCTTCCTATCCCTTTTTGTTTCTATAGTCTGTGCGGGATACTGTGAAGACGAGCACTACCACTGTGCTAGGAACTAAGGGCAGCATCAAAAAGAGTAAGAAGGGTTTCTGAAGAACACTGCTGATTATTGCCAAACACCAGATCAGGCTCATATGAGGAGACTTTCATTATAAACCCTGTCTCAGAAGTTTAATTTATGATCTTCATTTAGTCCCCATAGATATATATAGATTTGGATTGCGACTGATTTTCGGACTAAAGCCTTTTTTGTTCTAAACCTTTTAGTATTACTATATATATATATATATATATATATATATATATATATTTGAGTATTTTATATTTTGAAAACAAAGTTAACCTATAACAGACAAGTGCCTTTGGATTGTATAGAGATTTTACAAACAATGGTTGTTTATAGAATAAGAATATTTCAGTTTGAAAGGATCTTTCTTCAGGTGTGGTTATAGGTAAGATCCACATGGTCCAAATCTCTTTCTCAAAATACAAACCAGTTTCTAACTCAACCTTTTTTTATTATCAGGATAACCTAATGTCTAGCAAAGACATTTTTGAATCCAGTGACTGGATTTTTCATGCTTCTGCTGGGACAATCACAGTTTTTAAAAACTTGCTTTTAACCCCTCTTGATGATTAATGACATGAGTTCTTCAAATGAAATGTTTTGAGGAGCAGTGGGCTCTGCAATTCATGGTGAAGACATCTAAGACAGAATCTTGTTCTCTTTGTGAACCTTTGATTACAAGATCTGATCAAATAAATAGGAGCCACCCCTCAGAAGTAGAGAAAAGAGGGTTTCAACTTCAGAAGGTGAGGGTGTTTTTTTATAGTAAAGTCTGTAAAATTTTGGACTTCTTTGCCTAGGGTTGTGGTAATGGCAGATATAATGGGCACATTTAAGAGAGGATTAGATACATTTCTGGAAGAAGGGGAAATACTGGGTTATAAAATGTGTTAGTGGATTGAATATGAAGTCTTATTAAACTGACAAACATCCATCTTGGAGTTAGAATGATTAAGTAATTTTCATTTTCTGGGTTACACTGTGGCAAAAGTTGAACTTGATGGACTTGTGTCTTTTTCAACCTAATTTAGTGTGCAACTATTTGCAACTATCTAGTTCATGTTCCATATTGACCTATAATTCTCAAGCCATGTACTCAGGTCTCAGGGTCTAATGATTTCTTTGCTAAGGTACAGGTGAATTAATCAAAATTACTGAGACTCTCATTAACTCACCTGTGCTCTAGTATGTTAATATTCAAATCCTGGCTTGTTAGTGGGTCCTTACGGCATGGGTTGAGAACCACTAATATAGACCATGGAGTGGCAGAGCTTACTTCAGCAGTCTACTCCAAGGATGCTTGGAGGTGGTGCTAGGGATACCTAGAAAATTATTTTACTCCAGCTTAAATGGACATAAAAGAAATAGTGAAAGTTTTGTTGAGATTTGATAATAAATATCACTAGTAACTGAATAACTCAGTGTTGTAATATCCTTTGTCAGCCAATGAACAAAAAAGAAGATGGTAATAACCCAAAGCAGTCAAATTGCAGCTCACTGAATGATGTTCATTGGGACATATGCATTAACATATCCCTTAGTAAAATATTGGTTACAAATAAAATTGTGCATGTACAAGTTATTGTAGCTCAAACCTACATTTTTGGGTGCAGTAATTCCATGGCCTAAAATTCTATGGTGGTACTGTTAGTACAGCAGTCTACTGACAGTTCTGGTGAGTTGATGTTAGGAACCAGACAGACACAAAAATGTAAAATGCAAAACACTTTTATTAAAATAACAAAAGCAAACAAAGCAAAAATTTGATCCATTAGCATAAACCAAAAGACAAGCCAGGGTCAGGAACCAAGACAGGTACTCAGACAAGCCAAGGTCACGAATACGGAGATCAGCAATGTCAGGAACAAGCCAGGAGCCAGGAGGGACATCAGAGGAAGCCAGGTCATGCACAGATAATCAGCAATTCAGAACGCACTTGCAGCCAGAATCAGACACAAGGTCAAGGAGGAAGTGAGCCTAGCTGCTTTAAATTTCCTGGAAGGGGTTGGCTGATAACAGTCAGATGAGTAACTATGGAAACTGAGAGGTCAAGGCAGCATCAGATGAATCAGCCTGACACAGTAAAGGGAAGGCACCAGCATCAACAGCGGAGTGTCAGACTAGATCAGTCAAACCATGATAGTTACTATGAATCTCCATGTTATAGCAACAGCACCACTGTAGAATTTCAGGCCATGGAGGGTCTACACCCAAAAATAGGCAAGTCTGAGCCATAATAACTTTTGAATAAAACATTTCTCAACAGTAAGAGTACATTTTGTTTTACCCAAGGGGATAAATCCTGCAATATATATCTTCAGTAGAGTTACTATACCTTTCCACAAAACAGCAAATGTAAGAAATTTAACATTAGCAAATTGTGAGACAGATCAAAAGGCAACACACAGAAAATGCTGCAGCAACCCTTAGAAACATATGTAGCAAATATATTGAAAGAAAAAGAACCATAAAGCAGAATGTACAAAAAGATTTATGGAATTCTGTTCTAAAGAAAACTGGAAGAATTTTTGAGGAATTCAATAGCACCATAGAGGACAAATGCACATTCCCTTTAACCCTTTGAGCGCCAGAGGGGTACGCAATGTATTGCAGAGCAATGCGTTGTGTACCCCTCTGGCACTCAAAGGGCTAATATAAATAGGCTTTTAACCACGTGAATTCTAGAAAAGTCCCCAACTCATTGCTTTGCAATGTGTTGCAGACTAGTGTAGCATACAATGGGTTCAAAGACCCATTTAAATCATTGAGAATTCAGGGAATTTTATATGTTCAGTATGTTGCACTTGGTCTTCCCCTGAATCTATCCAGTTTTGTTTTGAAAGTTGGGCCCTAAGATCATAACAATTAACCCTTTAAGTGTTAGAGAGGTGCATAATGCATTTAAAAGCCAGAGAAGGCAGACACTTTCACAATCATTTACTGAATAGCACAGAGGCGTAACTAGAAGCCTCTGGGTCCTGGTGCAAGAAGTGCCATGGGCCCCCCAATCACATTGGCTCCCCTCAATCACATTGGCCCCCTTTACAATGCCCCCATCTCCTACCTCCCTGGAGTGGCAGGAGACGTGTTGAGCTCCCGTGCAGACCTCTTCAGTAATGCAGAGTGCTGGGAGATTATATCATCTCCAAGCACTCTGCATTACTAGAGTGAAAGAGGGAGATTGCGGGCGCCAGGCGGAGGGGTCGCCAGGCCCTGGAGTGACGGGCCTGGTCACGGATGCGACCCATATAGTTACGCCACTGGAATAGCAGCTTCTTAGTGACACACTGACACATATGCCCTTGTGCATCTGCCAATGTCAAAAGGGGGTTCTGTTTACAAACTGCAACTGGTTATTAACATTTCTTTATAAGAATGATAAATGTGGGTGTTTCACAGTTACTAGGAACTTTTTATTAAAATAATTTGTGAACTTTTAGTGACACTTGGATAAATATACACTTTTTTATCACCTGAAGGATTCTTCATTTTAAAGGAGGTAAGGATTGAAGGCCAGGTACACCGATGCATTAAAATGCCCCTGCCTATGTAATTGCCTGTTAGCTTGGGAGTGATGAGTTGAGTGGGTCTTGCTAAGAAGATCATGGCACATCAGTAATTTGCCCGTTCAAATTCCAAAGTTTTTACAGCAAAATAAGACAGCAGAACAGTAAACTAAAAGTATCTTGGCAGCTGCTCCCTGTTATTTTAAGTTATTATTGTTGACTCATCCCCATTACTTGTAACTGTATTATATTTTCTGTATTGTAATCTTAGGACGTTCTGCCTACATTGGTGACACTATAAATTATACACAAATAAATACAACACTGAAGGCACTATTTTCTATCACCCTTCAGAGACACCTTTTTAAAGTATCTGAAAAAGTAGAAGTAGCTTCTTGGAGGATAAAATGACTGTGTTGTTTGTGAAATAGATTTTGATCGCTCAGACACCCACTGAGAGTGTTTGTCAGTGCCTAACTCCTGACATTCAGCACAGTTTTGGCAGGTTGCAGTCAATTCCTGCACTTTCAATGATCCATCACTATTGTTACTGTGGAAAGTATAATAGGCACCTTTCATTTGAAAACATAGGTTCCTCCTTAGCTGAGCTTGTCAGGCTGCAAGATCAGCTTTTGAAAGTCTCTCTGTATTTCAGAAACCTCAGCTACTACTTATGTTTCTGGAAGGAACCCAAGACGAGTGGTGGGGGAGTTATTGCTTTATTACTGCAGCTTGTGGATGGCACTGCCACTCAGGCTCACAGTTCCACAGAGACTTCCTAAAACACTGCAGTCCATTTTGGCACTGTTTCAGTTAGAAATGAAATTATGCTTTTTGGTATCAATTGGATTAACCTTTTGATTGCCAGAGGGATGTCCAAGAAATTGCAGAACTATGCTTTGGGTGCCTCTCTGGCACTCAGATGACTGAAGGTTTTGTTAACCTCTTTCCCCAATTAAATGGTTAAATGTGTCTGATTCCTCTCTGATTTTTAACCCTTTAAGTGCCATAGGGGTACGCATTGTGTAACCCTCTGGAACCCAAAGGGTTAAAAGATCTGGACACCTCTTTGGCCCTCAGAGGGTTAAAACTCAGGGCCATATGTTCAAAAGAAAAGTAGAGGCATTTTAGGGCAAACCATTTACTCTATATGGGAGGACTAAAATTTCTGTTGATTTTAATGGGGATTTTAACCCCTTGAATGCTAGAGAGGTCTCAAACGCAGTATGAAGCAATGTGTTTTAGAACTCTTTAGCGTTCAAGAGGTTAAAAATCCCCATTTAAATCAATGGGAATTTCTGGAATTTTTAGTCCTCCCCTATAGTGCAAATAGTTTGTCCTAGAATTCATCCACTTTTCTTTTGAACATATGGCCCTCAGTGTTATTTCAGTATTAACCATTTAAGGACTAGAGGGGTGTGCAAGGCTTTGCAGAACATTGCAAAGCAATGCATTGCCAACCCCTCTGGTAAATTTAAAGGGTTAAACTTTGCCATGCTGTCACTTTTTTACTTGGCTTTATTTGCACAATAGAATATCTGATAAATAATGAAAACTAGTATTAACAAAATCAATTATGTGTGAAGATATATCAATAATAATAATAACAATGAATCCCTTTGAATACTAGGTATATCTCCAATGCATTGGTGAGGTCTCTAGATTCCCAGGGGTTAAAAAAAGTTAATTAACACCCTGGATATTGGATATGTCTACAATTCATTACATGTCTCTAGTATTCAAGGGGTAAAGAAATTATATTGTTACTAGTTGAAAAGCCCGTTTACACGGTGTAGTATTCTTTAGTATGACTTTAGCCAATCAGTTTTTAGTAGGTGTGGCTATCACTCTTCTGTGTAGACACTTCCTGGTTTTTGGCAGTTAGACCACTACTGTTATTTTATGAACATGTTATATATTGCATCTCTGCTCATAGAAATAAACCAACACCTGTTAATAAAAATAATCAGCATTATACTTGTATTGGATACCAATAGTAAGCAATAACAAATATTCCATGGTGTAATGGAGCATAGTCCATTACTGGAACCCTTGTCGGGGCCTGAAGCTGTTATCCCAAGAAACCCCAGAGACTGTGGGCATTTCTGGGCCCAAAGAGACTGACAACCATGGACTGCTGGCTTGCTTCGAAGGAAATGGGCAGTAAGGGTTCATTATTTTAGTTTAGCCAAAGTTACTTCCAATGTGTATTGTGGCCACTCAAACCAGTGTATTGTGAACTGTACTGAGACCCCCTTCTGTGTGTTAATTCATTCACTCCCCTCAGTCTGTGAGTCACCTATTGTATAACCTGAAACTCTGTTGTCAGTCCTTTGTATTATATGTTGTGATTTGATTACCTCTGTGAATGCTCCCATTGTGTCAGCCCTTACCATTTGCTGCTGATTTCTTGTCTTATGTTTGGATTGTATTATCCCTGCCCCTCACCCTATTGTATCTGGTTGGCCCATGTATTTCAATGTAGTTGATCTGTATAAATATGTGTGGTTTTGTACAATAAAGAGAGTCTTATTTTGGAGTGAACAAGAGTCCTGGTGTCTTGAGTTCTTTTGGTACTAAAGCGGCCACTCTGACGCCCATCTGAGCCAAGGTTCCTGCATCGTTCGACCATCTGCTGCCAGCATCCTGCGATCCAACTTTGGAGGCTGTCATGCGGCAACGTGGACTCTGTCTGCCTTCTTCTACTGAGTTCCAGAGATTATCTGTCCTCGACCTTCCTTTGGTTCCTGTGACACTTTTCCTGTTATTCGTAGACCGGGAGTAGAGGCCTCACTCTCTACAGCCCGTGGTACCAGTTTGCAACCCAGCTCTGGCTGTGCACCTTCGACTCTTTCCCTGTTCACCTGGCTGTCCTCTGACTCCGACACAAAGTCGACACCTCTACCACATTGTCGACTTCGACACAGAGTTTGTCACACCACGGTGCTCAATCAGTCCTTCCATTTGCTCGACTGGTACATCCGACGGCGCCAGTCTAACGTTGAGAGGGAGAGACCCGGGAACGACGGCGGAAGACGACGCGGTCCCTTCTAGCTTCCGTTACACATGGTGTCAGAAGTAACAGATTTTTTCTATCACAATGGATGCAGCAGGAGTCCCAATGCTCACAATGAACTGGGAAGCTACTAACTTACCTGACTTGAAAATTCAAACAGCATGCTGATCTCATGTTTGGATGACCTCTAAAGAATAAGAGTGAGGATGAAAAATGCAATTATCTCCTGTTATGGGTTGGTGAACAAGGCAGAGACATTTTTAATACATGGGCATTATCCTCAGTTATGACCACTTTGCAGCATATGTTCAGCCCAAAGCTAACATTATCTTTGCATATTACAAGTTTCATGAGAAAGTAAAACAGGATCATGAATCCCTGGAGCAGTTTATTACAGATTTATGTCTCCTTGCCCGAGACTGCAATTACACCCAGAGCGACAAAATGATCTGGAATCACATAGTCTTTGGAATCCACTCACCTAAAGTAAAGGAAAAACTCCTTAGCATAGAGTCTGAATTAACGCTTAAGAAAGCAATTGATATCGCCCGCTCACATGAACTAGCCCAGGCACAACTATGGTCCATTTCTAAAGGCCAAGACACCCTGCAAAGTGATGTCATCCATGAGATTTCACACCACGCAACTAATGGCTCTAAATGGAGGCAAAATAACACCTGTCACCTGCATCCACAGGAAGAGGCATTTCAGTCTCAAAGCCCTGATCCAAAGCACCTCGCTGAATGTGGATACTGTGGCAATGAACCACATAGCAACTACTTTCATTATCCTGCAAGGGGTAAGAGGTATACATCCTGCTGGAAACTACATCACTTTGCTAGTGTATGCCGCCCCAGGCGCAGGAAAAGCATCCATGCTGTGAGAAAAGATGGTGCTGACCTAGAAGAGTGCGAACAACTGTACATAAACTCAATAACTCAAAATGAACAAAATCCAGACATGGAGCAGGCATTTGCCACTATTCAAGCTGGTCCAAAACGAACTGCAGTACAATTCAAGATAGACACAGGAGCCTCAGCCAATGTTATTCCACTATATGAATACAACGGCTTAAATGCCAGTGCACTGTATGACTGCCATTTTGCCCTTTATATGGCTATGGAGGCGAGCGAGTCGCAGTAAAAGGGAAATGTGACTTGGAATGTCAGTACAAGAACATTCAAACAGTTATGTCATTTTATATCATTGACACAAAAGCACCTCCAATCATAGGCCTAAAAGGCGGCATAGATTTTGGCCTCATCAAGCTTGTACTGTCCATTACAGGCAATCCAGATAAAATACCAGTTATGGAGGAATAAGCAGACATCTTCAAAGGAATCATTTTATTCCTTGGCGAGTGTACCATATATTTAAATCCACAGGCAACTCCAGTGGTGCACCCCCTAAGAGTATACCCCTTGCATTGTGCAGTCGTCTTAAAGAGGAACTCGAGGGCATGGAGAAACTAGGCATTATTAGTAAAGATGAGCGAGCACCCCGATGCTCGGGTGCTCGGGTGCTCTGACCGAGCACCCCCTGATGCTCGAGTGCTCGGCCGAGCACCCGAGCCCCATTCAAATGAATGGGAGCACTCGAGCATTAAACCAGGCACCCCCTGCTCTGATGAGCGGAGGGTGCCTGGTCAATGTCCCCCTTCATCTCCGCTATGCCCCTCTTCCACAATGTCCCCCTTCATCTCCTATGCCATAGCGGAGATGAAGGGGGACATTGTGGAAGAGGGGCATAGCGGAGATGAAGGGGGACATTGTGGAAGAGGGGCATAGACTCTATGCCCCTCTTCCACAATGTCCCCCTTCATCTCCGCTATGCCCCTCTTCCACAATGTCCCCCTTCATCTCCTCTATGGCATAGGAGATGAAGGGGGACATTGTGGAAGAGGGGCATAGCGGAGATGAAGGGGCACATTGTGGAAGACGGGCATAGCGGAGATGAAGGGGGACATTGTGGAAGAGGGGCATAGAGTCTATGCCCCTCTTCCATAATGTCCCCCTTCATCTCCGCAATGCCCCCTTCATCTCCGCAATGCCCCCGTACCTCCATTCCCTGGTGGTCCAGCGGAGCGTCTTCGGATCTGTGCCTCTTCCGGCACAGATCCTCTTCACCCGAGCATGTCGGGCGAGCACATGGCGGTACTCGTACGAGTACCGCCATGTGCAGAGCAGAGCGATGCTCGAGCCGATCCGAGCATCGGCCGAGCACGCTCGCTCAACACTAATTATTAGTAAAGTCACAGAACCTACTGATTGGGTTAATTCCATTGTTATTGCAGAAAAACCAAGTACAGGAAAATTACGAGTATGCTTAGATCCTAGAGACCTCAACAAAGCAATTAAGCGGCCCCACTACCCTTTGCCTACACTTGAGGATGTCATGCCCAAGCTGGCAGGCACGCAATATTTTAGTGTCCTAGATGCCAGATCAGGATATTGGGCCATAAAACTTACTGAAGAGTCATCCAAACTGATCACTTTTGACACTGTTTTCGGGAGTTATAAATTTAACCACCTTCCTTTCGGATTAGTCTCTGCCCAAGATGAGTTCCAGCGCAAGATTAACGAAACCTATGAAGGGTTACACGGTGTAACGGCAATAGTTGATGATATCCTCATTTTCAGCAAAACGAAAGCGGAGCATGACAAAAATCTCAAGGCCATGCTGCAACATTTCAGGGAAAGAGGTGTCAGACTTAATCATGAAAAAGCATCATCTGCTCCACTCAAGTAAGCTTCTTTGGACACATACTCTTGGACGATGGGATAAAGCCAGACCCTGAAAAAATTGCTGCAATAAAGGATATGAAACCACCCACAGACAAAGGTGAATTAGGAACTATACTAGGCATGATCAACTATTTGTCAAAGTTTACACCTAATTTATTTGACGTCACTGCTCCAATGCGACAGCTTTTAAAAGAAACTACTGAGTTGATTTGGGATACTCACTAAGAAGAGGCATTCACTAAAGTGAAGGATTTACGCACATGTGAGTACACACATGACCCCCTCAAGGAGCTAAAGTTGCAGGTTGATGCTTCC
Organism: Rhinophrynus dorsalis; assembly: GCA_037306005.1. NCBI lineage: Eukaryota > Metazoa > Chordata > Amphibia > Anura > Rhinophrynidae > Rhinophrynus > Rhinophrynus dorsalis. Next base: position 223,766,702 of record CM074719.1, on the reverse strand, counting down.
AAATACGGACTCGGAGCAATATTACTGCAAGACAATAGGCCAATTGCATACGCATCCAAGTCACTCACAGACAATGAAATCAATTATGCTCAGATTGAAAAGGAACTGTTTGCCATCTTATTTGGCTGCAAACGTTTCCACCAATATATTTTTGGCTGCCACATTGTCGTGGAAAGTGGAATCTATTATGCACAAACCAATGGCATCCATCCCCCAAGACTTCAGAGGATGATCTTACAGTTGCAGAAGTACAACTTTGACATCATCCATCATCCAGAAAAAGACATTCCTGTTCAGACACATTATCCAGGAAGCCACTGTCCGACCAGGACTCAAACCTCAGCGAAGATATGATGTCCAGGTACACACCATATACAGTAACCTTCCAGTCAGTGAGCCCAAGATGGAGAAAATTAAAGTTCAGTCAGAAAGAGACATGCAGTTCCAGGCACTAAAAGACAACATACTCAATGGTTGGCCTGAGGGCAGGAATCAGTGCCCTCCAAGCATACTGGAATATTGGAACCACAGAGTTGAGTTATCATACCTGCATGGCATAATTTTTAAAAGTGAAAAGATTGTTATCCCATCAAGCCTGCATCCAGAGATTCTCATACGCATACATGCCAGTTATCTAGGCATCAAGAAATGTAAACAAAGAGCCCGTGACATCTTATTCTGGCCAGGTATGGGGAAGAGATTGAGGAAATTGTGAGAAAATGCCCTATCTGCCTTACTTACCGCCCTTCAAATGTGAAGGAGCCAATGATTAACCAGACCATGGCAAATAGTGGCCACGGATCTATTTACCTGGAGGAATGAAGTTTACCTTATCACTGCTCACAAAAATGTCTTTAGCAGATGCGCACATTTCTTGCATTGTGCCATTAGTATCTTATATATAGTGCAAAAGCTAAGCAGTTCTGGAGAAAACTAACTACACTGTAGGGAAAAAATAAAGTATTCACAACATTCCCACTCATTTAAGTGTTTTGCTTTGGGGTTTTTTACTCTGTGTATTCTAGAGTAGCCCCTAGTATTCAATAGGTTAAACCCTTTGAGTGCCAGAGGAGTCTGCAACTCATTGCTTCTCAGTGAGTTGAATACCCCTCTGGCATATTCTATGGTGTATTTAGAGTGCTGCAGATCTGCTTCATTTTAGCATATGTTAAAGGAGGTATCTTTTTAGCTTTAGAGAATGCAGGACACAGGTTAGCCAATAAAGGTATTATTTTTACTCTATCAGTCTCTTGCTCCATTTTGTCATAATAAATATGGCCTAGACATTTCTTGTCATGCATCTAGTGGCCCAGACTTATAATAATAGTCACATGAGAGAACCTATCTGGGCACATTTGTCAAAAAGTTGCTGAGATAACAAGGATAATTTTTGACCCTTGCAACGCCCCCAGCTCATTTATGAAGAGCTATTCAGCACTTCACAAACAAATAGTGTGACCTTTGGTCATACAGTGAAAAATACTGTGCAACTGGGAAGTGTGGCCACAGACTGATTTATTATGGAGAGTCATAGTACATTTCAGTGATATACAGGGAAAGATTACCTCCTCTCCAAACATGCCATTAATTTTTCACTGTGGGGAGTGAGGGAGGGATATTTATGAATCAGCTGCAGCTGCTTTGATAAATATTCTTCTTAACAAAATGCTATGTTGAAGCCGCAGCACCTGCACTATGAGCTTTATAGGGGCTCCATGAATCAATTAAACATAAAGCCACACAGTGCTTCAGGCATCCAAAACATTTATTAAAACATCAAAAACTAGCATAGCTGGTCATAGTATCCAGCAGTAAAGGGGGCTGCAACAATGTGAAGTGAGGGCTTGTAACTTCATTGTTTTAGAGAGATGCTATCTCCTAAAAACAATACTGATGACTTGAAAGAGCTTGCTGTATTAGCAAATTTTTTATTTAAGAAAATATTTTTTAAATTTTTCAAATTTATACATTATACTAATTAAAGCATGCCCTCCATTACCTCACTGACCCTTAACCTTCTCAATTGTTCAGGATGAAGGCAAGGCATTGCTGAGCAGTGTTAAGGATACCACATATACCCAGGGGTAGCAGTAAGGAGGAGATATTCAAATTGCCTCTATAATGCAATATTTTGAAACCTATAGGTCATTTTATTCATTTTGTTATTAATTTTTTTAGGCAATACTATCATTATCTCTTTTAAACCTTCCTTTTCCACTGAATGTACTCTTACACATGGTGGTCTTCTGGGAGCTGTAATGTGGAACAGTATAGCTTCAGGTTTTAAGAAACGTGTGCCATCTGCAAGTACTTATTCAATTATTTTAGGTGAGAGCCTCTTTGAAATGATAAATGTACCCCAATGAGTGTGCAACAAGGACATGCATAGAGTTGTCCCCTTTAACGCTGAAAATGTATGAAAAATGCATGCTGCTGGGCTGCAGTGACTACAGCTGTGCTGCAGTGGTTCCCATGTAGCTATACAGCATGATCTGACAACCTTAGCCACGATGAGTTGACAAAATTACCTCTAACCACCATTAGTGGTCCTCAAGAGCTGAAATCAGGCCAGGATTTAGGATCTCCCTGTTTCAGCGCAACTGGGTCAATCAAAATGAATATGCCTTTTATTAACTCACATGTGCTTAATCAGGGCTATCCTTAAATCCTGGCCTGTTTGTCACGCTTGAGAAATTAACTCCTTCACCCCCTCAATAATTATTTTTAGTTTCAGTAGGAAAACAACTATAACATGTATATTTTTCATGAAAAAAGATTAATGCTCCATTAAATTGAGCTTTTAACCCCTTTAATACTAGAATTATATGGCTCCACTCTATATACTCAGCACCTGACAACAGCAGTATGTTATAATAAATAAATGGAGATACAATAAATGTTGCAATCATAGATACACTAGAAATGTCCTAAAGAGCTTACAGTCTAATTGAGTAAAACAATATAAATTGATTACTACAGCCTGATTGAAAAATGGCACACATGATTTTCAGTGTATGTTGAGCCGAAACCTTTACCTAAGTGACTTGTATTTTACATTGGTATACCGTCAAACCTTGAAGCAGCCATTGTGGTCTCCATTGTGACTGATCCCTGGTTTAAACATTCTGTATACTAGCAATTGGCTGCTTTCAGGACTCTATTGTAAAATTTGGCAGTCCAAATGCATCATTGTGATAAATAGACATTCCTCTAATTTCCATTAATTTAAATCAGTGTTTTAACCCCTTGTGTTAGTGATCTCCAGTACAATGTGAAGCAATGCATTGTACACTTTTGCTTTTATACAATGTCCCTACACATTCCTCGCCACTGATTATTAAGTGACTAAGCTTGCTTGTAACCTCGGCCTACCACTGCTTCCATCACTTTTGATCAATAGAATGGAAAAAAGGAGGAAAAGAAAGTCCCCTTTTTCTATTCTTGGCTAGGCAATAAAAGCATGATTAATCTAGTACACCTGCACAGAGTGTTGATGGCACAGGCAGCTGTCTGGCTGCCACTTTGTCTTCTGGGTAACACAAAGCTAGTGAGAAAGGCACACTGAATATTCTGAAAAAATAGAAGTAAATTAATGTCACAGCAATATCACCTAACCTAAGATGCAGTTTCTTCTGCATGACAATTTGGTTTGGTAAAGGTATTATAAGTTATGAAATTGAAGAAATCAACTTTTGTTATGAAATATATATGAAGTAGGATTTTTCCTGCTGATATTTTAAAATCAAAAGTTAACAGTGTCAAAATAGTGTCCAAAAGTATTTCTTTTATAATGCATGATATGGTTAAGCGGAGTTTATTGATTATGGTCGCTTATAGGAAGTTATAGACATGGTTCCACATAGTGACAAGTAGAGCAAATTTCAGTTTAATTTTAAAACACCAATTTAATCTATAATACTTTTTAAAATTAAAAATCTCACAGTGGTGGAAGTTACCCTGTATTACACAGCACTATAAAACATGTTCTTTTCTTAAAAGAAGTTAACTGTTCCTTTAAAAACACCTAAAAAAATCACACAAGCTGCATGCGAGTGGTTTACCTGTGCTCTCAATCTGATGCATATACTAAGGCTACTGAACATATTTTGAGAAGCAAATAAATAACCATAAAAGTAAAGTAAAGTGGGTTCAAGCACAAATCAACTGATCTGTTGGCGGGTGGGATAAAATGATAAAGAAGTTGGCATGTCAAGCTCACAAGGGAACCGGCCATACCAGACGCCATTTCCTCAGCCATACCAGTCTCCATTAAATTATTTGTTGTTTGATTGGCCTGCTAAGAAGAAGTTACTTGTTTCAAAATAATTTGAAGGAGCAGTAAACTTTTTTTTATGAAAACACATATTTTAAATAGCTTTTCCTGCTGAATAAAACAAGGTCACTCCGACTGCTGTCAGATGTTTTATTCAATTATAACAGTTCAAATAACCAGGAAGTGAATTTACTGTGTTTACTTCCTGATAGTTCTGACAGGAAGTGACAGGCAGCTTCTATCACATTCTATGGAGAACTGTATGTCTCTGACTTTTCTGACTTTCCTTTCCATTAGAATCTAACAGGAAATCTAATTAGAATTTGACCACTAGAGGGCACTGCTAATGTAAAAAATACATGTGTTTAAACTGTAATAACTCTGGAAATATAAATCTCTCCACAGTGGAAGTACCCTCATTTTACTCAATAGGAAAACCCCTACAGTATATATTTTTTCATAAAAAAGTTTACTGCTCCTTTAATCCTCTCCAGACATTAATGACAACTCATAACACATATTGATTTATGCATCTATTGCCAGATTGCCCTAGTAATGCAATGGAAAGAGAGGGGTTAATTCAATTTAAGTCATATTTTACCACATTTGGCTCCCTCTTGTCATTCATACCAACAGCCATTGATCATTTTATTCCCATTAGGGCAGGCAAAAACAATATATTGCTGTTCCAAATGCTTTAAAGTGGAATTGTCACCTTAATTAAAGTTTTCAAATTTGAAAACCGCATTAAAAACTGCCTATTTGTCATGTTAACCAAAAGTCCAGCAGGTATATAGTTCAGGAGATATTCACTATTTTATGTCTGGACAAAGTGAAACTGAACATTTCCTGGAATTGTGCAAAGCTTCATTAGCACATGACATGCAATTGAAAAATGAATTAGCATATTACATGCCATGAAAATTAGACTTGTACGAATCGGTTTGGTCGATTTCGGAATTTGGATGAATAAGGGTCATTCGGCTTCATTTGGGCCGTCTGAAATGAAAAAGTTGTTTGTTTTTTAAAAACCGAATCTGAACAGAACAGTCCTGGACAGAATCTTCGGCGCTATACTTTCCCTCTCTTTCTAGTCCAATTAGCTTCTTCCTTTCATGATGGGGGTTGGACTAATGACACATCAGACACCCATTTCCTGTTAGTCCGTTGTTGGAACTCAGAGAGGGCAGAAGGAGATAGAGAGTGTCCAGTAGTTGTGTTTGCAGGGAGGTAGCATAGGCAGGCAGCCAGCATTAGTACCTTATTGCCACTGCAAGGGAGAGTCATCTTTGTCCCTGTGCAAAATATTAAAAATATTAGGAATTTGTTTTAATAGTTTTCAGAGTGACACAGCCAGTCTCACAGTTGTGTAGGCAGGCCTAATACCTTATTGCCACTGCAAGGGAGAGTACTTTTTAAAGTATGTTAAATTCGGCCGGATAATTTGGACTATTGTTGAATTTCGTCCGAGTTGAAAAGGTCTGGTCAGAAATGTGGATCCTCCGAATGACAAAAAAAAGAAATTCGGCCGAAATAGAATTTTACCAAAATTTTTTGCCGTGCACAAGTCTAATGAAAATGCTTCATTAACATCTGAAACATCACTGAAAAGCTTAAGTGGCATATCAAGCATCATTGGTACCGCACAAGTACCACAATTTGCATATATTAGGATGTGGAAACACGTGATACATATGCAGTTTTCAAATATCCAAACTTGAATTAAGCTGGAAATTCCACTTTAACCCATTAACGACAGCCCAATGCAGCACACTGATGGCTATTAACGGCCACAGGTAATTTATTTATTTTTTGTCTTAATGGATTCTGGGTTTGCTGAGGGGCATGCAGCAGCGCTGCTGTGCCAGGACCATCACTGGTCCTTAAGTGCTGGAACCAGTGTAATTGTCCTGGCATGTTCAGGGTCATTAAGGGGCTAAGGGTTTTTAATACAAATAAATAATAATAATGCCCATCCTGTTTATGTTATAGTGTGGAGGCTTAAAATATACAAAGTATATAAGGATACTCACACTAACATTGTGGAAGCATTCCCCTCTACAGAAGTTGGGTGCCAGGATAGAAGTGAATTGGCCACCTCCAATCACAAGTATCATCATACGCAAGACCAGCACTCCGATAAAATTCAACCTAATTTATATGGTGATTCTCATTACAGTTCAACTTGAAGGGATTCATCAAATACATTTGTTGTATTATATCAGAATGTGGGTGTTCTGTTGATGATGAATATAAGGAGGGAGTCAAGTGACCCCATTGTCCTCATAGGGGATTATATTGCTTGGGGTAGATCCCCGCCACTTTATGGACACACAATATAGGGTGGGGAGGAATGAAACTAAGATTTGATTTTTGATGATCCTAAAGGGCTGTTTGGAAAGGGTATCATCTAATCTTCTTCATTCAATTATCCATTACACTGGGGGAGGAGTAGTAGAAATGTGTATGTTTGCCTATAATTCAGTAAATAAACCTGACGTTAATTTTGCACAACCTTTATAAAATTGAAGATAAATAAAACTAGCATATGAGATCTTAAGACCCCATAAAGGGATAAGATATACAGAGGAAATGAAAAAAACAAACTATTTGCCTCTGTACACTAACTGTTACATTGGGTTGAAAGTTATCATTTCTGTATTGCTTTGGACCTCATTAACCTCAAATTAGGTTATATTTGCCAGTGGTAAGATATTAATTTTCTTATCTGCTTTTTACTATTCACTATTCAGTCAGTCTGTATGGGGTACAGATGGTTAATATAAAGACATGCTATTGGATGTAAAAATGAAAATAAGTTATAAAGAGACATTTTCCAAACTGGGCTTGCTTACTTTTGAGAAGAAACATCTGAGGGGAGATACAATTACCATTTACAAATATATTTGAAGCCAAAACAAAGAACTCCATGGGGAACTATTTACTCAAAGCTCTAAGAAAAAAAATACTAAACCATCCATTAAGTCTAGAAGAAAGGTGTTTTCATCTAAAACAAACACATGGATTTTTTTACATTAAGGGTAGTAAGATTAAGACATTCTTTGCCTTTGAATGCTGTGTCTGCTCATACTGCAGATCAGGCATATCAATTGGCAAATACAAAGCTGAGGCATGCATACTCGACATTTCCTTTAAAGGACAGTCATGACACTGGCTGCTAGGGTCCATGTATGTGTGTGCGTGCGAGAGAGTGCGTGTGTCTGAGTATGCGTGTCTGCGTGCGTGAATAAAGATTGCGATTTATTTAGAAAAGGGTCAATGATTAGAAGAAAAAAACACCAAAAAGTTTTAACAAAAGTAAGAAAATAAAAATAAATTACATTACCACAACATATAAATCCTTATCTAAGTACCTTAGGAAGAATAACGGCAAAGCAAATTAGTACATCAAATATCTAAAAGTAGTACGTGAAACAATCACTGTATACAAAGTGTCCACACTCTATTTACATATGGCTCATAGCCACACACACACCACCAGGATACATATGCAAATGTTCATTGCATAATTGACAGGTGTGTTACATTTGCATATGTATTGGGTGTTACATAACACCTCTCTGGCATTCAGTGGGTTAAAGTGACTAGGAAAACAAATCCTATTGAACTAAAGGGGCTTTTAACACCTAGATGCTGGGCTCCAAGGCACCTAAAAAGTATCTCTCTATGGAGGACCTCATAATGCAAGCCTGCTGTAAATACTTTCAAAAAAGCTGTGTGTTCCTCACTGCGTCACAACAATATTAAAAATTGTGACAGTTTGGTTTCAGATAGGATGATGATCCAGGGAAATATCTTGCTGCCTTTTGGAGATATATTTAGGAATTATATTATCAGGCTTAATTAGAAAAGGTTTCAGTAGTTTTTTTTGTTTAATAAGGGTGACATGACAAAGCCTCAACTTGAATAGATACATGTCTTTTTTCATCTGCATCAATTATGTTTCTATGAACTAAACAAGTGATTTAAAGTGATAGTAATGTTTCACAAACATAGCAGCTTCAATTAATCTTCATAGTATTTGAGCCATAGACAATGTTATTTCAATACTGTGAGAGTTGTAGTTCAATAGTAACTGAATGATAAAGTTTCCCCCTCCCGTCCCTTTTACCTAATGTAAGCCCCCTCCCCTCAGATGTGGAATGCAGTCCATAGACCAGACAGCTCACATCAAGGGTCAATCTTCTTACTGTGAGAACAATGAAAATCCTGCCCCCCTTGACAGGTTTGTCAGCTTTTTTCCCTTATCTTAATTGAAGATTGTCCCTCTCTGCAGTCTACCTGGACACTCCCTGCTGCTTTGAGCTGAGCAGTGTTACACCAGTAAAAGGGGTGGGAGGGGATACTTTATCATTCAATTACTTTTGAACTACAACTCTGACATAACTAAAATAACACTCTCCAAGGCCCAAATCCTATGATGATTAATTAGAACTGCATTTATTATGAAACATTACTATCCCTTTAAATAAATACTTGTAGCAACATCCAATACTTCAGAGAACTATTAAAAAGATTAGTTTGTGTAAGATGTGCATGTGTGATTACGTATGCATGTGTGTATATGTGTATATGAGTGTGCATGATGAAATCAATAAGCTTGTCATTGACATCTGTACCTGGCTGGTTCTTGTGATGTGACTGTACCTCTTATGCTATTTTCATTATTTTCATATTGTGATTGCTTTTGAACTTTATCAATAAAGATTCTAAAAAAAAAAAAAAAAAAAAAGAAATCAATAAGCTTAACCATCCGGCATAACAGTTTCTTTTTATTTTGGCATTTTCCTTTCCACAAGAACCTCTTTCCACAGAAATTCTTACTGGATGCTCATCTCTACACGTATCTTAGGTTCTTAATAAAATCCAAATTTAAAATGACTAAAAAATATAGCTATCCAAAAAAAATTAAAAACTTAAGAAGGTTAGATAAATATGCTTCCAGGTGAAAGCAAACATTGTTTTATCAATCCATTGCAGATTTTCAGCATTGAAAATAACCTTGTGCAGTTAAATATACTTCAGATCAATCAGTGTCCCTTGAGCTTTTATTATACCTTTAAAACTTTCAATTTTCACCTCTGCCTCTCTCCCACTACCTGCTCCTCCTCCTGCATTTTTGCTGTCAGCCTCAATCTGCGGCTGCTGTCTCTCAATAGAGAGCTTGGTAATTCGAAAGTCTCAGTTGATCACTTCTCCTGCAGAACAATCTGTAATGTATGTTAACAACCACGTTGTGTAGTCATCCATCTTCATACAAAGAAGGCCTTTCAGTGGAATGCTGTGCTGCCCAGCCAGGGCTAGGAAGGTTTTGTCTTCTGCCTGATTAATAAAGGACTGTGCTAGTTGAATCAAGGTTAGATAAATGGGGATCAGCAGCTTTGGCACACAAGTCAGGACGTCTTGGTAAATGAAATGTATGGGCTGCCTAATTAGCTGTTTCCTTTTCTCTTTTTTCTCTCTGAGGAGCCAAAACAAATGCAGTAAACAGCAGTCAAGGAAACAGACTAATTAGAACCAAAGAATGGTGTGTCCAAAACATGGAGCAGCCTAGGATAAATACTGCTGACTGAACAGAGGACGGAGATTAAGATGATGGGAAAAATACAATTGTAGATGATGAGCTGTATCCTGTTACTACTTTACTGTATCATTGCAGCAGCCACAATTGCTTGTTTGTAAAATTGGCTAGTAGCAGTCACCAAATTACCAATATCTAGAAATCAGCTTCACTTGAATAAGGATTGAGAGGCATGTAAACTTGTATAATTAATATGTAATAGGGATATTCCTTCTGGGTATAACAAGGATACTTCTACTACTGGCAGATGTTTTATTCAAAAGGTATTACAGTTCCAACTGCCATAAAATGATGAAGCAGTAACCATCACAATTCTGGAGAACTGTAGTCAATAACTCACCACCCCCACTGTTTTTTTTTATAATAGAGGGTTACTCTCCCTTAAAATACTAAAATAGCTGTCAGTAGTTTAGTTTTTACTGCCATTGGTGGCCAGAGAGAACATGTTTCCAACTAGTGTTTTGCTTAAAGGGATAGTAATGTTTCATAATAAAAGCAGCTCTAATTAATCATCATAGTATTTGGACTTTGGAGAGTGCTATTTCAATTCTGTCAGAGTTGTAGTTCAGGAGTAATTCAATGACAAAGTATCCTCCTCCCTCCCCTTTTACTGATGTATCACTGTTCAGCCAGATCAGAAGGGAGGTGCCCAGGTAGACTGCAGAGAGGGACAATCTTCAATTAAGATATGGGAAAAACCTGAAAAACTTGTCAAGGGGGGCAGGGCTTTCATTGTTCTCATAGGAAAAAGATTGTCCCCTTCTGTTATCTGTCTGGTCTTACAACCAGATTCCACATCTGAGAAGGGATGGCTTACACTAGGTAAAAGGGACGGGAGGGGAAACTTTGCTTGTGAATATCTTTCAAACCATAAAGGTTTGAGAGATAAGGAGGAGACGGGAGGACCTGCCGGGATATGGGGGCTGAGCGTGCCTCCCGGAGAAGACATGAGCATTGCCATTAAAGCTGTTGACTGTGGAACACTACTGACCACTCTATACTGGGGGCCTCATGAAGGTAGTTTGGTGGAGGTCAGCCCAAATAGACTGATACCAGAAGCCATCTGTAAGCAATGCCCTACATACTAGAGCCTGATTTGTTTGTGACCGCAAAGGCCCAAGAGGTATTGCTGCAGTCCCGATGGATTGAGGTTGAGTGACAGACGGATCTTCACTGAGGAGGAAAGACACTATACAGATGCTAGTCCACCTCCACCTGGAGATAGTGAGTTATAAGTAAAGTGTTAAACAGTGCTTTACATTTAACTATCCCTCTTTGATATTATATATTGACGCCGACACTAGTTTCAGTGTTGTGGTGTAAAAATATTAGTATGCTATTACACTTCATATAAAAAGATTGTCATAAGTAGGCCTGAAGATCTTTCCTACAGTTAAAGGAAATATAAAGTTTGTCTACTGAGGGACATTGGTATAGCTGTGATATAACTGGATAAAACTAGAAGACAAGAAAAGGATAAGACGGACAGGCCTAATTCATACCCTATTAGTACTTTTTATTCTCCAAGCTCACAGGCAAATGCTTCTTGTTTAGTTAATAAATCTAACAGTTCCTCTATGGATCAGACCTTAGAATCTAGTGTTCTTGAACCCTCAAATGTGTTTTCAACCACACAGTTAAATCAGGCACTTGAGAATTTGTATTTAAGAATTAAAACTGATTTGGAAAATTACTTATTTCAGTTTAAGAAGGAAATATCTCAAATCTGTAAATCTTTGATGGAAGAAGTTAAGCAAATAATGCAGAAGAATACTGATTTACTGATTCAAAATGATCAATTGAAAATAAAGTTAAATATTCTTGATATGAAAGTAAATTATATGGAGGATAGAACAAGGCGACAAAATATTAAAACTAGGGGGATTCCAGAAGATATTGATAACTTGGATGAATATTTAATGGATCTTTTAAAATATTTTCTGGAGTCTAGGATTATAGAGGAAGTTCCAATGGAAAAAGCACATAGATTGCCTAAGCCAATAAATATGACTCAAGGATCCAGAGATGTGATTATCCCATTCAGTAATTGTGTGAGCTAAAAGAGATTGCACTCTGGGCACGAGGACACAGTCCCAGTGAGCTTCTTGCAAGTATTTGCTAGCTCATGAACCTAGTTGAGCATCTCTCACCTTTACATATGCAAATTGCTCTTGGGGTTGGTCACCCTAAGAGTAATGAGGGTAATCCAGACATGGACCCCTTGCTCACAGTGCCTAGAGGGATCAGCTGCACCTCACTGACAAGGCCCAAGAAGGCCGAAACGTACATCTGGGGTTAGCTGTTTCCCTTGTTCAGAGAGGAATTGTCTGGCATTTCGTGGCTGGACTGTCATTTAGCAGGGCCAGTATGATATGCTTCAGAAGATTTCCTCTCTGTGTATGGCACTAGTGAGCTAAAAGAGATTGCACCCTTGGTGCGAGGACACAGTCCCAGTGAGCTTCTTGCAAGTATTTGCTAGCTCATGAGCCTAGTTGAGCATCTCTTACCTTTTCTTTCTACATATGCAAATTGCTCTTGGGGTTGGTCACTCTAAGAGTATTGAGGGGAATCCAGATGTAGACCCCTTGCTCACAGTGCCTAGAGGGATCAGCTGCACCTCACCGATGAGGCCCAAGAAGGCCGAAACGTACGTCTAGGGTTAGCTGATTCCCTTGTTCAGAGAGGAATTGTCTGGCACTTCGTGGCTGGACTGTCATTTGGCAGGACCAGTATGATATGCTTCAGAAGATTTCCTCTCTGTGTATGGCACTAGTGAGCTAAAAGAGATTGTACCCTGGGCGCGAGGACACAGTCCCAGTGAGCTTCTAGCAAATATTTACTAGCTCATGAGCCTAGTTGAGCATCTCTCACGTTTCGTTCTACAAACTGTATATAGTGTACAGAGACTCATCTTATCTTTGTATATATTTCCCAGAGGTAAATACTTTACTTAGTATCCACCCTGGACAATAGGAAGCACCACCAACACCAAATTATTTACTTATCGTACAATAAAATACAAACATATATTCAACCTTTGTATAATCAATCTTTTACAATACCAAGGATAAGGGATCTTCCAAAAGTCCTTTAGAATCCTATGCAGCTGTTGTATGGTTAGGGATTCCCATCAATATACTACAAAAAAACAAAGACAAAACACAGCGCAGGGAGTTCCTCTAAGTGTAGTATCTTCACAATTTCAAGCCTTCACCTTCACCACGTGTATATGGATGGTTCTCACTTTTTCAGGAGGATGATACTGCCTCTCAGTATATCTCACACATATACATATATACAATTCAAAATAAATTTACAGTTAACCTATTCACCAGTGTATGGTGCTATATTTTATTAATATAATACCTATTAGTCTATATATACCCAGAAGATATTACCCACCCAGAGATAGGCATTTTATGAGAGTAAGGAGAAGATTTTGTGCCTAAAGAAGATACACAGAAGAAGTTATTGGTGGAAGATACCTGGGAGACTAAGAGGTGATTATCATACCTGGGGTACAAACCAGGAGTGTGAGATATACTGAGGGGCAGTATCTTCCTCTCAAAAAAGTGAGTACCATCCATATGCACGTGGTGAAGGTGAAGGCTTGAAATTGTGAAGATACTACACTTAGAGGAAGTCTAACTCTGGCAAAACAGAAATTGATCAGTTGGGGCCTGTGGAAGGAATAGAAGTGTTTTGATATAAGAGATAGCATGTTGCCATATTAGGGATTATCCAGAGTTTGGAATGTATACTAGATTATTAGAAGTGTAATATGTTTCAGTTTATGGAGAGTGAGGGGAACAGAGTTTTTTTTTTTTTTTTTTTTGGGGGGGGGTACTTGGTAAAAGAAAATAGACTAATCCATAGGTTGGCATATAAATTGATGATTGTAGTCTGATTTGATTAATAAAGATAATTAAGTACATAGTTAAATATTTTGGGTGGTAGGGTGGTATATAAATTGATGGTTGTAATTTAGTTAGATTAATAAAGAGTATTATTAGCCACATAGTTAAATAGAATGAACAGGATGATGTAGTGTTATGGACAGCTGGTGGTTAAGATTAGTGTTGAGCGAGCATGCTCGGCCGAAGCTCGGTTCGGCTCGAGCATCGCTCTGCTCGGCACATGGCGGTACTCGTACGAGTACCGCATGTGCTCGCCCGCCATGTTCGGGTCTCCTCCCCGCACGTTTCGCGGCTGCTACGCAGCCAATAAACGTGCCGGGAGGCTCTGATATCAGTGTAATGCCAGCAGCCATGTTGGCTGCTGGCATTACACTGATTGGCTGGCCAGAACCCGTGGTCGGGTGCTGTATAGCACCTGACCAGCGAGTTCGGCTCAGTCTTAGCCAGGGAGAGATGAGGATAGGAAGGGAAAGTCAGTGTAGGGAGAAGAAAAGCAATTGTGAAAAAAAAAAAGAACCAAAAGTCCTTTTTAGGACTACTGTGTGTGGGGGCAGCAGTTTATTTTGTGTGGGGGGGCAGAGAAAAAAAAAAAAAATCTTCATATATTCTGTTCACTGTGCCTAGCCGCAGATTAGCAGCACATTCTGTTTAGTGTGCAAAGTTGCAGATTAGAGCACATTCTGTTCAGTGTGCAAAGTTGCAGATTAGCAGCACATTCTTTTTAGTGTGCAAAGTTGCAGATTAGAGCACATTCTGTTTAGTGTGCAAAGTTGCAGATTAGCAGCACATTCTTTTTACTGTGCAAAGTTTCAGAATAGGAAAACATTCTGTTAAGTGTTCAAACTGTAAAATATCAAAGTCACATATTCCATTCACTGTGCGTAGCCGCAGTTAAGAAGCAAATTCTGTGTACTGTGCAAAGTTTCAGAATAGGAAAACATTCTGTTAAGTGTTCAAACTGTAAAATATCAAAGTCACATATTCCATTCACTGTGCGTAGCCGCAGTTAAGAAGCAAATTCTGTGTACTGTGCAAAGTTTCAGAATAGGAAAACATTCTGTTAAGTGTTCAAACTGTAAAATATCAAAGTCACATATTCCATTCACTGTGCGTAGCCGCAGTTAAGAAGCAAATTCTGTGTACTGTGCACAGTTTCAGAATAGGAAAACATTCTGTTAAGTGTTCAAACTGTAAAATATCAAAGTCACATATTCCATTCACTGTGCGTAGCCGCAGTTAAGAAGCAAATTCTGTGTACTGTGCAAAGTTTCAGAATAGGAAAACATTCTGTTAAGTGTTCAAACTGTAAAATATCAAAGTCACATATTCCATTCACTGTGCGTAGCCGCAGTTAAGAAGCAAATTCTGTGTACTGTGCACAGTTTCAGAATAGGAAAACATTCTGTTAAGTGTTCAAACTGTAAAATATCAAAGTCACATATTCCATTCACTGTGCGTAGCCGCAGTTAAGAAGCAAATTCTGTGTACTGTGCACAGTTTCAGAATAGGAAAACATTCTGTTAAGTGTTCAAACTGTAAAATATCAAAGTCACATATTACATTCACTGTGCGTAGCCGCAGTTAAGAAGCAAATTCTGTGTACTGTGCACAGTTTCAGAATAGGAAAACATTCTGTTAAGTGTTCAAACTGTAAAATATCAAAGTCACATATTCCATTCACTGTGCGTAGCCGCAGTTAAGAAGCAAATTCTGTGTACTGTGCAAAGTTTCAGAATAGGAAAACATTCTGTTAAGTGTTCAAACTGTAAAATATCAAAGTCACATATTCCATTCACTGTGCGTAGCCGCAGTTAAGAAGCAAATTCTGTGTACTGTGCACAGTTTCAGAATAGGAAAACATTCTGTTAAGTGTTCAAACTGTAAAATATCAAAGTCACATATTCCATTCACTGTGCGTAGCCGCAGTTAAGAAGCAAATTCTGTGTACTGTGCACAGTTTCAGAATAGGAAAACATTCTGTTAAGTGTTCAAACTGTAAAATATCAAAGTCACATATTCCATTCACTGTGCGTAGCCGCAGTTAAGAAGCAAATTCTGTGTACTGTGCACAGTTTCAGAATAGGAAAACATTCTGTTAAGTGTTCAAACTGTAAAATATCAAAGTCACATATTACATTCACTGTGCGTAGCCGCAGTTAAGAAGCAAATTCTGTGTACTGTGCACAGTTTCAGAATAGGAAAACATTCTGTTAAGTGTTCAAACTGTAAAATATCAAAGTCACATATTCCATTCACTGTGCGTAGCCGCAGTTAAGAAGCAAATTCTGTTTACTGTGCACAGTTTCAGAATAGGAAAACATTCTGTTAAGTGTTCAAACTGTAAAATATCAAAGTCACATATTCCATTCACTGTGCGTAGCCGCAGTTAAGAAGCAAATTCTGTGTACTGTGCACAGTTTCAGAAAAGGAAAACATTCTGTTAAGTGTTCAAACTGTAAAATATCAAAGTCACATATTCCATTCACTGTGCGTAGCCGCAGTTAAGAAGCAAATTCTGTGTACTGTGCACAGTTTGCAGAATAGGAAAACATTCTGTTAAGTGTTCAAACTGTAAAATATCAAAGTCACATATTCCATTCACTGTGCGTAGCCGCAGTTAAGAAGCAAATTCTGTGTACTGTGCACAGTTTCAGAATAGGAAAACATTCTGTTAAGTGTTCAAACTGTAAAATATCAAAGTCACATATTCCATTCACTGTGCGTAGCCGCAGTTAAGAAGCAAATTCTGTTTACTGTGCAAAGTTGCAGATTTGCAGCACATATTCCGTGTAATATGAAGAAGGCGGGTAAAAAGGGACGGGGAAGTGGACGTGATCCTGATAGTTCAGGGCGCGGGTCAGGACGCGTAGAAACTGCGCCTGGTGCCAGAGCACAAGACAGAAAGACATCCACCATACCTAGCTTCATGTCTCATTTTACAGGGCGTCGCAGGACATCACTCTCGAGGTCCGACCACTGCGAACAGGTGGTCGGTTGGATGTCAGCTGATACTGCTTCCAGTCGGTTAAGCACCACCCTGTCTTCCACCAAGTCCACTCTCAGTAGCCAAGAGTCTGGTCAACATAATCCTCACTCTGATCATCCTTCCTCCCACCATAGAGGATCTGGTCAAAAAAGTGATCCCACACTGGGATATAGTGAGGAGCTTGTCTCATCACCAATCCTTAATTTGAACCTCTCTCCAAGCACGCTTGCAGAGGAACATGACATCTTGTGCCCTGATTCACAACCTCTAGAGGTTACCCAATCACAAGAAGATGACAGAGGTGAACGGCATTTAAGGTCAAAGGAAGTGGATGATGATGATGATGAGACACAGTTGCCATTAAATCAACCACTATTACTGTCTCAAGACCTTGATGAGGAGGATGATATACAGTTGTCAATGACTGAGTATGTGGTGGGATCAAGACATGAGGAGGATGATCAGAGTGAGGAAGTGGAGGAGGACTTGGTGGACGATGAGGTGACTGACCCCACCTGGGAAGGTGGAGAGCCGAGCGATGACAGCAGTCCTGAGGGTGAGCCATCTGCAGCACCGCAACAGGCTGGAAGAGGCAGTGGTGTGGCTACAGAAAGAAGGCGGACCGCACCAAACCGGCCCGCAAATGTTTCACGGAGCACCCCCTTGCGTAAATCTCCCTTGCCAAGGGGTAGGTGTTCCGCGGTATGGCGTTTTTTTAAGGAAAGTGCGGATGACAAAAGAATTGTAGTTTGCAACCTGTGCCACACCAGAATGAGCCGAGGCATGAACACTAGAAACCTCACCACCACCAGCATGATCCGACACATGGCATCCAAGCACCGTAATAAGTGGGAGGAACGCCTGGATCGCCCATCTGTGTCTGCAGGCCACACCACTGCCTCCTCTTCCCCTGTTTTCGGTGCCGGCCAATCGCCTGTCGAAGGCGCAGGCCCGCATACCTCCCGCCCTGCACCTGTACCATCTGAAGCACCATCAGCGACCACATCCACTTCCCTGTCCCAGCGCAGCGTCCAAATGTCGTTACCCCAGGCATTTGAGCGCAAGCGAAAATACCCAGCCACCCACCCACAGGCCATAGCACTAACCTCACACCTTTCCAAATTACTGGCCATCGAAATGCTGCCATTTAGGCTTGTGGAGACTGAGTCCTTCCGCAGCCTGATGGCAGCAGCTGTCCCTCGGTACGCAGTCCCCAGCCGCCACTACTTTTCCCGGTGTGCCGTCCCCGCCTTACACCACCATGTGTCCCGTAACATCACCCGTGCCCTGACCAACGCAGTTACTGGGAAGGTCCACTTAACGACTGACACATGGACAAGTGCTTGTGGCCAGGGACGCTACATTTCCCTGACGGCACACTGGGTGAATGTCGTGGAGGCTGGGAGCGACTCGAACCCTGGGATGGCACAGGTGCTACCCACGCCGAGGATTGCGGGCCCTACCTGCATCAGGGTTTCCGCCAGCACCTACGTTATTGGCTCCTCCTCCTCCGTTTCCACCTCCGAATTCTCTACACGCAGCGCCACTCCCCCATCAGCCAGTAGCTGGAAGCAGTGTAGCACTGCAGTGGGGAAGCGTCAACAGGCCGTGCTGAAGCTGATCTGCCTTGGGGACAAACAGCACACGGCCTCAGAGCTGTTGCAGGGGATTAGTCACCAGACCGAGCAGTGGCTCTCGCCACTCAACCTGCAACCAGGCATGGTTGTGTGTGATAATGGGCGTAACTTGGTGGCGGCTTTGGAGCTCGGCAAGCTCACACACGTACCATGCCTAGTGCATGTATTTAATTTAGTGGTTCAGCGATTTCTAAAAACCTACCCCAATTTGCATGATCTCTTGACCAAGGTGCGCCGCGTGTGTGCACATTTCCGTAAGTCATCTACAGCTTCAGCCGGCCTGTTGAAGCTGCAGCAGCGCTTACAATTGCCAGCTCACCGGCTGCTGTGTGACGTGAGCACGTGCTGGAACTCCACCTTCCACATGTTGGCCCGGCTTTGTGAGCAGCAGAGGGCAGTAGTGGAGTACCAGCTGTTACACGGTCGTCGCCTCTCCGTTCAACTTCCTCTAATCAGAAGTGAGGAGTGGGAATGGATGTCAGACCTCTGTGAGGTTTTACGCAATTTTGAGGAATCGACACAGATGGTGAGCGGCGATAACGCTATTATCAGTGTAAACATCCCACTTCTGTGTCTACTGAAACGCTCGCTGCTCACAATTAAAACCGACGCTTTGCATGTGGAAGAGGTGGAAATGGGGGAGGAAGAGCTTACACAAGGTGATAGCCAGAGCACCCTCACTTCGTCTTCTCAGCGACAATTGGAGGAGGCGGAGGAGGAGGAGGAGGAGGAGGAAGACACGGTTGCCTCCGCTACAGAGGGTAGCCATGGAACTTTAGTTCCATCTCTTCAGCGTGGGTGGGCAGAAGAGGAGGAAGAGGATGAGGAGATTGAGAGTCATCCTCCTGGTGAGGACAGCGAAATCTTGCCTGTTGGTACTCTGGCACACATGGCTGACTTTATGTTAGGCTGCCTTTCCCGTGACCCACCCGTTACACGCATTTTAGACAACACGGATTACTGGGTGTTCACCCTTCTGGACCCCCGCTACAAAGAGAATTTCTCATCTCTCATTCCTCCGGTGGAGAGGACAAGCAAAATGGTGCAATACCAGAAGGTTCTTGTCGAAAAATTGCTCCAAAATTTTCCATCTGACAACACTGGCGGCAGAGTACGTGCTACCTTGGCCAACCGAGAAGGGGAGAAAAGGGGAGCACACAGCAGTTCCGACAAAGGCAGGGCAACACTCTCCAAGGCGTGGGACACCTTCATGACACCCCGCCAGCACCCTCACCCTGATGCGCAGCCTAGTGTCACAAGGAGGGAAAAGTTTTGGAAGATGGTGAAGGAGTACGTAGCAGACCGTGTCAGCGTCCTCAATGATCCCTCTGTGCCTTACAACTACTGGGTGTCCAAGCTGGACACGTGGTATGAACTGGCACTCTACGCCTTGGAGGTGCTGGCCTGCCCTGCCGCCAGCGTTCTGTCTGAACGGGTATTTAGTGCTGCTGGTGGCATCATAACAGATAAGCGTATCCGCCTTTCCACCGAAAATGCTGATAGGTTGACACTTATAAAAATGAACAAGGCCTGGATTTCCCCTGACTTCTCCACTCCACTGGAGGAAAGCCCCGGAGGAACATAAAGTGACTTTATATATGTTATTTTATTTACAATGATGGGAATACTCTGTATTCCCATTCACCCCTTCCACCCAAAAAACGGGTATATGGTTGACTCTCTTCCATATACCCGGTGATATAATTTTTATATAGGGCCAGCTCACCAGCGGGCCCAGTGATATAATTTTTATATAGGGCCAGCTCACCAGCGGGCCCTGTTTGACAATTTTTGTATAGGTCAGCTCACCAGCGGGCCTTCTCATATAATGTTTTATTGGGTCAGCTCTCTAGCGGGCCCTCTCATATAATGTTTTATAGCGTCAGCTCACTAGCGGGCCTTCGCATATAATGTTTAGGATGGTCAGCTCCGCAGCAGACCCTCACCCATAATGTTTTGGATGGTCGGCTCAGCGCACGTTTCCCTCTTAATCATGGCCCCAGTTCAGAAAAATCGAGGAAATTTTTGGGAGAATTTGCCTTTGCGCACGTTTCCCTCTTAATCATGGCCTCAGTTCAGAAAAATCAAGGAAATTTTTGGGAGAATTTGCCTCTGCGCACGTTTCCCTCTTAATCATGGCCTCAGTTCAGAAAAATCGAGGACATTTTTTGGAGAATTTGCAGATGATATACAAGTAAATATACAGCAAATACTGTTTGGTAACAATTTTTCGCCTAAAGTCGTTTTTATCTGCCTTTTTGTGTGTTTTACGGTCAGTCTGTAAAAATGGCGTACTACGGGCGAAAGATCGTTCCCAGCCGCGATGTTGGAGTCCAAGATGCATCCAGACATCCTCCCTATGCTGTCCCTGAACCATTTCTGTGGTGTTTCCATCATTTTCTGCCGTTTTCCTATGGACCAGGCACCCTCCCCTCATCAGAGCAGGGGGTGCCTGGTGTAATGCTCGAGTCCTCCCATTGACTTCAATGGGGCTCAGGTGCTCGGCCGAGCACTCGAGCCTCCGGGGGCGCTCGGTCAGAGCACCCGAACACCCGAGCATTGGGGTGCTCGCTCATCACTAGTTAAGATATAGTACTGATATAATAATGAGGTTATTAGATAGATTTAATATAAATGGTAAGCACTTATAGAATAGCTTGAAATTGGAAGAGTTAGTTTAATAACTGTATGAGGGCTGGGTAATCACTTAACGTCATCATTTCTAGTCTGATTTATCTGTCAGTAAATAATGAGGTTGTTACTTCCTGTCAGTTTGAACTGTTAAAAGTTTTTAATAATGCAAATTACATTAAAGGAACAGTAATGTCCCAAAAAATTTTTTTACAGTTATGTAGAGTTTAAAATATTAATAAAATCACTCCAAACCCTATCTCTCAAACCGCTATGGTTTGAGAGCTATAGGGATTCAAAGTTCCCCCTTCCCTCCCCTTCTCCTGATATCAGCGTCTAGCTGACAGCAGGAGATGCTTGTCCGGGGACCAGCAGGTGACTCTGCAGCAGAGCCGAAATTGCGGTACTTAAAAATAATTCATTCATTGGAAAGATCTACAAAGTGTGCTTACAAACTAGGCACACTTTTAGACCTTTCCAATGAATGAGTTCTTTTAAAGTAACGCGATTTGGGCTCTGCTGCAGAGCCTCCTCGAGTCGTACGACTCGATTCTCCTGCTGTCAGCTTTACAGCTAACATCAGGAGAAGGGGAGGGAGGGGGGAACGTTGAATCCCTATATCTCTCAAACCACAGGGGTTGAAGTGGTTTGATTAATATTTTAAACTCTACATAACTGTAAAAAATGTTTGGGACATTACTATCCCTTTAATGGGAGTATCCTTGCTTTACTTATCAGGAAAAGCTCTATAACATAAAAAGTAGGTTTAAATAAAACAAAGTTCACTGTGCTTTTAACTCCATTTCTCAGTGTGTGCTATAGGGCAGACACTCAGGGACTCACTGTAATTAAAGTTTAATGATGGCACAGTGTGTGCTGCTAATATGAACTAAAGGAATCAAATGCTCTAGTCTAGCATATACCCTGAGTGCAGATACAAGTGATAGAGACTAATTCCAAGTGAGCAGATTCATACAGGCAGATTCATACATTCATCTCAATGAGTTCCCCAATCCCAAGTTCAAGGAGAGTGTTAGATTAAAGAGGATCTTTCACCCGTATACAAGTTTCTCTTAAATTTTAGGTTATATAGCAATTACTTTATTGTTTTAAAATTCTATTTGGAAGAAATTTAATTATTAAATACTGCCCTGCACCCTACTTCTGGACAGACTGTGGTTGCCTGCCCTGTACCGCAGTCTGTCACTCTGCCTCTGCTCCCCTCCCTCTATCCAGCCTCCTCCAATGACAGAGGCTTTCTGCTTCTGCCTATAAGCTGGAGCGGTCTCTGGCCAATGAGAGTGCTCCAGCTTACAGACAGAAAGCCTCGTTCATCGGAGGAGGCTGGATAGAGGGAGGGGAGCAGAGGCAGAGTGACAGATTGCAGTATAGAGCAGGTAACCACAGTCTGTCTGGAGGTAGGGTGCAGGGCAGTATTTAATAATTAAATTTCAGCCAAATAGCATTTTAAAACACGAAAGTAATACAGAATTTGTCATAATCACTATATAACCTAACATTTAAGAGAAAATTGTATAGGGGTGATAGATCCCCTTTAAGCTAGTAGGGAGTGAAAGGTAGACCAAATATTTCCTGATTGCCTGAACAATGCTAGCATTGTTACTTTGTTCTATGGGATGTACAGGTCTAATTAAGTAAATTTCTCATACAGGACATATGACTTTTATCCAAAATATCTCAGATTTTACAACCGTGATATAATCTAGATCCCTCTGTTAAACACAGCATTTGCCTAAGAACAAAACTCATTCACTATAACTGATCATTTGCAAATCATTACCCAAATCCCTTGCAATAATTAATTCCAATAGTAGTCAAGTTTGGACCTTCATCTGTTGGGGACTATAGTTGCAGTCCTCAACAGCTGAATGTCCAAAGATTGAATAACCATGTTTAGGCACTGTATGATGTATTCTAGTGTGGGCCATTGTGCTTCCTGGATAAATGAGGAAATAACCATTATTTAACTTGATAGCGCCGTGGAGTAATTGTGTCCCTCCATGATATCACTCTCCATATTCTATTTGTCAAGGCCGCTTTCATTTCAGAAGTGAGAGACATCCTTGTTGTCAATGTGTCTCACACCTCACCTTTTAACACAATGAGAAGAAATATGAAAAATACATTGTACTTGACTGTAATTCATACAGAGAAGAAATAGGCTATTAATCCAATATATAAATGGTACATAGATGGCAGATTATGAACACTTAAACTTTGCAAGACATATGATTAATTTAGGCTTATAGCAAGCAATTCTAATTTCCTTTATTGTATTATGAATCAGCAACTCTTCTGGGAGACTGATCCAGGTTTGCCAATCTAAATCTGTTTATATCTAACATCATCATCATTCATCCTGCTCCTTATTTTAATGTCTGTACTAGTCAGTTAGCCTAGTACTGTCACCCTTGTGATGTACGTCTTAGTTGTTCGCTTGTCTGTATAGTAACAATAAATTGTCCATCTTACCAAATCTCGTAGGATCACTGGCCCTCTCACGATGGGGAGATGCATTAATGCAAAGTATTGCAAAGTAGTGTGGAATATTTGTAAGTGGCAGAACTGACAAAGCTGTTTCAAAATCACCTATTTGATGCAAGGTGACACCCATTTTAACCTTTAAGCACATCAGTTGTGGGCAATGCATTGATTTGGAATGCATTATGTAACCAGCAGTTGGCATACTTGGAAACTTTCCATTGATGCCCAACCGGAGGGGAGTGTTCTGGTGCAGCAGGGGGTGAGAATAATGACGCGGATCGCGTCAAAAAGGAGCAGGGCTTGACAAGCGCAGGGGGCGGGATAGGACTTAAAGGCATGAGACAGGGCTCAAAAGAAGGTTGGGGAAGGAGTTACAATGGGGGAAACAGCAGGAGTGGGTAGAGTTTCAATAGAAACTCCCCACATCTGGAGGAATCCGCCTCTGCCCCGGAGACCCGGTAAACCTGTGTCAAAACCAGAGTCTCCAGGGCAAATCCGGAGCGTTCCCAGGTATGGCAATTGGTAGAGCACCTAAAAGCATTGAATAGACCATTAAAATGGTGAGAACTGAACAATAATAATAATACCAAGATCCCAATATCACCTCTATAGTTCTCCATGACAGGCTACTTACAGGATCAAAAGGCTAGTCCTGCCTCTTGGATTCAGTATTTTGTACCACAAGTCCTAGAGTCTCGCTCTCTCCCCCAGCTTCTCAGCAGTTATCTTCTTTCAATCACTACCACAATGCTCCAAAAAGGGAGGGAAAAGAAAGGGGGGGAACATGAAAATAAAAGAGTGGGGGATAGGGAGGGACTTACTCAGAGTAGCAGATCTCTGCTTATGCAATAAAACATGGAATTAGAAAAGCACTGAAGCATATTCATTATAGGTTTCTGTATTAAAATATAGGACTAATAAAAACATATATCGGTCCAACATGTTTTGTCAAAAAACTTCCTCAGGGGCATCAAGAGGCCTAACAAGCATTCAGTCTTATATATCTATTACAAAATGCTACCAAGATTAACTAAATTACTCTTTCAGTTCTTTTAGGTACTCTTATGATGATCCATGAAATAAGTGCTTGCAGCCGATCTCACCAAGAAGTCTCACTCTGCTTTAAAAACACAAATCCACTCTTCATCATAGACACTCTCCAAATCTTGCCACTACAAACAAGGCCATGCAGGAACATCAGGATCCCAATAAAATGTCCTGACTTCCACTGCTATATAACTTCCTTTTAGTGCCCTGTTTTTTTTCTACATTCTTGCATTTCATCCATTCTTAAAGTGTCAGCTTAATTTACCCAGATTCTCGTAGATCACACCTAACACACTCATACAGGAAGTAAGGGAATATATCATATTAATAAATAAAACTAAGAACTATAAAATAGCCAAAGTAGGAATAAAAATCTTCCTTTACAAATATTTTGATCAAACACAGAGAAGATAGAAAACATAAATTTCTCATTGTGCCTCAGCAAAACCACCGTATTGAACCTATGCATCCAATAGGACTGTAAGTAGCCCTAAAGAAGCTGGTTAAAGGTGAATATTACCTGCTATCTAGAGACTGTTAGAAGTGAGTATGTACTGTGTCTTTTCTACTTTTCTACAGTGTTTTGGACATATCGACTAGGAATGAGCAAAAAGTAAAAAAAAAAAAATTACCATGGGAATTTTCTCAGAAAATTAGCAATTTCCCACATTTCCAGCAAAAGTTCCCAAAAACAGAAAATACATAAAATGTTGATCTTTTTTGCTATTGTCAATAAATTTCCCATGAGAACTTTGCTATTTTCCATCTATTTTCAAGAATTCCTGCAGTCATGCATACTCATTGTGTGTGGTTCTATTGTTACCAATTCATTTGAACAAGGCTGGGACTCCTGGGAGGTCAGCATTTCTGATTCTCTGGCTACCAGTGCATCAGACAAGACTGGGAGGTCAGTCTGTGTGGTTCTGTAGACATCAGTGAAGTAGAAAAGGCTAGAAGGTCAGTGTGTGAGGTTCTGTGGCCACCAGTGCAGTGGAACAAGGCTGTGTGTAGTCAGTATGTGTGGTTCTATGCTACCATTGAACAAGGCTGGGATAAGGGGCAAAGTGAGACTCTCCAGCTGTTTCAAGACTACAACTCCCATCATTTCCTGTCAACCAATGGCTGGAAGGGAATGGTGGGAGTTGTAGACTATTAGCATCTGGAGGGCTGGGGGTCAACAAGTGTTTCTATATCTACCAGTGATGTTGGAAAAGGCTGGTGGTATGTGGTTTCATGACCACCAGTGCATTAGAACAAGGCTGGGGGGGCATGTGTGGATATATTCAATACCAGTGCAGTGGGACATGGCTGGGAGGTAAGTATATGCTGTTCTAAAGCTACACTGGAACAAATCAGGATGTCAGTATAGGAGGTTCTGTAGTTATGAGTGCAGTGGGGGAGGTCATTGCAGAAAGAAGCATAACATGGCACTTTTCATGGGAAATTTACCACTTGGGAGAAAGTGACATTTTTTGCCTGTTTTGCTTTTAAGGCAATATAATTCACCCATCCCTAGTCTTGACCAAATCACATGCCAATTGTATCCTGCTATCTGAGTACATCTATTGTTTGATGTTTGGATCATCCTTAGTGTTTTAATAGGGTGTGCTGTGTTTCCATACTTCAAAGGACTAAATGTGGGTAAGTGTCATGTCCCTGTCCTCTTCTCAGTCTGTAGCAGTACCTTTCAGTGACACTTTTTTCCCTTGGTGCTGTTTCAGGCTGCAGCTATCTAATTACAGAGGCCTGATTTTCTTTCCAGCTGTCCCCTTTCGCCTACAATCACCTCTGACCTATTTAGTGTAGTCTTTCCCCTTGTTCTGAGCCAGATTATACTTGACTTCACAATGCCTAGACTTTACCTCCCTCCTGTGTCCCTGAATTGCCTATGGCCCTCCTGTGTTCCTGAAATGCCTATGGCCATCCTGGATTCCTGTACTGCCAATAGCCTTCCTCTGTTCCTATATTCACTGTTGCTCTCCTGATTCAGTGTTCCAGTGCAGTCTGTGCACCACCTTGTTCCAGAGCAGCTGTACCCCTTGTTCCAGAGCTGTTGTACCCCTTGTTCCAGTGCAGGCTGTGCACCACCTAGTTCCAGAGCAGCTGTACCCCTTGTTCCAGAGTGGCAGTACCCCTTGTTCCATGAGCTCGGCTGCACCCCCAGAGTTCCAGAGCTGGCTGGAACTAGGTGGTGCACAGACTGCACTGGAACACTGAATGTGGCCCTTGCTCCCCATTCTCAGTAGCCCCTAGTTTTGTTTAATTGTCCATGTATGCAAATGTTAAATACATTGGCTTCCCCCTTAATTGTGTGTGTGCTAGTTTCTTTGCTCACTGGGTTCTACTTTATTAATTTACTTTTGTGGCTGTGGTCAGCACCCCTTCCTGACCAGCAGCCCCATGACAGTAAGTATGGTTAAAATACAGTTATTGTAATTATTTTGCTGTTTTATTAGGCTATTCAACACTTTAGGCTCATTAACAATCTGTGCTGAATTTGTCTGTTTTGTAGGTTTGTAATGGTTATGCTGCCTTTTAATTTGAGTTGCTTTGTGTAGCTTAAGAGAAAGGAATATTGATTTTAGGAGTGTAAATATATCATATGATTATTACGGCATGCATTTCTATCTCTTCTAGAGATTAACATGAAAAAATATCATTACATTATTCAGACTGTAAAATTACAGATGACAAAGTAGAATCACTGGGAGATGATAACATATAGGACGAGTTTGGTTTATTCGAAAAAAAGCTTTTTCATAAGATAATTAAAACACTGGTGGGACTTTAATTATAACAATATCTGAGGGAAAATATACTTAGAGAATTAAAATAAACTTTTCTGGATATAGACTTTTCAAAGGAATTGGAAAGTATATAAGACAATATAGGTAAGGTTGAGGCTGAATTAAAATCTAGGAAAAACACTAAGTTGGACTATGATGCCCTGTACTATGCAAAAATTAGATGCATGATCCAGGACAGTCCTGCTAGAAATGTCAAAAAGGGTTTTATAGTAGATATAGAGGGAGGAAACAAGTGTGTGTGTGAGCGTGCATGGGGGGGTCTTCCTCAACAACAACAATATCATTATCATCACAATCTAGGTAATATCAAAAGATTGCCAGTTTACCAACAAATAGTGATACATTTATGGATGCCATTAAACAGAATACATCTGCAGTGATAGGTGAAAAAAAAAAAAAATTATATAGCAACTAATTGATTTTAATGAATATCATCTGATAATATAGGTGTCTTCTCATCTATACATGATGGTGACATCTAGAAAAAGGAGTTCCCTAAAAAAACAGGAGCAAGTCCAAAAGCAAATAATTAGGTACATTTTGTTTGCTCAATACCATGCTCATTATAATAAATTAAAACATAGCGGGCTACAAAAACCAGGGTTACATGGCTATCCGGGTGTTAAGGATCAGTGACGGTCGTGGCATTTCATGGAAGTCTGTGATTGCAGCATGCCTGCACGGCACTCTGTGATCACAGATCACGTCCATGAAAAAAATAATTCCTGGTCCCCGGAACACCCCCACCCCTGGACCGCACAGTCCTTAAGGAGTTAAACGCATCAATAAAAAAACTATAGAGTCTGTCAAGGAGGCAATAATAAATAAAACATTACCCCGGATCAAAATCCTAAATATATGTATAAAATTCTCTTCTATTCCACTTCATGCCAATAAAATGTGACCCCCTACAGAAGGGTCTTATATTTGCTATAAATTCAAAGATATTGACTGCATTTTTTGATCTGAAAATATTTATAAGAAAATTATCTTTTAATAGATGTTTTAAGGGCAAAGAAGAAGCAGAAAATTAGTCCCCTGATTCCAGTGTTTGGAATCTAAATTGAAAAAGAGGGAAAAGGTATTGACTATTCAGAAGGAACCATGGGATTATGGTAATGTTGAGAAATTGGAAGACTTGAAAAAAGCAGAGGCCTGTCTGCCACATCCTCATTCTCAATTACATTTGGACCAAAGTCACAGTTTTATCCAGCTAATCACAAGGGACCCTTGTGGAGGCATTTTATAGATTAAAGACAGGATAATAAACAAAATGCTAGTCATAGTTAAACCAAAAATACATAATTTAAAAACAAGAGAGAGCAAATCTGTGAAAGACACTGCTAAAAATAATCATATTAAGATTCATGAGGTGGGTATTATTTTTCAAAGGTACTTCGCGATTAGACTTCATATTGTGTGCTACCTTCAAAACTTGACTATTGCATTGTAGTAAGCTTTATTCTAGCTATAGGATGAATCACCCAGGAGGGGAATCATTACAACAAAGGCATTAGAATTTTTTTTGTTTCACATTCTGAAAAGGCTTTCTTTTATCATTTACCTGAAATTCATAAACATTTGGTTGATCCTCCTGGATGCCACATTATAGTTGGTATTCACTGCTTAACAGCAAACCGTTTTGGCTTTTGTGGACTCTTTTCTCTAGGACTATGTTGTGAGTCTGCACTCCTAAATCAGGGCCCCACAGCATGTCCTGAGAGAATGGCAGAAATTCACTGGCAATGTCAGGAGTATCTTTGGGACAATGTAAACATAGCCTCTATAGACCATCAATGGGTACTTAAGAATATAGCCCACTTTTTGGATAAAGATTGTAATATATCATTATCACAAACATTTTTTACTGCAATATGTAGCCTTTGTATTACATCATAATCACTTTTGATTCTGGGGTCACCATTACCTCCAGATCTGTGAGAGTGAAATGGGCACCAGGTTTACCACAGTTATGCCAACATAACTCTCATGAGTGCAATTGTTATGACTAAATTGTAAACCTGGTGCCATGAGCACGCTATATTGATGACATCATTATTGTTTGGCTTTGCTCTTGTGTGAACCTGAAGTAAATGGTTAACTAGTTAATTTGATCACAGGATGATTTACAGTTTAAAATAGCTAGAATTATAAGGTCATACTTGGCTCTGAGTAAAACCAAAGAGATTAGATAGGTAAATTTGGCTAAGAAGTTTTAAATGTGACAGATAATGGAGCTGAGAACTGCCCTTTTATGTTGCATGGAAGCCAAGAATTTCAAGGAATGATCACTGAAAAAGATTTAGGATTAAGCATTCTATACAGTATGAAGTTTATCTGATTATATGCAACTGTGGCAAAAAATAAGTTGGGTGAACAATAAGGGAATGCATAGGATATAATAGGTGAAAAATATTTAAAAAAGATAGCTTTCATGGAGTAAGATACTCTGCCATTTTTTGCAATGCCACAGGGAGGATTAGGGTGATTTAATGTAATAGTGACTGAGAATGTTCTACCGTCTATACACTCTTTAAAGTGTGTCATCTTCTGCCCCAGTTGATCTATAAGGTGAATATAAGATTTGTGTAAGAAGATTATTATCCTAATTCAGCTATTTTTATAGTTTTTAGTTTTATTTATTAATAAAATATATGCCATCACTTGTAGTTCAAGTGATGATCAATGGGAGTTTAATGCCACTTTAAAAATGGATGAAATCCAAGAAAGAAATGCAAACTGGGCATTCTTAGAAAGGTACATAGCTCTGGAAGTCAGTACATATTTATGGGATCTGGATATTCCTGCATGGCCATAGAGCTAGATGTATGATTTTTATAATTGTCTGCTGTGATGAATGTTTTTTTTTTGTTTTTTTTGTTTTTTTTACTATGGAATGAAGCTCCATATTGGAGGAAACAGCAGCATTTGCTTCTTTTGTGGATCATCATGTGAGTATCTGCAGAAATCAAGGAAGTGATTTAGATACTTTTGGTGGACTTTTTCTAATCTATATAATAATTCCCTAAAACATGTGTAACAACGTAGTCTTGCGCAGTAGAGACTGCTGCGTATGCTGCAGTCATGCACAGTAGAGACTGCCAGCTCTGCGGCTGATACAGAGCTGGACGCTCCGAACTAGTGTCCAGCTCTGTATCAGTCACGGCGCGGGCAGTCTCTACTGCGCATGAATTCCCCACAACCGTCTGGCAGTGGCACTGTGGTCCATGTAACGGGCTTTTCAACTAGTGTATATATATATATATATATATATATATATATATATATATACATATATTAATTATGTATATATTTTAATAAAGAAAACAACAGTGAGTATCCTTCAATTCTATTTTAATTCCATCTTAGAATCTCTAAGCTGTTCTTCTGTCCTCTTCGTTCCACTCCCACTCTTTAATTTCTTTGTCCCCCTTTTTTATTCCTCTCTGTGTTGGATCATAGCAGTGGTGATCATGAGAAGAGGACTGCTAAGGAGTTATATATATATATATATATATATATATATATATATATACCATGCAATGTTTCTCTGCAGAAGCAAGAAGCAAGCATTATTCAGGTCTCCTGGTCATGGAAAACATCTCCCTACATAAAGTACATGGTTATATATATATATATATATATATATATATATATATATATATATATATATATATATATATGCCAGTTCTGATGAAGTATTAAATAAAAGGTGCCTTCTAGAGGTATCTTTCCCAGGTATTTCCTCTTCACAGGAAAGACGGATTATAGCACCTTTTCTGTGAATATAACTGTGAAGAGGAAAATAGATCTTCTGCACATCCCTACTAGTGGCAATTAGGAAATACTGCACAGGAAATGGGACGCTCTTATTAGGAGGTGTTAGCATTCTTTTAACCTCCTGAATTCTAGACAATGCATAGGGATGTTGCTTGCATCCAAGAGGTTAATAGAACATTTTTTAAAAACTTTGATACAGCTATTTTCTAGAAAAAAAACCATAGGAAAACTAGAATTTTTTTGTTTTGCTCCTATGCAATTTTTTTTTAACATTTCAGTGCAGCTCCTTAAAGAAGAACTTTCACTCAAATTAAAGTTCCCTCCAAATCATTATGCACATAGTGATATGATTGTCAATACTAGTATTATCCTGAATAATAAGGCGTTATTGAGAAATTCAACTTTTTCCAAGACACAGAGGCAGGCAGCTTTCTGTAGTGGCATCTGTGCACCTGTACTATCAATCTCTTCCTGTACCTTAAGGTACAATGCAACGCATCCTCACCAATCCTAGAGGAGATGGGGACGGCCAGTGCAGGTACACAGATGTCTCTTCAGCAAGATGACTGCGCTGATTTCTGCCTGTGTGTCTTGGAACAAGTTGGATTTTTCAATAACATCAGACTTAGGATAATACAAGTATTGATAAGCTTATCGCTATGTGCATAATGATTTGGCGGGCACAATAATTTGAGTGAAAGTTACGCATTAAACCTTTGAGTAAGAGAGAGATATCTAATGCATTACAACAAAATGCAGTGGATACCTTTATTGTACTCAAAGGGTTAAATGTTCCTCTATTTCAGTGGTTCTCAATCTTATTTATGTATTTGTTTATGTATGTATGTATTTATTTATTTACTAGTTACAAACCCCGTATACACAGGCTGATCCGGAGAGGGGAGCTCCGGATGGCTCACAGCCTGTCTGTGCTCCCAGCTACGGTGCAGCAGCGGAGGCGCTGAGTGACAGTTTGTCACCCAGCCGCTTCCGCTGCTGCCCTGGAGCCGGGAGCACAGGCAGGCTGTCAGCCTTCTGGAGCGCTCCGCTCCGGATCAGCCCGTCCTATCAGTCCCTACTGCGCATGTGCAGTTACGCACACAGTGAGCGACGTATTTTAGTACTTTATGTTATAGGATTTGCTCATAGCCCCTCTAATGTGCAGTCTTGAATGTTCGTTGTCCTCCTACATTTTATAAGTCATTAGTCTAGGATGTAATAAAGGGTAGCAATATCTTTTGGGTCCCAGTATAAAAATAACAAAAACTAACACATTGTGCATTAATTTTTCCAGAACTATACATCTGAACCTGAAGTTTCACATTTTTGTCAAAGTCTTTGTAGAAAAAAGGGTAGCCCCCAAATAGGACATGTAGCACATGTGATAGTGCCAAGACACCCTGGCTGAGAACCACTGCTGTAGTTCAATGCAAATGCAGCTTTAAAATAGTAATACCTCATTTTTTCTTTATTTTATTTTGTAGGCATTAAAAAAACATGAAGAACTATATAAGTCTTATCTCTCAAACCTTTATGGTTTGAGAGATATTCAAAAGCAAAGTTTCCCCCTCCCGCCCCTTTTACCTAGTGTAAGCCATCTCTTCTCAGATGTGGAATCTAGTTGTAAGACCAGACAGATAACAGCAGGGGACAATTTTCTTTCTATTAGAACAATGAAAGCCCTGACCCCCTTGACAAGTGTTTCAGGTTTTTTTCTTATCTTAATTAAAGATTGTCCCTCTCTGCAGTCTACCTGGGCACCTCCCTTCTGATCTGCCTGAACAGTGTTACATCAGTAAAAGGGGCGGGAGGGGGATACTTTATTATTGAATTACTCTTGAACTACAACTCTGACAGAATTGAAATAACACTCTCCAAAGTCCAAATACTATGATGATTAATTAGAGCTGATTTTATTATGAAACATTACTATCCCTTTAAATTGTCATCTGTTCACTGACCAAGAATGTGCTGGAAGCCAGAAAAAACAAAGTACATAATGCTCCCTTTACAATTTGCTTTATATTGGGGACAAGTTGGTTTATATAAACGCATACACCCTAATGTTGCCTTTATTCCATACAATTAAAAACCCAGCAAATAACTTAGAAAATTGGAGCATCAAAGCTGACCAATCAAAACTTGATTAGCAGCAGAGCTCGTTACCATGGAGACCTGGTTTTGTAACGTTAATAATGATAGCTCTTGCGAAAGCAGGGGACGTTGAATCCATTAAAATGACTCTTAGTCTTTCTTTCCCCCCAATAAAAACAATAATAATTCTGAGATTTTGTCCTAAAAGCATATTTTTTTCTCTTGGTTTTGAAGTGAGAATCTGTGATTGCCTGTAAAGCAGCAGGGGTAATTTCAGAAAGGTTTTTTAGGTTAGACAGTGAAGAATTTTCAATTGAGAATATTTTTAACCCACTGATTTGAAAGCACTAGATATACACATAAAGGTCATTTGCCCATCACTTTGCAATGGTTTTAACTACTTCATGGTACTCACAGAGGCAAATGTGGTAGCAGTGTGAAGTATATACTGTACACCAATTACACCACAGAAAGCATGTTAGTAAACTGGAAGACAATGGCAAATGTGACAGAAATTATTCGGGATGATTTACTAAGAGACCTGGAGCAATTCTGTGGCAAATTAACTGCACTATTGTTAGCACATAAAAACTCTGATTGATTTAAATTGGCTTCAAACACACTTTTACAATGCGTTGGATACCTCCTGACACGCAAAGGGATAATCACCTGAATGCTACAAAGATATCGGAAAACAAATTTGCAGTTGGTTTGCCTCTTCTTAGTACATCAGTCTCACTGATAAATTTAAATACGTATCAGGATAAAGACATGCTATGTTGTTTACAAAGAAGGGGGTGGTGTATAAAAAATCCTTCTTAGGGCCAGATGTTCAAAGGGATAACGACAAAAAACTTGTTGTATGAATGACAAAAATAAGTAATTCTATGCATGAATGACATATTTTCTATAGAGTATATGACAAAAAACTAGTAATGTCCACTGTGTACGACACAACTCCAGAATTGACGGGCAAAGGGGCGTGGAAAGGGCGTGGCTAAACTATCCTCTAGTGTCGTATACAGGAAAAGAAAATTTGTCGTAACTAACAACAAAAAAAGTCTTGTAAAAGACTGTGCTTGCAAACCAGGCGAACACTGTAGACCGTTCAAATGAAGTATTTCTTTCTAAAAAGCACAATTTTGGCTCTGCTGCAGAGCTGCAGGATGGTCTGTGGACCAGGATCTCCTTCTGTAAGGTAGACAGTGACCTCAGTGCAAGGGGAGGGAAGGGGGAACTTTCTAAGCTTATACCTCTCAAACCATAAAGGTTTGAAAGATTGGAATGGGCATAATTCATTTATTTTTTTTACTATGTACAGTATTAAATGTAATTAAATCAAACTATTACTATCGTTTTAAGACATTTTTATCGTTAGTTAAGACATTTTTTGTTGTTAGGTAAGACATTTTTTGTAGTTACATACAACATTTTTGTCTTTACATACGACAATTTCAGTCAGGACAAACAACATATTTCCAATCACAACCTACACTCTCTGAAAATATTAATGCGCCCAATGACACTGTGCTTTGAAAAGTCGTTACAAGGGATAAAAGTTATTTCGCTACTTCTTTGAACATATGGTCCTTAGTGTATACTTAAAGGGATAGTAATACTTAGTTTTAACTTTATTTTATTTTGTAGGCATTAAAAAAACATGAAGAACGATATAAGTCTTATCTCTCAAACCTTTATGGTTTATGAGATATTCACAAGCAAAGTTTCCTCCTCCCGCCCCTTTTTCCTAGTGTAAGCCATCTCTTCTCAGATGTGAATCTGGTTGTAAGACCAGACAGATAACAGAAGGGGACAATCTTCTTTGTATGAAAACAATGAAAGCCCTTCCCCCCTTGACAAGTTTTTCAGCTTTTTCCCTTATCTTAATTGAAGATTGTCCCTCTCTGCAGTCTACCTGGGCATCTCCCTTCTGATCTGGTTGAACAGGGAGGGGATACTTTGTTTGTGAATATCTCTTAAACCATAATGGTTTCAGAGATAAGACTTATATCATTCTTCATGTTTTTTTAATGCCTACAAAATAAAATAAAGTTAAAACGAAGTATTACTATCCCTTTAAGAATTGCTGCTAAAATTCACAATGCTTGGTCATATTTATAAAGAAGTAAAGTCATGTTTATAAATATGTCTATCTGAGAATAATCTGAGAATATTCCGTGAATATTCACAAATAGTGGTATTATATACTTCTAATAATAACAGATTATACCTGGAGTTATGATTTAATCCCTAAAACTGTCTTTGTTTTTGCCACAATTAGCAATTTTCTTTATAATACACTGGGACACAATTCTTAAATGGCCAAGACCATTTCTACGGGTACTAGCACTTAGCAAAATGTCTCTAAATGTTTATACATATCCTTATGTTGCTATGAGACACTTTTACAGACACTTTCTTTATATCTCCAGCTTTATACATCTCCCCCCTTAATCTCTTTTGTGCAGAGAATGACGTTTGAAGCATCTCATATATCTACCTTACGGTGATGCAACCAGATCATTCTGGTGTAGGATGCTTATGGAAAAACTCACATTGCAGGGTTGTAATGGTTCCTGTACAGTCAGGCAGAATTATATTTAAATAGCTGTGCTGTCATACTTTAAAATCGAGAAAATGTGATCTATCATTACAATGACAAATAAAAAAACAGATTTGTATGATAGAAACTTTGCAACAAAAAACAAAACTAAAACACCTCAGCACGTACATACAAATCAAGTGGAACAATTCTAGAAAAAACAACAGCACTGTATAAAGCAAGCAAAGAATCTTATTTTAAAAGGTAACAAAATGCAAATACAACGTGAGCCTTTAGAGTTAAAAAAGTTAAATAGCTGCCATCTTAAAATTATTGGCTTAAAAATATATCAAACTAGCAAACTATATCAAACTAGCATTACTAGAACAGCATTGCCCGTGCTGTTAAAAATGATATATACTCACACACAGTTATTGTCACTTATTACAGGGTAGTGGCAGAGACAGGAAAGGTGGCAGGGAGGAAGAGGAATAGCAAAGAGACGATGAGAGGGAGGGGGATATAAAGCAGCAAAGGAGAGGATGGAAGGGGAAATTGGGGAGGTGAAGTAGCAAAAGGGAAAGTGGAATGGTAAAATGGTGCAGCTAAGTGGCAAAGGGGAGTATGGGAGTGGAAATGAGGAAGTGAAATGTTAAAACAGAGGGTGGGAGGGGAAAATCAGTATGCAAAGTGCCTAAAGGCATATTTGTAGGGATGAGCAAAAAATGAGAGAAACTTCACTCAGGACTTATACACAATACATAAAATAATTTTCTTTTTCTCCGCTGCCAATAAATATTCTGGAGAAGTTTGCCATATTTTGCCTATGTTTTTTATGACTACAA
The DNA here is from genome assembly GCA_037306005.1 of Rhinophrynus dorsalis. Taxonomy (NCBI): domain Eukaryota; kingdom Metazoa; phylum Chordata; class Amphibia; order Anura; family Rhinophrynidae; genus Rhinophrynus; species Rhinophrynus dorsalis. Next base: position 223,730,036 of record CM074719.1, on the reverse strand, counting down.
GTTTCCCGCTGTAATATTACTTCTTTTGAGGACTGAAGTGGAGAAATAAATAGCTGAAAGTAAAAGTTGTGAGTCCTACAGCAACATATGACTTGAAAACTTTGTTAGCAGGCTGAGTGCCTTTTTTCCTTTGCCCACAACACTAACTTCCTGCTTAAGTAACAATGGTACAATCCTTCAAAAATAACTACAGCTTGGAATATTCCAACAGGGTGCAACACATAACATTAGTTTTTAAAATCCTCTGTTTTAAAAAAAAAAAAAGAAAATGGCAGCATGTAAACCACTAACATTTTATCACGTTTACTTATTCCATAGCGGCACTTTTGCATTATTTTTGTGCAGGTTTTGACTTATTTCTAAGAACTTAAAAGGGTGGGATGACAGTACATAGTACTAGTGCTGCTTTAATGATATGACATGTGGAAGTGGTGGCAGTATGTGTAGGCACTCTATGACTCTTGTTTTCTCAAAAAAAAAAACAGAGGCATACTTCTCTGCAGCAGGAGCAGAACATCTTGGCATATCAGCACTTCAATTATGTACTCAATAGCCCCAGAATATTTAGAAATAATTCTGCTGCTGCTAGTTATGGCGCCTCTGACCAGTTGATGGTGTGTCTCCCAATCAGACCTGTGGTTGTGCCTCAGGTGGGAACTCATAAGGTAGTGCCTAGGTGTGAGCCTGCTTTCCCCCTATTCACATGAGTCATACACAAACACCAGATAGCGACATGTTTAGCTTTTGGATCCTGAGTGAAGTCTCCATAATTCATAGACTGTGTGGTTCCTGAGAGGCTGATACTAGTACTGGGGCTAGACGTTGCTGAAATTGTACTTCTACTACTAGGTGTCACAGGTGCTGCATTTCCAAGAGCAGCAGAGGTACTCATCAAAGCTAAGGCTGTGGATAATTATAACCGGTGTTGTTGCTGGTTACTCAACACTATTAGTGTGTGTGGCTGAGTGGGACTTGGATCTGTAAGCTGTGATGTTGCTGATGATGACTGATAGGATGACTGTGTATTTTTGGCATTTTTGCTCGTCCAGGATAAGACTTAACATTTATTTTCTCAAACATTTTATAAACAGGAACATTGCTCCTTTTCAGGGGTGAAAGGTTGAGCCTTTGCCTTTCAGGTAACTTCCTGGCCATTGCATCATCTTGGTAATTCTCATCTGCATCTGAAGAAGAGGAAGATGCTTGGGGCATATATTATAGATCTACTTCATCATCATCAGTCATCATTAGATCATCATCTCTTGCCCATTACTTATATATTCGTCTAAGTTTTAGAGGTCTCAAAAAAATTTTTTTACTTTCATAAGGTTCACTACTACTTTGAGGACAGGTGTTTTGGTGCTTATCTCAGTGTCAGATGCAGGATTTGGTTGAGCTACTACACTTTCTTCCATTGTGCCAGCATCAGCACTAGAATGCGACTCATTGTTCTCGCCAGTGTTCTTACATGCTTTTTTATAGTACTGATTTGTTTGTCCCCATATCTCTATCACTGTAAAAAATGAAGTAAAATATACACAAAACGTGTTCAATTACTTTTTGCCCAGACTCCCCCAGCACATATATAATAACATCAAGATCAACAAGGAACTTGGACCCCAGCTACCTGTGTCTTTCAAATCAAATCAGCCAGACAGAATGTTGGGGTTTTTGGAGTCAACTTTCTTTACTCACTTCTCATAACCCCAGACAGGTATAACAAAGAAATAAGCAGAGCAAGATCAGAAGGGAACTTGGACCACCACTGTCTGTGTCTTTCAAATCAAATCAGTCAGACAGAATGTTGGAGTGTTTGGGTTAAAGCTCATTTGCTCCGTTTTCACACTCCCAGACACAAATAACACAGAAATAATAGCAGCAAGATAAGCAAGGAACTTGGACCGCAGATGCTTGTGTCTTTCAAATCAAATCAGTCAAACAGAATGTTGGGTCATTTGTGGTCAACCTCCTTTGCTCCCTTCTCACACCCAAGACATGTATAACACAGAGATAATAACAGCAAGATCAGCAAGGAACTTGGACCACAGCTGTCTGTGTCTGTCAAATCAAATCAGTCAGACAAAATGTTGAGGTGTTTGGAGTCAACCTCCTTTGCTACCTTCCTGTCCCCTTGACTCTCCTAATACACAGAACATGTGCCCTTACTATAAGACCTCCTAAATGAAGCTCAACACCACTTCATTAGCCTGTTTTCTCTAGCTCAGAAATGAACTGCTCTCTCATCCTCTCACAGACATAGAACGGCATGCAGTGGGAACATGGCACCCCTTTTATAGTACGCCTGTTGGAATATAAGGGAAACTTGCCATGTGGTTGGTAGAAATTCAGCCTTCCCATTGATTTCAATGCAATGATTTAGGCGAAAAAAGCAAGAAAAAAACCTGATCATTTCACAGGAAATTTCCAGCTAGACAGGAAGTGCCATTTTTCTCTTGTTTCTCTTTTGAGGCAAACAGTTTCACTCATCCCTAGATATATGGAGGGTCATTTTTTGTGATGAATGGGATGGAAAGAAGGGACATAAGGAAAGACTAATTGGGTGGGTAGGAGGACATAATGAAACAGTGAATGGGTACATCAGTGCTCACGCTTGGCAAAATTACTAACACAATGAACTAATGACCCCTGTGTGCTCCTTGCAATGATTTTGAGAGGAGTAGCCAGATATGCTTTGTACCCCCTTAAAATTATTGAAGAGTTTTTGGCAGCAGTGACTTTGTTCCCCTTGCCACTCCTGTCAAAATCTACTCACTTACCAGAAAGACAGTGTAGAGGATGTTACCCCAGGGTGTGTCTGCCACGGATAATGATTCTCATCATGAGACAGTCTTCTGTATTCTATATATGTAGATATTTTAAAACTACAAATATCAGTGCTGATGAAACATGGTCCATGGGGCCTCATGCTGCTCTATAAGGCTTTTTTGTGTCCTCTAGTTTTGTAGAAAAATAAATCATATGTTACTGTCTAATACCTAGGTGATTACAACTGTACCCAGACACACACCCAACCCCCTCCTCCAAATATTTTTTTCAAGGTCTTCTTGTAATCTGTCAATGACATACACTTGTGTTCAGTTTGGGGCAGTTTCTGGACACCTCTGATTTACTAGACCATATATACACCATTTCATCAGAAAAGCTAATTTTTTGTCTATTTTTTTCCAAAACACATACTTTATTTAGACCTTCTGTCATTCCAACCTAATCCCTGTTTTCACCGAAGTAAAACTGTAATCCTTTATCTCCCTGTGGGCCCAAAAAGCTTTAAATGACCCTTTTAGCAAAACTGTTTTGGTATATTCCATGTCTGAGTGACAGTGCAGCCCCATTTAAAGTACAAACAGCACTTCTTCGTAATATAACAGTTTTCAAATGCTTTTAATAAAAGTGACTAGATACCTTTTTAACCCCTTCAGTGCCAGAGATGTAAACAATGCATTGTGTACCCCTCCGACACTGAAGAGGTTAAATGCAAGGGGCTTATGAAAAGCACACATTGCAGGATTGCACTTCTTCCTTTTCAGTCCTGAAGAAAGAAATGTTCATACCTGTCCTGCATTTAATGGGATATCTGATACCTTACTTATAACTTTTGAACAGACATGTGGTAATCCAGGAGTCTCCACAAAACCTACAAGATATATAAGATATTTATATATGGCATTGTACATGTTCACTAGATTTTCCCATCGAAAGAAAATTTATGAGAAGTACAGCCAATTACTGTTCACACACTGCCTTCTATAATAAGCAGTAACTTGGGGCTATCATTAAAGAGGACCACATAGTTAGGATTATTTTCACCATTGTACATTACAAGTCATGCTTTATCAGCCCAAACTAAAAATTGCTACAGGAATTTTAATATTTTAAGACTGATCAATTGTGTGACATGCATGATAAAAAATATGAGTTCAAATTTTGATCAAGACTTAATTTACACTTAAAAAGTGTCAAGCTCATTGATCAAATAAGATTTGTTTCTTTTAATGTTTTTACTCATGTGAATAAGATCATTGACATTATTAGAGTTCCATGGACATTATCTATTCTCCCCCTTCCTACTGTATTATGTGTTCATTGGATTAACTTGCATGCTATATGTCATGTCAAAGCACGAGGGGAGATTAATGTTCTCGGAACTTTAGCCATTCATTTCTATGCTTTTGTTCTCATAAGTGAGAACTTCATGTTAGCTAAAATTAAAGTTATTATCTTATGATTATATTGATTTTTAAAAAGCCATTCACTGTTAGGGAGAGTCCCATTTTCTCGGTTTTTAAACATTTCAGCTGGGTACATTTTGAAAAATTGTGCTATAATATGCTAATTATTTTCTGTGCTAGGCAAAAAATACTCTACTGAATTAACAGAAAGACCATCACCCTCCCTGCTTCTCTCCATTCCTACATTAAATGGTTGAGAATTATTGCATGCAACTTAGGAAATCATGGATGGACCATGCTTGGGAAACCCACCATTTTCCATTGTTCTTTTTGTGTCTGAGCCACTTGATGGTAGTTGAAGTAAAATGGATTGGGTAACCTGATCCCTTCCATTTATTATATATGAGTTAGCTTCTTTGAGGTAGCTATGGATGAAGTGGTACTTTTTAGCTGGTGTAGAAATTAATTGACTGTCTGCTATTGATATTTGCATAAAGTGGCACCTGTTGTGTTAGAACAGCACTTAAAGGAGCAGTAAACTTTTTTTTATGAAAAAATATATATTGTAGGGATTTTCCTATTGAGGAAAATAGGGGTACTCCCACTGCCAAGAAATTTATATTTCCAGAGTTATTGCAGTTTAAACCCATGTTTTTTACATTAGCAGTGCCTTCTAGTGGTCAAATTCTAATTAGATTTCCTTTTAGATTCTAATGGAGATAAAAGTCAGAGACATACAGTTCTCCATAGAATGTGATAGAAACTGCCTGTCACTTCCTGTCAGTTAGAACTATCAGGAAGTAAACACAGTTTCAAATTCACTTCTTGGTTATTTAAACTGCTATGATGTTTGAATAAAACATCTGACAGAGATGGGAGTGGCCTTGTTTTATTCAGCAGGAAATGCCTGTAAAATGTGTGTTTTCATAAAAAAAAGTTTACTGCTTCTTTAAAAAAGAAAAAAGTAAAATCATAAAAAAACATATAATTAAATGTCTATATACTGCAATTTTTTATGTCCTCCAAGTCCTCTTACTCAATCCATGAAATTAATGCAGACATTTCAATCATCAACCATCTCTATATAAGATACCGTGCTGTATAGGTTTAGGGTGACCACATTTCCATTCTGCCATTCAGGGACACAGAGACAAGATCAGCAGAGTCCTTGTCCTCTGCTCTAGTGCAGCCATGCTGAAGAGGTCACTACACATAACTGGACATCAGTACACAGCCTGCTGTTTCGCAAGTGCACCACATAATTCTAAACACTAGAGGGAGAACTACCCTTTAACTGTTGTGAAAGCGATGCCAGTGGGGGACTACATGAACATGTACATCACGCCCAAAGCCTTAGACTAGCCTTACACTACAACAAAATTACACTACAGCCCCTGTTTGATGTCAGGATGAAGGCTCATTTCTCTCTCCAGTGTTTAGAGTTCTGTCTGGAGGACATTTTCTTGTAGCCCAGCAGAAGCATCACTTTCTGTTACAGTAGGCAATGGGCAGTTTTCTTTCTATTGTTTAGCAGTCTGTTCTCTGGAGTCTTTATTCCAGGACTTTGAATTGTCCCTGAAGAGGGCTGCCAGGGACAAGGGACACACATTCAGTATCAAGGACTGTCCTGGGCAATCAGGGACGCGTGGTCACAATATATATAGGTTTCAATTTACAATGTTCTTTGAGCACCCTGTGCATACTGTATGTGTAAATAGGGTTAAAACAAACACATGAACAGGAACAAAATAATGCAATAGGTGTTTGATTACGTTCAAACCTTGTGCCCATGCAAGTACATGATAACACAATTTATTGTCTTAGATATACTTCACATTTTCTGACATGAATAACATTGAGAATCATGGAAAAAACAGACAATAACATTTGCCACATTTGTAATTGATGCTTTATATTAGCATCACATTAGAATGCCAGAAGTGAGTATTGTGATTCCTACCCTCATGGTACAAAACTGAGACCTTTAAGAAGCAATGTATTAAGTAAAATATTGATGTGCCATGTGCAAAAAAGAAAACACAAATGGTTAATTCTAAAGCATCAAATTAGTTCAATATTCATACTTGTCAACAGATTATTTACAAAAGAATGAACTATAAAAGGTTCGAAAATACAATGTGCCTTGTGTATAAAGACAATTCTGAACTATAGGGGATAAATAAACAGTCCCCAAATTGTCATTGATTTATGTGGTGCTTTTAATATCTGGATGCTGTAGAGAGGTCACCATATCATTGTGAAGGAATGTGTTGGAGACCTGTCAAGCCACATTTAAATCAAATAGGATTTTTAGTTATACCCTATGATGCTGTTCATTTTCCCCAGAATAGCTGCTTTTTTCTATAACACTTAAAGGAGCAGTAAAAAGTCATGCGTTTTTGATGCTGAGTAAAACAAGGATACTCATACTGTAGTCAGTTGTTTTATTCAAGTGTTATAACAGTTCCAACAATCAGGAAGTGAATTACAGCGTGCTTACTTCCTGATAGTTCTATCTAACAGCATAACTAATCAGTTTCTATTACATTCCATGGAGAACTGTTTGTCATTGACTCACCTGTCCCAGAAAATGCAACAGAATAGCTCACTGGAATCTGACCACTAGCGAGCACTGGTAAAAGAAAGCGTGTTTAAACCGTAATAATGCTGGAAATATGCATCTCTCAACAGTGAGTGTACCCTTAATTTACTCAACAGAAAAAGTCCTACAATGTATATTTTTTTCAAACAAAAGCTCCTTTAAGGTCCAAATGTCATATCTATAAAAGTAAACTGTCTTTATTCTTTTGTAAACCAACTGCACCATAGAGGACAAATAAAAATTACTGTGTAATAATATTGCACTTTTAACCCCTTGATTGCTATAGAGTTCTCCAATGCATTGTACAGCAAGATTCAAGAGTTAAAAAGCTCTATTCAAGTGAACGGGAATTTACAAAATTGTATTTGTCCCCTATAATGAGTTGGTTTATTCCAGAATAACTTTTATAAATATTGCCTAATGTTCTTAACTCCCTCTGCTTTCCACTGCATTATAATTTTGAATGTGTTAATTTGTTAGTTTTATGTATAAACTGCTTTTTAACCCTTTGAGTGCTAGAGAGGTATGCAAAGCACTGCAAAGCAAAGTCACTCAAAGGAATTATGGAGAACTAACTCCTAATAATTATCACTCACTTATATTTCTATTGCTAAAGAATCTTTATGAACTTTACCCTTATGGCTTTCATCAAGAGACCTTCAATCAGCCCTCATTTACATGTCCATGAAGGTGGACATGAGAATTGCTAGCAGTTTTTTCAAAGGGAAGCAGAGTGCATGAGTGAACTTAACCCTTGAAGGACCAGATAAGTGTGCAACACATTGTGCTTTTTAACCCATTAAGGACCATGTAGTCCAGGGGTGGTGCACTCTGGTGGTGCATTTTTTTTTATGTGGAAGTGATCCGCGTGCAGCCACGCTGCGATTACAAATTTCCATGACATGCAAGGACCTTCACCAGTCCTTAACTCCCGGACAGCTGGACAACACATCATCAGGCTTTAAGGGATTAAAGGGTTAAAATTATAATGTGCAGTGATCATTCTATCAACAGTGCTGTCTGCCTTCATGGACATGACATCTAGGACTGATTGAAATCAAGTGCAAGGGCAACATTCAAAGAGGCTATTATGATATTCTTTAATAGTAAGGTAAATAAGTATTAGAAAGTGTTAGTTTTCATTTAAAGGGATAGTAATACTTTGTTTTAACTTTATTTTATTTTGTAGGCAATAAAAAAACATGAAGAACGATATAAGTCTTATCTCGCAAACCTTTATGGTTTAAGAGATATTCAAATGCAAAGTTTCCCCTCATGCCCCTTTTACCTAGTGTAAGCCATCTGTTCTCAGATGTGAATCTGGTTGTAAAACCAGACATATAACAGCATGGGACAATCTTCTTTATATGAAAACAAAGAAAGCCCTGCCCCCCTTGACAAGCTTTTCAGGTTTTATCTTAATTGAAGATTGTCCCTCTGTGCAATCTACCTGGGCACCTCCCTTCTGCTTTGGCTGAGCAGTGTTACATCAGTAAAAGGGGCGGGAGGGGGACACTTTGTCATTGAATTACTCTTGAACTACAACTCTGACAGAATTGAAATAACACTCTCCAAAGTCCAAATACTATGATGATTAATTAGAGCTGTTTTTATTATGAAACATTACTATCCCTTTAAGATATATTGACAGTAATTTGTTAAGTTACAGAAGATTAACTTACATGGTCAATGAGCTCCTTGACTAGGCCGTTCCACTGGCCCTTATCATCTTGGGATCCATATCTACCATCTTCGACTAGACGTATGTCATAATCAAATCCAAGAATTTCAGAGATCTTTTTCAAAAGGTCAATGCAGAAGCCTTCAAACCGATCTTTACCAAACAGAGGGGTATCGGACTTCTTAAACATTATGTAAGGCTCTTCCTGAATACAGCAATAAACATATGACATAAATGACAGTGTTTACATGGCTATGAAGCCAAGTTTAGTACATTTTAAAGAGAAATAAAAACTGCCTGTATTTTTTAATAGCAAAGTGTTCGTACTATAAACAGTTTCTGAAAAATATGTCTATATGTATAGGTGGTAAAGTGTGGCATTTTAATGCTAATGTGTTTCTGTGCTGGGCCAATATTTATGCATACTATGCTATGAACAAATCTAGGCAGAGCCCAAGAAATGGTGTCATTTCTAACAGTACCAGGAAAAGTATGTATGACATAATCACATTTGTAACATTTAGGCAGATTTTATTTCTGTATAAGACAACCTAAACTGTCCAACCACTTAATGACTGGTGACGTGTCAGGACTGTCACCATTTTTTTTCCTAAAGGGCCAGTGAAGGTCCTGGCAGATCACATACTTTGCGATTACAGTGTTGCTGTGGGAGTGCTGTAAGCACTAGGGGGGGTCTGAAATTGACTGCTCCAAGACAAGAGCATTCTCTCTCAGAACTCGGTTCAGCTTGCTGGTACACATCATCAGTCACATGTGCTGGCCCTCCAACATATATCAAAGAGTTCCTTCTGGGAAAGTCACTACCTAGACTGCTCATCATTAAGGGGTTAAGGCGACAAATCCACTTTAAACTAACTTAGGAAACTTTGGCTCGTCAGCTGTTAGAAATTACAGCTCTTATGTTCCCACAGCCAACACCTGGTTGAGAATGATAAGAAACACAGTGCCAAGCAGCTGGATAGCTAAAGATTTCCATTACCTGACCTAAGTTATAGTAAATAACTCCAGTTAGAATACAGATCATTACAGTATGGCCATTTAACTGCTACAGAAGACAACTATGAATGTGCCCTTAAAATAACAACTATGTCTAAACAATTGTCCAAAAATATCTAGTATGATCTTAATTATTATAACTGTTGATTTGGCTGAACAGTTTTTTATATCTATGACGCCAATGTCTACTCTTAAGATGTATGTATGATTTATATTAAAGAGCACATATAAAGTCAGAAAATGTAAGGAGACTTTGAAGAATTTAAAAAATTCCTGGACGATTTGTAGGACTTAGACTTATTGCTAGAGGCCCAAGCCTGGAGAAACGATTGATTTGTAGGACTTAGACTTATTAGGCCCAAGCACTGAGGAAACATTGATTTGTAGGATTTAGGCTTGTTGTTTGAGGCTCAAGCCCTGAGGAAACATTGATTGGTAGAACTTACACTTGTTTGGCACAAGCCTCGAGGAAACATTAGTTTGTATGACTCAAGTTTGTTAGAGGAACAAGCCCTCAGGAATCAGTGATGATTTGTTGGAATCAGGTATGTTAGAGGAAAAGGCCCTAAAGAATCAGTGATTATTTGTTGGACTCAGGTTTGTTAGAGACACAAGCCCAAAGGAAATAATATTATTCTTTATTTATATAGCACAAACTTATTCCAGAGCACTGTATAAGTGATGATTTGTTGGACTCAGGCTTGTTAGTCCCATACTCTCTGAGGAATCAGCAATTTGTTGGACTCAGGTTTCTTAGAGGCACAAGCCCTGAGGGATCAGTGGTGATTTGTTGAACTCAGGCTTGTTAGAGCCACAACTCCCAAGGAATCAGTGATTTGTTGGACTCAGGTTTGTTAGAGACACACGCCCTGAGGAAACAGTGATTTGTTGGACTCAGGTTTGATAGAGGCACAAGCCCTGAGGAATCAGTGATTCAAGGTCCATCACAAAAATGTTTTTTATATGCCTCTGTGGTATATTTAAAGAAACAAAAATGCACTACTTGCCTAGTGCCAGCAGTTCATGTTATGGTGGCCACTGGCAAATGCCACTGTGAGATTGCTGTTCTTGTTGCTGCTGCTGCTGCTAAGTTATTTAAGTAACAGGATTATTAGACAGCCCCAAGAGAATGGGATGAACAGCAGTAATGCACAGGAGGCAGTAGCAGCACCACAACTAATTCCTATCACTTCAGGTATATGTAAAGAAAATAAGTTGTCCAATAATGCTTCTCCTCCTCCTGCAATTCCTCCGAAATCATTGGTGAATTGGAATACTAATTTCTTCCTTGATACTACATCAGGAAGGAACTGTGCCTTTCATCAGCAACTGCAGTGTGCACAGTGTGTGTAGGAAATAGTGGAGAGTTGGGAACAATGAACACTTTAGCACTCACATCAAACAACTGGTACAATTGAAAGCAAACACATTTATCCTCAGGTCTGCAATGTGAAATCATCCCACCCATGAAATCAAGTGCTGCTGCTGCCCTTTGTCTGTTCCACTAAGGACACATAATTAAGGACGCAGAATTAATAATAATGAGGAATCCTCACTGCCACCAGTTTAGCTCAGATGCTGCTTGATTCTATGCCTGCAATTATACTCCACCACATTGTCATGTATGGTCAGAACACCACATAATGTGCTATGGGTGCACACAAACTGTGAAATCCTAGCATCTACAGAATCACTTTCATCTGGTGGGGGAAGAAGCTTATGGTGAGTCAGAAGTTTCTCTCGCCATTGAACCTTTAGGCTCAGGCTGGGTTTCTCTATTCTTCTTCCTCTTAGATTTCCACCTCGACTCTTGATGCCCTTGGGGAGAGACAGGGGGTTTAATAACAGCGGCTCCCGATTTCATTTGTGAGAGTTTGGCTTTAAGATGCTTCACATAATTGTCATGGAGTGTCTATTTCATGTGTATAATCAGGGTAGATGTGTAAAGGGGTGTTCCCTCCTTTTCCTTTTTTATTGACTTATAAATTGTGCCCAATGCCGTTGCTGATGACTGCACTGTGCTTTCCCCAAGTGAAAAAGAGAAAAATAGTCCGACACCCATGACCTCTGGGGAGACAGTAAAAGTGGAGAAAAATGGCCTCTGTTTTCTTCTCCACAATCCCCTTCACTGTCTGGGGAAAATGCTGTTGCTTATGCTGTTGATTCTGCTGCGTCAGAATCAGCACTAGAACTAGGACCAGGATTAATTCTGGCAAGTGGAACCTGGCCTCTTCCCACATCACTACCACTGGACTCCATTTCCACAGTGGCCTTGGTGGTCTGTGATACACTAGCCTGATCCTCATCAGCCTGCTGCCCTTTCAATTCAGCAGCAGCAGGAATTACAGCAGCAGCAAACTCCACAATGTCATTACTGGTAGTGGTGGTGGTGATGCCCATCACCAATTGCATATCAGTCTCCCATTCCTTCTCACATTCAGTGAAAAAGGCCCTGATTGCTTTTACTTCACCAGCTGTTCTGACATCACCCTCAGCACCACCACTGCCAGTCCCTCCTTGCTGTTGCTATTTAATGTGAGCTGGACTGGTTGAAGATGGTTCCACACTTACCATCTCATGAGGTGAAGAAGGCAGAATGAACGCACTAGCAGCAGGCACAAGCAGCTGATGTGTGTTGATGCTAATTCACCTAGCCAGTTCTGCGTTCTTCAATATCATGTTCCAGAGGCATAATGCCAGGGGAAGTGGAATCACAAGGTCAAGGGGATGTTGTGGGCTCTCTTGACCGCTTGTCTGGTGGCTTGGAATCATCACTTTCACTTCCCCTTCCACCTCAGCAGGAGGATCAACAACAGTCACACTAGCTGCTTCATCACAATAGCTGCTTCATCACAACTACTATCATCACCATCACCCCTCCCTCAACCACAACACTCTATAGCTGTTGCATGCTAGTAGTGGAACTGTTTGCTGATGGCAAGGTTGACTTAGGTTCTCCTTCTGTCACACTTGGTATCATCTCCTCCTCCTCCTATCATAAGGCATACTGGCATCAGTAGCAGCAGACAAATACAGCTGACCTGTGCTGCTCACACTCTTATCCAGTTCTGCCTTGCTTAAGATCCCTAGGCACTATATCGGGGGACTGGGCATCATTGGTCTGGGGAATCAGGGCTTCCTGATTCCAAGCTGGTGGTGAGCACTTTCTCCTCTTCTGAATCTCTGGACACATGATGGTCCTTCCAGCTCTTCCTATTTTTTTTAGATAGCTGTTCATACTGTTAGCCAACAGTCTGAGTCTCTGCTGTCTTAATTTTGCTAAATAAATTGCTTCAAATTCACCTAGAACCCTCCCTAGCTACTTAGATTTCTGTTTTACTTCCTGGGAAACTTAATTATTTGGTGTGAAAACGCAAAATACACGAAAGTAAATGAGCGGGACGTTTATAGCCATTCAAAAAAGTGTAAAGTTTTAGTGACAAAGCAGAACATTTTAAGGGGTTTGTTCAAGCACAAAAGCAGACAACCATGTGGTTTTCATGGATTTTGTTGTGGGAACACAACGGGACCTTTCTCTCATCCCTAAACATGAATCACAGTAAAGAAAAACTGACTTAAAGGGATAGTAATACTTAAATATTACTAATCCCCATATTGTAGCTATTTTAAAAAGAACTGAATTGCCCCCAGGTTCATCTCTCAAACCTTTATGGTTTGAGAGAAAACCATAAGCAAAGTTCCCCCTCCCTCAAGTCAGTGTTGTACTGACTGCAGGGGAAGTCTGTCGTATGACAGGCTTGCGGCTCTGCAGTTGAGCCGAGATCATGTTAGTAAAAAATAATTATTTCACTGAAACGGTCTTCTACATGTGCTTGGTTTTCAAGCACACAAAGAAGACCATTTCAGTGAAATAATTTTTTTTTACTAACGCGATCTCGGCTCATCTGCAGAGCCGTCTGATGCAAACAAGACCAGAAATCCCTGCAGTCAGTACAATGCTGACTTCAGGGAAGGGGGGGGAGGGAGGGGGGAACTTTGTGTTCAGTTATCTCTCAAACCATAAAGGTTTGAGAGATGAACCTGGGGGCAATTCAGTTCTTTTTAAAATAGCTACAATATGGGGATTAGTAATATTTAAGTATTATTATCCCTTTAAAAAACTGAAGTAAATCTGTAGAAAAGCAACTGTAGCATGGGGGAAGAATTAAAAAGTAATCAAAATATGCCCACTGATTTAAAAGAGTCTTTTAATTGTGAGAGAGGGCTCCAACACATTGAAAACCAATGTGTTGGTGACCTCTCTAGAATTCACAGAGTTAAAAATCTCCTTGTAAATCAATGGGAATTCTGATTTCTCACCCATGGTATAAATGGTTTGCCCCTGAATTTCCTTAGGTCCCAAACTCAATAAATTTCTTATAATAAAAACTACTGTAGAAGAGGAAAATTCTTAATAATAAACATGTATAACACAACATAGGTTTGTTCTGACATTTTTTACTGAGATAATCAGATTGTGAACTTGCTAAAAATGACGAACAACTAATAAAGATTCAGTGTATTTTTAATGTGAGGTCAATTTTGGACACCTGGTATTGTATTTCTGGAGAAATTCTGGAGCAAAACAACTGCACTAAAGGAAGAAATGAATCCTAGAGAGGTCTCTAATATATTGCAAAGCAATGCATTGGTGACTTCTCTGGCATTCAAGGGGTTAAAAATCCCATTTAAAACAAAGGAAATTTGGGGATGTGTTACGGTATATGTCCCCTATCATGCAGATGTTTTGCTGCAGAATTGTCCCAGTTCTCCTTACTACATCAGCTTGATATTTGAAGTTCATCATATTCAACCATCCTAGTGACCTTGTGAAGGTTAAATTTGCTCAAACAGCAGAATTCAATTGTAAGCTCCACAGGACAGAGACATACAGTGTCTGCAAAATTATACCTGCACATCTGTGTATACAATAAAATGTCTTGGAAATTAAATATATTTATAGCAATGTGTTTAAAAATGCAAATATGCATTTTTGGTAAGCTAACAGCTTTAAAAATCATAAACTACTATTAATTTTTGCTGTCACAAAGTTGCAGGGTTCATATTTTAAGAAGTAATGTGCATTAAAATGTGATATTGTGTATTATAGGCTACATTTTTCTAAAGGGGTGTGTGTCATTCCTAACAGCATGAAGTTCATATTCTCTGTATATTTATAAACACACACACACACACACACATACTATATATATATATATATATATATATATATATATATATATATATATATATACAGTATATATGTGGGGGGGTTCATAGAGAAGGATGGACATTGAATTCTTAAGCTCACTCTACTTTCCTAAATCGATTTCTTTGCCAAATTGTCCTCAATATGGACTATCTTGAGCTATGAAATTGCTATGGGAAAGCAGTATTTGATGCTTAGGTCATATAAGTCTCCCTGAATAAGTAATTTCAATATTAACAACAGGAATGGGAAAATAAAATAGGAAATCAGCCATCTAGAAATTCATCCAGAGGCTTTTCCGTACGATTAAACCCAATTGCAATCAGGGCATTCTTTTTTTTTCCAGAATATTATTAATATTTCAATACAACCAAATGGAGCATCTTTAGCCTGATAAAATATAAAGATATAATTGGAGCAGATGGCCTGAAGAAACCCAAATCACAGAATAATTTCACTTGACAAAAGAATTTGAAAGCTACAGTTGCCTGTTTAAAAATGTTAAAAGTAGACTTTCCCTGCGGATTGAAAATATATAGGAGGAAGAAATGTGGCAGAGTCATATAGAACAAAGTACATCAAAAATAAATCATGGAGCATCAGCAGTGCCACATTCGAAAACTCATTAAAAATATTAGTGCCACAGAAAAAGCTTGGTAGATTTACAAAAGTCGTAACTTCAAAACTGTTCCATATTATTTCATTGAGTACAAAGTTGATGGATTTTTTTGCCAGATTTATGAAAAATTTCTGAAAACATTGTGCTTGATACATTGTTTTCCAAACAAGGTATAATGCTTTTGCTATTTAATGTCAGTTAAATAAATTATCTTCCATAGTAACATAGTAAACCAGGCTGAAAAAAGACAAATGTCCATCAAGTTTATCCCCTGCCTCATAACCCAGAGAAATGAAAATTATATACTTTTTCTGCAGCCAAATAAGTTAGTTTTTATCAAAACTTCCTGTTTTGCCTACTAATACACAGTATATTTTGACATAAAAAAAAACACAAAACAGTGTTAGACCTTCTCAAACACGGTGCACATGTGAAATAGTTTACAAGAGGCAAATATAGTTGTTGATACCTTTATTGGCTAACTAAGTAGATTTAGGATACAAGCTTTCAAGACCTTAGGTCTTTTCCTCAGGCATGTTATACAGATAAAAAAGAAAACATCTCTTATTTACAAGTACACATTGCATTATTTAGAATGGAAATCAGATAAGAAAACTCAGTCCAGATCCAGATACTTTGATCAGTCAATTGTTAATCGCAGCCTTCCTCTGAGAAGTTAGAGGTATTTACAATCACAGTGGGACTGTTGGAAAGGTTAATCAACAATGTGATAATGTGACAAGAATTACCTGTCTTTATTCAAACCATTATGAATAGCATTAAACTTCAACATTAACTTAACTTTCCATACTTTTTGTCCCTCTGAGTGAGGAACAGTCCTATCAGCACAGTTAATTAAGTCCTTGACACTGTGTCCATTTTGGCAAAAATGTTCTCCCACTGGTGTCTCTGTCTTTTTGTTGTTAACACTGGATCTGTGGGAATTAAACCTTTTACGTAATGGCTGTCCAGTTTCACCCACATAAAGAGCTGTTGGGTATTTTGCACACATGATGAGGTATATAACATTGGATGATATGCAGGTGAAGGTACCACTGATCTTATGGTGTAACTCGGTGTTTGGAATGGGTATCTTGTCCATGGTGTAAATGTGTGCACTCCAGTCCTTACCATCAGTTATTTTAAATTGGGAGGCTGTCTGAAGAAGAGTAAGGAAGGCTGTGGGAATTTGTTCTTAAGTCTTTCATCCGTAGGCTGCAATTTACCATTGACTGATCAAAGTATCTGGATCTGGACTGAGATTTCTTATCTGATTTCTATTCTAAACAATGCAGTGTGTACTTGTATATAAGAGATGTTTTCATATTTATCTGTATAACATGCCTGAGGAAGAGACCTGAGAGGTCATGAAAGCTTGCATCCTAAATCTGTTTGGTTAGCCAATAAAGGTATTAACAACTATAATTGCCTTCTGTGTATCTACGGCTAACACGGTACCAACTCTCATGGTTTACAAGAGCAGTAAAACTTTTATTTTAAATGTAAAAAAATTTATGCTTTATTTATTTCATTTTTTTATCTAGCGCTGCAATTTTGTACTTTGGCCACTAGGTGCTGCTTTTTTATGCTTTATTATGCAACACTGGTCTATGACTCTTCCATAGAGAGCATTACAAAAAAAAACAATTTGATCTGTAATAAAATCTGAATGAAATGTCCTAGCAATGGGAGTATCCTTATTTTACTCAACAGAAAAAGCCCTATAACACAGATTTTTTTTTTATTTAAAAATACTGTTCCTTTAAAATGATAAAACCTCCCAGTCTGATCCATAACAGTCCTAAACACAATGTATAAAGGCAAAGAGGAACAATTCTTGGTCAAATCAACTCCTCTATAGGGGACAAATAAACATTTCCCTAATCCGTTTAGATTCAAATAGGGCTTTTGAACCCCCTCAATGTTTCAGATTTCTCCAACCCATTGCTTTTCAGTGCACTGGAGACCTATAAGAATTTGAAGACTTAAAATTTAAATGTAAAGTAATGGGAAATGCTATTTGCCCCCTGTAGTACAGTAGGTTCTCCAGAATTGTTTCTCTTTGTCTTTATACATGAGGGCAGCTGGGTTCACTGCATGTTTCATTTTGTAAATTAAAGGGGAGGGGGGGGCGAGAAAAATCTCACTTCTTACTGCTGGTCTGATGCAAGAAAGGCACAAAAATTCTTCTCTCCCTTTAGTTAATCTACTCATGTGCTTCAAAAGTGCCTTTGTCTACTATTTTTTATCTTACCCTATCTTTTTCTTATTGTCTTTTTATGGAATGTTTATGGACAATATTCAATAAGCTAATGACGGGTAATTGTGGACAAACAATTCACACCATATGGAAGAATAAGGCTTTTGATATCTTTAATGCTAAATAGGTCAATGGGTTAGAGACTTTTCTAGCATTCAAAGGGGGTTATGCACTAAGGTGTGATACAATACAATTTGTAACCAACCACAATTGTATAGGTTATTCTAGTATAAAGGTTTTCTAGGTAATAAACATTGTTATTAGATGTATGTGGCCAATGCAAGTTGAGAATGTACAGTCAGTGACACATTAGGCTTCTAAAAATTGTAATTGCATTTTAACATTCACCATATTTTTCTATTTTCTCTCTGTATGTTTAAAGAGCAGTAAACTGTTTCTATGAAAAAAAATGTCCTGTTTGTGGTTATGCTGGTGAGATAGCTCAGTGGTAAAGTCCCTGACTATGGAGCCTGTTCAGACTGCAAGGTTGCAGGCTCGAATTCCAGCAGGGTCAACTCAGCCCTTCATCCTTCTGAGGTTGATAAATGAGTACCATTGACTGGGTAATAATAACATCTATTATTGCAGCAGCCAATTTGGTTAATTCTGAAAGCGCTTTGAGTCCCACTGGAAGAAAGGTGCTATATAAATACTAGTTATTATAATGATATTATCAGGGCTTAAAATATGAAGTTCTTTGCTACTAGCCAGACCTGAAAAGTTACTCGCCACTGCAAGCCATTACATACCCACCAGGGCTGAATTTCTACTCGCCAGGGCTAAATTTTCACTTGCCATTGGCTAGTGGTGAGTGGAAATTTTGAGCCCTGATATTATATTTATAATATGGTGGCATCAGAACAAATGAAAGTTGCTGGTTGTCCATTTCAGTTTAGTAACAGAAATATAGCTCCGCGAGAAGACAGGAAACTTGAGGGTGCAGAAAAGGAAACAATCATTAAACTGAACTTTAATATCAATGTTTCAGCAGTGTCAGTGTGATTGTTATAGGATATGTTTGTTACAGGACAGAATAAGCCATGTACAATATTTTTTTTTCATAAAAAGTGAACTGCTCCTTTAAGCTTACTCGCCCATTACAGTTTTATCTATTATTACTGTCCTGTTTTTCCTCAAACCACATTTTTGCTGCTTCTTTCTATATTATATACTACTGTAAAACAGAGTCTTATGTGTCGAGCATTTTCTTACCAGCACTGTAGTGACGATGAGAGTGCGGTTCGTCAATGATTCACTGACATTTGGTCCTCGTCCTTTAGCAACTTCAGTGATGTTCAGTCCATCTGTAGGGTTCCATGTTCCCACCTGAGAAAGGGTAGACATGTATTCAGAGGCCTGAGGTACAGCTTTTTTGTCAGAGTTCAAACAAAAACAAACCAAACATGCAACTCATTATGCTAAACCCATCATGCTGGACTCCTCCTGTTTTGGGGCTAGAATAGAAGTTCAACAGCAACTGGAGATCACAGGTTACACACTCTTGAAGCCCACCTCTGGATTTGGAAAAGTGATTCATAACCCATATCTTTTTTGGAAGCATCCTACCTAGACCAGGAACTACTAACTGAACAGTTCAGTTATGTAGACAGAGAAAAAGAAAGTCAAATAAGTTTACTAAAGAAGATAGTATAACTATTTATTGTCAGATACCTATTATCTCATGCTATAGTCCTAGCTACAGAGAGTAAAATCAGTTCTTCCAAGCCATTGTCACAGTTCTCAATCTTTCAGTAGGCTTATTATTGTACTATAGCAGGATATTTAGTGAAATTTATCTTCAGAATGTGCTGACATTTGTTATGGAGACATTGTAATTTTCAACCTGAATGAGAATCTGGGTCCCAGCAAAATCAAATATTGGCTAGGAAAATGTTATCTCTTCTGTATGTAAATTATACAGATGATAACTCCACAATCTCTCAGGGGTTAAACTCTTAGACTTTTTTGTTTTTTGTATCAGGTCTTAAATAGACAGATAAACAAAACTCATATTTAACATGAATACAAACATAAAATATAGTAAGAAGTTTCATGTTTTGTGGAAATTAGACACCTAGCCCTACAACTACTGCTAGTATAGGTAAAACATGTTGAAACATGGTGACACATGAGAAGATAGTAAGACCAGTGAAGGACTTAGGTGTGCTGAATATAGTCCACAGCAGATATTAGACTAGCCTTGTAAGAACTGGCAAAATATCAGTCAGAAACTTCTGTGTGTTTGATGCAGCACATTCTTCTGATATGATGGTACTGATTTCCTATGGTTTGTGTTATGCTATTGTGAAACAGTATAAGATCATCATACATTTCTTTGACCTACAGCTGCAACTTGATCACATAGAACATAGAGGCCAAAAATAGTATTTTCATTAAAGGTCTACCCAAGTACTATGGGCAGGAGATCTTCAACCATATTTTGGGTATCCCACTGGCTACCCATATAAAGCTCAAAATATCATATTGAGTTATTCTGCCTTGTGGGCCACCAGGAGGGATGCCTATAGACATCATTTGCTATGTCCACAGTAGAAAAAGCCATTATAGCCAGAGCCCTAAATATCTGCTAGACAGCCTACCCAAACAACATGATACAACTGTTTTAGGACATCTTCTGGAATACTCTAAAAAACAAAGATGGCTCAAACTAATTATAGATGTGCTGCATTCACTTAAACTTGATGTGATTTTAGCCTTCAGCTTGTCGGAGCAGATAAATCACTATCTCCATACCATCTAGAACCTAGATGATGTGGGTGCCTTTTCCCTAGAATATCTGTGGAGACTTTACCTACTTGGCCAACCTCTGATTAATCATCCAGCCTAGGTCTGCAGTACTGTCCTTGTGTTAAACACAATGGTTCTTGCAGCAAGAAAAGAACAAACAACTCCTGGGACTAGCAGCTAGCCTCTAGCTGTCTTCAGGTCCCTATACGCCAAGGAAAACATAGAAGATATGCATACACTGAGCTGTACATAACCTGTATGTTTCATACGTTGCCTACCCTGATTAATAGTGATGGGCATGATAGCCCCTCTGTTACCCTTGCTTAGGTCCACTGACTATTGTAGTAGGCTAATACATACAAACTATATTGCCATAAGTTTTGGGACACTTTTCTCTCTTCCAGAGATATTAGTGGAGGTTTTAACAGTTGTTCCATCAACTTATTGCACCAGGTTCAAAGTGTATACACCCCATAGCTCATATATGGACATATTTTCTCTAAAGGATCTGGTTTTACAGCTACAATATTTTGATATTTTTATAAGAATGTACACTTGATAGACTGAACCTGTATTGAACACTTTGCCAAACTAGCGTGGGCAACAGTTTTCCTAATTTCAAAAATAATGGAGCTATATTCTTTCCCCACAGCAAAATGAAGGCAAGTTTTATACTTTTTAGTCTTTATCAATATGCTACAACACGTTTTATGTCCGGGGTGCTTTTTATCCTCTCTTATCTTTGTTTCTTTTGGACAGTTGTTGTAGCTATTGGTCCAAATCAAGCAGAATGTACTTTGATTTTATATCTGTGGAACCCCTTCGTTTTAACGGCATTTATTTAGCGGAACTCTGTTCTACTATTAATGTAACACTTCAATGCATCAAACATTTCGAAAAAGAATACTATCTCTACTTTTTCTGTTAATCCATCTTTCTTAGCAGGGTCAGGGTCCAACAAACTGCCTGTCTTCAGGTACAACATCTTACCAAGAATAAAGTCCTGATCCCTCTGCCTTACTGACAAGACAATGTTGACTTAAAGTCTCCAGGCCCATGGCTTTTTATTCAGATCAAACATTTTTTTAGACTTCCTAGATAATGACTAACCTTTACAGATACCTCTTATGCATTCAAACATTGTGCGTGGATGGAGGCTTCCCTAGATGAGTCATATCACAGGTCTATTTAATGTTGAATACCCAGAATCCCCTTGTCCTACATACATTTAGTAGAAATGTGTCCACTTCACAGCTTATCAAGTAGTTCATCTTGGGTCTCTACATAGCAAAACTATCAACTCCTCTCAAGGTGGTACAGGTGCCCAGAGTTTTTGCACAAACTATACCACTCATTCTCCCACTGCTGCTGGCCTTATGATAGAGTGACTCGCTCCATTGCCGACATTTGGTGTAATTGCCCTTTCATTAAACCCTGCTGTTCTAAAATGATTAACATCTGCACAGAATTTCAGAAAAATATGTTCTCATTGGATCACTGGTTGATCTTCATTCATCCTTATGTGCTTCACTATCACACAAACACATTTATTTTATGAACATATATGTTTCCCCTTCCTCTTTTCCCATGTCCTTTCTTCATTATTTCTTTTTCTGTAACCCACTTCTGTTACCCTGTATTATTTACCTGTATGAATAAAAAAGAAATCATAAAGATCAGGAAGAAAAATGGTGCACCTAAACTTTATTTAGGATTAACAGGAACATTTGGCATTGCAGCACAACTTAAGCATGTGCCCAGTGCCCACCCCACAGGAACAAACACAATATAAAACTCAAATGCAGCCACAGTTCCCAATATTTATCCCTACGCTCCTGAAGCCCTTCTTTCATGAGAGATCCAAATCATCCACTCAGGAGACTACCAAAGAGTTCCAGGCTTGAATTCATCTGATGTTATTGTGTCTGGTTTTCTTCTCAGTCTTACCATTTTTTTACCTTAGCAGGATATTGGTATGCTTTTTTATTGCATATTGCTCCCTATCTTGGCCAAAATGTATCCCAGCATCCCTTGTTTTGTACACAATTAGAATCAGTGAGTTTTACATTCAGGCCCATATCAACTTTTAAGGCTGTTCATTGGGAAAACACAAAATCATCAAGTTGGAACTTGATTTACAAAAATGAGTGACCCAGTTTTTGAGTATTTTCAGTTTACTATTTTCTCAGTTAAACCAAACTGATGAGTGAAAATGTTCATAAAGTACCAGATGACCACTGCAGTATATTCTAAACTGAATATTTCAAATGAGTAGTTAAATGTATTAACGCCAGTCAACTTTGAACAGGGACTTTGGAGAACATCTTTGGTTAGGTTATCACCATTGGTTTCCTATTGGCTTTTCAGATCTCTGACACATGTAGTGCTGTATACATCTAGCTAAAAGGAGATCCAATCCTGGATCAAATCAAGCACACCTGGGGGGAGGGGGGAGTTTTGCAAAATCCCATTGATTTAAAATTACACTTTTAACACACTGAATGCTAGCGAGGTCCATCCATACATTCTTTGTGTTGTATTCATCAAGCAATTATTGTGGATCAAACCAACTGTACCATAGAAGGAAAAGGAAGCATTCAAGATTTTTTAAAAGCCCTTTAAATCACTTGAATTTTAGAGGAGTCTTTAGCATATTGTGAAATGTTTTTCAAAACTGTGAATGTAATTCAGTTTATATAGTAGAGAGATAAAATTTCTGTTAAAAGAGAAGTAGACTATTTGAACTATAGCTGCAGCTATGTATGGACTGTCTGTTAACCAGGAGGATGCCATAGTACTTCAGAATGAGACATACTAATTGGTTGAAGCTTTACCATGTTTTATAATAGCAGAGCTCAAAATTTCCACTCGCCGCTAGCCAATGGTGAGTGAAAATTTAGCCCTGGCGAGTAGAAATTCAGCCCTGGTGGGTATGCTATGCCTTGCAGTGGCGAGTAACTTTTCAGGTTTGGCTAGTAGCAAAGGACTTCAAATTTTAAGCCCTGATACTACTATATGATATCTATCTATCTATATTATATATATAATCAGCCTGGGCTTACCGGGACGGGACGGCACACAGGGAAATGAATAAATTGTAAAAGTTGCTTCACACAACCAAATGTTTTCGGTCCTTCATGGGTCCCATGAAGGACTGAAAACGTTTGGTTGTGTGAAGCATCTTTTACATATTAAAGACTTATTAATTTCACTGTGTGCTGTTTCGTCCCGGTAAGCCCAGGCTGAATTTTATATGGGATGTTCACCAGATTTCTGGTCTATCAATGTTTTGAGTGCCACTGCCTACTTTTTTGTTATATATATATATATATATATATATATATATATATATATATATACATGTTACAGGTTTTGGAACACACTGCCTTTTAAATTTCTCATCTATACCCGGTACCAGGTCTCTGCTTGATGATATACATGAAAAACAAATTGGAACGGCACTGTTGCATTTACACAAAATACAAAAGATTTTTTTATTCAGCCAGGTCAACGTTTCAGCCCTAGCTTAGGCCTTAAATAAATAAGTATAAATATATATATATATATATATATATATATATATATATATATATATATATATACACATGTAAAACCCTGTGTAAACTGGCAAGAATTCTGTGCGTTCGGGCAGTCTCTACTGCGCATTCTGCATCAGGCAAACATACATCTGGCCTTTTATATTATAATATATATATATATATATATATATATATATATATATATATGGTACTTGTGACAGCCACCATAATAAGTTGAGGTTCCTAGGGACATCTTTCGAAGAAACGTTAGTCATCCATGCAAAAGTTGCCTCTCTCTCTATTTGTGTCCTAGATATATTGCATATTTCATCAAATGCTAGCAATATCAATGCCCAAGTAGAGTAAAATAAAAGCACACCTAAAGCATCATGGGAGATCATCATACTCTCCAGTGTATTATACTGTTCTGAGTATTCAGTAAATCAGTGTTCCCACCTTTAGGGTGTAGAAAGCTCAAGTCTACATGTAGTTACACATTCCTTAACTCCCTGAATGTTAGAGTGGTCCCCAATGCATTGCAATGCGTTGAAGACCTCTATAGCACCAAGTGGGTGTTTTTGCAGTGCCAAATGAAAAATTAAGACTATAAACTGGGAAGGTAACCACTACATATATTACAAACTTCCAATGAGATTTCTGCTCTTGAAATTTTGTAATATTTAAAAATAATGATAAAGGAAACTATCTATCTATCTATCTATCTATCTATCTATCTATCTATCTATATTACATCTCTTGCTCACAGCAGTGTTTCTTAGACGATGGCTTTCTTTGGTTAAAGGAGCCAAGCACTAACCCATTAAAATGATGTTATGTATGTTGTAAACCTATCTGTTGTGGGCTGTATTTTGACCCAAGCAGGATAAATGTAAAATCAAATAACTCTCTATTACTAGAGTCTTCCAGTCTAAGAATGGTAACCCACAATTTCCCTATATGAGCAGTTGTGAGGCAGCAGAGGATTTCATAAAAGAGATCTGAATGTTCAGATGTAGAAACTAATTCTGATTTCCCAGCCCATATCACATGTGACTATGAAATCAGAGAAGGTCAAGTACAAATCAGCACAGAAACGAAAAATGTTATACATAATTAATTGCAGTGTATGGTAAAGTCTTTAAATCAGGTTTTTTTTACATCATGTTGCATATTTTATGAAGTGATATTAACCCTTTGAGTGTCAGAGGTGTACGCAAAGGCATTGCAAAGCAATGCATTGTGTACCCCTCTGGTAATCAAAGGGTTAAGGAGGTATAGACTACAGGAACTGATGTTTCCAGAAATATGGACTGTAAAAAGGATAGAACCTTCAAACCCTTAAGGGTCCATTTCATAGATTAATTATATGACAACACTGCACAAAATGTGTTTGCGGGGGCATCCGGGGGGAAAAGGCAAAGCCATAATATGACCCCCAGGCCAGCCCATCCAGCCCCATGTTTGTATGGAGGGGGCAATTGTGGCAAGTGCCCCACCCTCTCCAAATGCCCATGTGTGTTTGTGCTTTATTTAGGGTGACCACACATCCCGGAATGCTCGGGACTGTCCCTTATTGGGGGTCTGTGTCCCCCGTCCCAGGTCACCCCCCCACCGGGAGAACAAAGAGTCCCGTAATTGAGCAACACGTGCCAGCCAATGAAGACCTTATAGCAAATATATTTAATTGGCTGGCTGGACTGGTACGTGTGAGACAGCTGGGGTGGAGCAGGTATACTGGTGCTGCAAGTGAGACCCGTGGCTGAGGATCCCGCCAGAGCTGACCATCTTTCTGAGGCTGACACAGAGTAAGGGTTCCCACTGGGAACTCTTACTATGTCAGCCTCAGAAAGATGGTCAGTAGTGTTGAGCGAGCACCACGATGCTCGGGTGCTCGGGTGCTCTGACCGAGCACCCCCTGAGGCTCGAGTGCTCGGCCGAGCACCCGAGCCCCATTGGAATGAATGGGGCAACACCAGGCACCCCCTGCTCTGATGAGGGGAGGGTGCCTGGTCAATGCCCCCTTCATCTCCGCTATGCCCCCTTCATCTCAGAATGCCCCCTTCAGCTCCGCAATGTCCCCCTTCAGCTCCGCTATGCCCCTCTTCCACAATGTGCCCCTTCATCTCCGCTATGCCCCTCTTCCACAATGTGCCCCTTCATCTCCGCTATGCCCCTCTTCCACAATGTCCCCCTTCATCTCCTCTATGCCATAGAGGAGATGAAGGGGCACATTGTGGAAGAGGGGCATAGCGGAGATGAAGGGGCACATTGTGGAAGACGGGCATAGCGGAGATGAAGGGGGACATTGTGGAAGAGGGGCATAGAGTCTATGCCCCTCTTCCACAATGTCCCCCTTCATCTCCGCAATGCCCCCTTCATCTCCGCAATGCCCCCGTACCTCCAGTCCCTGGTGGTCCAGCGGAGCTTCTTCGGATCTGTGCCTCTTCCGGCACAGATCCCCGCCACCCGAACATGTCGGGCGAGCACATGGCGGTACTCGACGAGTACCGCCATGTGCCGAGCAGAGCGATGCTCGAGCCGATCCGAGCATCGGCCGAGCACGCTCGCTCATCACTAATGGTCAGCGCTGGCGGGAGCCTCAGCCACAGGACTAGAGTGACCACATGTCCCGGAATGGCAGAATGGAAATATGGTCACCTTAGCTTTATTTAAAAACCGATTAGCTCAGAGCTCATACCAGAAAAACACAGACAAACACACAGCAATCTCAAATCGGGAGTTTTCTATAACAAGGAATCCACTACCACTGGCACCATTATAGTCTATTCACATGGAAGAGGATTGGAAGAGCCTTTCATAATAAGGGGAGGTCCTGGCACCTCAAAGTGTGTCTCTATGATATCTAAAGATACTGTGTCTCATATATATATATATATATATATATATATATATATATATATATATATATATATATAGATAGATATAGATAGATATATATAGATATATACTATATGTTAAAGAACAGCCACAAATGATTTTCATTAAAGTCTGGTGGCACAGTCTCAAAGTAGCACAGGTATGGGCAAGATGAGGGCTGTGGATTACAACTCCCATCATCCCTGATCAGCTACTCACTGGGGATTATTGGAAATGTAGTCTACAACAGTTGGAAGGCCTCAGCCTGACCACCCAGGAGCTATCATCATAAAAGCCCTATCTCTCTTGCCAGTACTTAATTATGATTATTGGCCGTGACTTGTTATGTGTGACGGCAGGATTGAGGGGTTTATAATAAAATATTATCCCCATAGGGGCTAGAAAAGTCTCTAAAGCATTGTATTTCAATTCTAGAATCCAAGATGGTAACATTCAGGGAGCAGCTGCATTTGTGAAGTTTCTGCATTTATATTAAGCCTACTCTTACAAGAGCAAACTTAACATTAACTGATGATTAGCTGATTATTTCTCTTTAATATGGGCCATATCCAATGTCAGCCAAAGTCATATGAATATAAATGAAGTAAAAAAAGAAGCTGCTGTACTATTACTAAGAGGACATTCACCAGTTCTGCACCATAGTGGAGAAAAAACATTCCCCCCTTTCATTTAATTTGGATTTTAACACCTTTATTGCTAGATACTTCTACAGTACATAGTTTGCAATATGTTGGTGAACTCTCTAACATTCAAGTGCTTAAAGGTCCAGTTTGGTTCTATCATGCATCTAGTTACCTCAGAATCCCTCAGAATTACCTCACAAAGCATTGCCTGGAAACAAATCTGTGGATTGAAATTTGTTGGGATACTCAAGGCCGAATTTCTCAATAGGCAGAGCAGGCAACTGCCTAGCATTCCAGATTTTGAAAGATGTTTCAGTTGGGCTGTCCACATCCACATTCTGAGTTGTGGTTGTGACCACAGTAATCTCAATGCCTCTAGTACTAGTTTTATATACTTTACAGGTTATTATGTAACCCTTTGAATGCTTGAGAAATATCTAACGCATTGTGGATCTTAAAACTTTTCATGTTCTTTCTGTGCCATGAAACAGTGGATGTGACTAGGGTGGTGTAGTGTGAACGCTGGGAGCAAGGATAGCCTAGATTTTCTTGAGAGGTGCCTGGGATGTAAATCCGACTGTGGAGATACTCCCTCATTGCATGTTTGCCCCCTGTTTACTTTTCACTTCGTCTGTTACAGTATCACGGTTTGATTTACAATTATATATCCAAACTTTTCTAATTTGATGATATTTTGTTATAAAAGTTTTTTGGGAATTTTCATTCAAACAGTGTCCCATTAGTCCGTATAGTTCTAGTACTAGCAATTGTTTTATTAAGTATCGGGTTTCAATATAAATTATAGCACTAGTGTGCTTCCTTAACCCTTTGATTTCCAGATGTATCCAATAGAATGAGTTGGATACATCTCTGGTACTCAGAGGGTTAATTTATGCTCAAACAGTTAAACTTATTTTTTTCTGAAAAAAATAAATTAAACAATATTAAAGTTTAATCTTTCTCTGTCTCTTTCTGTCTCTCTCTCTCTTGGGGGTTGAGAAAATATTGAGTAATGTATTCTGGTGGAGATAAAGAGGTTATAGAGTGGAGATGATGTCTCCAGTTTATCACTTCTCCTGTTCCTATGTTATTCTATGGAGCCTATGTACTAAGATCTCCAAAGTTGAAGCAATCTTAGTACATAGGATCCATAGAATAACATAGGAACTAGAGAAATGATAAACTGGAGACGTCATCTCTACTTTATAACCTCTTAATCACTGCTTAGTGAATCTCCCCCAGTGTATCAACACATTGAGCTTGGAAGAAATCCTAGGGGAGATTCACTAAGCGGTTATATTAAAGAGATGATAAAGTGGAGATGACTTCTCCAGTTTATCATTTCTTCAATTCCTATGTTATTCTATGCAGCCTATTCACTAATATTTCTTCCACTTTGGATATCTTAGTGCATAGGCTCCATAGAATAACATAGGAACCAGAGAATTGATAAACTGGAGAAGTCACTCATCTCCAATTTATCATCTCTGTATCACCACTTAGTGAATCACCTCCATGGACTGTTAATTCAATGCTTTCGGCTATAAATTACCAAGGGGTGGGCAAGCTGTTGTTGGACTTCAGTTCTCACCGTCATCAGTCTGAAAAAGGCATAGATAGTGACAGACAAAGTGAGAGACATAAGCACAAATAAATGAAGTGAAAGAGAGAGAAATAAGGACAAAGCTAACAATAGAAAGAAACACCACGAGACACAAAGACAAACACAAACAACCAGAGATACAGAAAGAAAGGCATATACTTTGACAGATATCCTGGTGTTGGGGGTGAGGAATATAGCACTTTGCTTTATTGAAGACTCTTCCATTAGAAAATACCATTACATCATAAGCAGGAATGTTTGCTTATTCCTAGTGCTGACCTTTGAGGACCGAGGACTGGAAATGGGATATTTTGTCATCTAAACAAATAATAATATCCCTGCATGGAGAAGAACTGTTCTGTTGAACGTGATCTT
Organism: Rhinophrynus dorsalis; assembly: GCA_037306005.1. Taxonomy (NCBI): domain Eukaryota; kingdom Metazoa; phylum Chordata; class Amphibia; order Anura; family Rhinophrynidae; genus Rhinophrynus; species Rhinophrynus dorsalis. The sequence continues at coordinate 223,700,672 of CM074719.1, read as the reverse complement.
GCAGTACAGCCTAGTTAAGTATGTTAATAAATGATATAAAGGAGTAAAACATATGTTACATTATGGTTGCACCTGACTTATCTCAGTCATGCTAACTTACAGTCAGTACATATATCTTGATAGAGATGTCTACTTTCTTGGAATAGGGATTGACCCCAAAACAACAGGAGACAATCCACATTTTCATGATCTCAGATTCCCAAGATGTAACCTTGTTTTGTCTTGGACAATGATAATTTTTGCCTTTGAGCAATATGTTTCAGGGAAGATGGGGTGATTGCCAGAAGCAAGGTGAAAAAAGGATCAGCCCAGGAAATCAAGAGATGGCACTGCAATGTGTTACTAGTAGTCATGTGCTTTTAGTCATCATCATCATCCTAACAACTTACACATACATTAGCAACAGAAATATCCTCAGAGACTTAGTTACCACCAATCAGCTAAGAAGGACCTTTGAAGTAGGTTACATTCTGAATTTATTACACAAGAAAAAAAGGTACCTTATCCAGGCCATCTTCCTTCAGGCTGATGATATCCAGATCAAAATCTGTTCGGAGCCCGCTAGTTTTGTTAAACACGATTCGTCCAGTCAGGCCTTCCCACTGGGCCTGCAGGAAAAAGTAGGGCATTTTGACAATTAAAAAGACTCATAAATCATCACATAATGTGCTAGCATAATGCTTCATTTTAATTACTTTTTCATGATTTTTTTTTTTTACGGTCAGTCCCAAAAGACTCTGGTTAATTAATAATCACCTCATCATTGCATGTTCCATGATTTTAGCTTGTAATTTTCATAGATTCTATTATGGCATGTTACACTCATAGCTATGTCAAATATCTATGTGTATTTTCCATGGAAAATGGAACACTTTGATATACTGGGATTGTGCGTGGATACACATTGCCCAGTTTAATTAGAAGAGCAGAAGACATAGTGTCAGGTCCCTCGCCCTCGCCGTCCTTGCCAGTAGCTCTACTGGCTTCAGGACGGCTGGGCGCATGCGCGCGTCCTCGCGCATGCACAGTAGCGAGGCCTGACGTCGGTCGTCGCACCGACGTCATTCCTTGGGCGCCCGGCGTTCTTTTTAAAACTGGCGGCAACCGGGACTCGGCGCTCAGTTGTCGCTTGAGTCCCGGGCGGTATACCTGCCGCAGTTTCGTGCTCCAGCCTCTTCCTGCTTGCAGGCTCTGCATCCTTCTCCACAGCCTTTTCCTGCAGTCCTCCAAGCCAGCCAGCACAGCCTTTTCCTGCAGTACTCCAAGCCAGCCAGCACAGCCTTCTCCTGCAGTCCTCCAGGCCAGCCAGCACAGCCTTCTCCTGCAGTCCTCCAGGCCAGCCAGCTTCTTCCAGCCAGCCTTTCTCCTGGGGTCCTCCATCCAACCTCCTCTGGCTTGTTTCTCTGGACTTGCATAATTTCAGGTACTGACCTCTGGCTTGCTTCACTGGACTTGCTATATCTCAAACCTGTACTGACCTCTGGCTTGCTACGCTGGACTTGCTATATCTCAACCTGTACTGACCTCTGGCTTGCTACGCTGGACTTGTATAATCTCAGGTACTGACCTCTGGCTTGCTTCGCTGGACTTGCTATATCTCAACCTGTACTGACCTCTGGCTTGCTACGCTGGACTTGTATAATCTCAGGTACTGACCTCTAGCTTGTTATACTGGACTTGCATCATCTCAGCCTGCCCTGACCTCTGGCTTGTTATACTGGACTTGCATCATCTCAGCCTGCCCTGACCTCTGGCTTGTTATACTGGACTTGCATCATCTCAGCCTGCCCTGACCTCTGGCTTGTTACACTGGACTTGCATCATCTCAGCCTGCCCTGACCTCTGGCTTGTTATACTGGACTTGCATTATCTTAATAAAGCTATCCTTGGCCTATCTACTGATTCCCTGCATTCTGGGATCCATATTCGCTGTTCTTAGAGTATATAGCTTCCTGCTAATCTCTGGGTGGCTCCTCCCACCCAGAGATAGGCTTCAGTAAGCTTACATCCTTACAGTAACAACTGAGCCCAAAAATTGTTATGGAACCCGCGGGGTTACTCGAAGCCTTAAATACCCTGGGTAGTCGGATAGCTGCTCTCACTGCTTCTGTACAGGATTTACAGGCCAACCAAACACATCTCCAACAGCAACTACAGGACCTTCAACCAAGTTTAACCCAAGCAGCAGGTGGTTCTACACCACCCCTTCCTAGCCTTGAGATGAACTCCGCTCCAGAACCTCGTGTTCCCCTGCCTGTACGTACTACCATCACATTGTTAGGAGGAGAACCACAGGGCTGGTCCCATCACCTCTTACAGACCAACAGTCCTGTATTAACTACATGGCAGGCTTTCCGGCAGGCTATGGATGCATTATACGATGACCCTTTTAAAACGGCCTCAGCTCAAGTAGCACTAAGGTCCCTAACTCAAGGGAGACGCCCAGTTGAGGACTACGTTGCTGACTTTCGTCGTCTGTCAATTGATTCAAAGTGGAATGAAGCTGCACTCATGGATCAATTTCGTCTAGGCCTATCTGAAAGCTTGAAGGACGAACTGGTTAGAGTACCTATACCAGTTACACTAGACGAGATCACTCATCTCTCCATACAAATTGACCGCCGCTTGAGAGAACGGCGGCGTGAACGCTCTGCCACTTCTTCTCCTCCCCATCGTACTCCAGCTTCATCTCAACCACCTGCTACTGTCACCACCACAGAGGAGCCTATGCAGCTGGGTGTTCTACGGGGACCTCTATCTAAAGCCGAACGAGACCGTAGACGCCTTCTAAATCTTTGCCTCTATTGCGGAAAAGGGGGTCACCATCTCAGGACCTGTGATACCAGACCACGGCCTTCCCAAGGTAGGCATTTTTTACCTGCAACATCATCCGCTCCTATTCTGTTGCCCACTTCTTCTTACATATCCCTCTCTGTTATTCTACAGTGGAACACACAGCAGAGTGAGGTGTCGGCCATCATAGATTCCGGAGCCAGTAGTTGTTTCCTGAGCCAGGAGACAGCTTTATCCTTGGGCATACCCATCAAACGCAAAACCCAACCGTTCACACTTCAGATGGCGGATGCAAGCTACCTACAGTCAGGTCCCATTCTTTATGAGACTTTACCTCTGTATCTTCTCACTGCTGTAAATCATAGAGAAGAGATTAAATTTGAAGTTGTTCCATCTCTTTTGTTTCCTCTTATTTTGGGTCTTCCATGGCTACAAATTCACGACCCCCATATTGAGTGGTCTTCCAAGACGGTAACCTTTCTTTCCACCCACTGTAGAGAAAAATGTCTTATCAAAACAGAGCCTAAACTGTTGACCTGTGTTACAACGCCAACCATACCCATGGTCTATCAGGACTTCTCAGATGTGTTTGATAAAAAAGGGGCTGACCTTCTTCCACCTCATAGACCATATGATTGTCCTATCGAACTTCTCTCTGGATCTACTATCCCCTATGGACATATATATCCTCTATCCGGACCAGAACTGCAACATCTTAGAGAGTACATCTCTGAAAATCTGGAGAAAGGATTTATTCGACCTTCCACTTCTCCAGCTGGAGCCGGGATTTTCTTTGTACCCAAGAAAGACGGTGGTCTGCGCCCCTGCGTAGACTATCGGGAACTCAATGCCATTACCATTAAAAACCGCTATCCGTTACCACTGATCCCAGAATTGTTTGAACGCATGTCAACCGCAAAGATCTTCTCAAAAATCGACCTGCGAGGAGCATATAACCTGGTTCGCATCCGCAAGGGAGACGAATGGAAGACCGCCTTCCGAACCAGATATGGACACTTTGAATACACCGTGATGCCCTTCGGGTTATGTAATGCTCCTGCAACGTTTCAGCATTTTGTAAATGATGTTTTTCGGGATCTTCTGGATCAGTTTGTTGTCATTTACTTAGACGACATTCTTGTCTTCTCACATTCACTACAGGAACATCGCAGTCATGTCAGGAGAGTGTTAACTAGGCTTCGTACACATGGTTTGTACGCTAAATTGGAGAAATGTTCTTTTGAAGTGTCTAAGATCGAATTCCTAGGTTTCCTTGTCTCCCCAGGGCAGTTAGAGATGGATCCTCGTAAGATAACAGCTATACTGAAGTGGCCCATACCATCTGACAAGAAGGCAATTCAGAGGTTCATTGGTTTTGCCAACTTCTACCGACGCTTTATCCGGGATTTCTCAAAATGTATTTCACCACTCACATGTTTAACCAAGAAGGATGCCAGTTTTCAGTGGACTCCTGAAGCCCAACAGGCTTTTGACCGTTTAAAACTTCACTTTACGCAAGCACCTATTCTTCAACAACCTGATGTCAATAAACCTTTCTTTTTAGAAGTTGATGCTTCTAATATCGCTACAGGGGCAGTACTGTCGCAACATATGGGCATTAAAGATCGTTTACATCCAGTAGCCTTCTACTCCAGGCGTCTCACACCTGCCGAACAAAATTATGATGTGGGAGACAAGGAATTGCTCTCTATTAAATGCGCCTTGGAGGAATGGAGACACTTATTAGAGGGTTCAGAGTACCCTATTACAATATATACAGATCACAGAAATCTAGAATATCTCCAATCAGCCCGCAGATTACGACCTCGTCAAGCCAGATGGGCAATGTTTTTTGCACGATTCCAACTACACATCACCTACAGACCGGGCTCAAAAAATTTGAAAGCAGATGCTTTGTCCAGGATGTATACGGTACCTTCCAATACTACTGCACTTCCTGATACAATTTTGCAACCACGTCAATTCCTCCTTGTCACCACCAACTTACTGGAACGTATCAAACAAGCCACCACTCCTTCTCCTCGTTTGATACAACTATACGCCTTAACCTTCACTGATGGCCTATTGTATAAGCAAGATACAGTTTTTGTCCCTGAATCTGTCCGTCAAGAGACTCTTCACCAGTTTCACGATCTTCCTGTTGCAGGCCACGGGGGAATCCAAAAGACCTTAGAAGCCATTCAGCGGTATTTCTGGTGGCCAAACTTAAAGCAGGACGTCAATCACTACGTATCCTCTTGTGACACTTGTGCCAGAGCTAAAAGCCAACACGCCAAACCATCCGGTTTGCTCCATCCTTTACCCATACCTTCTGGTCCTTGGAGAGATGTAACAATTGATTTCATTGTGGATTTACCAGGTTCAAACCAACATAATACCATTATGGTCGTAGTAGACCGATTTACCAAGATGGCTCATTTTATCCCAAGCAAAGGTCTACCCTCAGCCAGCCGAACCGCTTCTTTGTATCTGCAGGAAATCTTCCGTCTTCATGGAGTACCACAATCCATTACTTCAGACAGAGGTTCCCAATTCACATCAAAATTCTGGAGAGCATTTTGTGCCGGTCTTCAAATTACCAGTAACCTATCTTCAGGATATCACCCACAAACAAATGGGCAGACAGAAAGGACCAATCAGACTTTGGAACAGTATTTACGTTGCTTCTCTTCTCACTTACAAGATAATTGGTACCACCTACTCCCCATGGCAGAATTTGCTTATAATAATCATTATCACAGTACCTTAAAAAACTCTCCTTTCTTGGCCAACTATGGATACCACCCGGCAGCTCTACCAGGACTCACTCCCATCACTCCAGTCCCAGAGGCTAATCAACGAATACAACAATTACAGCAGTCTCATCATGTGTTAAGTCAAATTCTGAGATCTGCACAGCAAGACTATAAACATTATGCTGATAAACACCGACAGAGAGGACCTGAACTACAAATTGGGGATAAAGTATGGCTGTCCTCTTCACATGTTCGCCTTTCTTGTCCCACCAAAAAATTGGGACCTCGCTTCTTGGGACCTTTTTCTATCACTCAAGTCATTAATCCAGTAGCATATCGCCTGGCACTACCTTCCTCATTCCGGATCCACCCAACGTTCCACATCTCTCAATTGAAGAAATGGATTCCCAGCCCGTTTCCTGGTCGAGAACCTTCTAGACCTCCTCCTGTTTCTATTACAGATCCTGATGAGTTCGAGGTCAAAGAGATTCTAGACTCTCGTTTTCGTCGGGGCCGTTTGGAATACCTGGTACATTGGAAGGGGTACGGCCCAGAAGACCGCTCCTGGGAACCCGCAGGCAACTTCAACACCATGGCCTGTATTCGTAACTTTCATCAGAAGCATCCAGACCGACCTGCTGACCTGACCACCCGGAGGTTGGTCGTAAAGGGGGGGAACTGTCAGGTCCCTCGCCCTCGCCGTCCTTGCCAGTAGCTCTACTGGCTTCAGGACGGCTGGGCGCATGCGCGCGTCCTCGCGCATGCGCAGTAGCGAGGCCTGACGTCGGTCGTCGCACCGACGTCATTCCTTGGGCGCCCGGCGTTCTTTTTAAAACTGGCGGCAACCGGGACTCGGCGCTCAGTTGTCGCTTGAGTCCCGGGCGGTATACCTGCCGCAGTTTCGTGCTCCAGCCTCTTCCTGCTTGCAGGCTCTGCATCCTTCTCCACAGCCTTTTCCTGCAGTCCTCCAAGCCAGCCAGCACAGCCTTTTCCTGCAGTACTCCAAGCCAGCCAGCACAGCCTTCTCCTGCAGTCCTCCAGGCCAGCCAGCACAGCCTTCTCCTGCAGTCCTCCAGGCCAGCCAGCTTCTTCCAGCCAGCCTTTCTCCTGGGGTCCTCCATCCAACCTCCTCTGGCTTGTTTCTCTGGACTTGCATAATTTCAGGTACTGACCTCTGGCTTGCTTCACTGGACTTGCTATATCTCAAACCTGTACTGACCTCTGGCTTGCTACGCTGGACTTGCTATATCTCAACCTGTACTGACCTCTGGCTTGCTACGCTGGACTTGTATAATCTCAGGTACTGACCTCTGGCTTGCTTCGCTGGACTTGCTATATCTCAACCTGTACTGACCTCTGGCTTGCTACGCTGGACTTGTATAATCTCAGGTACTGACCTCTAGCTTGTTATACTGGACTTGCATCATCTCAGCCTGCCCTGACCTCTGGCTTGTTATACTGGACTTGCATCATCTCAGCCTGCCCTGACCTCTGGCTTGTTATACTGGACTTGCATCATCTCAGCCTGCCCTGACCTCTGGCTTGTTACACTGGACTTGCATCATCTCAGCCTGCCCTGACCTCTGGCTTGTTATACTGGACTTGCATTATCTTAATAAAGCTATCCTTGGCCTATCTACTGATTCCCTGCATTCTGGGATCCATATTCGCTGTTCTTAGAGTATATAGCTTCCTGCTAATCTCTGGGTGGCTCCTCCCACCCAGAGATAGGCTTCAGTAAGCTTACATCCTTACACATAGAAGCATACGACTTGCTGTAAGAGCATACCATTTGGGATTCAACAATAAAATATTTGAACAGAAGTGTGGAAAGCCATGGCCAAGGGATATCCATGCCACCATTTTTGACTATTCTCTCCTGTGCTCTGCGGGTGCCATGCATTAAAGTGGAAGTGTCACTTTCTAACAACCAGATGATTTTGATAGAGCTTTCAAAAGCAAACTATATTTGTTAGACAATTTTATTTGACACAATATTTTTTTAAGATATTTAGCTTTATTTATCTATTAGTTAGTGCAACTGCTCCAGGAACATCCCATATCGTTCTGCATTACCAGTTGCCACTTTCTACCCCCAGAAACTCTGTTTTTTGCAGCTGATTACCGGGTAACACCGGGTTACCGGACAGACACTGATTCTCTGGTGGTGGGGAGTTTCATAAGAAGCTCTGCCCACCTCTTCTCCTTCCCACCCTGTTCATCCCATTTCCCATCCTCTTCTCCTCCTTCCACACCCAGTTCCTCCCACTTCCTGACCACTTCTGTGACACATCAATTAAAGGGATAGTAATACTTTATTTTTACTATCCCTCATATTGTAAGTATTTGCAAAATAATTTAATAGCCCCCAGGTTCATCTCTCAAACCTTTATGGTTTGAGAGATAACCAAACGCAAAGTTCCCCCCTCCCTCCCCCTTCCCTGAAGTCAGCGTTGTACTGACTGCAGGGAAAGTCTGTCATACGACAGGCTTGTGGCTCTGCAGCTGAGCCGAGATCCCATTAGCGACAAAGAATTATTTCACTGAACCAGTCTTCTACATGTAGAAGTCCGTTTCAGTGAAATAATTATTTGTCTCTAACGTTATTGCGGTTCTGCTGCAGAGCTGAATGATGAATGTCAGACCGGATATCCTGCAGTCAGTACCACGTTGACTTCAGGGAACGGGGAGGGAGGGGGGAACTTTGCCTTCGGTTATCTCTCAAACCATAAAGGTCTGAGAGATGAACCTGGGGGCTATTAAATTATTTTGGAAATACCTACAATATGGGGGATAGTAAAAATAAATTAATACTACCCCTTTAAGCCCCGTCTCCTCTTGTGAGAAAGCCTCAACCCTTTTTGACTTGAATCCGTCATTTATATCCTCCAAAGGCACCACATCAGTCTCCTCTAGGGACTCCTGAAGACAATATTCCCAGATATGCCTATTTGTTGCAAAGTGACTGCCCCACTTTAAGCTATTGTGTGTAGTTCTGGAGTAAAGTAGCACAGCACAGCAGGGATGAAATAAAAATTGTGCTCACATTGATTTAAAAGAATGCTAGAGAGGTCTCCAGTATATTGCTTTGAAATGCATTGGTAACATCTCTAATATTCAAGGGATTAAAAATAATTTAAATTAATGGGAATTTTCATTCCCTCTTGCCTGTGGTGCAATTCGTTTGCGTCGTAATTGCACCTCTTTAGCCAGATGAATATGGATCCACGTGCTCTGTTTATTCAGTGAAAGTGTAACAATGAAAACACCATGAATCAACTTATTTTAAAACTAATTAATATGTAACTGTCATTGATTTAAATAGGTCATGTGTGGGATGTGAAAACATCAACACTCAATTAATCAAGCAGCGGTCTCGACTTCAACTGGGAATATTTAAAAAAAATTCTGTAAACAGTAAAGAGAAATGGGCAGCAACTGAATTTAGTATAAAGATTTGTATAGAGAGCATAGTATGGTGAGAATAAATGGAATTTTCCTAAAGCAAAGGGATGGCAAAAGAGGATCAGTTGTATAGAAAACCAACTATAGGAATAAATTCCTATAGGTTTAAAGGGATATTAATACTTAAAATGTATAAAAAAATGTTGTAGGGTTTATCCCCTGAGTAAAACAAGGGTACTCCCACTGCTGAAAGGTATTTTATTCAAAAGTTATCATAGCTCAAAGTTAAATTTTTTAGGTGCAATATCACAGTGGCCTGAAATTGTACAGTGGCGCTGTTGCTACACCATCCTATGGACAGCTCTGGTTCTGCAACATTCAAGCAGAAAATGATTAATTTAAATCTGGGAGTGTTTTTATCTGTCTCTGTTGGTTCAGTTGTTTTGCACCAGAAATGCTTCTTTGCAGCAGGTAAGTCATATTCCTGACAGGCTGTGGTGCATAGATGAACAAGAATGGAACAATTCTGAGACATACCTTTTGCATCATGGGGGTGAGTGAGTAACTCACATTACTATAAACGGGACTCTTAACCACATAAAAACAGTGAGTATGTGTTATATGCAAATCAAGCAAATTATATACTATATTTGTATCAGGTGGTCCATTTTTTATTGAGATGAAAATCTGTAGGTGATTTTTTTTAAAGTGGATCCATCTCCCTAACAGAATTTTAGCAAATTTTAAATATAATGTATATGTTGTTCTAACCATTTCTATGATAATATAAATAGTTTAATGAAGTTAGTGGCACAGTGTGACACCATGTAAATTTGTCTGTAGGTTTGCTGGCACAATATTCCCACACCCTGTCTATGAGTGTACCTTTTGATTGAATGGTTCTGATTGGAGGGGGGTGATTTAAATTACATGAGTTTACAGTCATGACTTGTAGTCATGAATAAGCACGTGTAACGTGAAACGCGATGATTATACCATCCACTACTGTTTAAGACCTGAGATAGAAATCGAATGTTTGGAAAGTGGTAAACTCTTTTACTATTTGAGATCAATAAATATATTTGTTTTTAATACTACTTCTCTGATGCCATCTGCTTGAGCGTTGCAGCTGCTTTGTTTTGATGTTGATGCTGTATCTAGACAGTGCCTACACACTGATGGCACTTAAAGTAACATCGCAAACTTTAATTTTGACCTCAGACAGAAATAATTAGCATGATGTGCAAGGAATTAATATAAATTGCTACAGGGCATCCCCAAAATATAAAGGCTAATTTCATTGATTTTTTTATTTTACAGAAAAAATGGTTTATACAGCATATAAACATATGTTATTTCTCTCCCAAACAAGTTAAACTAGATTTAAATTCATTTCTTATTTTCTTTAAATCCAACAGATGTCTTGAATGCATTGCTTCACAATTTCTTGGCAATGTCTTACGCATTCAAGGAGCAAGTAGCTAATGTTACTGTACAGAAAGATAACTTGTTTTCTGCCCTGCTTCCACAGACAATGGGTCTGTTATTGTTCTAAAAAAGTAATATGTTGATAATTGAGCTACTTAGCATTCCTCCTAAATCCTTTACAATACCACAGATTTCTAACTCTAGAGGGCTCCACAATTTATGCTGTGGACAAGGCACATTGCCTAGGGATAACTTTGGATTCTTTTCTTTGCCACTAGAGATGGGCGAAAGGTTTCACCTCAAAAGAGAAACAGGGGGAAAAATGGTACATGCCTCCAAGTGGGAATTTTTTTTATTAAAAGTGATGAATTTCCACTTTTTCCCACCTACCTTATTGCACTGAAATCAAATATAAGACTGCATTTCCCTGCCACATGGCACAGTTCCCTACTTTTCCTGAAAGGAGAGTGTAAAAGGAATGCCAGCTTCCCGATGCATAACATTCTATGTTTGTCAGAGATAGTGAAAGGAGCACAATTTAGAGCTAGTTAATATTGGCAAATAAAGTTGAAATGTAGTTTAGGGAGTCTTCTTGGGAGGTAATTTGTTCTCTGTGTTGTGGGAGTCTGGGGGACACTGGGAGAGTGAGAAGAAAGAAAGGAATTTTACTCCAAATATGCCAGAATGTTAGCTGACTGAAACCAAGAGCTGTGTTCCTTCCTGATATGGCTGTTATCTCTGGGGTAGGGAAGTTTGGGGGTGTGAGAAGGGAGCAACGGGGAGTTACCCCAAATACTACAACATTTTGTGTGGCTGCTAAGACACAGGCAGCTGTGATCCAAGTTCTTTCCAGGTGGCTGTTCTGTTACGAGCATTTGGCTGTGTGTGATCGGAGCAAGGAGATGGCTGACTGATAGATGGCAGATACACAGACCCTGAAATGAGCTGCGACTGAGGCAGACTGATACTAGAAGAGATTGAGTATTTTGTAAAGGGAAATACATCTCACACAGTCAGTACTGTTGTGTACTTCACTGTCTGACACATTGTGGTGTAATGCATTGGACATTCTTCTGGCACTAAGAGTTATACACACACAAGTTTAATAATGTCCAGCAAACATATTACTAGGGACAGTGGAATGGTGAAAGGAGTATGAGCACTGCAGGGATGTGTTAGTATGGTGGTAGTCCAAAAAGTAACTGCAGTCATGGTTGCTGCAGAGTGTGCAATACATGATGATGATCCTTCTCCTCCTGAGGAGGCTGTTTGCCAATGTCCCATAAAAAGTTCAGCCACTGCCCATGGTAATAGTAATAAACCATCTAAATAAACCATCTAAGAACAGTGAATATTACAACAAGTCACATTATAGTATTGATGGCAGAATGGATAAGTGGTGTAGTAATAGAAAATGCTGGGAAAAGCCCTATAAGGGGAAAAAGAAAAGAAATTTAGACTTCAAAAAGTCTTTAGGAATATAAAAGTAGTGGGGAAGAAGCAGCAGATGATGATGAGCAAGGTTTAATTACTGACAATGATGTAGATGTATAATATATCCCTCCGGCATCCTCCTTTTCTTCATATACAGATGAATTTGGGAGTGACATGATCAGATTATTAGATAGAAGGCAAAGTCTCAATCTTCAACCACTGTGAACCAGCACTGTGCCTGTTTACAAAGTATTTGAAAAATAAATCGGAAAGTCTGACTCTGCACAAGAAAAGATGACAAGAAATACACATCCTGACAGTTATCATCAGCATCGTTACCTCTTACAAGTCCAACTCCCACTCAGCCACACACACCTGTTGAGTAAACAGCGACAACACTGGTTATCAACATGCACAACCCTAGCTTTAAGGAGATCCTCTGCTGCTGTTGGAAGTGCAGCACCGTTGACACCGGTAGTATACTTGCAGCCACATCTAGCGCCAGTTGAAGCAGTAGCCCATCAGGTATCTTTCAGTCTATGAAGCTCAGATTTAGAGCAAGCCCAAAGCATTTTATTTACACAGCATAATTTATAAATATATATTGTAGTCTAAACAAACATTGTTAGTTTTATTACCACAAAATCTGATGGCCTAAAAGAAGAACACCAGGGAAGGGATGAGGGAAATAAGGATTTTAGCCACAGGGGGACAGTACCCTCTAAAAAGGAACATTTGGGAAGTATGAATGACTATTCATACCTTTTATTCAGTCCATATTAAAAATGAACCAATTGAGCAAAATTATTACAAGAAAAAGTTGTGTTTTTTTCTCTCTTTTTATTATTATCAAAAGAATTGATGGGTTATCCATATGAATGTGGTATCAAAATAAAGTCCTACTTACGCTTAAAAAAATGGTATATAACCTGTGTGTGTGACTAAATGAATTAGAGGACAAATACTTTGGGACAAAGGCATACTAGAAAGGTAAAATTTAGCTTGTACCCTCTTTACTAAGGGGTTAAATCATTGAGATTAATGTACTCATCCCCATTTGTGCAGTTGGTTTGTTACAGAATTACTTTACTTTAGTTTTACACAGGAAGCCCATTAATCCTTGCTCATTTATCACCTAATGAGTCTCATCTGTAATCCCATAGTGCAATTGGGGGGTACAGCAGCCTCCAACCATAATACAATTAGGTTATAAAATGAGAATACATTTCCTCTAACTGTGCATTACTTCTAGATATTAGCTAACATTGATCTCTTACTTAACCTCTTAAGGACCAACGGGGGAAGCAATGAATTGTTCTCCCCTCTACTCCTCAAGGTGTTAACATTATACAGTCTAACTGTAATGGTTTACTCAAATTAGTGTCTCCTTTAACCATACCTTTTTTCCCTTTAATGAAAGTAGGACACAGTATTACAGGAAATACTCACAACAGTAAATCATAAATTTCTTTTTCTCACATGCAGATGACTCTTGTGTGAATGCATATAGGGAATTTGGGAGTTTAAAACCATTGGATGCTTCAAAAATAATTTTATAAGCCTCCAACAGTGCGGCTGATTTTACCCAGAGTCACTCCACTTCCTTTGTGTATATAACACTGAAACTAATGTATGGACACACTGAGGGAATGTATCAATGGAAAGTGGAGCATATAAGAAACAATAAAAATGGCACCATAAGCGTACCTGAGAATTCTTCAGATATGACTTTGGCTTTTATACTTAATTTTATTTAGAATTTTTCTTTGCCAGGAAGAATATATTGAGATTTATCTCATGTTCACGTATGTCCTGGAATTACTGGGTCTCTGCTCATTTCACTGCTAGTTCTTCCTACTCTCTGCCAATTTTATATTTACTTTTTATTGAAAAGTTTGAATAAAAAAATATAATAAAAACAGCATGTTGTTGGACAGATAAAACATGTGAGACAGGAGGGTTGGTTTGAGAATACAGCAAAATTATCCAGTTAATTAGGGATGGAATAGTGTTTAATCTAAACAGACGGTTAAAGCTAAATCTGAGAGGAAAATACAGCACACTCTGGTCCTCAGTCGAGGACCAGAGTGTGTTTGAGGGGAAGGCGGGTGGCCCATTTTAAGGGCAAACCCTGTTCCCTCATTACAATCATGCCCACTCCCAATCAAGCCTAATGTATACTCACCTGTTGTTCCCCTTATGACTGCCTATATAAGCACTTAATCACCGCACTTATTGTACCCCTTCTATATTAAATGTATTCTGTAAAGTGCCAAGTACGCTGGTTGGCGCTATATAAATAAAAATATACAATACAATACACTCACTTTATAAAACAAATCACACCATTTGGACACTTCCACCTTCAGACCTTAGTCAACCTCAAGAGTCCTTGGTCAAGAAGATATCCAAAAGCAACAAATAAAATACCTATTGTTTTAAATGTAGCTTATAAACTTCAGATGAGAAATATAAAAGTCTCTATAGCGTCTAATCAGTTAATCGTCTGATTTAAATCAAAAGGGAATTTAAATTTGTTCCCTATGGTGAAACAGATTTGTGCCAGAATTGCTCCAATTTTTTCCTGCTTATACCCCAGTGACTGAGGCACAGTGATAATAACTAACGGATATGAGACCAAATATTAGCAGGAGGGATCTGATTCTGATGCACATGCAGAGACATAGGGCCGTATTCTCAAATAACGGATGGGGGGATCCTGGTGCAAAGTAATTGCACCATTGGGTACAAATAAGCTTACCACTGATTTCATGGGGATTTTTAACCCTTTGAATGCTTGAGAGGCCGCTAACAAATTGTGAAACAATGAATTGCAGACCTCTCTAGCATTCAAGGGGTTAAATGCTCCATTTAAATAAATGACAGTTTTAGAATGATTTTTGTCCCCGTGGTGCAGTTGGTTTGCCCCAGAATCACTCCCATTTTCTTTTGTGAGGTTCAATTATGTAACAAACCAACTGCCTCATAAGGGAAAATTAAAATTCCTCAGATATGATTTAAATTGGATATTTAACTCCTTGAATGCTAGAGGTTTCCTAAGAAATGCTTTTCAATGTGTTGAAGATCTCACTAACATTCGGAGAAAAATCCCTTTTTTAAATCAATGGCCATCTTCATTTCTACCTATGCTGTAGTTGATTTGATCCAAAACCGAACCTCTGTAGCTTGATGAATAAGGCCCTTAGAGACATGCAGACACTCACTGTGTACATGCACTGTAGAGAAACTCACTAGAATACGCTTACAGTTAATATACAACGAATAGTATACTAGTATACAGCCTCTGAGATGAATGGGCTCAAGCGGGTGTGATGGCCTTCCGTTGTTTTCTAATCTATGCTAAAAAAATAGCTATTGAATCCCATTAACATATTCCCTAAAATGTCAATGGAATAAGATATTAGTTTGTTATAAACTGCTCACATGCTGACATTTTGGTGCTGAATTTAGTCCTTGCTAAAGGTGAGCAATGCAGATTTATGTAAAGTCTAAGCTTTCACCTTCAATTCCTGCATAATATACTTTCAGTCTGAGTCTGAGACTCCTTTAAGCCTCACTTTTTCTGGAACAAATATAGAGTAAGTGACCTTGATGCTTTGCTTTGTCTCAGTGACTTTAGTAGATATGGACTAATACATTCCTGCACAACAAATAGTGTAACTGGGAGAATTTTCTGCAAAGATAGTTCTACACAGAAGTGATAGACAGGCACATCACCATTCTAGCATGCATTTTATTTCAGAACAGTATTAGTACATTCCTCTTAATCTGCTTCAGGTTAAAGGGATAGTAATATTTTGTTTTATCTTTATTTTTTTTTTGTAGGCATTAAAAAAACATGACGAACGATATAAGTCTTATGTCTCAAACCTTTATGGTTTAAGAGATATTCACAAGCAAAGTATCTCCCCCCTGTTCAGCCAGATCAGAAGGAAGGTGCCCAGGTAGACTGCAGAGAGGGATAATCTTCAATTAAGATAAGGGAAAAAGCTGAAAAGCTTGTCAAGGGGGGCAGGACTTTCATTGTTCTGATAGAAAGAATATTGTCCCCTTCTGTTATCTGTCTGGTCTTACAACCAGTTTCACATCTGAGAAGATATGGCTTACACTAGGAAAAAGGGGCGGGAGGGGGAAACTTTGCTTGTGAATATCTCTCAAACCATAAAGGTTTGAGAGATAAGACTTATATCATTCTTCATGTTTTTTTAATGCCTACAAAATAAAATAAAGATAAAACAAAGTATTACTATCCCTTTAAATAGGAAGCAATAAAAATAGAAAGATTTCTTCTGGGAAAGTGTTACTCTTATACTGTGTTGCATACCAACTCTTAGCAGAAAGGGGTCCCATTCTGTGCAACAGCGCCATTGACTGAAGATCTGGAAAACAGTATATTAATAGTTAACTTTTAATCTCATTTACTAAAATCCACCCTCATTTTGTATTCTCAATGTTTTGGAGAACTATAGGAAAGGTAGTAGAAGTCCAGAGTCTACTACAGCCATCATCTTAAAAACTGGCACTTCTAAGGGGTACATTGTGGATGTACTGGCTTTGGGTCCTAGTAGTGTCATTAATTTAATCATCAGTGTGGCTCAATATTGATAATATACCTTTTTTTTCTATTAATGAGGGCATAAAACATACTTTTAGTACCTGAGATTAAAATTATGTATAAGTATACCATTTACTGGGTCTTCAAACAAGGGCTCTTTTGCATAGAATGGGTCTCATTCTGCTAAGGGTTGGTAAGCAACACAATGAATGTGTAACACATTTTGAAATCTTTATTGAAAAGAGAAGAAATACATAAAATAAGAAAATTCAAATGGCTAATTAGTAAAAGAAGTACAATGATGAAGTTACATAACACAAAACACATTACATTGAGATGCAAGTAAATGATATTTGAGAAGGGGTATTCCGTTACTACGAGTAATAAATGAAGAGTGATAAGTAAGAAAGGTTCCAGGAACCCAAGCCTCCTGTGTGAGTCATTCCTGTGAATCATTGCTGTAGGTGCTGGGGGAGTCATATCGGGGCTCATGGGGACCTAAAGAGCATCTGGATGCTCCAGTGAAAAGAATAGTAATGATCCATGTTGTGGTGAATAGAGGGGAGAAAAAAAAAGAAAAGAAAAAAGAAGGAAAGGGGAGAGGCAGGTGGGGTTTGACACGCTGCAGACCATCAAGCACCAAGCCAGTCAAGGCCAGGCAGTGGGGGGTCCAAGGTGCTCCCCTGGATTGAACAAAAAGACCACCTCCCTGAGTCAATTCTCCAAAAAAGGTGAGTGATATAGTAGAGAGAAGCTAAAATGACCAAGGGGGTGGGAGAGATGGCTCAACGAAAGGACGGGATACAGTACAGGGATGGGGGGAATGGTAGCTCAAGAAGAGGGGAGAGGCAAGGATGCAACATATTTGACCCAAGATCCCCAATGAGGGAGACCAGGAGGAGCATGAGTGAGGGTGGAGACATGTAAGCTTTCCAAATCATAATAGTATTTGACTCTCTAGAACCATTCACTGATCGAGGGAGGTGTGTTGAAACATCAGTGTATTGGGATGAGAGATTTAGTAGCATTCAGTTAAGTATAAATACAAGATCTGATGGGCACAGGGAGACGCGTCTGGGTCGTAGAGAGGTGGAAGAGGATGAAGAAGAGAGAATCAAGAGGGAGTGAAACCGAGAAAGTGCGATTTATGTGTCATATGATGGTCTCCCACAATGGAGAGATGAGAGGGCAGGCCCACCAGATAAGAAGCATAGTACCTATATCTCTGAAGCATCGCCAGCAGTTTGCCAGTGTTAGGGATGAGAGGGAGGCAAGCCATTGGGGGGTAAAGTACCAGTGACTAAGGAGTTTATAATTAAGCTCTCGGGTTGCTACATCCATGGCTGAACTATGTAGGGTGCGAGTAATAGAATGCCATGCTAGAGTGCTTAGTGAGGACACCAGGTCCTTCTCCCAGAGACAAAGAAAATCATGCTTGGAAGGTTGATGGGAGAAGAGGAGGAGGGAATGACTGAAGGAGAGTGGGCGTAAGGGCTGGGGGTTTTTAAAGATTGCTTTTTCCAGTGAGGTGAGAGTCCTTAAGGCGGACAAAAACATTTAAATGAGATACACCCAGTGTTTTATTTGATGGAGGGAGAGCCAGTTTAGAGTATCTAAGATAGGATCCCTTGAAGGGTCAGTTTGGGCAGAAGATGTATAATAAGGGAGAAGAAATACCAGAGTATCATGTGAATCAGCTTTGAGGGGGTAATGGGAGATTTCAATGTGAAAACTGTTAAGATCCAAAATAGTGAAAAATTGATTGGGCCACGTGGAACTGGAAAAAGCAGCAATAGAGGAAACCAACTGATCACATTTGCAAAAGAACAACATTTGCACATCATGAATTTGTTTCTACAGGAAAAAGACCCAGAGAAAATGAACATGGAATAGCCCTAATGGTAATACGAATGAAACAAACTTCATACTTACAAATGATAAAACAATATTCAATGACTGCTCAATCTTAAATTTAACATTGGAGTGACCATCATCTAGTGCGAGCAAAAATCAAAATTGACTACAAGAAAGAAAGAAAATGATCAAGTCAACAAACATGAAGGTTAACACTAACCAGCTATTGTAAAATCATAACAATTTGGAGTTATCACTGTCTAATCACTTCAGTGTGCTGAAAGACCTTCCAGACACAGACATTTCAACCCTCAACTAAAAAGTTTTCAAGACTATCACATGGCCTTGAACCTACTGTAAAACAAGAAAAAACAACCCGAATATAAAAAGAAACAGCTACCTTTATGAAAAACAATGAGGAAGGAATAAAAATGGCAATATTAGAAATAAGGATGAATATATAGAAATGTGCAAAACCATAAGGAAGTACATAAAAGAAGAAATGCGTACGTTCAATGTTGAGCTCATCTAAAGGGCACTGGAAGAAAATCAAGGGTTAAAGAAAGCAAAATGAAAGATGGCCACACATAGAAGCCAAATGTTTTCATTAAACCTGAAGATGGTACAACCGCAAAAACTCAACAACAAATACTAAGACGAGTGGAAGATTGTATTCAATTCTTTATGAGAACGAAGGACAACAACTGATTGCAGTGCCAGAGGCTGAAGCTGTGCCAGAAGTTTTGGTAGAAGTAGAAGCTGAAATAAAATCAATGAAAAATGGCAAAGCAGCTGCACTTGATAAAGTTAGTTACTATTGAAATGTTTAAAAGTGGAGGTCAACCCTTTTTGAATGCCCTAGCTAAGCTGTTTTCAAAATGTCTACTATTCAGCAATGTGTCTGAAACATGGAAAAATGCAGAAGTCATATGTACTGGATCTCCACCGTTACTGAGGCCCTGGGTTTCCCATGGACTGTGGTTATGTGGTAATTAGGGCTGATATGTTTCGGAACTATTAATGTTGTCGGGGCATCCCTGACCTTAAATGACTTCAGTCCATCGATTGCTCAACATAAGCTCGAATGTATATCGAAATGGCGGGAGTTGTATGACAAAGGGACCTCTGGGCATCAATGCCATTGCTTAACCACCTTGGGTTCAAATTCAGACATTTGCCATGGATTGGGCACAGTTAAGGAGGGATATTACAAGATACTGACCAACGGTCGTAACCGTTGGTCTTTGTGTAATGCAGGTGGATTGTAACCTATTGAGACTGTGCCCCCACTGGGAACTCCTTTGTCTCCTGAGATGATCAGGTCTGAGCCTCTAGCCCAATCCCCTAATTATACTGAGGGTTGGAAATAAACCACTCAGGTCCCACTTCATGTTGCCACTTCCCCTGCCCATCGGTTGCTAAGTCAAGCCAGCTATTAAACTACTTGGCCCCTCCTGACCCCATTGTTGTATTGTATTGCGGTGTATACAAGGTGTGCTATTTATCAATAAAGTGTGTTCGTGTGGAGTAAGCAGTCTCCGTGTCTACTTCTTGACTGGATGATTTAAAAAGTCCTCTCTGATTCGCATCCATCAAGGGTATTCAAGCTAATTCACGCTTCACCGCCAGGAGCTATCGACGTTGAACCGCTCATCCTCCGCCCTCCGCTCCACGCTGCACAACTCGCCCATGACCCTTCGGTGACTGGCTGGTTCGACCGGAGGGTTCCACGCCTCATCCCGTTATCCAACTGAGCTGTCCGATGCGGAGTCGACAGTCGACAAGTGAAGAGTGCCTACCTCCGTAACCTATGACCAGGGCATCCGACAACTGGCATCCTATCTTGAAGGAGAGAGATTCAGCCTACGACGGCCCAGGACTTCCCAGTGTCTTGGGTTCCCGTTATATCATACTACTGTACAAAAAAAGGTGATAAGGCAGATCTAAAAACTACCGACCAATAAGCCTATTGCCAGTTGTTTGCAAGGTTTTCTCAAAGGTACTATCAATGGACACAATACTTAATCTTGTACAACCTAAAGAACAAGCAGATTTCAGGAGCAGTTTCAGTACAATGGTCCATATCCAGTTATAGAGCGACATATGAATAAAACTTTCCATTATGCATAACCTTCATTGACTATGAAAAGGTCTTTGAGTCAGTGAAAAAGCAAGCAATAATCAATGCCCTGATAAACCAAGGAATAAACAAAGCTTACATCAATATCCTAAAATCAATATATGAATGTGCAACTGTGTCAATACAGGTCAACAATGATGGAGTCCTGATAGAAAAAGGCCCAATCTCCCGAAAACTATATTCAGCTTGTGTAGAAGAAATTTTACGCACACTAAATTAGGACAAAAAAGGACTTAAGATCAATGGAATCTACATATATCACTTATATTTTGCAGATGAGATCATACTCTTTGACAGTAGTCCTGAAGAATGCTTTGAAAAGCTACAACAGGTAAGCAAAAACTTTGGGCTGAAGATGAATATCAACAAAATGCAAGTTTACCATACCAAGGAAAGTTATAGCAGATGTAGAAGATATATGTTTACCTTGGTCAGGAATATCATCATTTGTAAATACCACAACACACTGGACTAAATAAGAACTTGGGATTCCTTTCACATTACCATTACTTCATTTAACATTTCCTTTATTTTATTTACTTCTAGACCCATCTTCCTCACGTGATTTTTCCTCATTTTACATTTATTTTTGCGTACAATGGATTTGTCTCCCTGTTTTCCTCCATCCCCTTGCCTGTCATCCACTCCCCTTCTCTACATTCCTCTTACATTTAAACTGATAGCTTATCAGTTTGTGTTTTTAACCTCTTAAAAACCAGCCGTGGAGGCGTTTGGCTTGCAGTTAAGGATCATGAGACTTTTTTTTGGCAAAGGATTCCATGGCATGCCAGGACTGTCACCAGTCCTTAAGTGCTCTGACCGTCATGACGGTCCTGGCATGTCAAGGGACATTAAGGGGTCAAGCCATGCATTTAACTTGGATGTTTAATTTTCATATCTAATATGCTTTTGACTTGATAGAGGTATACTGTTGCTCTCATAAGCTTGTCCTGAAAATTAAATGTTTTATATATATATATATACTAGCAATGTGGGACGACTTTGCCCATCATGTTATGACCATTGGGCGTACGCGTCTAAAATGTAGACATACTGATAAACACAGACATATGCAATACACAGGCAGATACATACACACAGTGAAAGGCAGATACATGCAAAAGACATGAGCACACACACACATTCACCAGAGATGCACACATGTAACAAAGATGTACACACATGCAACAAACATGTACAGACACACATGAGAGCGACAGACATGTTCACACACAGGTAATAGACATGCATGCACACACATATAACAGACATGCACACACATGCAACAGACACACACACACACATACTTGTAAAAGACATGCACACACACACACACAACCAACATACACACACAGAGGGGACACTGACACAGTGATAGACGCCCCCTGTGTGTGGAGTTTGCAGCTGTTGCTGGTCCCCCGGATCTCTAGGTTCTGAGTGTAGAAATGTGGGCTGTGGCCATCCTGGGATTAGTGTAGGAGCTTTACAGTGCTGTGAAGATAACAATGCTGTACTGAAGTGAATATCTGCACTATTCAGAGAGTTAGAAGCCTTTTAAGGACCAGAGGACATCACTTCACAGTGTGTTGCCCTCCCTCCTGTGGTCCTGAAACCATTAAATCAGTGGTATTTGTTATTTCCTTTACTTTGAGGTAGAATTGCAGTATTATGCCTCTGTGTGTTTGGAGTTTATAAGTGGAAAGCAGAAATTAAAAGATTATGTGAGGGGGGGAGAGAGCGAGAGAGAGAGGGAGACGTATAGCAGCATGGTAAGCCATAGAGTTCCATGCAGTGTACAGTGGTGTATCATGTCAGAGTTAACCCTTTGAATGCTAGAAAGACATCCAATGTGTTGTGCTGCAATGCATTAGTTACCTCTCTGGCACTCAAAGGGTTAAATAGAGCGCTGTTAATGTATAAAGAAGTTGTCCCAATGATATAAATAATGTAGATTCGGTGGGTCACATTACTGTCCCCGGTACAGTACACTCTTCTCCCCACAATGTGCCTCACAATGTCTGGATCCAGTGCCGGAGGAAGAAGACGCTGTTGATTCTGAAGAAACAGGTTTGAGCCTAGGGTCCTGCATTGGTATAGGCCCTGGAAAGTCCATGCTGGGCGTCTGGGAGTTGAGGAAAGAACAGGGATCCTCCTGGGCTTCCACTGTCCATCTTAAAAAAAAGTCTCCAAGGGGGGCGGAGCTGCGCAGGACCAAGATGGCCGCTTAAACTAAAAGCTCTGCATGGCGTTGCACCAGAATCCCTGAAAAAAAATACACATTTACCCCTTAGCGCCTACATCTTGCATGTACTGAAGGATACTAATGTCTCTACGCAGCAGGAGAACGGAACAATCAAAGAAAAACGCTAAAATAACGGCCTTCTTACCGGTCCGTCACAATCACCCTGAGGAGGCGGGCGTTCGTGCTTGAGCGAAAATGTTAGCAGGGGAAGGGATCGACAAACCTGCAAATGCAATAGAGGACGGCGGGGTACTCTCTATCTCGAAACTCGGAAAATCAACTTCCAACAGCAAAGCCATGATGGCGACTCCCAAAGAATCCCCTTACCTGACCAGAGATGACTTGGCTTGCCTGCCGACCAAAGACGATCTGAAAAACATGGTGGCGGAGATAAGATCAGCGTTAAAAGAAGAAATATTGGAGATTAAGAAAGATCTCTCTACGTTGGTAAGCAGAGTGGAGGTGCTAGAACGGGACAGAGAAACCTGAGATATGGACCGTCAGAATATAACACAATTGATGGCGCAGCAAGATGAAACCATCAACTTACTGACTTCTAAACTTGACGATCTGGACAACAGAGCGAGGAGAAACAACCTCAGATTCTGAGGTTTGCCGGAATCAATCGCTCCCGCAGATCTGGAGTCTACTCTGCAAACTATTTTCACGGAAGTTATGGGCTTCCCTGCAGATCCGCCATTGATATTGGAAAGATCGCACAGGGCCCTAAGGCCTAAACGTTCCCCGGGGGACCCTCCTAGGGACGTGATATGCAGGTTCCTAAATTATCGGGACAGAGAGGAAGTGTACAAGAAAGGTAGGGAGATGGGAGAGATCTCTTACATGGGTGCCACCGTGACTTTATTTCAAGACATTTCAGTACTGACTTTACAACAAAAGAGGGCGATGAAGCCGTTAACAGATCACTGAAGGAATCTTTCTATTCGATATCGATGGGGGTATCCTTTCTCGCTAATAGTTCTGCATAAAGGTTCACAGATGATAATCCGCTCACCGGAGGCTATACCAGCGTTCTGTATGGAACTGGGGATTCCCCCTCCTCGTCGGGAGGATCGAGGAGAAGGCCCAAGAAAGGAAGCTCCAATAGCCGACCTACAAATGCAAGACAGTGCGGCCCAGGACCTAGATGGACTCGGTCCCAAACAAAAGAGGCTTAAAGAAATGGCTGGCCCAGAGCGACTCTCTACCTAAAGGGTCAGAATGGGACAATCTACTGGATGGATGTTGTTCAGATAAGTTATGAGAGGGACTTTACTGTTTAAAGTTTTGACTACATGTATGGTTTGAATTTGGCAGATTAATACTGTATTGAAATAATTCTCTGCATTGCTCACTGTCCTATCTTGTTTTACAGTTTTTTTTTTGTTTGTTTTGTTTGTTTTTTTTTATCGCTAGCACCCACGAATGTCATGCAAAATGTATATTATATTATGCAGAAATTATGAGAAGAGAGATGATGGGCATGGGAGCTGGATGAATCACCTCTAGGTCTTATACCCATGATGCTGGGAGGATAGTTAAGACGGAGAACCCGTATTGAGTCTCTTGGCTCATATCCCTCAAGACAACTCGTTTCATTAACTCCTAGTTAAATTGCTTGATCGGTTGTGTAGGAGTTTTATCGGGGCTATTTTGGAGCTACCAAAGCTTAAATGACTCTTCTACCCTTCAATTATTAGTAGTTTACCAAGCTTAAGGGTAGAGGGGGGAAAAAGGGAGAAGGGAAAGGATGGGAAAGAAGAAGGGAAGGATAGGGAAGAGACGGGCTGTTCCTAACGTTTTTTTCAGGTGACGAGTGAACCATATACCTGGGTAACACACTCGCCAAACGTACATATTTCTTTCCTGACTGTCTGTCCAGTCAGAGGCTTTTGCTTTTTCATCTATTGAGCTACTTATTCACTTTCTCTACTTTACCTGGGGTGGGGGACGGGGGGGGACCACTGCTTTACCTCTGAGATTGGACTGCAAGAGGTTCTAGCCATGAATACTAGCAATATT
Source organism: Rhinophrynus dorsalis (assembly GCA_037306005.1). Taxonomy (NCBI): domain Eukaryota; kingdom Metazoa; phylum Chordata; class Amphibia; order Anura; family Rhinophrynidae; genus Rhinophrynus; species Rhinophrynus dorsalis. The sequence goes on along the minus strand of CM074719.1, from coordinate 223,676,022 downwards.
CAAGTTAAGCTGTTGTCCATTAATGCTAGAGGTTTAAATGTCCCGGAGAAGAGGAGGATCGCGTTGAGGGACTTTAGGAAACAGGGGGCGGACATTGTCCTGATACAAGAGACACATTTTCAACATGAAAAGGCTCCCTCTTTCAGCTCCAGGCTCTATCCGACAGGATGGCATGCATGTTGTCATTCTCACAAAAAACATAGGGGGGTATCCATTTTGTTCTATAAAGGTGTGCAGTGGGTATATCATGACTCATATCTAGATCCTGAAGGCAGAATTATACTCATCCGTGGGTTGCTTAACGGGGAACTCTTCACCATAGGCAACATATATGCCCCAAATTCAAGACAGGCAAAATTTCTGTCCAAGGTGTTTCGCATACTCGAGACCTTTCAACAAGGCCAATTATTGTTGGGGGGAGATTTTAACCTACATCTTGACCCAAAAGTGGATTGTTCAGCAGGGGTCTCCCATGCTCCGCGTTCCACAATTGATAAATGTAATAATTTATTGTCTGCTGCACATTTATATGATACTTGGAGAATCCTGAATCCGACATCACGGGAGTATTCCTATTATTCTCCGTGTAATTCTCGCTATTCTCGAATAGACATGATCTTCATGGAACAATTTAGGCTCCACTCTTTGGTGGATGCTTCTGTAGGACAGATCTCGTGGTCTGACCATGCTTCAATTAGCATGACTTTCTCTATGACAAGCGATCTTACGGGCACTAGAGCATGGAAACTGAATGACCTCTTGTTAACTGATCAGGGAGCTGCCCATAACATCGAGACCTGGATTGAGGAGTACTTTGACTCTAATGCAGGCTCGGTTACGTCAGAAGTTACGTTGTGGGAAGCACATAAATGTGTTCTGCGAGGACATTTTATTAGACTAGGTTCGTACCGCAAGAAAGCTCAAAATAAAAGGCTCAATACTCTTCTGACAACCTTGGCCGCACAGACTAAGGCACATCAATCATCATTATCTCCTGACGACTACCAGGCGTTACTGCTCACTAGAAAAGAGATAGGAGCCTATTATACGGAGTTATCTACCAAATCTTTTCATTGGTTGCGCTATGCTCATTACATGCAAGGTAACAAATGCGGGAAATTGTTGGCTAGATTAGTGAAGATCAAACAGAAAGAACATTATATCACCCAAATCAGGGACAGCGCAGGCAACATGTGCCACACTTTCCCTGAAATATCTAAAGCATTTAGGAATTACTTCCATGAATTATATAACCTCAAAACTTTAAATTCGGACTTGGGGGGAGACTCCTTACGGACACACATAAAGGACTTTCTTACTAGATCCAAAACCCCACAGCTATCTTCAGATGCACTTGACTACCTTATTTCTCCCTTTACGGAGAAGGAGTTGGGTGATGCGATCAAACAAACACCTCTGGGGAAAAGCCCTGGCCCAGATGGCAAGGTGGTGACTTTCACCCTTCAGCCTTGACAGCCTATATCACTTTAATCCCAAAACCGGACAAAGATTGGTCTTTATGCTCCAGCTTTAGACCTATTTCACTTCTAAACACTGACATAAAATTCTATGCAAAGATGTTGGCAAACCGACTTCGGCGCTATCTCCCAGATTACATCCACCCGAATCAATCGGGGTTTGTCCCAGGGAGAGAACCACGAGATAACACGGCTAAAGCACTCTCACTGATCCATACAGTGCAGTCTAGGCAAATAGCTTCAGTGCTCTTAACGATCAACGCAGAAAAGGCGTTCGACCGCATACACTGGACCTATTTGACAGAACTCCTTAAGTGGCTGAGTTTCACTGATCCCTCCCTTCATGGTGTTATGGCCTTATATTCAGGACCAACCGCTAGGCTCAAAATTAATGGTTTTCTTTCAGAACCCTTTCCGATAACAAATGGCACACGCCAGGGATGCCCTTTATCCCCAATTCTCTTTATTTTAACCCTGGAGCCACTATTAAATTCTATACGGATAAACCCACACATCCATGGACTGCCTAGCCATGACAGAGAAACAAAACTATCTGCTTTTGCAGATGATATTTTACTTTATTTATCACGGCCTGAGACCTCATTGCCAGTTCTTCTGAACTTGATATTGGAATATGGACATATCTCCAATTTCAAAATGAATGATACTAAATCGGAAGTACTTAATATAAACCTTCCCCTCTCTACTAAAAGAGCTCTTCAAAAACAATATCCATTTAAATGGCCCCCTGATAGGATTAAATACTTGGGAATCTACCTATACGCTGATCTCAACCAAGTGGTGGCAGGAAATTTCGAAATTTTATTGCGGGACATTTTAGGTGAATTGCAAAGATGGACCAAACTTTATATATCATGGTTCGGACGTACGAACCTGGTCAAAATGATAACGCTTCCCAAAATTATGTATGTGATTAAAACAATTCCATTACACTTCTCGAAAGACCGGCTCACCAAACTACAAACGTACATTAACAACTTTATCTGGGCTTATAAAAAGCCACGATTGCCTGTTGCGAGACTGTATTTACCCTTAGACCAAGGAGGATTAGCTCTACCGAACATTACACGATATTATACAGCGGCAGCAGTGGCACTTCTTCTTTCCGTTATTTTATTGCCCCACAAAGATTGGGCTAAAGCGTCAGGTATCCATGTTCCCTTAAAACTTCTTGATAACATTCTTTGGATTCAACCGAAAGACAGACCGCACACTTATAACTCACATCCTATTTTTTCGCATCTTCTGAGGGAATGGGACTCTTTCAATGCCACCACAACAGCGGCACCTTATCCTTCCCCGCTTATGTCTATCCTGGGGAACCCGAGTTTTCCTCCAGGGTTGCATTCCTCCTCCTTCCAAGGCTGGAAAGCAACAGACTTTCATATTTTGCGGACACTATTGCCAGTATCAGGAATACAAAGTTTTGACACTCTCTCTACAGCACTACTTCCGAGGAAATTCACGAAATGGGAGTACCTACAACTCTCCCATTTCTTAAAATCAATTTTAAAATCAGGATATTCTCCTAGAAACTTGACAGTGTTCGAGACAGCTTTTGAGAAAGGTAAATTGACAACGAAAACTTTGACAAAGGTTTATAAATTTTTCTACAGTACAACCCCTCTAAATAAACCTGCCTTTATTCTTGCCTGGGAGCAAGATTTACGGGTCTCGTTTTCCCTAATTCGATGGCTTAGCATTCTGCAAAGCCTAATGACTGACACAAAATCCACTTTAATGAAAGAATCCAGTTATAAGTTTTTCACAAGATGGTACTACACACCTGTGAAACTTCACAGATTTTCACCAGGTACCCCATTGTGTTGTTGGAGATGCCAGGAGGAGGAAGGGACAACTATTCATATATGGTGGACTTGTTCCAGTATACAGGTTTTTTGGAGAGATGTCATATATAAACTAAATGAGATCTTTTCATTTTCACTGAAGGTTGAACCACTTACCTGTCTCTTTCTCGTCTTGCCCTCCCCACCCACAATACCAAGCAGTAAAATCAATGTGATTAGGCTACTTCTCCACCATGCACGGCATCAAATCCCAGAGCTCTGGAATCAGGCGACTCGTCCAGCACTTCACCATTGGAGGGAGGGTGTAAATAATATGTACGAACTTGAAAAATTGCATGCTCTGTCTTCTGGGACGTTGGATGAGTTCCTGATATTATGGTCGGACTGGAGAGCCCACTGGGAGGAGATCCCCGGCTCTTAACTTAGCTTATTTCTGTATATAGAATAGTGGGAATTCAATAGGAAGTTGGGGAAACACCTGGTTGATGGGGCGGGGAATACTGGACTGGGGAGCCACCCTATAAAAAATTGGATGATTAAGTTTTAGACACAATCAACTAAGATGCACATAGAAACTATGTGGCCTTTGTTATCTTTTTTGGGACATTGTACTGCCTTAATGTCTCTGTTGGGTCGACCCTCTGTTTACATCCCTCTGACACACACGGAGGGGAACTTTATGTGAGCTCCTTCTCGCAGACTGGTCTCTCTCTCCTTTCCCCCCCCCCCCCTGCTTCTTTTTTCTTTATTTTTCCTCTCCCCTCATAGGAAGGGTTGCTCTGAGATCATCTACGGATGGTACTGTATATTTCTCTTTTGAATTTCCTTATCTTTCTACTATCCTTATATTCTGCACTCTGAAGGCTTTATAGATATATACACTGGTGTCTGTAGTGCGAGACATCAGGGGAAACCAGAAGTAACACGGAGATGATTTCTCGTTATTTTCTTACTACTTTTCACTTTTCAATCTTGTACTTAAAACAAAACAACACAGAGCATTTCTATTTGTCCTCTGTGAATTTTGGAATTTCCTGTGTTTACAAACAAGTCTTAAAGATCTGATTTTTTGTACAACGGCTAAGGTCGATTATATTGTGCGATGTTATTATTGAAAAAATGTGCAGACCTTTTGTCCTTCTTCTCTTTCCTATATTGGAAACTTTTTTTACATTGATAAAAAGAAAAAAAAAAAAAAAAAGGCTCCAAAAACCCAACATGGTCACACCAGAAAAAGTCAAGAGTATATCATATTTTAAATGGATAGTAATACTTCTATTAAAGTTTATCTCTGAGTCTTCTTTATATCTTTTGTAACATGTACCACTATATTTAATTACTAAGAGTGTTGTAATTCCCCTCCGGCCTCTTCTGGCCACCTCCCATTAGATCTGGAATCCAGTTGTGGGACTGGACGGATGTAGAGAGGGACAATCTTCATTTAGTAACTATAAGGAAAACCCTGCTCCTCTTACTGAAAGAGGGCAGTATTTTATTTTTGCTTTCTGAAGATTGTCCCTTGCCAAGCTCCATCCGGACCAGACTGAGAGGCTGAGTGACGCAAAGAAAGGGGCAGGAAGGGGGATCATTTGGGCTTGACTATTGTTTGAACTACAACACTATAAGTAATTAAATATAGAGATACATGTTAAAATATATAAAGAAGACTCGGAACTAAACTTTAATAGAAGTATTACTATCCCTTTAACCCTTTGAATGGTAGAGGATTTCTTAAATCATTGTAAATCAATGTGTTGCATGCCCTTCTGTCACTCCAAGGGTTAACATTTTTAGTAGACAGGTATCCGACATCCTTACCTCCCTTGTACATTACTTGTCTTCAAGTTAAGAGGGTCAGATTGGTTTGCAATGCATTGCAAAGAATGCATTGCTTACCTCTCTAACACTGAAAGGGTTAACAGGAGAAGTGCAGGTGAAGGCATTTTGTGTGTGCGAGTGTGGAGCAGGAGGACATTTCAGCATAGAAGAGGCTCAGGTGAGGGCATTTTGTGTGTGGGGGGCAGCTTTTGGGAAGGCAAAGTTGTGGCAGAGATTTTGACCACTCCTGTCAAAAGCATGCTCCTTGTATCTCCAGGACTGGCAGTATGGAGGAGATATGAATATGTCTTTCATACTGCGGCTCCTGGGGCATGCTGTTGGCTGTCATGTTATGACCATTGGATGTATGTGTCTGAAAGGTAGATACACTTATACACCCAGACATATGCAACACACAGGCAGACACATACACACAGTGAGACACAGACATGGAACAGACATGCACACAGACACACTCATTCATCACATACACACACACACATGCAACTGACATGTACACATGCATGCAACAGATATGTTCACAGACACACATGAAACAGACATGCATACACACACACACATATACCAAGGGGGACACAGACACAGTAATAGGACCCCTGTCTCTGTAGGTTACGGCTCTTGCTTGTCCCCTGGATCTGTAGGTTCAGGGTGTAGAGGTGTGGTCTCTGGCAAACCTAGGATCGGTGTAGGAGCTTGACAGTGCTGTGTAGGTAGCAATCTTGTATTTAAGTGAACATGTCCAGTACTGAGAGAGTTAGAAGGTAAATGTAGCCCTTCAAGGACTAGAGGACATCACTTCACAATGTGCAGCACCTCCCCCCCCAGTCTTGAAGCCATTACATACCTCCCAACATTTCAAATGGGCACAGAGGGACACTTTTGTTTTAGGTGGTGTTTATGCAGGGCATTACCGAGAATTTTTAGGTTATTTCAAGACCTATTGACATCTCTTTGTGTAACTGAAATAAAAAATTTTACAGCAAGTTAAATTATTTTATTTACACAGACTAATTTGGAAAACATATGTATTGAAAATTAACTATACATTTATGTGTTTTTTTTTTTGTTGTGGAGCAATGTGATATGCACTACTCATTCTGATCTCCAAAAAAGAGAGACAAACTGGTAGAAAAGAAGGACAGAGGTATTTGAGTCTCAAAAAGAGACTGTCCCGCCTAAACAGGGAAACTTGGGAGGTATGACATTACATCAGTTTTATTTGTTATTTCTCCCTTACTTTGGGCCATAAATGGAGTATTATGCCTGTGTGTTTTTGGGTTGTGCAAATGGAAAGCAGAAAACAAGATGAGAGTTACACCAGCATGTTAAGCCTTTGAATATTAGAGGGGTTTGCAATGCATTGTGCACCCCTCTGGCACTCAAAGGGTTAAGGTATAGAGTGACATGAAGTATACACTGGTGTGTCATGTCAGATTAAAATAGCAGCGGGAACTTTGTCTTGTGCAGTCCCTGTGGTGCTGCTGGAGAGAGATCAATGAGGAAATTTGAGTTAAAAGGGGGTGGGGCTTAATTGAAAGTGGGACTTAACAGACATGTGGAAGTGGGACTTAACAGACATGTGGAAAAAGTGTTAGGAATAGGCTGGGAAGGAGAAGTGGGAGGGAAATAGAAGTTTACAGTGTGAGCATTTTGAGGACACTTCCCATTATGCTGCTGGTAAGTCCTGAGGGGTAAAAGTTGATACACTACCCTGTGGCAGTCAGTGGGTTAAGCAGGTACCTGATGACTGTGTCTCCTCTATCTTGCATGACAAATGTTGAAACCCATGAAATATTTATGTATATAATTAATGAGGGAGTACTTTTTGAGCGCCATTACGTTCCCCCTGGTGCTGCAGCTTCCCCTCAGTGTCAATAGAACAGGTCCAGTTGAGGCCATTGGGTGTCAAAGTGAGTGACAGTGTGTGTGTGTGTGTGTGTATGTATGTGTGTCACAGTATGTGTGTGTGTGTGTGTGTGTGTGTTGGCCATAGTTTCTTTTCTGGTTGAGCAGGAAGTTGAAGGAAGGCAAACCCTGCCCACTCATGTCAAAATCACGCCCCCCTGCATCTCCAGCACTGGCATTAATTATGTAATGAGGCATTCTCTTCTATGTGTGTATTTCCTGAGGAGAGATCAGTTATGTAATGAGGCTTTTTGTGTGTGTGTGTGTGTGTGTGTGTTGGCCATAGTTTCTTTTCTGGTTGAGCAGGAAGTTGAAGGAGGGCAAACCCCGCCCACTCATGTCAAAATCACACACCCCTGCATCTCCAGCACTGGCATTAATTATGTAATTTGGCATTCTCTTCTATGAGTGTGTTTCCCGAGGAGAGATCAGTTATGTAATTATGCTTTTTTTTTTAATTAACAGAGAGCTTGAGTTCTGTTGACTATGCCTCCTCATGTTAAATTATAGAAAAAGCATCACCTGGTGGCCAGAATAGAAAATTGCATTTTAATTATTAAGAGCAAACATGATCTGTAATAACTTTTGAATTAAAACATTTGTAGTAGTGAGAATGCCTACTTTTTACTCAGCAGGCAAAGCACAATAACATGGTTTTCCTAAAAAAAAAGTTTACTGCTCCTCTAGTCCCTTGAGTGCATTGCAATGTGTTGGAGATCTCACTAACAATCAAGGGGTTAAAAGACAAAAAGTGAGGTATCCAAAGTATTGCAATGTAATATGTTGGATACTGCTCAAAGGGTTAAACCAATGGACATATAAATTATTCCCTATGGTGCAGATGGTTTGCCCTGTAAACTCAATTTAATTCTGCTTCAGTGTGATAATCACATTTAGGAAATCAGTCAGTGTGTAAACAACTTTAAAGGGATATTAATGTTTCAAAATAAAAGCAGCTCTAATTAATCTTCATAGTATTTGGGCCATGGAGAGTGTTATTTCAATACTGTCAGAGTTGTAGTTCAAGAGTAATTGAATGATAAAGTATCCCCCTATACCCTTTTTACCTAGTGTAAACCGCCTCCCCTGAGATGTGGAATCTGGTCTAAAGACCAGATAGCTGACAACACGGGACAATCTTCTTACTGTAAGAACAATGAAAACCCTGCCCCCCTTGACAGTTTTTTTCCTTATGCTAATTGAAGATTGTCCCTCTCTGCTAGCCATCTTTCTGTTCTGAGGTGAGCAGTGTTACATCAGTAAAATGGGCAGGAGGGGGATCCTTTATCATTCAATTACTCTTGAAATACAACTCTCTCTCAGTATTGAAATAACACTCTCCATGGCCCAAATACCATGAAGATTAATTGGAGCTGCTTTTATTTTGGAATATTACTATCCCTTTAAGTTACCCTATACTGTTTTGTTCATTAAATCTTATGCATTTCTTAGTAAAAATATATAATTTCATTATGCTTTTTTTGTGCATGATTTTAGCTAGTAACCTGTTGTTTATCCAACTCCACTACGTAAAATAAAAAACAGTGCCTATGTGTAAGAATAATAGTGTACTGGATCTGGGACACTGCACTACAGGTGATACACATCCTCATTGGTTAATTAGGGACTATAACCCCTTCAGTTACAGAAGTCTCTTACCCATTCGAGGTGTTAAGGGATAGTAATGTTTCATAATAAAAGCAGATCTAATTAATCATCATAGTATTTGGACTTTGGAGAGTGTTATTTCAATTCTGTCAGAGTTGTAGTTCAAGAGTAATTGAATGACAAAGTATCCCCCTCCCGTCCCTTTTACTGATGTAACACTGTTCAGCCAGATTAGAAGGGAGGTGCCCAGGTAGATTGCAGAGAGGGACAATCTTCAATTAAGATAAGAGAAAAACCTGAAAAACTTGTCAAGGGGGGCAGGACTTTCTTTGTTCTCATAGGAAAAAGATTGTCCCTGTTATCTGTCTGGTCTATGGATTGGATTCAATATCTGAGAAGAGATGGCTTACACTAGGTAAAAGGGGCGGGAGGGGAAACTTTGCTTGTGAATATCTCTCAAACCATAAAGGTTTGAGAGACAAGACATATTGTTCTTCATGTTTTTTTTTATGCCTACAAAATAAAATAAAGGTAAAACAAAGTATTACTATCCCTTTAAATACTCCAGTTTAAATCAATGGGAATGTTTGTTTCTACCCTATAGTGCGTAAGTTTTTCTTCAAAATTGTTCCTCTTTTGTTTTGCTTTGAAATGCTTTGGAGCCATATAACATGCAAGGGATTAAGAGCTCAATTTAACCCTTTGAGTGACAGGGGGTGCCCAATGCATTGAGAAATAATGCATTTGGTTCCCCTCTGGCAATCAAATAGTTAATAGACTCAATTAGAATTTGGGGAATTTTTATTTGTTCTATATGAGGCATAAACTCACTGTAATACATATACCCAACTGTGATAGTTCAGTACTGTTCAGGCCATACTCTTAAGTTTAATGGAGCTGTGTAGGGAAATAACAGTACAACCTTTCCATTGACCCATGTATTCTATTATTTACAGACATAAGAAACTGGAGGATTGAAGATATAGCAAACACAAACAAATGAAATAAAACACAAAACTAAGCTATTTAAATCATGGTCACAAAATGCTTGATATCTCTGTAGCATCTACAGGGTTTAACGTAATTATGATTGTTAAAAAACATAACATTTTTTTTATTTACAACTTTTATTCCTATCTGTATTTATGATGCTCCTCTTAGTGCAGAGGATTCATGTTTTACCTGTGACAGAGAGCTCCAATGAGCTGTCATGAGGCAAATAGTCTGAAACAACAAGCACTGAGTAGCTAGAAAGCTCCCAGGCATTTGCAAATAGAATAAAGTCTAACAAATTATTTACACTGTTTCTTTCTTATTCTACTTTTTTGACATTTCCTTGGCATTGAGCCCAACAGAGAGAGGTACATAATACACACACGCACATGCACACTCACTCAGATACTGTACTAAGGTGGAGCAATTTCGAGAAATTCAAGGGGTTAAAATCCCAACTGAATAAATTGTGTGTGTGTGTGTAGTCTAATTTCTAATCACTAATTCCATTTAAGAGGAGGTTTCTGAATGACTTCTCAACGTCTCTGATTAGGACTTTGACTTTCTCGTCCTCAGCAAGTAGCCAAAACTGCCAAGGACGTAGATATCTATGTCCTTCCGAGTCCCTCAGTTAGTTGATTACTGACTGAAACTGAGGCTTACTTTCAGGTAAGTCTTTAGCCCCTTGACGAGAGAATCCTGTCACATAAATGGCATCATCGCACAAATGTAATCACATCATTAAAGTGCAGGATCCCACGAGACACCAGATATTTTTTAGTTTGTTTATTTCACACAGGAGTCAGAAGAGGCTTTTCATAATGCTAGAGAATACGAAAAAAGAGAAGGCAACCATGCCTCAAAGGGGTAATTTAAGTGTAGTAAACACATGTGAAAAATATATAAAGTTATTCAAAGAATCATATTGGTACACAAAATGAATCTAAACAGGAAAATGTGACAATAATCAGATCCAAATAAATAAAATCCAATTAATAACAGAAAACAAAAAACCTTATATTGATAAAAGTGTGGGTCTATGGAGTCTTGTAATTAATCACATACAAACCGAAAGCACTACTAGATGTCAGCAAGGAGTGAGAGGGCTTTCCAGTACCCCCAAACATCAAGCCAAAACCCAAGGTGTTACATACAAAGCAGACTGGATACATAATGCAAGCCACAAAGCCTGGGTTCCTACGGAATTAATTTGCGTACCGGGCAAAGATCAAATCTCTGATTTCTTCTTGCCCAAGTCCAAGAGATCAAGTTAATTTGCCTTCCTTCCTCTCATTTCTCCTGTTTTGTCTCTAAATAACGCTAAGGCACGTACTGGTTCTCTACTCCCTTTACCCACACCTCTGACTCAGATCTTCTACGAGCACACATCCCCCATACACTAGAAGCATTACAATTTCCACTGTGGTCCGCTATTCCTCATGCTTGCCTAATGGAGTTCTACCATATGAAATCTTGTCCTTCAGGTTCAATTTACCTTCAAAGAGATATGGCGATACCTTCGCCTGAAACATTTCCTCCAATCTCCTTGAGTTCGTACCGCCTCCACTCATACTTGTAGATACTTTAACACATTTGAGAAACTCATCCACAGAGATTGCCCCTCTAGGAAATGATTTCTGGGGAAGATCTATAGCTTCCTCAATGACTCTTCTTGCAAATCCAAATCTCCCTATGCCACTAAGTGGGAACAGGAGCTCGGAACTCCTCTTGACTTGCAGGATTGGCATACCATTTTGTCCAATATGTTTAAAGCATCCCTCTCCTCTCAGGCGCTTAAGATAAACTATAAATTGCTATCTCGCTGGCATCTCACTCCTGCTAGACTTCACGCTATCTCCTCCTCTCATAGTATACTTTGTTGGCGCTGCAAATTGGCCAGAGGCACATATGTCCATTTATGGTGGGACTGTCCAATTATCCAGCCATATTGGAACTCCTGTTTTACCACCATAAATAATATACTTGGTACAAATATTCAGAATGATGACTTTCAAATCCTTTTTCTCAAGGATCTCCCCCATCTAACACTCAGGACCAAATTCTACTAATGAGACTAATGTTTTTGCGGAAAGGAATTAGCCCAGAGACAACTGGGCCCCTTCTCCAGCCTTGGTTCTTGCCCTGACTCTTTTTCCCCTATAGCAGGGGATGCTTGTTCGCTTACCCACCTTTCTGATCATCCACCTCCCAGCAGTCATACTTCCTTCTACCTGTCCCTTTTCTAAATCGTCTGTGGTTCCCCTCTATCTCTGCCTTTCCTTTCTTGATCTCTCCTCACCATTCCTTTCTCTTCCTTCTGATTCTATTACCTCTTCTTTTCTCTCTTTCTCTAAACATCCTTAAAAACTTGGAGTCAACCTTGTGAAATTCATCCTTTTTCCTACTAACTGAGATTTCTGCTATACTTGACTATGGAGCAGGATTACATCCCTTATCATATTTCCTCTCAATGTTGCACTTGTGGATTCCTATCTCATTGTACTAAGTGATTTTATATGCCGAGCTAGTGCTATCTTGGATGGCTACTTTCCCCGACTTTGTCTTAACGTTGTATTGCAATCTCATCTTGTGAATGTTCTAGTAGAAGATGAGTATTCTTATCCCTTTCGTGACTCAATAAAGATGTAAAAAAAAAACAAAAAAACGAGGACTTGCCTGAGTTATTATATATACACATTTGCACACTGGTATGGAGGAGCGCAGGTTTGCTTTTTGCTTTGTTGTATATAATGCTTGTGTTATACTTAAGGAATAAGGCATATAGTAAATTATAAACAAACTAGTAGAAGAGATAGTGTACACGGGGCACAGTGGCAGGCGGTCGCGGTGCATTCATGCCCAGTAGAGACTGCCCGCGCTGCGGCTGATACAGAGATGAACGCTACGAAGTCTGACCTCTGGTCTGACTTCAGAATGCCCAACTCTGTATCAGCCTCATCACGGGCAGTCTCTACTGTGCATGACTGCAGCATGTGCAGCAGTCTCTCCTGCGCATGACTGCGTCGTTACAAACTTTGTAGCTAATTATTATATAGGATGGTAGTTCCTATTAATGTGTAAATACTCAATGTGTGATAATGATAAACATATATAAATCCCTGTGGTATAAAAACAAAATATTCTCCCTAATACGTATAAAATCCTACTTACAAATATATTCAAATAGCACCCCCCCAACTCCCTTATATCTAACTAAGAATGTATATACATAGTAAAATGAATAGCGATACATACAAACTGCAGTAACTAGAAAAATAGAAAGGAGAAGAAATACCCAATAAGAGGCTACCGGCATACTTAATGTAAATTATAGACATAAAGGGTATTGAATTCATAGATGTTTAAACATAGTATCAGGCTATTAGAAACGTTACATAAGTAATCAGAGGTGTAACTAGAAGTCACCGGGCCCTGGTGCATTAATAGCCATGCCCCTCATTGACCATCTCTACATTGACCACTTCCACTGGCCATCTCCACATTTACTCCCCCCCCCCACTGGCCACCTCCACATTACCCCTCATTGCCCCCAATCTCCACATTGCTCCCATTCTCCATCTCCACATTGCTCCCAATCTCCACCTCCACATTGCCCCTATTGACTCCCTAGTATCCATCTCCTACCTTCCTGGTGGTCCAGCAGTATGACAGGAGAGGTCTGTGCTTCCTTCTGCACAGACCTCTATACAGCTGGAGCTCCCAGGCGGTCCTCTGTTCAGTAATGCAGAGCGCTGGGAGATTATGTCATTACTAGAGTGTCGAAGAGGAGCTCAGCTGCTAGAGGACTATGCCGAAGAAGCCACAGACCTCAGCTTGTTGTGGGTGGTGGACAGGGGGGGTCGCAGAGATCCGGGCCCCTGGAGTGATGGGCCTGGTCGTAGGTGGGGCCCCTATTGTTACGCCACTGTAAGGAATCTTTTCGTGAATCCTGTTGGTATACTGGTTTAGGTTCTTGTTGTGCTAATTTTCTAAATCTTTCAGGCTTTTATGAACCTGGATCTCAGCTCCCACTGCTCCAAATGCACTTAGAGTATTCTTTCTTGAAAGAGGGTATTTACCTGTTTCAAAAGAGGGAATTTTTGTGTATTAATGCTGGATGATCACTCTCATTCCACATTATGATACAGTATAGGATGATGGAGAAGGGAGCTCTTAAAGCGTTCCAGTCTCACCCACCCCTTGCACCTACAATTATGGGGTTACTCAAATTTTGGGAAATTCTCTAGATTTCAAGGGATTAAAAGGGCAATTTAAATAAATGGGAATTTGAATTTGTTCCCTATGGTACTGCTAATTTGCTACAGAATTGCTTCTCATTGTTTAACAGAGACACAGATCTCTTCTGACCAGATACAGCACCTTCTTTTCCATAGAAATGTATTGTACACACATGTACATACATTCACATAAGCACACACATGCTCATATATTTGAACACACACAAACAGACAAAAATTCATACTACAAATGTCAGAAATATAACTGGACATTCAGTACAATATTTTGTCATATTATATTGACAACCCCTAGAGGACACTATTGCTTTATTAGTTTACTTAATCTAAATTCAGCAGCCCTTCAACTGCAAATACACATGATTAAATGCAATTGGACATGGAATGTCCTGCTATAGTGTTTTCAACCCTTTGCGTGCCAGAGAGGTACCTAATGCATTGCACCGCAACACATTGGATACCTTCCTGCATCTCAAAGGGTTAAACATCAATAAGACCTGTCTATGCATATCTTTGTACATCTCTTGTCATATAATCATCTCTAATAATCCCATTCATTGTATCAGACATAAGGATTTTTTCTTTTATATGCAAATATGTATTTTTTTAAGCATTCAGTGAAAAATACCTATAACAGCACTAACCAATTTGAAGATTCCTTAAGATCAGTTTAATTTCCTAAGCAGGATTGTAGTAGGTTTATATCTTTGCATGGATTTCTGTAGATGTTGTTTTTATTTAAAGGGATAGTAACACTTAATATGTAGAACAGTATATATTGTAGAGTTTATCTTCCTGATTAAAGCACTGCTGAGACGTGTTTTATTGAAAGTTATTGCAGCTCAAACATGCATTTTTAGGTGCAATATCTCAGTGGCCTGACATTTCCCAGTGGTGCTGTTCATACATCATCCTATGGAAGTTAATGGTCAACTGACCAGAGATGTCAATAAGATGGTGTAGCAACAGTGCCACTGTAGCATTTCAGGCCACTGAGTTACTGAACCTAAGAATGTTAAGCTTTAGCTGTAATACTTTTGAAAATAACACCTCTCAGCAATGCGAGTACCCTTGTTTGACTCGGGATGTTCAACCCTCAATATATATTTTTCCACATATTAGGCAGTACTATCCCTTTAAGAATAGCATAGCAGTCTATTATTAGGGACCAATGGCTGACAACCTTTGGCTCTCCAGCTGTTAGGAATGACAACTCCCATTCCTGAACATGATGAGAGTTTTTGTGTTCAACAGCTGGAGAACCAAAGGTTGCTTTCCTGTGTTTTAGACTAATACATGTTTGAGCCTGTATGTGAGTTCAGAAATACTTCCTCTGCAGAGTCAGAAGAGAGCTAAAACAGGATTGAGTGGGTTCTCAGACCATTGCTAGGTTCTAGCAGAGTGGGCTAAAATTCCTGGTCTTGTTTGCATCTTGGGACATATAATGATTCTAATCTCCCTGCTAGTAATGATACAATTGGGATACACTATGTACTAATGATGCATTAGACTGGCCATATTTCCAGGTCTTTTGCTATCCTATCAACTCCTCCAATGGTTATCATCCCCAAAATAAAGTATTATGCTTTTGTTTGTTCTGTATGAGTATTGTTCACACTTTTGGCTTTGTTTGTTGAATACTATTATGTATCCCAATGGGAAAAATGGTTCTCCAGAATAGGGGTTAGCAAAACATCAGTGTGTGGGAAAATGGGTGAGATGTCCATAAGAATATCCCAAAGACAATTGCATCCTTCTTCAGAAGACTGCCCCACACAGGAACATGTTGTGTGTAAAATCCAAATTAAGTGAATCTGCTTTTTTATCTGTATAACATATGCATGTTTTTTTCCAACTAACTGGATAACCAAGTAAGTAAAATGCAGAATGAGTCTGTTTTGAACTTAGAACACTTACAGAACCTTTCCACTCCTCCTTACATCACTTGTTCTTTGTGCCTAGGGAGAGTAGCTGAACAGAGGCAGAAATGTTAATCTGGTGGCTGCTGTTACTCTTGTACAGAGGATACATGTCGGCATTTGTAAACTAGACCATCCTGTTGACTAATATGCACATGAAAATGTTTCCCCTGAAATGACACAAAAGATCTAGAAAAGTGAATCCTACTAGAAGAAATGATTGAAATCTCAACCATTTGTTTCTCAGATTGTTTTGGAGGACCAGGAAATAATTCTTAGTCTATCCAAATCAATTTGGAATAGATCACGGAGGGTGGAAGGAAAGAAAGTGGGATAGGGGGAAAGAAAAAGTGCCTAAGAATGGGAGCGAAAAGGGGAACACGAGCAGAGGAGAGAATAGCATGTGAGTTACAGAGGATATACAAACATACTGTATATATATGTATATCTATCGATAGATAGATAGATAGATAGATAGATAGATAGATAGATATTTAGATTTCTACAGCAGTTTTTTTACCATAATCATGTTTGTGTCAAATGTAAGCTATCCTTTTTCTCAGATTATTGACACACATTACTTATTGGTCATAGCAGTGGTCCCAATTGTGGCAGATGGTAGCAGCCCTTCTTCACATCCCTCCTCCTCATCATGTGTGCTGCTGTTAATACATTGCCCTGGCCTTCTCAGTCATATGTGGTTTCTGTTACCTGAAACTCAGATGGTATGAGATGCTGGTTCATTTTTAAGAATGTTAGTTTCCCAACATTGCTGCTTGATAGCCGTACCCTACGGTCATTCACAATGTAACCAGCTGCACTGAAAACCAGCTCAGAATCAACACTTTCTGGAGGGCAACCAAGGGTTTCCACTACAGTATGTGTCAATGCTGGCCACACACATACTGCTTTGTTTTCCAGTAGTCAATGGGGTCATTGTGTCTGCCTAGAATGTAGCTATTCTGCATATCTGCCGAAACCATCTCACATGCAGTGGGACCACTCCTAGAAGCTACATGATGTTCCTCTGTGTCAGTTACCAACCCATACACAGGGAGCAAGTCTCAAAGAGATATGCCACCACCAGTACCACCAACACCAGTGTTAGATTTTTGCTGCCCCTGCTGAAACCCATGAATTGCCCTGTGCTCAGAATGGGATGTTCTGGCTGAAGAGGTAGGTGCTCCTGCTGCTGTTGCTTCTGCTGATGCTGGCTGAAATGTTTTACTTCCTTCTTTTTCACTATGCTGTCTAACTGTTTTTGTGCATTAACTTTCTCCCTCTCATCCCCTACAATGGAACCTTCCACTAGATCAATAAGCATATCTCTATATTGCTTGACAGAGTCCAATTCCTCGGAGAGATGCTGCTGATCATCATGTAAAAAAGAGAAAGAGAAGGAGCTTCTATTGCAATAATGTCTTATACAGATGTAGTTCACCAACCCTTCACCACATATAAAATCGTACTCACATGGAATAGAGTTCAACTTAACAATTATATGTTAGTTGACACTATCGCATTAGGGGTGTTATAACTGTTCCCCCAAACAGTATGTATCCTTTGGTCACCTGGGCTGTTTCTCAACATGACTCCTCGGAAGTTCAGAATATGTAAAAAAGCAAAGGGGAGAGCCCAATGGTGCCTATTATCAGCTCAGGTCTCTGGGGCAATGAAATCCACAAGATAATAACGATGATAAAAATTAATTTCAGTATAAAATACTTAAAAATAAAGGCTAGCTATATATATATATTGCCTTTATTTTGAAGTATTTTATACTGAAAATAATTTGTATCATTATTATTATTTTATATGTGATTTATATATTAAAAATCATCATGATCAAGAAGCAGCATCTTGTGTATTTCATTGCCCCAGAGACCTGAGCTGAGACAGGATAACATCTCTGCAGGCTTAGTTTGCTGTTGGGTATAAGCCTTCCACAACCTTCCACAAACAAAGTCACAGTCATATAGTCTTTGTACTGCCCACTTGTCAAGTCGATTTTCCTGCCATACGCACTTTCCAGCACTTTCCCCTCCAAAACTAACCACCTGCTTGTACAATTCAGACACCGCCGGCCTGAAAAAATAGCTTTGGTTTGGGATATGCCAACGTGGAGCGACACATTACACCAGTTCTCTGAAACCTCGGTTTTCTACAAAATAATATGACAGCATGTCCCCTGCCAAAATCTTGGCAAACTTTCCATTTCAGAGGCATACATTGGAATTGTATTTGTGAAGTTTTTGACTCTTCCCAGGAACTCAGTGTGGGTTGGCAGGATATGGCAGAAGAACCCTGTAACTTTATTGCTTCAGCAACAAGACTAGAATAGGTGGTGGAAGTAGAGGCAGCATGTGTGGGAAGTCTATGACTCTTGCCATCTCCTACAGCAAAGCCAGAGTCATCATAGGCCTCTGCAGCAGGAGGTATAGATGTGATTTGGAATTAACTAACTGTTGGCAGTGGCACACTCTCTGACATTCACTACTTCTCTTATCTGTCCAAGAGCCTGGGAACATTTTGGAGTGCTTCTGCTGCTGCTAGTTGTGGAACATCAGACCTGCTAATAGTGTGTCTCCTAGTCAGGCCCATGGTTGTGCTTCACGTAGGGTCTCATAAAGGAGGTGCCTAGATGTGAGCCTGCTTTCCCCCTGCTCACATGCTTTTTGCACAGACGACATGCTTAGATTTTAGGTCCTGAGTGAAGTATCTCCATACACTGGACTTCATAGACTGAGGAGTTCATGATGGGCTGATACTACTAATGGGGCTAGATGTTGACGCAGTTGTACTGCTACTACTACTAGGTGTCAAAGGTGCAGCACTTCCAGCAATGAAGAGGCACATGTCATAGCTAAGACTGTGAATGTTAAAGTGGATGTTTACCCCCTTCACAACTTTGCCTAAATCGTTTCCTTATAAATGATAAATAATGGAAAGTGTATCCTTTTTTAAAAAAATCCGCTCGTTTTGGAGAAATTAAAAGATTAAATGTAGCTCTGTACCTATTTCCAGCAGACAGTGTTGACAGGATCTGTACCATAGTCTGAGATTCTATCCAGCATCCTACAATGACGGAGGCTGTCTATCTCTAAGTTGGAGCAATCTCATTGGCAGAGATCGATTTATGGCCGATGAGAGCGCTCCAGCTTAGAGACAGACAGCCTCCGTCATTGGAGGAGGCTGGATAGAAGCTCACACTATGGTACAGTCCGGTCCACACTGTCTGCTGGAAGTAGGTACATTTAATCTTTTAATTTCTCCAAATGAGCAGATTTTTTTTTAAAAAAGGATACACTTTCCATTATTTATCACGTATAAGGAAACGATTTAGGCAAAGTTGTGAAGGGGGTAAACATCCACTGTTGCTGTTTTTGTTGCTGCTGGTTATTCAACACAAGTGAAGGAATGCTGTGATCAGCCATGCCATAATGAGGCCAGGTGACTGTTCCAAGGCCAGAGCAGTCAGTTTTAGCCTTTCCCCCAGTAAGCAGGCACACATGATCGCTCACATGTGCTGGTTCAGCAAATGAAACAGGTCTGGTACTCTCGTGTAAAAAAAACCTTGCTCCTTAAGGGGTTAATGGAATTATTGTGCCCCTCCCTAAAATAATTTTCCCATCCTCAAAGAACAAGCTTTTTGTGCTTTTTGTTCATTCTCTGGGAATATTTGTCACTACTTTAGCTTTCTGTTTGAGACCCAGAAAAGCCCCATCTAGATAACCATTGTGGTTGATGTATTATTTCTTGCCTTATAAATCATATAAGGAACACCTCATTTCACTAACTTTTTCCTTGTAACCAGGGATGTTGCCTGGTATTGGTTGAAGGGGGCTAACTATTTAACCCTTTACATGCTAGTGGGGTGCCAAATGCATCACAAAGCAATGCATTTGGCACCCCCCTCTGGCATGCAAAGGGTTAAAGGGATACCTAAAAATTAAATTGGAATATTACATTTTAAATATAATTTAAAGATAGCATCTGTAAAATGTTCCTATTTTATGTTACAGCCCTAAATTCGTATATTAAACTTGTATTTTTAATGTCTCATTGACACTATGTGGTTAATTGATTGTGCAGCTATAATACTGCTATTCTGTTCAGAAAGGTTGTTACCTTATCACATGTAATTTAAAAGCAATACAGAACAGTCATTTTTACCCTATTAAGATTACTATGGTAATGAGAGCATTCGAGCCCTATATAAGACTAGATTTTAGGCCACAGAAAACAAATATAGAATTGTTACTGAGAGTTGCATGTAGTACAAGGTATTTAATTGTGCATAACTCCAGATCATTTTTAGGGGTAACAGTGCATTTAACCCCTTAACGACCAGCGGTCGCGGGGTGTGTGGTCCTTTAAGGACCACATAGGGAATTTCGGCGTGCTTCCCCACGTGACTGATCACGTGGGGCGGCATGCCGAATGGAGGGACTGAAAGACATTGCTCCGGTCTTGGAGCGATCAAATTCAGTCCCCGGTATTACTCACCGCACTCCTGCAGGAGCACGGTGAGTAATAGTACGTGACGTACCAGGACCGTCACTGGTCCTTAAGTGCCGGACCAGCATGACGGTCCGGGTACGTCACCGGACGACACACACACACACACACACACACACACACACACACACACACACACTTGGGACTACATTGGAAATTGCTCCAGAGGGCTTTTTTGTTGCCTTCCTCTGGATCAACAGGGGTGGACTTGATGGACGCATGTCTTTTTTCAGCCTTATCTACTATGTTACTATGTTAAAAGGGGTTAAAGCCACAGGGTTGCTAGCTTGGGGAACGTAATGTATTAGAGGGGTTAAAACAGTCAGGAAATGTAAGCATTCATGGGATAAGCATATGCATATCCTAAATATAATATAAGACCAATGACCAAGTAAGGCTTGAGGTTTTTGCAATAGGAAAAATGGTCAGACTAGCTAATCCAAATGGGTTATCAAATTTTATGTTTATATGTTCTATATTGATGGGTGCAATTTTGAAGCAAACCAATTGTATAACAAAGAACAAAAATATTACTTAAACACTCATTAACTTAAATGGCACGTTTTAAATCTTTGAATGTTAGAGAGGTTGCCAATGCATTACAAAGCATCCATGATCTTAAAAGGCTAATTTAAAACATAGGGAATTTTTATTTCTCCCATTTCTCTCCCCTACTGCTACAGGTATGTACCAGAACTGCATATCTTTTGCTTTCTTTGTACAGTCCAAAATGTGTAATATTGCCCCAGGTCTTAAGGGAACCTATCAAATTCCTTGATTTAGCTCACCACACTATACAGCAGAGATAATACCAAACATGGCAAGGCCTTTTTCTCCAGGTGACGTTTGGGATATGAACCATCAAGTTGTTCCAAGAGCCACTTACCATTACCTTGCGCCAGATTAATCCCTTAAGGACCACAGGGATGTGCAATAATGCCTGCTAGGGGTTATTGAATGGAATGCATGATATCCAGTTATTACCACATCGTGGCTTACCTCCTTGATGAAGTTCATGAAGCGGTTGCCAAACCTCCAGGCCTTGTGTCTGTGGCATTGCAGGGAGTTAACAGTCATCTGTGGAGCCCTCTGGTAGCAAACGGACACGATATGAACTGCATCGAATGTCAGAGCAGCATCTGTCTAAAATAAAGGGGAATGGCATCTGGGTTGAGAAAAATCTAGTAATTGTATGTAAAACAAACACTTGTGTTGGTTGTGTAACAAAAGAACAGGATTTGTAAAAAAATAAAAAAAATAAAAAACAGAAAAAAAGTCAGAGGTAAGTTGGTGTATAGAAGACAATAGACCTTAAGTATTATATGAAATTGGAGCAATTCAGGGGCATCCAATTGCTGTATATGAGACAAAAATCCAACTGATTTAAATGGTGCTTTTAACATCTTGGGTACTTCACAATGAGTTGGAGTTCTCTCCAGCATTCGAGCGGTTAAAAGCTCCATTTAAATAATTTTGGATTTGTAGAATCCCCTGGTTTGCGCAATAATCTCTCCATTGATTTAAAGGGGGGCTTTAACTGCTGAAAAGGTCTTCACTGCTTTGTGAAGTAATGTATTGTATACCTCTCTAGTATTCATGTAGTTAAAGGCCCCCTTGAAATCAATGAGAAGTTATAGTTTTCCTCGATAGTGCAGTTGGTTTGGGCCAGAACTGCTGTAGTTCTACTTAATAAATCAGCATGTAAGTGAGATGTAACTCTGTGAGTGATAATTTGACATGTGACGTCCTCATCCCCATGAATCACCTCGCTTCCAAACCAGCTGCCTCTACAGAAATGTATTTTTCCATTAGAATTCCCTAGAATCAACGATCACCCTCCCTACACTAACCCACATTAACCCCTTTCTTTGCTAGGTTGCAGTAATTTTATAACTAAATGAAAAATCCATAAATGTCTCTTCACCTTGATGGAGAGTATGATCAAAACTATGTATTTGTGTGTGTGTGTGTGTGTGTGTGTGTGTGTGTGTGTGTGTGTGTGTGTGTGTGTGTGTGTGTGTGTGAAATCATATCTTTGTAGTAAAATAAAATAAAAAAAATAATTTTTTCCTGCCTTCACCAATAAAATAAAAAAATAAACTGGTATTGGATGATATACAATTCACACCAGTTTAATATTTTCACACTGTGTGCTCCACAGTATCCTCCTCATTTCAACCAATCTTTGACTCGGAAGAAGCGTTAACACATGCACAATAATTGACCCCTTTAGCTTCCCTAGGGAGGACATGTTTAAATATATATGGCGGCTCCAGACCCCATATTAATTGACCAAATCCTCTCCTGTAACAGAGGGCAGAGGAAGGTATTCATGACCCTTTCCTAGAGCAAGTATAAGATTATTATGGGAGCTCCAGACCCCAAATGAACCTGTATGTGTATTAATTAATTAATTTATTTATTTTAATTTTAATTACTTTCCAACATAAACCTGTTTTTTTTTTTGTTTTTTTTTGAAGAGTAGAGGAAGGAGTCTTGGTACTTCTTTCTTGGGTATGAAATAAATTGCTATGAAGGTTCATGACCACATATTGATTTATTTTGTGTATTTTTAAATAATATGGGTCACCTATAGTAATTTATTTCTTTTAAAATTCATTCAAAATTTGATGATTGTGCCCCATTTTTTTTAAACTATTGGTGCGAATGAGAATTGGAGTGCCAATGGACACCTACCCCTGACATAGAACGTCAATCTGCTGTATGAAATATTCCTGTCTAAATAAATTCTTCTGTTTAAATATGATCCACTTATTCCTAAAAGTACAGTTGTGCTTTAAAGGATCAGTAATGTCCCATAAAAAATGGTTATAGTTTTTTAGAGGTTAAAAAATGAAACTGTATGCCACAAATCATTTCTCTCAAACCGCTATGGTTTGAGAGATATTTGCTTACAAAGTTCCCCCTCTCCCTCCCCTTCTCCTGACGTTAGTGCCGTGCTGACAGCAGGAAATCTCAGTCTGGGGACCAGCCGGTAGCTCTGCATCAGAGCCGAAGTAGAGTTATAGGAAAATAATTTTTTCATTGAAAAGGTCTACAAAGTGTGCCTGGTTTGCAAGCACACATTGTTGACCATTTCAATTAAGTAATTATTTTCCTATAATGCGATTTCAGCTCTGCTGAAGAGCCTCCTTGAGTCGTCCAACTCGAATCTCCTGCTGTCAGCTTTACAGCTGACATCAGGAGAAGGGGATGGAGGGGAAACTTTGAAAGAGAATATCTCTCAAACCATAGTGGTTTGAGAGATAGCATTTGTAGCATATAGTTTCATTTTTTAACCTCTACAAAACTATAACCATTACTGTCCCTTGAATTTATACAAGGTATATCTTCTTATCAAATTAGGTTATCTCCAAGCCAACAATGTCATATACTGTAGGTGATAGGCATTAAAATGAGTGTGATTTCTGAACTTGCTCCAGTGTTTCCTCAGTATTGAGCTAAATAACCTGGAACCAGTCAATGCATCAACCACTGTGTTTTTGTTACTGCAATAGTAGATGAAGAACAACACTGGAGGCAAGTAGCATCTGCTCTTTGAAAAATCTTCACCAAGAGGGATGGAGCCCACTCCCGGCTAGATATATAACTGTAGGATGCACAAGAACAATTACATGTTTGACTTTCAGCAAGCAAAAAGCAAGAGGTTATGGAGTAGGAAGAAGCTATATGAAGAGAAAGCAACAAAGATGAGAACTGAAAGCAGTGAAAGTGAAGAGAAAAGGGCGATAACAAAGAGTAGTATGGCAAAAGGTTATCAGCAGTCCAAAAACTGAACATGAAAAGGAGTTATAGGTAAGGGATAGTAGAGAAATAAAGTGACCAAGTATGACAGGGGTAGTTAATGGGTGGTTGGGGATGATGGGAACATTAAGGATGGTTCGGGGTGATAGAAGGACCAGCAAATGACTACATCTGGTGCATGATATAACAATATTATTTACTTTCTTTCCAATAACTCTACATTTCTTTCTAACCACTGCAACAATTTGCCCAGCCTTCCTTAGCTTGTGCCTATTGGGAAATTCACACAAATGATTATTACTATCTGACAAAAGACCAAGGACACAACATACTGCAACGTCCAAAAACTGTCAATAGTGAGAAAGATGTGTGATGTGGCAGATATACCGACAAAGAGACTATAGTGAAGAACATTTAAAGGAGCAGTAAACTTTTTTATGAAAAAATATATACTGTTGGGAGTTTCCTATTGAGTAAAATAAGGGTACTCCCACTGCCGAGGGATTTATATTTCCAGAGTTATTACAGTTTAAACCCATGTTCTTTTACATTAGCAGTGCCCTCTAGTGGTCAAATTCTAATTAGATTTCCTGTTATATTATAATGGAGAGGAAAGTCAGAAAAGTCAGAGACATACAGTTCTCCATAGTATGTGATAGAAACTGCCTGTCATTTCCTGTCAGAACTTCCAGGAAGTAAACACAGTAAATTCACTTCCTGGTTATTTGTTGTTGTTTTATTCAGCAGGAAATGCTCTGTGAAATATGTGTTTTCATAAAAAAAACTTTACTGCTCCTTTAAAGGGGGGGGAGTAAACGGTCAGATACATTGCCTTTATAACTCTAACAAGCTTTTGAAATTAAGTTTACATAGCCTGAAACTTTGACATACTCTCACTATTTGAGATATGAGTGATATCTACTCTTTGATTGATGCTGTGAGAGAGAAAGCAAAAGTGATATCGCTATATCTAAGCCCTGTTTCATTTAATGACATTATGATTTAGTGGAGATGATAACAATATCACAGAAACACCCCTTGAAACACTGACATCACCTAGCCCTGCAGACCATGAAGATCTATGGGAAAAACAAATACATGATTAGAGGTTTAAACTATAAGAACTCCACTGCCATAGCATTCAGGCATATTTTTACAATTATAAAGTATCTTCTGACTCTTTGCTGCCCCTTTAAATTATAAATATGAAGATATGTGATATACATCTCAACACCCAATCTATGGTGACCTGCATAGTAAGTAACCTAACTTATGAAGACTTTCAGCTAACCCAGAATATGTTTACTGTTGGATATGCTACCATAATTAGTGAAACATTGTGTAATCTCTCTCTCTAAATATATAATCACTTAGCAAACATTCTAATCACAAAAAAGCTCAAGGCTTCAGTCATCAAAGTTGTTAAACTTGTAATAAGCTTGTTTTCTGTTCACATGTTTTGTTTTGCTTTTAAATAACAGTATTCAATAAAGTAATCAACAGCAAATTAGAAGAACTGGTGAGTGTGAATACTCACCAAATAATGTGTTTGATAATATAGCTGCAATTTACCCAGATGAAGAAATGTGTATGTAAATTAGCCTTTTTTATGTTTGTAACAAGAATAGTTTGGCAAGACTAAGATTGGCACAGGTTCTATACGGTAACTTATGGTCATCCTGAAGTTCCAGATATAGATCTGGTTTACAGAGTAGGTGTGTGGCTTGGGTGCTCAGTTGGTTCTTAGCCCTCAGTAGGACTAATGAATATCAGATGGAGATTTGCCAGTGATACCGTAGGAAAAGTGAGATCACAAGGTGAAGGTGGTTCTGAAAATCTTAAGGCGTTTAATAAAGTTGTGTGTATGTATGTATGGGGGAAGGTAGTTGAGAAAGATGCTACCGATTTAACTTAAATACCAATCCCCCTCACCTTCTCAGCCCATACTTCCCTTTATGTCATCCTCTATAGTATGGCCAGACACATAATCCAGGGAGGTCGAGCTAAGGAATTAATTTAGAGGGTGTTTATTTTGTCTCTCGGCCTCATGGATGGAATATTGACATATTGCCACTGATTATCATAACATTATCATACATTATCATACTCCTTCACATCATCGGCATCATAGGCAGCAGCCTATAAAAGAGCACATTTTCCAATATTTATTCAGTATGTTAATGGGAAAAGTAGACAATTATAGTCATACTTAAAAATGCATTTGTGTTTGTGGGATATATATATATATATATATATATATATATATATATATATATAAAAGCAAATATACAAAGTATTGGTGCACATCCAAATTTTCATCACTATTAACCCTTTACTCTGCGGCATTGTGCCTGCATATCACTACTATATTAAAGATGAGGATTTAGTTACATTATATGGCCATAGAATGCTAAGCTTGCCACCAACGCCAAGGTACCTCATTTTGGCAAGTCCCTAACCTTAATATGCTTTGTCTTATGAGCTGAATCTCTCCTACTTTAGGCATATACTAACCTTAATTTACTTTATCCTGAGAGCTGAGTCTTGGTCAGCTTTACTCATTAATGGAGAGAGACTCTCTGACAGGCATTATATAGTGTCCTGGAGACAATGAGCTTTGCACCTGGGGGTGGGAGGATGCTTAAACCAATAGAAGCTGGTCAAAACTTCCAAAAGTACAATTACAATCCAGGTTTTGGTAAGCACACCCAAAGAAAAAACACACATTTAAAACTGCTGGAGTGCAACCAATTTTGACCAAAATAGCTAAAAGCAAATATACAAAGTATTGGTGCACATCCACATTTTCATCACTATTAACCCTTTACTCTGCGGCATTGTGCCTGCATATCACTACTATATTAAAGATGAGGATTTAGTTACATTATATGGCCATAGAATGCTAAGCTTGCCACCAACGCCAAGGTACCTCATTTTGGCAAGTCCCTAACCTTAATATGCTTTGTCTTATGAGCTGAATCTCTCCTACTTTAGGCATATACTAACCTTAATTTACTTTATCCTGAGAGCTGAGTCTTGGTCAGCTTTACTCATTAATGGAGAGAGACTCTCTGACAGGCATTATATAGTGTCCTAGAGACAATGAGCTTTGTGTTGGTGGCAAGCTTAGCATTCTATGGCCATATAATGTAACTAAATCCTCATCTTTAATATAGTAGTGATATGCAGGCACAATGCCACAGAGTAAAGGGTTAATAGTGATGAAAATTTGGATGTGCACCAATACTTTGTATATTTGCTTTTAGCTATTTTGGTCAAAATTGGTTGCACTCCAGCAGTTTTAAATGTGTGTTTTTTCTTTGGGTGTGCTTACCAAAACCTGGATTGTAATTGTACTTTTGGAAGTTTTGACCAGCTTCTATTGGTTTAAGCATCCTCCCACCCCCAGGTGCAAAGCTCATTGTCTCCAGGACACTATATAATGCCTGTCAGAGAGTCTCTCTCCATTAATGAGTAAAGCTGACCAAGACTCAGCTCTCAGGATAAAGTAAATTAAGGTTAGTATATGCCTAAAGTAGGAGAGATTCAGCTCATAAGACAAAGCATATTAAGGTTAGGGACTTGCCAAAATGAGGTACCTTGGCGTTGGTGGCAAGCTTAGCATTCTATGGCCATATAATGTAACTAAATCCTCATCTTTAATATAGTAGTGATATGCAGGCACAATGCCGCAGAGTAAAGGGTTAATAGTGATGAAAATTTGGATGTGCACCAATACTTTGTATATTTGCTTTTAGCTATTTTGGTCAAAATTGGTTGCACTCCAGCAGTTTTAAATGTATATATATATATATATATATATACATATATATATATATATATATGTGTGTGTGTGTGTGTGTGTGTGTGTGTAAATATTATATATGTATTTTTTATGCCACAATAGGAGTAAACACCCTAAATGAGAAATAATAACAAAAGTAACTGCCCAGTCCCAACATTTGTGCAAAGTAACATATCAATTAAAGGACATTATTACAAAAAACGTAATATTCAGTAATAGAAAAGGAAAGTGTTTTATATATTTATTTTTATATATATATATATATATATATATATATATATATATAGATAGATAGATAGATATATAGATATATAGATATATATTAGTATCAGTAAAATGCACTCTTCTTGAAATATCAAAATCTGTATTAAAATTACATCATATTTATAACAACATAGCAGCAACGTTTCGGTCCTCCCCTTGGGACCTTTCTCAAGCTAGCTTTAGGAAGGTCCCGAGGGGAGGACAGAACATTGCTGCTATGTTGTTATAAATATGATGTAATTTTAATACAGATTTTGATATTTCAAGAAGACCCGTGAGTGCGTTTTTGCTGACACTATGATATGAATTATTATCAAACAGCACCCGGAATTTGAAGTTACAGTTTATATGAAGAAGTTGTGAGTTTGTCACAGATGTATGTGTATATATATATATATATATATATATATATATAATATATAAGTGAAGAAAATGAGCCTCATTCACATGTCTTATAGTGGTTGAATCAAAGTGCTGATTTATTGATCTGCACTTTGATTCAACCACTGCAAGACCTGTGAATGTGGCTCATTTTCTTCAATTCCATATACTATTTACATCTTGAGTGGCACCCGGGCAAGTTGTCTTTGAACAGAAAGTGCTCCTTCCATGAACTGCTGTTAAATAAATCTTGATAAAGGCCTGTCTGCAAGGCTGAAACGTCGATTCAATAAACATTAACACTATTTTTATCTAACAAGCTCCTGTGAGGGCCGTCCTTCCAAGAACTGTATGTATTCATTTAACTTTGGATGTGCAACCATATAGGACTGTAATATAATTAACAGTGAGTGCAGCCCCTTCCAATGATATACATATATTTTATATATATATATATATATATATATATATATATATATAATGATAGATATATATAATTTATTACTGATTTCATCTCAAAATTTCCCTTTAGTCTTAAAAAGGAATCTGTGAGCTAAAACCAGTGATAAAATATATACCGGTAACTGGCAACTGAATCCAGTCCAAGGTAAGTAGTTCCTTAAAAAAATAAAAAAAAGACACTTAATCACATAGCATAGGTTGTATTTAACTAAGGTCTTCCATTACACTATAAAATTATATGATATAGGCCTTGGCATCCACCACCAACAACACTCAGCAGTCAGGTCTGGAGCAAAAGGGATCTTTCCCACTCATTCAGCACAGCACCTTCACGGTCAAGAGCAGTCTAGGTAGTATATCAGGACACCATACAAAAAGATGTTATATGTCCATGTAAAATATCACCAAAATTTAGGAGCAAGATGTAAAATTTTAGTTTCCTGAGCAACAGGCAACTGGGTCTGCTGATAAGCATCAATGATAAAACATATACATGCAAACAATGGGCTATATGTTTAAAAGAAATGTGGATCAATTCTGGAGAAAATCTACTGCACTATAGCATAGAATTATAACTTCATGTTGATTTAACTGGGGACTTTAAAACTGTGAAAGCTAGGAGGTCTCCAACATATTGTATTTGTATTTTTCCCTTGTGGTGCAATTGATTTGCTCCATAATTGCTTTTGAACATACAGTACAAAAGACATGTGGATCCAATGATATACCTGCAGATATACCGATATACACACACAAACATTCTAATATACCAATAAAGAGGCACACTGTGCAAACTACATGTATATGAAAAAGTCCCTCAGTACTCATATAAATGCAACTGTTTACTGTTTGCCCTGTATGTACCGTCATTACGCCATCTAGGAGACCAGTCTCTGGTTTGGGAGTTGCTTGGAGTCGCTCCATTGACCATTTGTCCACAATGGTACCAACATAGGGATTTTCCACATTAAGGATGCGGAATCCAGTCAAATTCACACCAGAGTAGCGATATGGCTCCAGATCCAATGTGTAGAAGTCCTTTGAGAGGAGGAAACAGATATTAAAGGGATAGTAATGTTTCATTATAAAAACAGCTCTAATTAATCATCATAGTATTTGGACCTTGGACAGTGTTATTTCAATTCTGTCAGAGTTGTAGTACAAGAGTAATTCAATGATAAAGTATCCGCCTCCTGCCCCTTTTACTGATGTAACACTGCTCAGACAGATCAGAAGGGAGGTGCCCAGGTAGACTGCAGAGAGGGACAATCGTCAATTAAGATAAGGGAAAAACCTGAAAAACTTGTCAAGGGGGAAGGGCCTTCATTGTTCTCACAGGAACAAGATCGTCCCCTTCTTTATCTGTCTGGTCTATGGACTGCATTCCACATCTGAGAAGAGATGGCTTACACTAGGTAAAAGGGGCAGGAGGGGAAACTTTGCTTGTGAATATCTCTCAAACCATAAAGATTTGAGAGATAAGACTTATATTGTTCTTCATGTTTTTTAATGTCTACAAAATAAACTAAAGATAAAAAGAAGTGTTACTATCCCTTTAAGAAACAATGAAAGGGTCTCTACCTATAGGACACATAAAGCAACACATATGTTTTTAACTTTCCCTGAAAAAAAAAAGTTTCGAAGAGATGATAGAAGTTTCCATACAATATTTGTCAAGGAAAATGAAAAACTACATTATCATCATCTTCTGATTTCACGTCTCCCATTGATGTACCAAATCCTCTATCAAAGCATTTATGCACTGTTATATTGGACCTTTTATAAAAGAAAACTGGAGCAATTCTATGGCAGATCACATGCACCACATGAGAGAAATAAAATACTCATTGATCTTAAAGGGGTTTTTTAACACCGAAAATTCTAGAGAGCTCTCCAAAGCATTGCCTTGTAATATATAGGGACCTCTCTAGCATTCTTGGTGTTAAAGGGAATGTATCACCCCTATACAAGTTAGCATTAAAGGGGAACTACCACCCCGCAAAAACTTTACATTAATTAAGTCTTCATCTGGTGACTAGCTGCTTAGTAGCGCTAGTCGCCAGAAATATTACCTGGTTTCAAAGATTTTCGAGTTTTTCGGAGGCTCACAGTAGCAGGAAGCACGGACATCTTGTCATAGTGACCGCCGGCCAGCCGGCTCCAAAAGGAACTGACAGCGCAGACACACGGACGTCACTATGACAAGATGTCCGTGCTTCCTGCTACTGTGAGCCTCCAAAAAACTCGAAAATCTTTGAAACCAGGTGATATTTCTGGTGACTAGCGCTACTAAGCAGCTAGTCGCCAGATGAAGACTTAATTAATGTAAAGTTTTTGCGGGGTGGTAGTTCCCCTTTAATTGTTAGCTTATAGAGCGAATATAAGTAAATGTGTATTCATTTTTTTTTTTTTTTTTTTTAAAAAGCCCTGTTTGTCTAAATTGAAGTTATAATGTCTAGCCTGCAGCAACTTCCAGACAGACTGCGGTTACCTGCTCTGTAACCACAGTCCGTCACTCTGCCTCTGCTCCCCTCCCTCTATCCAGCCTCCTCCAATGACAGAGGCTTTCTGCCTGAAGCTGGAGCGATTTCATTGGCTAGATATCAAGGGGAGCAGAGGCAGAGTGACAGACTGTGGTACAGAGCAGGTAACTGCAGTCTGTCCAGAAGTAGCTGCAGCGCAGATTCGCTCTATAAACTAACGATTAATGCTAATTTGTATAGGGGTGATACATCCCCTTTAAAAACCCCATTTAAATCATAGAGCATTTTTGGCATTTTTATTTCACAGCTGTGGTGCAGTTAGGTTGTCCCAGATTTACTCCAATTTTGTTTAATACGTATGCATATGATGTTTACATATTATTGCATCTCATATAAACGGAGGAAATATTGCATGACCTATAGACTAACTGACAAGTCAGATCAATGTAAGAATAACTTTAAAAACAATATGTACATGATTTTAATATTATACTCTTTAGTATACACATATAATCACCAATTAAACTCCTGGGTGTAGGAACATTTCTAATACAGCAAAAGAGATATTGGATGGGTTGTCTCTGTGAACAAGGGGTTAAACATATCAGTGCAATACAGTTCCATTATTAGGATGGAATCCATAATTACCTTGTTGTTCTTCTGTGTTTTTAAGAGGAAATGCACCTTTAAGGCAATTAAATCCCAAGAGTAATCAAGCAATGCATATCTTGCCTGGCAGGTAACCAGATATATAGGGTTGCCAGACAGAAAGTGGACGGGTACAGCAAAGAGAGAAGTCTTAATGCATCCTTTGGCTGAGATGGATGTCTGGCTATTGTGTTTAATCACACAAAGATCTGCTGTTTCAGGAAGCCCAGTGTCTGGGTAAGAAACAGGAAACCATTAACCCTTTCAGTGCCAGAGGGGTACGCAAAGCATACCCCTGTGGCATTGAAAGGGTTAACCCCTCAGAGCTGGAAAGGGAAATACATTTGTACAAACTTTTCTTGCAACTGGGTTATTGTAATTTTTATAGAAGTATTTTGACTAAAGAAAAAAAAGAGGCATAGTACAAAACATTTATAAAGAAATATTTGTAAATTATGTATTACTAGTTGAAAAGCCCGTGTACACGGGCCACAGTGCCACCCAGCAATGGCTGGTGGCTGGATCCTCTCTTATGAGTGGCAGTGCTGCAGTCTTGTGCAGTACTGATTGCCTGAATTCGGAGCACCCTGCTCCATGTCAGCTGCGGCACTTTTGGGTAGTCAGTACTGCACATGACTGCAGTGCGGGCAGTCTCTACTGCGCATGACTGCATTGTGACAAACTTTTTAGCTAATTATTATATAGGATTATATAGGATACTATTTGAGGAGCCCATGTACATGGGCCACAGTGCCACCCAGCAATGGCCGCAGTGCAGTCATGTACAGTAGAGACTGTCCATGCCGCGGCTGATACGGAGTGGGGTGCTACGAATTCAGACCATAGTCATCTCTGCACAGACTCCGGTCTGAATTCGTAGCGAGCCACTTCGTTATCATCTGCGGTGCGGGCAGTCCGTAGTACACATGGTAGCTTCTGACAAACACACATTTAGCGAATTTATAGGATAGGGCACTTGATGACTCTAAGTATTACCAAGGTGGAGAAATGTGTTAAGCAATCAGTGAAAGTAATTAAGGTATAACTTTTATTTGCTATGATTAAAAAAAGGAAATTATAATTAAAATTATATTCTCTCAAGCCTAATGTATTTAACAAATTAGAAAAGTATACTTTCATGGGAGAAATGTAAACCATTATGTAGATTTAAATACACTATGATTAGCGCAATATTTATAATCCAAGAGAGAACCAACTGAGGTAAATCAAAGATTATTAGTTGTGCCCATTAGCAAATGTATAGTCATCAAATGCACTAAGAAATATCTATGTCATTTTCTTTGTCCTTACATTATAGATAGTAATGTTAGATAAGGTGCACGGCAGCATGAATGATTGTTTCAATAACAAGCAGCCTGTCAGTGCTCCAATTTTATTTTTCTTTCTTCTTGTAAAAGTTGCAGTCATCAGAAATATAAACTACCTATGGATTTATTTATTTTACTTTCACCTTCACCTTTTTTCGCATTTTATTTTCCTGACAGGAAGCTCTCTGAATTTCTTTTCACAGGGAACTTTGTGTCAGGAACTGTGAAAGCATGGATAGTGATTCAAGGGATATTAATGGTTCACAATAAAAACAGTTTCAATTAATCTTCATAGTATTTAGTCCATGGAGAGTGTTATTTCAATACTCAACAGGAAAAGACCTAAAATATATATTTTTTTCATAAAAAAAGTTTACTGCTCCATTAAGTAACATAAGTAAGGCAGGAGTAGTCAGATGTTGACTACAACTCCCATCATACCAAACCAGACAATGGCTGTTTATGGATGACTGGAGTTGTAGTTCCCAGATGAAAGTCCATTAATTGACTACAACTGAAGTAAAAGTACTCTAATTAATAAGTGCGGGTGCCAGTTTTTCTTTTACCTTATATATTTTTTCTCTTCTTCACCTATTTTTTTTACTGTTCTATCTCTGACAGAGAGCTCACTGAATTCATGTTCCCAGGGAGAGTTCTGTCAGTGAATGAAAACAAGGATAAGACACAATGTTACATTAACCATGCAGCAAAAAAGCCTGCCACCACAGCATATAGAACAATTGGTGCTGCACGGATAGTGCAGCATTGAAAGGGATAGTAATTTTTCAAAATAAAAGCAGCTCTAATTAATCTTCATAGTATTTGGGCCATGGAGAGTGTTATTTCAATACTATCAGAGCTGTAGTTCAAGAGTAATAGAATGATAAAATATCCCCCTCCAGCCCCTTTTACTGATGTAACACTGTCAAGGGGGGCAGGGTTTTCCTTATGTTCACAGTAATAAGATTATCCCTTCCGGTGAGCTGTCTGGACTTAAGACCAGATTCACATCTAAGGTGAGGCAGCTTACACTAGGCATAAGGGGTGAGAGAGGGATATTTTATCATTCAATTACTCTTGAACTACAGCTCTGATAGTATTGAAATAACACTCTCCATGGCCCAAATACTATGAAGATTAATTAGAGCTGCTTTTATTTTGAAAAATTACTATCCCTTTCAATGCTGCACTATCCGTGCAGCACAATTGTTCTATATGCTGTGGTGGCAGGCTTTTTTGCTGCATGGTTAATGTAACATTGTGTCTTATCCTTGTTTTCATTCACTTACAGAACTCTCCCTGGGAACATGAATTCAGTGAGCTCTCTGTCAGAGAGAAAACAGTAAAAAATAGGTAAAGAGAAAATATATATAAAGTAAAAGAAAAGCTTACACCTGCACTTATTAATTAGAGTACTTTTACTTCAGTGGTAGTCAATTAATGGGCCTTCACCTGGGAACTACAACTCCATTCATCCCTAAAAAGCCATTGTCTGGTCTGGTATGATGGGAGTTTTAGTCAATTGACTACTCCTATCTTACTTGTGTTGCTTAAAAGATAGACAAGAAATTGATTATTTTGGTGGATTTCCATGAGCTAACATATATATTATATTAACCATTTGCAAGATCTTTCAAAATGATGTATATATGTTAAATTAACCATTTTTATTCAACTAGTTCTTGAGTTATTTAGCTTTACAAATTATGCTAATTAAATGCATTGACCACCTCCACAAGCACTGAAAGTTCTAATGTCAGTGTGTGTGTGTGTGTGTGTGTGTGTGTGTGTGTGTGTGTGTGTGTATGTGGGGTTAATACAGGGATAAGCTAGGAAGAACTTGCTCAGAATACATAGGTTAGCATAATTTGTAATTCTAAATAAATCAAAATCTCGAATTCTAAATAATAAATGATTAACTAAATAATAAATAATATAAAATATAGGTGATTTTGAAAGCTCTTTCAAAACCACCAAAGTAGTTTTTAAGTACTAATAAGCACATTTAACACAACCTTTCCACTAAAATCACATGACACACTTACACAGTTTGGTCTACTGGGAGAGCTCTAATGCAGAACAGTATAACATCACATTCCAGGAGTTATTTCACAACCATTTATTGAATCCCATCTGCAAGTGCTTGATTCAGTGAACTGCGCGCAACCTTGCTTTTTGGCAAAAAGTTGCCATTTACTGAGCCAAATGTTGACACAAAGTCTGAGTGTTGACTTGGGAGCATTTAGATGCATTCAGAGTAGTATAATAGGCCTATTCATTAGGATCCCCAGGGCCTCGTACCACTGAATCCTAAGCACACGCAGTACAAGCTAGGAACACTGCTTCAAGCAACACTGCATTAAAACATCACCCTGCAATCTATCTGTCACTGCAGACAAGGGGAATTAACAGAGATTTATAGTGTGCATGCACCAAGCACAGAAAGTAGATGGACTGCCCAGCCAGGCAGGTTGGACTATGTAAACCACCAAACTATCTGAGAACTTATTTACATCCCATAATAATAAGAGCTGGGTGGAAAGCAATTCAAGTTATTAACACTGATCCCAGAAACGTTTTTCATTATCTTGTGCAAGTGATATGAATGAACTGTAGCACACAATGGTCTTTCTGTACAAATGTACAAAGACAAAGTGGATAATTTCTGGGTCAAGTCAACTGCACTTTAGGGGATAAATAAACATTATTTTCAATCTATTTAAATGGGAGTTTTAAACCCTTGAGGTCGCTGATGTATTGTAAACTATTGCTTCTGAGACTTCTAAGATGCACTCATTTTCTGTAACGGGTGTTTGGCTTTAACATGTTTGGAGTAAATGTCATGGTGTCTGTGTTTCATGTGTGTTATCAGGGAGGTTGTGACAAGGTGTATTACCTCCTTTCCCCTTCTCACTAACTTGTCACAAAGTTTGCACTGTACCATTGTTGATGATGACTGCACTGTGCCTGTCGGAAGAGAATAATAGTCCCACACCCATGACTTCTGGGGGGAGGGATAGGGAACAAGTGGAGAAGAATGGCCTCTTTCTTCTTGTCCTCCACATTCCCCTTTACTTTCTGTGGCAGCGGATAATGTTGCTGCTGTTGCTGCTACTGCCTCATATTTAGCACTGCAACTTGAATCAGGAGGAGTATTGCTACTGCTGGCAAGTGGAACCTGTCCTAGTCCCACATTACTTGTTGACCCCATTCCCACTGTGTCCACGGTGGTCTGTGGCACACTAGTCTGCTCCTCAGCACACTGCTACCCTTTCATCTCAGCAGCAGAAGAAGTTAGAGCAGTTGCAATTTCTGCTAATTTCAAAAGCTGACTGCTAGTGGTGGTGGTGATCCATCCTCATCCCTGTCTCCCATTCCTTCTCAGCTTCTGATAAAAAGGCCATCAATGTCTCTTCCACCCCAGCTTCTCCAACACCATCACCACCACTAGTCCCTACATGCTGCTCTTTTCCAGACATCTCACTGCTGCTAGGAGGAGGTGACAAACAATGTGACAGAGGGTCCCCTGCTGTCACACATAGCATAATTTTCTCCTTCCCCCCCAAGTACTACAAGAAACACTAGCAGCAAACAAAGTATTGGTGGCAGCGGGTTCAGCACTGGCAGCAGGTTCAGTACTAGCAACAGGTACAACACTAGTGGCTGCAGGATCAGAAATGGTGGCACTGGCAGCAGGGTTAGCACGTCTGGCAACAGGTACAACACTAGTGGCTGCAGGATCAGAAATGATGGCATTGGCAGCAGGGGCAGCACATCTGGCAACAGGTACAACACTAGTGGCTGCAGCTATGGCAATGGTGGCACTGGCAGCAGGGGAAGCATGTCTGGCAACAGGTACAACACTAGTGGCTGCAGTTACATAAATGGTGGCACTGGCAGCAGGGGAAGCACGTCTGGCAACAGGTATAACACTAGTGGCTGCAGGATCAGAAATGGTGGCACTGGCAGCAAGGGCAGAATGTCTGGCAACTGGTACAACACCAGTGGCTGCAGGTACAGCAGTGGAGGCACTGGCAGCAGGGGCAGCAGGTCTTGCAGCAGGCACAGGCAGCTGACCTGTTCTGCTCTCACTAGTACTACCCTTTTCTCCCTCCCTTCCCATTCCTTTTTCTCCCTTCCTTCCCATTAAATTCCCCAAGATCCCTTGAGGTGATTTAGGGGGACTGGACAGTATTGGTACAGTAGTGGTCCCTTCCTCCTCAGACTCAGTGGACACATAATGGTTCTTCCAGCTCCTCCATTAATTATTTTTTTACCCTGCTCATAGTGATAAGAGTCACTATGAGCCTCTCCTGCCTCACTTTTCGCTACATATCACAAGAGAACAGCACAGCATGTCTATCTCGCTCTGTAGCTGCTTTTATTGTGTCTGCCTTCAGCGAAAACGTCACGGTTTTATAGCGGAAGTGTGAAAACAACGTAAATCAATGGGCGGAAACTTTCTAGCCATTGAAAAAATGGCAAAAATTTTGGCCAATGAGCGAAAAATGCGAAAATTTTAACCTCTAGTTTTAAAGCAGATTTTTCCACGAAAAAGTGGATAACAACGTGATTTTCGCAAAATTTTGCATGGGAACACGGCAACAACTTTTGCCCACCCCTAATGCTAACACTCTGTTCCCAGCCTGCGGACCTTGTCATTCACTGCCACCAATTTTTCACTGACGAAGTGTAGTGGTTTAGTATGGGAAATATAGCCAATTGATTATCTGCTTTTGAGATACTAACACATGAAACGGACTACTGTTATATATACTTAAAAACCCTGTATTTCATGCTAGCATATTTAAAATATCTCAGTTTGCTTTTCTTTTGAGGCCTAATATCTAGTCTTATAAATGCTCTGTGGACGCAGCCTTTTCTGCCTTTTTCAAGGTTCCCTGACTCCCATTACTAGAACAATGCTAACAGGTGTCTTAGATGTGATACTGATATATAATAATAATAATAATAATAATAATAATAATAATGATATTGAAGCATTTTTCCAGGACCTATACATTGTGACTAACTTTCATTTGAGTATTTTATGGGCATGCATGCTGTTATTACCCAATTCAATGGTACTCATCTTATCTACCTCTGAAGGCTGCAATGACCCTGCGACCCTAAGGTGTGAACAGATTCTATAGCTGTGCAT
The DNA here is from genome assembly GCA_037306005.1 of Rhinophrynus dorsalis. Classification (NCBI taxonomy): domain Eukaryota; kingdom Metazoa; phylum Chordata; class Amphibia; order Anura; family Rhinophrynidae; genus Rhinophrynus; species Rhinophrynus dorsalis. Next base: position 223,637,380 of record CM074719.1, on the reverse strand, counting down.
TAATCAACTAAGCTATCTGTTAATGGGCTAATGCATGTGTATTGGATGCTGGACCTCTGTTTTAAGATTATTTGGGCTACAATTTTATATGGGCCTGCAGGGGTTCAATTTTGGTATTTTTGAATTATCACCTTCTTGTCTACATTTGTATGAGTCTTAAGAATGTCTCACTCTCTAATCCTCTTACCACTGTTGTGTATTCACAGTTGTTGTCTGTATGATGATGAGGTTAGTTTGGTGCCATGGCTGTCTGTATAATCTACAACCACTGTGTTATGTGTTAATTGTGTGAATCTGTTCCTGTTTCCTATTGCATGTCACATCCCCTTCCCCTGGCAATGTGACTTTATAAACCAGAGCCAGTTCCAATAAAGCTGATAGTGTTATTTTACATCCTGACTAGTGTGTTGTGTCATAACTGGTGGTACGATTTTTTGGGACTTTTTTACCTGGAGAACCACTGAGAACCAGAGAAACTACCCATCTTTTATCCAGCTTTCATTACGAGGAAGGTGGCAATGATGGCCAGAGATGGTACGGTCACCCTGGTTCCTGTTACAGCATGTTAGTGAATAAAATAATGATTGGAACTAATCCCAATACATTATCACTTGTATCTCATTACAAACATCATAAACAAACTATAGGACAGTCTAGATGTGTGACAAATGTAAATTTAGGTCTGGATTTTAGTTATCTAACATAACAAATGTTTAGAGATGCTAAATGGAACTAAATAATATTCTAAATTGGATAAACCAATTTCCTTTTTAGGTGCTATGGTAATTTTCCTTTAACCTTGAGAGGAATGAGAAACACATTGAATTCCCCTCTGGTCCTTAAAGGGCTAATGTTATTATACCCTATTTAAATCTGATATATGATGTAGAACAGGGGGGAGGGGTAATTATTTTGGCCCAAATGCCACAACTATGTTGAAAATGACTGAGGTTTAACCCTTTGAGTGCCAGAGGGCTACGCAACACTTTGCAAAGCAATGCTTTACATACCCCTCTCGAACTCAAAGAGTTAAGTCTGGCTGTTTCTTGTGCTTAGAATCATACAACAATAACTGTGCAGCTACACCGGCAATGAGTCAGTTATGACACTTTCTACACTGTTAGACTGATGCATTTTGAAACAAAGCACAGGTTTCAAAAAATGTATTATTATTCCTGCAGAGAATGTCAGAAGTGTTATTTTCCCAGTATATGAGCTCTGCTATATGTATACAGTCAGCCAAACCCAAGGGCCAGAGAGCTGGGCCATATTTTGCCCATCTCTAATCTAGAGGTTCCAGCAAGAATTAAAATTGGATTTATACCAGTGAAAGTGAAAAAGAGACTGCAGATATGTTGCCGGAAAATATTTCCAACAATGGGGGAAATCAGCTCCATCTTATGTGGAATTTCCACTCTGTCACAAATAGCTTTGACTGTTACCCTAGATGCAGTTACTGTATTTACAACTGGAAGAGCAGAACTAAATTAATATATGTACTCTCTCCCTTAAAGGGATAGTAATACTTCGCTTTATCTTTATTTTATTTTGTAGGCATTAAAAAAACATGAAGAACGATATAAGTCTTATCTCTCAAACCTTTATGGTTTAAGAGATATTCACAAGCAAAGTATCCCCCCCCCCCGTTCAGCCAGATCAGAAGAGAGGTGCCCAGGTAGACTGCAGAGAGGGACAATCTTTAATTAAGATAAGGGAAAAAGCTGAAAAACTTGTCAAGGGGGGCAGGGCCTTCATTGTTTTCATACAAAGAAGATTGTCCCCTTCTGTTATCTGTCTGGTCCATGGACTGCATTCCACATATGAGAAGAGATGGCTTACACTAGGTAAAAGGGGAGGGAGGGGAAACTTTGCTTGTGAATATCTCTTAAACCATAAAGGTTTGAGAGATAAGACTTATATCATTCTTCATGTTTTTTTAATGCCTACAAAATAAAATAAAGTTAAAACGAAGTATTACTATCCCTTTAAAGTAACCACTTTACATGTTCTGTAAGTTCATATGTGCGCAGTTAAATTGTCTATAGTTATTTCCTTTTTTATCTTCACCTATATTCATTTGCATACCTGGGAACTCTTAGGGTTTGACCCTGAGTCTCAGGGTTTTGACCCAAATCTCAGGGTCTCAGGGGGAAGGGCCAAATTCTCAGGGTGAGAGAGTTCTGTGTTACCTACTAAATGATTTACAGCAATTAAATGTTTCTTTAGTCTCTAAATTGGTGACAATTGTTCCAGGAAGACTGGAGAGAGGTCCTAGTTGACTTGTTTGTGTTTAAGCAGTGATCTCTCTAAGTTATAACATGATAAAGGTTCATTGAGGGCCGACAGGAGCACCTCTGGGTTAATTCAAGCAGGAACGTATTGCATTAAATCTACAATACGGGATGCTTTAAGGGTTAACATTTCAAAGATCTCAGGGTCAGCTCATTTTAAAAGTTCCCAGGTATGTTCACTTGCAGAACTACATGGATCTTGGTTCCAGAGGGTTTTCCAATACATAAACCATCATAGCAGGATGTAATACAATGTTACAGTCTCTTCATAGTACTCAGTACCCTGTGTTCTTTCTAATTTACTTTGTTTCCGTTTTACATCGTATAACTAGATTGGCTTTCAAATGCCCTAACTGAAAACCCTTTGCACACAGATACAGGTTGCACAATGCCAAACACATAAAAGTGTTAAAAAAAATGAAAACTAAAGTACATATCATTTGACTGTACATTGTATGTACTTGCCGAATACGTAAAGTCAAAATAAAGGGTTAATATTACTTCTATAGTACCTTGTGTCGATGTGCACACAACAATGCGCTTATAGCTACTCGGTATCAACCAACAAAGAAAGATGCTTTTTTTGACTCACATGAATAATTCTGAACTGCATCACACAGATGCAAAATCCATCATAATTAATTAAATAAAAATACTCAGATCTGAACTCTCATGGAGTGTACTGAGGTAGGGATGTGACTGAGGATATCACTGATTCAGAGGTGGAGATTCACTAAGCGGTGATAAAGTAAAGATGACTTTTCCAGTTTATCACTTCTCCAATTCCTATGTTACACTATGGAGCCAATGCACTAAGAGTTATTCAGCTTTGGATATCTTGGTATATACAGGGCCGGAGCTACCATTAAGGCAGGACAGGCAGCTGCCTTAGGCGCCGCAACGGAGGGGCTCCAAAAAGGGGGAAGCTGGGAATTTTTTTTTTTAAATATATCTGCCACGAGGGAGCTCTGAATTACACTTCCAAGAGCTCCCTCGCGGCGTCTATGTGAACGCAGAGCAACCCAGGCTCTGTAGTAATAGAGAGCGCTGGGAGATGACATCATATCCCAGCGCTCTGCATTACTGAGAACAGCAAGCGGGAGCTTCAGCTCTCTGCTGAAGGAGACACAGAGCTCTCTTATGGCATGTCGCTAGACCACCAGGGACTCAAGGTAGGGGATAAAGGGGCATGTGGAGATGAAGGGAGCATTGTGGAAGGGGCATTGTGGAGATGAAGGGGCATTATGGAAGGGGCAATGTGGAGATGAAGGGGGCATTGTGGAGATGAAGGGGCATTATGGAAGGGGCAATGTGGAGATGAAGGTTCATTGTGGAAGGGGCAATGTGGAGATGAAGGGGCATTATGGAAGGGGAAACGTGGAGATGAAGGGAGCATTGTGGAAGGGGCATTGTGGAGATGAAGGGAACATTGTGGAAGGGCAATGTGGAGGTAGGGAGAGTGTGGAGGTGAATATGTGGGAGGGGGCAGGGGATTGTGGCAAGGTCGGGGGGGCAGGTGGATTGTGTCCTGGTCCGAGGGGGGGGCGCCTTAACCCTTTGAGTGCCAAAGGGATACTGAATGCATTGCAAAGCAATGCGTTCCGTACCCCTCTGGCACTCAAAGGGTTAAAATGCACTTTCGCCTGTGTATACAAAAATCCTTGCACCGGCCCTGGGTATATAGACTCCATAGAATAACACAGGCAGCAGAGAAGTGACATCACAGGAGAAGTCATCTCCATGTTATCACCTCTTTATCACTGCTTAGTGAATCTCCTCCCAGTGTGTAGCATCATAGCTGAGAATTCTCCGGATTTGCCACGGAGACTTCGGTTTTTACACAGCATTACTGGGTCTCCGGGGCAGGGGCTGAGTCTCTGGATGTGGGGAGTTTCTAATGAAACTCTACCCACTTCTGCTATTTTTAAGTCTTCCCTCCTACTCCCCAAGGCTTCTCCTCCTTCCTCAGCCTATTTTTTGCTATTTCTTTCTAGCCCATTTAGCTCTGCCCCCACTCACTGTTAAACCCCGCCCCTGTTTTGATGTGAATCGTGTCATTCCCCTCCCCCTTTGCAGCACAGGATCCCCTTCCTGGGACAACAAAGAACAAAGTTCCCAGGTACGTGTATCATTGTTAGAGATCATAATAGGTATCTCCTCTCTCACCAGCTTCACCTTGCTTGACCTTGGTGGAGGAACATGACAGCAAATACAATAGTCCTTTGTTCAGCTGTGTGGCACAAAACATACCAACCCCTACCGCTAAGCTTTGTGGAGTGAGTTTCTTTCCAACCATTTCAGTCCCTAGATATTAATGAATAAGGCTGAAGTATTCAGTCATTTTTTTGCAGTAATTGAAATAGAGCATTTTACCCAGAAGCATATATGCAATATTAATATAATTTACTAGGAATTAAGAGCCATGTTAACCCTTTTAGTGCCAGAGGGCTATGCAATGCACTGCAAAGCAATGTGTTCTGTACCCCTCTGGCATTCAAAGGGTTAAATAAGCTAAGGCAATGCAAATCAGCTGCACCATATTGGATAAATAAAATTTCCCAAAATTCCCATAGGGATAACTGGGGCATTTTACACTTTCATTGCTGGACATATCTCCATTGCATTGTGATACAATATGTCGGACCCCGTCCTTATTTATCATTGAAGACATTAAAACCCTGTTTATATCAATAAGAATTAAAATGTTTCTTCTATTGTGCAGTTGGTATTCTTCAGTATTGCTCCATCTATTTAATACTGCTCTTAGACACATACTGAACTAATATTATCCTAACCTTCAACCTTGTTTGTTATAACATCTTCAAAAATTGTCTGCTTCATAGCTATACATAGGTTATATCAGTGCAGCTGACCACTATCTTTGACGGAGTGTCTAAGGTGGCAAAACATTTTTATGACTATACAGGAGCACCAGACCCTATGTATTAGAATGGGGTTTGGGGACTGGCCTTTGGCCCACATATAACCAGTTACACTTACAGGTCCCTGCTATCTGTATCAAAATCCAATTCTGCATGAACACCTTTCAGTTCTCTGGGGGATATTCTGTTTTAAACCCATTTATTGAGATGCATCTGCATCACTCATTCAGTGAATTGTATGCAACCTTGTTTTTTGGCAAAATGTTGCTTTTTTATTGAGCTAAATATTGGCATGTAATACTGAGTACTGACTTGGGAGCATTTCTATGCTTTCAGTTTAACCTAATAGGCCAATTCATTAAGATCCCTAGGGCCTTGTAGCATTGAATCCTAAGTACATGCGGTACAAGCTAGGAACACTGCCTTAAGCAACACTGCATTAAAACATCACCCTGCAATCTATCTGTCACTGCAGACCAGGGGATTTAATAGAGATTTCTGATTTACTCATTTATTATAAATCCCTTCATTCCACCACCTTCAGGCATACCTACACATAAAATGCATACGTCCTAATTAAAAGAAAGATTTCCTCAAGCTGTGTGCAATTGATAGGATCGACATTAATTAAATTGGTTGATGGTTCTGTAAAAAGTACCTCTAGCAATCTATTTTTTTCCTAATAGTTGAACTTTTTTCCAGAACACAAATATTTGAGTTACATTTCACATGGCAGTGGATTCTACCTGCTGTTTAAAGAATATTTCTGCTGGATAATCTTTGAATGGAAATGAGTAACATGCATCAATTACATATTCAGAATAGAAGAAACTGCACAACCTTAACCCTTTGAATGCCAGAGAGCTAGCCAGCACATTACAAAGCAATGCATTATATACCATTTTGACACCCAAACAATTAATGAATGCTCCTAGTTAAACATTGGGTTAAGGCAGTAGCCCCATGGGTAGCCTCATGCATTGGCAGTAGAAATGAGTGGGACACAATGGCTCCACCATCTTTATAATCCACTCAGAGTCAAAGTTCCCTCTAATCAAGGGATGTGCATTTTAAAACCTACAAATACCATCATCCAGCAAAGAGTCAGCTGGAGATGATGAAAGATGTAGTGCAGGCTGTAGATTACCTACACACTGGTGTTGTAGTAATGACTGGGCCAATGATTGATATCTATACAAAATCATGCACATCATGAAAGCCTCCACTGTCTTGGCCAATTCTTAGTACAGTTTGAGACTCCTGCTCCAAACTGTTGCATGCTGGGTTAGCAAGGTGTTGTTTGGTGTGTGTGTTTCTTTGCCTCTGATCCTGTGTATGCAACAGGGATGTTCAAGAATTATGGAAAGGTAAACTATAATAGAGTTAATTATTTTGCTCTTACTGCTTCTCTGTTAGTACCGGAATTGTTATTAGGTATTCATACATGTTTGTTACAGTTCTATGTATAAAACATTCTGAAAGTAAGTAAATAATGGCTTTTTAAATCAATGCAGAAATTGTTATTTGGTTAATAATCAACACGTTTATTAATTAACTCTTCAAAGCATCTACTGGACAACTGCAAGGCCTTATGTGTTTCACACATTCAACTGTGCTTAAAGGGATAGTAATACTTCGTTTTAACTTTATTTTATTTTGTAGGCATTAAAAAAACATGAAGAATGATATAAGTCTTATCTCTCAAACCTTTATGGTTTAAGAGATATTCACAAACAAAGTATCCCCCCCCTGTTCAACCAGATCAGAAGGGAGGTGCCCAGGTAGACTGCAGAGAGGGACAATCTTCAATTAAGATAAGGGAAAAAGCTGAAAAACTTGTCAAGGGGGGAAGGGCTTTCATTGTTTTCATACAAAGAAAATTGTCCCCTTCTGTTATCTGTCCTGTCATACAACCAGATTCACATCTGAGAAGAGATGGCTTACGCTAGGTAAAAGGGGCGGGAGGGGGAAACTTTGCTTGTGAATATCTCTTAAACCATAAAGGTTTGAGAGATAAGACTTATATCATTCTTCATGTTTTTTTAATGCCTACAAAATAAAATAAAGTTAAAACGAAGTATTACTATCCCTTTAATCCTAGTAATTATGAAGGTCTGGATGTGAGAAACATGTAAGGCATTCCATTGCTCGGTTGTCCTTTAGATGCTGGATATGGAAACATTTATCATACCAGCTGTACCATATTTATCAAAGTAAAAACTCCCATTAATTTCAGAGGGCCTTATTCTTTGATAAATGTAGAGCACTCGATTTGCTCCAGAACTGCTTCACTTTTGCTTCGGTAAATCTGAAGCATTGTACTTAACTATATGGCAATTTCTACACCAACTTTGAGTGTAGTTATCTACTTGTTGTCTTTATAATGGACCTGGAGCAACAAATCTGAATTGACAGGACCAAGTGTGACTGACAAGAAAGAGATATAACATATGCTATGAATGATATTGTGATGGCCAGTTGTCACTTTTGTTTGTGTTTATGGTCCAGAAGATCTGCATTCCATGGAATTTTAGATTGTATACAATAAGCTAATAAGATGTAATTCTGGAGTAAACTTACTGCATTATAATGAACAAATAAAGACTCTAGCATTGCAATAGTTAAAACCCCATTCAACTAACTGTAAAATTCCTTTCTACCCATGATGCAGTTTGATTGTTTAGAATTGCACCTCTTTAGCTTCCTGATTATGGCCACGTATGACTTCATTTTCTGGTGTTCACATAAAAACCTAATGGATCACAGATCTCCAAATAGCAATTTCACCTACAATTCTTTATTTAACTATATAATAATTCGCTAAAATGTGTGTAATGACGCAGTTATGCACAATAGAGACTGCCCGTGAAGAGGCTGATACAGAGCGGGGCACTCCGAAGGAGCGTCCTGCTCTGTGTCAGCCACATCACGGGCAGTCTTTACTGAGCAGGACTGCACCGCAACCGGCTGGCACTGTATCACCTGTAGCGTGGGCAGTCTCTACTGTGTAAGACTGCCCCAAGACTGACTGGCAGTGGCACTGTGTCCCGTGTAACGGGCTTTTTAACCAGAGGCGTAACTAGAAGCCTCAGGACCCTGGTACAAGAAGTGCCACGGGCCCCCCCCACATTGGCCCCCCTGACCACATTGACCCCCTCCACAATGCCCCCATCTCCTACCTGGAGCTCCTGCACGGTCCATTTAGTAATGCAAAGTGCTGGGAGATGATGTCATCTCCCAGAACTCTGCATTACTAGAGTGCCGGCAGGAGACTGCAGGCGCCAGGCAGAGGGGTCGCAGGGGGAGGCCGGGCCCCTGGAGTGCATGGGCCCGCATGTGTGACCCCTGCGACCTTTACAGTTACGCCACTCTCTTCATCTAGTGTATAAATAAATGATGATAATAACAGCAATAGACAGAATGCTGTTAGTAGATCAGATTGAGTAGATGCTACTTCAGCAGAATTGCAAGGCATGGAGGAAAATCCAGCTCTATGTTGATCTTCAGTTGTTCCAAGAAAATAGAGATTTATGAACCTATCAGAAGACAGTTCTAATGAAGCAGTTTTATAAAACCAATTTACAAAATTATAGCTATTATCCTTTAAATTAAATGAGACAGATTAAAAAATATGGTGATCATCTTACCAAAGTAGTAAAGATATAGTGGTAGTATTCTGTCATCATACCCATTGCCATGGCCTAGAAAAAAAAACAGTACAGTTAGATAAAAAATAAACATTTACTTATATAAATAAAAGTTACTTGATTTGATTCTGGTTCTGTGACTACTCTCCTGGTGTTGGAAATGGGTGAATAAGCATGTGGGGCAGAGTCACTCTGTCCATTGGCCCTTCCTGACTTTACTCTTGTATTTACATACCCTCTTCTCCACTTACTCCCTCCTCATCTCTTTCTTCCTCAATTCTCGCTTCCTCGCTGCCTCTTACTCCCTCCTTTATCAATCCTTGCTTCCTCTTTCCTTCCGTAATCCGGCTCTCCTTGCCTTTCACTCTCCTTCATCCTTTCCTCTCCGATCTACTTCCTTGTTCACTCCTTCTTCGCAAATTTCTTTGTCAATATTTGCTCCCTCTTTCCTAGTCACTTGAAACTAGCGCTCTTATTACTTGCCTCTCTCTCCTTCACTGCAGCTAACTGAACTCTCTCCTCCCTATTCTCTTCATCCCCTCATCCCCTCTCCTCTTCAGCCTCTCTGTCTCTCCCATCTTACTTCCTACACACACCATTATGTGCTCCTCTACAAACACTACGGCATACTTTTCCCATAAAAACAGTTCCCTGCCTTTTCATTTCTTCCTCATCCACTCTTTGCAAGGACAATACCAGACTTTTCTTGCAAACAAACATATCATCTTAACAGATTATCACATACTGAAGGAGCCAAGGTATTGTAAGTTGGTCATCAACATGCTAATTTTGAAAGAGATAGTAATGTTTCATAATAAAAGCGGCTCTAATTAATCATTATAGTATTTGGACTTTGGAGAGTGTTATTTCAATTCTGTCAGAGTTGTAGTTCAACAGTAATTCAATGACAAAGTATCCCCCTTCCGCCCCATTTACTGATGTAACACTGCTCAGCCAGATCAGAAGGGAAGTGCCCAGGTAGATTGCAGAGAGGGACAATTTTCAATTAAGATAAGGGAAAAACCTGAAAAACTTGTCAAAGGGGCAAGGCTTTCATTGTTCTCATAGGAAGAAGATTGTCCCCTTCTGTTATCTGTCTGGTCTATGGAAGAAGAGATTCCTTACACTAGGTAAAAGGGGCAGGAGGGGGAAACTTTGCTTGTGAATATCTCTTAAACCATAAAGGTTTGAAAGATAACACTTATATCATTCTTCATGTTTTTTTAATGCCTACAAAATAAAATAAAGATAAAATGAAGTATTACTATCCCTTTAACCATTTCTCACTGATGCTTTAACCTTTGAGTGCCCAAAGAGGTGTCCAACACATTGCAAAGCATTGGATACCCCCTGGCACAAAAAGAGAAACCAATGATTTATAAATAAAGCAAATGCATCCACATTAGTGTTCTGCCACTGAGTCTTCTGTATGAAACCAAGGTGGAACAATTGTAGCTGTGGAACTAACTACATTGTTGGAATTTTTTTTTTTTAATTCAGATTGGGCTTTTAACCCCTTGGGTGCTAAACAGGTCTCCATCACATTGCAACATGTTGGGGACCTCTCTAGCACTGAAAGGGGTTAAAGCCTCATTTAAACCAAAGGGAATTTGTATTCATCTCCTATAGCACACTTGGTTTGCCACAGGAGTCTTCCATTTCATGCATTAATCAATGGGGAATTTGTATTTGTCCCCTGTGTTGCAGTGGGCTTGCTCCACAATTGTTCATTATATATTTTTTTTATATAGAAAGTGTTTTTCCAGGAAGAATAGATTGAGATCACCTCCTCTTTTCAAGTATGTCCTAGACTCCTTTTATCTACCTCAGTAGGATGAAAGGCTGAGCTGACCTTACCGAGACTAAAACCTGTGACCTTAAAGTTTGAACAGATTCTACAGCTGGTGCATTAACCAGCTGAGCCATTTCACCAGCTGTTTATGAGTCACTCATAGTCAGCCTTAAAGGGATAGTAATGTTTCATAATAAAAGCAGCTCTAATTAATCATCATAGTATTTGGACTTTGGAGAGTGTTATTTCAATTCTGTCAGAGTTGTAGTTCAAGAGTAATTCAATGATAAAGTATCCCCCTCCTGCCCCTTTTACTTATATAACACTGCTCAGCCAGAGCACAAGGGAGATGCCCAGGTAGACTGCAGAGAGGGACAATCTTCAATTAAGATAAGGGAAAAACCTGAAAAAATTGTTAAGGTGGGGCAGGGCTTTCATTGTTCTAATAGGAAGAAGATTGTCCCCTGCTGTTATCTGTCTGGTCTTACAACCAGATTCTACATCTGAGAAGAGATGTCTTACACTAGGTAAAAGGGGTGGGAGGGGAAACTTTGCTTGTGAATATCTCTCAAACCATAAAGGTTTGAGAGATAAGACGTATATCGTTCTTCATGTTTTTTTAATGCCTACAAAATAAAATAAAGATAAAACGAAGTATTACTATCCCTTTAAGCACAAAGAAAATATGGAGCAATTCTGAAGCACTACAAATTCCCATAGGGAACAAATAAAAATAATTAAAGCTCCCAATGATCTAAATGGTGATTTTAACACCTTGAATTAATTTCCAAACAGTGTGTTCGAGACTGTGTAGTATTCAATGGGTTAAAAGTGCCATTTAAATAAAAGCTTTTTTTTTTAGTTCTCCCTTCTAATACGGCTGGTTTGATCCACAATTGCATCACTTGTGTGCAGAAGTTCATATGTATTCATGTTATACACCTAAAGCCTTCTATGTCTCCTCATGAAAGGGACTCTAGGTATAGTAAGTGGAGGTAAGTTGAGGTTAGTGTAGTGGAAGCAAGTCAGACATGCAATCTCTTGAAAGTTAGACTTCACCACACACACAGGTCTACTCTTTGAAAATAATAAAATGGCACCTGTACTTGCTTTAGTAGCAGAAAAAAGGAAAGTGGTCATGCCATTCTACAGATCTCTGGTTAGGCCTCACCTAGAGTATTGTGTACATTACTGGAGACCCCATCTCCAGAAGGCTATAGATACTCTAGAGAAAATTCAGAGAAGGGCTACTAAAATGGTGACTGGTTTACAGGAAAATAAATATCAGGATAGATTAAAAGATATGAACATGTACAGCTTGTTGGAGAGACAGGGGATATGATTGAAACATTCAAACACATGAAAGGATTCACCAAAGTGCAGGAGGGAAATACATTTCAAAGGAGTAAAAAGATTAGGAAAAAAGGCCATAGTCTAAAACTAGAGGGACATAGGTTTAGACGTAATGTAAGAAATTTTACTTCACTGAGAGGGTACTACATAAGTGGAATAGCCTACCAGTAAAAGTGGTAGAGGTTAATACAGTAAGGAAATTTAAACATGCATGGGAGAGGCATAAGGCTATCCTATCAAGGACCATATAGGATTTGAGATTTTTACAGTAGGAAAAATGTGTAATCTAGATGGGCCGAATGGTTGTTATCTGCTGTCAAATCCTATGTTTCTATCTTCTTATTTAATAAGGCATAAGGAGGAACACAGTGGACCAAGGGAAGAGTTATTAGCAATACAAGCAACCCACAGTATTGTTAAAGGTGGTTGTGACCCTCACAATATAAAGGACTCAAGTGGCAAAGCCCTGAACTCAGCTTTCTCCCCCAAACTTATCTTAGATCTTGGCTCATTATTTGACCACTGTAGAGAATGAGTCTTCATGTGCTGAATTTTCCAGTACGCAGAGTAGGCACCTGCCTACAGCACCACACTTTGAGGGGTGTCTCATTAGTGAGATGGTCAAGGGCATTCCCTATTTCCATGCACTCACTCACTACTGGTTTATAATGGTCATGTTATTTACTGATTTTATCTGTATACATTTCACAGAACCCCTGATGCTCTAAATGGAATTGTGACTAGAGACCCCAAAATATAGGTAATTATTTTAGATCTTCTTTAGATCTTCTTTAGTTCGGTTGTAGTCCTCTCTTTCTTTTCTTCCTATATCTAAAAAAAAGTCAGTTACATTTATGTGATGTGCACCCAGGACAGTCTCACTCCTTCCATAACATCTGATCACATGATTAGACCAGTTCCTATCTGTAACTCGGGGACTACTAAAACCTAGCACTTGGCTCCCAGAAATAGGACTGTTGCACACCCCTTTAGAGAGCATTGTTTAACCATTTGGGCACTGTTTGGGCATTGTGAAGCATGTGAAATATGTTATAGGATATGAACATTTTCTGTTCCAGGGTGAAGTGGATGGATAGTGGGGGCAGGGGTTATGTGATGATTGGGGCTGTTGCCTGGAGTAGGGCTAATGTCACCTAGAAGTGCCCATTATGTAAATCTTACCCTGTCCAAAAAAAATTATCAGCAAGGCACATGTATATATTACAAATGAGAGTTTTCAATTCTGTAAGTCCATCTCCACATGCTCCACACAATAACTGAAGAATGGCCAGAAGCATTAGAGATGTTTTCAGTGAAGGACAGGAAGCAGAAACCACATATCACGGTGCCCGTGCTCCCTTTGCGACATTCTGTCAGTCTACACGCCTGCTTTACTCCTATTGGCTTACTGTGCTTGTCGCGCCCAGTATGGCCTTTATATACTGGCTTCTGGCACCTCTCCGGTGCCCTTTTGTGGTGTTCCTGTACCAGTGCTTGTTCCTGATCTCAGTATCCTCAGTGTATCGACCAGGCCTGCCTGACTACACTGCATCTCGTCTCCTGCCTGTGAACTGACCCGGACTGCCTGACCATTCTGCTTCTCCTGCTCCTGTGCATCGACCCAGCTTGGCTGGCGTTCCTGCTCTGTGTACCGACCCGGCTTGGCCGACGTTCCTGTTCTGTGTACCGACCCAGCTTGGCTGACGTACCTGCTTTGTGTACTGACCCGGCTTGGCTGACGTTCCTGCTCCGGGTGCCTCTGTATCGCCTCAGCAACATTCCTATTGGCTTGTCTTTCGTGACGCTCCCGGTTGGTTGCCACCTCAGGGTGAGTTTCTCAGTTGCTCATTCCATTACTGTCTTGGCAGTGCTCAGTTGTGTAGTCTCCACTACTGTCACGACATTCCCCAGACGCTTAGTCTCCGTTACTGCTCCGGCAGAGTGCAAGTGGCCTAGTCTCCGTTACTGCTCCAGCAGAGTGCAAGTGTCCTAGTATCCATTTACTGCTACGGCAGAGTGCAAGTGGTCTAGTCTCCGTTACTGCTCCGGCAGAGTGCAAGTGTCCTAGTATCCATTTACTGCTACAGCAGAGTGCAAGTGGCTTAGTCTCCGTTACTGCTCCGGCAGAGTGCAAGTGGCCTAGTCTCTGTTACTGCTACGGCAGAGTACAAGTGGGCTAATCTCTGTTTACTGCTATAGCAGAATACAAGTTGCCTGGTCTCCGTTACTGCTACAGCAGTGCCCACGTCCCTCAGTCTCAGTTACTGCTATGGCAGTGATCACGTGGCATAGTCTCCGTTACTGCTCCGGCAGTGCTCTATGTTACTTAGCCTCCGTTACTGCTCCGGCAGTGCTCTATGTTGCTTAGCCTCCGTTACTGCTCTGGCAGTTCACATTTGTCTGCGAACCTATTATAAGCTCTCTATCCTAAGTGAGCTCCTTAACAGACCTCTCTTCACATGGGACTGTTTACATTCACTGAAGGCCATTAATCCATGCAGTACCGATACACTGGGATTCCTTTGTATTCTGCCTGACCTGTGTCAGTATATTGTGCTCTGGACTCTATGTTTATACTGGACTTGTGTAGGCATATGTAAATGTAACCTGTCTTATGTCTGTATTCTACTGCTAATATACTACAGAACCTGTGAGGGTCATTGTATTACTGATTGCTTAATAAAGCTGTGTTTTATCCTAAACCTCTGTGTCTGTGTGTCAAACAAACCGTTACACCACACCAACTTACAGAATATCACCCTGAACACTTCACCTCCCTTCTTTGCCCTACTAGAAGGTTGCCATCTACTGTAGTAAAAACTGGTATGAGAAGACAGGCTCTAAAGAAAGTTTGCTCAGAGTTCAAACATTTTAGAGCACTTACAGAAGATGAGTTTCCAGCTTCAGATAACCATAAAGTCTCATGGGCACATGCTGAACTTGATACGCCCCACCTACAAAATATTTTCTCTAGTTGCAATCAGTGAGAGTGACAATTCTGCAGTTTTTATTAGGATTTGTTCCTTGTTTCCTAGAAAACGCTTACAATGAAGCAGACCTCATCTGTGGAAATACATTGATGTGGTTTTTTTTAAAAGAAAAACTGAGGAGTTTTCATGCTAGAAGAAATTACTATTTTCTGGGTCCTTGCAAACATAAAATGTTGAAAAAATAAAACTTTGAGGAGGAAGAATCTCTGACTTACGTGTTAAACTCTTGGTAAAGACCTTTCAAGAGTTTTACCCCATTATGGGATATGATGTTCATGTTTAAACACTTGTGACAGCATCTCTGCAATAGATGCTTATGATCCTGTTAATATTTTGTAAGTGGGGAGTCTTAGTTGGCTTAGTCTATGATGACTTGGCTTGCTTGTGAAATGATTCAAACCTTGAGGTCTGAGAAACTGGTGCATGTACATTCCAATTCCAGTCTAATACTGGGTTAGCCCTTTGTGTGCCAGAGGGGTATACAACGCATTGCTTTGCAATGCGTTGTGTACCCCTCTGTCATTGAAAGTGTTAAGCCTATTATGCACTACATATTGTTATTTAGCAGCTAGTTTCTACATAATGTGCAGCAAGAGAGTGAATGGGAGTCCTGTGCAAACATAATTTTGGACCACCAGTTACTGCCAGTTGTTAGAAAAATCCCTTAACTTTTTTCTCTTCAACAATCAGTGCTTTGCACCACATTAGCAGTCATAGTCCTGCTCTTTCAGCAGGAGACCACAATCAGTTTCTATATACCTGGCAGAAAAGGGCTGCAATCATTTTAAATACTGTTCAGTACAAAGACGCAAGCAGTTTCCGAACACTTTGCTACTTTATATATACTGTGTAATTAAAGAATCACTGTTCATTGCAAGGCTGTGGTCAGTTTCTATAAACTATACAATAGAATGCTGCAATTAGTTTTATATACTGTGCAGCTTTAATTTTTGTAGTGTTGACTGTAAACATAATCAGAGATATGTACGTATTCATCAGCTCAGTCCATATGTTGTGTTAACACATAGGCTTTCAAATTCAGTGTCCATACTTATGCTTATGTGGCTTTAGAAAATGCTGGGGCAAACTACGCCATTGCAGCATTTAACACTAACAAGTCTTAATGCCACTCCTGTAGCATACAAAAGAAAGAAAAAGATATTTCCATTGATCTCCTTTATACCTTGATAGTACACCGAACAGATGAATGGTTTGACCACAAATCCAATATACTCTCCAACTGTGCACATTTAGAGCACCTGGCCACTTTTTTTCAAGTAAAAAGCTTTTTACATAAGTGATTGGCAGGTATAGTGCACTAAAGCAGTCTCTTACCCTGATTTTAGAAAAACATCTATTTTGGAAGTATACATTTGTTACACAACAAGCTTCACACTTGTCAACATGAAAAGATGAGGAAGAGACTGGTGATGCTGATGACTTTGAGGGAGGTGAAGGAGAACACGGCATGATAACTTTATTAGATCAAACTAATGAAGAGTGGCAGAGGGATATAAAGATGAGCAAGAGTATCACCACCATCAGCAGTGACATTATAGAATTATTTTCTGCTGCTGAGTCATCTGAGTCTGAACATAATATGTCATAGAAGATTTATTAGACTAGTTTACCCAATATGTCCATTGATATTAGTAGTATTAGTGGGTGTAGCAGTGATGGTGACATAGGAGAAGTAGTGGTGGACAACGTTTCTAGTGCTCCTACTAGTCCTAATGCAGCAGCAACTGCAGAACCACAATTTTTTGTAGGTGCATCTTGTCAACAACATCCTTCTCTAGCTCCCCCATCCTGAAATCAGGGATGTAGGATTATTTTTGACTGGGGGCAGATACTGTAAAATTGTTGGCTACTGCAACATGAACATTGTGTGACAAGGAGGGAGTCAGACCTTCTCACATCTGCCCTAAGGTACATGTTAAATATGTTGAACTGTCCCCCATGAATGGTGGTCTATAGTATGTGGCATCATCCACACCAGCTGTGTTGGAGGATGTAATAGTCACAGCAACCTCCAATGAATGCATGACCCATAAGGGTGCCAGCCAACAAAAATCAGCCGGTATTTAAGTTGGCCAGCCATTATCCACTCCCCCTGTATTGATACTGGTCCCTTGTTTGGGCACTGCTCTCAGGTCACCACACAATATATTTTCTAGTCCCTAGTGCCAAGAAACACATCTTTAACCAATCCAGATACCATAGCCGTTAACTCTCTACATGCCAGGGTGGAGGGCTTGCTAATTAAGGTCAAGCACAGTTCTCCACTACCCTTCCCCATGTTCATTGTCCTAAGATCATCCCCGTGTTATACATATCATACCCAAACTGACACAAATATATCATGTTTTTTTACTTAAACTGTTGTTTGTGCATTGTGTGGGACTGTGTAATCCCTGATAGCATATGTGCCACTATGGGCATTCACATGTGAGCTGGTCAGTCTGCATATGCCTCCAGATAGTCTAATCTGGAGATTTGTGAAAATGCTTCTGGGGACCAATTTCCTCTGGAGCACCTGATTGGCTGGCTAGTACAAAAGGGAATATCCATACAAAAAAATTAAACTGAACGCATGCTTAGGAGTAGGGATGGGTGATACTTTCCTCCTCAAACTGAAATCGGCGAAAAATAGCACTTTCCTTTTGGCAAAAATTTTCCAGCAAAAAGTGCAGATCTTCCACTTTTTATGCTTTTTCTGCTTTTTATCGCTTTTTTCACCCATTGAAATCAATGGGAACATAGAAATTACACACAACACATTACAAATAATATTTTATTTCTCAAAAGGCATTGTATAAAAGGGGCATGAGGGTACCTGTGTTGGTGGGGTGTGGGGAAAGAATCAGTTGAACAGGGAATGTTTTTGGGGGGTTGTTTACTGGGATTGGGGGGCACCTAATAAAAAAGAAATCTTAAATAAAATAAAATAAAAACCTCAGGGTCTGAGGAGGGTGCCTGTGTTGGTGAATGAATGAATTTTTTGAACAGGGAATTTGTTTTGGGGGGTTTCTTGACTGTTATTGGGGGGACAGTTAATAAAAAAATAAATCAATAAAATAAAATAAGACATTGTATTTAAAGTGACAGAGACAGGAACCCCCTGACATAAGCTGCCACTGGGGTGGGCTGATACTTGGCTTGATAGAGTATTTTGTAGAGAATGATTTGTTTGATTTGTTGTTAGAGTCCGTTGTAGGACTTAGACTTATTAGAGGCCCAAGCTCTGAAGAAACATTGATTTGTAGGACTTAAGACTGTTTGGCACAAGCCCTAAGGAAACATTGATTTGTAGAACTTAGGCTTGTTAGAAACAACCCCCCCAAAAATGTTTTTTTTTTGTAGAACTAGTTTTCATTTATTTATGTGTATATTTATTTATTTAAAAAAAAAAATCCCTGACAAAAAAATAAAAATGCCCTATTGGTCTAATGCCAGCAGGTCATGTTGGCCAGTGGCCACTGTCAAATGTCCTCCTGAGTTGCAACTGCTGTTCATACTGCTGCTGCTGAGTTGTTTAAGCAGCAGGATGATTAGGCAGCTGCAAGGGAATGGGATCAACAATAGCAGTAACATGGAAGATGGATGATGAAGGTTCCACTTACCACTACTGGCTTCCATGATGAGCCTGAGGCAGTAGCAAAAGACTAAGTAGCCCCCAGTATATGTGGAGAAAAGAGCAAGTTGACCATTAAATCTTCTCCACCTACCCCTCCTCCAAAATCATCATGGGTGTGTTGTTACTAGAATATATTTTTTCACTTGAGAGCAGGAACAGCGGGTCTCATCAGCATCTGCAATGTGCACAGTGTGTGTGTGGTAAATAACATCTTTGGGCACAACTGTATCCAAATACTATGTCACCCGAAACCAAGAACTGCTGCTGTCAATGTACCCCTTGTCCAGACCCCACTAAGGACACATGACAACTTGCTAACAGTTCAATAGTAATGATGAACCCTCCCTGCCTCCATCTTAGCATATTCTGCAGGATGGAATCTCCTCAGATGCCGCTTGATGGCCTGATATCGATTCTGGGTAGAGACGAACTGCCTTATCCTAACATTAAAAGAGTGGCTATCATTTGGTGGGGGAGGTAACAATGAACGAGGTGGATTGTCAGGAGATGTACTTGTTAACCTAGAGGAAGAAGGTGATTTTGATGGCGAGCTACTTATTTCGCTCATCATGGAACTTCCAGTGTCTTTCTGGGTTTCTTTATTCCTCCTCCTCTTTGATCTCCACCTTTCTGGAAAGTCAGGGGGTACAGTAACAGCGGTGCTAGATTTCTGTAGTGGGTGTTTGGCTTTAACATATTTGACATAAATTTCATGGTGTCTGCGTTTCATGTGTGTTATCAGGGAGGTTGTGCCAAGGTGTGTTCCCTCCTTTCCTCTTCTCACTAACTTGTCACAAATTTTGCACTATACCGTTGTTGATGATGACTGCACTGTGCCTGCTGGAAGAGAATAATAGTCCCACACCCATGACTTCTGAGGGGAGGGATAGGGAACAGATGGAGAAGAATGGCCTCTTTCTTCTTCTTCTCCACATTCCCCTTCACTTTTTGTGGCAGCTGATAATGTTGCTGCTACTGCCTCAGATTCAGCACTGCAACTAGGACCAGAAGTATTGCTTGTGCTGGCAAGTAGAACCTGTACTAGTCCCGCATCATTTGTGGACTCCATTCCCACTATGTCCACGGTGGTCGTTGGCACACTATCCTGCTCCTCAGCATCCTGCTGCCCTTGCATCTCAGCAGCAGCAGAAATTAGATCAGTTGCAATTTCCGCAAATTCCAAAAGCTGATTGCTAGTGGTGGTGGTGATGCCCATCCTCATCCCTGTCTCCCATTTCTTCTCATTTTCTGATAAAAAGGTCATCAATGTCTCTTCCACCCCAGCTTCTCCAACAACACCACCACAACTAGTCCCTATGTGCTTCTGCTCTATTACAGGCATCTCACTGATGCTTGGAGGAGGTGACAAACAATGTGACAGAGGGTCCCCTGCTGTCACACTTGGCATCATTTTCTCCTTTTTCCCCTGAGTACTACAAGAAACACTAGCAGCAAGCAAAGTATTGGTGGCAGCAGGTTCATCACTGGCAGCAGGTTCAGCATTGGCAGCATGTTTAGCACTGGCCGAAGGTTCAGCACTGGCAAAAGGTTCAACACTAGTGGCAGCACATTTGGCAGCAAGTACAACACTAGTGGCTGCAGGTACAGCAATGGTGGCACTAGCAGCAGGGGCAGCATGTCTTGCAGCAGGCACAGGCAGCTGAGCTGTCCTGCTGTAATTAGTACTACACTTTTCTCCCTCCCTTCCCATTTCCCTTTTCTCCCTTCCTTTCCTTTTCTCCCTTCCTTCCCATTCCCTTTTCTCCCTCCCTTCCCATTAAATTCCCCAAGATCCCTTGGGGTGATTTAGGGGGACTGGACAGCATTAGTTCAGTACTGCTAGTTACTTCCTCCTCCTCCTCAGACTCAGTGGACACATAAGGGTCCTTCCAGCTCCTCCGTTGGTTATTTTTCACTATGAACCTCTCCTGCCTCACTTTTTGCAAAATATCATAAGAGAACAGCACTACACGTCTATCTCACTCTGTAGCTGCTTCTCTTGTGTCTGCCTTCTGCGATATCATCACCTTTTTATAGCGGAAGTGCAAAAACAACGTACATCAATGGGTGGAAACTTTCTAGCCATTGAAAAAAAATGGTGAACAATTTTGACCAATGGGCGAATGATGCTAGTTTTAAAGCAGATTTTCCCACGAAAAAGCGGATATCAATGTGGTTTTCACAAAATTTCCCGCGGGAACATGGTGACAAGTTTTGCCCACCCCAGTTTGTGAGATCTTAAAGTCTAGAGCACGATAGGTGGGAAACAGAAGGAGAAAGTGCTGTGAGATATAAGTGCCACCTGCCATATGAACTGATGGTAAGAGGGTTTGAGAAAGTGTTTTTCAATGCAGTAGTCCAGTCAAGTAGCGGATCTGTTTGGGAGAACAAGACTCTTTGTGAACAATGAGGTCATGATGGTGTTATAGATGGGAGATTGATTGCATAAGGGAACGAGAGTGAGTAGAGGTTCCATAATATCTTATTCCAACTCCTTCCCAACGATGCCACAGTATCTGTATGCTGTTATCTAATAATATGCAGAAACTGCTTCAGTATTCTGCACTAAAAACCTATCTCCTATTATTTACTATCAGCAAAGTAGTATCTTTAATTACTGCTGCACCAATAATTAATAACAATGATAATGAAAAATACAAATGTTCCTAAATAAAAAGAATCATTCTCCTAATCAGCATATTCAGAAATGCAATATGTTCTTGAAGCTTCTCTGGATATTCTTTAGAAGGGATACCTTGTGTTAAGGTGGCAGTATTTGCAGGAAGATGTCTGTTATCTACTTTAACACTGAGTGACAGAGAGGTATCCAATGCAATGTATTGGATACCTCTCCTGCACTCAGAGGGTTAATCAAGGCAGCTGAAACTAGGGCAAGAGTCGGGCAAAAACAATTACAACATTAAACAACATAATTAGTAAACCCTCTGCCTGGAATATTGATTTAACATATGCTAGGAAGCAGGAAGGACGGAGATTAACACTTGTTAATGAATGACATTGAACATATGGAGAGATGTGATAAGTCCCACTGGGTCTTCGGTGTAGAAACTAATAAGCAACAATACTGGGCAAACAGCAAACAAAACAGAGGTACTACATGAGACTGATGTACTAAGATTAACTTAAGTCATTTATAGGCAAAAAACTGGCCCACAAGGTCAAATAGAAATCTCTCTCTCTCATGACCCTTTGAATGCCAGAGAGCTGTCCAAAGTGTTGGAAACCTCTCTAGCATTCAATGATTAAATTCACCTTTTAAAACAAAGCAAACTGGGGGAATGCACAAAGGTGTGATAAAGAAAGGGTAAAACAGAGATAACTTCTCTAGTGTGATAAACTCTCCAGTTCCTATGTTATTCTATAGAGCCTATGCACTAAGATCCCTAAAGTCTGACAGATTTGCGTGCATAGGCTACATAGAATAACATAGGAACTGGAGAAACTATATAACTGAAGAAGCTATCTCAGCTTTATCACTTCTTCATCACAACTTAGTGCATCTGCCCCAGTTATTTTTAGTCCATCATCCTCTATATCTCCTTTTGAGTGTCTATAAAATTTAAGATGAGGGAAGCAAGTTTGGTTAATTGTATTTCAGATGGACAAATGCCTAGTATCATTGCTCCACTCACCTGCTTGAGTATCTGAGCAGCCATTACATTACTGCAGTCAAAGATTATGCGAAATTCTCTGCCTCTTTTCATCTCTTTTAGAAGGGGACGGACATCCTCAGACTCGGGAGGAAGCTGACGGATTTTCAGGCGGATGTTATACCGGGCTGGTGCCATGATGAGCTCCTGGAGACGAATAAGACCTAGTAGAAAATGCAGACATAAAGTGGTGTCTGTTGTACAGGTGCTATCTCAAATCGACTTGGGACAACTCTTTCCTTTATCGGGTCATATATTGTGGAAATTCAAGACTAATGAATTCTAATTGACAAACAAAATCATCCTTTTAAAACGTTTTATTTTTACGTAAAATTTTGCTTTCATAAGTGGGGATTGCTTTTTTTCAGTAATCATTCAATAGGAGTCAAGTGTTTGTTACATATCAATATTTGCCAATAGCTGCTACTTTAGTCCAAAGAAGAACTGATGCATATGTCACTATCATCTGCACACAACTGTCTCAAGAGAGACAGATTAATATGTAAATATTGCTAGTACATTATGGAATTATGTTTGAGAAAGTCATTATATCTATATCTATATATATATATATATATATATATATATATATATATATATATATATCTGACATTCATAAATATTTGTCACAAATGAAAATGACCATGAAACAGTGTGGTAATGTTGTTTTAGACATATTTGTTAATATTTACTACGTAATTGCACTTTGCTTAATACTCCATTAGACATTGTCCACTTGTGGTGCCATCATACCTGTGCTGTCATCATACACCACTGTGGCTGACCTCCATTTTAGGAACTGTACGAGGTCCAGGATAGCGTGGCTCAGAGAAGCATAGTCAGGGTACAAGTTAACATAGAAAGAGTCCCTGTTATCTAGAGGGTGGTGCTTCCATCGGACCTGGATATGTGGTACTTCTAATGCATTGCAGATAGACTGGACTGCGTTTGAAGAGGAGCTGTGAGACGGGCCAAAGATTGCAACTACTCCAAGAGCCAGCTGGTCACAGGCTGAAAAAAGAGAATATATAACACAGATTAAAGAGATGACCACTCCAAAACAAAACTTTTTTGGTGTGATTTAGACTCATTGATTCCCTCCATCTATTAGAGCTGTGCTAAAACATAGATGCAGATTCCTCCATCTTGAAATAAAGTATGCACTATACAACTGGGGCTTAAAATGTAACCTTAAAGTGACATTGAAAATGATGTACTAAGAAGAAATGGAGTAATTCTGAGGTAAACCTACTGCACCGTAGTGGACAATTAAAAAATGTAATTGATTTAGAAACAAGCTTTTAACCCCTCTAATGCTAAAGTTGCTTCAGTGCATTGTTCCTTTTAAATAAATGGGTACTTTTTATTTGTCCTCGTTTGCTCCAGATTTACTTGTTCTTAATACATCAGCATTATTGTGCTCACAAAAAAGGGGTAGCCAAAACATAGAATTTTTTTTTTACCAATAAAGGTGTTATTGCGTCACATGAGGGCTTCATAATTGTGTCTCCATGCATGAATGCAACTAGGCTGACGAAGATGATGTCATGAGTGCTGGTCTGCTGTACTGTATACTGTACTGCACCACAAATTGCCTTTCGTATATTTTATTCTTACAGATATGAGTGCTAGTGTTCTTTCCTCATTCTCTAATATACATAGGCATAGGGCAGAATATTATCAGAGACAATACACTGAGCATCTTTGTGCCTATATCTATTTTCTAAAAATGTGTTCCTCAAGGCTTTTTTTTATATATATTTTTATCAACAAAGGCAACCTCAGGGTATAGACAGAAAACAATCTGCTTGTAAGACCAGACAGATAACAGAAGGGGACAATCTTCTTCCTATGAGAACAATGAAGGCCCTGCCCCCCTTGAAATGTTTTTCAGGGGCAGGAGGGGAATACTTTATCATTGAATTACTCTTGAACTACAACTCTGACAGAACTGAAATAACACTCTCCAAAGTCCAAATACTATGATGATTAATTAGAGCTGCTTTTATTATGAAACATTACTATCCCTTTAAAAAAAAGAAAGATGGGCAACGCTGTGCCCGTGCCCACTGCTAATATCTGTCTATCTATCTATCTATCTATCTATCTATCTATCTATCTATCTATCTATCGATCTATCTATTTCTTTATATAGATATAGATATATATTTCACTAATAGTTTGCAATATAATGTATGCTTATAAGTATGCTGATAAATAGGTGCTGAATTCTGTTACTTTACAAACAATGTATTTGCAAAATTCTCATTCACTGCTGGAAACATACATATTTATTGGTGAGAAACATTTTAGGGTCTGGTACTCTACCTCACACAAGTTAATGTTAATACTTTAAAATGTACCTGTCTCCTTAAAATATACTTGGTTAATAGTAAAGAGAATTAAACTCTGCCTATATTTTGCATTAGCCTTTGTTCATAATATAACTTTCTTTTAAGAATTTAACTTTTATTATTGGTGACACGTTGTGGTAGTTTATGCTAACTAGTTTGTCT
Organism: Rhinophrynus dorsalis; assembly: GCA_037306005.1. Taxonomy (NCBI): domain Eukaryota; kingdom Metazoa; phylum Chordata; class Amphibia; order Anura; family Rhinophrynidae; genus Rhinophrynus; species Rhinophrynus dorsalis. The sequence continues at coordinate 223,612,601 of CM074719.1, read as the reverse complement.
TCTGGGCCAATATTACTACACAGTATATTATGAATAAATCTAGGCAGATACCACACACTGGGATTGTTTCTAATTTGACAGTGAATTTGACAATAGCTAATTAGCATAAGGTGCCATACTGTTGCACCAAAATATCATAGTTAATTTCTCCAAAAATGTTTTTTTTAGAAAACAATGGATAGTATAACATAAATATTTAATTATCTGTAAAACAAGCTATTAGGCTGATGGTGACTGCTAAAAGGGACATTATCACAAAAAACTTGGCTTTTTCAGATGATAAATACATTTACAAAATTATTTTTGTTACTATATTTATTTTTTTCAAAGAGAATAACACTTGTGGGATAACATCAGGGCTGGAATATCCTTTTGTAAGACATTTTACAATTTTAAAGCTTATTGAAAACTATCTATATTTTGTAGCCGTCATTTTCTTGCAATAGAAATATTTATTAATAATCAACTATTATTTATTATAATAATACCTAGTATTTATATAGCGCCTTTCTCCCAGTGGGACTCAAAGCGCTTTCAGCACACATTCTTGGAACTAACCAAATCGGCAGCTGAAATAATAGATGTTGCTATTACCCAATCAATGGTACTCATTTTATCGACCTTGGAAGAATAAAGGGTTGAGATGATCCCTCCTAGGATTTGAACCTGCAACCTTGAGGTTTGAATAGGCTCCATAGTCAGGGAATTTACCACTGAGCCATCTCAACAGCTCGGCTTCTGTATTATGTGCTATGAATGACTAAGCAAAGGTTACTGATGTTATATCTAATAGCACATAAAAAATACTCTTGCATACACACATACACACACACATAGAGTTTAGGATAGCCTTGATAATCCAGTGGTGTAGAAGCAAAATTAATGAGTATCACAGAAAGTAATAACTTTTTTATTGGACTAACATTCAATTTTCATGAGAGCCACAACCTTCCTTTATCAATTTCCCTGTGGCAGTTAATATTTGATTTTTAAACCTGTTTGCTGCTAATGTCGTTGTTTGGTTTGAATTTGTGCAGTCCACATTTGTATTTCCAGTTTGTGATTTATGTACTGTACATGTTTACTGCCATCTTGAGAGAGACAGTTAAGTTTCTTGTTCTTCTTCTTTATAAGATTTAGTAGTTGTCCTTTTTTTATTGGTTTTGTATTACAATTTCTAATTGTTCTGTTTGATGTATATTATATTTCCACAGATTTTCAAGTTTTGCTTGTTTTAGGAATTGTAGGTTGTGTTTCTACCCATGGAGCTGATTAATTGATTTATTTTTTAGTTTCTCACTGGTATGTTTGCAAAGGTTTTCAGCATATTATGAGTTATGCATCGTTGCAAGTGGTTTCTTTATCTTGATTCCATTCGGGATAAGATGCCTTTTCTTACAGCATGACAGAAAGAAGATGTCATTGTTAAGCTGTGTTTCTTGAGTGGTCATTTTGATGGTGTTTTAAACAGTTATATTCTGTATTTTCTGTAGTTACTTAAAGGGATAGTAATGTTTCATAATAAAAGCAGCTCTAATTAATCATCATAGTATTTGGACCTTGGAGAGTGTTATTTCAGTTCTGTCAGAGTTGTAGTTCAAGAGTAATTCAGTGACAAAGTATCCCCCTCCTGCCCCTTTTACTGATGTAGAGAGGTGCCCAGGTAGACTGCAGAGAGGGACAATCCTCAATTAAGATAAAGGGAAAAACTTGTCAAGGGGGGCACGGCTTTCATTGTTCTCATAGGAAAAAGATTGTCCCCTTCTGTTATCTGTCTGGATTCCACATCTGAGAAGAGATGGCTTACACTAGGTAAAAGGGGCGGGAGGGGAAATTTTGCCTGTGAATATCTCTCAAACCGTAAAGGTTTGAGAGATAAGACTTATATCGTTCTTCATGTTTTTTTAATGCCTACAAAATAAAATAAAGATAAAACTGAAGATTTCTGCATGCATAGTAGAGACTTACTATATATATTGACTCAACATCAATATAGTGTTTCTTTGATCAATCAAGTGTGTGAAGCTCGAACAATAAAGGTGAAAAATTAGAAATAAACATTGAACACTTACTTTAACACACATTTAATTAGCTAACAAAAAGTTGATCATGCACAAGGATCACTCTTTCTTGTACAAAACATTAAACTATGACAAGTATTTTAACAAAATAGTGGAAATGAAAGACCAAAATCATGTGTCAAAGCCAACATTAAAATTCTTATTCATTATGTGAAAGAATTGGAAATGATTGTTAATGTTCAGAGAGGATGACTTTAACGCTATTCAATTATATATTAAATAACCAGCAAAGCACTCTGGGTCATTCACTTAATGTTATCCTTTCCAAACATAAACAGTAATTTCCAAGACTTCTGATGGCATAAGTGAACAGTTTCACATTGATTTTAATATCAGTTTTGACCTTTAAAATAGAGAAAAAATGAGGGAGAGACCATGAGAGAGAACAATAGATAGAGAGCAAGATAGATATAGATAGATATATAGATAGATAGATAGATAGATAGATAGATAGATAGATAGATAATTTAATTTGTACTGACCTTTCCTATTAGCTTCAAAACTGTCATACAGATTGATCCTCTGAATGTCGTAAGTTAAAGTTGTGTTTGGTAACAACGTTCGGTTTCTGTTAATGATATTTGCTGCAAACCTGAAGGCTTTTTCCTCTGCACCCTCAATTTGCCCCGTGGGTCCTTCTAGGAACTCAAAGATGCCTCCTGATGGAAAAAAAATCATATAGAATTCAATTAGAGAAATATCTATTCCTCTATTTCCCACATTTATACAATCCATTCTACTAATCCCATAGATCAAAACTCCCTTTATCCATCTACGAGAGGGTTTACCCATGGTCTGTATGCAAAAAGAGTTAGGGGATGAGGAGAAAAAACATACAAGGAATAAGGAATTCACATAAGTATATATAGATTGTAAGGTATTGCTTTAGCATTTAACAGAACATTCAGCAGAAGGAATAGCATTACTTTGTTTCAATGTCTTGCTTTGATGGTCAACTGACCAGAAATCTCACTGTAAACATAGTATCAGGGACTTTACTGTCAGGAACATGTGTTTAAAAAAAAATATGTGGAGATGAAAAAGTAACAAAAATATAGGCAGCAATGCCTAATGGCTGAATACCACTCTGTCACTAAATGGGGAAAACTGTTGACCTCCACTCTGCACTGTGTGCAGAAAATAATTGTTTAAGAATATGTATTTGTCCCTTTGGCTTACATCCGGAACCTCTTCTAAAGAGCTTCTTCCCTCACCCTCGTCTATTGATGCAATTGTTGCAGATCCTTCCTGAGGGTTCATTGACTTCTGATAGGCATGTTGTGCTAATTTTATGGCTATGAAATTAAATATATAGCCTGCCATTGCCATCGATGTGATAATGTTCGAGGCACGTATTTGCATATGATCTGGGAGTGTCCTGAGGTTGGGAGGTTTTGGTCAGATAATGCGTATTGTGACCCTGGTGTTTGGAAGACCTGTTCCTGCGACTCCAAAGATTTGCTTATTGTCTATCTTCCCTGACGAGATTGAGGATGCTAATGACAAATCTCTTCTGCGTGAGCTCTTGGTGATGGCAAGAAAGGTGGTGGCTTTGAACTGGATGTCAGACAGAGCTCCCAATTGCAGGGCGTGGATTAACCTGGTTTCACAGTGTATTCCACATTATAAATTAGTTTACTTACACCGAGGTACTCCGGCTATGTTTGATAAGATCTGGGGACGGTGGCAGACCTGGTGGACAACTAGAGCAAGCACTACTGTAGTTCCTGGCGATGTGTAACTTCTTGGAGCTGTTCGAATGTATTTGTTTCTGCTTGCTGTGTGGATGTTTGTGGCATATACTTGTTGTACACATTTGTGTCTGACTCTTATCTATGTCGGGATGCTGTGGTGGCACTGGCTGGTGGGTGGGGGGTGGGGGGGTGCTGAGGGCTTGGAGGAGAGAGGAACTGGGATCGAGGGGTATAGATTTAGCTTAGTTTGGTTAGATGTTTGGAGTTTGGGTTGAATTTCTATAAAAAAAAAAATCTCAGATTGACTACGCCCTATTAATATACATCTGTTTCTTTTATCTGTTATACATGTTTGCATATTCTTGTTGTACTTGACAGATATTACTTGTACCTTTTTTCTTTGCATGTGTATGGAGTGATCTGAAAATAAAATATATTTAAAAAAAATATATATATAGCCTGGGTGCGTTGGGCTCCTGCTGGGTGGTTTTGAGACATATACAGAAGATGATCCTCTTCCCTTCCCCCCATTCTCTATTATCTCCTTTGCTTCCCCCTCCCTCCCTTTTCTTGCATTTCTCTTCTTTCTTTCTTCCTACTCCTTCTTTACCTTCATTTCCTCTACTTTGTCACACCAAGGATTCTTACAAGCATTCTCATACTCTGCCTCTTTAATATTAGACTATTTAAGAACTTCCAGTCTTTGTCTGGGGATAGGTGTTATCTATTTATTTTATATTTTAGTTCCCTGAATGCTCTGTATATTATATATTGTATATGATATATATGTTGTACTTTTGTATCTTGAATCTTTTGTTTATGCTGTTGAATATTGTACTTTGATTTTTCTTCAATAAAGCTTTTAAAATATTAAAAAAAAATGTATTTGTGAGGTATGCATAAAAAGAAAAATGGGGCAATTCTGGGCCAAACCAACTGCACCACATGGAACTAATAACAAGTCCCATTAAATTAAAAGGGACTTAACCCCTTGAATTGCTAATTAAGGGCTGTATTGCTGTATTGAGGGTTTTTTGTTTTTGCCTTCTTTTGGATCAACGATGGTAAGCAAGAATAGGAAAAGACTAGATGGACGCAAGTCTTTTTTTTCAACTTTAATTACTATGATACTATGTTACTATGGTGTAGCTGGTTTGCCTTAGAATTGGTTTAATTTTGATTTTGACTACAAATAAAGGAATAAAGAAACTCCAAAAAAAAAGAAATCTCATAAAAAGGCACACCACCCAAAATCTATCAATGCAAAATAGATTTTATTAGTATACAAAATGTATACAGTAGCTTTTAGTAAAAGAATGATAAAAATAGAATGAGAGGAACACTTCTGAACAGGAGTATGTGAGAAAAAGCCTAAATGCTCAATATACAAAAATATCTAGGATATTATACAATCATAATGGCTGACCACAAACAGTAATTTCCTCCCACTGTGAAAAATAAATATCACACTTCAACACACATAAAGTGATACAAGGGATATCGTCAAGTAGCGTGCAAGTGCTACTGCAAATGATCGTTCTAACGATCACATCAAAATCAAACAAACAAAACAAATATAGCGAATCAAATTAATACTTATCAAGTGGACTATCCAAATAAAGCAGAGTAGGAGATGGCACAATAAAAGTCAACCCTCATGTGAACAGCCCAACCCAACGCGTTTCGACATGGATTCATTTGTCTCTGAGTGCACCCAATCTTTTGGTATATGATACCCAGAGTTTAGCATTTACTGGAGCTAGCCATATCTTTCTAGTCTGTTAATTTTGCTTTTTTACATATGTTCTATTATATTTTCATTCTTTTTTTAACTCTCTGAGCAGCAAAGGGGTGCTCAACACATTGCAAAGCCACAAAGGGTTAAGATTTGGAAACAAATCTGCTACCAATTTTGTTAGTGTTTTTAATAAAATACCATTCTGGCATCAGAGATGTTAAAAATCTGGATCATTTATATTCTTCTATCATGAAATTCTTCAACCGTTAATAGAGTTAATAGACAAATAAATGGTCCATAACTCTTCCCAATACATATTGAGCCCATGAAGATTTAGTCCATCTGGATTCCCTGTCAATTAGACAGGAGAAAATGAACACAACAATTAAAGAAATATGTCCCCAATGAGAAAAATAAACAGTGGAGATCAAAATAACGAGAAATCTTTTAATGAAGCAAGCCATGGCCATATGTTGGATACTCTGTTCATCGTGCTGCTCTGAGGCATCATTAATAATAATAAAAATAATATTAATTTCAATTCATACCATGTCATTAAGGTACAATAGTGACACCCTTCTGGACACTTAAAGAGATAGCAATGCATTATATTGACTTGAGTTAATTCTTTACATTTTCTCCCCCTCCCTTCCCTTTATGTGACATCAGATTCCGGCCAATCACTCAACTGTCAGAGCTGTGGTTGTCAATGACAATCTTACATATCAACTAAACAATTGAGAAACTTCTAAGGTTTCATCTTGGGGAGTATTATACCAGAAAGCTGGTACAAATTTGGACAGGATGCAATGAAAATTCAATGGCAGCTGCAGGAAGGAAGTATTATAAATGACTCCTGAGCTCTAGTTTCAGTGCCGATAGTACTCAGGACTAGTTTAAAATACTAAATTGCAATCAACAGAATTAAGTATAATGTAATCAAAACATTGTCTCTTTAATGGAATGTGGAATGCAAGGAGATTCACTTAGGGGTTTTAAATAGTTGCTGTTATCATAGTGGGCATATTTTGCCACAGGGTCGACTTCACCAAATTCAATGGGCCATATGCATAGATAAAATGGAGCAATCAGGGGGCAAACCAACTGCCTCATAGGGAACAGTTATAGGTTCTATTTTACATTGCAGGGCATAAATGTCATCCTTGGCTTTACATCACATACTTCAATTGAATGTGGGCATTTGTAGATAATTCCAATGTTGACGTTATCACCAGCAAAGGAATACAGTTCTATACTAGTTTAATGGTGACTATACCCTTAGCAACAATAATTGAGGTCATATAGACTCGGATAGATCATTATACCAGTCTATAAATATATATATATATATATATATATATATATATATATAGAGAGAGAGAGAGAGAGAGATCAAATTCCAGCATTTAAATTATCCTACTTTTATCTATTGGGATTGATTTATTCAGTTGTTCAAATAGACATTTTATTTAAATGAGGACCAGTACATTATGGATATGTATATATATATATATATATATATATATATATATATATATATATATAGATAGATATATATAGATAGATATAGATATATATACTCACCCCCTCTGGAGGCCGAGGGGACATCTGTCTGCTCCCCACCTCCCTCCCTCCACCTAAATATGCTTCCAACTTCACCTCCTTCTACTCAGCCCCTCCAGAGGCCGTGGGACATCTGTCTCCTACCCTGCTTCCACCTTCAGCTCCTTCTACTAAGCCCCTCCAGAGGCCGTAGGACATCTGTCTCCTACCCTGCTTCCACCTTCAGCTCCTTCTACTCAGCCCCTCCAGAGGCCGTAGGACATCTGTCTCCTACCCTGCTTCCACCTTCAGCTCCTTCTACTAAGCCCCTCCAGAGGCCGTAGGACATCTGTCTCCTACCCTGCTTTCACCTTCAGCTCCTTCTACTCAGCCCCTCCAGAGGCCGTAGGACATCTGTCTCCTACCCTGCTTCCACCTTCAGCTCCTTCTACTAAGCCCCTCCAGAGGCTGCAGGGACATCTGTCTGCTCCCCTCCTCCCTCCGTCCAGCTCTATCTGCTTCCACCTTCCCCTCCCTGTACTCACCCCATCCAGAGGCCACCAGTACATATATGCAGCTAGCAGCATGCTTAGGTTTGCTGCCTGCTTCAAGAAAATGGTACCGTGCTTTGAGGACCTGAAGGTCCTCGCAGGGCAGTACTGTAGATCCAATGCATAGACATCTGCACATTTTTTTTTACTCTTGTGCATAATACACACTCCCTCTTCACATAAGGTGAAAAGGGGCAAAATTGTATGTTCTATACCACAGATGTTAAGGTAAGTACTCTAATGCATTATTAGTTCAACTCAATTACACCATCGCTAGAAAGGAGATTAGCACTAGTGTTTCTTCTAAGTAGAGCAAGAAGGAGTGACTCAGGACTGAAAAAGTTAAAAGATCAATTAAAACTAGTCAGGCATGCATAATGAATCTGTCATTCCAATGCAGCCCTACAGAAATAGTTATATTTATCTCTTATGGGGCTGGGGTGCTCACCTGTGCATACCTTAAAGGGATAGTAATGTTTCATAAAAACAGCAGCTCCAATTAATCTTCATAGTATTTGAGCCATAGATAGTGTTATTTCAGTACTGTCAGAGTTGTAGTTCAAGAGTAATTGAATGATAAAGTATCCCCCTCCCACCCCTTTTACCTAGTGTAAGCCACCTCCCCTCAAATGTGGAATCTGGTCCACAGACCAGACAACTCACAGCAATGTACAATCTTCTTAGTGTGAGAACAATGAAAACCCTACTCCCCTTTGACAGGTTTTTCAGGTTTTTCCCTTATGCTAATTGAACATTGTCCCTCTCTGCAAGCCATCTGGACACCACCTTTCTGCTCTGAGGTGAGCAGTGTTACATCACTAAAAGGGGCGGGAGGGGGATACTTTATCATTCAATTACTCTTGAACGACAACTCTGACAGTATTGAAATAACACTCTCCCTGGCCCAAATACTTTGAAGATTAATTGGACCTGCTTTTATTTTGAAACATTACTATCCCTTTAAAGGGAACACTGAACACCATTTCAGGCCTTAAGACCCACAGCTTTAGCCCACTCAGCTAGTACCTAGCAATGTCCCTGCAATGGTCTATTCAGTGATAGAGTGTTGTGAGCAAAAGCCTGGTATCTGTAGAACTACCATCCTATATAATAAGTTGTTAAATGTTTGTCAGAAGCTGTCATGCGCAGTAGAGACGGCTGAGCGTGCTGTAGTCATGCGCACTACAGACTGCCCACGCCACGACTGATAACGGAGCAGGGCTCTGAATTCAGACCGTAGTCGGTGCGCAGAGAGGACTATGGTCTGAATTCAGAGCGCCCTGCTCCGTATCAGCTGCAGCGCGGGCAGGCTCTACTGTGCATGACTGCACCACAGCCGTTACTGGGTGGCACTGTGGCCCATGTGTACTAGTTTCCTAATAATAGACTACTTTCAGAAAATTGTCCCATATACATTTTTTGGATAGAGAGAGCACATTCCATCAGATGCCTTGTCCATGGAAGTGGACATGACAGTTGCTAGCAGGACCTTAGGATTTCAAGCTCGGATTACAGCACATTTAATCTTAAACCCTTAAAGACCAGATGGGTATTCAGTGTATTACTTTGAAATGCGTTGTGCAACCCTCTGATTCTTAACCCCTTAACGACCCTTGACGGTCATAGTACGTCATGGGTCAATCTGAGTTAATGACCCATGAAGTACTATGACCGTCATGGAATTCCGGGCTCCCCCTTGGCTGCACGTCGTTCGGGGAGTCCGGAATCGAAAAAAAAAATTATACGTGGTCCTTTAGTGACCGCCGTGTGCCTGCGCGGTCAGTTTTTAAGGGGTTAATGAGGTAAGTAGGATCATGCACTCTGTTTAAGTCAGTTTGCAAAAATCAGCCAGCAGATATCATGACTTCGTCTATAGAACTGAAATCCAGAACTATTATCTATTCAACAAAGACTAAGGGCCATATGTTGAAAGAGATAATGACAAAAAAATTTCGTATGAATAACAATAATAAGTAATTGTATGCATGAACGACAGAATTTCTATAGAATATACAACAAAAAACTAGTAATATAGAAGAAAACACAAATAGGAGGGCGCCCAATCGTGCCTATTATCCTTAGATAACAAATACAAATGTATATATATGTAATTATACTCACAAAGGTAAATGTTACTTAGGGGCTCATACCCTTCAGTAACTGATCATGCTCGCAGAGAAAATTAACCAGTCTCTGCTCAGGTCTCCCCAGGTCTCATAGGAATCCAGAAAAGGCTGTGCTGCAGTCGTTTTTAAAGTTGTATTAAATACAACTTTAAAGGGATAGTAATACTTCGTTTTAATTTTATTTTATTTTGTAGGCATTAAAAAAACATGAAGAATGATATAAGTCTTATCTCTCAAACCTTTATGGTTTAAGAGATATTCACAAGCAAAGTGTCCCCCTCCCGCCCCTTTTACTGATGTAACACTTTTCAGCCAGGGCAGAAGGGAGCTGCCCAGGCAGACTGCAGAGAGGGACAATCTTCAATTAAGATAAGGGAAAAACCTGAAAAGCTGGTCAAGGGGGGCAGGGATTTCATTGTTTTCATAGGAATAAGAGTGTCCCCTTCTGTTTTCTGTCCAGCCTATGGACTGCATTCCACATCTGAGAAGAGATTGTTTACAGTAGGTAAAAGGGGCGGGAGGGGGAAACGTTGCTTGTGAATATCTCATAAACCATAAAAGTTTGAGAGATAAGACTTATATCATTCTTCATGTTTTTTTAATGCCTACAAAATAAAATAAAGTTAAAACGAAGTATTACTATCCCTTTATAAACGACTGTAGCACAGCCTTTTCCTAAGTGCAATATTTTCAGTATAAGTATGTGTATTATTCCCTTTCTCCCCAAATGGGTTCACTCACGTGTTAGAGAGGTTTGACCTGCCTATCAGTTTTGTAGACTTGCACTGGATTTCAGAGCGTCACTCCAGGCTGATGACTCCTTCACTTGCTCCAACAAGTTTGATAAGTATATATATAAGGTACAATGTGCAGATCACATTAGGAACTATTAATGGAGTAGTGAAAAAAAAAAGGTCAAACAGTGTAATCCTGACATATAGTGTGGGGGTTATAGGGACTTGAAAGACATAAATCTTTATTAAAATAAAAAGGCACCTGATTGTTCAGAAGCAATAGCATTCCACAATACAGACAGGAAAAAGTACGCTGTCTATTGACAGTAGAAGATAAAATTATGAAACAGTGTTCAAAGGACAATAAAATAAAAGTAAAATGTACAAAAAATTACCCACAATAGGGGAGAGTCTCACTCTACGCGTTTCATGGAGTTAGACTGTGCCACTTCCTCAGGAGTAATATTAGTGATGGCTACTCCATTTAAATACCTCCCATAACGCACCAAAAACAACCGTTCTGAAGTTGAAACATCCGCCGTATTCGGAGTGTGGCATGCTAACACCAGACGTGTTGTTGCTTCCGCGTTCCATCTTTGGAACGTACGTATGTGACGCCCTTTTCCCGGTGATAGATGTTATTGCCCCCTGCATGATATTGTTATCTCCTCCTGTATGTTCCTCAGTGAAATACAATGGCACCTAATGGATAGTCCTATAGACAGGACCAGAGCTCACGTGTCAGCAACAGATGTTGGTCCATCTTCAGTGAAGGTATGAAAACTCAAAAGATGGACCATCCCTTGCCATACACTTCTATCTCACTGTAACTTTCAAAGAAAATCCCTCATGGTACCATGTTTCACTTCGATAGAACCAGAGGGAAAAAAATGTATAAAGTTCTGTATATCAGTTATATAAGGCATACATAGAGATAAACCAGTATAGAGATCATTAAAATCCGTATACATCAAAATTAAAATGAAAAATTTAATAAAATATGAGATATATAAATAAATATGTATATTAGATATAAAATATATATATATATCAGATTTTATATATATATATATATATATATACCGTAAAATCTCAGGTATAATACGCACCTGTGAATAATACGCAGGTGTATATTATGCCCAAGATTTTAGGGGAAAACAAGAGTGCCTATGTATAATATGCACCCTTGTTTTCCCCTTTACTTAAAAAAAATTATTGCTGCCGGCTACCTTCCCTCCCTCCCCACACAGCGCGACCCGATTTCAAAAGAATCCTTACTTTGTTTTTCTGCACTGTATCTGGGTGAAACTCTGTCCCATCTTACCTGCTGGTGGTCAGCAGGCTTGCATTTGCCACCCGCTTCCTTCAATGGACTGTCAGGGCCTTCCGTCTCCAGCCAGTGATAATGCAGGTGCATTATCATTGGCTGGACGCGGAAGGTCCTGAAAGTCCATTGAAGGAAGCGGGCGGCAAATGCAAGCCTGCCGCCCGCCCACAGGGAAGATGGGACAGAGCTCACCCAGATACAGCGCAGAAAAACAAAGTAAGGATTCTTTTGAAATCGGGTCGCAATGTGTGGGGAGGGAGGGAAGGTAGCCGGCAGCAATAAAAACATTTTTAAGTCAGCAAAGAAAAAACTCTAGTGTATAATATGCACCCCCCACTTCACATAAGGTGAAGTGGGATAAAATTGTGCTTATTATACCCGAGATTTTACGGTATATATATATATATATATATATATATATATATATATATATATAAAATATGATAACAATGGGAAATAATATGGGCTATCAAACATCTGGAGGATCATTGTGAAATATTATTGATAAAAAATGCATGTATTTATTGTAATATATAAAATTTGGTCAAAATTGGTTACACTCCAGCAATTTTAAATGTGTTTTTTTTCTTTGGCTGTGCTTATAAAAAACTGGACTGGAATTGTACTTTTGGATGTTTTGACCACCTTCTATTAGTTTAAGCACCCGTCCCACCCCCAGGTGCAATGCTCATTGTCTCTAGGACACTATATAATGCCTGTCACAGAGTCTCTCTCCATTAATGAGTAAAGCTGACCAAGATTCAGCTCTCAGGATAAAGTAAATTAAGGTTAGTAATTGCCTAAAGTAGGAGAGATTCAGCTCATAAGACAAAGCATATTAAGGTTAGGTACTTGCCAAAATGAGGTACCTTGGTGTTGGTGGCAAGCTTAGCATTCTATGGCCATATAATGTAACTAAATCCTCATGTTTAATATAGTAGTGATATGCAGGCACAATGCCGCAGAGTAAAGGGTTAAAGGTGATGAAAATTTGTATGTGCACCAATACTTTATTTGCATATATATATATATATATATATATATATATATATATATATATATATAAATATATATATATATATATATATATATATATATATATATATATATATATATAAATAAATATTTTATGATAACAATGGGAAATAATATGGGCTATAAAACATCTGGAGGATCATTTTGAAATATTATTGATAAAAAAGTATGTATTTATTGTAATATATATATATAAAAAAGTTTTTTAATGTGGTAAATTTGTATGTATAATGAACTATTGTGATCTCATCATAAGCAGGAAGCTATATCAATTTCAGCATGCATACCTCCCTCATTCATAGTGTTTAGCGTATAAATGCAAAAAGCTTTTCTTCTACAAAGTTTTTGATACCTAGCTCCAGACTTTCCTGGGATGTGTTCCAAACCTATAACTCTGAGGTTTTCCAAACCCCCTTTTGCACAGGTGTTGAAGTGCCTAGGAACTCCATGATTCTCATCCTTTCGCAAAATTTTCCTGTGATGCTCTCTTATACAAACCTTCAGTGATCTGATTGTTCTGCTTATATATTGGCTACCACAGCCACAGATTAACATATAGATCACATATGAGGTGTTACAATGTATGTGTTGTTTCGCATTGTATTTTTCAGTATTAGTGATGTTGGAGATGATGTTATTCATATGAATCATATATCTGCAGTTCGTACATTTGGGTAATGTGCATTTGAAAGTTCCTTTTGGTTCTTGTTGTCTGGGTTTCAATGAACTTTTAGATTTTTAGGTCTACTAGGTGCTATGTGTGGTTTTAGAATTTTGTTTTTTCTAAAGGTCACAATGGGATGCTCATTGATTGCACCATTAAGGACAGGATCTAGTTTTAGAATTCCACAGTGATACTTTTTATTTTGTAACCATAGGAATTGAACTGGGTAGTAAATGCTAGGTGATGTTTATTAGCTAGTATAAAATTGATCTTTTTCTTTTGTGGTATAGTGTTCCTATCTAAGCTTTTTGCTCTATTGTATGCTGAAGTAATTCGTCACTATATCCTTTTTCTTAAAATTGCTGTATTAGACGATTGCCTTCCTTCTCAAAATCCTCAATATTGCTGCAGTTGTGCCTAGCTCTATGTAATTGTCCGAATGGAACATTAGTTAACCATTTGTGGTAATGTCCACTACCGCTCAAATGTATTGGTTGGACGCAACTGGCTTTCTGTAGATTGTGCTATGGATATTGTGATGTTCCCCAAATGATAACCTTAGATCCAAGAATTCTATTTTTTGATGTTGTGTTTGGACTGTAAATTTTATTCCTCTGTTGTTATTGTTGAAAAATGATATCATATTATTGAGTTTCTCCTGGGTGCCTTTCCATATAATTAAAACATCATCAATACTTTGGCCATAGTAAACAAGGTTGCCCCCTTCCCTGCCACTGAGCCAGGTGTTATGAGCTTCCCAATAACCCATAAATAGGTTAGCATATGAGGGGGCAAACCTTTACAGGTTTGCCTGTTTTCTGTTTATCTCTCTATGCCCTATCATTTCCTTAATCTTCTATGAGAGCCATTAAGCTCCTGAATTATGGGCCTGAAAGTCTACTCGAAGCTGCTGCCCTCTCCTTCCCTGTCTGTGGGCAGTTTGGAGAGGGGAGACTTCTATTGCTTTTACTGCTCTGTAAGTTACCAGAAGTTTTGTTTCTTCTGTCTGTTTAACATGATTCCAGATACTCATGTGCTACATTTATTTGGACTTCTGTTAGAAACCAAACAAAAAAAAATAGTGAAATCTATAACATTATATCAATGCTTTATTATACTTTGCTGAAACATGTACCATTTGTGTAACTTTATGCCTCAATAAAAAATGCTTTAAGCAAAAAAAAAATATATATATATATGGGAGAGTGAAGAAGCAGCATAGGTGATGTAAAGGAAGAAAAGAAAGTAAACAGAAATATAGGGAGACAAATATGTTGGTTTGACGAATAGATAGATGGATGGACTGATGAATTGATAGACAGAGTCACATTAAAACAGAAATACATTTCTATGTAAAAAGGACATCCATACTGATGTGCCAGTGTGCATTTTTTGTCATTAATTAAAATGTTTTGCACAACTTGTAGAGCAAAAATCCTCAGCCCTTGATGCTCCCAGGAGCTAGGTCAATAGTTAGACAGCCATAAAACTATCTTGTTAAGATGATTAACAGCATGGCCCCTCATCTTTAAAAAGGTTAACAACACAGTTAATGTCAATCCAAGATAAAATCAATAGAAAATAAGACCTGTGTGACACCATGTTGGATAACGATGATAAGTGATGAGTGTTTTACTGTGAGGGTCTGACATGCAGCATATCTGAGATGAACAGAAAACATACTGAACTGAGCACATAAATATGCAGCTAAAGCAGGAGGGTGGATGTCCTACCAGATCAAACATAATCATTGCCTCCGATGTTGAGAGATTAGTAGCTGATAGTCATTTAAAGTTTATAAAGACATTGGAACATGAGCTTATTGGAAAGCCAGTGATAAGGATCAAAGACAGAGTGCAGGATCAGTATACTGAATTCTAACGCCCTAGAGCGTTGATTAGAAACCCATGATAACTGACGGAAAGAGGAGGAAGGTGTGGGGTTAGAACTGGTGGCTGGGAGGGTTGTAAACCACCAAAGGCTGCAAGTGATCATCATTATTATTTATCATCTGTAAATAGAAAACCTATTCTGCAGTGCTTTATGATAGAATAAGAGAAAATGTCATACAGAAAATAAATGGTAACAGAAATTAGTGCAAAAGAGACCCATTTATTACAGTTTAAAATTTAAAACCAATAAAATGCACATTTAGATTTAAACAGGACTGCACTAGACATTATAAAGCAAAAAGTATATAATCAACATAATCTATATTAACATTTTATACTTAAAAAAAGATGGGGTGAATGTACGACAGAGATTCCACTCTAAATCAGCCCCTACCCTTGCCTAACACCAATTTACTAAGCTACATACATCAACAAGCCTCACCTTAAAGGGACAGTAATGTCCCATAAAAAATAGTTATAGTTTTGTAGAGGTGTAAACTATATGCTACAAATCCTATCTCTCAAACTGCTATGGTGTGAGAGATATTCGCTTGCAATGTTCCCCCCTCCCTCCCCTTCTCCTGATGCCAGCTGTAAAGCTGACAGCAGGAGATTCAAGTCAGCTGACTCGCGGATGCTCTTCAGCAGAGCCGAAGTCACGTTATTGAAAAATAATTACTTCACTTGTATGGTCTACAAAGTGTGCTTGCAAACCAGGCACACTTTGTAGACCTTTCCAATGAAATAATTCTTTTCCAATAATGCGATTTTGGCTCTGCTGCAGAGCCGTTGGCTGGTCCCCAGACCAGGATCTCCTGCTGTCAGCACAGCGCTGACGTCAGGGGAAGGGGAGGGAGGGGGAACTTTGAAAACGAGTATCTCTCAAACCATAGCGGTTTGAGAGATAAGATGTGTGGTATATAGTTTAATTTTTTAACCTCTACAAAACTATAACCATTTTTATGGGACATTACTGATCCTTTAACACCTCTTGTTCTAAGGGAACAGCAATGAAGCAATCTGAGGGCAATTTAGATGTTCCTTTGGTCAGCATCAAGATCTACTCCTTGTATTAACCTGGCCTAGACAATTTGGTCACTGTCACTGTCAGTTTCCCTGTGCATGCTACCACGCAGGAATACTGAATTTTCTGGTATTAAAGTATAACGCTGGCAGAATGTGACCAAAACTATCCATTACAGCAATCATAATTTATACTTTGGAATGCCCTCCCTATCACCATTCGCCAATCATCCACACTCCTCACTTTCAAGCATCTCCTTAAAACCCACCTGCTCAAGAAGGCATCACAATAGTAATATCCTCCTCTTGCACAAAGATAGTCACATCAGAATCCTTCATGTGAGTGCATTGGTGTATTTGATAATTCACATCTATATAAAATACTACATTATTTTTTTAAGGTTAAGCGTATACACAGCAAGTTGTAGCAAGAAAAACTGGGGCATTTCTGGGGCAAACCAACTACACCAGAGGGGACAAATAAACATTCCCAAATCCCCATTCATTTCAATTGGGCTTTGAACCCTTTGAATGCTAGAGAGGGGTCCAATGCATCATTAAGCAATGTGTTGGAGACATCTCTAGCATTCATGGGGTTAAAATAAACAAAAATCAATTAAAATTATTTAATCACACACTGTAATGTGTTTGGTTTTCTCCAGAAATGATTCAGTTCTTCTCGAGTCTAATGTTTTTGGAGGTGTTCTGGAATAAGCCAGCTCACCACATGGGACAAATACATTTCCATTAACCCTTTGAGTGCCAGAGGGCACAAAGCCATGCTTTGCGTACCCCTCTGGCACTAAAAGATTTAATTTAAATGAAGCTTTTAAAATGGTTCATTTAAATGGAGCTTTTAAAAGGTTAGTAATTAGTGTTGAGCGAGCATGCTCGGCCGATGCTCGGATCGGCTCGAGCATCGCTCTGCTCGGCACATGGCGGTACTCGTACGAGTACCGCCATGTGCTCGCCCGCCATGTTCGGGTGGCAGGGATCTGTGCCGAAGGAGACACAGATCTTGCAGACGCTCCGCTGGACCACCAGGGACTGGAGGTAGGGGGCATTGCGGAGATGAAGGGGGCATTGCGGAGATGAAGGGGGACATTGCGGAGATGAAGGGGGACATTGTGGAAGGGGGACATTGTGGAAGGGGGGCATTGCGGAGATGAAGGGGGCATTGCGGAGATGAAGGGGGCATTGCGGAGATGAAGCATTGCGGAGATGAAGGGGGACATTGCGGAGATGAAGGGGGACATTGTGGAAGGGGGACATTGTGGAAGGGGGACATTGTGGAAGAGGGGCATTGTGGAGATGAAGGGGGGCATTGACCAGGCACCCTCCCCTCATCAGAGCAGGGGGTGCCTGGTGTAATGCTTGAGTCCTCCCATTTAATTCAATGGGGTTCGGGTGCTCGGCCGAGCACTCGAGCCTCAGGGGGTGCTCGGTCAGAGCACCCGAACCCCCGAGCATCGGGGTGCTCGCTCAACACTATTAGTAATGTTTCACAAAAACAGCAGCTCCAAATAATGTTCATAGAATTTGAGCCATGGTATGTGTTATTTCAATACTGTCAGAGTTGTAGTTCAAGAGTAATTTAATGATAAAGTGCCCCCTCCCTCCCCTTTTACCTAGTGTAAGCCACCTCCCCTCAGATGTGGAATCTGGGCCTGAGACCAGACAGATTACAGCAAGGGACAATCTTCTTACTGTGAGAACAATGAAAACCCTGCCCACTTGTCAGGTTTTTCAGGTTTATCCTTATGCTCACTGAAGATTGTCCCTCTCTGCGATCCATCTAGACAGTCTTGCTACTCTGAGGTGAGCAGTGTTACATCAGTAAAAGGGGAGGGAGAGGGAACTTTATCAATAAATTACTCTTGAACTAAAACTTGGACAGTATTGAAATAACACTCTCCATGGGCCAAAAACTATGAAGATTAATTGGAGCTGCTTTTGTTGTGAAACATTACTATCTCTTTAATCCCTTGATTGCTAGATTTACCGAAGCAATGTATGAGCAAAGGAAAGGGTGAACAGCCCCATTCAAATCAACGGGTGTGGATATTTGTCACTTGTCGTGTAAAAGGCTTATCCCAGATATGTGTCAGTTCCTCTCTCTGAAGCTTGAACTAGGAGTCTTTTATGTGGTTATATTTCACTCTTTTATACCTTTCACAATGTACTTAATAAAATGCTGAGTTCTGTTGATTCAACATATCTACTGAAGTGTGACTATAAAGTATCATGAACATCCAAGCTTTCTTATTAGACACATAAATGGTATGAATGCAAAAGAGTTTAAAAGAGAATTGACACTTCCTAATAATAACCAATCACTTTATCTTATTATGACCAGAAGATACTGATGGCCCCTGCAAATTCTAACCTCTTTTTCACAAGAACTGGCATCTTTGATCAGTTGTAGATGTCATGTACATGGAGGCAAGAATGACAGTTGGTAGCAAGGCAAACACTGCTCACTGCACATGGGAATCTTTGAACCAGAGGGGTGTGCAACACTTTGTTTAGCAAAGTTTTGAGCACCTATTGGGTCCTTAAAGGTTTAGTTGTGCCCACAATAAACTTTATTCTATATGGTAGATTTTATAAAAAATAAAGTATTTGGAGAAAGTCCTATCTCTCAAACCTATATAATTTGAGAGATATCATCTGGTAAAGATCCCCTTCTCCTAATGTCAGCTGTAAAGCTGACAGAAGGAGATCTGAGTAGGCCGACACGAGGAGGCTCTTCAGCAGAGCCGCAATAGTGATACTGGAAAATAATTACTTAATTAGAACAGTCTACAAAGTGTGCTTGCAAACCAGGAACACTTTGTAGACCATTCCAGTGAAGTAATTATTTCCCAATATTGCTATTTCGGCTCTGCTGCAGAGCCACCAGTGGGTCCCAGGACTGGGATCTCCTGCTGTCACCACAGCACTGACATCAGGAGAAGGGGAGGGAAGGGGGACTTTAGCGGAGGATAACTCTCAAACCATAAAGGTTTGAGAGATAGGACTTACTGCAAATACTTTATTTTTTTTAAATCTACCATACAGAATAAAGTTTATTTTGGACATTACTAACCCTTTAAAGGGTTAAGTAGGCTTAAACACTCGGCCTGCTTCTGTTTTAAAAATCTACCTGACACTGTTATGCCTGTCTCCATGGACATGACATCCAGGCCTGCTTGAAGATGTTCTCTCTTGAGCAAAGGCACAGGAGCAAAATCCATTAGTCCATAGTAAGGTAAGTGGGTGGTTATTATTAGGAAATTTTACATATCCTTAAAAAAGACTTAAAGTGTATAAAAGGCATGTATAAAGCATAAACACATGTATGCACTTGTGATAAAGAGGTGATAAAATGCAGATAATTTCTCCAGTGATATCACTTCTCCAGTTCCTATGTTATTCTAAAGATCATATGCAATAAGATCTTCAAAGTTGGAGAAATAGAGCATTGGCTCCATAGAATAAAATAAAAACTGGAGAAGTGATATCACTGGAGAAGTTATCTCCACTTTATCACACCTTCGTGCATCTCCCCCATAGTGTCAAAACTGCATGCTTATTCACTAATGCTGATGTTAATCCTATAGAACAGGGCCCAAAATTTCCACTCGCCACTAGCCAATGGCGAGTGAACATTCAGCCCTGGCGAGTAGAAATTCAGCCCTGGTGGGTATGTTATGGCTTGCAGTGGCGAGTAACTTTTCAGGTCTGGCTAGTAGCAAATGACTTCACATTTTAAGCCCTGCTATAGAACATTATTACAATAGTTCATTAGCAATATTAAAATTTAGAAAAAATTAGAGTTTCTTTTTTTCAACTCCCTTGTCTTTCATTGAGAAACACTGCTTTTTTTAATGATGGAGAACAATGGGGTGGAAAGTAGGTGCTAGAATAAATTTTCTAGCCCTACTTTAAGCCAGTTTTCTGTTTGATGTATGGGCCAAGCCGTCTTGCTGCTATTAAACTCTTACTGACAGTAGAGTATGTCTGCTGGTATGCACTGTAGTGATCAATCTATACTACATACACTGAACTACAGCCACTGACGTTGGAAAGTTAAAGCCAGTAGACCTGTGCTGGTGGATTCACACATTCACCCTACTGTCTTTTGATTGGTAAAAAGATCCACTAGATTATTGTTTCTCAACCAATAATGTGTCAGCAACTTCTCTAGCATTCAAGGGGATAAAGATCATGTTTTACATTAATGGGAATTGGGTAAATTTCCAGTTGTCCCCAGTGATGCAGATAGTTTGTTTCAGAATTATCTAGTTCTTCTTAGCATATCAGCCTCAAATCTGTCTAATGAGAAATTCAGCATTCCAATGAATAATATTTCTTTCTAAAAAGTGACAATGCCTCTTAAAGCGGAACTTTCATCTTCATAATATTGCCCCCCAATACATTACAAGTATAGAGGTAGGCAAAGGAATACTTGTATTATGCTGAATGAGTCTATGTTATTGAAATAATCCAACTTCTTCTGCAGGCATCCAGCGGAGAACAGCGTAGACATCTTAAAGGAAAGTTACCTCTGAGTTTGCACTGTCTGTCCCATGCACTGCCCGGATTGGTGGTGATGTTCATTGGTTACCTTAAGGTTACGGAGTTTGCTGCCTGAGCAGGCTTACAGAGCTTCTCTTGTAAGCTCTGTGCCCTGGATGCCTGCAGAAGAAGCTGAATTATTTCAATAACATGAACTTATTCAGCATAATACAACTATTCCTTTGCCTATTGTTACCGTAAAATCTTGGTATAATACGTACAATTTTACCCCTCTTCACCTTATGTGAAGTGGAGGGTGTGGATTATACCCGAGAGTTTTTTTGGCTGAATTAAAAAAAAATATATTGCTGCCAGCTACCTTCTCTCCCTCATCCCCAGCGCGATCCGATGTCAATAGAATCCTTACTTTATTCTGCTGCCCTTGAATACCGCACTCTGTCTGGTTTAAAGGGATAGTAATTAGTGATGAGCGAGCACCTCAATGCTCGGATGTTCGGGTGCTCTGACCGAGCACCCCCTGAGGCTCGAGTGCTCGGCCGAGCATCCGAGCCCCATTGAAGTCAATGGGAGGACTCGAGCATTACACCAGGCACCCCCTGCTCTGATGAGGGGAGGGTGCCTGGTCCATAGGAAAAGGGCAGAAAAAGATGGAAACACTACAGAAATGGTTCAGGGACAGCATAGGG
Organism: Rhinophrynus dorsalis; assembly: GCA_037306005.1. Taxonomy (NCBI): domain Eukaryota; kingdom Metazoa; phylum Chordata; class Amphibia; order Anura; family Rhinophrynidae; genus Rhinophrynus; species Rhinophrynus dorsalis. Next base: position 223,590,987 of record CM074719.1, on the reverse strand, counting down.
AGGATGTCTGGATGCACCTTGGACTCCAACATCGCTGCTGGGAACGATCTTTCGCCCGTAGTACGCCATTTTTACAGACTGACCATAAAACACACAAAAAGGAAAATAAAAACGACTTTAGGCGAAAAATTGTTACCAAACAATATTTGCTGTATATTTACTTGTATATCATCTGCAAATTCTCCCAAAAATTTCCTTGATTTTCAGAACTGAGGCCATGATTAAGAGGGAAACGTGCGCAGAGGCAAATTCTCCCAAAAATTTCCTTGATTTTCAGAACTGAGGCCATGATTAAGATGGAAACGTGCGCTGAGCTGACCATCTAAAACATTATGGGTGAGGGTCTGCTGCAGAGCTGACCATCCTAAACATTATATGCGAAGGCCCGCTAGTGAGCTGACGCTATAAAACATTATATGAGAAGGCCCGCTGGTGAGCTGACCTATATAAAAATTGGCAAACAGGGCCCGCTGGTGAGCTGGCCCTATATAAAAATTATATCACAGGGCCCGCTGGTGAGCTGGCCCTATATAAAAATTATATCCCAGGGCACGCTGGTGAGCTGGCCCTATATAAAAATTATATCCCAGGGCACGCTGGTGAGCTGGCCCTATATAAAAATTATATCCCAGGGCATATGGAAGAGGAGGAGGAGGATGAGAAGATTAAGAGTCAACCATATACCCGTTTTTGGGGTGGAAGGGGTGAATGGGAATACAGAGTATTCCCATCATTGTAAATAACATATATAAAGTGAGTTTATGTTCCCCCAGGGCTTTCCTCCAGTGGAGTGGAGAAGTCAGGGGAAATCCAGGCCTTGTTCATTTTTATAAGTGTCAACCTATCAGCATTGTCGGTGGAAAGGCGGATACGCTTATCTGTTATGATGCCACCAGCAGCACTAAATACCCGCTCAGACAGAACGCTGGCGGCAGGGCAGGCCAGCACCTCCAAGGCGTAGAGTGCCAGTTCATACCACGTGTCCAGCTTGGACACCCAGTAGTTGTAAGGCACAGAGGGATCATTGAGGACGCTGACACGGTCTGCTACGTACTCCTTCACCATCTTCCAAAACTTTTCCCTCCTTGTGACACTAGGCTGCGTATCAGGGTGAGGGTGCTGGCGGGGTGTCATGAAGGTGTCCCACGCCTTGGAGAGTGTTGCCCTGCCTTTCTCGGAACTGCTGTGTGCTCCCCTTTTCTCCCCTTCTCGGTTGGCCAAGGTAGCACGTACTCTGCCGCCAGCGTTGTCAGATGGAAAATTTTGGAGCAATTTTTCAACAAGAACCTTCTGGTATTGCACCATTTTGCTTGTCCTCTCCACCGGAGGAATGAGAGATGAGAAATTCTCTTTGTAGCGGGGGTCCAGAAGGGTGAACACCCAGTAATCCGTGTTGTCTAAAATGCGTACAACGCGTGGGTCACGGGAAAGGCAGCCTAACATAAAGTCAGCCATGTGTGCCAGAGTACCAACAGGCAAGATTTCGCTGTCCTCACCAGGAGGCTGACTCTCAATATCCTCATCCTCTTCCTCCTCTTCTGCCCACCCACGCTGAAGAGATGGAACTAAAGTTCCATGGCTACCCTCTGTAGCGGAGGCAACCGTGTCTTCCTCCTCCTCCTCCTCCTCCTCCTCCGCCTCCTCCAATTGTCGCTGAGAAGACGAAGTGAGGGTGCTCTGGCTATCACCTTGTGTAAGCTCTTCCTCCCCCATTTCCACCTCTTCCACATGCAAAGCGTCGGTTTTAATTGTGAGCAGCGAGCGTTTCAGTAGACACAGAAGTGGGATGGTTACACTGATAATAGCGTTATCGCCGCTCACCATCTGTGTCGATTCCTCAAAATTGCGTAAAACCTCGCAGAGATCTGACATCCATTCCCACTCCTCACTTCTGATTACAGGAAGTTGAACGGAGAGGCGACGACCGTGTAACAGCTGGTACTCCACTACTGCCCTCTGCTGCTCACAAAGCCGGGCCAACATGTGGAAGGTGGAGTTCCAGCGCGTGCTCACGTCACACAGCAGCCGGTGAGCTGGCAATTGTAAGCGCTGCTGCAGCTTCAACAGGCCGGCTGAAGCTGTTGATGACTTACGGAAATGTGCACACACGCGGCGCACCTTGGTCAAGAGATCATGCACATTGGGGTAGGTTTTTAGAAATCGCTGCACCACTAAATTAAATACATGCGCTAGGCATGGTACGTGTGTGAGCTTGCCGAGCTCCAAAGCCGCCACCAAGTTACGCCCATTATCACACACAACCATGCCTGGTTGCAGGTTGAGTGGCGAGAGCCACTGCTCGGTCTGGTGACTAATCCCCTGCAACAGCTCTGAGGCCGTGTGCTGTTTGTCCCCAAGGCAGATCAGCTTCAGCACGGCCTGTTGACGCTTCCCCACTGCAGTGCTACACTGCTTCCAGCTACTGGCTGATGGGGGAGTGGCGGTGTGTGTAGAGAATTCGGAGGTGGAAACGGAGGAGGAGGAGCCAATAACATAGGTGCTGGTGGAAACCCTGATGGAGGTAGGGCCCGCAATCCTCGGCGTGGGTAGCACCCGTGCCATCCCAGGGTCCGAGTCGCTCCCAGCCTCCACGACATTCACCCAGTGTGCCGTCAGGGAAATGTAGCGTCCCTGGCCACAAGCACTTGTCCATGTGTCAGTCGTTAAGTGGACCTTCCCAGTAACTGCGTTGGTCAGGGCACGGGTGATGTTACGGGACACATGGTGGTGTAATGCGGGGATGGCACACCGGGAAAAGTAGTGGCGGCTGGGGACCGCGTACCGAGGGACAGCTGCTGCCATCAGGCTGCGGAAGGACTCAGTGTCCACAAGCCTAAATGGCAGCATTTCGATGGCCAGTAATTTGGAAAGGTGTGAGGTTAGTGCTATGGCCTGTGGGTGGGTGGCTGGGTATTTTCTCTTGCGCTCAAATGCCTGGGGTAACGACATTTGGACGCTGTGCTGGGACAGGGAAGTGGATGTGGTCGCTGATGGTGCTTCAGATGCTACAGGTGCAGGGCGGGAGGTATGCGGGCCTGCGCCTTCGACAGGCGATTGGCCGGCACCGAAAACAGGGGAAGAGGAGGCAGTGGTGTGGCCTGCAGACACAGATGGGCGATCCAGGCGTTCCTCCCACTTACTACGGTGCTTGGATGCCATGTGTCGGATCATGCGGGTGGTGGTGAGGTTTCTAGTGTTCATGCCTCGGCTCATTCTGGTGTGGCACAGGTTGCAAACTACAAATCTTTTGTCGTCCGCACTTTCCTTAAAAAAACGCCATACCGCGGAACACCTACCCCTTGGCAAGGTAGATTTACGCAAGGGGGTGCTCCGTGGAACATTTGCGGGCCGGTTTGGTGCGGTCCGCCTTCTTTCTGTAGCCACACCACTGCCTCTTCCAGCCTGTTGCGGTGCTGCAGATGGCTCACCCTCAGGACTGCTGTCATCGCTCGGCTCTACACCTTCCCAGGTGGGGTCAGTCACCTCATCGTCCACCAAGTCCTCCTCCACTTCCTCACTCTGATCATCCTCCTCAAGTCTTGATCCCACCACATACTCAGTCATTGACAACTGTATAACATTCTCCTCAACAAGGTCTTGAGACGGAAATAGTGGTTGATTTAATGGCAACTGTGTCTCATCATCATCATCATCATCATCCACTACTTCCTTTGACCTTAAATGCCGTTCACATCTGTCATCTTCTTGTGATTGGGTAGCCTCTAGAGGTTGTGAATCAGGGCACAAGATGTCATGTTCCTCTGCAAGCGTGCTTGGAGAGAGGGTCAAATGAAGGATTGGTGATGAGACGAGCTCATCACTATATCCCAGTGTGGGATCACTTCTTTGACCAGACCGTGTATGGTGGGAGGAAGGATGATCAGAGTGAGGATTATGTTGACCAGAGTCTTGGCTACTGAGAGTGGACTTGGTGGAAGACAGGGTGGTGCTTAACCGACTGGAAGCAGTATCAGCTGTCATCCAACCGACCACCTGTTCGCACTGGTCGGACCTCGAGAGTGATGTCCTGCGACGCCCTGTGAAATCAGACATGAAGCTAGGTATGGTGGATGTCTTTCTTTCTTGTGCTCTGGCACCAGGCACAGTTTCTCCGCGTCCTGACCCGCGCCCTGAACTTTCAGGATCACGTCCACTTCCCCGTCCCTTTTTACCCGCCTTCTTCATCTTACACGATATATATGACTTTAATATATATGAGTTTGAAAACTTAACAGTATTTCTTCCTATTCTGCAACTGTGCAGAGTACACAGAATAGGCTGCTAAACTGCGGTGACACACACTGAATGGAATAAGTGACTTTAATATTTGAGTTTGAAAACTTAACAGTATTTCTTCCTATTCTGCAACTCTGCAGAGTACACAGAATAGGCTGCTAAACTGCGGTGACACACACTGAATGGAATATGTGACTTTAATATTTGGGTTTGAAAACTTAACAGTATTTCTTCCTATTCTGCAACTGTGCAGAGTACACAGAATAGGCTGCTAAACTGCGGTGACACACACTGAATGGAATAAGTGACTTTAATATTTGAGTTTGAAAACTTAACAGTATTTCTTCCTATTCTGCAACTCTGCAGAGTACACAGAATAGGCTGCTAAACTGCGGTGACACACACTGAATGGAATATGTGACTTTAATATTTGGGTTTGAAAACTTAACAGTATTTCTTCCTATTCTGCAACTGTGCAGAGTACACAGAATAGGCTGCTAAACTGCGGTGACACACACTGAATGGAATAAGTGACTTTAATATTTGAGTTTGAAAACTTAACAGTATTTCTTCCTAGTCTGCAACTGTGCAGAGTACACAGAATAGGCTGCTAAACTGTGGTGACACACACTGAATGGAATAAGTGACTTTAATATTTGAGTTTGAAAACTTAACAGTATTTCTTCCTAGTCTGCAACTGTGCAGAGTACACAGAATAGGCTGCTAAACGGCGGTGAAACACACTGAATGAAATATGTGACTTTAATATTTGAGTTTGAAAACTTAACAGTATTTCTTACTATTCTGCAACTCTGCAGAGTACACAGAATAGGCTGTTAAACGGCGGTGAAAGACACTGAATGGAATATGTGACTTTAATATTTGAGTTTGAAAACTTAACAGTATTTCTTACTATTCTGCAACTCTGCAGAGTACACAGAATAGGCTGCTAAACTGCGGTGACACACACTGAATGGAATATGTGACTTTAATATTTGGGTTTGAAAACTTAACAGTATTTCTTCCTATTCTGCAACTGTGCAGAGTACACAGAATAGGCTGCTAAACTGCGGTGACACACACTGAATGGAATAAGTGACTTTAATATTTGAGTTTGAAAACTTAACAGTATTTCTTCCTAGTCTGCAACTGTGCAGAGTACACAGAATAGGCTGCTAAACTGTGGTGACACACACTGAATGGAATAAGTGACTTTAATATTTGAGTTTGAAAACTTAACAGTATTTCTTCCTAGTCTGCAACTGTGCAGAGTACACAGAATAGGCTGCTAAACGGCGGTGAAACACACTGAATGAAATATGTGACTTTAATATTTGAGTTTGAAAACTTAACAGTATTTCTTACTATTCTGCAACTCTGCAGAGTACACAGAATAGGCTGTTAAACGGCGGTGAAAGACACTGAATGGAATATGTGACTTTAATATTTGAGTTTGAAAACTTAACAGTATTTCTTATAATTCTGGAACTGTACAGAGTACACAGAATAGGCTGTTAAACGGCGTTGAAACACACTGAATGGAATATGTGACTTTAATATTTGAGTTTGAAAACTTAACAGTATTTCTTATAATTCTGGAACTGTACAGAGTACACAGAATAGGCTGTTAAACGGCGGTGAAAGACACTGAATGGAATATGTGACTTTAATATTTGAGTTTGAAAACTTAACAGTATTTCTTACTATTCTGCAACTCTGCAGAGTACACAGAATAGGCTGTTAAACGGCGGTGAAAGACACTGAATGGAATATGTGACTTTAATATTTGAGTTTGAAAACTTAACAGTATTTCTTATAATTCTGGAACTGTACAGAGTACACAGAATAGGCTGTTAAACGGCGTTGAAACACACTGAATGGAATATGTGACTTTAATATTTGAGTTTGAAAACTTAACAGTATTTCTTATAATTCTGGAACTGTACAGAGTACACAGAATAGGCTGTTAAACGGCGGTGAAAGACACTGAATGGAATATGTGACTTTAATATTTGAGTTTGAAAACTTAACAGTATTTCTTACTATTCTGCAACTCTGCAGAGTACACAGAATAGGCTGTTAAACGGCGGTGAAAGACACTGAATGGAATATGTGACTTTAATATTTGAGTTTGAAAACTTAACAGTATTTCTTATAATTCTGGAACTGTACAGAGTACACAGAATAGGCTGTTAAACGGCGTTGAAACACACTGAATGGAATATGTGACTTTAATATTTGAGTTTGAAAACTTAACAGTATTTCTTATAATTCTGGAACTGTACAGAGTACACAGAATAGGCTGTTAAACGGCGGTGAAAGACACTGAATGGAATATGTGACTTTAATATTTGAGTTTGAAAACTTAACAGTATTTCTTACTATTCTGCAACTCTGCAGAGTACACAGAATAGGCTGTTAAACGGCGGTGAAAGACACTGAATGGAATATGTGACTTTAATATTTGAGTTTGAAAACTTAACAGTATTTCTTATATTTCTGGAACTGTACAGAGTACACAGAATAGGCTGTTAAACGGCGTCGAAACACACTGAATGGAATAAGTGACTTTAATATTTGAGTTTGAAAACTTAACAGTATTTCTTATAATTCTGGAACTGTACAGAGTACACAGAATAGGCTGTTAAACGGCGTTGAAACACACTGAATGGAATATGTGACTTTGATATTTTAGTTTGAAGACTTAACAGTATTTCTTCCTATTCTGCAACTGTGCACAGTACACAGAATGTGCTGCTACACTGCGGCGAAGCACACTGAATGGAATATGTGACTTTGATATTTGAGTTTGAAGACTTAACAGTATTTCTTCCTATTCTGCAACTGTGCACAGTACACAGAATGTGCTGCTACACTGCGGCGAAGCACACTGAATGGAATATGTGACTTTGATATTTGAGTTTGAAGACTTAACAGTATTTCTTCCTATTCTGCAACTGTGCACAGTACACAGAATGTGCTGCTACACTGCGGCGAAGCACACTGAATGGAATATGTGACTTTGATATTTTAGTTTGAAGACTTAACAGTATTTCTTCCTATTCTGCAACTCTGCACAGTACACAGAATGTGCTGCTAAACTGCGGCGAAGCACACTGAATGGAATATGTGACTTTGATATTTTAGTTTGAAGACTTAACAGTATTTCTTCCTATTCTGCAACTCTGCACAGTACACAGAATGTGCTGCTACACTGCGGCGAAGCACACTGAATGGAATATGTGACTTTGATATTTTAGTTTGAAGACTTAACAGTATTTCTTCCTATTCTGCAACTCTGCACAGTACACAGAATGTGCTGCTAAACTGCGGCGAAGCACACTGAATGGAATATGTGACTTTGATATTTTAGTTTGAAGACTTAACAGTATTTCTTCCTATTCTGCAACTCTGCACAGTACACAGAATGTGCTGCTAAACTGCGGCGAAGCACACTGAATGGAATATGTGACTTTGATATTTTAGTTTGAAGACTTAACAGTATTTCTTCCTATTCTGCAACTCTGCACAGTACACAGAATGTGCTGCTAAACTGCGGCGAAGCACACTGAATGGAATATGTGACTTTGATATTTTAGTTTGAAGACTTAACAGTATTTCTTCCTATTCTGCAACTCTGCACAGTACTCAGAATGTGCTGCTAAACTGCGGCGACGCACACTGAATGGAATACGTGACTTTGATATTTTAGTTTGAAGACTTAACAGAATGTGCTCTAATCTGCATCTTTGCACACTAAACAGAATGTGCTCTAATCTGCAACTTTGCACACTAAACAGAATGTGCTCTAATCTGCAACTTTGCACACTAAACAGAATGTGCTCTAATCTGCAACTGTGCACACTAAACAGAATGTGCTCTAATCTGCAACTTTGCACACTACACAGAATATATATATTTTTTTTTTTTTTTTTTTTTTTTTTCCCCCCACACCAAATAACCTGCTGCCCCCACACACAGTAGTCCTAAAAAGGACTTTTGGTTCTTTTTTTTTAACAATTTTTGTTTTTTTCCTCCCTACACTGCCTTTCCCTTCCTATCCTCAGCTCTCCCTGGCTCAGACTGAGCCGAACTCGATGGTCAGGTGCTATACAGCACCTGACCACGGGTTCTGGCCAGCCAATCAGTGTAATGCCAGCAGCCAACATGGCTGCTGGCATTACACCGATGTCAGAGCCTCCCTGCACGTTTATTGGCTGCGCAGCAGGCGCAAAACGTGCGGGGAGGAGACACGAACATGGCGGGCGAGCACATGCGGTACTCGTACGAGTACCGCCATGTGCCGAGCAGAGCGATGCTCGAGCCGATCCGAGCATCGGCCGAGCATGCTCGCTCAACACTAATAGTAATACTTCGTTTTAACTTTATTTTATTTTGTAGGCATTAAAAAAACATTAAGAATGATATAAGTCTTATATCTCAAACTTTTATGGTTTATGAGATATTCACAAGCAAACTTTCCCCCTCCTGCTCCTTTTACCTAGTGTAAGCCATCTCTTCTCAGATGGGGAATCTGGTTGTAAGACCAGACAGATAACAGAAGGGGACAATCTTCTTATAAGTCTACCTGGGCACCTCCCTCCTGCCCTGGCTGAGAAGTGTTACATCAGTAAAAGGGGCGGGAGGGGAAACTTTGCTTGTGAATATCTCTTAAACCATAAAGGTTTGAGCGATAAGACTTATATCATTCTTCATGTTTTTTTAATGCCTACAAAATAAAATAAAGTTAAACTGAAGTATTACTATCCCTTTAAGCTCTGGTACCATCTTCCCATGCGGGCGGCAGGCTTGCATTTGCCACCCGCTTCCTTCAATGAACTTTCAGGTATTCAAAGGCAGCAAAATAAAGTAAGGATTCAATTGACATCGGATCGCGCTGGGGGGGAGGGAGGGAAGGTAGCTGACAGCAATATTTTTTTTAAGCAAGGGGGAAAACAAGGGTGTGTATTATACATAGGCACTAGTGATGAGCGAGCATGCTCGGCCGAAGCTCGGTTCGGCTCGAGCATCGCTCTGCTCGGCACATGGCGGTACTCGTACGAGTACCGCATGTGCTCGCCCGCCATGTTCGGGTCTCCTCCCCGCACGTTTCGCGGCTGCTGCGCAGCCAATAAACGTGCGGGGAGGCTCTGACATCAGTGTAATGCCAGCAGCCATGTTGGCTGCTGGCATTACACTGATTGGCTGGCCAGAACCCGTGATCGGGTGCTGTATAGCACCTGACCAGCGAGTTTGGCTCAGTCTTAGCCAGGGAGAGATGAGGATAGGAAGGGAAAGTCAGTGTAGGGAGAAGAAAAGTGTGTTTGAACAACATAAAGACCCAAAAGTCCTTTTTAGGACTATTGTGTGTGGGGGCAGCAGTTATATTTTGTTTGGGGGGGCAGAGATTTAAAAAAAAAAACGTCACATATTCCGTTCACTGTGCCTAGCCGCAGATTAGCAGCACATTCTGTTTAGTGTGCAAAGTTGCAGATTAGCAGCACATTCTGTTTAGTGTGCAAAGTTGCAGATTAGCAGCACATTCTTTTTAGTGTGCAAAGTTGCAGATTAGCAGCACATTCTGTTTAGTGTGCAAAGTGTAAAAAATAAAAGTCACATATTCCGTTCACTGTGCCTAGCCGCAGATTAGCGTCACATTCTGTTTCGTGTGCCTAGCCGCAGATTAGCGTCACATTCTGTTTCGTGTGCCTAGCCGCAGATTAGCGTCACATATTGTTTAGTGTGCCTAGCCGCAGATTAGCGTCACATATTGTTTAGTGTGCCTAGCCGCAGATTAGTTTTTATCTTCCTTTTTGTGTGTTTTACGGTCAGTCTGTAAAAATGGCGTACTACGGGCGAAACATCGTTCCCAGCAGCGACGTTGGAGTCCAAGATGCATCCAGACATCCTCCCTATGCTGTCCCTGAACCCTGGTGTAATGCTCGAGTCCTCCCATTGACTTCAATGGGGCTCGGGTGCTCGGCCAAGCACTCGAGCCTCCGGGGGTGCTCGGCCAGAGCACCCGAACACCCGAGCATTGGGGTGCTCGATCATCAATAATAGGCACTCTTGTTTTCCCCTAAAATGTTGGGCATAATATACACCTGCGTATTATACACAGGTGCGTATTATACCTGAGATTTTACGGTATATTAGTAATGTATTGGGGGGCAATATTATGAAGATGAACGTTCCTCTTTAATGAGTTGTACATATGTATTATGCCTGTTATTAAGTAATAGCTCCTTCCAGTGAGTGATATTTTCTTCTTGACACTGCTATAAAAAAACCTTGACTGCAAGAAGTCTTCAATACCTGGTGAAACCAGGAGTTAAAATCACCATCTAACTTAGAAGTAGATAGCTCAGTTGGTTAGCTGGTGAGACAGCTCAAGGTCGCAGGTTCTAGTCTCAGCAAGATCAACTCAGTCTTTCACCCTTCTGAGGTAGATACAATGAGTACAGGACATACTTGAAAATGAGAGACAATCTCAGTGTATCTTTCCTGGTAAAATAATATCATTAAAAATAAATAAATAAAATAAAATAAAATTGTGCCCTATAGCACAATTGTTTTACCTCAGAATGACTTTACTTTCTTAGTACATCAGCCCCACTGACTCCAAATGAGTTGTACAGCCTTCCAATGAGTGTTAACGCATTTCAAAGAGTAATAATGCTTTCAAATAAGTGATATAGGGCCTTATATAAAAAATCAAAATAGAGCACTTCTGGGACAAACCAACTTCACCATATAACAGAAATAAACAATGCCAAAATTCTCATTGATTTAAAAGGGGCTTTTACCCCTTGAATATGTGACAGGTCTGTAAAGCATTAAAAAGCAATATGCTGGAGAACTATCTAGAATGCAATGGGTTAAAAGTCCCATTTGACTTAATGAAAGAGTTTATTTGTCCCCTATGCTTCAGGTGGTTTGTTCCAGAATTATTCCAGTTTGCTGTTATACAAAAGGAATATAGTCTTTAAACGAGGATGGAATGCTGAAATTAAAGAATGATGCTGCTTTCCAAGGAATAGTAATACTTTCTAATGGTAGTACTAATTTCTAATGAGGAGGACTGCTTAACAAGGAGTTGAACTGCTTTCCAAGGAGTAGTACTGCTTTCCAATGATTAGCACTGCCACCAATGAATAGGATTACTTTCCATGAATTAGTACTGCTTTTCAAGAAGTAGAACTGCTTTCTTTAAAGGATGACTGCATTCCAATTAGTAGGATGGCTTTTCAAAGAGTAGGATCGTTTTCCAATTAAAGGAGCAGTAAACTTATTTTTATGAAAACAGATATTTTACAGAGCATTTCCTGCTGAATAACACAAGGTCACTCCCATCGCTGTCTGATGTTTTATTCAAAATGTATAGCAGTTTAAATAATCAGGAAGTTAATTTACTGTGTTTACTTCCTGATAGTTCTAACTGACAGGAAGTGACAGGCAGTTTTTATCACTTTCTATGGAGAACTGTACGTCTCTGACTTTTCTGACTTTCCTTTCCATTATAATCTAACAGGAAATCTAATTAGAATTTGACCACTAGAGGGCACTGCTAATGTAAAAAATCATGGGTTTAAACTGTAATAACTCTGGAAGTATAAATCTCTCGGCGGTGGGAGTACACTTATTTTACTCAATAGGAAAATCCCTACAATATATATTTTTTCATGAAAAAAGTTTACTGCTCCTTTAATAGGACTGCTTCCCAATTTGTAGGACTGCTTTCCAATGAGAATGGCTGCTTTCCAATACGTAGGAGTGTTTCCAATGAGAATGACTGCTTTCCAAGGAGTAAGACTGCTTTCCAAAGAGTAGGTCTGCTTTTCAAGGAGTATGACTACTTTTCAATGTGAGTGAATGATTTCTAATTAGTAGAAATGTTTTCCAAGATGTAGGGTGCTTTCCATTGAGTAGTACTCTTTTCCAGTGAGTAATACTGCTTTCTTCTGAGTTATATTACATTCCTATGAGTGATGCTATCCACATATGAGTAATACTGCCTTCTTGTTAGTTGTATTGCCTTTAAATGAATGATACAACCTATAAATTAGTAATAATGCCTTCATGTGAGTTACATTCCTTCTAAATCGGTGATATTATCCATGTATTGGCATTACTGCTTTCTAACCATTTGAACTGAATGCCAGCAAGTTGCAAAAGCCTTACATTAATTTGCATGCTTAGTTTCTTATGGTCACATGAGTTGACTGAATGCCTGATAAAAGAGATGGGTCTTTAGCTTTTTTTTAAAGTCTGTAATGATGGTGCCTCTCTGATTGAGGATGGTAAAGAGTTCCAGAATGTCGGGGCAGCGTGGCTGCATGCCCGAGAACCTGAGGTTGTCTTTAATCTGGCCACTGATGGTAGGGATCTGCTGGCTGATCGCAGTGAGCGGGATTGAATATAGGGTGTCAGGAGCTCTTTCAGGTACTGTGGGCCTTGATTATTTAAGGAGTTGAAGGTCAGCAGGCCAGTTTTAAAATATGTTTGCCATTTAATTGGAAGCCAAAGCAGGGAGTGGAGAACAGGTGTTATGTGACATGAGCGAGTTTGATTGGTCAATAGTCTGGCTGTTGCATTTTGTACTGTCTGTAGGCGATGGAGTTATTTTTCTGGGAGGCCCAAGTAAAGTGCATTACAGTAATCTAGATGAGAAGACACAAATGCATGGATTAATGTTGGCATATCATCCGGTGGAATTAAGTGTTGTATCCTGGCTATGTTTATCAGATGAAAGAAGGCAGATTTTATTACGGAAGAGATCTGCTGTTAAAATGACAATCCAGAGTCAATCATCACTCCTAGATTTCATACCTCTATTGAACTAATGAGTTCAGACCCTCCAAGTTCCAGGCCAGTTGGGTGATTCTGAGATATTCTTGTTGCCCGGGGTCCCCTTACCAAGAGTAACTCTGTTTTGTCAGGGTTCACTTTTAGACAACTAGCATTCATCCACTCTATGAGGTCTGCTAAGCAACTGTTGATGAGGCATGTTGGGTCTTTAGTATCTGGAGCAAAGGAGAAGTAGAGTTTTGTGTCATCTGCATAGCAATGATATCTTAGACTGTGCCGCCTGATGATGTCTCCCAGTGGTAGCAAGTAAATTGCGAATAGCATAGGAGACAAGATGGAACCTTGTGGAACTCCGCAGGCTAATTCTGTTGGTGCCAATGAATAAGATCCTGATGTTACTCTCTGTGATCTACCAGTGAGGAAAGATATAAACCAGTTGAGAACTGCGCCTCCTAGACAACAGATGTGCAAGTGCTCTATTAAAATCCCATGGCCAATGGTGTCAAATGCAGCTGAGAGATCCAGGAGGATTAGGATGGAATAATCACCTTTGTTTCTCTCGCCAAAAGGAGATCATTTAGCACTTGGACTAGCTCTGTTTCCGTGCTGTGGCAGCATCTGAAACCTGAACGGAAAGGATCAAAGATGTTATAGCTTGATAGATGGGCCTCCAGTTGAGTTACCACTATTTTTTCAAAGATTTTCCCCAGAAATGGAAGGTTGGATACTGGTCTGTAATTTGCTATGCAGTCTGGGTCTAATGAAAGTTTCTTTAGGAGGGGTTTTATCACTGCTTCTTTTAGAGGATCCGGGAAGCTTCCAGTTTTAGTGAACACTGCACAATTTTGTGGGGCATGTGTTTCCGTGCATGCGGATATAAGACGAGTTGGGGCAGGGTCTAAGTCACATGTAGTGGGGCACAACTTTCACATGGTTCTTTTAACTTTCTCTATATCCACATTTGTAAAAGTAGACCATAAACTGGAGAAATCTGTCTTTCCACTGTAGTGATTCTGGTGGGTAACTGGTTGGCATGTTATGATAGAGGCTTGAATGGAGGAAATCTTGTCTGTGACGAAGAATGCAAATTCTTCACACTTATCCTGAGAAAAGTTGGTGGGTATATGCATGCATGCTGGTTTACAGAGCCTTTCTACTGTGCGAAACAGTTGCCTGGGTCTGTTGCAGGAGATTGTGATTTTGCGTGACAAAAATTAAGATTTTTTCTGAGTTATCTTAAACTGATATTCATTGAGGTGTTTGGTAAGAGCAGCTTTGTCCTCTGGGTCATGTGTCCTGCGCCACCTTCTCTCGAGTGTACGGCCTGTTCTCTTCATTTCTCTGATGGTGCTATCAAACCAAGGTGCATTGTTGTGAGTTTTGATAGTGTGTATGCGTGATGGTACAATGCTTTCTAGGGTGTCTCTCATGTTGCAGAGTTGGACCAAGAAGCCAGGGTCTTCACAAGTGTCCATCAGTTCTCTTAGATTCATATTTGATGTTAAGTCCAATGGGGTCACCCCTTTTAATGAGCGATGTCTGACCAGATTCTGAGGCTGTGATCTGGCTGATTGTGATCCAACGGGATAATGTATGGAGTGATGGTCTGACCAACCACTGGATTTACAGTTACTGGCAACACTTCTAGTCCAGACTGGAACACTAGTTCAAGCGTACAACCTTTTCTGTGGGCGGAAGTGGCAACAATTTGTATGAAGCTGAGCACACTAATCAGGCTGAGGAGGTCCTGCCCAAGTTGGGACAGGGTGTTATCAATCCAAGTTTTGAAGTCTCCCAATATAATCCATCTATGGTGTTCAGGGATTAAACCAGTCAAAAGGTCTGAGAGTTCTTGAAGAAATCTCTTCCCATCTCCTGGGGGTCTGTATATTAACAGTATCCGAAATCCTCTGTCTAGTGAGATGCTAGCAGCTACGCATTCAAAAGATTGGGATGTGTGGACTGTTATTGGCCTGGGGTTTAAGGATGATTTGACACAGATCATTACTCCACCTCTCTTGCGCTCTTGTCTCGGGCTGTGGAACACTGTATAATTGTCTGGAACAGCTGCTTCTAGGATAGGCCCCGCATTGTCATCTAGCCATGATTCTGTAATGCACGCTAATTCACATGTTTCAGTAAGGTTGGTGAAAATAGATGTTTTGCTCTTTATTGATCTGGCATTGCACAGGATTGATCTGATAGGACAGTCTTGGGGTTCTGAGTTCTTGCTTTGTATTGTGGAAACTATGTGTCATCTTATGGGGATCACACAAAGAGGTTTCCTTAATTTGATTGTGCGCGTTTTGTGGCTTCTGAATTGAATCACTTCAATTGGGTTTGCAGGTAGAAGTGGTGGAGTGGCTATGTTAGTATCAAGAGACTCAACTTTAAGTTTTGATTTTCCACCACGGCAGCCCCTGTGAGTGCCTTTGAAGATGCCAAGTGATTTTAGGGTAACCACTTGTGAGGGACTGAGTGCAGAGACCACTTTTTGGCGTTGTAGGGAATACAGATGTGAGTCAGAATAGGTGATCATTCCCTCAGCAGTGAAGGGGTTAAATAGCCTCTGAGTTTTGCAGGGATCTCAGCTGTAGGGGATGATCACATTGTCCTGTTCTACAGGAAGCAGGCATATGGGGTGTGAAATTTTCACTTCAGGATGCTTTGTAGATAACAGATAAGAAAGCATGCTTGCAGGTCAGATTGCAGTATTTCAAAACCAATGTGTTTCAGTGAAATATATTGTTGTTTCTTTTCTCTTTGTTTATCATCAATAAGTTTTCAGGGTGTGTAGAAATTAAATATGAGTATTGCTGAATGGATGATCAAATCCAAAACCAATTAACAACTGGAGGTGAGTATAGGTGATCATTCCCTCAGCATTCATAGTGATAAAATAGCCTCTAAGTTTTGCAGGGAAGTCAGCTGTGGGTAATGGTCACATTGTCCTGTTCTATAGGATGCAGGCCAGTGTGAGGTGTGGGATTTTACACTTCAGGCTGCTTTGTAGATAACATAGATAAGAAAGCATGCATGCAGGTCAGATTACAGGTGTTCAAAACCAGTGTGCTTCAGTGAAATATATATATATATATTTCAGCAATAAATTGTCTGAGTGTTTAGAAATGAAATCTGAGCATCGATGAATGGATGCTCAAATCCAAAACCCAAATAACAACTGGAGGTGAGTATGTTTTATAGTTTCAGTGTACCTTATTTGTGGTGTTCCAGTGAAGGTATCTCTTCTTAGCAGTAAGAGGGTCCAGAGGAAGTATATTTCAATCCGCTCTGTATCTCAGTGTAGTAATGCCATCCGTTGAATTTTGGTAAATCCAGGTACGTGGAATGTGGAGTAGAGACTGGTCCTTGGAATATTTTTGGTGAATTTTGAAAGTAAAGAGGTTATAATGAAGGTAATTCCTGGAGAGGTCAGGAGCATGAGAAAAGTGTAGCAGCCAGCAGAGGCGCCTGCTTACTATTAGTAAAGGGCAACATTCCCTTCTGTTAAGCAAAACTGACTTCTAATAAGTGATAACATATGAGGTGGTGATGAATCATTGAATTTATAAAAATTAGCCAGAGCAGCACTCACTTGTCCTTATTTAAAAAAGACAGGTCAAGCAACTCTGGGTAAAACCCCAAGAACCACAGAAAAAAATAAACATTTCCAAGATTGACCTTTATTTGTTGGTGGCACAGTGAAGCAGTTTTTGGTAAATAGTTTCTGTTCTGGGTCAATATATTACCCCATGTTGTAAATTAAACTAAACAGAACCTACGTGCTAGTAATCAGTATGCTATGCAAATAATAGCAAAACGTGCCACCCTACCAGCAAAGCATAAACATTGATTTCTTAAAAACAAATTTTATTTTACAAAAAATGCCTCGTACAACACATTAGCATATGTTCATTTTGTGGAAAACAAAGTAAACATCTTAAGATGACAGGTCCACTTTAATGTTTTGTGGGTATAAAGCTTACCCAAATATAATTCTTTAACATTTTCAATCATTGAAATTATGTTACAGGCAGCTTTGTAGATGGGTTTATGTCCAAGATAGGTGGGTAATCTCCCTCCCGCCCACTTAGGCTATGCTACTTCCATATGGAGACAAGAGCAGCAAGAATGTGGCATTTACTGTAGGTAAAGAATAGAATAGTACAGTTCAGCCTCTCCCAGGATAAAAAAAAAACTTACAGGACACTATTAAATGGGATAGTACTACTTTAATTTTACTTATCCCCATCTTGTAGAACTTATAAACAGATTTTTAATGCCCCCAATCACATCTCACAAACCTTTATGGTTTGAGAGAAAATCGATTTCAAAGTCCCCCACCTCCCTCCCCTTTTTCTGAGATCAGCATTCTACCTGACTCCAGGAGTATTCTGTCGTACGACCATCCAGGGCTCTGCAGCAGAGCCGATATTGCGTCAATGAAGAAAAAATCTGTCATTGAAACGGTCTTCTAAGTGTGCTTGATTTCCAAGCACAAGTAGAAGACCATTTCAGTGAAGGATTTTTTCTTCATTAACTCGATCTCGGCTCCGCTGCAGAGACATCAGATGGTCCCAGAATCAGATTCCCCTGCTGTCAGCTAGACGCTGATGTCAAGGAAAGGGGAGGGAGGGGGATACTTTGAAATCGATTTTCTCTCAAACCATAAAGGTTTGAGAGATGTGATTGGTGGCATTAAAATTATTTTTTTTAAGTTCTACAAGATTGGGATTAGTAAAATTAAAGTATTACTATCCCTTTAACCTCTTGGATGCAATGCATTAGATATGTCTCTAGCATCCTCGGAGGTTAAAATTCTTTCCCACACTGTATCCCAAGATAATTACTGCAAAACAAGCAAAATACAATATAAAGAAGACCACTAACAACCTAGAGAAAAATAATTGGTCCTGAGATGAGTATGGTCACTTTCTCATGATGGTATATCGATTTTGTTCTTCAGCCTCCTGTGTATGTGATTTGTGCTTATTCATGAATTCATTTTGTTGCTGTGCCAATCCTGGGGCGATGAGATCAGCCTGACAGGCCTTTCTCTCCAGAGACTGCTTAACTGCTTACACCATGCGTGAAGCCTTATCATCAGGGAGCCAGGTGAACACAAATTAACACAAGAAAAATGGCACTGATCCAGAAGTGTATCGATTGGCTGCATTATTTTCAGCAGGAACCTCTGCCCTGTGTTTTCATATAGAGTCCCCAGTGGGATGGCTTTTTCTCTGTGCTACAGAACAGAAGGCTTGACACAGTCCTTATACTGCAAATCTCTAACAATTTAAATCCACTCCCTTTAGGAGTATAATTTTCTCATATATATGACATTGTAAGCAGAGGTTTTGTAAAATTTGTAGTCATACTGAGGGCTGTTTATTATGGCGGTAAGTGAAATAACATTTGTACATCAAATATTATGACATAAATTGTAGTTCTATGAGCTTTGTAGAGATGTAGAGCAGAAAATATTATTGTATTCTCTGTTAAAGGAGCACTTTTAAACATGTTATAGGGCTTTTCTGTTTGAATTTTTTGCTTGTTTAATCAAGTTGCAATTTTCTATTGTGGTCAACAGGTTGTGCTGTTCCCACCACTTACTATGGTGAGCTGTAGTCAGTGACTCAAGCTATCCAATAGTGTGCATTAAAATGCCATTTTTAAACTAGTTGGCAATAAAAGTGCAGAAACTTTTGAATGAAAAAAGGATCAGCAGTGAAATACCTTTGTTTTACTCAGCAGGAAAAACAATATTGCATATTTTTTCATAATTAACATTTCCAATCATTTAAAAGCTCTTTCAATAAACTAGACACATCATGGGAGACATCTAAACCATTCCCATTGACATAAACGTGGTTTTTAACCTTTTGAGTGCTAAAGAGGTCTGCAATTATTTGCAAAAGAATGCAATGGAAACCCCTCAACCATTCAGTGGTTTAAAAGCTCCATTTACAACAATGTGGATTTTTGGAATTTGTTTTCCTTACGGTGAAGTTTTCTACAGATTGATTCCACTTTCCTAGGGCTCCATCTGACACAGCATGCACAAATAATGCATGCTTAATTACTTAACCCATATGTACTCTGTATATCTCCTTTTTGACTTTAGATTGTAAGCTTTTGAGAAGGGACCCGACTTTCAGTGTTTCGTTTTGCTAAACAGTAGCACTTGGTGCTGCTTACACTGATGGTGCTATTTAAATACACACATTCATTCATTCCTTCATCCTATATAATAATTTGCTAGGATGTTTGTCACGATGCAGTCATGCACAGTAGAGACTGCCTGTGTTCTGAGGCCTAAGAATCCAGCTGTGTTCCTAGAAACCCTGTTATTAAGTATAAAAATTGGCATTTCCAGGTCAGATTCAGGTATGACTGGAATGCATCAGTGAGTCCAGTTAAAGTCTACATTTAAATGCACTAGTGTTTATGTCTCTAATATAACATACCACACTCAGAAGGAATTTGAAACTCTATTGAATTGTACCATTTAGCCTTTTAGCTGTTTTCAGTCTAACACAGAACATAATGTTTTCTACTTACAAGTAAAAATGAATGATTAATTATATTTATTTGATATTATACTGTAAAAAAAAAGAAGTTATCTTTAACTCCTTAAGTACCATGGAACATTTTTTTCTTTTTTGGCGGATCGTGTTCAGGGCTCCAGTGTGGGGAGTCCTGAGATCCATGACATGTCATGACTGTCATGGATCCTTATGGGAAGTTCACCCATGACAGTCCTGGCACGTCATTGGTCCTTAATGGGTTAATGTGCAAACAACAACATGAATGCTTTGATTTCTTTGAAGATGCTAAAAAATTATCTACAGTAACATTATTTGCCCTTCCAGTGTCTTAAATTAAGTGTAAACAAAAAAGGGCAATTCAGATATACAACTCTGGAGGAAACCATCTGTAGCACAGGGGAAAAATGAACATTAGTAAAGTAGTGCATTCAGCAGCTCTTACTTATTCTATGGACCTCATAGCAATCCAACATTAAAACCACACATGAAATCCAGATTCTTGCAAATATGTTTGGGCATCCCAGGTAGGAAAAATAGGACCACTTGAATGGTTGGTGTCATGAAATGGCCTCCCTTGGAGCTTATAATAACACAGATATATGGAATGAATCACACACTTACTCCAAAAATTCAAGTGAATCCAAAATTAAAACCAGTAATCTTTATTGATAAACATAGGCTTACCTTGTAGTAGTCTAAGTCAAAACCGTATAGTTAAATGGAGAGACTAGTAGGCTTTGGGTACATACAGTCAGGAGTACACAAGCATCTCAGGCTGATCCACGTGTTTTGCATTGATAACTCTTACTCATGATCCCTGGATGGAGAAGAACATTGCCACTGATTTAAAGGGATAGTAATACTTAAGATGTAAAAAAATATATGTTGTAGGGTTTATCCCCCTGAGTAAAACAATGGTACTCCCACTTTTGAGAGATATTTTATTAAAAAATTATAACAGCTCAAACTTTAATTTTTTAGATGCAATATCATAGTAGCCTGAAATTTTTCAGTGGCGCTGTTGCTACACCATCCTATGGAGATTTATGGTCTACGGACCAGAGCTGTCCATAGGATGGTGTAGCAACAGCGCCACTGTAAATTTTCAGGCCACTGTGATATTGCACCTAAAAAATTCAAGTTTGAGCTGTTACAATTTTTTAATAAAATATCTCTCAGCAGTGGGAGTACCCTTGTTTTACTCAGGGGGATAAACCCTACAACATATATATTTTTTACATTTTAAGTATTACTATCCCTTTAAATTGGGATTCTAACCCTTTGAATGCTAAAGAGGACCCCCCTTAGCATCCAAGGGGTGAAATCCTATTTAAATCAATGAGAATTTAGGTAATTTTTATTTGTATCCTATGGTGCTATTGGCTTGATTGAGAATCACACCTTTTTGGCTTATTGAATTACACTATAGTACATTAAAGTAGAACTAACTCTTTATAATGACTTTCAAGTGTTTTCAAAATCACCTAATGATATGTTAGTCATTCTTTATTTAAAATGTTGTTTACGAGATATTTAGCTTTATGTATTTGTCAGTTTATGCAAATTAGGCAGTTTCCTAGTGGGAAGAGGAAGTAGGTGACAAGTATCAGAAATACAGACTGTGCCAGCCGGTACTGCCTAATTGGTGTAAAATGACAAACAAATAAAGCTGAATATCATATAAACTACAGCTTTAAATAATGAATGGCTACATAATTACAGGTGACTTTGAAACTTCTTTCAAAATCACCCAGGTCTTTAAAAAATGTTAGTTCCAGTCTAAGGGATAGTCAGTAAGAAGAACTGGGGATTCAATGGAATGGTGAAGTGTGTCTGTTGATGTGTGGACATCACTTTGCCATAGAGAATACAGCACACTTTACCATATGCACAAAGTATTATCTATTCAAGGGGAGGGGGGAGACTTTGAACATTAACATATGATATTGGTGTAAAGCTTTTGATGTTTTGGGAAAGGCAAGAGGAGGAGGAAAAAAGACGAGGTATCTTTCAGTCTTTGGCACCAAGAACAGCAGTAGAAGAAGCAGCAACAGCAGCCCCCCTTAACCCTTTGAGTGCCAGGGTGAGCAGCAAATTGCACACTTCTTGGGCACTCAGAGGGTTAATGGAAAATGACTTCACAATCCCGAGCTCGAAGTCACATCTAGGGAAGGCAAAATAACTAAGTTCCATATTTATAGAAGGGAAATGGAGTTATTCTGTAGTAAACCAACTGCACCACAGGGGACAAAGAAAAATGTATATTCGATTATATTGGGCTTAACAATCTAAATTCGAGAGAGGTCTCCAATGCATTGGGAATCACTGCATTGGTGACTTCATAGGATTGATGGAGGTTATAAAGCTTTATTCAAATGCATGTGAATTTGGGTATTTTTATTTATGTTCTATGGTTTACTCTGGAATAACTCACTTGCTTTTGTAAATATGGGCCAAAGACACATACAAAGCTCCCAGCTGCTACAGCGCACATGACCAGCTGAGCAATGCAGTCAATACAGAGTAGACAATCAACTGATCAATGTAAGCAGTGCAGAGATATGCCAGCTCATGAACAACTTACAGAGCTGTTGCACCCTATTGCACATATTACACAACAGAACTGTTTATACTAATCAGCTGATTGTGAGCTCTGTATTGTTTATATTTCTCAGCTAATTCGATTGCCAAGTACCACAAGTCTCCACAACAGGAAGGTAAATTTGTTTCTGTAAGTTCCAACAGCATTGCCAACTACCATAGCTTAATGCATGTGGCAAATATAAACAAGCCCTCTGGAATAAGAAAATGCCTCATTAAGACAAATTTCAATATGCAAATGAGTCACTGGAAAAGGAAGCACTACAAAATAAATGAATGAACATCTGAAATCTGCCAAAGGCATGGCAAACATATGGTATCTGAGAGTTCTAATCCAAGATGGATTTAATACCTGACATTTTTAGTCTGCAGCTTGTTCAGACTTTCCACAGCTCCCAAGGTATTCATGAAAACCATGGTAGTAATAGTTGTACTCCAGTGAGGACAAGGCATGCCTGTGATCCAATATCTGGATGACTGAATTGTGTCAGCATCCTCTCCAAACCTCCTGCAGCCTCACCCTGGACAAATGATTTCTTTCGGATGTCTCCTGTACAAATCCAGTTATATTCCGAAAAAAAAAGAAAAAAACTCCT
The DNA here is from genome assembly GCA_037306005.1 of Rhinophrynus dorsalis. Taxonomy (NCBI): domain Eukaryota; kingdom Metazoa; phylum Chordata; class Amphibia; order Anura; family Rhinophrynidae; genus Rhinophrynus; species Rhinophrynus dorsalis. The sequence goes on along the minus strand of CM074719.1, from coordinate 223,568,198 downwards.
AGGTCTTATTCTGGACTCCAATAAAGGAAACAGCCATTTATCCCTGGAAAGGATCAACAGACTTCTTCAACAAGTCTGTCTCCTCAAATCCACAAGATATTTGTCCCTTCATCATCTTATTTCTATTCTTAGACTAATGATCACCTCCATAGATGTGGGCTCATCCCCAAATGAGGCTTTTACAGCAGTTTACCCTACACAAATGGAACAATAATCCTTACTACTTGGATCACCATGTCATTATACTTCCTCAGGTCAAGTTCAATTTAACCTGGTGGAACAGGACCCATCTGTCAACAGGCTTACATAGGTTCATTCCATCTTGGACTGCCCTGACTACCAAAGTAAACAAGCTCAGCTGGGGTGCTATGATTCAGGTCAGTCCTGTCAAGGAACTTGGACACCTCCTGAAAGAGCCCTACATTCTAATCAACTCCAATAACTGGCTTGGAGGACATTGAAGACTACACTTCCCCTCATCTGAGATCCAGTGCTGAAAGAGAGGAAAGACAACAAAAGAGTAGTGGCCTATTTTTCCAGACAAAGAGGTCCGAGAAGCAGATCTCTCCTCCATCTATCCATGAAGCAACTCAAGCTCAATATTGCTAAAATGGCACTAATACTCATCCCACCTGGTCTTGCCCAGTAGTGTACTTCCAGGTGACTGTAAATGGCACTACCATAAATCCTGTAGCACAAGCATGGTGACTAGGGGTGATAATAGACACTGCTCTCTCATTATCTCCTCACATTAGTGCCATCTCTAAATCGTGCTGCTTTCTCTTGTGTAACATAGCTAAAATCAGTCCCTTTCTCTGTTCCTCCACAGCTAAAATTCTTACACAATCACTCATCCTTTCCTGCATGGACTACTGTAACCCTCTTCTCTCTGGACTTCCTGCCTCCAACTCCATCCTCTTCAAACCATACAGAATGCTGCAGCATGAATTACTCTATTAGCTATGTTTGTCCATGCCCCACTTCTCCTCAAATCTTTCTAATGGCTGCCCATCAAACTCCAGATTGCTTATAAAATTTTGCTTCTCTCATTGAAGATCCTTCTCTCCTCTACCCCTTTCTACATTTCCACTCTGATTTCCCGCTATGCCCCATCCCAGCACTTACGATCAGTCAATGATAGTCTTCTCTCAGCTTCTTTTGTGTCTATAGCCCTCTCAGGTATCAAACCTTTCCTCTCATTGTTCCTTATCCATGGAATGCTCTACCTCCCACCCTGCACCACTGCAACTCTCTTATGGTCTTCAAGTCACACTTAAAACTACACCTCCTTAGCAAAATGTAAACACACTAAAAGCCACTGACTTTTTACAATTTAGGCTCCTTATAAATTATTTTCTTTATTCATGTTCTCTATCTTGACCAGAACTCTCACACTGTACTCAGCACTTGCCCCTAATGTACTCTGTACTAATGTCTCCCATTACCACTTTAGATTGTAAGCTTTCAGGCAGGGACCTCACTTTCAGTGTTTCCCTTTGCAAAGCACTTGTAAGCCTGTATTGTCTAAACTCTTGAACTGTAAAGTGCTGCATTCACTTGTGGTGCTATATAAACATATTCATTCGTTCTCACCAAAGATGAAAAAGTTTGTTGATTCCATTATGATAATAATGCACACTTTGAAACCAAGCTGAGGTACATGAAGATCATCCTTAAGTTTGGGGATTAAAATGGAAGTCATCTGTGCTAAATTCAAACCGTACAGTGGGTGTGGCAGGATGGTGAAATTGAGCTACTCAATTGATCACATTGATGGCTCATGAAATATGACATATTGCAACATTATGCTGAAAGAATACGTGTTTTGCTCCTGCGAATTTGCATTTTTTGTGAGCAGTACCACTATGGTCTGAAATGTTGTGGTGGTGCTGTTGCTACAGCAACCTATAGACAGTTATGGTTATAACAATAACTCTACATTGCTTGTAGTAGCTATAGCACCACTGGAAAATGTCAGGCTCTGGAGGTACTGTACCCAGACAATGCAAGTCTTAGCTACATTAACTTTTGAATAAAACATCATTCAACAGTAGTAATACCCTTATTAACATACCTACAACAATCAAATGTGACGAGCACCCATCAAGAGCGTACAAGATGAAAATGTCTTGTTCTAAGGCATGGTGGCCTCTCAGTGGTGCTACAAATCACATTTACCATTGCAGAGAGGAAATTTCCATATCAGACTGGTCCTGCCCACAGACCGTCCAGATTCAAAATGTCAGGCAAATCCTCTCCGCATGGGAGTGACAGCAAAACCACAGGCGTATGTTTCGGCCTATATGGGCTTCATCGGTGTTGTGCAGCCGACTTCCTCTAGGCAAGCAAAGACCCATGCCTGGGATACCCTTATAATTAGTGAGACCTCCAAAAAACAAATTTAAGGAGCACCCATCAAACACAAACAAGATAAAGTGTCTTGTTCTAAGGCATGGTAGCCTCTCAGTGGTGCTTTTAACCTCTTGTTTGCTAGAAAGCTCTCTATCACATACCAGTACCAGATTATTCCACTTTCCTTTCATACAAAAGGCCAAGCAGTACGTCTAAAACAACTTGATAACTTCATAGAATAACAGCATTGATCATTTTTTATAGAATAAAGGGTGTTGATATATTTTCATAGAATAATGGGTATATGTTGAAAATTATTCATAAAATAATGGGTAAGAGTTGAAAATTGTTTGCAGAATAAAAGGAAAGTTGTTAATTGCTCACAGAACAATGGATGAATCAAAGAACATCTATGAAAATAAACTTTTCTCAGCAGTTCATCTACTTAATGGGGTGAATGTACAAATATGATTCAGTCAAAAACAGGGACTGGAGGTAGAGACATGCAGCACTGACGTAGATTAACTTTCCCCTATGAGAAAAACATGCTGATATTGCTTCGGATCACCTCTGTATTCACTGCTTGGAACTTCATGCCTCAGTTTTATATTGCCTCTGCTAATCTCAGTTTACCCTTTGAATTTGGAGAAGGATTTATCCTATAACCTCCCTCCTTCAATATGACAACCTAGGAGATTGCCTAGGTCACCGATATCAGGGCTCAAAATTTCAAGTCCTGAGCTACTAGTCAGGCCTGAAAACTTACTCGCCACCAGTTTGCACGCCCAGCCCCACCCATATCCCGCCTTTAACCCCACGCATCTCAAGTTCTCTTTGATGAAATGACACTGTTGATCTGTGTTTTATGTTTACTTTCACCACACACTGCCCACACCCTGTACACCCTCACACCTTGTTCACTCTTCACACAGTGCCCACCCTGTCGTCCTCCATACATTATAAACAAAAAGGGTCTCAAAGGGTCCCCCTCCTAAAGAGGGGCACTTGGGAGGTATGCACATGAACCTATGCAATCCTGAAGTGTGTTAATTTGATTAGTGCCCTCCATTAAAAAGGCAGTGTGGTCACATCAATATAACTTAAAGCTGTATAAAAGGAACATTCCTAAGCAAGCCCTTCTATTAAATTAACCCTTTAAGTGCTAGAGGAGTGCCCAACACATTCCATTACACTGGACACCTCTGGTACTTAAAGGGTTAAGGCAATCACATTTTTCAAGAGAACAGTTTACCTTTAACTTGTGGTGCCTTTTACATTGTGCTGTATACTATATACAGACTGTTAGCTGTCAGCAATATGGGGTCTAGTTTTGTCAAACCTGCACGGAGTACACAATTAGCCTGTGTCCGTCTCACTCCTGTCTCTCTTCTCATCCCCTCGGTTGTCAAACGCTCCTGTCTCTCTTCTCATTGGTTGGGCTGCCCCCTCTGGCTATCAAATGAGGGTACTCCAAGGAGCGCTGTCCATCTTGCTGCCAGCTCCACAGGAGCTTCCTCTTCTTGCCCATAACCCATAAATGAAGTAGTCATCCCCAGCCACACATTTGACTGCCATGCAGTCAATTGTACCTGTTTCACTGGCCTGCGCACCCACTACGGATCCCCTGCTAGTTAGGCTTAGGGTAGGCTGGACCCCTGTCTCCTCTATGTCTCTGCCCTACTGCGCACCCACTATGGTGAATTTACCCTCCCCTCCTACCTTTAACATGCCCATTTGGCAGTGGGTGGCGATGGCCCCTGGGACGCTGGGTGGAGATTTACCTCTGTTTGCGCGGCCTGGGCTCCACTGTCCTCCCCCCGTGTTTTGCAAGAAGAGAGACAGGAGAGTTTGATAGCTGAGGGAATGAGAAGAGAGACAGGAGCGAGTGACACACAGAGGGTAATTGTGTACCCCGTGCAGGTGTGACAAAACTAGCAGATAGTAGATATTGTAGATATTGTAGATATTTGCAAAATAATTTAAAAGCCCCCAGGTTCATCTCTCAAACCTTTATGGTTTGAGAGATAAACAAAGGCAAAGTTCCCCCCTTCCTCCCCCTTCCCTGAAGTCAGCATTATACTGACTGCAGGGATATCCGGTCTGACTTTCATCAGGCGGCTCTGCAGCAGAGCCGCAATCGCGTTAGTGAAAAATAATTAATTCACTGAAACAGTCTTCTACGTGTGTTTGCAAACCAAGCAGATGTAGAAGACCGTTTCAGTGACATAATTCTTTTTCACTAACACAATCAAGGCTCAGCTGCAGAGCCACAAGCCTGTCATACGACAGACTTCCCTTGCAGTCAGTACAACGTTGACTTCAGGGAAGGGGGAGGGAGGGGTTAACTTTGCCTTCGGTTATCTCTCAAACCATAAAGGTTTGAGAGATGAACCTGGGGGCTATTAAATTATTTTACAAATATCTACAACATGGGGAATAGTAACAATAAAGTATTACTATCCCTTTAAAAGCCCCATGTAAACCAATGGAAATTTGGGGAATGTTTAGTTGTCCTTCATGGTGCTCTTTGTTTGCTCCAAAACTCCACCTCTTTAGCCTTCTGAATATGAACTTAAACTCCTAAAATCAATTGCAGACAAAAAAGAAAGTGAATCTAACTGTAAATAATGTTAATCATAATAAAGTAATGTCTTCCGTAACTCACAGACAAGTGTTTTGGTTATGCATTCAACTCATTTAAAGTGTCACGTCATATGACATATGAGAAAATCTATATCATGAAATATTAACAGTGGGACACAGCCTACATTACACTCTATTATGCCAGCCTCAATAGCATTTAAACATCAATCAATATGCAGGTTAAACTCACTCTCTGCTCGCTTTTTAACTGAGAGGCAGGCTAATTGATCTCCAGAGAAAGTCAATCTTCTATGAAAAGAAAATACTCTAATTATAACGAACTTCACAGCTATTTGAGCAGCAGAGGCTATAGACTGGGTAATGGGAAATTCTGCACCTGCATTTGCTATGTTAAAAAAAGCTCATAACCTGTTGCTTTGTGAGGTAAGAAAGAGTGAATGAAACTGCACTGGGAATGGTTTCCTACTTTTGCACCTGTTCTTCTGTGTATTCACCCGCTGGTACACTATACTGCTGTTAAGATTTTAAAGGAGCAGTACACTTTTTTATGAAAAACAGTGTATTGCAGGCCTTCTCCTATTGAGTAAAACAACTGTATTCCCACTTCTGAGAGATGCATGCTTCCAGAGTTAATACCGTTTTTTTTTTCTTTTACATTAACAGTGCCCTCTAGTGGTCAGATTTTTATTAGCTATTCTGTTGCATTCATTGGGACAGATGAGTCACTGACAAACAGTTGTTCATTGAATGTGACCAAAACTGCTGCGTCATGCTGTCAGTTTGAACTTTCAGGAAATAATAACTGTAAATCACTTCCTGACAATGTGAACACCTGAATAAAACAACTGACAGTAGAGGGAGCATCCTTGTTTTACTCAGCAGGAAAATCCATACAGAAAATAGTTTTTCATAAAAATGTTATTGCCCATTTAAAGTGGAACTGCCACCTTTCCAAATCCTCCCCTCTATGGCAGCCTCTGTCTTGAAAAGATTTGCATGATTATTACTTCCAATTCATTTATTCCACCACTAAGGTTTTAGCTGTATAAGGAGGAGGAGAGAAGTGATTTTATGGACATGCCAGTAATTATTTAGGGTTTATTAGACAAGTCATAGAACAAAGCTCTGCACAGATTAGATCACTAGTGACTAAATAAAAAAGCTCTAAAACTATTAAAGTGAGTGAAAACAAAAAAGATAGCAATTTGGATAGATACTAAAAGCTGGAAACTAATAGATAGCAGGTCTAACTTAACAGTGGAAAGGATTCATTACTGTGAGGACCATAAAAATATGGAATTCACTGCTTGAGGAGGTGGTGCTATCGAATACATTAGATGACTTTAAAAAGAACCTGGATGTGTTTTTAAAAGAGCAGAACATAGAGGGCTATGTGTGTTAGTATTGAGATTAATATTTATTTAGTGCTTGGTGATCCAAGGAGAAATCTGTTTATAATTTGGAATCAAGAAGGAATTTCTTCGGCACCCGTTCAAAGCAGAATCTGAAATTGCACTATTGAAGGGAGGGGTTGCCTTCTTTAGGATCAACGACGGTAAACAGGAAAAGAGTTGAACTTGAAGGATTCAAGTCCATTTTCAACCTAAACTACTATGTAACTATGAAACCCATGGAGTGCCAGAAGGGTTTCCAACCCATTACAAAGCAGTGCTCCAGTTTTACTCAATCTTTGCCTTGATACAGAAACCATATTGTACTTATTGTGCTCCTATATTGATACTAGGGAACAATATGTTATGAAGACCACTATATAGGATCTGGAAAACATTTATGTGTCTGTCAGATTCAATAAAGAATTCATCACTGCTCAACAGAGGGAAGAGAGGACAAGGTAATTGAAGGTGAGTAAAAAATGAGTGCAGGACCTCAGGGGATGGAAGAAAGATTGATGCCAGCAGGTAGGAATGAGTAGAGAGCAATGGGTGGGATAAAGCCAGAGTAGATGGAAGGAAGTTCACAGGCTGGAAAAAATGAGAGGAAGGAGCGCTGGAAACTGCTGAATAAACATTTAAGCAGCTCTGGAACTATCGGAACCTCTTGTAGTTCAACCACAGTGCCCTTCCAAATGGATAGCAGAAAACATGTGCCGGATAGAAAACTGACCTTCCCAGGTCCTCACAATTGAACACTCATACACAAAATCTACTGCACAATGTTGAACACTCCCACTGTAGTTAAAAACATGAACATTTTATTACAAATTATAAAACTGATAACTGAGGTGATCAAATAATTTGAGTCATGGATATGGATAACTACTTGTTTTTTCATTTGTAATAACATTTTCATGGTTTTAACTACAACGGGAGTGTTCAACATTGTGTGGTAGATTTTGTGGATGAGGAAGGAGAGCTGGTCAGAGTAGAGCTAAAAGAGGGTTACAGGTTGGAGGAGATGGAAGGAAGGGGAACAAACTGAAAGTGATGGAAGTGATAGCCACAGGCTGGAGGAAACTAAGGGAAGTGGAGTAAGCTAGAGTAAAGGCAAGTGAGAGATGGAGTAGATGGCAGTAAGGGGAGCAGACTGGAGATGATGGAAGGGGAGTTGGAGGAGTAGATGGAATAGAGCAGGCCATGGAAACTGAAGGGGAGAGGGCCTAAGATGATGAGGTTCACACTGATAATTAAGTTGAGGAATACAGAACAATGCTGTTAATGGTGTCTTAACCCCTTAAGGACCGTTTGCGCATGCACGCGGTGGTCACTTAAGGACCACGGATCATTTTTTTTTTTTTTTTTAATTGACAGGATTCCGGATTCCTCAACCGGCGTGCAGCTGTGTGGGGAGCCCGGAATTCCATGACGTACATGTACATCCTTGGTCCTTTAGGGACATCAACCTCATGATGTACATGTACATCATGGGTCGTTAGGGGTTAAGGCAGTGGTTCTCAATATTTTTTGCTCAAGGCATCACTATCATGCAATCTGGAATTTTCAGGGCACCCCTAGCATTTTATAGAAATGTTCTCAATGAATGAATGGAGGGGAAAGTACATAAACATATAGTTATTCTTAGAGGGAGAGTGATGTTTCATAATAAAATCAGCTCTGATTAATCATCATAGTATTTGGACCTTGGAGAGTGTTTTTTCAATTCGGTCAGAGTTGTAGTTCAAGAGTAATTCAATGACAAAGTATCCTCCTCCTGCCCCTTTTACTGATGTAACACTGTTCAGCCAGAGCAGAAGGGAGGTGCCCAGGTAGATTGCAGAGAGCGACAATCTTCAATTAAGATAAGGGAAAAACCTGAAAAACTTGTCAAGAGGGGCAGGGCTTTCATTGTTCTCATAGGAAGAAGTTTGTCCCCTGCTGTTATCTGTCTGGTCTTACAACCAGATTCCACATCTGTGAAGAGATGGCTTACACTAGGTAAAAGGGGCGGGAGGGGGAAACTTTATCCTTCAATTACTCTTGAACCACAACTCTGACAGTATTGATATAGAACTCTCCAAATACTATGAAGATTAATTGGAGCAGCTGTTTTTGTGAAACATTACTATCCCTTTAAGTCTCAAAGTCAGAATAACAACAGAGAGTATTCTGGGCATAATCATTTCCATAAATATACATTACAATTTCAACTTTAACATTTTAGAAAAAAATTATGAACCCTGAGCTGGTGTGAATGACACAGCAAAAGTATACTGGTTGAGAACAATTTCTTAAAGTAAGTAATTTTTTTTTAAGCCTAATATCTGGGCTACAAAACAGCCTGTTATGGACAAAACATGATATTACATAATTGTTTTTCTCATCTCTAATTCTTACCATAATTTTAGCAGCTTTATCACTCTGTGGCATAACAATAGAAAAAGGTGTGATGTAATTCATAAAGATACACTCATAAATCCTACCTCTGCAACACCTATTTTCTAATTTAGATAATTTTAAAGCTTTTAGAATAACTGTTTACAAGTTATGTTTTATGCCTTGATTTTATCAGGAGAAAAAGAACATCTTGTTTAACACATCGCTAGGAAGTCAGATCAAGGGAATACATCAAAGACTATAGCCCAGATGAAAAGACTCTAACAGAGAGCACGACATGCTAACTAAATGATATTTTACTTTTATTTACATTGTTAATTTGCATGTTGATTTGTTCATAAATATATCCTGCTGGTTCTCTTTGTAACCTGTGCATATTTATGCCACAGCTTCAACAATGTGTTAACCAGAAAAGGGGTGTGATAGAAAGTAAAAAACAAGTGGAAGACAAGCATACAATAGATATTTTTATGAATGCATTGTTTCAATGGAAAACAAAAACCTCAGATTAAAATTTAAATACAACCACATCATGTTCTTGTTTTCTTTTATTAAACATATAAAGAAAATGTGAATACTTTGTTTTCTTAATTAAAAAATGATAAAAGTAAGAGAGATAGTAAGGGGATTGTACTAATCCAGCAGCCTAGCTCCATTCGTGCTAGCCCCCAAAATCAGCGGTTACAGCAGAGTGAGTGCATCAGAGTGTACGAATCACTTTAGTACTGTGACGGTACCAGTATTTACCGGACCCTTTTGGGGTCATCAGTTCCAGAACCACCACTGCTGCTGCCCCTCTTCCACGACTAACTGGAGCCCTGCTACTTCCTGGTGTCTGGAGGTCCTGGATAGTCAGACAGGAACAACTGGATGCCTCCCCCTGGCAGACTGGAAGACCTAGTGAATTTAGCTGCAGAACCCAAGGTGGGGTTTCCAGAGGCCCTACGCCAGTAGACTGGTGAGGCAAGTGAATTCACTCTTTCAGTGGCTAGGGAGAGAATCCCCAGCCCAAGCCCCCTCCAGAAATACAGCCGAGACATATTAAGGAGGGTAGAACAAAACAGCCTTTATTGATAAAACACACTGCTTATATACACTTCCAGACACTCTTATCAAGATAAGAATACAAATTAGTGCTTGAAAAAGGGGCATTTTAACTGGTCCATAATAACCTCCCCTGACTGGTCAATGAAGCACACCAGGAATCAATTCACATTCCAAACATTCCTTAGCACATGGAGTATTTTTTAAACAAGTCAGAGTGCTGGACTTAACAACCCACTCTGCACTCTGGTTCCCCACTGTCATCTCCTTTGCAGGACTTACAGTATAACCCTCCACACACACTATTACCAAATGTCACACAATGTACAAAACAGTGATCAATATTTCAGATGTTATAATTCTAAATTACACCATCTGGTCACACTACTCCCCCCCAAGGCTTGGACAAACCAGGTGTGATCCCAATGGATCCACCTCTGCACTGTCCACAAAGTCTTTCAGGCATCTTCTTGCCAGGATAGTCTATCATCCTTTTTGTTGGATCTGCTAGGTCCACACTGAATGGTAAAGGTGGAGGGAGAAGTTCCAGCTGTGTAACAACTGTCCATTTTTCCTACAATTATATTCAGAAATGCAGCCATCTTTGGGGTTGTACAGACATGGAGCTTGGAAGGCACTGGGAAGATATCCCAAGTCATTTGCCAACAGTACCTCAACTGGGATACCAAACATCACTCCCACCTCATAGTCTCTTTCACCAGCACCCCAATCCAGCATGATTCAGGCCAAGGAAATCTGGTATATGGCTCCTCCAGCAACTCATAATGCCACTGTCCGGCCAGTTCTCTGCCTGTGGGGGACCCGCTGGGGTTGTACCATAGTGATTGTGGCCCCGGTGTCTCTCAACCCCTTGGCTGGTTGCCCGTTCATCAGCACTGTCTGACCGTGGTGTCCTTGTTTATCTGTGCTGGCAGTTTAGACCAGGCTCACCTCGTGGATCAGTCCCCACACTTCGTCCCTGCCAAAAGGGGCAATATTATAATCCACTCCAATGGGCATGGATAATTTGTACTCCATAGGTTCAGTGCCAGGGTCCTCTCCCCCACAGTAGGCTTGTCTTGATGCACTCCAGGGTGGGACCAGTAGAGATACCAGCTGCTGGGGCAAGAGCCCAGGCTGTGACTGACTCTGAGGGCAATTGCTCCGAACATGCCCAGGCTGCAAACAATCATCACACTTCAGTCCATAGTGGTGCCCTCTACTGGGCTGGTTGTGAATGATGGGAATGGGGCTGAGATGTGGTATCTGGCCCATTCGAGTGTCAGTAGTAATTCCTTTGGATTTTACAGGAGAGTGACAGGGCCCATTCTCTCGAGTCTCCACATATCTTTCTCTATAGTAGGATTGTCTTGAAGCATTCTGGGGTGGGACTAGTGGTGATACCAGACCTCTGGGGCAGGAGTCTAGGTCTGGACCATCTCTGAGGGCAATTGCTTTGAACATGTCCTAGCTGCAAACAATTATAGCTCTGCAGGCCAGAACTGCACCTTCTACTGGGCTGGCAGCTTGTGATGGGAATGGGGCAAGGCCCTGGTACCTGGATTCCTTGAGGAGTGACATTCGATCCTGTGGGGGGGGGGACCGGAGAGGGCCAGGGCCCACTCAGTCGGGTTTCCACATATTTGTTGGCTAACTTGGCTGCTTCCCCTATTGTAGCTGGATCACGGTCCCTTACCCAATCCCGAAGTTCAGGAGGCGTATGTTGAAAGAATTGCTCCAGTAGTAAAAGCTGCCAACAATCCTCCATAGTCTTTTCATTGCAGCCCAGTAACCAGTTGGCACAAGCACGGTCCACACAGTACACCCATTCTGCATAAGAGTCCTGTTGCCGCCATTGGGTATCCCGGAATTTCCACCTGTAGGCATCTGGAGTAACTGCATACCGGGCAAGCAGGCACCGTTTCACCTCCGCATAATCGGCGCTCACTTCATCAGATGGGGCTCGATATGCCTCGGCTGTACGTCCAGTCAGCTTGCCCACCAGAATTGTTACCCAGTCTCTCTGATCAATCTCATAAAGGGCGCATTGCCTCTCAAAATCTTGTAGGTATTTGTCCATGTCTCCTGTGCTCTCCTCAAACATCCTGAAGGCTTGATGAGGCAGTTTGCTGTTCCTGGATCCACAGCCCCGTGGAAATCCAGAGTCTCCTGGGCCTCCCTCCATTTCTGCCATCCTCAGGTGTTCCTCCTTTTCTGCTGTCCTCTCCTGAATCACCATGGCCACAACTCTATCCACCACCTCAGCAGATGGATTGGGGCCATAAAAAGCAAGCCAGATCTTGACATTTTGAGTGAAGGCATCCTCATGCTCTGTAGGGCTCTCCCCGGATCCCATGCTGGTCTGCAGGCTTGCAGGACTAGCAGTTCCAACTGATAGACAGTCCATCTGCATCAAAGCCTCAACTAAATCAGTATTCCTGGGTCCACTTGCTTCTCCACCTCTGACAGCTAGGATCTCTTTTAAAGTGGATCACTTCAGCTGCTTGTAGAACCCCACCATACACCTGCCACTGGCTCCAGCCAAGTCTCCCGATGGAGATTGTCCCGGTGGTGGTTTGGATGCCTTTAAGAAGAGAGCATCCCACCACTGCCACCAAATGTGATGGTAGCAGGATTTACCGGACCCTTTTGGGGTCGTCGGTTCCTGAACCGCCACTGATGCTGCCCTCTTCCACGGATGGCTGGAGCCCTGCTACTTCCTGGTGTCTGGAGGTCCTGGATAGTCAGACAGGAACAACTGGATGCTGCCCCCTGGCAGACTGGAAGACCTAGTGAATTTAGCTTCAGAACCCTAGGTGGGGTTTCCAGAGGCCCTACGCCAGTAGACCGGTGAGGCAAGTGAATTCGCTCTTACAGTGGCTAGGGAGAGAATCCCAAGCCCAAGCCCCCTCCAGAAATACAGCCAAGACTTGTATTAAGGAGGGCAGAACAAAACAGCCTTTATTGATAAAACACACTGCTTATATACACTTCCAGACACTCTTATCAAGATAAGAATACAAATTAGTACTTGAAAAGGGGACATTTGAACTGGTCTATAATAACCTCCCTTGACTGGTCAATGAAGCACAGCAGAAGTCAATTCATATTCCTTAGCACATGGAGTATTCTTTAAACAAGCCAGAGTACTGGACTTAACAACCCACTCTTCACTCTGGTTTCCCACTGCCATCCCCTTTGCAGGACTTACAGTATAACCCGACACACACACTATTACCAAATGTCACACAATGTACAAAACAGTGATCAATATTTCAGATGTTGTAGTTCAAAATTACTCCATCTGGTCACAAGTACATACAGGTGCACACTTTCCACCTTTGTTACGTTTTTAATTCCAGAAAATCAATTTTTCTTGCCCTATAGCATGTAGAGGAAAATAGTATAAAATCACTAAATTTTCTCTATACCTTGTTTGGCACAAATGACAATAACCCACCAAACTGCCCTTCACTTGGCAAACGGAATAAGACTTTTCATGAAATGGCATTAGGCAGATTTAAGGCTAGAAACTGATTTTTTTTTTTTCAGAGTTTATTTTACCGAGCAAAACAAGGCTATTATGCAAAAGATTTTGCAGCTCAAACAACAACTGGCAATAACTGTCCACAGGCTGCTGTAGCAACTACATCATTATGGTGGAGTTGATGGCATCAGTAACACTCTTAAATGCTGAACATTTATTTGAATGCATTACTATTTTGTCCATGATAAAAACAGACCCTCCAGTAAATGTGCCCGATAATTATATGTATAAAATAATAGCCTCTATTATATAGTGGAAGCAAACTTTATTATATTAAAATTATTACATTCTTTAAAAATCAGTTCTTCTTATATGAGGTATCATTCTTTTACATTATCAGAAATGTATGTAACACCTCTCAAAATGTCTTCTATTGCACTCTGACCCCTCTAGCAAGATTCTTTTTGACTCTGAAGGATCTAATCTACAATCATATCTACTCTTTGATTAGGGTTTTACTCCTTACTACTACAACACTTGTTTTCAGAGGTATTTGCTGCTAAATCTTATTTATGATCCACTATCAGACATATTTTAGGTTGTGCAAATGTGTATAATTATGATTACCACACAGAGCATGGAGATGATGTTAACAAGGTAGAAGATATGTGTAGGAACTGAGAAAGGTAAACTTTACACCTTCTTAGGGGTTTAAACATGTAAATGTGTTAAATCCCTTCATTAAAATGATAGTATTTAGTGTTGAGCGAGCATGCTCGGCCGATGCTCGGATCGGCACGAGCATCGCTCTGCTCGGCACATGGCGGTACTCGTACGAGTACCGCATGTGCTCGCCCGCCATGTTCGTGTCTCCTCCCCGCACGTTTTGCGCCTGCTGCGCAGCCAATAAACGTGCAGGGAGGCTCTGACATCGGTGTAATGCCAGCAGCCATGTTGGCTGCTGGCATTACACTGATTGGCTGGCCAGAACCCGTGGTCAGGTGCTGTATAGCACCTGACCATCGAGTTCGGCTCAGTCTGAGCCAGGGAGAGCTGAGGATAGGAAGGGAAAGGCAGTGTAGGGAGGAAAAAAACAAAAATTGTGAAAAAAAAAGAACCAAAAGTCCTTTTTAGGACTACTGTGTGTGGGGGCAGCAGGTTATTTGGTGTGGGGGGAAAAAAACAAAAAAAAAAAAAAAATATATATATATTCTGTGTAGTGTGCAAAGTTGCAGATTAGAGCACATTCTGTTTAGTGTGCACAGTTGCAGATTAGAGCACATTCTGTTTAGTGTGCAAAGTTGCAGATTAGAGCACATTCTGTTTAGTGTGCAAAGTTGCAGATTAGAGCACATTCTGTTTAGTGTGCAAAGTTGCAGATTAGAGCACATTCTGTTAAGTCTTCAAACTAAAATATCAAAGTCACGTATTCCATTCAGTGTGCGTCGCCGCAGTTTAGCAGCACATTCTGAGTACTGTGCAGAGTTGCAGAATAGGAAGAAATACTGTTAAGTCTTCAAACTAAAATATCAAAGTCACATATTCCATTCAGTGTGCTTCGCCGCAGTTTAGCAGCACATTCTGTGTACTGTGCAGAGTTGCAGAATAGGAAGAAATACTGTTAAGTCTTCAAACTAAAATATCAAAGTCACATATTCCATTCAGTGTGCTTCGCCGCAGTGTAGCAGCACATTCTGTGTACTGTGCAGAGTTGCAGAATAGGAAGAAATACTGTTAAGTCTTCAAACTAAAATTTAAAAGTCACATATTCCATTCAGTGTGCTTCGCCGCAGTGTAGCAGCACATTCTGTGTACTGTGCAGAGTTGCAGAATAGGAAGAAATACTGTTAAGTTTTTAAAACTAAAATTTAAAAGTCACATATTCCATTCAGTGTGCTTCGCCGCAGTGTAGCAGCACATTCTGTGTACTGTGCAGAGTTGCAGAATAGGAAGAAATACTGTTAAGTCTTCAAACTAAAATATCAAAGTCACATATTCCATTCAGTGTGCTTCGCCGCAGTTTAGCAGCACATTCTGTGTACTGTGCAGAGTTGCAGAATAGGAAGAAATACTGTTAAGTTTTTAAAACTAAAATTTAAAAGTCACATATTCCATTCAGTGTGCTTCGCCGCAGTGTAGCAGCACATTCTGTGTACTGTGCAGAGTTGCAGAATAGGAAGAAATACTGTTAAGTCTTCAAACTAAAATATCAAAGTCACATATTCCATTCAGTGTGCTTCGCCGCAGTTTAGCAGCACATTCTGTGTACTGTGCAGAGTTGCAGAATAGGAAGAAATACTGTTAAGTCTTCAAACTAAAATTTAAAAGTCACATATTCCATTCAGTGTGCTTCGCCGCAGTGTAGCAGCACATTCTGTGTACTGTGCAGAGTTGCAGAATAGGAAGAAATACTGTTAAGTCTTCAAACTAAAATATCAAAGTCACATATTCCATTCAGTGTGCTTCGCCGCAGTTTAGCAGCACATTCTGTGTACTGTGCAGAGTTGCAGAATAGGAAGAAATACTGTTAAGTCTTCAAACTAAAATTTAAAAGTCACATATTCCATTCAGTGTGCTTCGCCGCAGTGTAGCAGCACATTCTGTGTACTGTGCAGAGTTGCAGAATAGGAAGAAATACTGTTAAGTCTTCAAACTAAAATATCAAAGTCACATATTCCATTCAGTGTGCTTCGCCGCAGTGTAGCAGCACATTCTGTGTACTGTGCACAGTTGCAGAATAGGAAGAAATACTGTTAAGTCTTCAAACTAAAATATCAAAGTCACATATTCCATTCAGTGTGTTTCAACGCCGTTTAACAGCCTATTCTGTGTACTCTGTACAGTTCCAGAATTATAAGAAATACTGTTAAGTTTTCAAACTCAAATATTAAAGTCACTTATTCCATTCAGTGTGTTTCAACGCCGTTTAACAGCCTATTCTGTGTACTCTGCACAGTTGCAGAATAGTAAGAAATACTGTTAAGTTTTCAAACTCAAATATTAAAGTCACATATTCCATTCAGTGTCTTTCACCGCCGTTTAACAGCCTATTCTGTGTACTCTGTACAGTTCCAGAATTATAAGAAATACTGTTAAGTTTTCAAACTCAAATATTAAAGTCACATATTCCATTCAGTGTCTTTCACCGCCGTTTAACAGCCTATTCTGTGTACTCTGTACAGTTCCAGAATTATAAGAAATACTGTTAAGTTTTCAAACTCAAATATTAAAGTCACATATTCCATTCAGTGTCTTTCACCGCCGTTTAACAGCCTATTCTGTGTACTCTGTACAGTTCCAGAATTATAAGAAATACTGTTAAGTTTTCAAACTCAAATATTAGTCACATATTCCATTCAGTGTCTTTCACCGCCGTTTAACAGCCTATTCTGTGTACTCTGCAGAGTTGCAGAATAGTAAGAAATACTGTTAAGTTTTCAAACTCAAATATTAAAGTCACATATTCCATTCAGTGTGTTTCAACGCCGTTTAACAGCCTATTCTGTGTACTCTGCACAGTTGCAGAATAGGAAGAAATACTGTTAAGTTTTCAAACTCAAATATTAAAGTCACATATTCCATTCAGTGTCTTTCACCGCCGTTTAACAGCCTATTCTGTGTACTCTGCAGAGTTGCAGAATAGTAAGAAATACTGTTAAGTTTTCAAACTCAAATATTAAAGTCACATATTCCATTCAGTGTGTTTCAACGCCGTTTAACAGCCTATTCTGTGTACTCTGCACAGTTGCAGAATAGGAAGAAATACTGTTAAGTTTTCAAACTCAAATATTAAAGTCACATATTCCATTCAGTGTCTTTCACCGCCGTTTAACAGCCTATTCTGTGTACTCTGCAGAGTTGCAGAATAGTAAGAAATACTGTTAAGTTTTCAAACTCAAATATTAAAGTCACTTATTCCATTCAGTGTGTGTCACCGCAGTTTAGCAGCCTATTCTGTGTACTCTGCACAGTTGCAGAATAGGAAGAAATACTGTTAAGTTTTCAAACTCAAATATTAAAGTCACATATTCCATTCAGTGTCTTTCACCGCCGTTTAACAGCCTATTCTGTGTACTCTGCAGAGTTGCAGAATAGTAAGAAATACTGTTAAGTTTTCAAACTCAAATATTAAAGTCACTTATTCCATTCAGTGTGTGTCACCGCAGTTTAGCAGCCTATTCTGTGTACTCTGTACAGTTCCAGAATTATAAGAAATACTGTTAAGTTTTCAAACTCAAATATTAAAGTCACATATTCCATTCAGTGTGTTTCAACGCCGTTTAACAGCCTATTCTGTGTACTCTGCACAGTTGCAGAATAGGAAGAAATACTGTTAAGTTTTCAAACTCATATATATTAAAGTCATATATATCGTGTAAGATGAAGAAGGCGGGTAAAAAGGGACGGGGAAGTGGACGTGATCCTGAAAGTTCAGGGCGCGGGTCAGGACGCGGAGAAACTGTGCCTGGTGCCAGAGCACAAGAAAGAAAGACATCCACCATACCTAGCTTCATGTCTGATTTCACAGGGCGTCGCAGGACATCACTCTCGAGGTCCGACCAGTGCGAACAGGTGGTCGGTTGGATGACAGCTGATACTGCTTCCAGTCGGTTAAGCACCACCCTGTCTTCCACCAAGTCCACTCTCAGTAGCCAAGAGTCTGGTCAACATAATCCTCACTCTGATCATCCTTCCTCCCACCATACACGGTCTGGTCAAAGAAGTGATCCCACACTGGGATATAGTGATGAGCTCGTCTCATCACCAATCCTTCATTTGACCCTCTCTCCAAGCACGCTTGCAGAGGAACATGACATCTTGTGCCCTGATTCACAACCTCTAGAGGCTACCCAATCACAAGAAGATGACAGATGTGAACGGCATTTAAGGTCAAAGGAAGTAGTGGATGATGATGATGATGATGAGACACAGTTGCCATTAAATCAACCACTATTTCCGTCTCAAGACCTTGTTGAGGAGAATGTTATACAGTTGTCAATGACTGAGTATGTGGTGGGATCAAGACTTGAGGAGGATGATCAGAGTGAGGAAGTGGAGGAGGACTTGGTGGACGATGAGGTGACTGACCCCACCTGGGAAGGTGTAGAGCCGAGCGATGACAGCAGTCCTGAGGGTGAGCCATCTGCAGCACCGCAACAGGCTGGAAGAGGCAGTGGTGTGGCAACAGAAAGAAGGCGGACCGCACCAAACCGGCCCGCAAATGTTCCACGGAGCACCCCCTTGCGTAAATCTACCTTGCCAAGGGGTAGGTGTTCCGCGGTATGGCGTTTTTTTAAGGAAAGTGCGGACGACAAAAGATTTGTAGTTTGCAACCTGTGCCACACCAGAATGAGCCGAGGCATGAACACTAGAAACCTCACCACCACCAGCATGATCCGACACATGGCATCCAAGCACCGTAGTAAGTGGGAGGAACGCCTGGATCGCCCATCTGTGTCTGCAGGCCACACCACTGCCTCCTCTTCCCCTGTTTTCGGTGCCGGCCAATCGCCTGTCGAAGGCGCAGGCCCGCATACCTCCCGCCCTGCACCTGTAGCATCTGAAGCACCATCAGCGACCACATCCACTTCCCTGTCCCAGCACAGCGTCCAAATGTCGTTACCCCAGGCATTTGAGCGCAAGAGAAAGTACCCAGCCACCCACCCACAGGCCATAGCACTAACCTCACACCTTTCAAAATTACTGGCCATCGAAATGCTGCCATTTAGGCTTGTGGACACTGAGTCCTTCCGCAGCCTGATGGCAGCAGCTGTCCCTCGGTACGCGGTCCCCAGCCGCCACTACTTTTCCCGGTGTGCCATCCCCGCATTACACCACCATGTGTCCCGTAACATCACCCGTGCCCTGACCAACGCAGTTACTGGGAAGGTCCACTTAACGACTGACACATGGACAAGTGCTTGTGGCCAGGGACGCTACATTTCCCTGACGGCACACTGGGTGAATGTCGTGGAGGCTGGGAGCGACTCGGACCCTGGGATGGCACGGGTGCTACCCACGCCGAGGATTGCGGGCCCTACCTCCATCAGGGTTTCCACCAGCACCTATGTTATTGGCTCCTCCTCCTCCGTTTCCACCTCCGAATTCTCTACACACACCGCCACTCCCCCATCAGCCAGTAGCTGGAAGCAGTGTAGCACTGCAGTGGGGAAGCGTCAACAGGCCGTGCTGAAGCTGATCTGCCTTGGGGACAAACAGCACACGGCCTCAGAGCTGTTGCAGGGGATTAGTCACCAGACCGAGCAGTGGCTCTCGCCACTCAACCTGCAACCAGGCATGGTTGTGTGTGATAATGGGCGTAACTTGGTGGCGGCTTTGGAGCTCGGCAAGCTCACACACGTACCATGCCTAGCGCATGTATTTAATTTAGTGGTGCAGCGATTTATAAAAACCTACCCCAATGTGCATGATCTCTTGACCAAGGTGCGCCGCGTGTGTGCACATTTCCGTAAGTCATCTACAGCTTCGGCCGGCCTGTTGAAGCTGCAGCAGCGCTTACAATTGCCAGCTCACCGGCTGCTGTGTGACGTGAGCACGCGCTGGAACTCCACCTTCCACATGTTGGCCCGGCTTTGTGAGCAGCAGAGGGCAGTAGTGGAGTACCAGCTGTTACACGGTCGTCGCCTCTCCATTCAACTTCCTGTAATCAGAAGTGAGGAGTGGGAATGGATGTCAGACCTCTGCGAGGTTTTACGCAATTTTGAGGAATCGACACAGATGGTGAGCGGCGATAACGCTATTATCAGTGTAACCATCCCACTTCTGTGTCTACTGAAACGCTCGCTGCTCACAATTAAAACCGACGCTTTGCATGTGGAAGAGGTGGAAATGGGGGAGGAAGAGCTTACACAAGGTGATAGCCAGAGCACGCTCACTTCGTCTTCTCAGCGACAATTGGAGGAGGCGGAGGAGGAGGAGGAGGAGGAGGAAGACACGGTTGCCTCCGCTACAGAGGGTAGCCATGGAACTTTAGTTCCATCTCTTCAGCGTGGGTGGGCAGAAGAGGAGGAAGAGGATGAGGATATTGAGAGTCAGCCTCCTGGTGAGGACAGCGAAATCTTGACTGTTGGTACTCTGGCACACATGGCTGACTTTATGTTAGGCTGCCTTTCCCGTGACCCACGCGTTGTACGCATTTTAGACAACACGGATTACTGGGTGTTCACCCTTCTGGACCCCCGCTACAAAGAGAATTTCTCATCTCTCATTCCTCCGGTGGAGAGGACAAGCAAAATGGTGCAATACCAGAAGGTTCTTGTTGAAAAATTGCTCCAAAATTTTCCATCTGACAACGCTGGCGGCAGAGTACGTGCTACCTTGGCCAACCGAGAAGGGGAGAAAAGGGGAGCACACAGCAGTTCCGACAAAGGCAGGGCAACACTCTCCAAGGCGTGGGACACCTTCATGACACCCCGCCAGCACCCTCACCCTGATGCGCAGCCTAGTGTCACAAGGAGGGAAAAGTTTTGGAAGATGGTGAAGGAGTACGTAGCAGACCGTGTCAGCGTCCTCAATGATCCCTCTGTGCCTTACAACTACTGGGTGTCCAAGCTGGACACGTGGTATGAACTGTCACTCTACGCCTTGGAGGTGCTGGCCTGCCCTGCCGCCAGCGTTCTGTCTGAGCGGGTATTTAGTGCTGCTGGTGGCATCATAACAGATAAGCGTATCCGCCTTTCCACCGACAATGCTGATAGGTTGACACTTATAAAAATGAACAAGGCCTGGATTTCCCCTGACTTCTCCACTCCACTGGAGGAAAGCCCCGGGGGAACATAAACTCACTTTATATATGTTATTTACAATGATGGGTATACTCTGTATTCCCATTCACCCCTTCCACCCCAAAAACGGGTATATGGTTGACTCTTAATCTTCTCATCCTCCTCCTCCTCTTCCATATGCCCTGGGATATAATTTTTATATAGGGCCAGCTCACCAGCGTGCCCTGGGATATAATTTTTATATAGGGCCAGCTCACCAGCGGGCCCTGTTTGACAATTTTTATATAGGTCAGCTCACCAGCGGGCCTTCTCATATAATGTTTTATTGGGTCAGCTCTCTAGCGGGCCCTCTCATATAATGTTTTATAGCGTCAGCTCACTAGCGGGCCTTCGCATATAATGTTTAGGATGGTCAGCTCTGCAGCAGACCCTCACCCATAATGTTTTAGATGGTCAGCTCAGCGCACGTTTCCATCTTAATCATGGCCTCAGTTCTGAAAATCAAGGAAATTTTTGGGAGAATTTGCCTCTGCGCACGTTTCCCTCTTAATCGTGGCCTCAGTTCTGAAAATCAAGGAAATTTTTGGGAGAATTTGCCTCTGCGCACGTTTCCCTCTTAATCATGGCCTCAGTTCTGAAAATCAAGGAAATTTTTGGGAGAATTTGCCTCTGCGCACGTTTCCCTCTTAATCATGGCCTCAGTTCTGAAAATCAAGGAAATTTTTGGGAGAATTTGCAGATGATATACAAGTAAATATACAGCAAATATTGTTTGGTAACAAATTTTCGCCTAAAGTCGTTTTTATTTTCCTTTTTGTGTGTTTTATGGTCAGTCTGTAAAAATGGCGTACTACGGGCGAAAGATCGTTCCCAGCAGCGATGTTGGAGTCCAAGGTGCATCCAGACATCCTCCCTATGCTGTCCCTGAACCATTTCTGTAGTGTTTCCATCTTTTTCTGCCCTTTTCCTATGGACCAGGCACCCTCCCCTCATCAGAGCAGGGGGTGCCTGGTGTAATGCTCGAGTCCTCCCATTGACTTCAATGGGGCTCGGATGCTCGGCCGAGCACTCGAGCCTCAGGGGGTGCTCGGTCAGAGCACCCGAACATCCGAGCATTGAGGTGCTCGCTCATCACTAATAGTATTGCATTATTCCCCAAATCTTGGGTAATCAGTGCACCACAATGTAAATGTTAAACCTTCTGGGTGCAAAAGGGGTAGTCCAACTCATTGTAAATCAATAGGTTGGGATCCTTTCTGGCATGCATAAGGTTGAAAATATTTATTGCCATTTTTATGTAGTCAATTATTGAATTATTGAAATGCCTTAACCCATTTTGGATCAGAGGGTTAGTCCTGAAATAGTGGAGTCTGGGAAGGACAGGATGAATGTAAGGACAGATAAGGTGGTAGATTCATAGAATAGCCTATCATTAACTTTATCACTGGTTTTATCTGCAAATCCTTTCTTTATATCAGGTATAGAAACTGAAACATGTATCAAAGGAAATGTTCTATTATTATGAACATTGCCCATGTTTAAAGTATACATTCTGTGCTATCCAATACTATTTTGTAACTATTATTAGTTAATCTTCGTTCAGCAATGTTAAAAAGCACTTTTCTAGATTACAATGGGAAAAAAGGAAACCTTTTGTTGAGAGAGATCTGTTTAAATCCTGTATCACATATATATACATTATCTTGAAAACAGACAAATGTAAGACTGAAAGAGATTCTCTTATTATTTCTGGACATATACCCTTCAAACCTGGCCAGCTTCTGCATCTCCTGCCAAGTGTGGGTGAAATAGGTAATTTAACATTTAATGTGGAGAGTGGGATTAAGTGAAGTGCCTCTTCAGTGCAGAGGTCGATGCAGGAAATTAATTAAGGCTTATTTCTGTTTGTGCATAGAGCTCCAGACTGAATCTGCAAGCATAAACCAGACTTACAGTACTTCAGTGTGAATGAATTACTATAGACTCACAATAGCTACTGCTTCAAACACACACACACACACACACACACACACACTCACACACACTCACACACACTCACACACACACAGAGACTGCTGAAGAATCTGGAGAAAGCCAATTGCCCTACAGAGAGCACATTAAAAGTCCCCAAGTTCTCATTAATTAAAACAGGGTTTTTAATCTTTTGAATGCTAGAGGTAACTTTGGGATTGAAATCCCCATTTAAATCAAAGGGAATTTGTATCTACACCCAAAATTGCTACAATTCCTCTTAGCCCATTAGTCTTTCTTTCTTTCTTTCTTTCTTTCTTTCTTTCTTTCTTTCTTTCTTATAATTAAAGGTAATGCAGCTTTTATTTAAGAGGGAAGCGTTGTTAAAGGGACCCAATCTCTTAATAGCAACTTTGGTTTTAAAATTTTAAGCATAGATGAGCAATGCATTGATTATCAATGAGTGTAGTAGGTAATGTATTCAAGAAATGCTTGAATGGCATGCACTAATTATATAGATATAGCAAAAAGCCATGGAAGTGCTCCTGTATCCCTACTGAACACACCCAGGGCCAGCAATAGGGGCACAACTCTGCCCCACTGCCTGCACAGACATTTTCAAGCTACAGTGAAGCCTGCCTCCATCATCACCAGGGTATTGATTTTGACAGATCCCCAATCACTTCCCCTATATTATACACATGAAAATGACTTTCAGTTAAACCAATTTCCTCTTTGCCTTTTTTTAGTCATGACATTAAACAAAAAGCAGAGGAATGAAAATCCCAAAAATGCTTCAGAGTTTAGTAAACATGGCTTTTGGAGATACAAGGCTTATGAATTTGGTGGGTGTGTGTGTGTGTGTGTGTGTGTTTCCTGAGACTGTATGGTGTGTGGATTTTCACTTCTATTAATTTATTCTTTATCAGACACTGTAAAATGAATATGTAGCCACTCTGCACTACAATATGCAAAGGAACCAATTTCTTAGTCTTAAACCTTCCTAATGCTATTTTTCTATGCTAATTACAGAGAAACATTTCCTCTTAATGCCAGTCCTACAAAACCACAGACATTGGGAAAGTGTATGTGCATTTTGGTGTGTTCCTTTCCCCTTTGTCTTCTTTCATGCTATGTGGATGAGAAAGTGGAAGAACTTTACTTGATTTCCCCAAACATGAGATTGGGGTAGCATTTGGTGCATTTAAGTTTAAAGGACATCAAAGTGTATGCACTGCTATACACTAAAACAGATCATACAGTCT
Source organism: Rhinophrynus dorsalis (assembly GCA_037306005.1). NCBI lineage: Eukaryota > Metazoa > Chordata > Amphibia > Anura > Rhinophrynidae > Rhinophrynus > Rhinophrynus dorsalis. The sequence continues at coordinate 223,543,939 of CM074719.1, read as the reverse complement.
ACCCAGATGGTCAAGAGTCATTAGAGGCTAAAGCCAATGGAGCTTTGCTACCAGATTTTAAAACAACCCACCAGCATGTAAGAAACTTTATATAAAATAAGAAAAAATGGAAAGCCCTTAAACAAAGTTTAGTGGTTACAAGGGACTCAGTGCAAGCCAATGTTCATTCAGGTAGATAAAAAACATTGAGACTGCTTTTGTGAGTTATAAGAGTTTGTCCATAAGCATAATGTGGATTTGCACCGCTTTTGTATTTATGTGCTTAGCAAATAGAGCCTCAAAATGGCTTAGTATCTCACACTTTGCCTAAAAAATCTGATCAGCAAATGGCCTCAAGCACAATGAAAACTTGAGTTAATAGTATTTTTTCACTTACGTATGAGTTGAGGATAGTGGGAGGTCTCAAGGTGGCCAGTTCCGTTTTCTAGCTTCATCAAACCTGCCCTTAATCTAAATTTTTTTGATCAGTCAAGCACAGTTTATTCACACAGTTAATGATACATTTTTATTTTTTGTATCAATCCATCAGTTGAAATATCAGTTTAGTTTTCACTGATCATTTTTTTAATTTTTGTGGATAGGATTGATCAAGCAGGGGTCATACTCTTGATCAACTGTTTTCCTTAAATACATTTTGTATTGTGTTTGGGTTGATCATGTGTCAAAATATATAGCAGAATACGTAGCACTTATTAGTTATTTCTATGTAGAGCAATCCCTCAAACTTAATGTGAGGCTTTGGTCTATGGTTGACTTGCAGCAATGACACAAAGAGATCAGGCTATCTCCTTGTAAATAGGAAAAAATATAATAAGAGTTTGTCAGCGCTGGCACCTCAAAGGAGGTTAAGACCCCTGAAAAAAAAGTGGGCAACAAAAAGGGCAATATGTATAATAAATAATAATAACATAACTTAATGGTCAGTGAAGATATGAAGTGTGTAGAAGATCAATATATTCTAACACTGGGCATGATCAGTTGTGTTTTTTTTTAATTCAGTTTGCTTGGCTCAATCAAGCACTCTTGATTGTTCAGTCAAATTTTTAAAATTCTTTTTACTTGGGTTTATAAAGCATAATTTTTTTTAAATCTATGTTGTTTGGTTTGATCAAGTGCACTTTGCAAGCTTGAAGGATTTTTTATAAACAATTTGTGAGCTTTATCGATTCAAATAGATGAAAATAGCAAAAATAGATGTGACCTTGTCATCCTCTGTCTTGAAGATAATTATGTAGTTTCTTTTAAGTAATTTTTTTGACCAAGCATGGTATGTGAGCTTGTGCAATCTAAGGTACAATTGGGAAGATTGCTCTAATATGATTTTCAACCTTAGTAACAAAGCACAGAGGAAATTGGTGTAAAACATACTTTTCCTGTTCATGCTATAGGAGTGTTGTTTGGTGAGTGCTCGCACATACAGAGTGTATGTGTGTGTCCACATTCACTAAAACAATCATACATATCCAGAGGTACAGACATAGTTTGAATGCTAGTGCAGAAGTACACAAAATAAGCTACACCAGCAAATTTGTACATTTCTGCCTCTGTATTCAAGTATGAGCTTCAACTGTTACAGAAACATCTTGTGAAAAGGACCACAGTTTTTTAAGCAGTAAATGAAAGTGAATCGTATATTATGAGAGCTATCTAAGTGTGACATTTATTGTCCATGCTTTTATTAGGTATGGCTGTCACACTGATGAAAATGTTGTGATTAAAATGTGTAGTGTAGAAATATGCATTTTATCTGAACCTGAGCACTTTTTCCCGTCAAACTGGTTTGTACCAAATTTGAAAAGTCGATGGGGCTTTTAATAGCTCATAATTTGGCAAATATTAATTTGTAATTGTGTTCAAAAGTTATAAGCCTTTGAAAATCAGTCTTGACTATAACTGTAGCTGTGCAGTCATACTGCTGTGTAGTGTACAGTAAATTGTGAGTATACCCTGTTGAGAATTAGAGTGGTGAGCAATGCATTGCAGTGCAGTGTATTTCAGCCTTCTCTGGTCCTCAAGAGGCTAAAGTAGTTGATGGAGCTTATTTTTTTATCTATGCCCCTTAAACTGCTATAACGGACAATGAAGATAACATTATTTGATAGAGGTGTTCTCACAGCAGCAGTTGTTCATATTTTGAGCTCAGCAATACATTTATTCACTACATGGTGAGTATAATTAAAATCTGATGTCTGTCTTTTCACAGCTCAGTGAACATGTTAACACAAACCAGTGGATTCCTGAAATGTCTCCTTTGGGAATAAATTAATTTTACACATATAACTGCTTACTGTAATGTTTTAATTATGCTCATCAAAGACAATTTTCAACTTTATCTATTAATGTATCCCCTTTGTGTGTTTGAAAACTTAAAACAGCATGAAAAATGTAAACAAAATGAGTTGCTTTTACACTTTGCTGAGAAGCTGATGGTGCATTTCTTACCCATTCATAGTCAGTTGTGCATATTTTTTCAACATATTTAGTCTCCAGCCTCAGTTCATTTCTACTGTAAACATATCTGTTGATTCATACTGTCCTCCGTATCCACTCGGGATGAAAATTTGTCTACAAGGTTATAGTCACACTGGTCATTAAAAGGAGTTTGCTTTAAAACTCAGTTCAGTTGTAGTTGCATGTCCTGCCCTTGTTTTCTGCAAGTAATTCAGTCACAGTGGAACAAGATAGATGTGTGACTGACATATGGCCTACATCAAAATCAGTCATATATATAATTTGCTAACTTCTATGCCATGGGCAAACCAAGAGGGGATTACCAGTTGCCCAGAAAAACACTTTGCAGTTCAGAGATACAAAACTTTACCATTATAATAATGATAAATAACTGGTGCTGATATACATATTCTTATGCCCGGGGTGATCAACGTGCAGTCTCTAGCCATTGTAAGAATACAGCTCCTATCATCCAGCCAACAGCTGGTTGAGGAGATGGAAACTGTAGTTCAACAAAACCTGAAGACTACAAGTTGATCACCTGTGGTCTAGCAAAGGAAGCTGGGGGTGGTGGTTGTTATGCACTAAGGTGTGATTGAGAGGTGATAAAGTAGAGATGACTTCTCCAGTAATCTTACTTTTTCAGTTCCTGTGTTATTCTATAGAGCCCATGCACTAAGATCTCCAAAGTTGGAGAAATCTTAGCACATTGGCTCCATAGAATAACATAGCAACTGTCAAAGTGATATCACTGAAGAAGTCATCTCAGCATTATCACCTCTTTATCACACCTTAGAGCATCTTCCATTGTGTTTGAAGAATAATACCACATAACCAATTTTAGTTGTATGCTTACTTTTTGGAAAGCCATCTTTGGAAACCCTGGGTTTGCCCCTACACATCAGTTGGACATTCAATGGAAGTTGCAATTAGCACTGCAATTTCCAGAGCTGCAAGGGGAACAAACGTGACTGCATCCCATAGGCTGCCATACAGCCAGCTCTGCTCAAGATCCCTGTGATAAAAGCATGAAAGCAAGTTGCAGCAAGCTGCCTTTGTCTGCATTATACAATACAATAATCAAAAGTGTCAATACCCACATTGGTGGAAAGTTAGTCAATTTTCTGGTGATTAAAATAGCATTACAAAGGCTGCTCTAATGTTGTCAGTGTGAACATAGCCTAAGTGTTCCAATAAAAAATAAATATCAACTAATTCACCAGGCACATCTCCAGATCATTTTACATTATCGTGTGATCTAGCAACGAGTTGGATACCTCTCTAGCATTTAAGAGATTTAAACCTCTATTTAAGTCAGTGGAACTCTTAATTTGTCCCCTATGATCCAATTTTCTTGCCCCAGAATTATTTCAGTGCTTCCTTTTACATCAGCCTCTTTACCCTGAACAGTATTAAAGGGATCCTAATAAAAGCAACTCCTTAATCTTCATAGTATTTGGGCCATGGAGAGTGTTAATTCAATACTGTCAGAGTTGTAGTTCAAGAGTAATTGAATGATAAAGTACCCCCCTCCCACCCCTTTTACCGATTTAACACTGCCCACCTCAGAGCAGCAAGACTGTCCGCATGGATCGTAGACAATATTCAGTGAGCATAAGGAAAAACCTGAAAAAAACTGTCTAGGGGGGCAGGATTTTCCTTATATCCACAGTAAGAAGATTGTCCCTTTCTGTGAGCTGTCTGGTCTCAAGACCAGATTCCACATCTGAGGGGACGTGGCTTACACTAGGTAAAAGGGGCAGGAGGGGATACTTTATCATTCAATTACTCCTGAACTACAACTCTGACAGTATTGAAATAACATTGTTTATGGCCAAAATACTAAGAAGATTAATTGGAGCTGCTGTTTCCCTTTAAATAAAATACAATTTTAGTTTTTTTTTTTGTTTGTTTTTTTATAATTTTCCAAGCTGAAATAATTATGGGTCCTCCTATGAGATGGAAAAGAGCCATGGATAGGATTCTGCAACTGTAAAAAGGTACCATGTCAAATTATTACTTTATAACAACACTATCAAAATCTGTGTTACCTGTAATTAAGCTTCTATGGAAGAGATGCAATTAACTGAAAAAATATTTTTGTTTACGTCTTTTATGTAGCACAGTGCAAGAATGCATGAATGAAAAGGTTTATTTGCTGATTTTTGTATAATATGCTTCTTATCAGAGTAGTTACAAGGTTTACAAAAGAGGGGGCTTGGGTCAGCCTAACACATTATTAATGCACAGTGAAGCCCAATGTCATCACTGTTATGTTCACTCTTTGAATGCCAGAGGGGTATGAAGTGCATTGTGAAGCAATTCTTTGCATACCCATCTGGCACTCAAAGGGTTAACAGACATTTACAGCATTATATATTTCAAGCTGGCAACAAGGGCTCGATTCAATATTCAGTGGTAAAACTGTTGGTAGGGCAAAAATGGATACTAATGTTACACACACAGTGTTATTGTGGGAATCCAATTGCCCTTCCAACAAGAACCCTGATGAACATGGTGAAAGAGAACCTCACTTGTGTCCCAGCATTCAGTGTGTGTATTTTGTTCCCAAAATTCACACTAAATAGAAAAACAGCTAACACTCGGAGTTTGACACATCAAGCGTGAGCTCAACAACAGTCACCCTCCCAAACACTAACCCTACACTACCTCTACAATAAAATGAACAATATTATCCTAATACCCATAATCCAGAGCAGAAACACTTTCCTGTCACCCACTATAATTCTTTATCTGTAATCTTCCATCTTCCGTCATCTTCTTATCTTTGTTCTTCTCATCTTCTTTCTTCTTATTATCTTTTCTTTCTCCTCTTCACCGCAGCTGGCGGTGGCAGCGGCAGCAGGAAAGCATAGCAAAAATCCCCCCCCAAAGAAAGAGAGGGATGATATGCCACTAGAGGCTGATTGGCTGGGAGGTACGTAACCCCACATTCCAAACAGTTGTAGCATGGGAACCATTTTGTACAGAGAGTGGCCATATAAAAGCCAGTCTCTGTTCAAATTTCCTTCCGTGTGGCTCGGCAACAGCCAGAGAGGTATCTTGTGGGGGAATTTTTGCTATGCTTTCCTGCCGCCACCCCCAACAGTGGCAGCATACAGTTATGGCATGTCTTTGGAGGCAATTCTTATTTGAACATGTTTTTTTCTATTTATAGTGGTATGAGTTTTCAGAAGAGGAGGAAGCGAGGACAATAAGAAGAAAGAAAAAGAGAAGAACCAAAATAAGAAGATGATGAAAGACAGAAGATTCAAGAAGACAGTGGATGACCAGGGTGCTGAAGACCCTGATGGACAACATACTTACAGGTAAGTGTTTATTTTCAGGGAATGTTGTTAGTTTTAGTGGAATTTACCCAGTGAGTGCCGTAGGGTTATGCAATGTTCTGAAATGCGTTGCATACTCCACTGACAAACATAGTTTTAATTTTTGTTACATTACAACATTTTTCCAGTGCTTTGGATGTATTGATATGGGGCTTATGGTCCCATATCAATACATGCACTGGTAACTTAGCTTTTTTTCTTTGCTTTTTTCCAACTTCTATTCCAGCATCAGTGGATTAAAACATGTTTTAGGGGACTCTGCCCCTGCTTTTTGTAGGCACAGATAAAGTGCGGTTCCTTAACGCATGTTACTACCCAACGCATGGAAATGAATCTGAAATTGTATTGCTTCCAATGGGCGTAACATTTAGATTCCAACTTACTGTGCTTGAAAAACTACAGTCAGCTGTTTTTTTTTGTTGTTGTTTGTTTTTCGGGGGAATTTAATCGATCCCCCAGTGCTTTAAGCATGAGACTTCTGGCTTTATCGCCAATGAACTGTACCTAGAAATGTCTCTACCTATTTTGCAAATCTTCTAGTCTGTTTCACTCAGCTGACAAATCCCCCCCCCCCACACACACACACACACTCTAATATAAATAATAATGTAGCAAACGGGCAATTGAGAAATATAGATAACGTACATTACCAAAATTGGTTATACATGCACAGCTGAATTTAAACAAAGAAACAATAGACAAATTTAAAGAATTAACTAATTCAATGAAATTATGGAAATTGCCAGGCCCAGACTACACAAGCTCACAAAAATGATTCAACATCTAATGATAACTCTTAAGCTTTATCAATGCATGTTAGAAATAAATCCTGCTTACCAGAAATGACACATGCCCATATTTCTGTAATTCTGCAACCAAAAAAGATCCAGAAAAAGGTCAGAATTATAGGCCAACAAGTGTGTGAAATGTACACCTTAAATACTTATATCACAATTAGAAATATATGGATTAATACGTTACTAACATATTTAATAAATACACATCATGTTCATTTGAACTAGGCAAGCAAGGGATTAATATATGCAGGACTGTATATAATAATTATCATGCATTCAAACCAACACAAACAACGGACATGCAATTTTATCCTTGGACCTGACTAATGCAGTCTATCATGGACCTATACTATCACTATATTAGAAGAATTACTTTAAAAGTCAAAAAAGCAGCAATGCAAAACATGCCAACAGCCCAAGTCAGAATTTTGGGACCACAATTTCCATATTTCAATACAAGGTTTGGAATAAGGCAATTACATAGTAATTTCAATATTGTTCTGTGCTAGATAGGCATCCATTGCTTTTTTGAAAGCAGTTGCAGTATCTGCAGGTACAACATCTCTAGGCAAAGAATTCCATAGAGTTATCAACCTTACTGTAAAGAATCCCTGCCTGTGTTTTAGTCGAAAGCCCCTTTCCTCTAGTTTTAATGGATGTATGCATTCTTTACAAAGCATTGGAGGTGTCTCTGGCATGGAACAGGAAGAAGACAGAGAGGTTGATGTTCTAAGAAGATAAGGAGCAACTCTGGGGAAAACCAGCTGTGCCATAGGTGGGGAATAAAAATCACCATTGATTTAAATGAGGTGTTTAACCCTCTGAAATCTAAAGGCATCTTAAAGCATTGGTGAGCTCTTTAGCATTGAAGGTGTAAAAGCCTCATTTAAATCAATGAGAATTAGCAGAATTTGAATTTCCCTCCATAGTGCAGTTGGTTTGCTACTGAATTTCACCTCTTTAGCTTGATGAATTTGACCCAGAGTTCTGAGTCACATTGGCAAGATCAATTCCTCATAGAATGCTTAGAGATGGTTTTATAATCCAGTGTTAGTTTTCTCCTTCCTTCATCTGTAAACATATTGAAGTGGAAAGCCACTTAATTCACTATCTTGCTGGTTTCTGCTCTCTATATTAAACTGAGACATCACTGATCAAAGTGTCTAATGACTAACTGGCCAGATCTAAAGGACACTTCACTCTTCTAACTCAGCTTGAGCTCTTTGAAGCTTTTGTTGACCCCCAACTCTTCTGGAACACTCTTTTTTCCATTAGATATGTGATACAGCTTTTGCCTAGTTCAGGTCTTTCCTCTCTAACCTTTCATTCTCTGTATCATCATCCCTACCCCTTTCAGCCAGTCCCACAATGCTTTGTCCTTGGCCCCCCTTCTGTTTTCTCTATACATTTCATCATCTGAAAAATTCATAAACCCTTTTGACTTTTGTTATCTTCATTATTCCAATGACACCAAAATGCCCCTCTCCTCCCTTTTCTCTCTCTTCACTCATGGCTCAGGTCTGAAACAGATTTTCTTCTACCTGCTCTAGAATGTTTCTACCGTACCCTCACTTTACCTTGCAGTTAACAACTGCACCATTATATCTGACTGGCATATCTGCTATCTATAGGTTGACTTTGAATTCTGCACTTTCCTTTACCCCCCAAAATCAGTTCCCCAAAGTTTTGTGAGCGCTACCTAAAAAACGTTATCTCCATTAAATCCATACCCATAATGCCACTAAAAATTCACTCACTAAACATTTATCATCATGATTAATGTAACATTCTTCTGACTGGACTCCCAGTAATCCTATTCTCTCCACTTTATCCAAAATGATAACACTTATCTTCAATCATCGGTGGGTGACCCTCTATGCAAATCCCAACAATGACTTCTAGTTCTGTCTAGAATGAAAATGAAAATGTTGACACTGATATACAAAGCTCTTTTCAGCTCAGATCTCCTATATATGTCTTTGCTCTTTTCTTAAAGGTCCCTAGCTACTCTTAAAACATTCACCTTGGGCTTTTATGCAACCATTTAACCTTCTCTCACTCATGACTTCTCCTGAGCTCCAGTCAAGATTTTCAACTTATAACCTCACTATATCAGACTGCCACCAACCTTAATTTGTTTAAAAAGTTGTCTTCACACAAGACATATTCCATACTTACATAAATCTATTCTAGGTGAATGTGTTCAGCTGTGGTAACTTTACATTCTGCTCACTCCTTATGTCTCATATGTTACTTCACCCTCCAGGTTTTAAGATATCATGAACAGGGTCCTCAGTATCATTTGTTTCATTTAGGTTTTGCACGTCACTGTACATTATCACCTATATTTTATAAGGTGCTATGGAATATACTGGAACTCAAAACTTAATAATAATAATAATAATCCTACAGGGCCACCTGTACAACCAGAGATGCATGTGACTTTGAGCCACAGGCTTCCTGATTGTGTCCAGCCCTGCTTGTAAACTAACCTCCAAACAGCTAACAGAAGACGTGTTGAGACACTATACACTTTATTGTTTACTGTTTACACCAATAGCATTAGATTTATTAAAAAAAATTTTGTAATTAAGTCCAGTATCTTTTTACACAACTTGACTGATTAATCTGTGACGTCATTAACTCCTGCATAATTGTCTTATTAATATTAAAGCTGGATGGTCAAAAATCAATAAAAACATACAAAACTCTTATCAATAAGAAACATGACTAGCTGTTTATGCCAGAGTTACAATATAGCATGGAACAGGATTTGTGAATTTTGGACCTCAAGCTGTAGGAATGACAACTCTTATCATCCCCAAACAGACATTGGCTAGAGATTCAATGGCTGACAAACTTCAAAGATGAGCAAGGCCACTGTTGTGCTTTTCACAAGTCACACAAATAGGATTGATCATATGTTAACTCTACTCTGGATTCCATTCCAGTTAATTACTTTATCACTGGTTTTATCTACAATTTCCCCCTATGACTGAAGTTCATTGAGTGGAGAATAGTATAATACACAAGGAAAGCAGAGGATTTCCTTGCACAGTAGCCACTCCCTTAGTGAGTGATGCTGGGATTATATATGGTCATTGTATATTCATGAGTGAGAGATTGTGAGATAGATACACAAATTCAATCCTCCAAATTCAAGCTGGTGGATCCCGTTGTTTGGAAACAAACAAATCCCAGCACTAGATTACTATAATATGCATGTATAAAAGTGGGACCTAAGTGGGCAAAGTATGAAGTACAGTAGGGAATGAGGGGACCACATGAAATCAAATAAACAGAAGGCAAAAGTGCACTGTGTCATATAGGTTACTTAAATGTAAACCCTGTGTATGGAATTCAATACTATCCACACACTAACCTAATTATTTCAAGTGGAGGTTTTTATTGTGTAGTTTAGCCAAAAGTATTTTTTTAACCTTTTCAGTCCCAGAAGGATGTCCAAGACATTGCAAAGCACCTCTCTGGCACTCAGTGAATTAAACTTGCCTTCCTTCCCAATGCACCCCACTTTAGGCAAGTCCTATCTAACACAGTTTTCCCTAACACATGGTTTATATCCAGAGCTTTAACTAATGCCCTCATGGCTTCCCTTGACCTACCTGTAGAGAAGATTCCCATTGCAGTCTATCGGGGCAAACACACACATACACATATGCTGAATGCACACGTGTATTGCCGGAATGGTTGAATATATGCCATTTTTTTAATCATATTTCCTTGCCTTTTTATATGCAAGGCAGGGAAATACAATCATTGATGAATGCACAAAGTTTTCCATCAATTATCATGGTGAGGATCAGAGGCATAACTAGAAGCCACCGGGCCCTGGTGCAGAAATTGCTATGGGCCCCACTGACCACATTGCCCCCTCATTACCCCCAGTTTCCACATGACCCCCTCATTGCCCCCAAACTCCACATTACTCCTCCATTGCCACCATTCTCCACATTGCTCCCCCGTTGCCCCAACCTACACATTGCTTCCCCCATTGCCCCCACATTGCCTCCAAGCTCCTACCTCCTTGGTGGTCCGGTGGTGTGGCAGGAGAGGTCTGTGCCTCCTTCGGCACAGACCTCTCTACAGCTTGAGCTCCTGTGTGGTCACCTCTTCAGTAATGCAGAGCACCGGGAGATTATGTCATCTCCCGCCACTCTGCATTACTAGAGTGTGGAAGAAGCCGTGCTCAGCTGCTACCTTGTTGCTATTTCGGCAGGAGGGTCGCAGGTGCAATGGGAGTGACAGGCCCTGTCTCAGGGGTGACCCCTGCGACCCCCATTGTTACGCTACTGGTGATGATTTGGCAAAGATCAGTGTATTCCATACTTCGTTTTATCACAGATTGATCAGTTTTGACCATAGTCTTTAACCCTTTCACAATGCTTTGGACAACTCTCTGGCACTAAGAGTCAGTATGAACATGTTATTTAAAACCAAAGGTAACATTTATCACCTGCAATTGAATCAAGCCCCTTGAGAGGCTGCTTCACATGGAACAAATAAATATTTCCCTTGATTTAAATGGGGATTGTATCCCTTGAACACTGGTTTAACAGACATTGCTCAGTAATGGAATTAAATCCTAAATGAAAGCAATGGGAATATGAGGAATATTTTTTCTTTTCCCCAGATTTGCTCCAGAATTACACCATTTCTACTTAGTATATCAGCCTATCTAACTCACTGACGTGTGTGTGTTGAAATCTACCTAATTTTCAGAAATTTGCGTGATACTGCAATATAAAAAAATTTCTAATATCTATTTGAATAAGCAAAACATGTTAGAAAGAATAATTTTATTTTGTGGTGCTTGTGAAAACCCATCTTCTCCTTCAAAGCAGATGATGCTTCATATTATAGCGCATGGATGAGCAGCATAGAAAAGTGCAGAGCCAGGCTGTGATGCTGTGAAAAAGATTGATTTAGGGTGCCTCCATGCTAAATTCATAGCTGAGCAGAAATCTGTGCTTTCTTGCTAGAAGGGGAATTGCATTCATTTAATAAAAATACCCATTTTTATTTTATTTTAACGCTTTTAGTGCCACAGGGGTAAAGCAATGCGTTTGGATACTCCTCTGTCACAAAAGGGTTAAATAATGCTACCTTTTTGTTTTTTTTGTAGAAATGCTCAGTACAGAATATTATAGAATTTATAAGTGCGATTTCTAATTTTATTACATCAGTATTACTGTATTTATATTATTCTGTTAGTTTGTGTATGTGTGTGCATATTTTTTATATATATAAATCTAAGTGGTTTCTGGTTTGACATCTACCACACCCCGGGGCAGCAGGGGGCGGAGATTGGATGCAGGCAGCAAATCAGGGATGAGGATTTTCAAAGGAGTAAACAGGGGAGAAAGTCGCTGCAGAGAGAGAGTTTACTGGGTCTGTGACGTGCACTGTGTGCCCAATTGTACAGGCAACTCTGCATCATTCGCTAGTATATTTATCTATATCCCAATGGTTGGATTTGCAGATCTACCATTACATCATCTCTGGTGTTAGTTTCCATTGCCGTTAGCTGTGTCTCAAGGTATGCTCTAAATCGGGGGTGTCAAACCTGAGGCCCTCCAGCTGTTGTGGACTAAAACTCCCATCATCTCTTGCCAGCCATTGGCTGGCAGGGGATGATTGCACTTGTAGTCCACAACAGCTGAAGGGTGTCAGGTTGGACACCTCTGCTCCACAGCAAGGGAGCTCAAACCTGTCCATAGCATCCCCCCCCCCTTACATTGCATGTTATCAGGATCTCCTCAGTGAAACACAAGTGAATGTTGTTAACTCCGACAGATACCTCTGAAAGGTTTAAGCACTGTTCAAATCACCTGTGTGAGGAGATCAAGAAAATCTGTACCATGGGGGAAGCAGAGGAAGTGTTCCTGCTCTACAGCATACTGTCACTGCAGAACACACTGCGTTGACAACAGGGCTTTAACACAAGCAAGCCCCTGGCCTTATGCCTACCGCAGAGTATAAGCAAGAAAATGGCATAAAATCATTCAGTTTCTTCTATACCTTGTTTGGTTCAAAGCATTAAAAAGGCATAGGGGAAAGGAACTCCCAGACTGAGCCATGCACTGCCCCATTGTCCTTTCCTTGGTGTAAGCAGTGTTAAAAGAGCAGTAAACGTTTTTTAATGAAAACCTTCATTATTATGTTTTTCATGATAAGTGAGAGAAGGGCACTCACACTGCTTTCAGTTGTTTTACTCAAATTTTCTAGCAACTCAGATTGATAGGAAGTGCCCCTTTTACTGATATAACACTGCTCAGCTCAGAGCAGCAGGGAGGTGCCCAGGTAGATTGCAGAGAGGGACAATCTTCAATAAAGATAAGTGAAAAAGCTGAAAAACCTGTCAAGGGGGGCCAGCTTAACTGTAATAACTCTGGAAACATACATCTCTAAGTGGGACTATCCTTGTATCACTCAACAGGAAAAGCCCTGATGTGTATATGTATATTCATTAAAACATTTTACTGCTCCTTTAAGTTTTTACATACGTAGCAAGGCGTTGGACACCCCCTGACACTCAGAGGGTTAAGTGGAGATTTTTTTTGTGTAAGTAGCTTAGTCAATTGGTGTTAGGCAGGATTAGGGCTAGAAAATCAATTCCAGTTTGTATTGTAAAGTGTACATTTACACCAGTGTGTTTTTGGGTAAGTGAGGGTGATGTATTGACAAGGACTAGAGCACGTATAGGGAAAAAACAGCTGCATTACAGAGGACAAATACAAATTCCTATTGAAGTGGGAATTTAAAGGGATAGTCATGTTTCACAAAAACAGCAACTCCAATTAGTCTTCATAGTATTGGGGCCGTGGAGAGTGTTATTTAAATTCTGTCAGAGTTGTAGTTCAAGAGTAAAAGAATGATAAAATATCCCCCTCCCGCTCCTTTTACCTAGTGTAAGCCACCTCCCCTCAGATGTGGGTTCTGGTCACTTGACCGGACATGTCACAGCAAGGGACAATCTTCTTACTGTTTTTTTCAGGTTGTTCCTTATGCTCACTGAAGATTGCCCCTCTCTGCAATCCATCCAGACAGTCTTGCGTCTCTGAGGTGAGCAGTGTTATATCAGTAAAAGGGGTGAGAGGGGGATATTTTATCATTCAGTTACTCTTGAACTACAATTGACAGTATTGAAATAACACTCTCATGGCCCAAATACTATGAAGATTAATTGGAGCTGCTTTTATTGTGAAACATTTCTATCCCTTTAAGGTCTTGAATGCTACAGAGCTCTCTAATGTGCTACAAAGCAATAAGTTGGATACCTTTCTAGCATCAAGGAGGATAAAAGCCCCATTTAAATCATTTGGTATTTACAGACATTTGTTTTCATGCTGTGGTGCAGTTTGTGTGCTTACAGAGGCTGATGTATTATTGAGCGGGCAAGTCTCTACTGCACATGACTGCATTGTGACAAACATCCTAGCAAATTATTATATAGGATTCTGGAGAAACCAATTGGACCATAGGAACAAATACAATTCCTGTTGAATTAAATAGGGTTTTAAACATGCTGGAGTGAAATAATACGTTGGAGGTCTCTCTAGCATGTAAAAACATCAAATTAAATCAATGAGAACTGAGGGACTGTTTATTGTCCCCTATAGTGAATTAGGTTTTCTCTAGAATTATACCATTTTTCGTTTAAACTGAGGGACTGTTTATTTTCCCCTACAGTGAATTTGGTTTTATCTAGAATTATACCATTTTTTATTTATATGTGTCTCCTTAGTGGAGGCATACATAACCTTTGTCTCTCCACTTGTTAGGGACTACAAGCCTTCAACTGTTTGGGGATTATGGCGGTTGTAGTCCCTAACAGCTGAAGAGCTTAAGGTTCCCTTCCCCTGCCTTAGACGGAGCCATGAAGAGCCATGGGAGAGCTGGACTAAGGGTCAGTGGGGAAATTGAGGGATGATCATATTCCTGTGCCAGTGGGCCACTGCCTCACTCGATCTCCTGCTTACTCATGTAAATGGAGTTACACTACTGCTACCACAGAGGTTAAAACTGAAATAGAGCTACATAAGCTATACCATAGAGCTACAATCTAAATGGACCTACACCAGTAGCATAATCCATTTCCACTGTAAGCTCTATGGTGTCACCAGTGAAGCTTTGTGGTATCACTAGTATAACTCAGTTTCAACTGTAAGCTCTGTAGTATCATGTGTAGCCCCATTAAAGTTTTCAGTTATGTGGTATCACTTTCTTTAAGAGATTAATGCCAGTTTTAAAACTAACAAAAGGGGGTGGGCTGGGACAGTGGACTGGAACGATTATAGAAATGGGCGACTTGACTACCCCCCCCCCATACTTTACCCCTATGGACAGAATGATTCTTACATAAAAAAAGACCTTATTTTCCCCAAACATCTTATTAGACTGAAGCTCTCAGTTTGCTCCCCTGGTGAAATGAAGGCTACAGTAGTTAATCATTTCTTCCTTTCTAACTGTATGGTCCAGCAGGCTTTGTCCTGTGTTATTAGCACATTGCATTTCCATGTCAAGTTATCTGAAATGTCAATAGCTTTTCACAGTCTGCTTTTTCCATATTTATTTCCCGTTCTCTACTTTTGCTGGTGCCCCCCTTGGCTATTAATTATAAGCAGCATCATCTAAGTAGGCTATGTCCTTTTTCACATAACTACCTCCTCATTTTGTATGGGTTTGTTACTTATGCTTAGGACAGCTGATTCTTTACTCTGTGTGAAAGTGCAAATTCTAGGCTTAAAGGGATAGTAATACTTAACATGTAAAAAAAAATATGTTGTAGGGTTTATCCCCCTGAGTAAAACAAGAGGACTCCCACTGCTGAAAGGTGTTGTATTCAAAAGTTATTAATTTTCAAAGTTGAATTTTTTAGGTGCAATATCACAGTGGCCTGAAATTGTACAGTGGAGCTGTTGCTACACAATCTTATGGACAGCTCTGGTCCCGGGACCATAAATCTCCATAGGATGGTGTAGCAACAGCGCCACTGTACAATTTCAGGCCACTGTGATATTGCACCTAAAAAATTCAACTTTGAAAATTAATAACTTTTGAATGAAACACCTTTCAGCAGTGGGAGTACTCTTGTTTTACTCAGGGGGATAAACACTACAACATATTTTTTTTTACATTTTAAGTATTACTATCCCTTTAAGAGAATGGGCAATAGGAAGATAATGATTTGGCCAACCCTCTGGGACTCAAAGGGTTGATGTTAATGTTCAGGGATCATACACAGAAAGTAAAAGAGGAGCAATTGTGGAACAAGTACACTGAATCGTAGGTGTCAAACAAAATTCCACAAATACCCATTGAATTCAAAGGGTGCTTTTAACCGCTTGTATTCTAGATGAGTCTCCAATACCCTGGATGCCCCTCGAGCGTTCAAGTGGTTAACAGTCCCATTTAAATCACGAGAAAGCTTTTCAGATTAGGAAAGTATTATATAGAAAGAGTTGTGACTAGTAAATAAAATCCATTAGATGAATGAAAATAGTTCTGCTCTTTATGTTTAATCCTTTGAGTGCCAGATGGGTAAGCCAAGCATTGCTTTGCAATGCGTTGCGTAGCCCTCTGGCACTCAAAGGGTTAACATTGGGTGAACTTCCTGATTTGTAGCTTTTATTGCAAATGTTTCTCCAGTGTTTTTCTCTATACAGGGCTGGATTTCCTAATAGGCATACTAGGCAACTGCCTAGAACTCCAAATGTTGAGGGGCACCTAAACTGTGCTGGCCACACCCACATTCTGAATTGTGGGTTGGGCCAGAGCAATCTCTGTATCCATGCAGTAGCTTATACATCCCTTTACAGGCTATTATTTAACCTCTTGGATGCTAGTGTGATATCCAGCGCATTGCGGAGCAATGGGTTGGAAATCTCTCTAGCAACCAAGGAGTTAAAGCTTTTATGTCCTTGCTTGTTGTAGGCTAAAGATATATTCTGTGCCAGGAAACAGTGGATGAGACTGGTGGTATGGTCATGGGAGGAGTGGGGTGTGGCCATGGGTGGAGCAAAGGGTGCCCAGAGTACCTTGCCTAGGGGAGCCTGGAATGTAAAACCGGCACTGTCTGTTTATCTGTATGCAAGTCTGTGAGTTGCAGTCTGGCAGCAACTGGCAGGCCATAAATTGCCAGCCACTGATCTATGTAATTCATTTTTTACTATTTTCTTTGTTTGTTCACTTCTAGTACCAATTATGAGATTCTTTATGGGGGAAGGGGTCATACAATCAAGCATTCTTGCAATCAGCATTTTTTGTAGGGGTACTCAGGGGTACTGAGTACCACCAACTTTTTTTCCTATATTGTACTTTTCTCCGTAACATTTAAAAAGTACCTTAATTTTCCTATCCTGAAAAATAGTCCTGCCTAGAATTAATTGGCTAAACGTTCACCTATCCTACAGCCTTCTGACAAACATCCTAGCGAATTATTATATAGGATAGGTGAAAGTTTAGCCAATTAATTCTAGGCAGGACTATTTTTCAGGATAGGAAAATTAAGGTACTTTCATGGTTCAGGTAGTCTCTACTGCACATGATTGCATTGCGTGATTGAGGTGACGCAAGACTGCATCGCTTGGAGCAGTGAGGTAGTGGCCGCTTAACCCTTTGGGTGCCACTCAAAGGGTTAACATTACCCGGACCTTGGCCTGTGTTCACAGGCTTTTACACTAGTTTCCATATAAAGGAGGAGGATGCATGTCACAGATGCAGAAGTAAATATACTTTGTAGAAAGACTAAGGTTCTAGATCATGGGACTCAAATAACTTACACTGATGTAGTATGAATAATTCTGGTGCAAACCAAATGAAATTTAGTGAATACATACAATTTCCCAAAATTCTTATTTATTGAAAGGAGCTCCTAACTCCTTGAATGCTAGATAAGTCTCCAACACTTTGTGAAGCAATAAAGACTTCTCTAGCCCTATTAATATCAAGTTAATTTGTATCCCCCTCATGGTACAGTTGCCCCAGAATCATCCAAGCCCTATATAGTACAACAGCCTCTGTATGTGTAATTGAGGTTGACATACTGTATCAAAGGTTTTGATGTTACCTGTCCACTCAGTGTGTTACCCTAATAACAGGTCATTAAAAGAATATGCACTTATAGATAGAACTTTGAATATTGGTCAGTTTGTACAGCCAGTGGGCTTAGAAAAATGGTGAGTAAATACCTACCCTTAAAGGGACAGTAATACTTAAAATGTAAAAAAATATATATTGTAGGGTTTATCCCCCTGAGTAAAACAAGAGTACTCCCACTGCTGAAAGATGTTTCATTCAAAAGTTATTGATTTGCAAAGTTGAATTGTGTAGGTGCAATATCACAGTGTCCTGAAATTGTACAGTGGCGCTGTTGCTACACCATCTTATGGAGATTTATGGTCCCGGGACCAGAGCTGTCCATAGGATTGTGTAGCAACAGCGCCACTGTACAATTTCAGGCCACTGTGATATTGCACCTAAAAAATTCAACTTTGAAAATTAATAACTTTTGAATGAAACACCTTTCAGCAGTGGGAGTACTCTTGTTTTACTCAGGGGGATAAACCCTACAACATATTTTTTTTACATTTTAAGTATTACTATCCCTTTAATTGTCTTGTGTTTCAGGGTTTAATCAAATATTTTCAATTGAAAAGAGCAGCTCAGTTTCTCCCTTTAGAAATGTAACCCTTTCAACATTTTGAATGCCAAAGAGGTGTGTAATAAAATGCAAACCCTCTGGCACTAAAAGGGTTGCTGACATTAAGAAAATGATTTCTAGATTATCACACATCTAAGAATCACAGAGTAATTCACATAGATAATTGCTTTCAGTTTCTTGACAGCCTCAAAGATGAAGAGCATTTTTTCACATTTTAACCTGTTATTAAAAAGTACATATTGCATTTGTATATCCCAGTTGGAAACAAAATTGTATATAGAAGTATTGTGTTTTCAATCAATAATTTATATTGTGGTAATCTATCATTCTGATTCTGTATCTAGATTATCTATATGCCACATAGCAAGGAGAACTGATGGTAGATGTACCAAATTAATTTTGTAATTGATTCCACACAATGCTAAATGCCCAAGAAGAAGATGACCAAAAGGCAAGATGTGTAGATGAAATTACCAAATGTGTTAGTACACAATGGCAACAAAAGGCACAGGACTGAAGTTTTTGTAGGCTTTCTGAGGAGGTCTTCATCCTCCTGAAGGTGAATAAATGTGCAATTTTTTATATCAAAGTTTCGGCCCCACTTTGAGCCTTTGCCAAGATAGGTTACAGAAAGTGTTTGTAAGAGTCGTAACCTATCTTGACAAATGCTCAAAGTGGAGCCAAAACATTGATATAATAAATTGCACATTTATTCACCTTCAAGAAGTCCTGTGAGTGTGGTTCATCTTTCTACAAATATGATCAGTGTTGTTGCTGGGGGGCTAAGGGGGCTGAAGCCCCGAGTGTAGTGTTGGTCAGCCCCGAATTTTGTTGCCCTTTGCCCCAGAAGAAGGCGCAGTTGTGCGCAGAAACGCGTTGAGCTGAGTAATCATTACGGGCCGAATCTACCACACGTGCAGACGGAGGACGCCAGTGTTTGGCGGGCGAAGCCGCTCTCGGGATCGGAGGACTTAGAGTGTGAGACTGGAGTATCCCTTGCGGGTTTGAGCGTCACTGGGGATCCGGTCCCCTGGGAGGAACGGACCGCTTGTTAACTGTGGCACGAGGATTTTGATGGGCACAAAGTAGAAGAAATCTTCTAGTAAGCGCAATACCTTACTTATTTTGACATTCTACTTATAATCTCTGTGCCTATAATATGTCCTATGTTGCTCAATTTGGGACAATCTATGACGCTTGAATTAACCTTTTAATTCAATAATTCATTCTCACTACTGAGTCCTTATATACCTATACTTCATGCACCATTTGGGTACTTAACCCTATATTCCTCTTTATACAATTTTATATATGTATATTTTATATATAGGTCTATGCATTTCCAACAATATATGTATAACATTGGGAAATAGTTTGAATATGTCTATAATTTATTCAGATTTTATTATATTGTCTTTTTTATGATTTGTTTTTTATGTGGAATTTTTTTCATATTAAAGAATATTTCACTTTTTTATTTGAATATTTTGAATATTTGTAACCTGCTACACTTAGAGGATACACTTTGCGCTGTCCATCCCCACCCTCTCTTTTCTGTTGTTGCCCAATGCCTGGCAGTGTGTAGCCCCGAATGTATGCTGTCGAATTTAATGGATGTCATGCTGCCAGTGCCGAATTTAATGGATGCCATGTTGCTGTGAATAAAGGTACGGGCAGCATTAGATGTGCCCCACTGTCCAGCACTTTGCTGTCCTAGCATGTTGCTCTGCAGCCAATGAGAGAGGAGTGCTTTGATACTCCTCTCTCATTGGTTGTGCGTGCAATGTGGCGAGGCGCTGTTGTTCAGAGTCTCTGGGGTAGATTCCTGGAGTGGAGCAGGCAGCAGGGCATTAGCACGGAAGCCATGCATCAGGAACTAGAGCAAGAAGGAGGCCAGAGTCAGACACTCACGCTAGCACTGCAGCAGTCAGCCCAGCAGCATCACACATCAACCAGGCTGACACTGACAGTCACTCACTGCCTGTCTCAGGACTGGAGTAAGTGGGTTCGGTTCAGTGTTCACGTCACTGTTAAAACGTCGCCAAAAAAAATTTCATGTGGCCACAGTGCATTAACCATGTCGCTGTGTGCTTGCTCTTTGGAATTTCATCAAAAACCTACCAAATGCTGAACTTGATTTATTTTATATCCTCTTGATAATCATTTCTTTCTGTCATATGAGACCACAAGAGAACCATAACAATACAAATACAAAACAATACGCAAGTATTAGTACACAAGTTCACATGGCACACAGGGGCCATCTGTACAATTCTGGGGTAAACCAGCTCCATCCTTGGTAAGAAATACAAATTCCCCTTATCCCCACTGATTTAAATGGGGCTTTTAACCCCTTCAATGCCAGACAATTCACTGGAGATCGTTCTGGCATTCAAAGGGTTAAAATGCTCTATTTAAATCAGCTGTGGAATTTTGCCATGGGCTCTAGCCCCAGGTGTTTTTTGGAACCTAGAAATGCCCCTGAATATGATATATATACTTGTGAAAGATGCCCATTAATACCTTTTTATTCTGCAGTCAGATAATCAGATATCTGAAGGAGTTAAAAAGTCCTAGCATCATATAGCATTTTCTGGTCTTTTAATTCTGCTGCTCCCATTAATACCAAACACCTCTATCATTCTGCCATTATGCAAATGTTGTGATAGGCGATAAAAATCGTTAGTAACACAAGAGGGAGAACATCAGACTCATTCAAGTCAGGAGTAGGTGATTAATATGTTTCACTGCTATTCAAATTGAATCTTCATTTGGGAGGACAGAAAAAATGAATGATGGTCTATAATTAGAGATTCCCAATGGGGACAGGACATCTATTGTTACAAGGACCAAAGAGGGAATTGCTCAATGTGTAATCTATGTGAGTTCTGGCAGGGAGATGAGAAATGGTTAGCGAGAATTTAACTTGGTGATAAAAGAAGCCATGATCATCTAAAGCAGGGTTATGCAACCTTGTGCTCTACAGCTTTAGGGATTGCAAGGCCATTGGCTGGTCAGTGATGATGGGAGTTGCATTCTCCCACAGATGTTGAGGCAAAGGTAGCCTGCCCACGTTCTAAAGTGTTATTCTAACATCAGGGCTGGGTTTCCATTTCATGAGCCCCTGGGCAAGGCACCCAAATCACCTTTAGCCCCACCCATGGATAGACATTATCCTCACTTGACTCCATTCTAATACATATCCCTGGCACAAAAAAACCTTTATCTTATAAAATACAAGCATAAAACAGCTCTTAACTCCTTGGCAGTTAGAAAGATTTCCAAAGCATTGCAAAGCAAAAGGATAAATGGTGAAAAGTGACCTCCAAAAACCAGGCGTATGTGCAGGGACACTGGGATTGCCATAGCCACTCCCACAACTTCAGCCGGTACAGCTGAAGGACCAAAGCTGATCACTCTAAGCAGTTGCCTAACATCCCAAATGGGAAACCTGGACCTTTGTTATAGGTATTTTGCCATCATAAAGCTTTATTCTAAACCCAGCATGAACATGGAAGGAAAAGGATAATTTTACTGTAGTTTCAAAGGAACAATGAAGGGCTTTTACGAACATGACACAGATAATATTTCAGAAGAAAGACAATTTGTAGGTGAAGAAGAGTTCCTGTGCATATGTACAAAGCCCTTTTTGCACCATAGTGGATGTTTTGCACCAAGCATTGTTGTTGTTTGTGGCCATTTTAGACTGTTCCTTTCCTCTGTGGGAAGGTACAGTCTATGGTGTCCCTTACACAAAGTATGCAGGAATATTCTAATCCTGTAGTTACAAATGTTGCATATAGACACACACAGGGTGCAGAGCATATTGTTGTGTGCATTTATATGGGTGAATAGCATGAACATCTGCTTCATGTATTTGCCCGAGTGAATTAACAGAGCATTTGTAGTATGTATCATAAAATAACTAAACTCCAGATGCTTACTGCATGACTGTCAATTAGTGCCATATATCACCCATCAGCAGAGGCGTATCTGGAAGCCACCGGGCCCTGGTTCAAGAATTGCCTTGGAGCCCCCCCTACGACACTGCCCCCCTCAACCCCATTGGACCCCCCCATTGGCCATCTCCACTGGCCACCTCCACATTGTCCCCAATCTCCACATTGCCCCCCATCTCCACACTGCCCCCAATCTCCACATTGCCACCACATTTCCCCCTATCTCCACATTGCCTCCACATTGTCCCCCATCTCCACATTGCTCCCATCTCCACATTGCCACCACATTGCCCATCTCCTACTTCCCTGGTGGTCCAGTGGAGTGGCAGGAGAGGTCTGTACTTCCTTATGCACAGACCTCTATGCAGATGGAGCTCCCGCGAGGTCTTCTCATAATGCAGAGTGCTGGGAGATGATGTCATCTACCAGTGCTCTCCATTACTACAGTGCTGGAGGTAGATCATCTGTTAAAAATCTGTGCCGAAGAAGGCACAGACCTCAACTATCAGAATGTTGCGGGTGCCAGGTGTGTGGGGGGGTCGCAGGGGGTGGCCTGGCCCCTGGAGTGACGGGCCCAGTCGCAGGTGTGACCCCTGTGATCCCTATTGTTATGCCACTGCCCATCACGTTGCCAGCCCCTGTAGTTCATATACTCCATTGAGTATAAAGTTCATATACTCCATTGAAATCCACAAAGTGTAAACATAGGAACTGTGCTGATGGATTTGTACATCTCCCCATCACCAACTACACTCCCTCCCACACACACATAATCACACATTATTCTTATCTTTAATATTGCATATCAAATGTTTATATCAAATGCAGTATCTCGGCTAATGCTTAAGTCTATGTAATGCATAGAAATGCAATTTATATGATAAGGATATGAAGTGTCAGATTGTTTGGAAAGATAAAATCATCATCAGTCGATTTGAGAAAAATATTTCAACAAAAGACAATGACATCTAAGATCAGATATTGAGAACATAAAACATTTGCAGAATACACAAAGGATTAGGGAACATCGCCAGCATTAAAATAGTAAAATATAAGATGACATATTGATATTAGGTTAATATTATGGATGAGATTTCAGGACTTAGAGTTGATAGAAGAACAACAGCAGGTTCATTCAGGGCACATTTCATCAAATCAATATTTGGCATTAAGTACATTTTCTAGACAGATAAGCTGTGATCTCATGTTATTAATAAAATTGAAAAAGTTTACCAATTCACATTAGTGAGGTAAAGGTTATAGTTAGGAATACAAACAGCCTGAAGAAACAAGAGGGAATCAGAGAAATTATGAGTAGCTGATCTATTCTGAAATAGAGAGTGGAACAATGCTTATTCATCAGAGAGCTGCTATACCATAAAATTGTAAAATAGTTTTACCTATACTTGAAAATGTGCTATTACCCTACCATATGTGGAATCCTTCCTCTGTTTATTGTCTGATTACAATGCTTGTTTCAACTCTGAGGACAGAATCAAGCATTTTTTAAACTAACCCCATCTATTTGATTTATCTAATATAATAATGGCAAAGGGCACCAAATGTTGCCTGGAAGCCCATTAAAGGGTTAGTAATGTAAAAAAAAAAAGTTTTTTGCATTTAGAAGAGCTTAAAAACTTGAGCTAAATGCAAAAAACTGTATTAAAGGCATTTAAAGTTTGATGTCTCCTGCTGACAGCTATAACTTTAAATGCCTGTATCTCTCAAACCATAGCGGTTTGAGAGATACATTTATTGCATTTAGCTCAAGTTTTTAAGCTCTTCTAAATGCAGAAAACTTTTCTTTTCTTTTTTTTTTTTTTTACATTACTAACCTTTTAAGAGCCAGGACCCTGCACTCTTCCCCCTTTGTTTCCTGCCTGGTCTTCTGGTGGGGGGAGAGGGGGCTCCAGAACAAAGGAAAAGAGTAGTGTTGAGCGAGCATGCTCGGCCGATGCTCGGATCGGCTCGAGCATCGCTCTGCTCGGCACATGGCGGTACTCGTACGAGTACCGCATGTGCTCGCCCGCCATGTTCGGGTCTCCTCCCCGCACGTTTTGCGGCTGCTGCGCAGCCAATAAACGTGCAGGGAGGCTCTGACATCGGTGTAATGCCAGCAGCCATGTTGGCTGCTGGCATTACACTGATTGGCTGGCCAGAACCCGTGGTCAGGTGCTGTATAGCACCTGACCATCGAGTTCGGCTCAGTCTGAGCCAGGGAGAGCTGAGGATAGGAAGGGAAAGGCAGTGTAGGGAGGAAAAAAACAAAAATTGTGAAAAAAAAAGAACCAAAAGTCCTTTTTAGGACTACTGTGTGTGGGGGCAGCAGGTTATTTGGTGTGGGGGGAAAAAAACAAAAAAAAAAAAAAAAAAATATATATATTCTGTTTAGTGTGCAAAGTTGCAGATTAGAGCACATTCTGTTTAGTGTGCACAGTTGCAGATTAGAGCACATTCTGTTTAGTGTGCAAAGTTGCAGATTAGAGCACATTCTGTTTAGTGTGCAAAGTTGCAGATTAGAGCACATTCTGTTTAGTGTGCAAAGTTGCAGATTAGAGCACATTCTGTTAAGTCTTCAAACTAAAATATCAAAGTCACGTATTCCATTCAGTGTGCGTCGCCGCAGTTTAGCAGCACATTCTGAGTACTGTGCAGAGTTGCAGAATAGGAAGAAATACTGTTAAGTCTTCAAACTAAAATATCAAAGTCACATATTCCATTCAGTGTGCTTCGCCGCAGTTTAGCAGCACATTCTGTGTACTGTGCAGAGTTGCAGAATAGGAAGAAATACTGTTAAGTCTTCAAACTAAAATATCAAAGTCACATATTCCATTCAGTGTGCTTCGCCGCAGTGTAGCAGCACATTCTGTGTACTGTGCAGAGTTGCAGAATAGGAAGAAATACTGTTAAGTCTTCAAACTAAAATATCAAAGTCACATATTCCATTCAGTGTGCTTCGCCGCAGTGTAGCAGCACATTCTGTGTACTGTGCAGAGTTGCAGAATAGGAAGAAATACTGTTAAGTCTTCAAACTAAAATATCAAAGTCACATATTCCATTCAGTGTGCTTCGCCGCAGTGTAGCAGCACATTCTGTGTACTGTGCAGAGTTGCAGAATAGGAAGAAATACTGTTAAGTCTTCAAACTAAAATATCAAAGTCACATATTCCATTCAGTGTGCTTCGCCGCAGTTTAGCAGCACATTCTGTGTACTGTGCAGAGTTGCAGAATAGGAAGAAATACTGTTAAGTCTTCAAACTAAAATATCAAAGTCACATATTCCATTCAGTGTGCTTCGCCGCAGTTTAGCAGCACATTCTGTGTACTGTGCAGAGTTGCAGAATAGGAAGAAATACTGTTAAGTCTTCAAACTAAAATATCAAAGTCACATATTCCATTTAGTGTCTTTCACCACCGTTTAACAGCCTATTCTGTGTACTCTGCAGAGTTGCAGAATTATAAGAAATACTGTTAAGTTTTCAAACTCAAATATTAAAGTCACATATTCCATTCAGTGTCTTTCACCGCCGTTTAACAGCCTATTCTGTGTACTCTGTACAGTTGCAGAATTATAAGAAATACTGTTAAGTTTTCAAACTCAAATATTAAAGTCACATATTCCATTCAGTGTCTTTCACCGCCGTTTAACAGCCTATTCTGTGTACTCTGTACAGTTCCAGAATTATAAGAAATACTGTTAAGTTTTCAAACTCAAATATTAAAGTCACATATTCCATTCAGTGTCTTTCACCGCCGTTTAACAGCCTATTCTGTGTACTCTGTACAGTTCCAGAATTATAAGAAATACTGTTAAGTAT
Organism: Rhinophrynus dorsalis; assembly: GCA_037306005.1. NCBI lineage: Eukaryota > Metazoa > Chordata > Amphibia > Anura > Rhinophrynidae > Rhinophrynus > Rhinophrynus dorsalis. The sequence goes on along the minus strand of CM074719.1, from coordinate 223,517,884 downwards.
TCAAACTCAAATATTAAAGTCACATATTCCATTCAGTGTCTTTCACCGCCGTTTAACAGCCTATTCTGTGTACTCTGTACAGTTCCAGAATTATAAGAAATACTGTTAAGTTTTCAAACTCAAATATTAAAGTCACATATTCCATTCAGTGTGTTTCAACGCCGTTTAACAGCCTATTCTGTGTACTCTGCAGAGTTGCAGAATAGTAAGAAATACTGTTAAGTTTTCAAACTCAAATATTAAAGTCACATATTCCATTCAGTGTCTTTCACCGCCGTTTAACAGCCTATTCTGTGTACTCTGTACAGTTCCAGAATTATAAGAAATACTGTTATGTTTTCAAACTCAAATATTAAAGTCACATATTCCATTCAGTGTCTTTCACCGCCGTTTAACAGCCTATTCTGTGTACTCTGTACAGTTCCAGAATTATAAGAAATACTGTTAAGTTTTCAAACTCAAATATTAAAGTCACATATTCCATTCAGTGTGTTTCAACGCCGTTTAACAGCCTATTCTGTGTACTCTGCAGAGTTGCAGAATAGTAAGAAATACTGTTAAGTTTTCAAACTCAAATATTAAAGTCACATATTCCATTCAGTGTCTTTCACCGCCGTTTAACAGCCTATTCTGTGTACTCTGCAGAGTTGCAGAATTATAAGAAATACTGTTAAGTTTTCAAACTCAAATATTAAAGTCACATATTCCATTCAGTGTCTTTCACCGCCGTTTAACAGCCTATTCTGTGTACTCTGCAGAGTTGCAGAATTATAAGAAATACTGTTAAGTTTTCAAACTCAAATATTAAAGTCACATATTCCATTCAGTGTGTTTCAACGCCGTTTAACAGCCTATTCTGTGTACTCTGCAGAGTTGCAGAATAGTAAGAAATACTGTTAAGTTTTCAAACTCAAATATTAAAGTCACATATTCCATTCAGTGTCTTTCACCGCCGTTTAACAGCCTATTCTGTGTACTCTGTACAGTTCCAGAATTATAAGAAATACTGTTAAGTTTTCAAACTCAAATATTAAAGTCACTTATTCCATTCAGTGTGTGTCACCGCAGTTTAGCAGCCTATTCTGTGTACTCTGCAGAGTTGCAGAATAGTAAGAAATACTGTTAATTTTTCAAACTCAAATATTAAAGTCACTTATTCCATTCAGTGTGTGTCACCGCAGTTTAGCAGCCTATTCTGTGTACTCTGCAGAGTTGCAGAATAGTAAGAAATACTGTTAAGTTTTCAAACTCATATATATTAAAGTCATATATATCGTGTAAGATGAAGAAGGCGGGTAAAAAGGGACGGGGAAGTGGACGTGATCCTGAAAGTTCAGGGCGCGGGTCAGGACGCGGAGAAACTGTGCCTGGTGCCAGAGCACAAGAAAGAAAGACATCCACCATACCTAGCTTCATGTCTGATTTCACAGGGCGTCGCAGGACATCACTCTCGAGGTCCGACCAGTGCGAACAGGTGGTCGGTTGGATGACAGCTGATACTGCTTCCAGTCGGTTAAGCACCACCCTGTCTTCCACCAAGTCCACTCTCAGTAGCCAAGAGTCTGGTCAACATAATCCTCACTCTGATCATCCTTCCTCCCACCATACACGGTCTGGTCAAAGAAGTGATCCCACACTGGGATATAGTGATGAGCTCGTCTCATCACCAATCCTTCATTTGACCCTCTCTCCAAGCACGCTTGCAGAGGAACATGACATCTTGTGCCCTGATTCACAACCTCTAGAGGCTACCCAATCACAAGAAGATGACAGATGTGAACGGCATTTAAGGTCAAAGGAAGTAGTGGATGATGATGATGATGATGATGAGACACAGTTGCTATTAAATCAACCACTATTTCCGTCTCAAGACCTTGTTGAGGAGAATGTTATACAGTTGTCAATGACTGAGTATGTGGTGGGATCAAGACTTGAGGAGGATGATCAGAGTGAGGAAGTGGAGGAGGACTTGGTGGACGATGAGGTGACTGACCCCACCTGGGAAGGTGTAGAGCCGAGCGATGACAGCAGTCCTGAGGGTGAGCCATCTGCAGCACCGCAACAGGCTGGAAGAGGCAGTGGTGTGGCTACAGAAAGAAGGCGGACCGCACCAAACCGGCCCGCAAATGTTCCACGGAGCACCCCCTTGCGTAAATCTACCTTGCCAAGGGGTAGGTGTTCCGCGGTATGGCGTTTTTTTAAGGAAAGTGCGGACGACAAAAGATTTGTAGTTTGCAACCTGTGCCACACCAGAATGAGCCGAGGCATGAACACTAGAAACCTCACCACCACCAGCATGATCCGACACATGGCATCCAAGCACCGTAGTAAGTGGGAGGAACGCCTGGATCGCCCATCTGTGTCTGCAGGCCACACCACTGCCTCCTCTTCCCCTGTTTTCGGTGCCGGCCAATCGCCTGTCGAAGGCGCAGGCCCGCATACCTCCCGCCCTGCACCTGTAGCATCTGAAGCACCATCAGCGACCACATCCACTTCCCTGTCCCAGCACAGCGTCCAAATGTCGTTACCCCAGGCATTTGAGCGCAAGAGAAAATACCCAGCCACCCACCCACAGGCCATAGCACTAACCTCACACCTTTCCAAATTACTGGCCATCGAAATGCTGCCATTTAGGCTTGTGGACACTGAGTCCTTCCGCAGCCTGATGGCAGCAGCTGTCCCTCGGTACGCGGTCCCCAGCCGCCACTACTTTTCCCGGTGTGCCATCCCCGCATTACACCACCATGTGTCCCGTAACATCACCCGTGCCCTGACCAACGCAGTTACTGGGAAGGTCCACTTAACGACTGACACATGGACAAGTGCTTGTGGCCAGGGACGCTACATTTCCCTGACGGCACACTGGGTGAATGTCGTGGAGGCTGGGAGCGACTCGGACCCTGGGATGGCACGGGTGCTACCCACGCCGAGGATTGCGGGCCCTACCTCCATCAGGGTTTCCACCAGCACCTACGTTATTGGCTCCTCCTCCTCCGTTTCCACCTCCGAATTCTCTACACACACCGCCACTCCCCCATCAGCCAGTAGCTGGAAGCAGTGTAGCACTGCAGTGGGGAAGCGTCAACAGGCCGTGCTGAAGCTGATCTGCCTTGGGGACAAACAGCACACGGCCTCAGAGCTGTTGCAGGGGATTAGTCACCAGACCGAGCAGTGGCTCTCGCCACTCAACCTGCAAGCAGGCATGGTTGTGTGTGATAATGGGCGTAACTTGGTGGCGGCTTTGGAGCTCGGCAAGCTCACACACGTACCATGCCTAGCGCATGTATTTAATTTAGTGGTGCAGCGATTTCTAAAAACCTACCCCAATGTGCATGATCTCTTGACCAAGGTGCGCCGCGTGTGTGCACATTTCCGTAAGTCATCTACAGCTTCGGCCGGCCTGTTGAAGCTGCAGCAGCGCTTACAATTGCCAGCTCACCGGCTGCTGTGTGACGTGAGCACGCGCTGGAACTCCACCTTCCACATGTTGGCCCGGCTTTGTGAGCAGCAGAGGGCAGTAGTGGAGTACCAGCTGTTACACGGTCGTCGCCTCTCCGTTCAACTTCCTGTAATCAGAAGTGAGGAGTGGGAATGGATGTCAGACCTCTGCGAGGTTTTACGCAATTTTGAGGAATCGACACAGATGGTGAGCGGCGATAACGCTATTATCAGTGTAACCATCCCACTTCTGTGTCTACTGAAACGCTCGCTGCTCACAATTAAAACCGACGCTTTGCATGTGGAAGAGGTGGAAATGGGGGAGGAAGAGCTTACACAAGGTGATAGCCAGAGCACCCTCACTTCGTCTTCTCAGCGACAATTGGAGGAGGCGGAGGAGGAGGAGGAGGAGGAGGAGGAGGAGGAAGACACGGTTGCCTCCGCTACAGAGGGTAGCCATGGAACTTTAGTTCCATCTCTTCAGCGTGGGTGGGCAGAAGAGGAGGAAGAGGATGAGGATATTGAGAGTCAGCCTCCTGGTGAGGACAGCGAAATCTTGACTGTTGGTACTCTGGCACACATGGCTGACTTTATGTTAGGCTGCCTTTCCCGTGACCCACGCGTTGTACGCATTTTAGACAACACGGATTACTGGGTGTTCACCCTTCTGGACCCCCGCTACAAAGAGAATTTCTCATCTCTCATTCCTCCGGTGGAGAGGACAAGCAAAATGGTGCAATACCAGAAGGTTCTTGTTGAAAAATTGCTCCAAAATTTTCCATCTGACAACGCTGGCGGCAGAGTACGTGCTACCTTGGCCAACAGAGAAGGGGAGAAAAGGGGAGCACACAGCAGTTCCGACAAAGGCAGGGCAACACTCTCCAAGGCGTGGGACACCTTCATGACACCCCGCCAGCACCCTCACCCTGATGCGCAGCCTAGTGTCACAAGGAGGGAAAAGTTTTGGAAGATGGTGAAGGAGTACGTAGCAGACCGTGTCAGCGTCCTCAATGATCCCTCTGTGCCTTACAACTACTGGGTGTCCAAGCTGGACACGTGGTATGAACTGGCACTCTACGCCTTGGAGGTGCTGGCCTGCCCTGCCGCCAGCGTTCTGTCTGAGCGGGTATTTAGTGCTGCTGGTGGCATCATAACAGATAAGCGTATCCGCCTTTCCACCGACAATGCTGATAGGTTGACACTTATAAAAATGAACAAGGCCTGGATTTCCCCTGACTTCTCCACTCCACTGGAGGAAAGCCCCGGGGGAACATAAACTCACTTTATATATGTTATTTACAATGATGGGAATACTCTGTATTCCCATTCACCCCTTCCACCCAAAAAACGGGTATATGGTTGACTCTTAATCTTCTCATCCTCCTCCTCCTCTTCCATATGCCCTGTGCTATAATTTTTATATAGGGCCAGCTCACCAGCGTGCCCTGGGATATAATTTTTATATAGGGCCAGCTCACCAGCGGGCCCTGTGATATAATTTTTATATAGGGCCAGCTCACCAGCGGGCCCTGTTTGCCAATTTTTATATAGGTCAGCTCACCAGCGGGCCTTCTCATATAATGTTTTATTGGGTCAGCTCTCTAGCGGGCCCTCTCATATAATGTTTTATAGCGTCAGCTCACTAGCGGGCCTTCGCATATAATGTTTAGGATGGTCAGCTCTGCAGCAGACCCTCACCCATAATGTTTTAGATGGTCAGCTCAGCGCACGTTTCCATCTTAATCATGGCCTCAGTTCTGAAAATCAAGGAAATTTTTGGGAGAATTTGCCTCTGCGCACGTTTCCCTCTTAATCATGGCCTCAGTTCTGAAAATCAAGGAAATTTTTGGGAGAATTTGCCTCTGCGCACGTTTCCCTCTTAATCATGGCCTCAGTTCTGAAAATCAAGGAAATTTTTGGGAGAATTTGCAGATGATATACAAGTAAATATACAGCAAATATTGTTTGGTAACAATTTTTCGCCTAAAGTCGTTTTTATTTTCCTTTTTGTGTGTTTTATGGTCAGTCTGTAAAAATGGCGTACTACGGGCGAAAGATCGTTCCCAGCAGCGATGTTGGAGTCCAAGGTGCATCCAGACATCCTCCCTATGCTGTCCCTGAACCATTTCTGTAGTGTTTCCATCTTTTTCTGCCCTTTTCCTATGGACCAGGCACCCTCCCCTCATCAGAGCAGGGGGTGCCTGGTGTAATGCTCGAGTCCTCCCATTGACTTCAATGGGGCTCGGGTGCTCGGCCGAGCACTCGAGCCTCAGGGGGTGCTCGGTCAGAGCACCCGAACATCCGAGCATTGGGGTGCTCGCTCATCACTAGAAAAGAGATTCCTCTCCCCTTGATGAGGGGGGCGGGGAGAGAAAGGAACGGGGAAAAAGTAGGCAAGGCTTTAGATTTAAAATAGCTTACCTGCATCACGTAAGCAGGAGTTCATGTTTTTTCCCACCCTCCCTCCCTTTTTGTTTCAGGTCATCAAGATGCAAGCTACCTCTGTGAGAAGGTCACCCGTAGGACAGTAAGATCAGGAGAACCAGAAAGCATTATGGTCCCAATTAGGCCCATAGAGGATGTGGCACATCCAGGGCCCCCACAGTGCGGCATAGCCAAGATGGTGAAGGTGGGCAGGTTGTCTTGTGCTGTGCAGCCAGGTCAGCCTGCAAAAAAGGGTGGGCATTTGCTGGAAAGTACTGTGGGAGGGGAGGCATGGATGTGGCATCATGGCTGATCGACACTAGGGCCTTGTTTGCCTCCCCTTGTATGGTTGGTAGTGGTGGCCATGGAGAGGGACCAGAGGTGGGGAGGCAGTTATTGCCTGAAAGATCTCGTCCTTTACTTCCCATGACCACAAGCTGGTGTAGGCGTGGCCCAAGCATTTAGGGGCTCTGGGGGTGCCACGTAGTAAGGGGGAGGGTACTCCTTGGGCTCTCTTAAATAGGTCAAAAAACATTTAAATAAATCTTTGACCTCACAAAGTTGCCACCTTATTCAGTTGTACGTGTGTTTATTTCAGGATGTTGCAGGGGGGGGGGGGTTATTGGGAAATTGTGTTGTTGGTGGCTGGTGGGAAGGGAAAATGGTGAATATGGCCCTTATAATGACAAGAGGTAAAGTTATGGAACTTACCAACTGCACAATAGGGGACAAGTGAAAATTTCCATTAATTTAGATGGGGATTTTGGCCTCTTGAATGCTACAGAGTTCTCCAACTCATAGCGAAACATTGTATGTATGTATGTATCTTTATTTATATAGCACCATACATATACGCAGCGTTTAACAAAAGTTGAAATAATATAATACAAAAATACATAACAGGGTTAAGAGCATTACGCTTAAGTGCAATCATTGCATTATTCGTGGGGAAAGTGCAGCAAGGGAATCCTAGACTGGGAAAGGGACCCTGCCCCAAGGTTCTTACAATCTAAGCTGAATTCATAATGACAAACAGAGACAGTGGGAGGAGGATTATAAGTGCAGGTACAAGGTGTGGTGAAAGAAGTGCAAAAGGATGCTGCTGTGACTGTCAGTGTGCAAGAGGAGGACATTGCTATTGAGATGCCTCCCTGAGCAGGTGGGTTTTGAGGAGATACTTGAAAGTGATGAGTGTGGATGATTGGCAGATGGTGGTGGGGAGGTCATTCCGGAGTTGAGGAGCAGCCAGTGAGAAATCTTGTAGTCGAGAGATGGCTCGAGTTGTGTAGGGAGAAGACAGGAAGAACCCTTGAGAAGACCGTAGGGGATGGGAAAGGGTGTAGAGGGAGATAAGAGCAGAAATGTAAGAGGGTGCTGAGGAGTAGAGAGACTTATAGGAGAGAAGGAGAATCTTGTAAGAAATACAATACTTTATAGGTAGCCAACTGAGGGATTTCAGGTGGAGATGAGATGGAAGGTATCTGGGAACAAATGTGGTGATTCTTGTGGCTGAATTGATAACAGATTGAAGTGGAGAGAGATGAGAATCAGGGGGGGGGTTAAAAGCTCCACTTGAATCAACATTTATTTAAGCTAGTTTATCAGTTCCCTGTGGTATAACTGGTTTAGTAGATCAGACTCAGGAACCTAGTTAAAGGTGTATTGTACTTTTATACACACACATATAAGATGTTTCCTGCTGGATAAAACAAGAGTACTCCCACTACTGGGAGATGTTATTATAGTTTAAGCTGTTGGGTTTTTACCACATTAACAATGCCATCTAGTGGCCAGAATTTTTTTGCATTCTATGGGAGAGGCCAAGTCACTAACAAAAGTTTTCCTTAGAATGTTATGCTATAAGCTTTATCACTTCCTGAGAGCAAGAACATTCAAAAAGTAATGAAATTGATACTTCCTAACCGTTTGAATTTTTTTGAATAAAACAATTGACAGCAGGGATGTGCCCTTCGTTTACTCAGCTGAAAAGCCCTATAACATATGGGATTTCATGAAAAAGGTTTACTGCTTGTTTAAGATGGTCTAGCCTAGTGGTTCCCAACAGGGATCACTCATAATACATATATGTGTCACGGCAACAAGCTTAAACCATGGCACTTATCTAAATAGATTAATTTTGTTACATTGTTTTTCCCACACACCTAACAGAAACTGTAATTTCCCAGGCTTGGCATGAAGTGGATTGGCTAGACTTTAATATTATCTAGGGCTTAGGCCAATCCTAATGCAATATTAGAGCACCTTTCATTCCCTTTGCACCACAGTAGGGAGATTAGCACCTCTAAGTGCCCAAAGCTGTGAAACAAATCTGGGGGTTTGATAAAACTTTAATAATAATACCTTTATGAACAAGAATTTCACATTAAATGAGGTACTACAATACATTTTGGGACCCTAATGCCAATTTACTAATCTACGTGTGCCCCAATTCCTCACCTTAAAGGGATAGTAATACTTCATTTTAACTTTATTTTATTTTGTAGGCATTAAAAAAACATGAAGAATGATAGAAGTCTTATCTCTGAAACCTTTATGGTTTAAGAGATATTCACAAACAAAGTATCCCCCCCCTGTTCAACCAGATAAGAAGGGAGATGCCCAGGTAGACTGCAGAGAGGGACAATCTTCAATTAAGATAATGGAAAAAGCTGAAAAACTTTTCAAGGGGGGAAGGGCTTTCATTGTTTTCATACAAAGAAAATTGTCCCCTTCTGTTATCTGTACTGTCATACAACCAGACTCACATCTGAGAAGAGATGGCTTACACTAGGTAAAAGGGGCGGGGAGGGGAACTTTGCTTGTGAATATCTCATAAACCATAAAGGTTTGAGAGATAAGACTTATATCATTCTTCATGTTTTTTTAATGCCTACAAAATAAAATAAAGTTAAAACGAAGTGTTACTATCCCTTTAATACCACATACATCAATGGGAGGACAATTGGAAGTGTATGGACATTTCATGCTGTTCCTTTTATGTAGACCTTGTTTAATGCTATGTATTTAGGAGTGAAGGAAAAGACTTGACTCCATTTGTTTGTACATAAAATGGAACTGGCATTTGGAGTTTTCTGCCATTAAATTCCAAATATGGCAGTTATCTTCCACCATTATTCATTACAGAAATCATACACTGTAGTGCATATCTTGAAGTGCAGCCACTGGTGTTGGAGACTGATGTACAGTGAGCCCCTGTCCTATAAAACTTAAAAACTAAGTTTTGGAACCTGAGGAAAAGGGATAAAAATTGACTTGCCTAAAGTCACAGTGAGCTAGAATGAGATTTGGTTCTTTAGCCCTACTGCCAGAATCTTGCAACATTCCTAATGTCAAAAATTAGATGTATCATGACCTAAGTGAGAATGGGAAGCACTCGTCTTTTTCAAGTGATTAACAAGTGATTTTTCCATTCCTGCATGCGGATGTAGAGCTAAAGAAGTAAATTAGATAAAGTGGAGCAAACATATTGCACCAGAAAAGAAATATAAACAATTCATAGAGATTATAGTCCCTTTTAAATCAACATAAATAATTATTTGCTGCCTAGAGTAAAGTTATTTTGTTCCAGTGTTATGTATTTAGCTAACATGAACCTTTTAAAGGACAAGCAAACTTTTTCAAATTAAAAGCCATATGTTATATACTTTTTTTCTACTGAGTAAAACAGAGGAACTCCTACTATTCACAGTTACTTTATTCAAAAATTATAGTTGTTCAGTTATCACTCTCACATTCTATAGAGAATGGCAGTCAGTGACCCACGTTCCCCATAGAATAAATATCTGGACTCAAGGTGAACTGTAGGTCAACTGATTAGACAACATGTCGGTGCTACTGTTAATGTAAAATAACCAACATTTTATACAGTAATAACACTGGAAAGGAACATCTCCCATGAGAGGACATACTTTTATTTACTCAGCAAGAAAAGCAATATATAGTTATTTTTTTTTTTTACTTGTCTTTAACCCCTTCGTGTCCGGTGACGTACCCGGACCGTCTCGCTGGTCCGGCACTTAAGGACCAGTGATGGTCCTGGTATGTCACATACTATTACTCACCGCGCTCCTGCAGGAGCACGGTGAGTAATACTGGGGACTGAATTTGATCGCTCCAAGACCGGAGCAATCTCTTTCAGTCCCTCCGTTTGGTGTACCGCCCCACATGATCAGTCACGTGGGGCGGCACGCTAATATTCCCTATCTGGTCCTTAAAGGACCACACACCCCGGGACCGCTGGTCGTTAAGGGGTTAAAGACTTTTCACTTTAGAAAGCTCTTATAAAGAGTACTAGTTTAAAAGCCCGTGTACACGGGCCACAGTGCCACCCAGCAGCCTAGACTGGTGCCCAGAGCCTTTCTGCTCACTGCTCGCGCTTCAGTCATGCACAGTACAGAGTGCCTGAACACGACGCAGCTGATACGGAGCGGGGAGCTCCAAATTTGGACAGTAGCCCTCTCTGAGCACCTTCTTGGGTGCGCACCTTCCTGAGACCAAGCAGTCCCAGGAAGGTGTGCAGAGAGGACTCTGGTCAGAATTAGGAGCGCCCTGCTCTGTATTAGCTGCGGCGCGTTTGGGCACTCTGTACTGCTCATGACTTCAGCGTGACCAGTCTCTACTGCATATGATGGCTTCTGACAAACATCCTAGCTAATTATTATATACGATATACATTTTTGTTGTTCGTCAGTATGTATAGCACATTTCTAACTATTCATAATATATGCTGAAGCTTTATAAATAGTTATACATTAATATGTATGTGTACATGTCCAGCAAAGGCAAACTAAGGGGGGTTTAGAGCTGTCTAGACTCCACATCCCTTGTGAACTCTTGTGCATCAGATCAGACTAATGCAAAACACAAGCATAACAATAATGGTAACAGTTTACTACTGTATATAACAAAGATTGGGGAAACCATTTCCAGCTGTTGTTTCAGCCTTTGGCTGGCTGAGAATGATGGGAACTGTAGTGTAACAACAGCTATAGGGAGTCTATTTTCTTAACTTTGAGTTTTACACAGGTAGTTGCAAAATATTTTAGATGTGAAATTACACAGATCAATTCCTAGATATCACTACTGCATAGTGTTACGTTTCTGGAAACCTATCACTGAGCATCCTGGATTAGCACATGTACAATAAGCATTTTTATGTATATATGCAAGCAAATGTCTGCACACAAAGCCAATCCTATTTGTGGCTAGCTCCACTGGACTTATGCCAAACAGTAGAATTCCATCCAGTCAAACAGAATCTCACCCCCTCTGCATGATTCTCTGCATCAGAACCTCCTTCGGATCACCAGACACTGCCAGCTCTGTATTTATACTGTGCAACGACTAACTGACTGACAGTGCCTAACAGCCTTTCATATTCCCATTCAGCGTTATAAGGTGATTCAAAGGGTAACCTCCCACCATATAATAGAGTGAGAACGGCAAGCAGTGAGGGGTGTTAAGATGACCTTTCCAATCTGCGCCAAATCATGATTTATACAGAGGCAATGGAGCAGTATCAAAGGACAAGGCATCATTCATTATAGCGGCTCCAGGAAAAAAAAACAAAAAACAAACTTATACCCCATTAAATACAAATGAAAGTGCATATAAATGTAAAAAACAGGTTTAATTTATCTTTTTAAGTCTTATACATGGATTTTTTCCATTTAAAGGGACACTAGGAATAGGGCTCTTTGTTTAACAGACATGCTTACTTAGAAAGGTGTCCACATCACCTATATACTTTCTTTCATATGATATTTGTTGTAGATTACTGCTGGTTGTTTCAGTTTACAATCTGATACAAAACTAATGACCCAAATGAGACATGCAGGTCTATTGAAGCCCATTGTTTGTTGTGAGGAGGTGTGACCTAGTGACAGACTTCAAAAGAGAACACTATATAGAGAAAGTTGCAGATACTGTGCAATACATCTGTAGATAGATGTATTGGACTGATGTATGAAGGACATCTACCTACTGTAGATAAGTTCTTCTAGTTTACATTTATTCCTAGGGTATAGTTTACCCTTTAAAAGCAGAGGGGCCGCTTTTATTAGTAGTACCCTTCCTGCACCCATCTTCCCTCTCTATTTTTATTTTTTCTTTTATATTTTTATTAAGAAGGACAACCTCAAGATACAGCACATAGCAAGACACAGCATGAAGTAAGGCAACAAAAGTAACATGGTGCCATTCAGACATGCATAATAATTGTAGGAGCATACCAAGCCAAGGAGAATACAGGTCAATCATCTCGAGGCACCATAAAACCTTCTGTGTGTATAATATAAACATACCCCCAACAGAAAAAAAGGGTCTCTCTCCACCCAAAGGGACTACGCCCCCCTGGCACTGCCGATGTACTGACCCCAGCATCGATTCAGGCAAAACTTTCGCACCCAATCAAGGAGAGGAACCATCCAGCCCCTCAGATACCATGCAACCTGTGCGGTATTCATTTCTGAGTGAAGACAAAGTGTAATGCGAAAGATTTTGGGTAACCAGGTTCACCCAGAGATCTGCCCTCTCTATTACTTTAAACTGTAAGCTTTTGGGCAAGGACTTCACTCCTAGTGTTTTACTTTGCAAAGCACTTGTAACCCTGTATTGTCTAACCCAGAAGTGTAACTAGAAGCCACTGGGCCCTGGTGCAGAAATTGCCATGGGCCCCCCACCCACATTGCCCCCAGTCTTGACATTTCTCCCCATTGACCCAATCTCCACATTGCCCACATCTCCACATTGTTCCCCATTGCCCCCAATCTCCACATTGCCCCATCTCCACACTGTACCCCCATTCTCCACATTGCCTCCACATTGTCCCTCGATCTCCACATTGTCCCCCAATTTTAACATTGCCGCCACATTGTCCCCCAATCTCCACCTTGCCCCTACTGACCCCCCCAACGTGTTAATCTCCTACCTCCCTGGGGGTCTAGAGGCATGGCATGAATGGTCTTTGCCTCCTTCGGCACAGACCTCCATAGAGCTGAAGCTCCTTTTCGGTTCTCAATAATTCAGAATGCTGGGAGATGATGTCATCTCCCAGCACTCTGCATTACTAAAGCACCGGAGAGGGAGATAATAGGTTAGAGGTCTGTGCCGAAGAAGACACAGACCTACTTGCTGCGGGCACCGGGCAAGGGGGTTGCTGTGGGCGGCCGGGCCCCTGGAGTGACGTGCCCTAAGGTTACGCCAGTGGTCTAACCTCTTAAATTGTAAACCGCTGTACACTTGTGGTGCTACATGAATAAACACTTTCATTCATTCAACACAAATTTATCAATCAGTCATGTTCTTCTATTTGTCCAATTGCTCACATATCTAACCCCCTTGTGTCATTCCTTTTATAACTATTTCCTAGTGAAATGTAATATCACTCATAATACATTAACCTTTAAAAAGAACAGAATGCTGTGCAAAAACAACATGATACAATTTGTTGAACACCCCATTGATCCTTGTTAAGCATCAGTTTTGAGAAACAAAGATAAATGAAAAACATTGATCATGCAGACACAATTACCTGTCTTACCTAACATTATCAAAAGCCAGTGAGGTTGATGTACTATGCAGCACTGGAGGAAGTCCAGAGCAAACCAACTGTACCATAGGGGACAAATAAAAATTCACTAAATTCCCATTGATTTAAATAGGGATTTTAACCCCTTGAATGCTAGAGATGTCTGTAATGTATTGGAGACCTCCCTAGTATGCAAAGAGTTAAAAGTCCCATTAAAGCAAATAGCTTGCCTCAGAATTCCTCCAGTATTTATTAGAACATTGGCCTTGCTGTGGTTAAGCTCTACTACTATTCACAGCATTAACTATGCAAAGTAAGGGATTTGTACCTACCGATAGGCAAGGGAACAAGGTTGGGGGATGTCAGACAGTGAATATGGGGATCTGTGGCTACTAGTAGGCAAGGGAATAAGACATAGACTATGGGGACGCAGTGCATGCTTCTGAGCCACAAATCCATCTTTTTAAACTCAACATTGTACAATTCTTTATGTTGCTTTCTTCTCCAATGCAATTATACCTGAACAAGCGGCGGCTCTGCAACAGAGCCGAGCTCGCGTTATTGCAAAATAAAACTTTCACTGAAAATGTCTTCTGTGTGTGCTTTCAAACCAAGCACACGTAGAAGACCATTCTAGTGAACGATTTTCTCTCTCCCCTCCTCACGAGTCGGCATTGTCCCCGCCTGGCGACGCACGTTCTACAACTTCATCCCTCCTGAGTGAGAAGGGACGAAGTTGTGGAATGTGCATCACCAGGTAGGGGACAATGCGACGCGTGAGGAGGGGAGAGAGGTATCGGAGGAAGCAGGCAGCAAATACAAGCTTGCCACCCACTTCCTCCGATGTCTCTCCCCTCCACCCGCTTCCTCCAATGCCTCTGGTCCTCTTCAATGTCCCCAGCCATCAATACAGGATATTAATGATGTATATTAAGGGAGCGCAGTGGCGAGCTGCTTCCCTCAATAGTTTCTGTATTAGATTCATTCATTCATAGTGTCCTACCCTCTGTGTCCCATTGCTATTAGTACTTTTGCTCCAATCTCTGTTTGAAGGAGAGTGGAGCAAAAGTACTAATAGCAATGGGACATAGGAGGTAGGGCATTATAAATTAATTAATCTAAGTAAATATATGTTTAATTAAAGTCTTTTAATAATAAAATGTGTAAGACACACACACACATATATACGGCAAGGTATGTAGTCCATACCTTGCCTATTAACCCTTTGGGTACCAGAGAGGTAGGAAACATGCTAAGCAATGCTTTCCTACCTCTCTGGTACTCAAAGAGTTAAGAGTTGAATATCAGACAGATTTGTGGACTAAATGGCAGTACCTGAGATGGATGTGGATGGAGTTAGCATGTCCCATATATGCAATATATGTGACATACTAAGGGGGTGGGATGTCGAAGGGGGGCATTGTGTAGTGCTTGGTGTACTAGTTTTCGTTATTGTAACTCTTTGAATTCCACAGGGGTTAGCAGTGCACATCCCTATGGAATTCAAAGCTGTCCATGGTGCTGAAAGCCATCTCTGTGTTCCCCTACTGGCTGGGTAGGGAAAAGCACAGAGAATGCTGTTCAGAACTGGCGACGGTGGTTTTGTACTCTGACTTGTGTGATGTTCTCCAAAAAAAATAGGCGTTAGATTTCTGGAGTGAAATGTTGCAATTTAACTCGCGTTAGCCTTAACTCCAACATTTGAATGGCTTTTGGCGTCTCTTGTACATTATCCTCTATGGGTGAGATCTTGCTGTTCTGGCGACGTGCGACGTGTGTTTCAGAACTGCCGTTATTTTTACTACTGGGAACATTTGCATTGCTTACTGGCGGTACAAAACCACCGTCGCCAGTTTTTTCTGCCAACGCCAACATTTGAATCAAGCCCAAAACATTCAAATCTGGATGTGCCCTTCACCTTTCTTTCTTAGTTTATATCCACTTCTCTAGAAAGCAACCAGACTACCTGAGCAACAGCTCTCCATACTAACTTTAACCTCTACTTCGAGTATTACACACTACAAGTAAGAAGACAATTTTTTTTGTATGTATGTTTATGTGTATATGTGTGTATGTAGATTGTTTCTCTATTTGTAACTATACACATATATATATATACTAGTTGAAGGGCCCGTTTACACAGGCCACAGTGCCACCCAGCAATGGCCACGGTGCAGTCATGCACAGTAGAGAATGCCTGCGCTGCGGCTGATATGGAGCGGGGCGATCCAAATTCAGACTGTAGTCCTCTCTGCGCACTGAATTCAGAGCCCCGCTCCGTTATCAGCCGCGGTGCGGGCAGTCTGTAGTGTGCATGACTACAGCGAGCGCAGCCATCTCTACTGCACATATATACTAGTGTAAAAGCCTGTGTACATGGGCCAAGGTCCGGGTGATGTTAAGAGGCCAGTCCTGCTCTGCGTCCTGCCGCCGACGCAGTCATGCACTGTAGAGACTGCCCGAAAGCACAGAATGCTCCCAGCACAAAACTCCCAGCATTCCATGCTCCCAGCACAGAACTCCAGGCATTCTGTGCTCCCAGCATTCCGTGCTCCCAGCATTCTGCTGTCCCAGCACAGAACTCCCAGCATTCCATGCTCCCAGCATCCTGTGTGTTCAGACAGTCTCTACTGTCCATGATGGCTTCTGACAAACATCCTAGCGAATTATTATATAGGATATATATATATATATATATATATATATATATATATATATATATATATATATAACTTTTTACTGTAAAAGCTCAACAGGACATACATGAAAACTATACATCTCAATGTATTGTTCCTGGTAAAACATTTTCTAAATAAAATAAATACATAAAAGTCAAGCCCTGCCAAATATTGCATGCTGCTATTCCCTGTAAATCTTATTCATAGCATTTATATTGCATCTTCTTCCGATCAGGAGGACTTTACTCTCTTGGTGCCTATGTTCATTAAACTTATTGAACATTAATTCAATACATTTTCAAACACTATGTACATTATTGGCATTCTTTAAGACAGAATATTCATATAATTTAGCTTTACATTATATTTTAATGACCAATGCCCAAAAATAAAATCAGAAAATATAAAAAACACTTATCTAAGCATCTAAAGTACATTATTAAAACAACATTATGCTCAAGCTCTGAAAGTCTGCAAACAGTTTGTCCTTGTACAAGATGTCCTTCCTACCTCAAAGTCACTTGTAACCTACTTCCTGTGTGCCCACGTGCAGTGGGACTGTAGATTAATGGGAAGGTCTTTTAGGGGTGAGGCATCTCCTATTTCTAGGTCAGACATGACTTGAATCTAAATTACAATCTCATGTAAGTCATTCCATTCCCTATAGTGTAATGCAGAAGCATGCCCAGTGTCTTCATTATTAGGTTTTCACTGTAATATTTGCCAGAAGTTGTGATGGCCAATGCCCATAACTACTTTCTAAAGCAAAAAGAGAAAAACAAATGCAATCTATTAATGTTTGAGACAACGGTCTGTTCTTAAAAAAGCAAAAGATTAGCAATTCTGGGGGAGAAATAAGAATCCCACAAATCCCCTTTACATTTTAACCCCCTGAAAGCTATAAAGGTCTCCTATGCACTGCAGAGCAATGCTTAGAAGACCTCTTTAGCATTTAAGGGAGATAAAAGACCCATATAAATCAATAAGATATTTTATTTCCTCTTTATGTTGCTTTTCCTTTCTCTGGATCAACAAGGTTGATATGCCATGGGCTGAACTTGATGGACTCATGTCTTTTTTCAGCCTTATCAACTATGTTTGTCGCTCCTGTCACAAAATGTTAGACTGACTAAGGCCAGGGTTTACTAAGTGCAAAGATGTCCTTTTACTTGTCATCAGGGATGAGCAAAACATCTGGTAACCATTTTCAAGGTTGTTTTGTAGGACATGAAAAACTTTCTGTTTTGTCTGAATCAATTCAGAACTGATCATAGAGGGACAGGGTAAGAGAAGGACAGTTAGAGGATAAAAGAGAGGGGAGAAGAGGAGGGAAAGAACAGAGGAGTGCAGAAGTGACTGAGAAAGCAGGATCTTGAAAGTGAGATATTGGTAACTGAAAAGTTTGTGAGGAATGGCAATGGGATCACAGGAGAGAGAGAGAGTTGTAGATCTGAGGAATAGGGAAAGAGAAGGAAAGGGAGACAGTGCGGAAAACTGGCAAAGAATTTAGGGTTATTTGAAGCAGACTTTTTTTAAGAATACTAAACTGGCAGAATTGTAAACAGCTTGAATCTACCTCAGCTCACATCTCAGGCCCAGCACAAATGCAAGGTTAGCCAGTCATCGACCTATTGTCATTTAATATGTTACAAGCTGAGAGAGCCTTGTAGTGTACAGATATTGACTCCGATCATCATTTATGAAATCTTTGCACACGTTTAATAAATAAAAGGTTTCTGCAATGCTGTTTCAGCATACAAAGTCACTAACCTACCCAACAGCTATGTCCTCAGCTTAATAAAGGGTACTTATTCATAAAAACTAAAGAAGGTTATAGGTTTCCATCAAATAACAAACCAGTGTAATAACTATAAGTGGGTACAAAGGTTGCAGTTTTGCCAGGTCAAAGCATCCAAGGGATACTCTCAGCTCCAGGGTTCAATAGTTTCTAGTTATTCATCTGTAAAAATGATTGTGTGTTGTGGGGACAAAGGTTGTTTGCACCAGGGCCCTTGAATAACTAGTTATACCACTGACATACATGTTTCAGTACATTTTCATATCCATTCCCCTTTAAACTTAGCCTTTTAAAAGGATAGTAATGTTTCACAAAAATAGCAGCACTGATTAATCCTCAAAGTATTTATGCCTTGGTTAGTGTTATGTTAGTATTGTCAGAGTTGTAATTCAAGAGTAATTGAATGATAAAGTATCTCCTCCCACCCCTTTTACATAGTGTAAGCTACCTCCCCTCAGATGTGGAATCTGGTATCTTGACCGGACAGATCACAGCAAGGAACAATGAGGGAGATTAATAAAAAGCATTCTTCTTACCGTTTAAAGAACTGTCCTTAAAGCATGGCAAGTGAAGATAACGCCAGGTCTGATTTATAAATGATTTAAATCAGTTTTTATAAAGATGGCATTACTATGAATATTTTAACACCTGGAATGCTTGAGAACAACCTACACATGGCGTAAAAATTCTAACGATAATATTTTTCGCAAATCTATAGCAAACTGCGACAATTATTTATAAATTCACTGTGCCAATATTTTCCTTCTCCCTAATGCCAATTTTCCTCATCCTCTAATAGTTGGTGTTACATGCAAGAAAACTGTTGTTACACAGTTTATAATTAAATAAATGCATTTTAACTCCACTTTAAATACAATTTACACTTAACTCCATTTTTACAAATCTCCCCCAATCATCTTACTGTGAACATAAGGAAAACCCTGCCCCCCTTGACAGGTTTCCCTTATGCTCACTGAAGATTGTCCCTCTCTGCAATCCATCCAGACAGTCTTGCTGCTCTGAGGTGAGGAATGTTACATCAGTAAAGGGGTGGGAAGGGGGATACTTTATCATTCAGTTACTCTTGAACTACAACTTGGACAGTATTGAAATAACACTCTCCATGGCCCAAATACTATGACTATTAATTGTAGCTGCTTTTTTTTTGTGAAACATTACTATCCCTTAAAGTGGCAGAGAGGTCTTCAATTAACTGCCTTCAATGTGTTTGACATCTCTGACTCTGAAATTGTTACTTAAAGGGATAGTAATACTTTATTATTACGATCCCCCATATTGTAGATATTTGTAAAATAATTTAATAGCCCCCAGGTTCAACTCTCAAACCTTTATGGTTTGAGAGATAACCGAAGAAGTCAGCACTATATTGACTTCCCTGAAGTCAGCACTATATTGACTACAGGGGAAGTCTGTTGTACGACAGGCTTGCGGCTCTGCAGCTGAGCCGAGATCCCGTTAGTGAAAAATAATTATTTCACTGAAATGGTCTTCTACATGTGCTTGGTTTGCAAGCATATGTAGAAGACCATTTCAGTGAAATAATTATTTTTCACTAACGCGATCGTGGCTCAGCTGCAGAGCCACCTGATGAAAGTCAGACCGGATATTCCTGCAGTCAGTACAATGCTGACTTCAGGGAAGGGGGAGGGAGGGGGGAACTTTGCCTTCGGTTATCTCTCAAACCATAAAGGTTTGAAAGATGAAACTGTGGCTATTAAATTATTTTACAAATATCTACAATATAGGGGATAGTAATAATAAAGTATTACTATCCCTTTAAAGGGATAGTAATACTTAATTTTAACTTTATTTTATTTTGTAGGCATTAAAAAAATATGAAGAACGATATAAGT
Source organism: Rhinophrynus dorsalis (assembly GCA_037306005.1). Classification (NCBI taxonomy): domain Eukaryota; kingdom Metazoa; phylum Chordata; class Amphibia; order Anura; family Rhinophrynidae; genus Rhinophrynus; species Rhinophrynus dorsalis. The sequence continues at coordinate 223,498,123 of CM074719.1, read as the reverse complement.
CTCATCTCTCAAACCTTTATGGTCTAAGAGATATTCACAAGCAAAGTTTCCCCCTCTCGCCCCTTTTACCTAGTTTAAGCTATCTCTTCTCAGATGTGGAATGCAGTCCATAGACCAGACAGATAACAGAAGGGGACAATCTTATTCCTATGAGAACAATGAAATCCCTGCCCCCCTTGACAAGCTTTTCAGGTTTTTCCCTTATCTTAATTGAAGATTGTCCCTCTCTGCAGTCTACCTGGGCACCTCCCTTCTGCTCTGGCTGAAAAGTGTTACATCAGTAAAAGGGGCGGGAGGGGGATACTTTGTCATTGAATTACTCTTGAACTACAACTCTGACCGAATTGAAAAAACAATCTCCAAGGTCCAAATACTATGATGATTAATTAGAGCTGCTTTTATTATGAAACATTACTATCCTTTTAACCTCCAAATGCATTGCAAATGCATCTACTGTTACTGTCTTAGATACATAAGATATAAAATAACAAATAAAATTAGTATCTTGTAATACTTTTTTTATTGGACTAACAGAATTTTGGATTGACAAGCTTTCAGGAGAACCTCCTTTTCTCAAGTCTAAAAATGCTTTAGACTTGAGAAAGGGAGGTTCTCCCGAAAGCTTGTCAATTCAAAATTTTGTTAGTCCAATAAAAAATGTATTACAAGATACAAATTTTATTTGTTATTTTACATCTGCATCACTGGACTAATATGGCTACAGTCTCCACGATATATAGATAGATAGATAGATAGATAGATAGATAGATAGATAGATAAATAGATAGATAGATTTACATATTAAATCTGTCCAAAGGGAGGTGATCAGAAGGGGCAGGATGGGGGTCCTTTTACATTGAATGTCTTTGGAACTACAGAAAAGTAAGTTATTAAACATAGAGCAAAGTGTTATGTTTACAATAGAGAAGACTTGGACTATACTCACCGCTAGTCAAGCTCTTGGTTTTAGATTGTTCCTACTACGCATTGTAGTCAAGTTCTGCCTTGTATGTACTTACTACTCTTTGGCTGTGGTTACCACTCACTGTGGTCAAACTCTGCAATGAACCAGTCCATTTTTCTGCTAGATCTTACACATATGAATGATTTTGGTCAATCAATGCATGTACTATATTTCACATTCACCTGGGTCAAACACGTTTATGAATAACATATACCACTTAGTACGGACAGAAGCCTAGAAAATGGATATTTGTCAAACATGCAAAAAGTTAAACAACTTTCAGTGTGATCATGACCATTATCCTGTTATTTTATTGGAATCAGGAGAAATAACAGTGATTTCTGAAAGCTATTCGGATCCTTCTGATGTTGCACTATGAGAAGTTACAATGGTTTTCTCATCATTTGTTCCTTTCGGTGAAGTTCATTGCAATGTCAACTCCCTGGGTTATGTTCTGTTGCGTAAGCTGCAGCTGATAACATGCAGACCTGCTGTTCTATTGATTGCAGTCTGCATAACATTTTCTCCTTAATGAAGCCCTCGGCCATGTAACGCACCAGAGTTATGATGCTTATTCCTTCTCAACCTATTGTGAGAAAGAAAATTGGCCCTTATGCTATTTCGTGCACTGGCTGCATGTGACTCTTATGCCAAGCTCTGTCTGGGTTTGCCAAACTGCTCATTCTGTCCTTCTGCTCTCCCTCTTTCAAATGTGTCAAGCAGAGTATGTCAGGAGGCTACAGGAGATCAGCAGATGCAGCTGGTAATCAGGTTCATGGTGCTTTATCTTCTGGGAGCTGAGGAACAGACTTTATACACACACGCAGCATATTGCAATCAGACACTGCACTCAGTCACTCTGATTCTGCTTAGCAAGCCTTTTGCCCATAACTTAACAACTTTTTAAAAATATCACTTCAGGGAAACTTTCCCAGTCATGCAAAATAAAGTGGCATCAGGAACATAGGCAAATGGGTTTTATACAGAAATTTAGAAGTCTGCAGGAGGTACATCATATACCAGGCTGAAGCAACAAAAGCACAATAATGCATCTTCAGAAATGCTTAAGGACCTCAAAAAATGGAGTATTTCTAGAACACACCAACTGCACCATAGGGGAAACCTAAGAAAATCCCCATGTATTTAAATGGAGATTTTAACCCCTTAAAGGAGCAGTAAACTTTTTTTAATGAAAACACATTTTATAGAACTTTTCCTGCTGAATAAAACAAGGTCACTCCCATCGCTGTCAGATGTTTTATTCAAAATTTATAGCAGTTTAAATAATCAGGAAGTGAATTTACTGTGTTTACTTCCTGATAGTTCTAACTGACAGGAAGTGACTGGCAGTTTCTATCACATTCTATGGAGAACTGTAAGTCTCTGACTTTTCTGACTTTCCTCTCCATTTGAATCTAACAGGAAATCTAATTAGAATTTGACCACTAGAGGGCACTGTTAATGTAAAAAAATCTGGAAATATAAATCTCTCAGCAGTGGGAGTACCCTTATTTTACTCAATAAAATCCCTACAATATATATTTTTTCATAAAAAAAAAGTTTACTGCTCCTTTAAATTTAAGAAAGGTCTGCAGTGCATTGGGAAGCACTGATTAGTTTCAAAGTGGATTTCTAAAAAGGCAGAGGAACCAGCTGCTTAGCTCTCAAAGTTTAGTGGGGTGCCTCAGCTATGCTGTCCATATCCCCAATTCTAGTCCAATGGTTTATAGTATCCAGTGTATTTACCGGGTTATTACCCCTTTATTGGATATTATTTAACTCATTGGATTCTACAGAGATCTCTAATGCGTTACACCTCCCTTAATTCAGATGCAAGATAGAGGCAACACATTTCTAACTCTGATTCCTTTTAATATAAGATAGCAATCTCAACTTTCCAATATCTCTATAAGTCTAAAACAAATATTTGATGAATAAATACAAATTTCTTTTTAATAATGATGGTATATGATTTCCATTGGCCAAAAAATAGCATTTATCTAGGGGTGGGTGAAAGATCTCGCTGTGTTCACGATTGCTAAAATGTTCCCGACAGTTACTTGTACTTGTAGTTTTGCGCCCAGACTGTGAAGTCTCCAGAAAGTGAAATACAACACTAAATAGAAAGAGAGATAGAGAGGATACTAGGCAATTTGCTAGTAATTTATATAATGAAATAGGGGCAACAAAGTCTCAGACTGTTGGCTAACAGTATTAGCAGCCATCTAAAAAAGAAAAAGAAGAGCTGGAAGGGCCGTGATGAGTCCATTGAGTTGGAGGAGGAAGTGACCACCAACATAGAAGGGTCTGAGAGCCATGATCACCCAGATACAATGATGCCCAGTTCCCCAACATTGTCCCTCGGGATCTGGGGGAAATTTGTGTCATCATCACAAAGACACATGTAGAAGTTGGTAGCTGTGTGAGCAGTACAGGTCAGCTACCTGCACCTGCTGCTACTGTTGCCAGTGTGCCTTCTGATACTCAGGAGGAGGATATGATGTCAAGTGTGACTGCAGTTGACCCTAAGTCACACTTGCCATCCCCGAGAAGTCCTACTACTACCACTCAGCAGATAGAGAGTATTGGGGGAGATGAAGGAATGAAGATGGTGATGATAGTAAAACAGGTGTTGGCAGATTAAAGTGACCGTTATAGATCCTTCTGCTGAGGTGGAAGGGAAAGTGAATGTTATGATGCCATGCAGCGAGACTAGTGGTCAAAGGAGCCCAGAACATCCCCCTTACCCTGTGATTCCCCTTCCCACAGCTTTGTGCTTCTAGGACATGGTGCTGAGGAAGGCAGAACTGGCTAGCAGTATTAGCATCAGCACAGATCAGCTGCCTGTTGCCTTCTTCACCGCAAGAAGAGGTGGCAAGTGTGACACTAGGGGAACCCTCTGTCACATTTGTCATCATCACCAAACAGACTATCATAGAGCAGCAGCAGCAAGGAGGGACTGGTGGTGGTGGTGGTGATGAGGGTGATGGTGAAGCAGCTGGTCTGGAAGAGACATTAATGGCCTTTTTAGCCCAAACTGAGAAGGAAGGGGAGACAGATGTGAAAATGGGTAAGCATCACCACCACTTTCAGGGAGATTGTGGAGCTGCTGTTGTAACCTGCTGCTGAGTTGCAAGGGCAGCAGGCTGATGATGAGGAGTCTAATGTGCCACAGGCCACCATGACCACTGTGGAAATGGGTATGTAACAAAAAAGCGGCACCGACAATCTTCTGAAGTAACAATAGTATCACTCACCAGGCTGTACTTTGATTTCCCCGGTGCCGTCCAAAGAGATGGCCACTCTTCAACTTGAAAACAAACAAAAGGACGCACTTTCGGTGGAAACTTGCTTCAATAAAAATCTTTCTTTATTAGAATACAATCATAGACAGCAGACTATAGAGAAAAAACTCAATGTCTCACTGTGGAAATGGGGTCCACCATTAGTGGTGCGGTACTAGGACAGATTCTACTTACCAGCAATAATCGTAGTCATAGTTCAAGTGCTGATTCTGAGGCAGCAACAGCATCCTCTGCCACAGCCAGTGAAGGGGATTGTGGAGAAGAAGAAAGAGGTCATTCTTCTTCACCTCCCTTCCCCCGAGGACATGGGTATGAGACTATTTTTCTCTTGGGGCAGGCACATTGCAGTCATTAGTGACGGCACTGTGCACTATATATGATAAATCAGTGAAAAGGGGAAAGGAGGAAATGCACCTTGGAACAATCACCCTGATAACACACATGAAATATAGACACCATGACATTTATGTGAAGCATGTTAAAGCCAAGCCCCCACAAAAGAAATTGATAATTGCTGTACCCTATGTCTTTCCACAAGGGCACCAAGATTCAAGGTGGAAAACGAAGTGGAAGAAAATAGGGAAACTCAGGAGAAGCCTGAAAGTTAGATGGAGAGCAAAACATCTGGCTCACCATCACCTTCTTGCTCTATGATTCAGGTGCGGGAAGACAAAACCGTATATTCTGTTGATCCACTTCTATCATCGTTACCTCCCTCACCAGCTGATAACAATTCTGTAGATGTGAGGATGTGGCAGTTCATGTCAACCCATTGCACATTGTGTTGTGTGCTGACCACACATGGCAATGTGGTGGAGTATAATTGCAGTCATGGAATCAAGCAGCATCTGAGGAGATTCCATCTCGCAGAATATGCTAAGCTGGTGGCAGTGATGATTCATTAATAGTATTAAGACTGCAAGTTGTCTCATGTCCTTAGTGGAGTGGACAAGGAGCATAATGACAGCAGCAGTACTTGGTTTCTGGAGGGATAATTGATTTGGCATCGGGGACCTAAGCATCAAAGTGTTTGCTTTCAGTTGTGCCAGTTCTTTGATGTGAGTGCAGATGTGTCCCCAGTTCTTCCCCTATTTCCTACACAGGCTGTGCACATTGAAGTTTCTGATGAATGACACAGTTCCTTTCTTCTGTAGTGTCAAAGGAAAAATTAGTATTTAAACACACCCATGAGTTTGGAGGAATTGCATGAGGAGAAGCATTATTGGACAACTTATTTTCTCCACATATACCTGAAGTGGTAGGGGTTAGTTGTGGTGCTGCTACTGCCACAAGTGCATCACTGGAGCTAGTGAGAAGTGAAACCATGATCATCATCATATCACTGCTGTTGTTGATACCATTCCCTTGGCGCTGCCTAAAACAATTACGCTAGGTGGAAAGTGCCACTTTTTGCTTCAATACTGAAACAGGCAAATACTGGCATCCCTACATGTCTGTACAGTAACAGGTGTGCCTGTATTAATTAAAAGATGCTTTCCCTGCAAGTCTTATAATATAATTCTCAATCAATACCCTATACTCTATTGATATCTTTAACTCACTGTTTGAATGTCAGGAAAATCACATACATGTATGCCATTTCTTCTATGACTCTTTTAGTACATTGGCATAAACAAGGTGTAAAAAAAATGAATACTTCGAAATGCCACAGATTGCCCCATTTTTAATGCCTGGTGTACATAGCTTAGTAAATTGTCATTAGGCAGGTATACAGACTAACACGGTGCTTCATTGTACATTCAGCTCATTATCCCTAGAACTAAGCAGCACAGGAAAATTCATAAGGACATGAGGATTTTCTGGTCATAATAAGGTAAGTGGGAATTAATATTAGAAAATGTTAATTTTACTTAAAAAACAGTAAACTTTCAAGAAACAGTACTGTTGAGCTGTATTCAAGATAAAGAAGTGGACTTCTAGCTCAAAACAACTGCACCACAGGGAACAATTAAATCTTCACTTGAACAGGTCTCCAGTCGTGCACTGGAGACATCTCTAGTATTCATGTGGTTAAAAGAAACTTTCAAGTCAATTGACCTAAGATGAAGTTGCTTTGCTCCAGAATTGAACCAATTTAGTTTCCTCACTTCTCTAACTAAAAATATTGCTTAAAGGGCAATTATCAAGTTTTTCAAAATCAGCTATTATGGGACCAGACAGCAAAGAGCTTGGAGATGCTCTGTACAGTGTCAAACTGGCTCCTATCAGCTATTGGATGGTGTGTGGGGGGGGTAAATAAACTGACGTCCTCAGCTAGCACACAAGCAGGAAGGCTGTCACGTTCAGCCACAAATCCTTAAGTTACATAATCAGCCTCCATAGACCATCGGTGTTGGGCTTTTATGCCTGACACAGAGGGTCTCAGGGTTTCTGTATCACCCAGGAAAGACAACTCTCCTGTAAGATACAGCATACATGCACCAGGGGAGCATTGGGGTGTTTTTCAGTCTCCCATATTGGTTGTTTTGGGGGCTTAAAACTTAATTGTTAGATCTGCTGCCAGGGAAAAAGATCTGCCAACAGAGGACTATTGAATATTAGTTTCCCTTTAAGCCTCAATAGCAAACAAAAAGAAAACAGGCATGTGTACAATAGCCAGGGCTGGATTTACATATCAAGCTCCCCTAGGCACTGCACCCTCTGGTGCCTTAGCCCAGTCTCAGCCCCACTACTAACCACATATCCTAATTTAATCACGCCCTCTTTTGTGGTCAAACCCATTTTTAGATTTATTCTTCACAGTAATGTGGCAAATTTCCAGAGGTGGATGAAAATGTTATAGATAGGGATGGGGTATATATAACACACACAGAATGTGACCTTTACTAGATATGTAGCCTGTCCTTTTCCCATGTTTAAAACCAAGTAATTGGAAATTATGGGTAGGGATGGGTGAAAGATTTCACCTCAATACATAAATAGGTGAAAAAAAATGTCACTTCCCGTGTAGCGGGAAATTTCCTGCAAAAAGTGCAGTTTACCACTTTTTTCGCCTACCACATTGCATTGAAATCAATAAGAAGACTGAATTTATTGCCATCACGTGGAAAGTTTCTCTTCTTTTCCTGCAGGCATATAAAAGGATATCAGGCTCTCATATCATGCCATTCTCTGTTTGCGAGAGTAAGATATAGCAGATAATATTTAAGCTAGAGAAGATAAAATAAAGTGGAGTTGAAGCTTAGCTGATGTAGTCTTTTATGTAGGACATTTGTTCTCTGTATTATTGTAGTCTGGGGGCACTCTGGAGGACAGAAAGGAGGTTGACCCCAAATACCTCTAAATTCGGTGTGACTTACTGACTAGACACACAGCCATGATCCAATCTCCTTCCTGATCTGGCTGTTATTATCTCTGTGCTGGGGGTGTGTGAGAAGTGAGCAAAGGACGTTGATCCCAAATACCTCAATATTCTGTCTGATTTGAAAAACACATGCAGCTATGGTTCAATTTCCTTGCTGATCTTGCTGTTATTAACTCTGTGTTAGACGTGTCTGGGGGTATAAGACAGAAGCAAAGGAGGTTAACCACAAATACCCCAAAATTCTGTCTGACTGATTTTATTTGAAAGACACAGGCAGCTGCACTCCAATTTCCTTTCTGCTCTTGCTGTTATTAGCTCAGTGTTGGGCAAGTCTGTGGAAAGAAGTTGTTGAATTTTTTTTTTAGTTATTTTTTTTTTTTTTTGGACAGTGATAAAATAGGGAGGATGACTGTAAAAAAAATATAAAAATAAAAAAATTAGGTGACAGTTGACTGGGACCTTGACTTGAGCTGTGTGACTGAGGCAAATTTGATAGATAGCAGACAAGATTGAGAATTTTGTTGAGGGAAAAGACAAGACATCACACTCCATCAGTTGTGTTGTGTACTTTATAGTGAAAACACACACAGCAGTTGAGCAATGTCCAGCAAATACATGGGGGGGGAGGAGCAGTGCAGGGACGTGGGAGTAAATTGGTAGTTCAAAAACTGACTACAGCCATGGTTGCTTCAGTATGTGCAATAAATGATGATCCCTCTCCTCCCATGGAGGATGCAGTTAATTAAGGTCCCACCAAAAGTTCCATCACCAGTGCCAGTACTATATAAAAACCATGTAAGAAGAACACTGAAGATGACAATGAATCACATTCTACTGTTTATGATGGCATAATGGAGGACAGTGTAGCAGCCAGCTGAACCAACTGCTGCATCTGACAGTGAGACAAACAAGCACAAAAACACTGGTCCTCAAAGGAGTAGCAAACTTTGTGAAATTGTTTGATACCTCTAAAAGCTTAGAGGAGTATAAGGATAGTGGGTACGAAGCGGCAGGCGATGGAACAAGAAAACAGAGCAAAAAATGGTACAAGGAATGGAACAAAAAAACAGAGGGGAAAAAAAATGAACAAAAATAGGAGAAAATAATGGATCAAGAAAAAGTATTTCTCCAACTTTATCTTAGTGCCAGAAAACAGAGTAAAAATGGAGCAAGAAAATGGGGTAAAAAAATGGAGGAAAAAAACGGGGCACCAAATATTGAGCAAAGAAAATGGAGCAAAATGGCACAAGAAAGTGGAGTAAAAAAAATAAAAAGGAGCACATAAAATGGAGCAAGAAAATGGTTCTTCTATTATTTTAGTAATAGATGAGAGTTGGTACCGTGTTAGCCATAGAAATACAGGATGCAAAATTTTTTTGTAAAGTTGATACCTTTATTGGCTAACTAAACAGATTTAAAATGCAAGCTTTCAAGACTTCTTAGGTCTCTTCCTCAGGCATGTTATACCATGCCTGAGGAAGAGACCTAAGAAGTCTTGAAAGCTTGCATTTTAAATCTGTTTAGTTAGCCAATAAAGGTATCAACTTTACAAAAAAATTTTGCATCCTATTATTTTAGGGATCCAACACCTAATGATTTATCCAACTTTAGAGATCTTAGTGCCAGAAAATGGAGCAAATAATGGTGCAAGAAAATGGAGCAAAAAGTAAAAAAAAAAGAATAAGAAAATGGTTAAAAAAAATAGACCAAAGAAATGAAGCAAGAAAACAGAACAACAATGCAGCAAAAAAATAGTAAGACATGTATCCAATGTACTGGAGATATCTCTAGCATCCAAGGGGTTAAATAATAGCCTGCAAAGGGATATACAACTGGTTTGGGACATTAAGATTGTTCTGGTCATGCCCACAATTCAGAATGTGGGTGTGACCTGCACAGCTGAGGTGCCTGTCAAAATTTGGAGCTCTATGCAGTTGCCTGTTTTGTCTATTGGGAAATCTAGCTCTGGCATGAATACCAGTTTTTCTCCTGAAATAAAGGCAATTTTGTCAGAATCCTTCTCAAGATGAAATATTTTACACAGAGTTTATCAGATGAAATATAGCTACACCTAATTTAAAATAAAATGTACAGCAATGCATGAACTTGTCTATTATATTATGAACAATTTATGTGCACTATGTAATAACACAGATAAGTCATCCTGGCAAAGCCCATCCAGGCTCCCCTCTGTGTGTTATCATATTCTTTGTCTCTCTTCTGTCCAGCTGCCACCTCCTGTGATGTCATTTCTGGCTTAGCATCTGACAGAACCATTTTCTAACAGTTGGATAAGGTGTTTGAAAAGAGTGTGATTTTAATATAAAATGTAATTTACATTAGCAGTGATGTATTCCCAGTGTTAGAAATACCCCTAGTGCTATATCATATGGTACTTTTTATATATTTGTAATTTGAGGACAATTGAAAGTTATATTCCAATATGATATTGTCTGTGACACCTGGAACTTCTTGTACTAAAAACATTAATAAAATACTAACTTAACAACTTCCTGTTTAATTTGCATTCTATTTTTAAAGCGGAACCATACAGCTAGGAATAAGTGAATCTTAATTTAAGAGCGGGATTTATCTAGGTAGTTGTCAGTCATATGTTAATCGGGTAGTGCTTAATATGTTTTACACTTAGTCTTAGTACCATATTTTAATAGTTTAATACACAAGCTTTGTTCAAATTTACTTTACCCCTTTTGGCCTTCTAACCATGGGCATCCACAGAATTTCTTTTTTTTGGGGGGGGAGGGGCAAAGCCATAATATGCCCCCAGCCCTGCCTGCCCAGCCCCTATGTTCTTCTGTGGGGGCAAGTGCCCTCCCCCCAACAACATTCATGCTTCTAACATGTAACCATACAGCTAGGAATAAGTGAATCTTAATTTAAGAGCGGGATTTATCTAGGTAGTTGACAGTCATATGTTAATTGGGTAGTGCTTAATATGTGTTACACTTAATCTCAGTACCATATTTTAATAGTTTAATACATAGGCTTTGTTCAAATTTACTTTACCCCTTTGGCCTTCTAACCATGGGCATCCACAGAATTTCTTTTTTTTTTTTTTTTGGGGGGGGGGGCAAAGCCATAATATGCCTCCAACCCTGCCTGCCCAGCCCCTATGTTCTTCTGTGGGGGCAAGTGCCCTCCCCCCAACAACATTCATGCTTCTAACATGTAACATCAGCCCTCACCCAGTAAACATGGAAACATAGTATTTGACGAGAGATAAGAACCATTCAGCTCATCTAGTCTGCCCATTTTCGTACTGTAAAAACCTCAAACCTTATTTGGTCCTTAGTCTTTTCTTATGTTAAGGACAGCCTTATGCCTATCCCATGCATGCTTAAATTCTGTCACTGTTTTAATTTCTACCACTTCTGCTAGTAGGCTATTCCGCTTATCTACTACCCTCTCAGTGAAGTAAAACTTTCTTACATTACGTCTATAGCTGTGTTCCTCTAGTTTTAGAATATGGCCTCTTGTTGTAATATTTTTACTCCTTTAAAATATACTTCCATCCTGCTCTTTGTTGAATCCCTTCATGCATTTGAATGTTTCTATCATATCCCTCTCACTCTTCTCTCCTCCGAGCTATACATGTTCAGATCCTTTAGTCTATCCTGATATTTCTTTTCCTATAAACCAGTCACCATTTTAGTAGCTCTTCTCTGAATTTTCTCTAGAGTATCTATATCCTTCTGGAGATGGGGTCTCCAGTACTGTACACAATACTCTAGCTGAGGTCTAACTAGAGACCTGTAGAGTAGCATAATCACTTCCCCTTTTCTGCTACTAACGCCACTAGTTTTACAACCCAGCACCCTGCTTGCATTCCCCACCACTTTATTACATTGTCTGCCTACCTTTAAGTCATTAGAAATAATTATTCTCAAATCCCTTTCCTCTGTTGTCTCTAATAACACAGTACACTTAATAGTATATTTTTCCGTTGGACTTTTATGTCCCAAGTACATTATTTTATATTTATCAACATTAAACTGCAGCTGCCACACTCTTGTCCATTCTTCTAATTAATCATTTGTCATTTGGCTTATTCCCCCTGGAATGTCGACTCTATTGCAGATCTTTGTATCATCTGCAAAAATGGCAAAACTTACCTTGAATCCAGTTTGCTATATCACTAATAAAAATATTAAAAAGAATGGGCCCCAGTACAGATCCCTGAGGTACCCCACTAGTAACACTCCTTTCGTCCGAATATTCTCCATTGACTACCACCCTCTGTCTCCTGTCACTCAGCCATTTCCTTAACTATTTAACTACTTTTACATCCAGACCCAAACACTGCAATTTATTGATGAGTCTTCTATGAGGGACAGTGTCAAATGCTTTACTGAAATCTAGATAAGCTATATCTACATACAGTCTTTTACCCTTACACCTACATGTTGGCTTACTGTTACGGTGAACTTTTATAAAATTGCTTTCTTCACATTAAAAAGCTTCTATTACTTACTATTCATGAATATTAAGAGATAGAACATTACTGATTTTTATCTTACACCCACTCTTTGGGTTCAGCCATCCACATAAATAACAAGGCTGGTGCAAGTATCTGTAAATAAGAACAATCTCTTGGTGACCCAGTATTCCCAGATGAAGGTACATTCAGAGAGCTAGAAAAACACGAGAAAGAGTAACACACAGTGGTGAAGACACTGACACTCTCCTATGTACAGTAAGTCACCAGGAATATTTTCATGGTTCCTAGGAATAAACCAGGAGTCAGTACGTTAAAGTAAAACAATCTTTTATTAGAATAATAACAGTAATGCACATAAACATATAACACACAGTGGTTGATCAAAGAGGCAAGCACTGTATCAGAAATAGCAGTCCGCTAATAGATCCACCACACTGTCTGAGACTAGGCCTCAGCCCAGTGGAGCCTCAAGGTAATTCGGAACGCCCAAAGGACTAGCACTGACTCAGCCTGCAGTCAGTCTAGGAGTCTGACAGAGCCCCAGGTCTGCTCTAGGATGGTTGTCTGTGGAACGGGGACCAACACACGAAGGAAACAGACAGAGCCATCTAGTCAGCACCAGAAAGGATAGTCAGACAAGCCGGGTCATACACGGAGCGGGTAGTCAGCCAGAGCCACAGGTTTGCGACAGATAAGATATCCACTGAAGCGTTGGTATGCTGGAAGTGCAGTGGACAGAGCCCCAAGTCAACACCAGAGTGGGTAGTCAGATAAGCCAGGTCATTCATGGAGCAAGTAGTCAGCCAGAGCCACAGGTTTGTACCAGAAAGGATGTCTAAGCCAAATCAGAATGCACAAGGAGAATGGTCAGACAGAGCCACAGGTCAACACCAGAATGGATGGACAGACAGGCCGGGTCATATAAAGTTCAGGTAGTCAGCCAGAGCCATAGGTCCGCCCCAGATTGGGTGTCCATTACACAATGGGAGCAGACAAAAGAGTACTCAGACAGAGCCACAGGTTAGCAGCAGAATGGATGGTCAGACAAGCCAGGTCTTTCACAGAGCCCAAGGGAAACAGAACTGTATTGTACAACAACGCAAGGGTAACTGAGTCTGGACTCAGTCTGCCCTTTAAACCCCTCCTCAGGAAGTAGGTAGGAGGAGCAGCTCAGAGGGAGGAAGTAGGTAGGAGGAGATAACAGGAAGTAAACACATAAAACAAAAGGATTTGGGAGTAATGGTAGACAATAGACTTAGCAGTAGCATGCAGTGCCAATAAGATATTGGCATGTATTAAAAGGGGTATTGACTCAAGGGAGGAAGATATAATTATGCCTCTTTACAGGTCCATGGTAAGACCCCACTTAGAATATGCTGTTCAATTTTGGGCACCCTTTCTGAAAAAGGACATTATGGAACTAGAGAAAGTGCAGAGGAGGGCTACAAAACTAGTAAGGGGAATGGAAAGCTTTAGTTATGAAGAAAGGCTTGAAAAGTTAAACTTGTACACACTATCCCCCAAAAAATCCAAATTGGAGATGACCTAATTCCCAGTAATGAGACGAGCACTTCCAATATTATCAATCTCTCAAAATATAACCTGAGCACTGAAGAAAAAAGGGTACTCAGTAAGGGACTTTCCTTTTACCCTTCGAATGGTTCAAATTTGTTTGAACTTTTTGTTGACTTAAATGAATTTACACGGAAGCTCTCACTGAAGAGATATTTTGCAATAAAACCCTTAGGGATGTTCCAGGAGCTTTTCCAATTATCACTAGTGATGAGCGAGCACCCCAATGCTCGGGTGTTCGGGTGCTCTGACCGAGCACCCCCTGAGGCTCGAGTGCTCGGCCGAGCACCCGAGCCCCATTGAAGTCAATGGGAGGACTCGAGCATTACACCAGGCACCCCCTGCTCTGATGAGGGGAGGGTGCCTGGTCCATAGGAAAATGGCAGAAAAGGATGGAAACACCACAGAAATGGTTCAGGGACAGCATAGGGAGGATGTCCGGATGCATCTTGGACTCCAACATCGCTGCTGGGAACGATCTTTCGCCCATAGTACGCCATTTTTACAGACTGACCATAAAACACACAAAAAGGAAAATAAAAACGACTTTAGGCGAAAAATTGTTACCAAACAATATTTGCTGTATATTTACTTGTATATCATCTGCAAATTCTCCCAAAAATTTCCTTGATTTTCTGAAGTGAGGCCATGATTAAGAGGGAAACGTGCGCAGAGGCAAATTCTCCCAAAAATTTCCTTGATTTTCAGAACTGAGGCCATGATTAAGAGGGAAACGTGCGCAGAGGCAAATTCTCCCAAAAATTTCCTTGATTTTCAGAACTGAGGCCATGATTAAGAGGGAAACGTGCGCAGAGGCAAATTCTCCCAAAAATTTCCTTGATTTTCAGAACTGAGACCATGATTAAGAGGGAAACGTGCGCAGAGGCAAATTCTCCCAAAAATTTCCTTGATTTTCAGAACTGAGGCCATGATTAAGAGGGAAACGTGCGCTGAGGCAAATTCTCCCAAAAATTTCCTTGATTTTCAGAACTGAGGCCATGATTAAGAGGGAAACGTGCGCAGAGGCAAATTCTCCCAAAAATTTCCTTGATTTTCAGAACTGAGGCCATGATTAAGAGGGAAACGTGCGCTGAGCTGACCATCTAAAACATTATGGGTGAGGGTCTGCTGCAGAGCTGACCATCCTAAACATTATATGCGAAGGACCGCTAGTGAGCTGACGCTATAAAACATTATATGAGAGGGCCCGCTAGAGAGCTGACCCAATAAAACATTATATGAGAAGGCCCGCTGGTGAGCTGACCTATATAAAAATTGTCAAACAGGGCCCGCTGGTGAGCTGGCCCTATATAAAAATTATATCACAGGGCCCGCTGGTGAGCTGGCCCTATATAAAAATTATAGCACAGGGCATATGGAAGAGGAGGAGGAGGATGAGAAGATTAAGAGTCAACCATATACCCGTTTTTTGGGTGGAAGGGGTGAATGGGAATACAGAGTATTCCCATCATTGTAAATAACATATATAAAGTGAGTTTATGTTCCCCCGGGGCTTTCCTCCAGTGGAGTGGAGAAGTCAGAGGAAATCCAGGCCTAGTTCATTTTTATAAGTGTCAACCTATCAGCATTGTCGGTGGAAAGGCGGATACGCTTATCTGTTATGATGCCACCAGCAGCACTAAATACCCGCTCAGACAGAACGCTGGCGGCAGGGCAGGCCAGCACCTCCAAGGCGTAGAGTGCCAGTTCATACCACGTGTCCAGCTTGGACACCCAGTAGTTGTAAGGCACATAGGGATCATTGAGGACGCTGACACGGTCTGCTACGTACTCCTTCACCATCTTCCAAAACTTTTCCCTCCTTGTGACACTAGGCTGCGCATCAGGGTGAGGGTGCTGGCGGGGTGTCATGAAGGTGTCCCACGCCTTGGAGAGTGTTGCCCTGCCTTTCTCGGAACTGCTGTGTGCTCCCCTTTTCTCCCCTTCTCTGTTGGCCAAGGTAGCACGTACTCTGCCGCCAGCGTTGTCAGATGGAAAATTTTGGAGCAATTTTTCAACAAGAACCTTCTGGTATTGCACCATTTTGCTTGTCCTCTCCACCGGAGGAATGAGAGATGAGAAATTCTCTTTGTAGCGGGGGTCCAGAAGGGTGAACACCCAGTAATCCGTGTTGTTTAAAATGCGTATAACGCGTGGGTCACGGGAAAGGCAGCCTAACATAAAGTCAGCCATGTGTGCCAGAGTACCAACAGTCAAGATTTCGCTGTCCTCACCAGGAGGATGACTCTCAATATCCTCATCCTCTTCCTCCTCTTCTGCCCACCCACGCTGAAGAGATGGAACTAAAGTTCCATGGCTACCCTCTGTAGCGGAGGCAACCGTGTCTTCCTCCTCCTCCTCCTCCTCCTCCTCCGCCTCCTCCAATTGTCGCTGAGAAGACGAAGTGAGGGTGCTCTGGCTATCACCTTGTGTAAGCTCTTCCTCCCCCATTTCCACCTCTTCCACATGCAAAGCGTCGGTTTTAATTGTGAGCAGCGAGCGTTTCAGTAGACACAGAAGTGGGATGGTGACACTGATAATAGCGTTATCGCCGCTCACCATCTGTGTCGATTCCTCAAAATTGCGTAAAACCTCGCAGAGGTCTGACATCCATTCCCACTCCTCACTTCTGATTACAGGAAGTTGAACGGAGAGGCGACGACCGTGTAACAGCTGGTACTCCACTACTGCCCTCTGCTGCTCACAAAGCCGGGCCAACATGTGGAAGGTGGAGTTCCAGCGCGTGCTCACGTCACACAGCAGCCGGTGAGCTGGCAATTGTAAGCGCTGCTGCAGCTTCAACAGGCCGGCCGAAGCTGTAGATGACTTACGGAAATGTGCACACACGCGGCGCACCTTGGTCAAGAGATCATGCACATTGGGGTAGGTTTTTAGAAATCGCTGCACCACTAAATTAAATACATGCGCTAGGCATGGTACGTGTGTGAGCTTGCCGAGCTCCAAAGCCGCCACCAAGTTACGCCCATTATCACACACAACCATGCCTGGTTGCAGGTTGAGTGGCGAGAGCCACTGCTCGGTCTGGTGACTAATCCCCTGCAACAGCTCTGAGGCCGTGTGCTGTTTGTCCCCAAGGCAGATCAGCTTCAGCACGGCCTGTTGACGCTTCCCCACTGCAGTGCTACACTGCTTCCAGCTACTGGCTGATGGGGGAGTGGCGCTGCGTGTAGAGAATTCGGAGGTGGAAACGGAGGAGGAGGAGCCAATAACGTAGGTGCTGGCGGAAACCCTGATGGAGGTAGGGCCCGCAATCCTCGGCGTGGGTAGCACCCGTGCCATCCCAGGGTCCGAGTCGCTCCCAGCCTCCACGACATTCACCCAGTGTGCCGTCAGGGAAATGTAGCGTCCCTGGCCACAAGCACTTGTCCATGTGTCAGTCGTTAAGTGGACCTTCCCAGTAACTGCGTTGGTCAGGGCACGGGTGATGTTACGGGACACATGGTGGTGTAATGCGGGGATGGCACACCGGGAAAAGTAGTGGCGGCTGGGGACCGCGTACCGAGGGACAGCTGCTGCCATCAGGCTGCGGAAGGACTCAGTGTCCACAAGCCTAAATGGCAGCATTTCGATGGCCAGTAATTTGGAAAGGTGTGAGGTTAGTGCTATGGCCTGTGGGTGGGTGGCTGGGTACTTTCTCTTGCGCTCAAATGCCTGGGGTAACGACATTTGGACGCTGTGCTGGGACAGGGAAGTGGATGTGGTCGCTGATGGTGCTTCAGATGCTACAGGTTCAGGGCGGGAGGTATGCGGGCCTGCGCCTTCGACAGGCGATTGGCCGGCACCGAAAACAGGGGAAGAGGAGGCAGTGGTGTGGCCTGCAGACACAGATGGGCGATCCAGGCGTTCCTCCCACTTACTACGGTGCTTGGATGCCATGTGTCGGATCATGCTGGTGGTGGTGAGGTTTCTAGTGTTCATGCCTCGGCTCATTCTGGTGTGGCACAGGTTGCAAACTACAATTCTTTTGTCGTCCGCACTTTCCTTAAAAAAACGCCATACCGCGGAACACCTACCCTTTGGCAAGGTAGATTTACGCAAGGGGGTGCTCCGTGGAACATTTGCGGGCAGGTTTGGTGCGGTCCGCCTTCTTTCTGTAGCCACACCACTGCCTCTTCCAGCCTGTTGCGGTGCTGCAGATGGCTCACCCTCAGGACTGCTGTCATCGCTCGGCTCTACACCTTCCCAGGTGGGGTCAGTCACCTCATCGTCCACCAAGTCCTCCTCCACTTCCTCACTCTGATCATCCTCCTCAAGTCTTGATCCCACCACATACTCAGTCATTGACAACTGTATAACATTCTCCTCAACAAGGTCTTGAGACGGAAATAGTGGTTGATTTAATGGCAACTGTGTCTCATCATCATCATCATCATCCACTACTTCCTTTGACCTTAAATGCCGTTCACATCTGTCATCTTCTTGTGATTGGGTAGCCTCTAGAGGTTGTGAATCAGGGCACAAGATGTCATGTTCCTCTGCAAGCGTGCTTGGAGAGAGGGTCAAATGAAGGATTGGTGATGAGACGAGCTCCTCACTATATCCCAGTGTGGGATCACTTCTTTGACCAGACCGTGTATGGTGGGAGGAAGGATGATCAGAGTGAGGATTATGTTGACCAGACTCTTGGCTACTGAGAGTGGACTTGGTGGAAGACAGGGTGGTGCTTAACCGACTGGAAGCAGTATCAGCTGTCATCCAACCGACCACCTGTTCGCAGTGGTCGGACCTCGAGAGTGATGTCCTGCGATGCCCTGTAAAATTAGACATGAAGCTAGGTATGGTGGATGTCTTTCTTTCTTGTGCTCTGGCACCAGGCACAGTTTCTACGCGTCCTGACCCGCGCCCTGAACTATCAGGATCACGTCCACTTCCCCGTCCCTTTTTACCCGCCTTCTTCATCTTACACGGAATATGTGACTTTAATATTTGAGTTTGAAAACTTAACAGTATTTCTTCCTATTCTGCAACTGTGCAGAGTACACAGAATAGGCTGCTAAACTGCGGTGACACACACTGAATGGAAAATGTGACTTTAATATTTGAGTTTGAAAACTTAACAGTATTTCTTCCATGTCTGCAACTGTGCAGAGTACACAGAATAGGCTGCTAAACGGCGGTGACACACACTGAATGGAATATGTGACTTTAATATTTGAGTTTGAAAACTTAACAGTATTTCTTCCTAGTCTGCAACTGTGCAGAGTACACAGAATAGGCTGCTAAACTGCGGTGACACACACTGAATGGAAAATGTGACTTTAATATTTGAGTTTGAAAACTTAACAGTATTTCTTCCTAGTCTGCAACTGTGCAGAGTACACAGAATAGGCTGCTAAACGGCGGTGACACACACTGAATGGAATATGTGACTTTAATATTTGAGTTTGAAAACTTAACAGTATTTCTTCCTAGTCTGCAACTGTGCAGAGTACACAGAATAGGCTGCTAAACGGCGGTGACACACACTGAATGGAATATGTGACTTTAATATTTGAGTTTGAAAACTTAACAGTATTTCTTACTATTCTGCAACTGTGCAGAGTACACAGAATAGGCTGCTAAACTGCGGTGACACACACTGAATGGAAAATGTGACTTTAATATTTGAGTTTGAAAACTTAACAGTATTTCTTCCTAGTCTGCAACTGTGCAGAGTACACAGAATAGGCTGCTAAACGGCGGTGACACACACTGAATGGAATATGTGACTTTAATATTTGAGTTTGAAAACTTAACAGTATTTCTTCCTAGTCTGCAACTGTGCAGAGTACACAGAATAGGCTGCTAAACGGCGGTGACACACACTGAATGGAATATGTGACTTTAATATTTGAGTTTGAAGACTTAACAGTATTTCTTCCTATTCTGCAACTCTGCACACTACACAGAATGTGCTGCGAAACTGCGGCGAAGCACACTGAATGGAATATGTGACTTTGATATTTTAGTTTGAAGACTTAACAGTATTTCTTCCTATTCTGCAACTCTGCACAGTACACAGAATGTGCTGCTAAACTGCGGCGAAGCACACTGAATGGAATATGTGACTTTGATATTTTAGTTTGAAGACTTAACAGTATTTCTTCCTATTCTGCAACTCTGCACAGTACACAGAATGTGCTGCTAAACTGCGGCGAAGCACACTGAATGGAATATGTGACTTTGATATTTTAGTTTGAAGACTTAACAGTATTTCTTCCTATTCTGCAACTCTGCACAGTACACAGAATGTGCTGCTAAACTGCGGCGACGCACACTGAATGGAATATGTGACTTTGATATTTCAGTTTGAAGACTTAACAGAATGTGCTCTAATCTGCAACTTTGCACACTAAACAGAATGTGCTCTAATCTGCAACTTTGCACACTAAACAGAATGTGCTCTAATCTGCAACTTTGCACACTAAACAGAATGTGCTCTAATCTGCAACTTTGCACACTAAACAGAATGTGCTCTAATCTGCAACTGTGCACTCTAAACAGAATGTGCTCTAATCTGCAACTTTGCACACTAAACAGAATATTTTTTTTTTTTGTTTTTTTGTTTTTTTCCCCCCACACAAAATAACCTGCTGCCCCCACACACAGTAGTCCTAAAAAGGACTTTTGGTTCTTTTTTTTCACAATTTTGTTTTTTTTCCTCCCTACACTGCCTTTCCCTTCCTATCCTCAGCTCTCCCTGGCTAAGACTGAGCCGAACTCGATGGTCAGGTGCTATACAGCACCTGACCACGGGTTCTGGCCAGCCAATCAGTGTAATGCCAGCAGCCAACATGGCTGCTGGCATTACACCGATGTCAGAGCCTCCCTGCACGTTTATTGGCTGCGCAGCAGCCGCAAAACGTGCGGGGAGGAGACCCGAACATGGCGGGCGAGCACATGCGGTACTCGTACGAGTACCGCCATGTGCCGAGCAGAGCGATGCTCGAGCCGATCCGAGCATCGGCCGAGCATGCTCGCTCAACACTAATTATCACACAAGGTACGCCTCTTGATAAGTCAGATAGAGAGGTTATTCCTAATAGTGAAGAGGGAATGGAATCTATTCTTAATGCTAGTGTTCCTACTGACTTTAAACCTAAGTCCTCTTTTTTTCCCACCCAAGCCAAAGGTCATTTTGTTGAGACCTTTGGCTTTATGGTGTTAGAGGATTTAAAAGATATGTCTAAAATTAAGCACAGATATAAGAACAATTTGAGTAGTGGTGAACGAAATGCCTTATCAATTTTGAAAAATAATTAGTGTTGAGCGAGCGTGCTCGGCCGATGCTCGGATCGGCTCGAGCATCGCTCTGCTCGGCACATGGCGGTACTCGTACGAGTACCGCCATGTGCTCGCCCGACATGCTCGGGTGAAGAGGATCTGTGCCGGAAGAGGCACAGATCCGAAGAAGCTCCGCTGGACCACCAGGGAATGGAGGTACGGGGGCATTGCGGAGATGAAGGGGGCATTGCGGAGATGAAGGGGGACATTGTGGAAGAGGGGCATAGACTCTATGCCCCTCTTCCACAATGTCCCCCTTCATCTCCGCTATGCCCGTCTTACACAATGTCCCCCTTCATCTCCGCTATGCCCCTCTTCCACAATGTCCCCCTTCATCTCCTCTATGCCATAGAGGAGATGAAGGGGGACATTGTGGAAGAGGGGCATAGCGGAGATGAAGGGGGACATTGTGGAAGAGGGGCATAGACTCTATGCCCCTCTTCCACAATGTCCCCCTTCATCTCCGCTATGCCCCTCTTCCACAATGTCCCCCTTCATCTCCTCTATGGCATAGAGGAGATGAAGGGGGACATTGTGGAAGAGGGGCATAGCGGAGATGAAGGGGGACATTGACCAGGCACCCTCCGCTCATCAGAGCAGGGGGTGCCTGGTTTGATGCTCGAGTGCTCCCATTGTGTTCAATGGGGCTCGGGTGCTCGGCCGAGCACTCGAGCAGCAGGGGGTGCTCGGTCAGAGCACCCGAGCACCCGAGCATCGCGGTGCTCGCTCAACATTAAAAATAATCATAATATTATTATCAAACAGGCAGATAAGGGGGGAGCTCTTGTTGTACAGGATGTTGAGGATTATCTTAGAGAAGCAGAACGTATATTGGGTAACAATGATTATTATCAAGTTTTACCAAAGAGTCCAGCGATTTCTTTTAATAGAGAGCTTGAAAAACTGATAGATGAGGCTTTTCAAGAAGGTCTTTTGAGTAAAAATGAAAGGGCTTTTCTGTTGGTTAAAAACCCCAGACCAGCGATCTATTATCATTTACCTAAAGTGCACAAGTCTCTAGTTAACCCTCCGGGAAGACCAATAATATCTGGGATTGATATCTAACTTGTCATCCTATATTGACTTCCATTTACAGAGACATGTGCTAGGTTTACGTTCATACTTGAAGGATACTCAACATCTTATAGATACTATCAGAAATATACCTTGGAAGGAGAGCTATTTATGGTTATCATTGGATGTGACTTCATTATACTCAAATATTCCACATAAAGGGGGTCTGATGGCAGTTCAACATTTTCTATCTACTGATATATTAATGTCTAAAAACCAGAGAGATTTTTTGATAGAAGCCATTTATTTTATTCTAACACACAACTTTTTTGAGTTCGGTGACCGCCATTTTTTGCAGATCAAAGGGACGGCGATGGGGACCAGATTCGCGCCTAGCTATGCCAATCTGTTTATGGGGTATTTGGAGGAACGGTTGGTTTATGCCAACAACCCCTTTGGCGCGGGTCTGGTCCTCTACTGGTCCTTGAGAGATATTCACAAGCAAAGTTTCCCCTCCCTCCCCTTTTACCTAGTGTAAGCCATCTCTACTCAGATGTGGAATCCAGTCCATAGACCAGACAGATAACAGAAAGGGACAATCTTCTTCCTATAAGAACAATGAAAGCCCTGCCCCCCTTGACAAGTTTTTCAGGTTTTTCCCTTATCTTAATTGAAGATTGTCCCTCTCTGGAATCTACCTGGGCACCTCTCTTCTGCTCAGGCTGAGCAGTGTTACATCAGTAAAAAGGGTGGGAGGGGGATACTTTGTCATTGAATTACTCTTGAACTACAACTCTGACAGAATTGAAATAACACTCTCCAAAGTCCAAATACTATGATGATTAATTAATGCTGCTTTTATTATGAAACATTACTATCCCTTTAAAAGGGATATCCTTCACCAAAATTCTGCTTCCAGACTACTTTTTTCTCATAGATCCTCATCTTATGCTCAGATATGTTATACCCCAAACAAATTCACGACTTGAAAGCCTTCTTCATTCACCTCTAAATATTCCCCTACTTGCCCTTTAATGGGATAGCAAAATTTAAAATGTAAAAAAATTCCTCCTGAGTAAAAGCAAGGGTATTCCCACTGCTGAAGGTGTTTTTCAAAAGTCATTACAGCTCAAACTTGAATTTTATTAGGTGCAATATCTCAGCCTGAAATTGTATACTGGTGCTGTTACTATACCATCCTATAAACAGCTCTGGTCAGTCAACCACAAATCTCCATAAAACGGTGTAGCAATGGCGCCAATGTACAATTTCAGGCCACTGAGATACTCACCTAAATAAAATCAGATTTGAGCTATAAAAACTTTTGAATAAAACACCAAATCAGCAGTGGGACTAGCCTTATTTTACTCAAGTGGTTAAACCCTACAACATATTTTTTTTTTACATTTTAAGTATTACTTTCCCTTTAAGGTCTATCCAGTATGTACAACTTTCTTCCTCTATCATACATCCTACTTATAGTTTAACCCTTTAAGTGTCATAGGCTTGTGCAACACATTGAGGAGCAATGCATTTGTCCCCCTTAGCACTCAAAGGAATAAATATTTAAAGACAATTGCACTTTGAAATTAAAATGTAGTGCAAACTCAATATGTACACCTAGGTGCACCTTATCATCATAATTAGCTGCCATATTCATTGTTCCTAGTAATAAGATTTTAACTTTCCTTAAGTTTATAGCATTCACTCTATTAAAATGAATCTCTTAAAAAGTGTCTCCAAAGTCATTCTAGAAACATCCAATCGCAAATAAAATGAATGGTAGCTTAAAGGGATAGCAATACTTCGTTTTAACTTTATTTTATTTTGTAGGCATTAAAAAAACATGAAGAATGATATAAGTCTTATCTCTCAAACCTTTATGGTTTAAGAGATATTCACAAGCAAAGTTTCCTCCTCCCGCCCCTTTTACTTAATGTAAGCCATCTCTTCTCAGATGTGGAATGCAGTCCATAGACCAGATAGATAACAGAAGGGGACAATCTTCTTCCTATGAAAACAATGAAATCCCTGCCCCCCTTGACAAGCTTTTCAGGTTTTTCCCTTATCTTAATTGAAGATTGTCCCTCTCTGGAATCTACCTGGGCACCTCCTTTCTGCTCTGGCTGAGCAGTGTTATATCAGTAAAAGGGGCAGGAGGGGGATACTTTATCATTGAATTACTCTTGAACTACAACTCTGACAGAATTGAAATAACACTCTCCAAGGTCCAAATACTATGATGATTAATTAGAGCCGCTTTTATTATGAAACATTACTATCCCTTTAACCTCGTTATAAAAGTTATCTAAAAAAGTTTATGTACTACTGATACATTTTGCGACATGTACTATTTTTTCCTACTCTTTGCTGTCTGGGAAAGATGAGCCATTACAACCTTTGTATCAATAAGTCTGATACAATCAAAATAATTCTATAGCAATCCAACTGCCCCAAATTTTCTATAACGGGCCTTACTCATCAAGATATAGAAGTACAAAATGAAAGCATGCCAGCTGTACTATAGGATTAAAATATTTTGCAAATACCCCTTGATTTAAATGGGGAAATGGAAACCTCTCCAGTTTTCAAGTGGTTAAAAGGCACATTTAAAGGGGATGTATCACCCCTATACGTTAGCCTGAATAGAGCTCCCCTCCCTCTATCCATCCTTCTCCGATGACAGAGGCTTTCTACCTGTAAGCTGGATCGCTCTCATTGGCTAGATATCGATCTCTGCCAATGAGACCACTCCTGCTTACATGCAGAAAGCCTCCGTCATTGGATGAGGCTGGATAGAGGGAGGGGAGAAGAGGCAGAGTGACAGACTGTGGTTACAGAGCAGGTAACCGCAGTCTATGCGGAAACAGGTGCAGGGAAGATTTTATAACTTCAGTTTCGACCAACTAGAGCATTAAAAAATAAATTAATAAACTTTTACACATATTCGCTATATAATGTAACTATTCAGTGTAACTTGTATAGGGGTGATACATCCCCTTTAAATCTATGAGAATCTAAATCCCCCCTATGGTGTGGTTAGTTTGCTATAGAATTGTACCTCTATTCCTTTGCATGCCAGATGGTGTCCAACGGATTCAAAACAATGCTCTTGGTACCCCTTTGCCACTACAAACCTAATATGTCTTAATACATCAGCAACAATGTGTACATTTATTTCCAGTTCTACCCAGAACCCCAGCACTGAAAAATATTTAGACCCTTCAAAATATATCCCCCTTTTAAATGGGGAGTAATCAGCATGGTGTCCTGTTGCTTGTTCTTGTGGAGGTGAAGGAGATAAGTTATCTAGAAGGAATTGAAAATAACAAAATATGAGCATTAATAAAAGAACACAGGGTGATCAATATTCTGCTGTATCTCCTCCAGGACCACATGCGTCTGTATGATTTATTCAGTTTCTGTGCTTCTAAATAAAGGAAGCAGCAGTGCCTATAAGCTGAAAATCAGATTCTGAAAATAGCTATTTGTACATAGTTAGATAGCCGGCTCGTGAAATGCAGCATTCCCAACATCTGTTGTGTTTAAGTACTTCAATGTGTTGTAAAACAGTACTACATGATATTGCAACATGTAGTAGAATGATATAACATGTACAACAATATGATATGCACTGTGATATGAAAATATTCAGAGATCAATACTAATATGTAGACATAGAAAATAATTAGTAGTTTTATATAATAGTATATGGAGAAAAATTATACTATATTGTGATGTTTACCCACATAAGAACCCTTATGCAGAAAAATAAACAGCACAAATAGCTGGACTTTTAGGCATTGTGCCATTTGTATATGGCAGTAACTGCAGGTCTCTCCAGCATGACTGCAGGAAACCAGAATGGGGTGTCTCTTGTCAGTCTGGGTCTCCTGCTATTGGAGAGAAATGCTGATGAGATCACTGCAAATTTTCTCATTGAGATCCAGAGAATCTCATGGCAACCACACAGGCTGAGAATGTGCCCCTGTGCACATGACCTGGAAGGGGATCATTCTGAAAGTGATTCATTCAGGTCCCAGTGCAGCAAACCGGGAACAGGCAACTTTCAAAATGAGCTGACCCTGAGATCTTAAAAATATTAACACTTGAAGTTCCCATAATATAGATACTCTGCAATAAGTGTCCCTTCTCACTGTAATCAGGAGCCATTCATATACATCAGCTTAACGATATCATGACATGAACTCACACAAGACAAGAAGACTTATCCCTCTACCTTACTGGTACAAGTAGCACCAATTTAAAGGCTAAAATGTACTGGTCAAAACTCTGAGTCTCAGGATCTCAGGGTGATTGGGCAAATTATCAGGCTGAGAGACTCCAGTGCCACCTATTATAAATTCTGCTCCAGTACTTTTTTAGTCTTTAAATTGGTGCTACTTGTACCAGTAAGGTAGAGGGATATGTCTTGCTTGTCTTGTGTGAGTTCACATTGTGATATCTTTATGCTGATGAGATCTCAGGTATGCCAGTAGAGGGACCTCCCTACTAGGAGACTGTTGTGTGCATGATTTCATGGGGGGAGATTCACTAAGCGGTGATAAAGTAGACATGATAGTCATGAATAAGCACGTATAGCGCGAAATGCGTGGATTATGTAGGTCTGCACTGCACAAGACATGAGACTAGATCTTTGCTTGTCCGAGAGAATTTTTTATATTTTTAATATGCTGGAATAAAGAGATTTCGTTTTATACAATATTCACCTTTATATTTTTTGTGGATGCGGTGCAGTCTTTTGTTGTTCAAATAAAGTAGACATGACGCATGACACATATACACAAAACACCTTTTTATTTACTTAATATATGTATCTATTAATTATGACTAAATTGTACCTTGTGTCTTTAACATCATATTTTGGAATTTAATTGGGGCCATTCTACTATATGAAAATGTTTTATTTTGGTGTGTGTGTCGGGGGGGAAGGGGCGGATGGCATATTTTAAGATTGCCTAGATATAACTAGGGGATCTATATATTTTCGTATGGTAGCACAAGAAAACTTATTCCATGCCAACATTTTTAAACACATATTAGAAACCTGAACATTTTCAGTCGAGGTGAAAATAGCTCAGTCCTTAAGGACTGAAATTAGACAGAATGATAAATAACTTTCAGCGGCTATATACAGAATGATGAGTGGAAATGCCTAGAAATAGAAAAATATTAAATACATTAAATATTATCATGTAAAGAGTTAAAATATGTGTGGAGGCATATTACTATGGCATTGATATATAAGCTCCTTAAAGTCCATGCTACAAATTGCAAAGAATGCCCTTTTTTCACATTCACCCTGAGTACTTCATAAAAATGGAGTTTACAATACTCAAGTGGAACAATGCTGAATCAAGCTAACTGCACTGTTGAGGACAAATAACATGTCCAAAGTTCACATTGTTTTAAAAGGGGCTTTTGGCCCCTTGAGTGATACAGTGGTATCCAGTGCATTGCTATGCATGGGTTTCTAGCATTCTGTGTATTAAAAAGCCCCATTTAAATCATTGGGGAATTGTAAGTGTACCTTATGGGTCTGTTGACTTGCTCAAGAATTGTATCATGTTGTCTTTTTACATACAGTTTATTGAAATAAGTGTAGGACCAAACACACTGCAAATTCTGGACTTATAGAATTGTTGTGCTCATCCCTAGTATTGGTTTAGCAGATAATTAAGTTACTCTAAAATATTGAACTGCTAACATGAAGTCCTTAAGCATTTTTGTTTTTGAAGCTAAAAGCTATTATTTGTAGCATGAAAGACCATTTGCACCACATGGTGTCAATTAAAAACAATAGTGTAAAAATAAATCTGTAGGAGGAATACATCTCAGAGCTCCGTCTCACTACATGTTTGCTATGGAAAGTGACAGCATTCCTATGAATGCCTCTCATTCGTAGGGCTGTATTTACTAGTCCTATAGCTTGTCCCTCGCTTCCTGACATTTGACATTTTTGCTGTGATTAATTCCTTTCTCTGCCAAGTCTTCCTGCCAAAATGACACGTTGATAATCCCCTGCCTACACAACTAATGTGCAAAAATTGTGTTCCTTCCAGTCCCAGCAATCATCACATTTCTAAATTACCATCTGCATTGGTTCCATTTTTTTATCTCCTATGTGCTTCAAGCTATTTAACCCACTCAGTTACCAGATGCTGCAGTGAGATGCAGCTGCATTAACAGGTCTCATTTAAATAGGTGTAAGCCAATTGGCATAAAAAGAAAAAATCTAGCAGCAGATGCATCTATTTTTGTCATTTCACGTTGCCCTTTTCCTGTTTGATGTTGAGCTTCACACCTTGTTTGATCACTGGATAGCTTTTATGTGCTGTATCACATACAGATATAGCAGTACTTAACTGTCGTGTTTCTGAGGTAAGTCATCTTGACCACTGACAAAACGTTATGGAAAAGAAAGGAAATTCATGGACAATTAGTACTGCTACATCTGTATATACATATTATCTTTGAATTCTCTAACTGTAATATAGTCTATCAACTTTTGCTGAAAGGCTACTCCATCAATTAATCAATACCTGTTTTAAGTAATGAAAATATTACTTTATGATAGGGCAGGAAATGTCCAGCTTTGGGACAAAACTTTCTTAAACTACTTCGTCTTTCTGAATCATATTGTGTATACTTTGTTGAATCTCTTATTAATATGAAACTACTTCTTCAAGCTTGGCACATACGATCCTTCAGCCTTTCCAAATATTTTGTATAATATTGACCTTGTATTATTTCTATTGTCATTTTCATGCAGGCAATAGCTTGATTTTTGAAATATCGTTAAACACTAACCACTGGTATCTTGATACTACTTCCATTGCACACTAGAGTGTGACTGGTGTCAGCCATCTAACATATAAAAATGGTATATTTTGTATTTTTGTGTATAGTTTATTATATACGTGAAGTCAGACTCTACTCCTTGGAAAGGATTGGTTGGTTGACAGACTAAAAGGGCCATGGTTGTCATGGCCAACTCCTGCTCGTGATGATCAATCATCTGGATCAGCCTCATCAAAGTAGAAGGGGCTGATATCACATAAAGGGTAGGAAGGTAAGAAAACAAAGCTTAAATATCTGGAAAACGTGCATTTTTGAAGGCTGTGGCTGAGATCTGGCTCACTAAAATAAAAATCAATAGAATTAACAATATTTAAATTAACTATAACTTTCACTTGAAAATGGCAAGAAATGTAAATGTATACAGTATAAACAGTTTAACCCCTTAATATCCAGTGCCGTGCCAGGACCGTCACAGCTGTCCAGCACTTAAGAACCAGTGACGGTCCTGGCACATCATAGAATTTAGGGCTCCCTGCGGGGCTGCACGCTGCTCGGGGAGCCCTGAATCGGATCAAAGAAAATAAATAAGTAAATGTCCCGTGGTCCTTAAGTGCCAGCCAAATGCGTGCACACTGGTCCTTAAGGGGTTAAAGGGATAGTAATGTTTCACAAAAAAAGCATCTTTGATTAATCTTCATAGTATTTGAGCCAGGGAGAGCTTTATTTCAATACTGTCAGAGTTGTAGTTCAAGAGTAATTGAATGATAAAGTATCTCCCTCATTTGTCCTCTGTATTAGGGGAGTCTGGGGGTACACTGGGGGAGCAGAAGGGAGAAAGAAGGTTGACTCAGAATACCCAAAAATTCAGTGTGACTGACTGGCAAGACACAAGCAGCCATGATCCAAGCTCCTTCTTGATCTGGCAGCTATTACCTCTGTTCTGGGTGTGAGAAGGAATCAAAGGAGACTGATCCCAAATACTCCAACATTCCATCTGACTGATTTGATTTTAAAGACACAGGCAGCTGTGGTCCATTTTCCTTGCTGATCATGATTTCATTATTATCTCTTTTTCGGATGGGAAGGCAGCAAAGGATGTTGACCCCAAATATCCCAACATTCGGTCTGACTGATTTGATTTGAAAAACACAGCCAGCTGCTGTAAAAGTGGTACTAAAGTGGTAGTTCAAAACTTAACTGCAGCCATGGTTGCTGAAGCATGTGCAATAAATGATGATTGTCTCATAGGGAGAATGCAGTTTGACAAGGTCCCACCAAAAGTTTGACCACAACCACCTCCAAAATCAGTACTATAAAGAAAAATTATATAAGAAAACTGAAGACGACAAAGAGTTGCATTTTAGTGTAGATGACAGCATGATGGAAGAAGGTGTAGCAGCTGAACCAACTGCTACAACTGACAGTGAGACAAACAAGCCCCAAAACACCTGTCCTCAAAGTAGTAGCAAACTTTGTGAAAGTAAAAAGACATTGTTTGAGATCTCTAAAAGCTTATAGGAATAAAATGGTAATGGGAAAGAAGAGATGGACGATGCTGAAGATCACCAAATGAGGACTGATGAAAATGTAGATCTAGATATAGCTCTCCAGCATCATCAACTTCAAATACAGATGAAGTTGAGAGTGAGAGAGATAATGACATTGCCAGAAAGATAGCTGAAAGGCAAAGGCTCAATCTTCAACCATTGAAAAGGAGCACTGTGTCTGTTTATAAACTCTTTGAGAAAAAGCTTGGAAACTATGACCCTGTACAAGCAAAGAGTCCTAAAGATACACAGTCATCTCATCGGTTATCATTAGCCTCATCAGTGCTTCTAAGTCAAGAACCACTCAGCCACACACTTGTGTTTTGAGTAACCAACAGCAACAACAACAACATAGATTATTAACATCCACAACCTTAGCTATGATGAGTGCATCTGCTGCTGCTGGAAGTGCTGCACCTTTGACACCAAGTAGTAGTAGCAGTAGAATTGCTTCAACATCTAGCCCCAATAATTGTAGCAGCCCCTCAGGAACCAAGCAGTGCATGAAGTCCATAACGTGGAAATACTTCACTCAGGATCCATAAGCTAAGAATGTTGCTATCTGTTGCCTGTGCAAAAAGCATGTGAGCAGAAGAAAAGCAGGCACACTCCTAGACACCTCTGTAATAACATCCCACGTAAAGCACAACCACAGGTCTGACTGAGATACACACCATGAACATGCCACAGGTACCACAACTAGCAGTAGCAGAGGCACTCTAAAAAGTTTCCAGTGTTCTGGGGCAGATGAGAGAAGTAGTGATGTTATTGATGTGCCAGAGAGTATTAGTTAATTCCATATAACACCTATGGCTCCTACTGCAGAGGAGTATGATGACACTGGGTTTTTTGTAGAAGAAGACAAGAGTCATAGAGTGTATACACATACTGCTACTACCCCGCCGCCTCCACAAGTGATGGCATTAAAGTAATAACGTTGCCCAGTTCTTTTACTATGTACTTCCATCCCACACTTACTAAGTTCTTATAAAGAAGTCAAAATCTGCACAAACATAATGCAAAAATACACCTATAAAATAGTAAACTTGATAAAATGTTGGCAGTTGACATGCTGCCCTTTTCTTTTGTTGAAAACAGAGGCTTTAAAGAACTGGTGACATGTGTTGCACCCTGCTGGAATATCCCAAGTTGCAGTTATTTATCAAGAATGGTTGTGGCAGTGTTATATAAGCAGGAAGTGAATGTTGTAGGCATAGGACAAAGGCACTCAGCTACTAACAATCGAGGCTTATGTTGTTGTAGGACTCACAACTCCATTACAGCCCTAAGAAGTAGTCATTTTGTGGTGAAAAATGTTGCAGTCATAGGAAACATAGGCAAAAATGTATTGGCAGTGTTGAAAAAAGGAGAAAACTTTTGCAGTGGCGAAAAGGAAAAAAACTTTTGTGAAAAAGAGAAAAAGCTTGGGTTTATCATAAAAACCTGACTATTCTCCCATTTTTAGTTTTAACCCTTTGAATGTTGCGTATACTACAATATATGGCTAAGCAAATTTGCTTTTGATCTAGGATGCAGCCCAAAATTGTAGTAGTCAAATGTTTCATCATCTAAAGTCATTCTAGTTTAGGATGTTTTCTACCAGAATGTTTGCTGTGTTGTCTAGAAAAGAAGTCTCAGCTAAAGGGAAGAATTATTCACAAGGCCAGCCCTCACCTGTTGCTTGCAGTGGGGAAACTGAAGCTTGCAATCTACAGTAGAACTGATTTGCATAACATACAGTTCAGATGCACTCACAGATAACTTGCAATCAGTAGAGAAACTAAACAATAAGAGCGTGCAGTCATTAGGAAACTGAAGCATAGAGAACTCACACAGTTTGCAGTACAGGTACAGTCTGAATCACATACATTGTAATCAGCAGGGAAAATTAACCATCAGAATATACTTCAGTAGGAGAATTAACTCAATTTTCAGTATAGATACAGACTATCACAGAGCAAGAAATAAAGTTATCAGTTCTCACGTGTACATTTTATTGGATGTGGGATGTACTTATTCTGCCAATTATGGGGTCCTTGTAGCAATATAGAGACTCCAACTATCACTACCTTACTCTTATTCCCCCTAGTTTGCTTGTGCTAGCAACCATGACTTTTATAACAAAACTGCTCTTTTCAAGAGTCCCCTTACATCATTAGTGATATAAGTAGGCTACCTGCTATATGTACCAAAGGAAGAAAGGTCTCAATAGATCCTGCCAGTACTTATAAGTACTGATCTTCCATTCCAATGTGCTCAATAGCAACAGTTCAGTGTATGTGAACTGAACACGTTTTTAAATGGGTGAACATGTTTAAATTAGAAAAAAAAATAAGAAAATGAATAAAAGAGCAGCTAAACCATAAAAATAAAGTAATTTTTCGGGTTTTTATACAGATTTTTGTGTATATATATATATATATTACATCAAAGCAGAGTAGAAGAAAATAATACTCACAAAATAATACTGAAAATGTTCTTAACCCCTTCAGTGCCAGAGGTGTAGGAAATTTTCTGCACCCTGCAGGCCAGACATATTATCAGCATTTTTGTTATCCATCTGTTTAGGCTTGATTTTTGTTGGTAACTTTCTAGCTATATATGGAAAACTATATATCATTTTATTTGTTTGTTTGTTTTTCAGAGTGCTGCCTCCTGAGACAAGCTATGGTGTCATAAATAAAAAAAAATAGCTTATTTTGATAAATTCACATACTATATACCAAAAATGTTTATGTTGATTGTGAAGGTTTCATTTATTTAAAATCAAATATTTATGGCTTTGCCTATGTTCATGGTCTGTGCATACCCCTAATTACAAAGAGCACAAAATGGTATTTTCAACTTTTTCAACTTTCTGAACTCAAATGCACATTTCAGTGGTTACATCATGGTAAACCTATTCTAAAACAGTTTAATAAATATATAAAACTATATGTTTCCTGAAAGCAGATATCCTGCTACATCAAAGGTTTCCGGAAAGTGTCACTAAAGGAAAAAACTAGACATTTATTTATATTTCCACAGCTAGAAATGTATAAAGAATATTTGAAAAGTCTGGGATTTTCTACTGCAATAATTAGCTACTGCTGTTACGAGAAAAGTAGCACACCGTTGATATGAGTTGACTTACCGTAGGGGGTACCAGAAGCACAAAACATCAACTACAAGCTCTTTTTTTTCTTACATTTTTTCAAACATGATTTGTCTGGCCTGAAATGGTTGCCCTAACTAGAGAAATGAAGAAAAGAAAGGCAAAGCACATCATTTTGGAAAGAAGACAACCCACCACCACATCAAATGAGAGGTCACTTTCCTTTGTACCCCTAACCTGGTGTGCGCAAATGTTTACAGAAGTTGACGCTACAGGAATTAAATTGCCATTTTTTTATATTTCCACACTTTCAAATGTACTAAAATCTTGAAAACTATGTAATTTCTTACTGTATTTATTAGTTACTACTCTTTCAAGAAAAATGGTACCCAGTTGGTATGGCTTGACGTACGGTATGAGGTGATAGAAGCACAAAATGACACCTACTTGTTTTCTTTTATTAGTTAGGCTGCTTGCACTAAAATTGTCCTAGCTATTAGAGATATGACAGAAAGTTATGCAAGTCAACCCATTTTGGAAAGTAGATATTCTCCCTCATCAAATGAGGATTTGTTTGCCTTTCTATCCCGTGGCTGGTGTGCACAACTATTTCTAAAATTTTGCCCTATAGGGAAAAAAATGTTGTTTTTTTACATTTCCACCATTGCAAAGATAAGAAAATCCTTGAAAACTATGGAATTTCAGACTATATTCAGTACTTTCCACTAGACTAAGAAAAATGGTACCTTATTGGTATGGGCTGACATAAAGTAAATTAACTAACACCTGCCACTTTTCATTTGTGAAATTACCTGCCTGCAAAATGTTCATAACCAAGCCCGGATTTATATCCCAACTGCCCCTAGGCAAGGCACTCTAGGTTCCTTTAGCTCCACTCATGGCCACACTCCCATTCCTCACATGGTCCCACCCCCAGACCCATCCATTATTTCCTGGCAGAGATAATACCCTTGGCCTATAAAAAGCAAAGTCAAAGGGAAAAAAATATTAACGCATTGGTTGCAATGTATTGGAGATCTTAATAGCATCCAAAGGGTTAAATAATAGCTTGTAAAGGGGTATAAAACTGGTGTAGGAACATTGAGATTGCTTCGGCCATACCAGCAATTCAGAATGTGGATGTGACCAGAACAGCTGAGGCACCCCCCAAAATTTGGAGCTCTGGGCAATTGCCTACACTGCCTATTGGGAAATCTGTCCCTGATCATAACCATTGCATATGTGAAGAAAAGATTAGTAAGGCATATCATTTAGGGCAGTAGACATTCACCCGCATGACATGATGGGCCACTTGCTTTTTTACCCCTTTGCTACTGCATACAACTCTTTCTAGAATGTGGTTCTATAAGAAAAAACAAATACTTTTTGTGCTTCAGTCACTTCAAAATCACTTCAAAGGTACTCAAATGTTTCAATGCCATAGGATTTCCTAGTCTATCAATTACCTAGTGCCAGCCCAAGAAAAATGATACACCATTGATTGATATGTTGTAGTGGGTGGCAGGTGCATGGCTTTTATAGGAGCAGGCAGTATTTTTGTGATTACCAGTTGAACAAGGCTGGATGAGTCAAAGTATGTATGCAGGGGTCTTCGACTAATAGCTGACACTGGAACTGGGGGTGCGGGGGGTGGGATAGTGTCAGACAGTGTATGAGGGAATCTGTGACTGGGCAACAGAACCAAGCATGAGGGTTTGACATGTATGTTGGGTCTGTAGTGGGACAAGGAAAGGGGAGTTCATTTAGCTGTGAAGGGGGCGTAAACAGTGGATCAGAAGGTTGGGGAGGGGTTCCAATGGGGTGTCCATAGCAAAGCAGTTTTATGTATTTTAACCATTTGAGTGCCAGAGAGGTATTTATGCATTGGATACCCCTCTGGCATTTAGAGAGTTAATTCAGACCACGTGGGGGACATCAGGATCCATTCTAATGTGTGTCCCCCAATTATTGATCTCCCAGCCAATTTGGCTTGGAGATAAAGGTGATGCAGGTGAGTAGCATGGCTCCACTACTTCCATTCTATCCAATGTATCGAGTAGGAGTGGGTGGGATCAGGGGAAGCCTTGTGCGTCACCAATGAAATGAAGTGGAAGGCTTTCTCTGGTTCTGCTCACTCCTATATGTACGTTCGAGTAGGATGTTGCTTATCTGGGAGATCAAGAACTGGGAGGACATCAGGGGGAAATCAGGAGGGGACCTGATGTCCCCCACAAGGTTTCCATGTTTTTTCTTTTTGTTTTTTTTTAATGCATCCTGTATGCCAGTTTTACCAGCTTATGCAGTGATGCATTTTGATTGTACAATGTACAGGGTTGGCACAATAGTTACAGCTGTCCAACCTCATAGATTGTATGGTCTTCACGCTCTACAGGTTAAAGGATCACTGACACATAAAAATGACATTGGTTGAATTAACTTTAAATATCATGTTTTACATTTTTCATATGTGTAATTAATTATTCATATGGTAGATCCATAAAATAAATTCCTAAAGCTTGCCTTGTAATACACGTTTAAACTGCATTATTCAGAAAGCAGTTTTTTTTTTTATTTTGTTTGCACTGTTTGTAATGATAGACAAGTTCTCAAGTCAGTTAATTTATTCTGCTTAGAAATCATTGCTCTTCTACTCAGAACTGCTGTATTTGAGATCTGGAAAAAGCAAGGATAGCTGCTCCCTCAGACTATACTTAAGGCTAGATTTTAGGCCTTAAAAAACAGAGGCTTTTTATAGATGCTAGCATGAAGTACAATGTACTAAAGTGGTTGAGATCATTATCTGTACATATGGCAATGTGCTGTGCCTCCAAGCAGTCAGACAATGTAAGAAAAAAGATGGAGACAATGACTTGCACAAAGGCAAACCTTTTCAAATGTTTGGATTTTTTTAT
The DNA here is from genome assembly GCA_037306005.1 of Rhinophrynus dorsalis. Lineage (NCBI taxonomy): Eukaryota > Metazoa > Chordata > Amphibia > Anura > Rhinophrynidae > Rhinophrynus > Rhinophrynus dorsalis. The sequence continues at coordinate 223,461,825 of CM074719.1, read as the reverse complement.
GCACAAATAGTTACCCAGAAACCCCTTACACTAGTTTACCCCTATCAGATCAGAGAGAGACAACATTTTACCACAACAAAGAAAAAAAAAGTTTGTTGTACATATCTCATTGCCAGGTGTGGGTGGCCTGCAAACATCTAACTGTTGTTGGACTACAACTTTCATCATTATCAGCTAGTCACTGGGCAGCTGGGGATGAGGGGAATTGTAGTCCACCACAGCTGGAGGTCAGCAGGTAACACATATCCAGCTCATGCACATATTGCATATTGTTGCCAAGGACCTTGAATGAAGAATGATACAAAACAAATTTTGATATTGTTGTTATTATTATTATTTTTTTTTAATCCCTTCTCTTGAATTCCTGAGTTTACCCATGTAAAGAAATAGTGAGATCTCCAGACAGACCTATATAATTAAATTGCTGCTAACCTAGAGTTAGCTTTCTTGACAGAACAAGGTTCCAGTACAGTCGTGCGAAAAAGAAAGTGCACCCTCTTTGAATTCTATGGTTTTACATATCAGGACATAATAACAATCATCTGTTCCTTAGCAGGTCTAAAAAAAAATGGCTTCTCCATTTTGGCTTTATTTTTGTTAAATAAATTGTGATGCGGTGGAATATGTCATGTGTTGTTGTTCATCTGAGGTTGTATTTACCTAATTTTTAGACCTGCTAAAGAACAGATGATTGTTATTATGTCCTGATATGTAAAACCATAGAATTCAAAGAGGGTGTACTTTCCTTATCACACGACTGTAAATCTGTTTTCTTCTACCTCCCAACTATTCCAATTTGCAGGTACAGTTCACTGCCCCTTGATCAGACTCTTCCTGTTGTTGTCTCTGGTTTTAAAGGGATAGTAATACTTCATTTTAACTTTATTTTATTTTGTAGGCATTAACACCTTAAGGACCCATGACGGTCCTGGACCGTCATGGGTTGCAGTCCCGTTAAGGACCCATGACGGTCCAGGACCGTCATAGCTTAAATGATAGCAGCGTGCCTCCGTGCACGCTGCTATCATTAATTCCAGGCTGAGACTGAATGCTCCGAGACCGGGGCATTCAGTCTCAGCCTTTCTTGCCTTTGCTGATTCATGCGATCACCGTTCCAGCGATCACATGTACCGGCAAAGTGACAGACACAGACAGCAAAGAAAGCATGCTGTCTGTGCCTGTCAAGTCTGCCTCTGGCTCCGTTGCTATGAAAGTAACGGAGACAGAAGTAGACAGGAGACACCTAGTGGTGAAAGTAAATACAGCAGCTAGGGGTATTAACCCCTTCACTGCTGGTGCCAAAGGCTTGCTAAATGCAGGTCAATTTCTGACCTGCAATAATTTTTTTTTTTTTTTTTTTTTAAACACAAAACACTTTTTTTTTTTTTACAAAATATTTTATTTAAAAAAAAAAAAAAAATCTAATTAAACAAAAGTGTAAGTGTGATTGTTGTGGAGCTATGTAATACACTTATATACACCGCCAAATGTCACGGATAAAAAGTGTCAAAATAGGGTGGGAAAAAGGGACATGGGGATTTTCACCCAGGGGGGACAGTAGCTACTTTAAACTGTGCATTTTGTAGGTATGACTGACCGGTCATACCTTTCATGCAGTCTCCATAAAATTTTAACCCTTTGTGCCCAATTGATCCAAAGAGAAAAACCAAAAATGATGTTTTTTTACATTTTTTTTACCTTTTTTTTTAATTTTAATAAAGTAAATGGTGGGTTATCCATATAAGTAGGGTATCAAATGAAAGCCCTATTTGTGCTTAAAAAAACAGTATATAATTTATGGGGGTGGAATAAAAGACTTAGAGGAAAAACATTGCTGAACAAAGATATAGTCAAAAAGGTCAGAACTGCTCCGGTCCTTAAGGGAAAACGACCTCAGATTTTCCTGGTCCTTAAGGGGTTAAAAAATATGAAGAATGATATAAGTCTTATCTCTCAAACCTTTATAGTTTAAGAGATATTCACAAGCAAAGTTTCCTCTCCCGCTCCTTTTACCTAGTGTAAGCCATCTCTTCTCAGATGTGAATCTGGTTGTAAGACCAGACAGCTAACAGCAAGGGACAATCTTCTTACTGTGAGAACAATGAAAAGCCTGCCCCCCTTGACAGGTTTTTCAGCTTTTTCCCTTTTCTTAATTGAAGATTGTCCCTCTCTGCAATCTACCTGGGCATCTCCCTGCTGCTCTGAGGTGAGCTGTGTTACATCAGTAAAAGGGGCAGAGGGGGATACTTTATCATTCAATTACTGTTGAACTACAACTCTGACAGAATTGAAATAACACTCTCCAAAGTCCAAATACTATGATGATTAATTAGAGCTGCTGTTATTATGAAACATTACTATCCCTTTAAAATCGAATTTCAGCATCACAGACTAGGCACTTGTCATTTAATAGGTTGCGGGCTTCCCCAAGTATTATATTTCCTATTTAAACTATTTATTTAGTATTTGTATGATACATATTTGGATAATACTGTAGTAAGTGAGGTGTTAAGTTTGCTTTACCAGGTTTTCTGCTGACATCATAGTACACAATACTAAGGACCATGACTAACATTCTGTAATCTGACTGCCCACAGCATCCTTGCAATTTTTTTGAAAATGTTTGCAAGGATGCATACTCAGCCAGATTCAGATTCCAGGTCTCTTTGTTTATACTAGCAAGATTCAGAGTCAAATACGTTCTGCACTGAATTCCCGTCACCTGTCATTTGCACAGCTTCAGCTTTCTACAGCCTCAGCTTCTCCTTTAGGCTACAGATTATGTGCACCCTCAGATACACACTTCAGTTCATCTATTCTCTGTCTCTGTGTGGCACTAATTTATTACTTATCTACCTTCTGGCCATGCAATATGCACACATCTAGAGGAATCCTGGATAACCTTATGAAGGAGTGGGAAGTTACCAGAAGTCAAATCGAGACTTTTTTTTTTTTTGTCATGACTCGCCTCTGATGGGCATTTAAGAGCAGTATTAAGACATAATCCTATATACTAATTCGCTAATTTGTGTGTAACACTGCGACATGTGCAGTAGACACTACTGCGCGTGCTGCAGTCATGCGCAGTAGGGACTGCCCGCTCCACGGCTGATACAGAGCTGGGCGCTCCGAAGGAGCGTCCAGCTCTGTATCAACCGTGGAGCGGGCAGTCTCTACTGCGTGTGACTGCCCCGCGCCCAGGTGGCAGTGGCACTGTGGCCTGTGTAATGGGCTGTTCAACTAGTCTCCTAATAAGGGCACTGCTGTACAAGGCTGTGTTGAGCCTTTTGAACTACACAAATCTCAAGACATACAGGGGGTGATGTACTAATAAACAGTGGAGCACGTTTAAGGCAAACCAACTGCTCCAGAGGGATTTAAAAAGTTCCCCAAGTCCAAACCAATTAAATTGGGTTTTATACCCCTATATAACACCTTGAATTCTAGATATGTCTCATATGTTTTGGAGACGTATCTAACATTCAAGTGGTTAGAAACTCCATTTAATTCGGTTGGAAATTGCGAAACTTCTATTTGTTCTGGATGATAAATATGGTTTGCTCAGGAATTGCAAAACATTTCCTTAGCACATCAGCCTCAAACGGGAAATGTTCAATGGTGTTTGAGATAGATTCACTGGTGTGTAGGAGGGCGTATTGGTGTGTCTCTATGTATGCAGTTTGTGATTACATATCTCCCAAGTGTCCCTCTTTAGGAGGGACAGTCCCTCTTTTTGAACCAAGCCCCTATGTCCCGCTTTCCCACCCTGGTGTCCCTCTTTTTAGAAGATCAGACCGTGTGGTGTGTATGTTAGTGTATTAAATGGCTCCACAGCAATAAAACTCATTTATATGTTTGTATATACTTCAGTATATGTGTAAATAAATTAGTCTGTGTGATTAAAACACTTTAGTCTTGTTCTAAATCATTTATTCAGTTACACAAAGAGGTGTCAGTAGGTCACAAAATAACCTAAAAATACTCGATAATGCCCCGTCTACTAGCCACGCCCCCAGCTACACCTACTAAAACACAAGTGTCCCTCTTTGGCCATCTGAAATGTTGGGAGGTATGTGATTACAATAGTATGTGTCATGTGTGTGAGTCCAATAATGTGTGTGTGTGTGTGTGTGTGTGAGATGAGTGTGAGTCTAATGGTATGTGTTTGTGGGGGGGCAATAGTGTGTGTGTATGTGTGTGTGGTGTGTATGTAAATCAAATAATGTGTGCTTTTGGTAGTGTATGTGTCCATTAGGGTGTGTGTGTTTGTATGTATGTTTGTGAGTGTGTGTTAATGTGTGTGTGATGTGCATTGTTTGTGTCTGAAACCAATAGTGTGTGTTTGTGTGTGTGCTTGCTGTGAGTGTGAGTTAAATAGCATGTGTATGAGTCCACTTGTGTGTGTGTTTTTGTGTGTGTGAGTGTGTGTGTGGTATGTGTGTAAGTCCAATAATGTTTGTTTGTGGTGTGAGTGAGTCCAATAGTGTGTGTGTGCACTTGTGTATGAAACCAATAGTGTGTGAGTATGTGAGTGTGGTGTGTGAGTGTGAGTCCAATAGCACGTGTCTGTGGTGAGTGTGAGTCCAACAGCATGTGTGCTTTGTTGATGTATGTATGTGATAAGTGTGTAAGTCAAATAATGTGTGTTTGTGGTGTGAGTCCAATAGTGTGTATTTGAGTGCGTGCATGTTTGTGATTCAAATAGTGTATGTGTGTGCGTGTTTCAGCAAGATTCCGATAGTGTGTTTGTGTGTATTTGTGTATGAGTTTCTGTGTGGTGTGCGGGCAATAGTGTGTTTGTGTGTGGTGTGTGTGAGAACTATAATGCATGATTGTGTATTTGTGTGTGTATGTGTATGAATCCAATAGAGTGTGTGTGCGTGTGTGTGTTCGTGTGTGTTTGTGGTGTGTGAAGTCAATAGCATGTGTTTGTATGTAATGTGGGAGGCCAATAGTTTGATGGGCTGTATGTCTGTATGTAGTCATGAGTGCACACTGGTGAGCATGTGTTTGTGTGTGTTTAGTTATCAGTGCAAACTGGTGTGTGTGTGTGTGTGTGTGAGCGTGTTGCATTCCATTAACGTTTTCATATTTATGCCACCAGAGTAGTAGTAGGTCTTATTTCCATTAATACATTCATCAGAGCATTGTCTGTTTTAGATCTCCCATTTCTAAAAAAAAAAAAAAACATGGTTTTGTACTTTTTAATTAGAAAGTGATTATTAAACAAGGGATGATATGGATAGAATAGTCCATAAGTTTTATAATTTCTATACAGCAAATTAAACGTGAATGTGACACTAGGTTTGGAGAGGAGGTGGAGTGGATTGTTGTGCATTAGAAAGTGTTTAGGATTTGATGAGTCAGTCATGTGTCTTGGCACTCCACACTGGAATAATCAAACGTACCTCATGACTAGAATTACAAAATAGATGAATCAACTGATGCTTCTGAAAAAAATCTAAATCCCCTGCTTCTGTTTCTGGCTCATATGTGGTACCTCTGTTCTTCAAAGCAGTTTACACACAATATATACATTTCTTTAACCATTAAGGATGATTTTTGATTATCTGTTCCTCCTTTTCCAGGAAGAAGAAATAGGTACATGGACCCCATGGCTCTTGTACAAATTATTGTATCTTTAAGGGCATAGAGGGAACTATCTTACTGTCATTTGCAGTCAGGAAGGATTTTTTTTACCCATTTGGGGCTAAATTGGAAATGGCTTCAGTGTTTGTTTGTTTGTTTATTTTTGCCTTTCTCTGAATCAACAGGGGTGTTTTGGCATGGGTTGGACTTCATGGATGCATGTCTTTTTTCAGCCTCATCAACTATATTAGACCCTAACAATGCATATTATTCCTTTATTCTTAGCTTCTCTGGAAGAATATTATAGGGTTCTTAGATTCATCTCATGGAAACATTGTATCAATTTAAAGATAATGGGAGTCCAAATACTGGTACTATCTATTTTATTTCATTTTCTTGATTATTATGTTGAGGTGGGATTGAATGACCTTACTTCTTATTTTCTTTAAATGCCTAACACTTTGAGAATCAGGGGTAGCCATAACCCATATTGTATTAATTATAATTCTTGTTCAGGTGCTTAGGGTGGGGGAAAGCTATTCATGATTGGTATACAAGTCCCTGTGGACACATGGCTGTGAATTAAACCCAGATGTCTAGCGACCCAATTTTTTAAACATACATTTACAATGTGCATATAAGAGTCACAAAATCCATTGAATTTGTATGGCAATACATTACCTTGCACAGTGTTTTGTATCTCTAAACACTGGTGGATGAAGAGGGCATTTTGAGGTTGAAGAGGGAGAAGGAGACTTTTGTATACTGTAATTACATCAAGAAGGTGCAGTGGCAGTTATATGGTGTGGGGAGCGTGCATGTCTCCTTATTTAATGAGATATAGTATAGTTACTCTTTTTAGATAACAGCAATTACATTAAAAAAATCTTAGATTATGTCCTATTTTGATAAGCAATGTCAAAACCTATGGCTTTTTTAGCTAATTCAACTGGTGGTCCTCATGTCATTTGGAGCAACTTGACAACAATGGAATAAGGAAGTTAGTGGGAAAGTTAATACAGAATCATTACAAATCCATATCACTGCCTTTCTAACAGTTAATGGAATTAAGATCATGGAGTGCAACCTTGGCTATGTCTCTACTAATTTGATTAAATAGAAGGCAAACAAATCTGCCAGGGAACTCAATGTCAATTTATTCTCAAAGGAAATGGGGCTGCCTTTCTAGCTCTAAACTGGCAGTTGGATGAAATTCTGGATTAGATTTGCTAATCTATTAAAATTAAAATAGTTTAGACCTGCACACTTCTGGCAAAAAAAGATCACATCTTAAATATGTCTATTTTAGTTATTTTCAGCCTTATATTTGGCAATGGTTGGTCATCACAGTAAGGACTTTCAGTAAAGGTACACAGAAGAGCTGATAGGATCGAAAGTACAATCACCTGAATGTGGTCATGAGCAAAGCTGATGTTTTCTCATAGTACTAAATGTCAATATGTTGCACCCCTAGCAGGTGTCTACAGCACAGAGCACCAAGGTTAAGAATGAATAGCTGATTGAATATGTATATATTTATATAGCTCCAACAAGTTTACTTAATTCTTTATAGTTTACATTTATGATAGAGGGGATACAATAAATCCAGTAGTTAAGTAGTTATAACGATGATTATCATAAGGGGTAGAAAACGTATGCATACATTAGGATAGAGGTCCCTGCACAATACAATTTTAATATGAATGTATTTATCATCTTCTTTGGTAGTGAATAACTGTAAATAACCATTTCCTATGATGAAGATGACTTCTCTTTTGTTCTAGTCTTACAGTATGACTTGTAACAATTTGCTCATTCAGTAGGATAAGCAAGTTACCTTGAAAGGTCTTTATAGTAACCTTGAACATGATTGATAATGAGATTATCTCATATACACCCTTCTTGTAGAATAAACATGTCCTGTTTCTGTAGCTATCTGGCATCATTCATTTCTACCCCTTTATAAATTGTATTACTCTTCTTTGTTCACCTTACAATTCTATAGTGACTTTTTAATACATATTATAGGTGAGTTTGTACTAATGTTCTGCAGACTGGCAAAACGATGGTGCATAGTGCCTACACTTGCATTAGTAAACCTTTCCATGAAAGAAATATTTGCTTTTACAGGTTCTGTCATTTAAGAGATAAAGCTGAGTCTGCAGTTGTAAAATCCTTTTTTTTTTATCATGGATTCTCCTAGAATGACCCTATTAAGACCCTACTGTAAGTATCATTCTTCTTTCTAATTTCAAAATAACCTACATTTATCTATGTTGAACCTCATCTGCTATTTGTCTTCTTATTTATCTGTTTTCCCCAACCTTTTCTGTAGAGAAAAATAATTACCTTAACTCCTTAACCCCTTGCGACCGGCACTTGAGGACCACAGGATTTATTTTTTTTCTTCGCTTCCGGAGTGGCGTGCAGCCGCGCCGGGAGCCCTGAACTCCGTGACGTACCAGGACCGTCACTGGTCCTTAAGTGCCGGACCGCCGTGTTAAACTGGTTTGCAAGCACACTTTGTAGACCGTTCCAATGAAGTATTTATCTCTATGGCGCGCTATTTCAGCTCTGCTGAAGAGCCGCAGGATGGTCCCGGGAACAGAATCTCCTTCCTTCAGCTAGAGACCTGATGTCTATTAAAGGGGCAGGAGGGGGAACTTTACATGCTTTAAATGTTTGAGAGATGGGAAACAGCTCATTCTACTAATATTTTTAATGTCTACAATATTAAAGTGAAACTTTCACCTATTAATAAGTCACCATGCAATCATTAAGCATATGGTGACTAGCTTGAAATACAACTATCACAAGTGGCAGATTCTAAAGAAATCCTTACTCTTTGGAGACTGATGGCCGAGTTCATGCAGTCTGACTCATGCGCTTACCATATGGCATGCTACGATGCTTTACAGTAGACCGGGACTGACTGCGCAGGTGCGCAGACAAGATGTCTCCACTGTTACCTGGCTAGTTAAGACATATTTTCAAGCTAGTCGCCATATGCATAATGATTGCATGGTGACTTATTAATAGGTGAAAGTTCTGCTTTAATATTTGTTAAATAATAGCAATACTATTCCTTTAAGTACTGTAAAGGTAGAATGCAGTTGTATTTTAAAATTATATATAATATTAGCAAAATTGGATACGGTGTTGGCCATGTGTTTGGCTAATGTGAATTAAGTATATTTAAGAAAATGTATTGTGTGGTGTTTTGTTTATTTAAAGGGGTTGTGAGGGTCTCAGCCAACTGCATTGGATGTTTGTGAAGTGAAGACAAAATGCCAAATTTTGAAAGTATGCAGGAAAAAAGTTATTGCATTGTAGAGGGTGGCAAGGAAGTGATAGAGTAATGGTGTTAGTGCATTGCAGAGGGTGGTAAGGAAGTGACAGAGTAATGGTGTTATTGCATTGCAGAGGGTGGTAAGGAAGTGACAGAGTAATGGTGTTATTGCATTGCAGAGGGTGGTAAGGAAGTGACAGAGTAATGGAGTTATTACATTGTAGAGGGTGGCAAGGAAGTGATAGAGTAATGGTGTTATTGAATTGCAGAGGGTGGTAAGGAACTGACAGAGTAATGGTGTTATTGAATTGCAGAGGGTGGTAAGTAAGTGACAGAGTAATGGTGTTATTGAATTGCAGAGGGTGGTAAGGAAGTGACAGAGTAATGGTGTTTGAAGGCAGTAAGCATACATTAAAGATTAAGTAATGGCCAGTGGTTAGTGGTATTTAAATGTGTGAAAGGAGATGCACACAGTTTGCATTAGTAAGGTGTTCTGCTTTGTATAAGGATATGGTAGGCTTGTGAAGGTGGACATATGGGCATTTTGAAATGTGTTTTGCATGTTATGTTGTGTTGTGAATGATCCTTGGCATTGTGAGCTATGTGATTGTATGTAAGACAGTTCATACTACAGTGGTGGTTAGCGAGGGAAATCAAAGTGTTTTCAAACATTGAAAGCAGTGGGTTATGTGGAAGAAAGTAATATATGTGACATGATGTGTAATTGAAGGAGGAGAAGGTTGTCAACAGTAACAAGGGGAGGAGAGGAAAAGAAGTGTCTGTCAAAGGGGATGAGAGGCAAAAATGAACTATCAGTTGAAGGGGAGGAAAAGCAAAGATGAACTGCCAGTATAAGGGCAGGAGATTGAAAGATGAACTGCCATTTGAAGGGGAGGAGATTCAAAGATGAACTACAGTCCAAGGGGAAGAGATTCAAAAATTAACTATCAGTCGAAGGTGAGGAGAGGCAATGATGAACTGGGAGGGAGGGTATATAAAAAGGAAGTGTGTATTGTGGTGGAGGGTGAGGTCCTTGCAGAGATTTTCAGGAGGGCTATGGCCCCTGCCCGCTCTGGTGAAAATCATGCCTCATGCTTATACCAATGGGACAGTATAGAGGAGATATGCATAACTCTCCCTTAATGATGCCACTGGGTGTGTTTGTGTCTTGATGAAGAGATAAATTAAGCCACATGATGCTTTCTCTTTTATATAGATAGATATATACACATACCATTGAAAATGTAATAACCACATTTACAGATACTTTTACAAGGTGAAAAGGGTGCTCAATTTTATTGAATCAATGTATTGACCCCTCTTTGTGCCTTTCTTTTTCCTTCTCTCTCACTTACATACTATATATATATATATATATATATATATATATATATATATATATAGTAACATTTTAAGCTGTAATAACTTTTGAATGAAGCATCTCAAGGAAATGAGGAAACCTTTGTGTTTACTTTCATAACAATAACATAACAGTACTGCTCTTTTAGTCTGGATAATAAATAGGGGTGGGCAAAAAGTGTGAAAAATGTGGCTAAAACATGCAGATTTTGCCTTTCCGCCTATGCAAAATTTTCCTCCTTTTCACCTATTTTAACAAATTTTCGGCCTATGTTAACACATTTTCTGCCTATTTTAACAAATTTTTTGCCTATATTTCCTATAGGTACTACATTTCCCACTGTAATATTACTTCTTCTGAGGGCTGAATTTTAGAAATAAGTGGCTGAAAGTCAAAGTACCATTGTCATACTCTATCCTCATTCTCAGATTATTGACACATATTACTTATCGGTCATAGCTGTGGTCCCAAGTGGGGTAGATGGCGGCAACCCTTCTTCACATCATTCCTCCACCTCCTCATCTGTGCTGCTTTTATATATTTGTCCTGGCTTTGTCTGTCATGTGTGGTTTCTGCTACTACTACATCTACTGGAGCTGGATGCTGATGTAATTTTACTGCCGCTACTACTAGGTGTCAAAGGTGCAGCTCTTATAACAGCAGCACCAGAGGTACTCATCATATCTAACACAACCTGTGTTGCTGTGTACTCAAAACAGGTGTGTGTGGCTGAGTGGGACTTGGACTTTGAAGAGTCAATGATGCTGAGGATGACTGATAGGGTGACTGTGTGCTTTTTGACATCTGTACTTGACCAAGATCAGACTTTCCAGTGGCTTTCTCAAACAGTTTATAGACAGACACAGTGCTCCTTAAAAGTGGCAGAAGATACAGCCTTTGTTTGAGGGATATATTCCAGATCTGCATCATCATCAGTCATCATTAGGTCATGCTTAGCAGCATCAGAATCACCTGACAGTTCTTGCCTACTACTATCTTTATATTCCTCTAAGCTTTTGGAGATCTCAAACAATTTCTTTTTACTTTTACTATAACAAAATTCACTACTACTTTGAGGACAGGTGTTTTGGTGTCTCACTGTCTGATGCTGCAGGCGGTTCAGCTGTTACACCTTCCTCTATTATGCTTTTGCCAGCATCAGCAACACTTGAATGTGACTTGTTGTTGTCTTCAGTGTTCTTCTTATATGGTTCTATATTTCTACTGGCACTGGTGGTGCTAGACCTAGTTTTGCTGGGACCTTGACAATCTGCATCCTCCCTTGGAGTAAAGGGATCATCATCATTGATTGCACACGCTGCAACAACCATTGCTACAGTAGATTTTTGGACTACTACTTTACTCTCATGTCCCTACACTGCTCCACCCCTTCCCCTTCCCCTTGTGCGTTTGCTGGACATTCTGCAACAACACTGTGTTTTTTAACTGTACAGTGCACAACACAACTGATGGAGCTGTATGATGCCTTGCCTAAGCCCAGTCAGCTGTCTGTCACTGTCACCTAAGATATTTCATTTTTTACTCTTTTTTAATTATTTATTTATTTTATTTTATTTTTTTAAGTTGTCCACTCTGTTATCTTATCTCAGTCTGCGCCCCAAAAATTATAACTGATAAAGAAAATCAAGAATGTGTTTCCCCAGACTTCCCCACCCAGCAAAGGGACAATAACAGCAAGATCAGCAAATAGGTTGCCTGTGTCTTGCCTGTCAGTCACATGGAATTTTGGAGTATTTGGGGAACAACCTCCTTCCTCCCTTCTTATCCCCTAGAGTGCCCCTAGACTCCCCTAATACAGAGAACAAATGTCCTACCTAAATGACTTCCTAAACTAAGCTTCAATTCCCTTTATTTGCCTATCTCCTCTAGCTAAAAAACATGCTGCTCTCTCCTCTCACAAACATAGAATGGCTGTGTGAGAGCCTGACAGCCTCTTATATATGGCTGTGCACAACTTTTGTGAGATGTAGAAATATTTTTCTTCCCATTGATTTCAATGGGCAGAAAAGGCGAAAAAATTGAAAAAACTGCACTTTTCCCGGGAAATTTTTCACCAAGCGGAATGTGCCATTATTCACTGATTTCAGTTTGAGGCCAAAATTTTCACCTATCCCCAATAATAAACTGACTATGGAGTCTTAATTGTGAGTGATTCCTCAAATGCGCTGTATTCAAACACTATGCTGAGTTGTGGGCATGGCGAGCATAATCTTAATAACTCTGTATGAAAACCCATTGGTGGTTTATTTAATATATATATATATATATATATATATATATATATATATATATATTTATATATTAGAATAGAAGGAGCATATCAGTTGTCATTTGACTGCATCTCAAGCCGAGACGCTGGTTGTGAAGCAGAGAAAATCTGGTTCAATGCCTTTGTCTGCTAAGAGGATGAAAAAGCTTCCAGTAAGATTCACACTGCTGTTAGCAGTGAATCCAGATTAGTGGTACAATACTTAACTTGGTTGCAGGCAGCAAGAAGGGATTAACCCCTTCGTGTCCAGTGACGTACCAGGACCATCACGGCTGTCTGGCACTTAAGGACCAGTGACGGTCCTTGCACGTCACATAGTTTTTAGCAGGGACTGAAATTGATCATTTCAAGACCGGAGCAATATCTTTCAGTCCCCCGTTCGGCAGGGGACATGGGACGGCACGTCAAAATTTCCTATATGGTCCATAAAGGACTACACACCCCAGTACCGCTGGTCTGTAATGGGGTTAAACAGCTACCCTGTGTGCATTCCAGTAGCCTTTTCAGGTACCACCTAACCTATTATCTGCTTGGATATTACTGGCCACCTCCACTATTATGAAATTATTAAAGGAGAAGTAATATCTCCTAATAATACCCCCCAACACACACACACACACAATTTATTATGGCGAAAAAATCCAAATGGCCTTTATGAATTTTGTTCCTGTTTAAGAGAGAACATCTTCAGTCAGTCCTGGATGTCATGTCCATGTAAGCAGACCGGAGTGTTGTTCCCAGAAGTTTTTTCACAAACCAGAGCAGGCAGATTGCATGAACCTACTTAACCCTTTAAGGATCAGAGAAGTGCACAAAGCATTGGTCAACAATGCATTGTCTATCTCTCTAGTTCTTAAAGGTATAAGATTACTCAGTGGATGGGGTTTGTGTCCTGTGGTCCTGCTTGCAAACTGTAATGTCTGCCTCCATGGACATGACATGAATCAATCATTGAAGAAACTATGCGTTGCACAAAGGCCCCCATCAAAGTTCATAGGGGCTTTTACATTTTTTGCACCACAGTAACTTGAGAAGGGGGTTAATATTAGGAACTTTTACATCTCCTTTAAGCCAGTTACTTTGTATCCCTGGGCTTCAGGCATCAAAACTTTCATTGTAAGCTCTATAGGATAAGGACTGAATGTATAAGAAAAATATCTGTGTACAACACTAGATGCAAATTGGTTGTACTATTTTAGAATAAAGATACTGTTATTATTATTATTACTAGTTGAAGAGCACTTGTACACGGGCCACAGTGCCACCCAGCAATGGCCGCGGTGCAGTCATGCACAGTACAGACTGCATCACGCGCCTGATACGGAGCGGGGCTCTCCGAATTCAGACCGTAGTCCTCTCTGCGCACCTTTGGAGCTCAGAGAGGACTACAGTCTGAATTTGGAGCACCCCGCTCTGTTATCAGCCACGGCGCGGGTGGTCTGTACTGTGCATGACTGCATCAAGCACAGCCGGTAGTACTGCGCATGGCAGCTTCTGACAAACATACATTTAGCAAATTATTATACATTATTATTATTATTATTACAAATACTTCAGTAAAGTAATTAATTCTAAGAATTTAGTCAGTTTATCCACAGGGTTAAGATTTTTTTTGCATATCTTTATAGTCTAAGGGTATTTTGTGCCAGACAAGGATGTATGGAGCTGGCACCTGGGGGGTCATATGTGGCAACTTACAATGCACATGTACAGCTATATATATATATATATAATTATTTGAATTTGGTCACTAGAGGGCACAGATACTGTAAAATTGAAAATTTTGGGGTACCATTGTTTTATTAAACAGGAACATCCATGCAATATATATTTTTCATAACAAGTTTACTGCTCTTTAACCTATTGAGCACCAGAGGAGTGTGCAATACATTGCTCTGCAATTAATTGTGTACCTCTCTGGCACTCAAAGAGTTAAAACAGGGATGTACAAACATCATTACTCATGAATCAGCCTGAAAAAAGTGCAATGAGAAAAAGGTTAAGTGACTACTAAACCTTTTAACCCTTTACCGCCTGAGGATGTACATGTACGTCCCTAGTGGATGTCCCACGTGGAAAGAGGACGTACATGTACGTCCCGGAAATCATTTAAAAAAATGAAAAAATGTTTGGCGGGCATTAAGTGCCAGCCGCATCTGCTCGGCTGTTCACTAAGGGGTTAATTACATTAAATACTTATATACATATATGTGCAAAAAGTAGGTTTATAATGACTATTGTATATAATCCTGCGTTAGGCTAATAACATATTTTACATTTTGAATCAAATACATAATTAGGTTTATAATGACTGTTGTATGTAATCCTGAGTTAGACTAATAACCTGTCTTACATTTTGAATCAAATACCTGTTGGTGTTAAAGATCAGTTTAGGTTTATTATGTATTACAGGATAGCAAATTTTTATTATTTGGGTAAATTTGAATAAAGGCCCAAATTAACTATGTCTGAAATTCTCAATTAGCCCCAGACCTCAGTTTGAAAGTTGTTGGTTTAACCTCATTATGCAAAATCCAATCAAAATATTTCTGAGGAAGATTGACAGTAGAAACAAGCTACGTCAAATAAGAGTTTATTTCATTCCACAGATGGTAAATAGCTAAGAATTTTTTCTAAGGAAGCTGATTACATTAATTCATAAGTAAACGTAATCTTATCTCATATGGCCATGTTCCCAGAAAGCTGTGATCTCAGTAAAACGCCATGTTCTGAGCACAGACCCCTACTTTCCTTTTTATGAAACAGGTTTACAGTCACCAGCAATTATCTTTCATCTGTAAACACTAATCTCTGTTGCAACACTTCTAATAGTTTTGACTTTATTCTTCCCATAAAACAGGATTCTTCAAACAAGGCCATACCCAAAACTCTGCTGCAAAATTAATTGGTTTTTGGATGTTTAGGAAAAATAAAAAGCTTGAAGCAGCTAAGAGGATGAAAAGCTTCTAGTAGGTTTCACATTGCTATTAACAGTGAATCCAGATTAGTAGTACAATACTCAATACGGTTGTAGGCAGCAAGAAAGGATTAACGGTTTCTCAGTTTGCATTTCAGTATCCATTGTTAATATAGTCCAAACCCCCACAACCCCCACTACATACTAACATGTTTCAGAAACTGCTGTTAAGCTTTTTTTTTTATTCTTATAAATATATATAACAACGCAAGACCAAATATAAGTGACAATTTTTCCTAGGTTTTCTTCAGTGGTTGGAAGCCTATAGTTCCATAGATGCTTTTGGACTAAAACTCATATTATCTTTAGCCTGCCAACAGCCAGCTGAAAATTATGGAAGTTGTAGTCGAAGAATCTGGATTAGGTATTTAAGTGGAAGAACAGCTGGTGTGCAGAAGACTCTGGATTAGGTATTTAGGTGATCATTCATGTTTACTTAATGTTTAATGTTTGGTTTTCTTTTGGCACACACTTTGCCTTGTCACGTGCTTATCCATAGCTTGCTTTTTTTAGTACCCATGGTTCTTGATAGGCATATCAATGAAACTGTACTCCACTGCATTATACATTTGCTCATACATAAATACTTTAATGTTCCTTATCTTCTTTGCCATTTTCTACAGCAAATTATTTATTATACATAGTTTACATCAGTATTTGTTCTAGTTTAGATCTTTCAAATTGGGAAATATGTGCATTATTCATGCCATACATGCTGCAGCAGTTCTGAGAGCAACAGGAGGTGACATCACTCTCCAATGGATGGTTTTGGGGTTTGATAGTCTTTTAATTAGCTTTGTGTATATAAAGGAACAATTTGTTTGTATTCTTGACTTGACAAAGGCCTGAATTGGGACTATAATACTGATGCAATAAATCACAGCTTCATTAAAAATCTTGCGTAGCTGTCCTAAATGTAGCTGGTTTCACATTGTCTGAGTTAAAGGGATAGTAATACTTCCTTTTATCTTTATTTTATTTTGTAGGCATGAAAAAAACACGAAGAACAATATAAGTCTTATCTCACAAACCTTTATGGTTTAAGAGATATTCACAAGCAAAGTTTCCCCCTCCCGCCCCTTTTTCCTAGTGTAAGCCATCTCTTCTCAGATGTGAATCTGGTTGTAAAACCAGACAGATAACAGCAGGGGACTGCAGAGAGGGACAATCTTCAATTAATAAAAGGTAAAAACCTGAAAACTTGTCAAGAGGGGCAGGGCTTTCATTGTTCTGATAGGAAGAAAATTGTCCCCTTCTGTTATCTGTCTGGTCTTACAACCAGATTCCACATCTGAGAAGAGATGGCTTTAAACAGCTAAAAGGAGAGGGAAGGGAAACTTTGCTTGTGAATATCTCATAAACCATAAAGGTTTGAGAGATAAGACTTATATTGTTCTTCATGTTTTTTTAATGCCTACAAAATAAAATAAAGATAAAACGAAGTATTACTATCCCTTTAAGCCATCTCCATCTATAATCAACTTGTTTTGGCTTTCATGGGGATCTTTGTTTACTCACCATGGAAAACACTACATATAGGCAAAGGAAATTAGTATGTGATAATACCTTTTTTATTGGACTAACATAACATTTTAAGATTGCACTTTTTTAGAGAAACAACCTCCCTTTATCAAGTCGAAAGCAATATTGTTGTTACTCTCAAAAGCTCTTCCTGAAAATTGAATGTTAATACAATAAAAAAAAGTATTATCATTGGACAAACACAGCAGTTAAATGGTTTACAGAAAGAAAGAATAAGGTAAAAAATCTGATTTGTGCTTGAGTATATAAAGGGTTAAAAAGAAAAATGATCTGCATACATTGATTTCTCTTTTTTTATCCTGTGTGTGTAATGGTTGGGTATATAGTGAGTTAAAAATGTTAAATCTTTTTATTCATTGTTTTCTTTGTTTTTCTATCCTGCTGTATGTGTAAGGAGTTGATTGCAATGGGGGATCCACCTGTGTGTAGATCTGCTTTAACCCCTTAAGGACCGGGAAAATCTGAGGTCATTTTCCCTTAAGGACCCGAGCAATTCTGACCTTTTTGACTATGTCTTTGTTCAACAGTGTTTTCCCTCTTAGGATTTTATTCCACCCCCATAAATTATATACTGGTTTTTTTAAGCACAAATAGGGCTTACTTTTGATACTGTACTTATGTGGATAACCCACCATTTACTTTATTAAAATTTAAAAAAAAAGTAAAAAAATGTAAAAAAAAAAACATCTTTGTTTTTTCTCTTGGGATCAATTGGGCACAAAGGGTTACATTTTTATGGCGACTGCATGAAAGGTATGTCCAGTCAGTCATACCTACAAAATGTGCAGTTTAAAGTAGCCAATGTCCCCCTCTTGGGTGAAAATCCCCATGTCCCTTTTTCCCACTTTTTTATCCGTGACATTTGGCGGTGTTTATAAGTGTATTACATAGCTCCACAACAATCACACTTCCAAAATTGTTTAATAAGATTCTTTTTTTTTTTAATAAAATATCTTTTTGTAAAAAAAAAAGTGTGTTGTGTTTAAAAAAAAAAAAAAAAAAAAAAAAGTATCATTGCAGGTCAGAAATTGACCTGCATTTAGCAAGCCTCTGGCACCAGCAGTGAAGGGGTTAATACCCCCAGCTGCTGTATTCTCATTTGCCACTAGGTGTCTCCTCTCTACTCCTGTCTCCCTTACTTTGATAGCAAGGGAGACATAGGTAAAAGAGACACTCAGAGTCAGCATGCTTTGCCGGTACATGTGATCGCTGCTACAGCGATCACATGAACCGGCACAAGCAAGAAGGGCTGAGACTGAACGCCCCGGTCTCGGATCGCTCAGTCTCAGCCTGGAATTAATGATAGCAGCGTGCACGGAGGCATGCTGCTATCATTTAAGCCATGATGGTCCTGGACCATCATGGGTCCTTAAGAGGATAACAACCCATGACGGTCCAGGACTGTCATGGGTCCTTAAGGGGTTAAAAGCAAGTCCTTGGAGGCTGTTTTGGACCCTGTTCATTTTGGATTGCAGATACATGGCTTACAGATATTTGAGGTTGAAAGAATCATGAGTTTTAAGAGAAGCAGGAATTTGAAATCTATAGATCTGTGGGGCAGATAATTTCAAGGGACTTGGTCTGGTGATAAGATTAAAGGGACTGTAATGTCCCATAAAAAATGTGTCTAGTTTTGTAGAGGTTAAAATAATAAACTACATGCTACAAATCCTATTTCTCAAACCACTATGGTTTGAGAGATATAGGCATTCAAAGTTTCCCCCTCGCTCCCCTTCTCCTGATTTCAGCTGTAAAGCTGACAGCAGGAGATTCTAGTCATACAACTAGAGGAGGCTCTTCAGCAGAGCCGAAATTGCATTATTTTTAAAAAATTACTTCATTGGAATGGTCTGCAAAGTATGCTTGCAAACCAGGCACACTCTGTAGACCTTTCCAATGAAGCAATTCTTTTGAAATAACCAATTTCGGCTAAGAGCCGCAGGCTGGTCACCAGACTGTGATCTCCTACTGTCAGCTAGACACTAACGTCAGGAGAAGGGAGGGAGGGAACTTTCAATGCAAATATCTCTCAAACCATAGAGGTGTGACAGATAGGATTTGTGGCATGTAGTTATCACGGTACCCATGATTCCTCTTGCCTGTGATTCTTTTGGGACATCCGTGGTCTATTCTGCGGGCAGGACCTGGCCATGCTTGCCTCTATTCTGCGGGAGTGCGTCTGTGACGTCACGCTCGCTATTTTGTAGCAATAGGCATGATTGGCCGATGGAATCCCGCCCTCCGGCAGCGGTCTTATAGTCTGCCTGCGAACTGGGCTTAGTTGCCCTTTCATAGTGTTTCTGCGCGTTACTCCAGTGTTGCTCTTGTTTGACCCTAGCTTGGCTTCCATGTATTCTCTGGCTCAATCCCTGGATTTGTCTAACTGTCCGCTCCAGTTTTGACCAGTGGCTCTGTCTGACTATCCGATGTGTGTATAATCCTGGCTTGTCTGACTACCCGCTCCGATCTGACTTTGGCTGTGGACGACTACCCAACTAGGCTCCTGACTGTGGCTTGTCTGACTTATGCTCCGTACCTACTCCCACTCCTGTCTTGCCTCAGTCGACGTCAGAGGTCTCGCTCCATCGTCCTGTTGCAGCAGTTACCTCACTGGTATTGTTGCAGGTTGCCTTCCGTTCTGTTGCCACCGCACTGTGCATTTCCAGCAGTTACCTTACTGGTATTGTTGGGTGTTACCTTCTGCTCTGTGGCCTCTGCTCTGTGCATACTCAGCCCTACCAGGCACTGTTATTCTTGCTAGGCTTATTGTTACTCTCTGACTACGTGACATTTATCTCCCTGGTATTGTTGCAAGCCGTACGAGGCTGCAAGTCTGAGATTGTCCCTCTTCAGGGATCTACCATTAACGCTTTCTCGGACTGGACTCCTGGCATTCCAAGTTTCCACTCGCTCTGCTGGTTAGAACCACATCTGGTTCTATATTCAAGTTCTCCTAGATCTACAGCAGACCAGGTACAGCTCAGTGTCAGTTCCTGGGTAGTGGACTAGGCACTGTCCTCACGCTTGTTCCTGTCTTGGTTGTGGAAGTGCTTGCTCTTGCTTATTTATTTTAATAAACTGATTAAATTCATCTGTACCTGTGTTGTGTGCTGTGACAGTAGTTTATTATTTTATCCTCTACAAAACTAGAATATTTTTTATGGGACATTAGTGTCCCTTTAAGAATTACATTTCAGATAGGAATTTTCATTTTGGATTGTGTTTTAAGCAGTTGAGAAAAAAAACTGATTTACTGGACACATATTTAAATCAGGTATATTTGAGCTAAGAGTATGAGTTAGTGGACAGTGTAATACCAGTGGAATTGTAGAACTCTAAGCATGCTTGATAGCAGGTTAAACAATCTCATGCGGTGCACATCTTGTCAGATGTTTGAACACTTGAAGCAAGGGCCATACCACAGTAGCAATTGTGAGCATATTATGTTTTTGGAATCTAAGATATTGGATCCGTAAAGAAAAATTGCATCACTGCAGGGTGTTTGGGTTCAATATATTGCAGACAGGGCAGATAGATTAATGGGAGAGGTTTGAAAGGATCCAGCTGTCTTCTTATATATTGGAGATGCTGGTGCACACCTCTGGCACTCAAAGGGTTAACCCCTTAAAGACCAGCGCAATCCCGTGTGGCCGGCACGTGCAGACCACGGGGCATTTT
Source organism: Rhinophrynus dorsalis (assembly GCA_037306005.1). Classification (NCBI taxonomy): domain Eukaryota; kingdom Metazoa; phylum Chordata; class Amphibia; order Anura; family Rhinophrynidae; genus Rhinophrynus; species Rhinophrynus dorsalis. The sequence continues at coordinate 223,441,100 of CM074719.1, read as the reverse complement.
TTTAATTCTTTCTTCCGGAGTGGCGTGCAGCCGCGCCGGGAGCCCTGAACTCCGTGCCGTGCCAGGACCGTCATTGGTCCTTAAGTGCCGGACCGCCGTGACGGTCCTGGCATGGCAATGGTCCTTAAGGGGTTAAAAATATTAATTTAAAGGCTTTAGCATTTAACCTTAGGGTGCCAGATAGGTGTGTAATACATTGTTTGCAATGTATTAGACAGCCCTGTGGGTTTAAAGGGTTAGTAATATTTCACAAAAAAGCAGTGTTATTTCAATACCGTCAGAGTTGTAGTTCAAGAGTAGCTGAATGATAAAGTATCCCCCTCCTGCCCCTTTTATCTAGTGTAAGCTGCCTCCCCTCAGATGTGGAATCTGGTCCTGGGACTAGACAGCCCACAGCAAGGGGCAATCTTCTTACTGTGAGCATAAGGAAAACCCTGCCTTCCTTGACAGATTTTTCAGTTTTTTTCTTATGCTCACTGGAGATTGTCCCTCTCTGAGATCCATCTAGACAGTCTTGCTGCTCTGAGGTAAGCAGTATTACATCAGTAAAAGGGGTGGGAGGGGGTTACTTTATCATTCAGTCACTCTTGAACTACAACTCTGACCGTATTGTACTAACACTCTCCATGGCACAAATACTATGAAGATTAATTGGAGCTGCTTTTATTGTGAAACATTAGTATCCCTTTAACTAATAAAAAGCCATGGATAGGTGAATACACATTAAGAAGTAAAACAAACATTTTTTATTATACTAAACCTTTTAAAATAACCCCTAGGTGCCTTATAAACCAAGATTCTGTATTTTATTTTTCTTCTCCTGCTGTATGACAAGCTTTGGTACAGATAGCTGCTATTTTAGACAGAACACCTTGGGCTGTAATTATGATTTTTTTTTCTCTTCTATGGAATGTCCTTTTCTATTCTCTGGGGCTATAATTCCAAGTCTCTTGTTTTTCAGTCGTGTATTTCTCCAGGCTGAACATGCTCATCCTCCACTTATTGCTGTTCTTCGTTGGCTCAGACTTTTCCACCCAAGAAAAATTAATCTTAGGAAAAATGAAATCTCTCACTCATTCCTGTTATAACGCATTTCTTGTTCCTTAGGCAACACTGTTACTTGATATGGTCACTCGGCCATGTTATACAAAGAACCATAGAATTTGGCAGCAAACAAAAAAATATATATGTTTATATACAACCATCCAATGTGCACTTTTCTAATGGTTTTAAAATCTCTACCACTTTCTTATGACTACTCTTACTTCTTATTATGGGAGTGGAAAACCTTTATTATGAAAAAACAATATATTGTATGATACGGGTAGGAAACCTTTGGCCTCCAGCTATTGGGGACTATAACTTTCATCATCTACAACCAGCCATTGGGTGGTTGGAGATGATGAAATTAGTTGTACCTTAAAGCTGGAGTAGCAAAAGTTCCTACAACTTTTGGGTACTTTTCTTGCTGAGTAAAACAAGGGTATACCCACTGCTGGAAAATGCTCTATTCCTGTTAGGGACCAGGAACCAGACTGACACAAAAATAAAAAGTGCAAAACACCTGTATTAAAATAACAAAAGCAAACAAAGCAAAATTGTGATCCAGAAGCGTAAACCAAAAGACAAGCCGGGGTCAGTAACCAAGACAGGTAATCAGCTAAGCAGGGGTCAGGAATATGGAGATCAGCAATGTCAGGAACAAGCCGGGGAGTCAGGGACCAGAACAGACATCAGAGGAAGTCGTCAGGTGGGCAAACACAGAAAGGTCAGCTGATTCAGCCTGATTCAGCAAAGGGAAGGCAGCAGTAATGGATAGCAGAGCAATGGATAAGCTCAGACAGTAGAATCGAGCAGCAGAGTTAGAGTAGCTCAGCCAAACTTTGACACTTCCAAAGGTATAATAGTTTCTAAAAATATTTTAACAATGCCACCTGGAATCCAAACAGTTTACCTATGTTTCACTTTTCAGTTGGTGCCTAGACTGGTAGACAGTTATTCTACCACATTTTAGTGGGGAGTGGGGAGCCACAGGATACATTCTTCTAGGAATAGTATAGCAAAAGTTTCACTACTTCATGACAGTTTGAACTATTAAGCCGGAGAGATGGATCATTTGTTTAAGACACCAGCTGTAGAATCTGCTCAGACCATGAGGTCGCAGGTTCTAGTCCCGGCAAGGTCAGCTCAGCCTTTCTAAGGTAGATAAAATGAGTCCTGGACATATATGAAAATGAGAAACAATCTCAATTTATTCTTCCTGGTAAAATACTTTCACAAAAAAAAAAATTAATAAAAGTAACTGTCATCAATGGGAGCTTCCTTGATGTGGCCCGCGGGGAAATCCCTACAATATATGTTTTTTCCATGATTTGACTGATACTTTAATAATAAATCTATATCTCTAAATTTGACTCCAGACTATGGATGTACAGAACGTTTTGGCAAAGGAAGAGGTTATTCAGAAAACAGAGCCTTCTGCCTCCTGCAGCGATTCCCGAGAGAAGGCTCTTTTCACTGAACTCTTCCTCTAGACAGAAAATAGAGTGAGGTTCTGTGTGTATGAATGTGTGGGCATGATTGAGTATGTATGTGTATGTACATGAAGAACTATATGTGTATGCATGGTGACTTATGTATGCATGCATGGTGATGAGCGTAGGCTCATCACAATGCTTCACAGAAATGGCAGAAATTGGAATGGGAACATGATTCTGGAATGTTTTTATATGGGCTTAAATTGGTAATATAAGAACCTTTAAACTATTAGTTGTGCTCTGACAACTATGGGACCCAAGTTCCCATAGATGGGTGACATCAGCTCCACCCCAAGCATTTATGGGAGATCTCTCTCTTCTGATATTCAATCTTATTGATAGTGAATTCAGATGGCCTTCATAAAGAGGACAACAATGTTGCTTCCTTTCCCATAAGCACAGAGTAAGGGGCTAATGTCAACATTTAAAGTAGAGGGCTGATGTTAAATAGGTACAACAACCTACTTGATAATATGTCCTCCAGTATCTCCATGCTTTACCTGAATCACTCCAAATAATAGAAAATGATTTAAACCAAGGATGTAGAAGGGAGTCTAACGAACAGACTGCAGTTCCAATTGTATGTTCTACTGGATTCCCCTGCTCCTGTCGGTGCCTGCTGCTGAATTCCTTGCAACCAATTGGCTGTAAGAAATGCAAAGACAAAAACAGAAACTGTGCAAACAGTGCCTCTAAGAGCAATCTCTTTAGGCAACCTTCCCTACAAGCTTTGGACTCATAATATCCCTTTCTAGGTGGCTACTCACAAGACTTTGAGGCTAATGTCATCCAGCCCTGAAGACCATAGAAATCTGCAATGCCAATTGAGGACAAATTGGGGAGTTTTAAGTTATGGGGACCTGACTACCTTAGCTGTCAGGACACAACATATAGTTTACTGTGAAATAATTTTAGAATGACCCTTTACTACACCTCTAAACAAAGAACGGTCGGCTATGTCTCTGCTAGAGAGGAGAGAAAGCAGAATCCCTCCCTTAACCCTTTCTGCACAGGGCTTAAAATTGGAAGTTCATTGCTACTAATCAGACCTGAAAAGTTACTCGCCATTGACTAGTGGCGAGTGGAAATGTTGAGCCCTGCATCTGCAGACCAGCTGATGTATGTAAACATTAGGCTCTGCCACACTCCACAAGGCAAAAGTAATGCCTTGCACAGTGAGACAGAGTCTTATGTTGAGATGAATTAGCTGATTGATGTGTATTTTGTTTACATGTAACAGCCGATCAGCTGGTTCTGAGTGTATTTGAGTCACTTCAAAAGGGACAGTAATGCGTCGTTTTATCTTTATTTTATTTTGTAGGCATTAAAAAAACATGAAGAACGATATAAGTCTTATCTCTCAAACCTTTATGGTTTGAGAGATATTCACAAGCAAAGTTTCCCCTCCCGCCCCTTTTACCTAGTGTAAGCCATCTCTTCTCAGATGTGGAATGCAGTCCATAGACCAGACAGATAATAGCAGGGGACAATCTTCTTCCTATGAGAACAATGAAAGCCCTGCCCCCTCGACAAGTTTTTCAGGTTTTTCCCTTATCTTAATTGAAGATTGTCCCTCTCTGCAGTCTAACTGGGCACCTCCCTTCTGCTCTGGCTGAGCAGTGTTACATCAGTAAAAGGGGACAGGAGGGGGATACTTTGTCAGTGAATTACTCTTGAACTACAACTCTGACAGAATTGAAATAACACTCTCCAAAGTCCAAATACTATGATGATTAATTAGAGCTGATTTTATTATGAAACATTACTATCCCTTTAACTGTTTGAGGATAATTGCAGAGAAATGTGTTGCACATCCCTATGACACTCAAGGGGTTAAAGGAGGTTTGGTGTTGTTCTTGGTACTAAAGTGTGACTATGAGAACATCCTCTTTGGTTCCCCATATGCCTTCTCCAACACATCACCAGCTTTACAGCAAACTCATATGCTAATGATGAAAGTCATGATTCCCCTTTAAGTGGCCCATTTTGACAACATAAATTGTTAAGATTTTCTAGTGGATTACAGTCATTTAGGTTCCAAAAAATTGTTTTGCATGAGGGTCCTCAATCACTAGATCCACCACTCCCTATCTTACTCATTTTATCACACCATATATAGAGTTCTTGCTATAACTTCTCCTTCCTCTTAATATGCCTCCTCCCAATAACTATTCTTACTGTACGTGTACAGTATAATTTTCCGTAATGCCTAATGGCATTAGGGCAAATTATATGATCAGTGCATTACATTATATTAATGGGATTACTGTTTAAAGAGTATTACTACAATAAGCACAATTATTTCCATCAGAGACAGTGAGGTAGGAGAATACAAATTGTTTTGGAGACAAGACTAGAACACACTCTGCATACTGTAAACAAGCAAGAACAAGGCAATGTATGACTCAGACTTGGCTAGAACTGCATCCTCTTCTTAATACCACTCTTATTTGTATTGGAGTAAAGGAATAGAGAAAAAAAGCAATGAGATGGGAGAGAAGCTGATAAACAGAGAGCTGCATATCAGTAATTTCCATCTCAGCATATTACTTTGAGCCTCCATGTGTTTGTCAGTTTTGTAAAACACTATCTCTGAGCACTGGAATAGGAGCCAAACATAGCTAATATTGAGAGAGATAAGAAATGTGTAATATGAGCTAGGGACATGTTGCCTCTCTCTCCACGCTGACCTCTTCATGTGGTGGGCAAGGAGAGGGGTAAGCAGATTGCATCTGCAGTCTATAACCATGTGTAGATATTTAAATTGTGTATATTCAAGTATACATCTCATCATTGATCTATTTGGCATGAAAGATCTTAATATAATTGAAATATACTGAACATAAGCACAATAGTTCTCTATAGTAATGCCTTTCACAGTGAGACAGAGTCTTCTGTTGACATCAATTAGCTGATTGGTGTATATTTTGTTTACATGTAACAGCCGAGCTGGTTCTGAGTTTATTTGAGTCACTTCTTAAAGTGCTTATGTTCAGTATATTTCAATTATTTTAAGATCTTTCATGCCAAATAGATCAATGATGAGATGTATACTTGAATATACACAATTTAACTATCTACACATGGTTATATACTGCAGATAGTTCTCTATTGTTGTGTATAGCATTTGTGTAACAAACTGAAAAAGAAGAGGTGAATGTCTGAGTGTGTATCAAAGGAAAAAAGGTGGTACCATGTTAGCCAGTAAAGTAGATGACATTGAAAGTACTTTTAGGACTAAGAACTCAAAAGAGGTAAGTCAAGCTGATACCTTTTAATGGCTAACTGAGAACATAGAAACTGTGCAAGAGCGAGTAATTATGGGTCTGTTACTGATTAAATGTGTATCTAGTTTGCATGTTGTGTGCAGTGTATGTAGTTGTGACGGTACCAGGATTTACCGGACCCTTTTGGGGTCGTCGGTTCCTGAACCGCTGCTGCTGCTGCCCCTCTTCCCCGGCCGGCTGGAGCCCTGCTGCTTCCTAAAGGTCCTGGATACTCAGTCAGGAACAACTGGATGCTGCCCCTCTGGCAGACTGGCAGAGCTAGTGAATTTAGCTGCAGAATCCTAGGTGGGGTTTCCAAAGGCCCTACGCCAGTAGACCGGTGAGGCAAGTGAATCCACTCCTGCAGTTGCTAAGGTGAGAATCCCCAGCCCAACCCCCTCCAGAAATACAGCCAAGACTTGTATTAAGGAGGGTAGAACAGAACAACCTTTATTGATAAAACACACTGCTTAAATACACTTCCAGGCACTCTTATCAAGATAAGAATACAAATTAGTGCTTGAAAAAGGGACATTTTAACTGGTCCATAATAACCTCCCCTGACTGGTCAATGAAGCACAGCAGGAGTCAATTCACATTCCTTAGCGCATGAAGTATTCTTTAAACAAGCCAGAGTGCTGGACTTAACAGACCACTCTGCAATCTGGTTCCCCAGATTTACCAAATGTCACGCAATGTACAAAACAGTGATCAATATTTCAAATGTTATAGTTCTAAATTATTCCATCTGGTCACAGTAGTGTTACTGAAAAAATGTGTAATTGTGTGTATGTGTGTGGTTACAGCTGATCTGCCCATTCTGTGTTTATTTACTCAACTATTATGCAGCCAGGACAAGGATCTGTATATATTATAATCCTTGGCCTGCCACAGAAGTATACAACATATCCCTATGACATTTAAAGGGTTGACTAAAAAGGTGAACAAAGCATTACTCTGCAATATGTTGCACAGTTCTCTAACAGTCAAAGGGTTGGTGTGTGTGGGGGAGGAGTGCTGCTGTCTCTATTATCCAGTAAAGGTATATAAGACTGTCCTCTGAGCTGCATAGCAAGCCGTAGGAAGATCCCAAGTTCACCATCATCAGGGAGGTGTATTTGTTCCTGATGGCATAGCCAGTTATAGAAGTTGGTTTTCTCAAGAACTGCTACAGTTCTTAGTACATGAGACCCACAATCATCCAAAAAGACAGCATAGTTTCCTAAAGAGGATACCAGCCTTTTCATGGCTCATAAGCACCTCTTTGCTGCTTTATAGCATAGGCTATTTCATATGTTCAGTATGGTGTCTGATGGAATCTGGTGACAGTACATTGCACAATACACCCTGAATCAACTCAGGGTGTAATCTCTCTTCTTTGTCACTGCATGATGCTTCTCCACGGACCCGTCACATATGTAGTTTATAACAGAGCAGTGAAACCCACTTTATTGCACCTGCCTTGCCACCACAGGTTGCAACTGTGGTTGATCTAGTAACATCCACATTCTCTGATCAACACACTCATGGCCTGGTAATCTCAACTGAGAATATGAAATCCCTTGAAGGGAAGTTACCAATGCACTGTTTCATAAGACAATGACTATCTCAGGAATTGACAGAAGAAATGGCCTATAGATCCACAGTGGACAACCTGAAACCCTCAATTCATCTCTGATCTTCCCATCCAAGAAACTGCTAGCTAGGGATGATGGGAACTGTACTGCTCATCAGCTGAAGGGCCACATGTTTCCCACTCATGCCTTAGCAACAACAGATCAATCAGTGCATTTAATTCTTGCAAACTCTGACCCCCAATGACATAAAGTCTTGTTCAGTGTCACAGTAGTTTAAAAGGACTTTTAGCCGAGTGGACTCCACAGAGATTGCCGAAGCTTTGAACGCAATGCAGTGAAAACCTCTCTAAGATTCAAAGGGTTAAAATCCCCATTAAAATCAATGCAAATCTGGGAATTTTTTATTTGTCTCCTATGGCAGTGCCAGTTTGTTTGAGAACTGTGCCTCCTGAGCATCCTAATAGGTCCAGGTCACCTTTTGTATCAAAGTGGCAGGAGTCCTACTTTTTTCTGCATCTTTTGCCTCTGTCTTGCTTTCAACATCAGGTTAATAATGCTGACAAGCTTCAGGCCATCGCTGGAAATAGCACAGTGACATGTGTCTACATTTGTCATCTGCAACTGTCTCCAGAAATGTCCCAACTTGTTTTCTACCTGAGATGATCAGAATGACATTAAAGCAGCAATCCAGATTCAACTATTTTGGCACACTAAAAAAACTATTTACTGTGCTCTTTTCATCCCATTTTTTCAGTTTTCCTTCCATTCAGTGAGGATAATGTACAAAGAAACATGTGTGCCCTTGGGCCATACAATTTACACATCAAGAATAGAATAAATAGCCACTATAAATAAGCAATGAACTAAATGTATGAAAATGAAATCTCATATATATATATATATATATATATATATATATATATATGCACAGGTTAACCGTAAAGTCCTATTAGCATACCTGGTAAGTTTTTCCTGTAGACAGCCCGTAGGGGTGGGGTTTGACAAAAGTGGAAAAAAGTGGTGGGAATAGGCTGGTTAAGGAAGAAAAGTGGGAGGGAAGTGGGAGGAACAGACTGGGAAGGAGCATAAGTGGGCAGAGTTTCCATTAGAAACTCCCCAATCTGGAGAATCAGCCTCTGCCCCGGAGACCCTGTAATCAGCTACAAAAAACTGAGTTTCTGGGGCAATTCCAGAGAGTTCCCAGCAGTGCACTTTAGGGTTCTAAATGTGGTAGAATCAATAGGCACAATGAACATACCTGGGAACTCTTTGGATTTGCCCAAGAGACTCTAGTTTTCAGAGTGCATTAACAGGTTATCGGGGCAGAGGCTGATTCTCTGGATGTGGGGAGTTTTCTTTAAAACTCTGCCCACTTCTGCTCCTTCTCACCAAGTTCCTCCCACTTTTCCTCCTTCCTCACCTAGTTCCTCCCACTTTCTGCCCACATTTAAGATGCCCCAGTAAAGCCCTGCCCCACTTTTGGATAAACCCACCCCCTTTTTGCAGCAATTAGTGGCAATTATTTGCCCCAGAACTCCAGAAAAGAAAGTTCCCAGATATGATAATGCATTCAGCTGTAACTCTCAGTAGTTTTACTGCTATGATTTTGTCACAGCTTACCTAGATCCAGCGCCGCTGTTTCGGCTGGCGCTGGCATTGTATAGCTGCAAATGATGCTTCTGTGCCATCCAACGCATCACTTCTGGGACTGAGTCTGGGCGCGCTTGGCATCAATAGCGGCCGCCCGTGTCCTCTGGATAGGTGATTCGGAGGCTCCAGATGACGCATTTGTGGTTCAGGCATTTGACGCATCTCTTCAAGATGCGTCAATTACGGGCGTGAGGTTGAGTATTGACGCAGGCCTCTATCATATACAGGAGGCTTTGTTCTGTCTCCTCCTATCTACTTCCTGGCTCTTGGTATTTAAAGGGAACTGGATTTCCATCCAGTTACCCTTACGTTGCTGTCCAGTGCAGTTGTATTTACTTTGTATCCTGATTTCCTGTGTATGCTCTGTCTGACTTATTGCCTCCTGACTAGTGGACATCCAAACTGGTGCAGACTTGTTGCTGTGGTTGGTTACCTGCTCAGTGTATGACCTTGGCTTGTCTGACTACCCAATCTGGTGCTGACCTGGGGCTCTGTCCAGCTACCCTCTCCTTGTTGCCTCCTGACTAGTGGACATCCTAACTGGTGCAGACCTGTGGCTCTGGCTGACTACCCGCTCCGTGTATGACCTTGGCTTGTCTGACTCACCAATCTGGTGCTGACCTGGGGCTCTGTCCAGCTACCCCCTCCTTTTTGCCTCCTGATTAGTGGACATCCTAACTGGTGCAGTCCTGTGGCTCTGGCAGACTCCTGCCATACTGACTGCAGGCGTGATTCAGGAGTCTACCTTTTTACCATCCTATTGGGAGACAGTCTGTGTTCCTCTCTGGGAGATTGAGACTACCAGTGGGCTGCGGCCTAGTCTCTAGCAGTAGTGGTGGACCTGTTGGCGGCTTCTATTTCTGATGGAGTCTCTAGCCTCACTAGTCACCCTCTGCTGATTATTAATTTTATTCATTACTGCATATTTTCTAATAAAGGTGATTTAACTATACCGTCTGACTCTTGCCTTTTGACTTGTTACAGGAACGGCAGTTGACTTTGTACAGAACACAAAGATACAGCATACAAATTATGCTAAGATTATGAGTATCTTTGCCACACCTGCTTCCAGTATTGCACTTACGGGATTTAGAGGCTCCTTCAAGGTTTTAGGTATAAGAGTGCTATAGCATTCCTCACTGTTAAAACAAATTTCAGCATGCCTGGTAACGGCGCTGCTGTTAGGAGGCCAAGGTTGCTAAACAGCTCAATATCTAGTTACTAAATCTATTTACTCTCGGCACCAGAACAGCAATAGTTTAGTGTGTTATCGCACAATACTATTTTCAGCAGTTAGCTGTAGCTAATTGAGATACTGAAAAAGTCTTTGAGTCAGATGCAAAGACAAGAGACTGACCTCTAGGAGTGTAACAAGCTTAGTTACCGACTCATGTATATAGCACTTCCCATTGTGGTAATGGCAACTGTGTAATGCAGTGACTTGCAATAAGAGCTGTTTAGCAACTCTGACCTCCTAACAGCAGCACCATTACTAGTAACTTATTGACTATTTGTGTGGTCGCTACTGGGCACCAATCAACCCATAACTGCGGCAGTATAATGACCACGATTCTTGTCTAGTAAATTAGATAAGAATACCAGACAGTACAACTTTGCTGCACCACTTTGGTAGAGAGAGAGAGGATTGTATTATAACTGGCAGCGGGTGCTTTAATACTTTGTTTCTTTTCATTATGACAATGTTACATGAAACCTGTTAGCATCCAATAAATTACAAATTGTGTGTAGGACAGCTGCACAGATTCTTCATGCAGACACATTATAAGACACGGCCAGCTGTATGCAGTATTTCCAATACTAATATTTACTCTATCTCCTCTATCAGTATAGTAGGCACTTAGACTGGGATTTAAACAAATCTCTTTCATATGAGTACTGTCATACTTTACCTGACTAGGATTAAGAACTCATTACAGATTACCAAAGAGATGGCATATGCAAGTAGATTATACTGTGCTGGTCTCAGATACCGATTTGCAATCCAGATATCTGTATGTGTGATCCAATGGCACTACAGAACTGTCTTGTAATAAGATACTCATTGCTTAATTAATACCCTTCATAAGCACAGTGGAGTTTAATTTTACCTCTTCCAGTTGTACACTAGTAAGACTGCACACATTCCCATTACAGATACTACAGATACTAGTTTGAATTCCAGTCTAATTGATAACATACAATTCTGCATCCTAGCACTGGGGTGAAGATACACAATCTTTAATTCTCTAGGCTTTTTATATATATTAATAAAGTTATATTTTATATTTTATTACTCACAGACCTAGGGTCATCGGGAAGGCCTCAATTATATGAGATACAATTCCCACTATCTATCTCCTTAGGGGTTACGGTCTGGTGCTGTTCCGGGTATCTTTATCTCTTGCTTTGTTGACATATTCATCATTATCCTAGCACATTCCTTCTACCTATTTACTAAGGGCACGCCCTATACGCTGTGGTGGTGCACCATAATTTCTATTATATCTACCATTTGTACAGACCCAGCACAGTCATCCTGAGCACAGTGTGACCTAAATGGTCTGTGCTGTCGAACTTTGCAGTTGCCACTTTTACCTGGCTTAGGCCAGAGCAAATCTGCCAACATTCTCAAGCACTGCACTATTTAAACCTGAAATTCTACTTGTCTTTGAGATTTATAAGGGCATTTGTAACATTCATTAATATTTTGAACAGTGATGCCCCACTTCCATCTCCTTTGTGAATTGTGATGTTATTGTTGGCAGCTAGAATTTTCATCACCCGTTGTTCTACTTTTTTTTTTAATATCAATAACATTTTAAGTGTCATGCTTGTATTATTTTATAATCCTGTAATGCTAGTCTATAAATAAGTATGTGAGAGGCTCTGAGTGTGAACAAAAGTAATGTTGCCTCTTATAGAGATAGTCACCTCTCAAGAGTATTACATTTTAGCTCTCTAGTACCATTACAGAGGAGAAATTTCCACTTACAGATTAGAACAATACAGCCCAAAAAGGCAGTCCGATTCCAAAATAACAGACAAGTGCCCTCTAAAAAGGAAATAAAAACAATTAACCCCGGAAGTACATTTTGACCTTGTATGGGCCTCATCAGTGAAGTGTAGCTGGTTTCCCTAGGCAATGAGAAGAGGTCCATGTCTGGATTGCCCTTCGCTCTTAGAGAGTTTCCATAAAACAAGCCATATGTATGGGATGAGCAACTGCCTATACTGCAGCTAGTCACAGCTCAAGAACATATTTTTTTAGCTCTCTAGTACATTACAGAGGAGAAATGTCCATGTACATATTAGACAAATCCTGTCCAAAAAGAAGGTCCATTTCCAAAATAATAAGCAACTACCCTCTGTGCAGCAAAAAACAAAAACATTTAGTCCCAAAAGTACATTTTGGCCTTGTTTGGGCATCATCAGTGAGGTACAGCTGGTTTCCCTAGGTTCTTAGAACAAGAGGTCCATGTCTGGATTGTTCTTAACTTTTTGGGAGGCAATCTAAAAGTTTTCAGAAAACAAGCAAAAGTATATGAGAGGCTCTGAGGATGAACAGAAGAAATGTTGCTGGTCCTGAAGCTAGTCACTGATCAAGAGCATCACATTTTAGCTCTCTTGTGCCATTACAGAGAATAGAAATTTCCATTCACTTATTAGACTAATCCTGTCCAAGCAAATCTACCCATGATGTGCCAGGACCATCAAGGGTCTTTAAGGGGTTAAAGAACCGCTCTCTATTACGTTTTCCATTCCCTTCTCCTGAAAGTACCTATGTAATGCCACTTTTCTGATTAATCTATTTAATTGCAAAACTTTAGTAATTTTGCTTGGAACTGGGAGCAAACATTCACTGGTTTTGGACTACAGATATTTGATTATGATTTAGAGTAATAAGTAATAGATTATATATGCCTTTTAAACTAGTGTTTTTATTTTTTTGTTCATCTGCTCTTTGATATTTTTGACATTTCTTCCTCTTTTATCGTACTTTGTGTAGGTGTCATTAAAAAGAAAACACTATTATTCTCCTTGGGAATTCCTTCTAGATCAGTTTTGTTTGTATTTCACTCTTCTATTTAAAGGAGCAGTAAACTTTTTTTATGAAAACATGTATTTTACAGAGCATTTCCTGCTGAATAAAACAAGGTCACTCCCATCAATGTCAGATGTTTTATTCAAAATTTATATCAGTTCAAATAATCAGGAAGTGAATTTACTGTGTTTACTTCCTGGAAGTTCTAACTGACAGGAAGTGACAGGCCATTTCTATCACATTCTATGGAGAACTGTATGTCTCTGACTTTCCTCTCCATTAGAATCTAACAGGAAATCTAATTAGAATTTGACCACAAGAGGGCAGTGCTACTGTAAAAAAACATGGGTTTAAACTGTAATAACTCTGGAAATATAAATCTCTCCACAGTGGGAGTACCCTTATTTTACTCAATAGAAAAATCCCTACATTATATATTTTTTCATAAAAAAAGTTTACTGCTCCTTTAAAGTATTCTCAGTTACTGTATAATCTATTGACTCACTTGAAGGTAAATATCCATATTTATTTTTGCAAATAACTTCATTTAATTCTAAGAAGAAATCAAATAATTCTGGAGCAAACTAACTGCACCGTCGAGGGACAAATAAAAACTCCACAAATTGCCATTAACTGGGTCTTTTAACTCCTTGAGTGCTAAAAAGGTCTGCTTTCAAAGGGTTAAAATCCCAATTTACATCAATGATAACATTTATTTGTTGCCTATGCTGCAAATTATTCCCTTAAAGGGATAGTAATACTTAAAATGTAAAAAACAATATGTTGTAGGGTTTATCCCCCTGAGTAAAACAAGAGTACTCCCACTGCTGAGAGGTCTTTCATTCAAAAGTTATTAATTTTCAAAGTAGAATTTTTTAGGTGCAATATCACAGTGGCCTGAAATTGTACAGTGGCGCTGTTGCTACACCATCCTATGGAGATTTATGGTCAACTGACCAGAGTTGTCCATAGGATCGTGTAGCAACAGCGCCACTGTACACTTTCAGGTCACTGTGATATTGCACCTAAAAAATTCAACTTTGAAAATTAATAACTTTTGAATAAAACACCTCTCAGCAGTGGGAGTACTCTTGTTTTACTCAGGGGGATAAACCCTACAACATACTTTTTTTTACATTTTAAGTATTACTATCCCTTTAATGATGTGTTCATTAAGGGGAAGATAATGTGGGTGTTTCTGTTAGTTTTGGAGCATTCCTTTTCTTTGTGGCTGGATTTACATTATGTATGAAACAAGGAACAGAGGAAATGGGGTAACATTATTGAATTTGCTCATGCTAGAAGAGAAGTGTTTGTGACTTGATGGCATTAAGGTCTTAACCACAGAGTATGTGTGCCAGTATGCACTAGAGCAGGGTTTCTCAACTCCTGTCCTCAGGACCCACCAACAGGCCAGGATTTGATGATTTCCTTGTTAGAGCACAGGTGAGTTAATCAGTGTGAATGAGCCTCTGATCACCACACCTGTGCTCTAGCAGAGAAATCCCTAAGTCCTGGCCTGTTAGTGGGTCCTGAGGACAGGAGTTGAGAAACCCTGCTCTAGTGCATACTGGCACACATACTCTGTGGTTAAGACCTTAAAGGGATAGTAATACTTCATTTTAACTTTATTTTGTAGGCATTAAAAAAACATGAAGAATGATATAAGTCTTATTTCTTAAACCTTTATGGTTTAAGAGATATTCACAAACAAAGTATCCCCCCCCTGTTCAACCAGATCAGAAGGGAGGTGCCCAGGTAGACTGCAGAGAGGGACAATCTTCAATTAAGATAAGGGAAAAAGCTGAAAAACTTGTCAAGGGGGGAAGGGCTTTCATTGTTTTCATACAAAGAAAATTGTCCCCTTCTGTTATCTGTCCTGTCATACAACTAGATTCACATCTGAGAAGAGATGGCTTACACTAGGTAAAAGGGGCGGGGAGGGGAAACTTTGCTTGTGAATATCTCATAAACCATAAAGGTTTGAGAGATAAGACTTATATCATTCTTCATGTTTTTTTAATGCCTACAAAATAAAATAAAGTTAAAACGAAGTATTACTATGCCTTTAATGCCATCAAGAGGGCAAAATAAACAGAGCTGCACCGGTGGATTTTTCCTTCCCCACCAGTGTGCTTCTGATCTATGACAAGAGCTGAGAAATAGCTAAAATTACATTAATTATTAGAAACCTATAGAAACAGAAAATAATAGCTAATCATTTTAATGGAACACTAACACCTTCAAATGTTAAAGGGATAGTAATGTTTCACAAAAAAGCAGCTCCAATTAATCTTTGTAGTATTTGGGCCATGGAGAGTGTTAATTCAATAGTCACAGTTGTAGTTCAAGAGTAATTGAATGCTAAAGTATCCCCCTCCCGCCCCTTTTACGAAGTGTAAACCACCTCCCCTCAGATGTGGAATATGGTCCTGGGAGGGAGCAGATAGCTCACAGCAAGGGACAATCTTCTTACTGTGAACATAAGGGAAATTCTGCCCCCTTGACAGTTTTTTCAGGTATTTCCTTATGCTCACTGAAGATTGTCCCTCTCTGCAATCCATTCGGACAGTCTTGCTGCTCTGAGGTGAGCAGTGTTATATCAGTAAAAGGGGCTGGGGGGGGGTATTTTATAATTCAATTACTCTTGAACTACAACTCTGATGGTATTGAAATAACAATCTCTATTGCTCAAATACTATGAAGATGTCACAGCTTACCTTGGTTTCAGCGGCCTTTCATGCTGCAGGAAGATGGCAGCAGTTGGACGCATCAGAGCAAGATGTGTCATCTGCAGGCGCGAGGCTTCAGAGTGTAGCAGGCCTCTGTTTTATGCCATGCTTCTTGTAGTCTCCTCCTACCTACTTCCTTCCTCTGAGCCTGCTCCTCCTACCTACTTCCTGAGGAGGGGTTTAAATGGCAGTCTGAGTCCTGATTCAGTTGGCCTTGCATTGTTGTACAAAGCAGTTCTGTGTCCTTGGGCTCTGTGTATGACCTGGCTTGTCTGACCATCCAATCTGGTGCTGACCTGTGGCTCTGGCTGACTACCTGAACTGTCTATGACCTGGCTTGTCTGACTACCCTCTCTGGTGCTGACCTGTGGCTCTGTCTGACTATTCTTTTGTTATTCCCCTGTATCTAGCAGACACCCAATCTGGTGTGGACCTGGTGCTCTAGTAGACTAGCTATTTACTGAATGCAGGCTTGGGTCAAGCTTTCGCCATACTGACTGCAGATGAGAGTCAGGTATCCTCTGCTACATTTCTGACTGCAGGCATGAGTCAGGTAGCTCCTCACTACGTTGGATCAAGATCCTGTGTACCTGTTCCTGCTCCTGGTTCCAGCAGAGACTACCAGTGGCTGAGGCCTAGTCTCCAGCAGTGTGGCCTATCTGGGCAGCCTACTATTTCTGATAGCAGTGCTTGCTGGCTTAGGACCCTCTGCTTGTTCTTGCTATATTTCTATTGTGTACTACCTTACTTATATTTTAATATATTGCATTTTACTATACCGTACTGACTCCTGAATATCTCTGGGGAACCGTGACAGAAGATT
This sequence comes from Rhinophrynus dorsalis, assembly GCA_037306005.1. NCBI lineage: Eukaryota > Metazoa > Chordata > Amphibia > Anura > Rhinophrynidae > Rhinophrynus > Rhinophrynus dorsalis. Next base: position 223,424,473 of record CM074719.1, on the reverse strand, counting down.
AATTGGAATTGCTGTTTTTCTGAAACATTACTATCACTTTAACTAATAACCTCTTGGATTACTATAGCGAGAAAATCATAATGCCCTTATGAATTTGGCTTTTATGCCTTAGTTCATGAGGTAACATTTTCACTCAGTCCTCAGTGTCATGTCATGCCCATGTAGGCAGAAGTACATTTTAGTCTTCCTAGTGCTCATCAGAGAGGTTCAGCTAGTTTCTCTATGGGATTGGAGTAAGGGATTCCTTACTGTCATTGCCTAGGGAAAGCAGCTGTACCTCACTGACAAAGTCAAAAAAGGCCAAAACATTTGTTTGGGTTATCTGGCATTCTAAAGCAGGCAGGACTTGCCTTGAATTTTGGATGAGATTAGTTGGATAAAAGGTTCTACGGAGCTCAAACATGAAACTCTTGAGGGAAAATATGCTCTGTTTCTTTCCCAGTGAATGTTTCCCTTCTGGAATTGTATTCACATATCAACTTGTTTCAAACTCGTCAGGGTAATTTCAGTCTGAGGTGACCTCTGTAGAAACAATAAAATCGGATGGAAAATGGCCCTGACTATTAATATTGCTATTTTTAAAACTCATCTGAATTCCTATTAATTGCTAGGGGTCAGCAAGTCCTCAGGAGTCCTTCTAGTAAAACACACTTTTACCTAGGGTTATATTGGGGTGCCAGATTTTACTTACATTTCCTGAACAGAATCCTGGAAAGTCAACAGCCCATATTTATCAAAAGCTTGATGGAGGTCCCCTGGAGTAAACCAACTGCACCACAGAGGACAAATAAAATTTGCTGTTATAGGGACACTAATGTCCTATAAAATGTTTCTTGTTTTGTAGAGTTTTAAAAAAAATATGTGACACAAATCCTATCTCTCAAACCTTTATAGTTTGAGAGATATTTGCATCTAAAGTTCCCCCTCCCTCCCCTTATTCTGACGTCAGCGCTCTGCTGTCAGCAGGACATCCCAGTCCTGGGACCAACTGGCAGCTCTGCAACAGAGCTGAAATAGTGATATTGGAAAAGAATTACTTCACTGGAAAGGTCTACAAAGTGTGCTTCCAAACCATTGAAGTAGTTATTTTTAAATAATGTGATTTTGGCTCTGCTGAAGAGCCTCCTCAAGTCAGCTGACTCTAATCTCCTGCTGTCAGCTTTACAGCTGACATCAGGAGAAGGGGACATTTAGATGTGAATATCTCTCAAGCCATAAAGGTTTGAGAGAGAGGATTTGTGCCACATAATTTTTTGTTTTAAACTCTACAAAACAAGAAACATTTTTGTATGGGACATTACTGTTACTTTAAATAAAATTGGGCTTTAAACCCTTTGAATGCTAGATAGATCTCCAATTCATTGTGAAATAATGAATTGGATACCTCTCTGGCATTCAAGGGATTAAAATCTGTAGTCAAGCACATGATAATATAGATACAGTTGTTGTACTCCAGAATAACTCCAGTTTGCTTTTATAAATACAAGCCAGTTTCCCCAGGAAAAATAACAAACTACAACTCAAAAAGCCTTATTCATCAACTTGAAGAGGTGCAATTCTTGAGCAAACCAATTGGAAGTGAAGCAATGAGTTGGAGACCTTGCTAGCATCCAAAGGGTTAATCTACTCTTTTCAACCCATATTTAACCCCTTCCCGACAAGTGACTTACCAGGTACATCACAAAAAAATGTCACTTAGTGAAAAGGACGTACCTGGTAAGTCACGGAAGTCATTTGCTACAATGCAGAAAAAAAAAAACCCCGTCGTTAAGTGCCGGCCGCGTGCGCTCACGGCCGGTCACTAAGGGGTTAAAGTCTTTAACAATAACATATGGCCTTCTGGTGGACTTGAGAACCATATATGTCACCCACAATTAGTTGGTGACTTCTCTATCATTATTGAGGATTAAAACAAATTTAAATCATTTGGAGATCTGGGAACAATTATCTCTCCTCTATGATACAGTTAGTTTGGTCCAGAATTGCAATGCATCAGGAAGTTCTCAAGCAATCAAATCCATGTTTCATTTCCCCTATAGTGCAGTTGGTTCTCTCCAGAACTGCTTCTTTATTGCTTAATAAAAAAAAGTCCATAAGGGTGGAAGTATTTTAATACTTAAAATGTAAAAAAATATGTTGTAGGGTTTATCCCCGTGAGTAAAACAAGAGTACTCCCACTGCTGAAAGGTGTTTCATTCAAAAGTTATTAATTTTCAAAGTTAAATTTTTTAGGTGCAATATCACAGTGGTGCTGTTGCTACACCATCCTATGGACAGCTCTGGTCCCGGGGCCATAAATCTCCATAGGATGGTGTAGCAACAGCGCCACTGTACAATTTCATGCCACTGTGATATTGCACCTAAAAAATTCAACTTTGAAAATGAATAACTTTTGAATGAAACACCATTCAGCAGTGGGAGTACCCTTGTTTTATTCAGGGGGATAAACCCTACAACATATTTTTTTTTACATTTTAAGTATTACTATCCCTTTAAAGCAAAAAATGTAGGTACTATTTACAATTGCTTGCATTTTGGTGCCAGAAACATACTAACTCCTTGAGGTTGAATAGTACATCCCCACAATAACTGCAAGTTAAACAGACATATGAAAACGTGTGCCACTTCTTTACTGAATTAGGAGCAATCACTAATCCACTCACAATTCATCAGACATTCAAGCTATGCCCACTTTTAAAAATGCATTCACTAAAAAACGCACACACATTTACTAATTCATAAAACATGTACAATTCTGTATAAAAGCTGAGCCCAGAATGAGAGGTCATCCATTAAGACTAGAGGAAAGGCGCTTTTGACTAAAACAAAGGCAGGGAGTTTTTTACAGTACAGGCTATTAAGCTATGGAATTCTTATCTCAGGATGTTGTACTTGCAGATAATGTAACTGCTTTCAAAAAAGCAATGGATGCCTATATAGTACAGAACAATACTGAAAATTATGACAGATGGCTTCAATGCCGATTGGTTGTTTATCCTGGGAACTATCTGACTTCCATTTGGAGTCAGGAAGGAATATTTTTACCCACTTGGGGCTAAATTGGTATTGGCTTCGGGGGGGTTGGCTTCCTCTGGATCAACAGGGTTGTTTTTGGCATGGGCTGCACTTGATGGTTGCATGTCTTTTTTCAGCCTCGTCAACCATGTGACTATTGGCGGAAGGCAGAAAACATGCGCAATCGTTATTTCCCATGTGAAAACATGATTTTGTTGAATTGCGCATGAAAAATCAAGATTAGCGAACAGCTGTGCATATTTTTTTTTTGTGGGCGTGGCCAGGATTGACAAATCTGTGTGAGTGGAATAGCGAATGCGTCTAATGCAGGAAGTGCTATTGTGAACAAATTTATACATCTGAGTAGTGCTGTCATAAAAAATATTTTTTTATGCACAATTCAAGAAGCATTCGGTAGTAAGCTTCCTGAATTAGTACATACACAAAATCTATCTGCGCACAAAAATGCCTTTAGCAGATGCGCACATTTCTTGCATTGCGCCATATGTCTTTTAAGGTTGGTGTTAATCATTCTTTTTATCAACAATACATTGTAAGTAGTGACTGTGTACTTTCTTGAACTCTGCCCTGAGTGCCTTATTCACAGATAAGGTACAATTCTGGAGCAAAACATCTGAACTATAGTGGACAAATACAATATCTCATCGCTTTTAACCTATTGTATGCTATAGAGGTCTCCAGTGCATTGCTTCCTAATACACTGGAGACCTCTCTTGCATTCAAGGGTTTAAAATCTCAATTTAAATTAATGGGAGTTAAGGGGTGTTTACCTCTTCCTTATGGTTTGATCCATAATTGTCCTTCATTTCTTTTGTGGATAATGTCCTCAGTGCCTTGCCTTTAAAGTGTATTGTGGACTGGTTGGAAATTACTGAGACAGAAGAACAAAAGCTGGTGCATTTATAAACAGTTCCTGATTTATTATGAGATATGACACTTGCACGTAAGTCATAACCCACTATAATTTCAAGGGAAATAAAGCTGTAGTTTCCCAGTGCAATATCTGTAGTGAATTAAAGTTCCAATTACGGCTACAAAAAGTCTCATAAATCAATGTGTATGCATATGATGCTTATAATAAGTCTATGTGACTACAAGCATATAGATATGTTCAAACACTGAATTAATTACGTGAACATATTGAGGCTGATGTACTAGAAGAAATGGGAGAAAACCAGCTGAACCATAAGGGACAAATAAATCAGTCCCTAAATTCCCATTTATTGAAACCCCTTGAATGTTAAAGGTGTCTCCATTGCCTTGGCATGGCAATGAGTTGGAGATCTCTATAGCAATCAATGTGGTTAAAGGTCCCATTAAAATACAAATGTGAACAGAAAAAAAAGATAAAAAATGCAGGCATTTTTCCTAAAGTATACCACTTCAGATAAACATCCTATATAATAATTTGCTAAGTATGTTTGTCAGAAGCCGTCATGTGCAGTAGAGACAGCTGCACGTGCTGCAGTCATGCGCAGTAGAGACTGCCCGTGCCGCAGCTGATAACGGAGCTGGGCGCTCTGAAATTCAGACCGCAGTCCTCTCTGCACACCTTCCTGGGACCAAGGGTCCCAGGAAGGTGCTCAGAAAGGACTACGGTCTGAATTCAGAGCGCCCCACTCTGTTAACAGCCGTGGCACGTTCAGGAAGTCAGCCGAGGTTGCTGGGTGGCACTGTGGCCCATGTACATAGGCTTTTCTACTAGCAATTAATAAAAGTCACTTTTCTTGTTGATCCAGAGTGTGCTTAATTGCAGACCAGTTTAAAGTGGAACTGGCACCCTGTGACAACTTATGATTGGTTGAAAGAGCTTTCATAATCAACTAAATATAAATGTAACCATCATTATTGTTCTTGATTTTCTTCTCCGATGTGTAACGTTCTGTTCAATAAATAAAGATCATCATGCAGGTCAATGGACATTGTTTATTGGATCGAGATGGCTTAAAGGGATTGTAATGTAAAAAATCTTCATTGCCGAGTCTTCTTTATAATATAAGAAACACATTGCCCTATTTGAAACCTCTTACATATTTGTAGTTCAAAAGTTGTGAAGTGGAGAAGGATCCCCTGCCCTCGTTCGTCAAGGAGGGCAGGATTTTCCTTATACTTACTGAAGTTTGTTCCTCTCTGCATCTGTTGGGTCTCATGACATGATTAGAGATCCAGTTGGAGGCGGCCAGAAATGGCGGGAGGGGGATCCTTCTCCACTTCATAACTTTTGAACTACAAACAAATAAGAGGATTGAAATAGCGCTTTGTGTTTCTTATATTATAAAGAAGACTTGGCGATATAAATTTTTGCAACATTACAATCCCTTTAACTCATTAAAATGGCCGTTAAGGACAGCTGCATTTGTATGTCAGCAGTTTTTTTTTGTTTCTTTAACAGTTTATGAGAAATTTAGCTGTATTTATTTGCCAGTTTATGCAAGTTAGAAAGTACTGGCTAGCATAGCTATGTGCCAGGTATTGACATTCTGCACTGCTCTCCCTCTCAACTGTCACTCCTACATGCTCTTCCTTCCACCCTCCTACACATTTAAAGAGATAGTAATGGATCATTATAACCTAAGATTTGATCATTCCTTAGAGTGTGTGCTAACTCTCTTCATCTGCTGGCAATGTTCATATAGCTCTAGTTTCTATGAAATTATACTATAAAGTTCCTCCCTCCCGCCCCTTTTCCAGACGTCAATCATCTGTCTTCAGAGCTGAAAGCTGGTCCAGATGGATCGAGATGAGGGACAATTTTTTGTCAGTATAAGGAAAAACCTGCCCTCCTTCCTCAAGGGGGGGGCAGGGTTTTCCTTATACTGGTGGACAGAAGATTGTCCCCCATTGCGATCTGTCCAGCTTGACTGGATTTCAGGCATAAGAGAGGGCTGCTTAGCATATTGAAAATGGACAGGAGGGTGAAACTTTATTGTATAATTTCATAGAAACTGGAGAGGCATGAATATTTCCAATGGAAAAGAGTGTTATTACACAGGAATGATCAAACCTTAGGTTATAATGAGCCATTATTATCTCTTTAAGTAGCTGAAGAAAGCGGATTCATAAGAAACCTCTATACAGTCAAAACAAACCATTTGGTTATTGTAACCAGAGAAATATCCATGGATACCAGAGTAGTGTGGAATCTGGCTCATGGTTGAATCGGAGAGTACTGGCATATGGTTGTGCCAATAATGTCTGGCACATGCTTGTATCAAAGTAACACAAAATGAAACTTTCTAGCGGCTCCAAAGTACATTGAACCTCCCTTTAAGTAACAGCTGCAATGTTATGTAAAGGGAACTGACTTCGGTGTGTGCTAGATAGATTCAGACCCTCCTAAATCTGTATTAAGTGCAAGTGATTCACAAGTTCATTCTGCACTAACACCTGAAGCAGACCACAATTAAAATCAACACTGTATACTTATCCATGTCAATGGCTCACATCAGATCAATAACAGATATTAAGAGGCGTATGGAAACATCAACGCCTTTCGCGTATACATCGCTTAATCATGATGGCCATCATGATTAAGCGATGTATACGCAAAATGGGCTGATGTTTCCATACGCCTCTTAATAGCTGTTGTTGGTCTGTTGTGAGCCATTGACATGGATAAGTATACAGTGTCTTTTATATATATAGAATAAATTTGAGGTTGATTTTAACTGTGGTCTGCTTCAGGTGTTAGTGCAGAATGAACTTGTGAATCACATGCTTGTATCAAAACAGTACTGTTTTACTTCAATAATCTGAGAAATAAATAAAGGTAAATATCTCATAATGTTATTTGAAATAAAAATTAGTAAAATAACATATAGGTAATTTTGAAAACGCTTTCAAACGATCCCAAGTTGTCATAAGGCAATAGTTCCATGTCAAAGTGGAATGGTCCCCTTAAAATAAATTAGGCAATTTTAAAGGGACACTAATGTTCCAAAAAAATAATTTCTAGTTTTGTAGAGCTGAAAATAATAAATTATGTGTAACAAATCCTATTTCTCAAACCGCTATGGTTTGAGAGATATAGGTGTTCAAAGTTCCCCCCTCCCCTAGACACTGATATCAGGAGATCCCTGTCCGGGGACCAACAGGCAGCTCTGCAGCAGAGCCGAAATCACGTTACTTAAAAAGAATTACTTCACTGGAAAAGTCTACAAAGTGTGCTTGCAAACCAGGCACACTTTGTAGATATTTCCAATGAATCAATTTTTAAATAACACGATTTCGGCTCTGCTGAAGAGCCTCCTCGAGTCGAACGACTCGAATCTCCTGCTGTCAGCTTTACAGCTGACATCAGGGGAAGGGGAGGGAGGGGGGAACTTTGAATACCTATATCTCTCAAACCATAGCGGCTTGAGAGATAGGGTTTGTTGTACTTAGTTTATTATTTTCATATCTACAAAATATTAAATCATTTTTGGGACATTACTGTCCCTTTAAAATAAACCCATGTCTACCCTGTTCCTCCCACTCCGCTCCCTCTTCTACCCCTTCCCTAGTGCATTCTATATGTTTTTTTTATGTTTAGTAGCCCCGCCCCTCCATGCGGTTAAGCCCTGACCCTTTTTAATGACGCAAATCGCGTCATTTCTCTACCCTCGTCTGCACTAGAGGATTGTTCTCCGGGCAGTCCCAAGTAAGAAGTTCCCAGGTATGGTTATAAGCTAAATGTATATTCCCCAATATGGATGGGGCTGGGAGTGGAGTCGGAGGAGAGTGGTATTTGACCATTTGAGAGGCTAAAGGCACTTGTGGTGCCTTGCGTAGGATCACCTGATGTGCAAATCTAGACCAGCATTTCATTTCTGTCACAGAATAGTCACATTTGATCAATTCTCTGCATTCCACCTCTTCACACATTCTCCTCTGAGAGTGTGACAGCATTTCTTTCCATGTCTGAAATTCACATTGGAATACATTTCAGACTGACTAGCTGTAATCTTACATAAAGGAAAAGAAGGCAGATTATATCTATTTGGTCTGAAATATATTCAGATGTGAATGTCAGAAGTTTAAATAATTTTTTGCAGTAATTTGTTGATTATGCAAAGCATATGTGATAGTGATTTGAGCTAAAATAGTATGCATACTACTCACCAAATTATACATTTGTTACATTATAATCGCTTTATGTAATAGGAAATGGACTGATGCCAGTGTGCATACAAACTACCACGCAATCGTTACACTGTTTCTCACCTCATCAACGAGCAGCCTTGAGTGGGTGCCACTGAAGGGAGATTAATTTGAGATGCATGCTCATACATCAGGACTAGATATTGATTGTACAAGTTAAGTAGGATTCAGTGTTGCAAAAAACTCACAACAGTGGTATAAAGGTGATACCTTTTAATGGCTAACTGAGGACATAACAAGTACAAGCTTTCAGGACACTAAGGTCCCTTCTTTGGACCTTAGTGTCCTGAAAGCTTGCACTTGTTATGTCCTCAGTTAGCCATTAAAAGGTATCACCTTTATACCACTGTTGTGAGTTTTTTGCAACACTGAATCCTATCTACTCCACTGGCTAACATGGTACCATCTTTTTACCAGTTAGATAATTATCCTTCCTCATTCAGGGTGATTATCATATAGAGTCCTAACATATATATATCAGTGCCTGAAATTGGTGTAATATCATATCATTGAAGATAATTATGTGGACAACAAATAAATTAGGTAACTGGCTGATCACTGGATAAATTACCTTCAATTGGTGGTTCATATCAATAAATCCCTTGATCAACAGGGGTGATATGGCATGGACTGGACTCTTTTTTCAGCCGCATCAATTATGTTAATATGTAAGTGAAGAAAACAGTGTTTAGAATTGACTTTTGAACTCTGACTTACTAAAATCTTTTAAAGTTGTTTTAAATGTGCATGTCTTTTTCGGTCTTTTATACATTACCAATAAAGATTATGTTAATGAGCATTATGTATGCAGTCCCAAGTGGGTTTTGGACCAGGGGCTGATTCAGATTAAGTCTAAAATATTTTATGGTTTGATGGTTATATATATATAACAGTTTATAACTAAAGTTCTATGTCAGGGGGAGACTAACTCCATTAAAGCCATAGTTTACTATAAATTCAGCAAGTGTTATGTGTCATTATTATGGAGGGTAATTGTGCAACATGGGTCGTGGCTATATACGACCTCTCATAGTCAAGAGAGCTTTCTATCTGAAATGGGGAAAACAGGGACAGTGATATAATGTAACACTATCTTTGCAGCAGAAATTAAGGCCTCCAGTCTATTAAATATATCTGTATATTGTATAATGATGATCAAAGCTGGGAGTTTTCCCTGTAAACCCTTTAGCATCAAAGGGGTGGGAAATATATATATATTTTATGGTAAATCATGAAATGCACATGAGTAGATATAGGTGTTTATTAAGCACTCTTCTGAGGGCTGGGCAATGCATTACAAAGCAATGTTTTGCACACACCCTCTGGGATTCTGGCACTGAGTACTCTGTCTCCTGTATATGTCTTTTGCTTAATGAATTGTAATAATTTGTATCACAATAAATGCTTTCACAGTTCCCAAGAGGATACTGTATGGAAAGAGAGATTCATTGAGCTCATACACAGGGACATTAATGTAATAAGAAAAGTAATAATAATAATCATATGTGAAGAAAAAAATTAAAATTATACGCAGTTTGTCTTATACTGTTATGCACTTGCCGAATATGTGAGGTTAAAAAAGAAATTTACTGTCACTTTAAAGTAAACTACAGTTTATGCTGTTTTGAAAAATAATCCTATAAAAATGAGTTCAGTTTAATTATCTGAAAAATTCATAGGGGGAGATTCACTAAGATTCACTAAGATTCACTAAGAGATGATAAAGTGGAGATGACTTTCCAGTTTATCACGTCTCCAATTCCTATGTTATTCTATGGCGCCTATGAATTAAGATTTCTTCTACTGTGGACATCTTAGTGCATAGGCTCTGTAGAATAACATAGGAACTGAAGAAGTGATATCAATGGAGAAGTCATCTCCACTTTGTCACCTCTTTATAACCGCTTAGTGAATCTCCCACAAAGCCTCTTCTTTTTGAGTTACCCCTCCTTTATTTTTTTTTTATAAGCAAACTCACCAAAATAGATCTTTAGAAGCAACAACATTTATTTTTTTATCTGGACCGTATTCTGGCTACTAGACTTTTAGACCATTAAGTAGCATAGGTACATGGAAGGAGAATAATGAGGACTTGGGGCGAGATGTTCAAAAAGTCATCATAATGAAAAACTTGTTGGATCATGAGTTGGTGGTAAAAGAAGGACCATATTTTCAGAAGTAACATTTGAAAATTCATCTAAAGAATTCAAATTGACAGTAAGACGATCTCATTGAACGTTGCCGTTAAAAATTCTGATCTTAAAAACTGTCTTTGATTTTGTCTTTGAAACAAAACTTTTCAAAGAAAGACAAACTTTTTTTGTCTTTAAAATGAAACTTTTCAAAGAAACAAAGACTTTTTTGTCTTTGAAACGAAAATTTTCATAGAAACAAAGACATTTTTTTGTCTTTGAAATGAAAAATTGCTTCTCAGTTCTTGAATTTGTCTTCTCCAAGTTCAGATCTTTCTTATTATGTTGGGAAAAAAATGACGTTAATCAGACAAAAAAATGACGTTCAAATGAATATTTTTTTTCTGAAAATACCTTACATTATGACAGAAGATTAAACCATACCCACTTTTAAGACGACTTTTTCCGTTTGACGGAGATGGCGGAATTGGATGCAAAAAATGATGGAAACATGTCTGAGAACTGACGGATCATGGTGTAAGAACCTTTTTATTCTGATTACAGACAATTTGAGTTACCACCACTTTCTGAACATCTCTCCCTTGGAGAACCTCCCTAAGTGAAACACCTACAATAGCAATGATAGAAGTGATAGCAGCTGTTTTATGTCTCCCAGGCCATTTATTTGCCTCCTTCAACTCCAAACGTACCATACTCATGCATTTGTATTAGGCACTGTTTATGCAATATATCTTTATTTTTGATGGGGGTGGGATTAAATGTAATAACTGCTAGTACTAGAAGGGAAATAAAAGTTTGATAAAAAAAGAGAAACTATTTGGTCAGTTTCTCTCTATTAGTGGTAAGCTAATTGAATGTAATTAGATAATAAAGCCACAGTGACATAATTAAAATAACAGGTGAATGATCAAACCTATTAGTAGTCCGAAAGCATTTAGAACTGATTAATGCTAATTCCTAATTGTGCCTGGTGTTAATAGACACAGGGTAACCCCTTGTGTTAATTTGATGCTGGTACAACAACATTACACTAATGGAAGATGATAATTTCATTAAACTGCATTGTAAGCCAACATAGTGCACAATTACAGCCTTGGTAGACTATAGGCAACTATACTAATGTTGAGTTATTAAAATCAACTCTGATCTGCTATATCTGGTACAAGGAATTGGGCTAATATCTTAAAGGGACAGTAATGCCTGCCGTTAATAAAATTTAATATTGTAGACATTAAAGTGGATGTGTCACCTCTGGATAACTTAGCATAAATAGCTAAGCTATAGATCGAATATTACTAAAACTGTCTTAATTTTTTGTGAGCTTTATTTCATGTAAATTTAAGTTATAAAGTCTGCCCTGGCCCTACATCCCCATAGACTGTGAATACCTGCTCTGTAAACGCAGTCTGTTGCTCTGCCTCTGCTCTCCTCCAGCTATCCAGCCTTCTCCAATGACGGAGGCTTTCTGCCTGTAAACTGGAGCACTCTCATTGGCAAAGATCAATATCTAGCCAATGAGACCACTCCAGCTTCGGAGTAGGCTGGAGAGAGGGAGGGAAGCAGAGGCAGGGCGATGAACTGCAGTCTATACGGAAGTAGCTGCAGTACAGACTTTATAACTTAACCCCTTAACGATGGATGACTTACCAGGTACGTCCCACAGAAACTGTCACTTAGTGACAGAGGACGTACCTGGTATGTCACGGAAGTCCGGGTCTCCGTGCGGCTGCACGCCGCTCGGAGACTCTGGACTTGTTTGAAAAAAAACAAAAAATGTTCGTCGGGCGTTAAGGTGATAGCCGCGTATGAACGCGGCTGTCACAAAGGGGTTAAATTTACATGAAATAAAGCTTAAAAAAATTAAGACAGTTTTAGTAATATTCGATACATAGCCTAACAATTTATGCTAAGTTATACAGAGGTGGCACATCCACTTTAAAAATATACATTCAATGATGTATGGGTTGTCGCTCAAACTTGCATAGTTTGAGAGATATAAGGATTTAAAGTTCCCCCTCCTGCCCCTTTCACTGACGTCAGCCTCTAGCTGACAGCAGTAGATTCACGACTAAAATCTCCTGCTCTCAGCTAGAGGTTGATGTCAGTGAAAGGAACAGGTGGGGAGAATTTTAAAACCTTATATCTCTCAAACTATACAAGTTTGAGAGACAACACATACATCATTGAATTTATATTTTTAATGTCTTCTGCCAGAAATAAATGTAAATATTTCTTAAATTATACACCTGCTGTACTTTTGGTTAATATGGTTAATATGACACGTAGACAGTTTTGATTAAATTTGAATGAAATATGTTAAAAAAATCAAGGAGGCAGGTACATTTTAAGTTAAACAGGAGTATACAAACAAAATGAGAAGACTGATTTGCCCTCAGTCCAATGAACATGATGATTTATTTTCTTCCCATGATACCCAATCAGGAGCTTCCAATCATGTGTTTCTGCTCTCTTGTGTTATTTTAGAGGAGAAAGCTCTGTATTCGTATCAGTCTAGTCCCAGGGCAATTCTTTAATGCACGAGAAGAACAGCAACCAAAGTTTTACGTTTTTGTCAAGTATGGGCCTTGCCAGAGAGGTACAGCTAAATTTGTGGAATATCTTTGTCCATCAAGACCTTGAGAAAGGGCAGCACATACCCAACTCATTGACAGATAAACATGTACCTCTCTATTTTACTTTTGAAGACATCCTATGAGTTCAATGTTCTTTCTGCGTATCCATCTAACTTCTGCGTCAGCAGTTTTTTTGTTTTGTTTTACAGTTACTAGTAGTAAAGGTTTTGTATCTATCTATCTATCTATCTATCTATCTATCTATCTATCTGTCTGTCTGTCTGCCTATCTATCGTTATATAACATTCTCTCATAGAAATAAGAGGTGAGAAGTGTCTGTGTTATAATCAACTCTTAATTCACTTCACAGAAGTGGCATCTCTGTTTTGCATGGGTGTCACATGCTAATGTTGCAGGATACAGATAGAAGGTGTCAGAATTTGCCATATGCATATAAAAGTGAAGTGAGGGTTAAGAGAGTAATAATAAAAGAACATATTTAATATTTACACTGTGACTTTATGTAAGGTACAGTAGACAAACAAAATAAACAGTTAACTTTGTAAACATTGCTGGCCTTTTTAGACAAATCTGGGAAACCGTGGCAATGGTATAAACATAAAAAAGGTGGTGGCTCAGCTTGACCACATGTGAATCATCAAACTAAAGAAGCAAAGTGAAAACCTTTAAAAAACACAAGGACAATTTACATGGTGCTGGCACATTCTATCTGCCTAGGCTGCAGTGCCATGCAAATTCCCTGTGGTGTAAAGCTAGTTCTCATTATGCAGCTCAGCAGAGTACCGAACTGTCATTGCATCCCTCAGGGATCATTAATCTCATGCATCATATTGTAAGGCAGGTACCCACAGTGGAAGTTACTATTAATTAGTAACGAGATATATCTACTGAAAATGCAGGTTCTAAAATGGATTAAATTAAAACTATACAGAACTTAATGAAACAAAGCAAGTGATTGTGATTTTAATACTACTATATTCAAAAAATGAAAGTCATTGGAAAGGGAATGATATACAGTATGTTAAGAGAGCTGTAGAACCCTAGCCATTAGTTAGATAGTGGAAACTGAGGTGCACCCTTTGAATAAGAAATATCCAACACATTGTGAAGCAATGCTTTGGATACCCCACTGGCACTCAAAATGGTTAATGCTAGCTTTCATTGACTTTCAACACCCACATCTAAGACATAGGATCAACATCAAGACTTTGTTATATTTACACTTGACTATATCCCCCTTTGGACTAGCCTACACTGGAAAAACTCAAAATATATTCAGAAGGTAGGCAGGCCTGTAGAGGAGTGCAGTTTGTAAAGCCATAGAACCTACACAGCTACAAACATCTACCAAACCTGTACAGAAGAGAGCTATACACATCAAGTAGCAACACATTTTGTCAATAAAGGATACATCATCATCATCAACCAAGTACCAGTACATCCAAGAGGAAGCAACAGAGACAAAACATATCCTGCAATGGGCAAATTGTGGCACCTATAGGGGTCAGTGAATGATTATCCCTAGGCTATTTTATGTAGCATGTTTATTTCCAAGTTCATGTTACCCTTTATTAGAGGAATTGCCTTTAAGGACTGATATCCCAAGAAACGAAGTGCTTTTTTGGCGCTATAAAAAACACCAACAAACAAAGATTTATTATCAGTTCTATTATTCACCCTGAGGAAGTGGCAAATTTACAATGGAAATTGATTGGAACAAATATTTACTTCATTTATGCTGGAAATCATCCGGTTGTACAAATAATAATTTTATATTCAGCTGAGCCTTATTTTATAGCTTGTTGTTGAACTACATATGAACTGCCAGGACCTTCAATCCATTCAGTGAGTCAGGAGGCGATTACTCCGGTTCGCCAGACACAAAGAGTCACTTCCCAGATGGAGAAATCCACTGCCCACTGTTAAAATACTAAACCTAACCGCACTATTTCCATCCAATAGAAAGTCAGGAGGTAAATAATCCTGTCCGCTAGACAGTAAAGCTACTTGATCAGACTTAGGAACCCTAACAGTAGACGGGAGACATGTATTTCATCTGCCCACTTTAGAGGATCCCAAATTGCTGATTAAGAAATACTTTTCATCTACAAAGCAGTAACAGTATAGTAAAGGATGGGAGTGGACATTGATACCTGGTAATGTTGTGATTCAGCGGCTTTAAGACTTTTATATCCATTACCAGCCATAGATATATAGTAACATTTCAACGTGTACATACCGGCATCAGATGAACTATAGTATCACCTTTATGAGGGTAACCTCTTAAGAGTATTATTGTATTTAAATAAATATATATCCATTTTTCATTGTCTAAGATATTGGCGCTCTTCTCTTTCCCATATGGGTTCTTCTATATTTATTTATATATATATATATACAATGTGTGCACAATTATTAGGCATGTTGTATTTTTGAGGATTAATTTTATTTTTGAACAATTACAGTGCTCTCCATCAATCCAAAATGTTAAGAAACCTTAAAGCTGAACATTTAAGAACGTAAAAGTGAGGTTTTGGCTTTCTTAGGAGAAAACCTATGCGTGCACAATTATTGGGCAACTATTAGTGTGCAGAATTATTATGCAACTAAATGAAAAATGATAATTTCCCCATCTTACGTGTTTATTTTCATCTATTAAAGTGAGCATACAAAAGAAACAACTCAAAATTTACAAATAAACATTTGTGACATTTCCCCCCCCAAAAAAAAAAAAATCAGTGACCAATATAGCCACCCTTCTTTTCAATAACAGTCATAAGCCTTCCATTCATGGAGTCTGTCAGTTTCTTGATCTGTTGATGATCAACTTTTTGTGCAGCAGCAACCACAGCCTCCAAGACACTGTTCAGAGAGGTGTACTGTTTTCCTTTAGCATAAATCTGCCTTTAAGAAGGGCCCACAAGTTCTCAATAGGGTTTAGGTCAGGTGAGGATGGGAGCCATGTCATTATTTTATCATCTTTAAGGCCTTTGCTGGCTAGCTATGCAGTGGAGTACTTCGATGCATGTGATGGAGCATTGTCCTGCACAAAAATCATGGTCTTCTTGAAAGATGCAGACTTTATCCTGTACCACTGCTTGAAGAAAGTGTCTTCTAAAAACTGGCAGTAGGTTTGGGAGTTGAGTTTGAGTTCATCTTCAACCCGAAAAGATCCATTTAGCTCATCATTGATAATACCAGCCCATACCAGTACCCCTCCTCCACCTTGCTGGTGTCTGAGTCGAAGTAGAGCTCTGTGCCGGTTACTGATCCAGCCATGGGCCCATCCATATGGATGTTCAAGAGTCACTCTCATCTCATCAGTCCATAAAACCTTTGAAAAATCTGTCTTCAGATATTTCTTGGCCCAGTCTTGACGTTTCAACTTATGTGTCTTGTTCAGTGGTGGTCGGGTTTCAGCCTTCCTTACCATGGCCATGACTCTGAGCACTGAACACCTAGTACTTCTGGACACTCCAGGTAGGTTGCAGTTCTGGAATATGACAGCACTGGAGGATAATGGGTTCCTGGTAGCTTCATGTTTGATTCTTCTCAAATCTCTGGCAGTTACTTTGTGTTTTGTTTTGTTTTTATCACGTTTCTTGCGACCCTGTTGACTATTTGCAACAAACTGTTTGATGGTTCCGTGATCACGCCCCAATATCTTAGCAATTTCAAGAGTGCTGCATCCCTCTGAAAGACTTTTTACAATTTTTGACTTTTCAGAGTCAGTTATATCTCTGTTTCTGCCAATTTTGCCTGAGGGAATGAAGCTGCCTAATAATTATGCACCTTGACATAAGGTGTTCATCTCCTTAGGCCACATCCTCTCTCATTACACAAATACACATCACCTGATATGTTTAAATTCAATAAGCATTCAAGTTTATACTGCTTGGAGTTGGAAAATATGCATAAAAATGATGATATGGTCAAAATACTCACTTGCGTAATAGTTGTGCACAGTGAGAAAGGTCCATTTGGACCGAAACGTTGACCAGCAGTTTTTGTTTATTTGTTCAATAAATTTTTGAAGTTTAAGTCCCACGGGTGCTGCCCATTGGTCAAAATACTCACTTGTGTAATAATTGTGCACAGTGAGAAAGGTCCATTTGGACCGAAACGTTGACCAGCAGTTTTTGTTTATTTGCTCAATAAATTTTTGAAGTTTAAGTTCCACGGGTGCTGCCCATTTCTTCCCACATTATTTGTACCTATTAGGGATTGTGCACCTGGGCATTCATGTCAATTGGAGTGAGTGCTGTCCACCATATTTGTGTTGTATATATATATATATATATATATAGAGAGAGAGAGAGAGAGAGAGAGAGAGAGAGAGAGTGTGAGTCCTGGCCCTGCAACTCTAATTCCCTTTTCAGAATCTGTATTTTATATACTTCACTACTGTCATTAATTCATAGCATGTTCCTCTATGGATACCTGTCTTACAAGATGATAAACAGTATTAATAATCCCTAAGTGACTTCATGTCAGTTCAATGCTCAGCTGAGCTGTCTGATGCACACCTCCCTGACACATAGGAAATTTGCATGGCATTGCAACCTAGGCAGGTCTCCTATTTACTTACATAAATATAAGCCATCTTACTTTGAGATATTTTGCTTAACATCCATGTCAGAAGCTTAACAGAATGTGCCAGTACATTGACTTTTCTTGGGGTTTATATAATGTTTTCAATTCACATTGGTTACAAACAATGGGCTGAGCCAATCAAAACCTCTGTAATGTTTGTATCAATTTCCTATTTACCCAAATTTGTCTGCAAAAACCTGCAGTGTTTTAAAAGTCTAACTGTTTATTTTGTTATGTCTGCTGTACTTTACACAGAAGTCACTGTGTAAATATTATGAATAATCATGTAATATCAATCAGCTCCTACATTACTGTCACATAAATAGTAACATCGTTGATGAGGCTGAAAACAGACACGTGTCCATCAAGTCCTGGCCATGTTCAAAAACACCCCTGTTGATCCAGAGAAGGGAAAAAAAAAGCCCTCTGAAGCAATTTCCATTTTAGCCCCAAGTGGGTAAAAAAAAATCCTTTCTGATTCCAAACAGCAGTCAGATAGTTCCCTGGATCAATAACCTATCTGCATTGAAGCTATTTGTATTATCTTTCAATATTGTTCTGTGCTAGATAGGCATTCATTGATTTTTTGAAAGTAGTTGCATTATCTGCAAGTACAACATACAAATAAAAAGAATTCCATCACTTTTCCAACCTTACTGTAATAAAATCCCTGCCTTTGTTTGAGTTGAAATGTGATGCATATTAGCAGCAGCAGAATGAGAAGAAAAAGAGAGACCAAAATCAATTATCATACCTGGGTAATGTGCTTCAGAGATTAGATGTATGGTAGTCCCATCTACTGTGACCTGAAAAGGCACAACTAGGCCAGATCCAGACAGAAAAAGGATTAGATCAGTTTTAACCATGTTATGTTTGGAGTGTTTGTGGGCTACTCAGGTTGAAACTACAGAAAGCCAATCAGTGACTCAGTTTTGGACATGAGTCGCATGAAGTGTGGATCAGTATAGCTAGGTGTCGACTGCACAGAGCAGTGGTTCTCAACTCCTGTCCTCAGGACCCACTAACAGGCCAGGATTTGATTATTTCCTTGTTAGAGCACAGGTGAGTTAATGTGAATGAGCCTCTGATCACCACACCTGTGCTCTAGCAGAGAAATCCCTAAGTCCTGGCCTGTTAGTGGGTCCTGAGGACAGGAGTTGAGAACAACTGACACAGAGGTAATATTTTAATCTGAAAGAGTTAATACTATCACCTAGTGTCCTTTTGTATAAATAAAACAAATGCGCCCTAAGCCCTGAGTTACTCTTACAGATATATGTACAGCAGATGAAAAATAAGTAGACACAAAAGGCATTATTCTTCAAGCTGAAAGCAAGGAGCGATTCTGAAACAAACCAATTTCACTACAGAGGATAAAAGAAAATTCCCATTTATCTAAAAGGAGCTTTCAACTTTCAAACCCATAAATGCTAGGGAGGTCATTCAAAAAAATCATTTTTAAGCAATTAATTGAATACCTCTTTTGCATTTATGGATAGTGAGAATATTTATTTGTCCATTGTGATGAAGCTGGTTTGCTCCAAGCTTACACATCTATAGCTTGATGAAGAAGACCCAAATATGATAATGAAGAAATCCACCAGCAAAGTCCAATTACTGAGGTTATATGTAAGTTAAACATCTAACTTCTGTCTCTGTACTCATTTATACTTCTAGTGCATACTGGTGCACACAACATCACTAGGACAAGCCACTAACAAACGCTTAGAGGCAATTCCCATTATGCCTTTTTTGATATGAGGCACAGAGGAATGGCACTCCCTGACACAACTATACACTTCCAATCTGTCCTCCCCTTAACACAAACTGGATTTTTTGCACATAAAGAATTAGCACATAGGTGTTACGCAGGTAAAGCTCACAAAAGAAGGCTCTTGCAGCTCTTGCTCAGTTTTTTGTACATAACTGTCACTGATAATGTTATTCATTTTAAGGACTAGACAGGGGAATTCTGTTAATTAAAAGACTACTGTGACTGCCACCAGGGCTACTTTGTAAAATCTGGAGAACCAATGGTGGAACAAAACTGGAGTTTGAAAAGAGAACCCAACATGCACCTACATTGATCACGGACCATGAGAAGAGACTGAACTACAAGACAGAAGTCTCTTGTGCTGAGTGATTCAGTTTCCACAGACCCTCTTGATTGAAAGCCAGACACAGTGAGTTTATGGAGACTTCACATGTAACTCTCAAAGTCTGTTGATGAAATCTACATACTTTCAAGTTGCTTTCCTGCTGAGAGGTCACTTTTCTGATCCCCCTGTAATGGCCAAATGGTGGTTGGGGTTATATTGGAGCTGTACAGTGCTGCCACTGACTGTTAGTAAATCATGATCGTTCTGCTTTAAAGGGATAGTAATGTTTCATAAAAAAAAGCATCTCCAATTTATCTTCACAGTATTTGGGCCATGGAGAGCTTTATTTCAATGCTGTCCAAGTTGCAGTTCAAGAATAACTGGATGATAAAGTATCTCATCCCACCCCTTTTACTGATGTAACACTGCTCAGCTCAGAGCAGCAACACTGTCCAGGTAGATCATAGAGAGGGACAATCTTCAATTAGCATAAGGGAAAAATCTGAAAAACCTGTCAAGGGGGGCAAGGTTTTCCTTATGCTCACATTAAGAAGATTGTCCCTTGCTGTTATATGTCTGGTCAAGGGACCAGATTCCACATCTGAGGGGAGGCAGCTTACACTAGGTAAAAGGGGAGGGAGGGGGGACTTTATCATTCAATTACTTTTGAACTACAACTCGGACAGTATTGAAATAGCACTCTCCATGGCCCAAATACTATGAAGATTAAAGCGGAACTATCATACAAATAATATTGGTACCCAGTATATTCCTAACATTGTGATTTGCAAATCCTTACTGTTTTTTAATTCAATATGTTCACGTTAATGCTGATACACCGCTTCTTCAGCAGGAATGAGAGGACAGATAGCACAGACATCTTACAGGAAATAACAGCGCTGTCTGTCCTGTTCACTGCCACCATTGGTGGTGACGCTACTTGGATACCTTAAGGTAACCAGAAGTTCCTGAATGCACAGGCACACAGAGGTTCACTTGTAAGCCCTGTGCAGCTCGATGCCTTGGAAAGAAGCGGTGTATCATCAGTAACGCAGACATATTGACTTTAAAAACAGTAAGGATCTGCAAATCGATAGTTTACGAATATATTGGGTGCCAATATTATTTGTATAACAGTTTCGCTTTAATCAGAGCAGCTTTTTTGTGAAATATTACTATCAGTTTCAGCTATTTTGTAGTGGAGACACATGCTTTAAATAGATGTAGTGCATGCTCTGAATGTTGTAGTAATTAACAGCATTGCTCTTATTTACCGTATAAGCTCATATTTTTTTCCTAGCTGCCCAGAGTTTTGACAACAGAGATTACCACTTCGGAAACAAATTTGCAAACACTCACCGTACAACTAATTGGGAAGGAGACTGATGTAGATAGTTTGTGTTATGGAATTCACTCGAACTGTGTATTCTGTATGCAAATTCCATTTTAATTTGAATCAATTTGGAAAGCAGATGTGAAGATAAAAAAAATAAAATAAAATAACAGATCCTGTCTAGCAGAGAAGAAATGTTTTGCTCCAGTTCTTAAGCTCAATTCAAATCAGGCTAATTATGTATATTCCTTTTTAGCTGGGTGTAAATTATATTGTATGAGCAGCTGGTAATGCAAGTATGTGAGTATGAGAATTATAAACAAAAGTCATAATTAACCATTTTATTTCAGCACAGCTAGGGAGATGAATGTTCAATAATCTTTATAAAAATGTATTTCCATACCTCCCAAGTGTCCCTCTTTAGGAGGGACAGACCCTCTTTGAGACCCAAATCCCTCTGTCCCTCTTTTCTACCCTTTTGTCCCTCTTTTTAGGACATCAGAATGAGTGGTGTGTATTACATTGCGCCACAGCAATAAAACATACATAAATGTGTTGTTAATTGTCAGTATATGTGTTTATACATTAATATGGGTAATTAAAATACTTTGGTCTTGCTCTAAACCATTTTATCAGTTACACAAAGAAGTGCAGATGGGTCAAGAAATAACCTAAAAATTCTTGGAAATGCCCCGCCTACCCACCACGCCCCCAGAAACGCCACATAAAACAGAAGTGTCCCTCTTTCGCCATTTGAAATGTTGGGAGGTATGTATTTCAGTTATGGAATTTGTAAGGCATATCAATTAAAAATTATGTTGGAAGTTTGCAATTATTTTTCTAAAAATGTATACAGAATTAAAAAGTAGAACAATCCTGGAGGAAACCAACTGCAGTGTAGGGGAGACATATAAATTCCCAAACCTACCATTGATTTTAATGGGACTTTTAACCTGTTGAATGATAGAGAGGCCTACAGAGTATTGTGAAGCAAAGCATGGAGACACATTTATCATTCAAGGGGTTTAAAATCTCACTTAGATCTGTTGTAAGTGTTATTGGTCCCCTATGCTGCAGGTGGTTTGCACTAAAATTGTGTGTAAATTTACACAATTCTAGTCTGTTAATAGTAATTGTATCCAAAGGTTTGAGCTGCAATGACTTCAGAATCAAACATCTTTCAGGAATCCTGTATGTATGTCCTTGTTGTATTTAGCAGGATAACCCTACAATATATATTTTCAATATTTTGTCATAAAACCCCTTTAAATGTGAATGTAGGAAGGATAAAAGAGGTTAAACGTTGTAGTTACAAAAGCACCAATACCAAAAGCTGGTACAGCAAACTGCAGAAGCCAGAGTGAGACCTCACTGGGTATTGTTACCAATAAGTGTAACTGTATCAACATGAATACAGTTGCTTTTGTTGTTTTCACTTTGATCTTATTTTAACCTGTCTTAATAAAAGTTAAGCTTCATTTTTCATCTGTACTACTGACATTGACTGCAGAGCCCAACCACTGTATGAAAAATGTAGTTTGTTTTCTTGCTTCAATTGACATATTTATCATCCACTAGCACAGTTGTCCTCTCCTCGGTGGGGACAATTTGTCGATCTGATATGTATTTATGGTCTCAGTGTGGAACATGCTTCTTTGATCTTGATGCTCACAAACTAGTCACAATGCCCTCTTGCTGTCTGCTCCCAATATATAACCCAGTTCTCTCCCAATATATTACCCAGGCTAATGCTATCTGTGTGCAGTATCTTACGTTGCTCTGAATATAACAGAGGGCCTTATGTATAAAAGTAAAACAGTTCTGGGGCACACCAAATGTACTATAGTGGACATATATAACTCCTCATTGGTTTAAATGGGGATTTTAACACCTTGAATGCTAGAGAGGTATCTAACGCCTCTAGCAATCAAAGGGTTAGATCTGCACTTTGCTTTTATTCATAAAGCCATTGAATCATATTTATCAAGCTAATGAGGTGCAGTCCTGAAGTAAACTAACTGCACCATAGGGTTAAAATGAAACTTCAGCAAGTTAATAATTATTTACGTGGGTCTTTTATTGCCTTGAATGGTAGAGAGGTATCTAAAACATTGCTTCACCTCCCTAGTATACAAGGCATTAAAAGCCACATTTAAATCAATGGAATTGTTTATTTGTTCCCTGAGATGCAGTTGATTTGCACAAGAACTGCACCTCTTAAAGGGATACTAACCCCTAAAATGAACTGTAAATACCACAATTACTCCTTGGTTTTCTGCATAAAGCCTATTTTCAGACAGAAACATAAATGTCCACCCACAACCACTGTTGGGCTGGGACATAAATGTCCCAACGGGTAAGTTAAATGTAAAGACTCACTTGAAGTTTACCAGTATGAAAAATACCTCATACATATGTATACTTGTGAATCCACATACAAACACTCTATTATCCATATGCATATATGTGTTTAAAGTGTTAGTAATGCCCAAAATAAAGTGTATTCTTTATGGTAGATTTTACAAAAATAAAATATTTGGAGAAAGTCCTATCTCTCAAACCTTTATAGTTTGAGAGATATCCTCCACTAAAGTTCCCCCTTCCCTCCTCTTCTCCTGATGTCAGCACCCTGCTGACAGCAGGAGATTCTGGTCCAGGGATCAGCCAGTGGCTCTGCAGCAGAGCCAAAATCACGTTATTGGAAAATAAATACTTCATTGGAAAGGTCTACAAAGTGTGCCTGGTTTGCAAGAACACTTTGTAGACCATTCCAATGAAGTAATTCTTTTCCAATATCACTACTGCGGCTCTGTGAAGATCCTCATCATGTCGGCCGACACGAATCTCCTTCTGTCAGCTTCACAGCTGACATCAGGAGAAGGGGAACTTTAGCGGAGAATCTCTCAGACCATAAAGGTGTGAGAGATAGGACTTTCTCCAAATAAGTTATTTTTGTAAAATCTACCATATAGAATAAACGTTATTTTTGGCATTACTTACCCTTAGGCACATATGCTAAATGCAAGCACATGATATTTAAAGTTGAATAAACATATTTCATTATTTGGTGTCAGTGTTCCTTTAAAGGGATAGTAATACTTCGTTTTAACTTTATTTTATTTTGTAGGCATTAAAAAAACATGAAGACCGATATAAGTCTTATCTCTCAAACCTTTATGGTTTAAGAGATATTCACAAGCAAAGTTTCCCCCTCCCGCCCCTTTTACCTAGTGTAAGCCATCTCTTCTCAGATGTGAATCTGGTTGTAAGACCAGACAGATAACAGCAGGGGACAATCTTCTTTGTATAAAAACAATGAAAGCCCTTCCCCCCTTGACAAGTTTTTCAGCTTTTTCCCTTATCTTAATTGAAGATTGTCCCTCTCTGCAGTCTAACTGAGCACCTCCCTTCTCATCTGGTTGAACAGGGGGGGGATACTTTGTTTGTGAATATTTCTTAAACCATAAAGGTTTGAGAGATAAGCATACCTGGGAACTTCCAGCTGAGGGCTTCCCGAAGGGAGCCCTCTGTTCAGCAGGGGGTGACAAAAATTACGCTAATCTCGTCAAAAAGGGGCGGGGCTTGACGCGAGCGGGGGGGTGCTTAACCCTTTGAGTTTCAGAGTGGTACGGAATGCATTGCAAAGCAATGCATTCCTTACTACTCTAGCACTCAAAGGGTTAGAAATGTCACACAGAAGGCTGGGGACGGAGGAACAGCGGGAGAAAGAGTGTAAGTGGGTAGAGTTTCAATAGAAACTCCCCACATCCGTAGTAATCAGCCTCTGCCCCGGAGACCCGGTAAATCTCTGTCAGAACCGGAGTCTCCGGGGCAAATCCGGAGAGTTCCCAGGTATGGAGATAAGACATATCATTCTTCATGTTTTTTTAATGCCTACAAAATAAAATAAAGATAAAACAAAGTATTACTATCCCTTTAAGCTTGATGGAGAAGACCCACATTATGCACAAATAAATAATGTAGCAAAATCTGGGACAGACCAACGGCACTTCAGGGAACACAAAAATGCTAGTTGTTTAAACTCACTAGCTAAGAAATACTATTGACCCTTACAGTCCATTCAGGTCCATTGCATCTGTTGTTTGTGGTAAAAGGATGTGGCCTAGAGGCTGAGTTCAGTAGAATTTTAACCTCTTCAATGTGAGATATATTGCTTTGCAAATGTGATTAGACTGCTCTAGAATTCCGGGGGGGGGGGGTATTATGCACTAAGGGGTGATAAATCGGAGATAACTTCTCCAGTGATATCACTTGTGCATTTACAGTGTTATTCTACGGAGCCTATGCACTAAGATCTTTAAAGCTGCAGAAAGATTTAGAGAGTTTAGAACACTGGAGAAGTCATCTCCATTGTATCACCTGTTTATCACCTCTTTATCACACCTCAGTGCATTCCCCCAAGGTGTTAAAATTCCCATTTAACTGTCTGAGTGTCATAGAGATATGAAGCACATTACAAAGCAATGCATTGCGTACCCCTCTGGCACTCAAAGGGTTGAATCAATGGGCTATTGCTATTTGCAACCTATTGTTCATGTGGTTTGCCCCAGAATTATTTCAAGTTTTATTAGCCCTTTGAGTGCCAGAGGGGTACATCAGCCTCTCTAACTTTACACAATTATTTCACTAATCCCTAATTCTGAAGTATAATTCTTGAGATGTTTCCCTGTTCTAAAACAAATGTTGCTGACTGCATTTTCTTAGGTTCTATATCTCTACTATCATTCAATTATCTTTAACAGAGGCTATTCCATCCCTCATGTCAGGGCATATTTGCAGGAGACATATAACATCAAAAGTTTGCCAGTGGCCATTGGAGAATACTGCCTGATGTTACCAACTAAAAAATGAAGCTTATGAGATACAAACAAATGATTTGACCATATGGTTTATTCATTTATGAATAGTTCATCTTTTGAGAGCTCTTTTTTTTGCATATGGGGAATGCACTAATATGGTACTGCACTAAACCAGGGGTTTGAAGTGCTTTGTTTGTGCTATGCCTACTTGTTGTCAATTCACTAACTTATTTTTGCCAAAAATTCTCCCCTTAGTGACAGGTGAGCAAATAAGAAAGCAGTATGGTGATGTATGTGCATTTCAGGGTCCCTTTCTTCTGCTCTTTGTTTAAAGGGATAGTAATACTTCATTTTATCTTTATTTTATTTTGTAGGCATTAAAAAAACATGAAGAATGATATAAGTCTTATCTCTCAAACCTTTATGGTTTGAGAGATATCCGCAAGCAAAGTTTCCCCTCCCGCCCCTTTTACCTACTATATATATATATAGTCTTCTAAGGGTGTTGGACTGCACTCTCTGTCCCATATATTAATGCCTGGGTGCACGAGTCAAAAAAGGAAAGATACATACAGTTCTATGGTAGTAGACACGGCACTCACAGGTTCTTGTTAAAGTGTAGACAAATCACATTTATTTGAATCGAATTGATTCAAATAAATGTGATTTAGCTACACTTTAACAAGATCCTGTGAGTGCCATGTCTACTACCACAGAACTGTATATATATATATATATATATATATATACATTGATCCTTCATTATGGATTACATCTTTGGACCAAGTTAGCAATGGACTAAGAGTGAAATTGAATATTTGCCCATCAAAGGCCACTACCAGTCATCTCAACCTACAATCATACACTGTCTTCTTCTAATGCCCTCCATTCTACCTTTGCAATTTTGTACAGTACCTGCTCTGAATTCCCCATTAATTTTTGCTTGTAATACCTCCCCTGTCCACATAAATTCTATCTAATCATAAAATCCTCACTTACCTATTTAGATGCACAATGTTCTCTACCTCAATGTACCTCTCCCACCACTTTCATTTTGTTCACTATGGTCATTGTTTGGAGCCTACAACAAGGAAATTATTTTTTTTATGTTTTTTTTATCAAGGGCCTGCCATTTTGACTGGAGCCATAGCAGATTGTTATTTTTGGCTACTCCTCCACCACACACACACACACACACACACACACACACACACACACACACACACACACACACAAACTTTTCTAGAGCTCGGGGTCAATTGTGGCCACCCCTTCGCCATATGGAAACACTATCTCTTATCAAACTGCTATTTCATATATTTGTTTGTCATCTCAGGTATTTGCAACACTAGGCAATGGCTGATTCAACACCCCATTCTCTCAAAACCAAACTTGAGAATAAAGATGCCAAAATCAAACCCTCTGAACCCTGAAATCTTATTAATCTTTCTTTCTTCATCTCCCAGAATAGCAGTGAAATTAGAAAAAGGAATATTTTCACCTCTTTTCAGCAGGTAAAAGAAATATTACGAGCCATTAAACAGCAACTCCCATTCTAGATGAATCACTAATGTTTTCCACAATGGACTGCAGGGGGGGGGGGGGTCTGACCCTATCGTGCATGGCTCCATTTAATGAACAACTGCAGGGCAGTGTCTCCTATTAAAGTCTAAACGAATGCATTATCTCTTTGTTATGCTAATGCATACCCCATGTGAGATTTAGAACTGCACTTCCAGGGAAATTAAGATTGTTCATTGACACCGTGAAATGTTTTCACCCTAGCAGTAACCTTCACAGGCTTGGAACATCTATCAGTCCTTAAACTATTCATCTGAAAAGGAAAAAAGGAAGAAAGAGGAAAAACAGCTTACCAATTATTATGCTAATGTTTTCAAATATATTGCAATGGACTCAGAAAAGCAGTGTGTTGAGTTTGCAGCATCCGAACTACAGAAATAGCCATATAAATATAAATAAACACATACTGTTTATGTGAAATCACCTCACTTTCCTCCATATCATTTCAACATACAGTGTTAGAATTATTCTTTTTTTATAATCCTATTTACATTTTAACTCTGCTTTAAAGAGTGTAGTATAATTTTTTGTTTCATAGCTGTGCTACTTTACAAAACATATATGTATGGCTATCTTCTTTCCTGATTATGCTAAACACATCTCTACAGGCTACATCATAACATAGTACACTGAAGTAACAAGTGTAATCCATGTTTTTTCTTCAGAAAGCTCAATGGACTTCTAAGGGTAACTGTTTGAATATGAGAAAGCAACCACAAGCCAAGGGTTTCCTAAAATATGGTGTTCTATGATAGCAAAGATTAGGTATTTAAATGAGAACTAAAACTGATTAATAATAACTTGCTATTTACCTGACTATGGCCAGAAATATTATAATGGACCCTATGAATGTAACCCTTGTGCCAATGTTCAAGATATATCATCTCAATTTCGTCTTGGATGTTAGGTCAATGGAGGTGATTGTTGCTGAAGCAGAGTGAATGAGCCTACTTAACCCTGTAAGTACCACAAACCTCCCTGGTCCTTAAATACTTATGATTATCATATGTAGTAGACAGAGTCTGAGGTCATATGGTCCTTCTAGCAACTGTTCAGTCTGCCTCCATGAATACATGACATTGAGAACTGAATGAATATGTTATCTCTTGAGCATACCTGGGAACTTTCAAGATGAGCTGACCCTGAGATCTTTGAAATATTAACCCTTAAAGCTTCCCATAATGTAGATTTTATGTGATATGTGCCTGCTTGCTCTAACACAGAGGTGCTCCAGTCCGTCTGCGAGGGACCTTTAACATGCTACAGTTTGGATAACTCACTGCCTGAACACAAACAAGACAAGCAGGACATCTCCCACTGTCTTTCTGGTACTAATGGCACAAGTTTGGATGCTAAGGGAACATTTAATTGGGGAAATTCATATAGTAGGTGACACAGGCCTCTCTCACCCTGAGAATTTCACCCTTCACCCTGAGACCCTGAGTCTCAGGGTCAAACCCTGAGAGTTCCCAGGTATGCTCTTGAGCCAAGGAGCAAAGTAAACATTCAAATGAGACATTAGGGTTTTCTGATCACAGTAAGGTAAGTGGCGGTTATTATTAGTACATGTGAGTTGATCTTTAAGAAAAAGAAACATTGCTTCACTCAACCTTTTTCAACCTTTAACACATAGTTGAACAATCTAAGAATCTGTAACAAGTCTGTGTATCACAAACATTATGAAACTTGAAAGCAATAGATGTAG
Source organism: Rhinophrynus dorsalis (assembly GCA_037306005.1). NCBI lineage: Eukaryota > Metazoa > Chordata > Amphibia > Anura > Rhinophrynidae > Rhinophrynus > Rhinophrynus dorsalis. The sequence goes on along the minus strand of CM074719.1, from coordinate 223,395,420 downwards.
ATGATGTGGGGAGGTGGAGGGCATCTTTTTCACTTAATCTGGTCTTGTCCAGTGGTAATGGCTTTCTGGAAACAGGTGATGGATGTAGTTTATTTAGTTCTTCAATTGTCAGTACCCATTGATCCTAATACTTGCATTTTATCAATCTTCCCAGTTCAATTAGGTCTTAGTTCAGGCGCCATGCTTCCCAGGGAACTATTGGTGATGGTTCAGAAGATGGTAGCTATGATGTGGATGACAGAAAAATCACCTAACATTTCTGCCTGTGCTAATCTTATCAACTTCAATGTCCCGCATTCTAAACATAGTAACATAGGAGATAAGGCTGAAAAAAGACATACATCCATCAAGTCCAGCCCATGTCAAAAACACCCGTTGATCCAGAGGAAGGCAAAAAAAAGCCCTCTGGAGCCATTTCCAATCTAGTCCCAAGTGTGTGGGGGGAAATTATTCCTTCCTGACTCCAACTGGTAGTCAAGTAGTTCCCCTGATTAATATCATATCTGCTTTGAAGTCATCTGTCATAATTGTCAATACTGTTCTGTGCTAGATAGGCATCCATTGCTTTTTTGAATGCAGTTGCATTATCTGCAAGCACAGCATCCCAAGGCAAAGAATTCCATAGCCTTACTGCCCTTACTGTAAAGAATCCCTGCCTTTGTTTTAGTCCAAAGCGCCTTTCCTCTAGTCTTAATGGATGACCTCTTGTTCTTAGCTCAGCTATTTGCATAAATAATTCATTGGATAGTTCTTTGTATTTACCTTGAATGTATTTGTAAATGGTAATCATATCACCCCTTAGACGTCCTTCTCTAATGTAAACAAACCCAGTTTGGCTAGTCTCTCTTTATAACTCAGATCCTCCAATCCCTTTATCAGTTTGCTATACCTAACAGAGGGTCTTCCAAGCAATTCTACCAGATCTGGAATGCCTGGCTTACCTATAACCGTTCTGCACTCATACATCATAGGTTGCTTAGGATATGAATCATTAAGGGTAAGAATCTAGTCAATCTGTAGGCTTCTGATAATCCAATGATACACAAATATTTTACTGGGGACATTGGCAACATGTGAGTCAGTTCTGTGAGGGCAGTGGGTGTTTCATCTGCTAGGGGGGAGGAAAGAGACAAATTATTTAAGTTTGTAGTTACAACTAGAAACAGGACAATCAATACTGGAACTCTATCCACTACACTGATTTGCATGTATCGGTTACGCTATGTATTTTCAACAATGTCTTGATATGAACTGCTTTAATACTTTTGTAATGTTCTCAATAAAAATAAAGTGGAAAAAAATGTAATGAAATTATTTGGAAAATGGTGACACATTAAATGTGTGTCCATAACACAAAAATGTGCTGTGATACATTTCTTGTGAAGTACATGGTTTACAACCAAATTAACACAAAGAATTTTGGAATTTAAGAAAGCTTGCATTTGAGAATGGAATTATCACATGAACTGTTTATATTTATGAGAAAAACTTTATTTAAAATTTCCACACTACAACAAGGAAGAGTCATAAATTGATAGTGCACAGAACAACAGGGAGAGGAGCTACCAATAAAACATATTGAGAAGGAAAGTCCAATGAATCATAATTGTTGCTGGAATTGAAACGAGGAAATAAATCAACTTATTACTCAGAGGAAAAAGAAAGGTAAAAATAGTTTAAGCAGTCTTCAGGGTGAGAGCATATAAATTAATACAAATATTAAACAGACCTGGAAAATACCATTTTTATTTGCACTTAAAATGATCATGTACAGATATGCAATAGATATTTCTGAAAATATTGTATAACATTTTGTCAAAATAGGCAATAACATTTTTTTCTGGCAAAAATTGTCAGCCTTCTGATTGCCATACTCTCCTTTTCCATATCAACTTTGGACCTATGACTATACCCAAAAAAGTAGTTCACTTCAAATCTTGTTACTGATTTGTAATCCATAGCTTATAATTATGATATCATGATAGAATACTGTGTGTTTGTGTTACATCTCCCCAGTGACACAGGGGGTAAGATCTTAGAGGTCTGTATCATTCTATGAATACCATTCATTAAGTGTCTAAATTCACCACCTTAAAGGGATAGTAATGTTTCATAATAAAAGCAGCTCTAATTAATCATCATAGTATTTGGACCTTGGAGAGTGTTATTTCAATACTGTCAGAGTTGTAGTTCAAGAGTAATTCAATGACAAAGTATCCCCCTCCAGTCCCTTTTACTGATGTAACACCGCTCAGCCAGAGTAGAAGGGAGGTGCCCAGGTAGACTGCAGAGAGCGACAATCTTCAATTAAGATAAGGGAAAAACCTGAAAAACTTGTCAAGGGGGGCAGGGTTTTCATTGTTCTCAAAGGAAGAAGATTGTCCCCTTCTATTATCTTCTGGTCTATGGACTGGATTCCACATCTGAGAAGGGATGGCTTACACTAGGTAAAAGGGGCGGGAGGGGAAACTTTGCTTTTGAATATCTCTCAAACCATAAAGGTTTGAGAGATAAGACTTATATCGTTCTTCATGTTTTTTAATGCCTACAAAATAAAATAAAGATAAAACAAAGTATTACTATCCCTTTAAAGTGACCTGTGGTTATTTTACAGCGGATTGCAAAGGAAGCCTGGTAAACATACACAGTGCTATTTTTCTGCAATAAAATCTGCAATAAATAAAATCAGAAAATATAAATATTACTTTTGCTTCTCCTTCTCCCTCCTCCTCTGTGTGGGTGCTGTCATTCTGGGCTAGACTTTCTCCCTCTGCAGTCTATGTCACTACACTCAGGGATTTATATTCTGTCTCAGCCAGCCCAGGTTTGTGTAGCTCATATTAAACTGTTACTACAACTACTACTACTGTTCTGTAGCTTTGCTGCTAGGAGTGTGGTCACCACTGATCTTGAGGTTATTAACTATCCCATAACTGGGGAGTTTATTTCCATACATGGGAACTTTCCATTGATGTCCACCCGGAGGGGAGTCCTCTGGTGCAGCAGGGGGTGAGAATAATGATGCAAATTGTGTCAAAAATGGGCGGATCTTGACGTGCGATGGGGGGAGGGCTTAAAGGTGTGAAACAGAGCTCGAAAGAAGGCTAGGGAAGGAGTTACAATGGGGGGAACAGCAGGAGTGGGTAGAGTTTCAATAGAAACTCCCCACATCTGGAGGAATCGGCCTCTGCCCCGGAGACCCGGTAAAGCAGTGTCAAAACCAGAGTCTCCGGGGCAAATCCGGAGAGTTTCCAGGTATGTTTATTTCCTTATAACCCTTTATCAAAAAATACAAACAGAAAATGCACCATCTGTTTGTGAACCATTTGTCTGTTTCGCTCTCTTTAACAAGTTGTTGTAGACCAATGGTTATTTTTATTTTACCCCTATGATTTAATTAGTTTGCTTCAGAATTATTCCAGCTTTCTTTTGAACATACAGCGCTAATTGTATATTCCCCTCACTCTCCATACTGATTCCTAAAGGAGATTAACTAATATTGGGATGACATTTCAATCAATATTGACTTCAGTCAGTCAATAGATACCTCTCTCAGTGTTACGCATTTCAATTAATATTGACTTCAGTCAGTCAATAGTTACCACTCTCAGTGTTACGCATTTCAGTCAATATTGACTTCAGTCAGACAGTAGTTACTACCCTCTATATTAGGAAGTAATCTACTCCTTCCACTTTATATTTATACATGTGCAAATTAGCTACAATAATTAGCAATAAAGACAAAGTTGCCTTGTTAAACTTGCATTCAAAATTGCACCACATCTTGGGCCAATGTTCTTATTGTGAATGTTGTTAAAATATGTCATTTGTTTCCATTTTTCTGTTTAGGAAGTTGTGGAAGTGTTCATGAAAATTTTCCCTGAAATGGAATTTACAGCCAGGTTTGAAAAGGAAACTTAGCAAAGCATAAGTGTGGTTTTATACATTTACCTTAATTTGATCTCCGATCACTGCCCTGCTGTCATAATGATATGTGAACAGTAAAAGGCATGATATCCCTGCAGGGTTGGTCTTATCTGATATAAAAATAGTGTAGCTTCTGTGGACTCCTAGATCTGACAGGTTAAACAAAGCCCTAAACACTTGCAATGTCATCACATTTATAACCATATTTAAAGCGAAACTACCACCATAAGTAAAGTCGCCCTGAAATAATTTGGCAGGTGGATACTAGCTTAATAATAGTTATATTACCTCTCAGCACTACACCATTCTACAGAAATCCTTAAAGGGATAGAAATACTTAGTTTTATCTTTATTTTATTTTGTAGGCATTAAAAAAACATGAAGAACGATATAAGTCTTATCTCTCAAACCTTTATGGTTTAAGAGATATTCACAAGCAAAGTATCCCCCCCGTTCAGCCAGATCAGAAGGGAGGTGCCCAGGTAGACTGCAGAGAAGGACAATCTTCAATTAAGATAAGGGAAAAACCTGAAAAACTTGTCAAGGGGGGAAGGGCTTTCATTGTAAGAAGAATGTCCCCTTCTGTTATCTGTCTGGTCTTACAACTAGATTCACATCTGAGAAGAGATGGCTTACACTAGGAAAAAGGGGAGGGAGGGGGAAACTTTGCTTGTGAATATCTCTTAAACCATAAAGGTTTGAGAGATAAGACTTATATCATTCTTCATGTTTTTTTAATGCCTACAAAATAAAATAAAGTTAAAACGAAGTATTACTATCCCTTTAATCTTCTGAGACTGATGGCCAGTTTAGTGCAATCTGCATGCCTGTGCCATCAGTGCCTTCCGGTGCCATTTGGGCCAGTGCAATGCTTCTGAAGGGAGACCAGGACTGAGAGCGCAGGCACGCAGACACGATGTCTGCGTTAATGCCTGGTTTCCGGTCTTGGAAGATTAAGGATTTCTGTAGAATGGTGTAGTGCTGAGAGGTAATATAACTATTATTAAGCTAGTTGCCACCTGCCTAATTATTGCAGGGCGACTTTACTTCTGGCGGTAGTTCCGCTTTAAAGCTAGGGCTCTCTTAGATGAAAAGTTTCAATGGAACTTGGCAGGACATTACCAAGTAACACAATTTCTGATCCCACAGTTCCATAGAAAAAAATATATATATATTTATTTAGTTATATGCTTTGAGTAAACACCAAACCATAGCAATAGAGCCCAAAACTGACAAGTCAGGTAGCAGCTAAACTCTCCTGACATAGGATATATAACCAAGGTCATCATGCTTGTTTACGGATGGGACCTGGAAATAAGATTTATTACATCCTCAACAGTTTGTTGTACTGTGCTGTTGGGGAGGGGGGCAAATCCATGTGTTACACACCCCTCTGACACTCAAATGTTTAAAAGTCCTATTTAAATCAATATGAATATTTGGAACTATTATTTGTCCCCTCTGTTGAAGTTGGCTTGCCCCAGATGTGCTCCTGTTCTTAATACATCAATGCTCTTGTTAGTACTGTCACATAAGCAATGCTTTGGAGACATCTTTAGCATTGAAGGGATTAAAAAATAAATTGTAATATTTATTTGCTGCATTGGACACACTTTGTCAAAAATTGTAGCAGATCAGCATCTCTGTGTCTTAATTTTGGGTAACTGTTCTGCAGTGATCTCTTGAATGTAAAAGCTCTTACTTGATCAATTAATTAGCAAAGCAGATCCCATCATATTAAAGAAGAAATTATTGGTTTCTTTCTCTATGTTGTTGGATTGGTTCATCAATATTTGACCTATATGGTAACCTTGCACAGTAAAACTGAGGATTTACTATTCCATTTCCCATGGTTAGTGGTTGGGACAATATCCAGACTTTCTCCTCTTCCTTGATAAAGGTATGCTTTTTTATCAGGGGTAATTTCCTTAAGAGCTACCAAATAATGCATGCTTTCAGTATCTCTCTTCAGGAGCACAGGTGTATCATTTAAAGTGATGAAGCCATTAATGATCCATCTGTACTCAATCAGAAATATCTGAAACTCTGCACTGCTGGTAGGTCTGGAGAACAAGGGTTCTCTATCCCTGCTGTGTACAGATGTAGTTTATCCTTTTTCTTTTCCACACCTTTCCTCCTCTTTCTCTCTCTTTATTGTCAACATTATAATAGACTTTTTAAAGGGATAGTAATGTTTTATAATAAAAGCAGCGCCAATTTATTTCAGTACTGTTGTTATTTCAGTACTGTCAGAGTTGTAGTTCAAAAGTAATTAAGTGATAAAGTATCCCCATCCTACCCCTTTTACTGATGTAATACTGCTCACCTCAGAACAGAAAGGTGGTGTCCAAGTGGATTTCAGAGAGGGACAATCTTTAACTAACATAAGGGAAAAACCTGGAAATCCTGTCAATGGGGGCAAGGCTTTCATTGTTCTCACAGTAAGAAGATTGTCCCTTGCTGAGACCAGATTCCACATTTGAGGGGAGGTGGCTTACATTAGGTAAAAGGGGCAGGAGGGGGATACTTTATCATTCAATTACTCTTGAACTACAACTCTGACAGTATAAATAACACTCTTCACTATCCCTTTAAATCAAGTCACTATTGACTATTGGGGAAGGCACAAATCTACCAGTGCAGCTCATTTTCTGCCCTCGGGCTGTACTTCTGGTTATGTAGTAGAATATATAACTACTTTAATGCACACTGGCACGCACACTCCACCATCATTTTAAATGTAACACGTGATTTTGAAAGAGATCAAATTTTCTTATATTTATGTTAGCTATTTTCTATTTCAAACAATTGTTCAAGAGATATTTTGGTTTATTTATTTGTCATTCAATGCAGATTTGGCAGATACTAACATTCTACATGGTAACACCACAACTGCTACTTACTGTTGACAAATATTAGCTAAATTGCATAAACTGACAAATACATCAACATATAGCGTAAACTATTGCTTGAGGTAAACGTGGATAACAGAAATATAGGTGATTTAGAAAGCTCTTTTAAAATAACTTATTTGTTACAAAGTCACAGTTCTACTTTAATGCCAAAAAAGGCCACAAACCTCCCCTGTAGCATGTGCAGGGGAATGTAGTTAACCCTTTGAGTGCCAAAGGGGTAATCAACACATTGCTTGGCATTGCATTGTGTACTCCTCTGACATGCAAAGGGTTAAAGCAGCAACACTTCCCACCATGCACTTTTAGTATGTAACACAACATAAGTCTCAGAGCGAATTAACACTCATACACTTATCCACTGCCCTCCCGTAATTTCAAGTTGTATTAAGTGGAGTATTTTCTACATAAGTAGGTTAGTAAATTGGCTTTAGACAGGCTTAACACTAAGAAATCAGTTCCATAACCTATTTTAGAGCAAAATTATATTAGCACTACACTCGTTAATTCTGTGAACTTTTTGGTACAAAATGGCTTCTGTTTTATAACTTTATCTATCGGTCAGCAACCAGTTTCCAAATGGTACCTCTTTCTCTAACACATAATTTACCCTGAATCATCATCTGAACAGTATATAATCATGTGAACAGTATTACCCCTTGTTCAACATGCTAGGCACATGGGGGAGCTTTATAAACCTGTGGTTATAAAAAATATGGAGTAAAAGTGGCAAAAAAAATGAAGCTCAGCATTTAAAAAGAAGCTTACATCAGTTTTGCAATCCTTAACGGCACATAGTTGTATTCTGGAAAAAGTGATGGTACAGCCTGGTCAAAACTCTGACCCAGCAAATATGTAAAGAAATGTTGCTGTGACAATTTAGTGACAGAATTTTGCCAGAATCATAATGCCAGCTATAGTCTGTTCTTAAGTATTCCAGGCATTTACATCAACTTACTAACGCCATATTTATAAAGATGCCCTTACTCATTTATAAATAAGATCTGCCATTACTGCCAGGTGCCATGACTTAACAACAGTTTTTTTTTTAAAGTACTAAGAATGTTTTTTTATCAATCTCCCTCATTGTGTTCTATTTATCTTTGCATAGATATTATTGTACTCTATGGATATGATAGTTATGGTCTTTTTATTACCATATTGTTTATCATTAAATCCTGAATGCAAGTCATTCTTACATGCTGATCACAAAAGCATATTTCCTCCATTGTAGTTTTTAAGTATTATATTGATTGTGTGTTTGTTGGTTGGACATTTGGGAATCTTGATCTTAGAGGTGATCACATGATATTGTTTGTTGACATCATGCAGTCACATGATAAGGCAACTGTGGTGGTCTGGATGCCCTGATGATTAATCATCAACAACATAAATTAAATAATGTTTTATGGAAGATACACATTATTCTTTAAGATATTTATATATCTTTTTCACTTTACATCACGTTTTATATTTAGTATTTTCACACCAATTCTTATTGTTCCTTTAATTGGAACAATAAGAATGTTGAATACGCTAGCATTTTTATGAAGTAGCTAGATGTTAATACTTGTTTATGTTTTAAATTGACCTAAATATACATACATAAGCTGGTGACATGTCTCAGTTGGTTATACACCAGCTGTAGATCTGTTCAAAACGCAAGGTCACAGCTTCTAGTCCTAGCAGGGTCAACTCAGCCTTTCACTCTTCCAAGGATGATAAAACGAGTACTATTAAATTGGGTAATAATATTTATATCCCCAGGACATACTTGGAAACAAAAGACAATCTCAATGTATCCTTCCTGGCAAAATACATTTATTATTATGCTAGTCACTTTGAACAACTAATGTAAAAGCCTGTGTACATGGACCAAGGTCTGGCTGCTGCCGGTCTTGCTCTGCGTCCTGCCTCAGACGTAGTCATGCACTGTAGAGACTGCCTGAATGCACAAAATGCTCCTAGCACAGAACTCCCTGCATTCTGTGCGTTTGGGCAGTCTCTACTGCACATGATGGCTTCTGACAAACATTCTAGCTAATTATTATATAGGATATGTTTCTTTGTGACTCTTGAGTGCCTTTTAAACATATAATAATAATTTTATATCATGTATTAATTTTGTTTAGTGTATGTATGCATGATCAGATGTAGTTATTTATTTATTTTTTAACATGCTTGAACTGTCATTTTAACTAGGATGTTGGGTGCGAGTTTCAAAAGAGCCCTTAGTGACTAAGAAATGCTTACAGCTATATATATTATTTGTTTTATTAATCGTTTTACTGTTTTTTATTAATGCCTTTGAGCATGACCCTGTTTATGGTGCATCACAATTCCACTGCTGCCTGAGTGCAGACAGAATGATGCTCTCCACAGACCTTTAACTTGTGATATCTTATAGATACTGGACTACCTATTAGGTAAGCCCTGTTTATATTATATGATTGGAGATTCTTGTTACTAGATAAGGATATAGTCTGCCCTTTTCCATTTTTGTTCGTATAGTTTTCTTTGAGGATCCTGTATGATTCTGAAGAGTTCTCAGGAAGTGGCAGCAGCAATATAATACAGAACAACTGAGTGCCTGCTGAGTAATTCCTCAAAATGCATAAATTGTCATCCACATGTAAGTGGAGCAGATGACATATATTTTGTGAGTATACAATTATACGCATTGGCATATACAATTGATAATCATTGGTTTTACACTACTGGTGCTCCATTTTCTTCTTCTCTCAGAAACATGGTTTCCCTCAGGGGTTTTCTGGAATTCTTTATTGTATGTGATAATGCCTATCAAATCAAACTCTTTCTATTTCTATTGCTGAGATGAACAAATTAAAGTCTAACATTCTTTGCTGTTAGGTTTTTGAAGGCTAGTCAAAGGCTGAAAGTATCTTATTCTGCCTCAGACACAAAAATAAATTGCAAAAGAAAAAAAGAGACAGCGCACAAGCGATCTAAATGTAAACTGTATGACAGGATAATGTTTATTATTTCAAAAATATTTCACAATAAAAACTTTAAAAGGACAATTTATATGTCAAAAGAATTAGAACTGAAGTCATTCTGTAACAGAACGATACATCTATTGAAACTAGATACCAGTCCAAACAGGTACGGATGTTATACAACTTCAGTATAGACTGGCATTCATAGAATAGAGTGCAATGGAAATATAAAAACTAAAATAAAATGATGGATATTAAAAATAGCCTGCCCTTAATGAGATTAATTGATAATGGCTTTGAGAAGTGGAGGATATATGTGAGAGGTAAGATCAAGACTGTGGGGCTATTCATAGAGTTATCGTCTGTGTATAGATGTGGATGGATTACGGTATTCCCCCCTCCAGTCCAAATGCTTACAAGAGCGATACTTTGTATCACAGCACAAGTAATCTATGGGGCTCACCGGAACAATCTATGCACATCAGTTTTAACAACTTCAATGGGACTCTGGAAACTTTGTAACAGCTTGCAGCGGATGAACCACGCGTCCATATCCTGTCTCGTGCTCCGGTCTCTCCTTTACACTTATGCCGGTAAATTCTCCCCTCTTTCTTCACTTCTTACGGTTACCATGCAACCCCAAAATCAAACTGTCCTTCAATTCCAAGAAGAGCAGAGCACAAAACCCCACCCCGTCGGCGCAACTGAATTGCTACCGTTTTTCCCATTGTAGAGAAGTTTGTCCTAACATGTATATCATTCCAATGTGTCAAACTGCAACCCAAAGAAGAAGTTCTGAGCTTGTAGGACTCTGCTGCCATATATCAGATAGACAACTCTCCTAGGCCTGTAACTGACTTTTGCGGACTGATGTACTAAAAACAATTATATGGAAAACAAATGGCACCGTAGAGGTCAAGCACAAATTGCATTGATTTAAATTGGGCTTTTAAAGGTATAGTAATATTAAATGACAATATATTCAATATAGGGTTTATTATACTGTTGAGTAAAACACTGCTGAGAGATGCTTTATTCAAAAGTTATTGCAGCTCAGACTTATATTTCTAGGTGTAGAACCTTCATGGCCTGAAATTCTATGGTGTTGCTGTTGCTGTAGCAGTGCATGGACAGCTATGATCAGTTAACCATATACAAAGGACAAGCTCACCCGATGTAGCTCTGGCAGAAAACTACCCCAAGCTTATAATTAACTTTCTGGGCCTCATTTATATAAGCAAAGTGGAGCAATATTGGGGGAAACCAATTGTATCACAGTTCCCCAAATCCCATGGATATAGAGAGGTCTGCAACACATTGTTTGTAGTGTGTTAGAGACCTATCTGTTATGAAAGGGTTTAAAAGACCCATTTAAATATGTCCCCTATGGCACAGATGATATTGTTCCTTTTTTCTTTTGTGCATAAGGTTCAGTTTCCTGATCACTCTTAATTAAACTTAGAAAACTGGTTTAAAGGGATAGTAATACTTCATTTTATCTTTATTTTATTTTGTAGGCATTAAAAAACATGAAGAACGATATAAGTCTTATCTCTTAAACCTTTATGGTTTGAGAGATATTCACAAGCAAATTTTCCCCTCCCGCCCCTTTTACCTAGTGTAAGCCATCTCTTCTCAGATGTGGAATCCAGTCTATAGACCAGACAGATAACAGAAGGGGACAATCTTCTTCCTATGAGAACAATGAAAGCCATGCCCCCTTGACAAGTTTTTCAGGTTTTTCCCTTAGCTTAATTGAAGATTGTCCCTCTCTGCAGTCTACCTGGGCACCTCCCTTCTGCTCTGGCTGAACAGTGTTACATCAGTAAAAGGGGCGGGAGGGGGATACTTTGTCATTGAATTACTCTTGAACTACAATTCTGACAGAATTGAAATAACACAAATCTCCAAAGTCCAAATACTATGATGATTAATTAGAGCTGCTTTTATTATGAAACATTACTATCCCTTTAATTGGTTGAAGACAGGTAAGATAATGTTGTATTGGTTCCATTAATATATAGTCAACATGTCATGTTCTGCTTTCTCTAGCTTTCAATGGGCAAAAGCCCCATTTATGCAAATGTGATGTTTGGTTTTCCCAGAATTCTTCCATTTTGCACTTATACATAAGGTCCTTCACGTCTATTTGCTAGTGCTTCAAAACTAATCCCTGCATTAGCTGCCTCACAGATGGAGAGTTCAGACAAGGGTATCCTTGACAAATCTCTTTTTGTTTTCTCTTTTCCAGCTGCACACAGAGATATTCTCTGGGCAGTTAAATTATCTTACACATGTTTACAATTGTATCTCTGTTCCTATCCTTATTTCAAAGAGTTGGACTGGCTAAAGTACCCACACAAGTAAAGCAGAATGGATAGAGAGAAATATAATCAGGGCAGACTTACAAAAAGATCCTGAAATAATGTAGTTCTGTAAAATAAAATGCCCTCTATGTAACTAGGAGCTCCCTGCCTGACACCCCGATAAGCATGTCTCATAGACATCTCTGTCCCAAATGCTGCTGGTATCAAAGAGTTTAAGTGGACAAATGAACATTCAAAAGAATAGGGAAAGGGTAGACATTACAAAAGGATGGGAAGGGGGCTGTAAGCAGAGTAGATAAAAAAATAAATGTAACAATATCTAACAAGTATAGAAAATAATATAAAATGTAAAAATATAAAATATATAGAGTACATGTACCAATCATAACATATTATATGCATACCTGGGAACTTCCAGTTGAGGGGGTGACAAAAATGATGCTAATCGTGTCAAAAAGGGGCAGGGCTTGACGCGAGTGGGGGGGGCAAGGCTTAAAAGTGTCACACAGAAGGCTGGTGACGGAGGAACAGTGGGAGAAAAAGCAGATGTGGCAGAGTTTCGATAGAAACTCCCCACATCCGGAGGAATCAGTTTCTGCCCCAGAGAGTCGGTAAAGCTCTGTCAGAACTGAAGTCTCCGGGGCAAATCCGGAGAGTTCCCAGGTATGATATATACATATAAACTATCTCATGTATAGCATACCTCAGAAAAGGATTTCTTTTTTTAAGTTCTTTCCTAGAAAAGCTTTAAAACCGATAGCTATACCAACATAATAAAATCAATGGGTCCTTCAAAACCCACGTAAAGAGTCACATGGGTACATGTCAAATAGATGCCAAACACAGTAATTTTCCACAAATATATACAAAATTCAGTGTTATAGAAGGTGGTTGACACAACCTAGAAGAAATGGGCCTGTATAGCCCTTAAATGCACATAGGTATCAATAATACATCCAAATGTCTTGTTACATATACACCCTTAAAGCGGAACTACCATGCTAGGTAAAGTCGACCTGCAATAATTAGGCAGGTGGCAACTAGCTTAAAGAAATAGTAATGTCAGAAAGAAAGTATTAACTATATGGTTGATACAATTAAAAGAAAGTACTTGCACTTATTTGGAGCTCTCAAACCATTATGCTTTGAGAGATATAGGAAAATAAAGTTCTCTGCTCCCTCCCCTTTCTTCTTGACGAGCTGTAAAGATGTCAGAAGCAGATTCTGGTTTCTGGATCAGACGGCGGCTCTTCAGCAGCGTCGACATAGAGATACCTAAAAATAAATACTTCATCGGAATGGTCTACATATGTGCCTGGTTTGCAAGCACACATTGTAGACCATTCTGATGAAGTATTTATCTTTAGATACCGTTATATCAGCGCTACTGAAGAACCACCTCTGGTCAAGCGACCAGAATCTGCTTCTGACAGCTTTACAGCTCGTCAAGCAGAAAGGGGAGGGAGTGTAGAACTTTATTTTCCTATATCTCTCAAACCATAATGGTTTGAAAGATACGAATAAGCGCAAGTACTCTTTTTTAATTGTATCTGCCATATAGTTAATACTTTTTTCTGACATTACTATCCCTTTAATAATAGTTATTTTACCTCTCAAAAGTAGCCAATTGTAAAGTAATCCTTAATCTTCCGAGGCTGACGGACAGGTTGGTGCAGTCTGAGTGCCTGCGCCGTCAGTCCCTTTCGGTGCCTTTCGGGCCAATGCAATTCTTTTTAATGGAGACCGGGACTAACAACGCAGGAGCACAGACATGATGTCTGCACTGATGCCTGGCTTCTGGTCTCGGAACATTAAGGATTACTTTACAATCAGCTACTTTTAAGAGGTAAGATAGCTATTATTAAGCTAGTCGCCACCTTCCTAATTATTGCAGGGCGATTTTACCTAGAGTGGTAGTCCTGCTTTAATTGATTTCAGATATATGTGGACCTTGAGGAGAAGTTAACTGGTCTCAAACAGTTGTCATTAAGTGGATCACCACTCCATGTTCGTAAAAACACTCTCTGTACATTGAAAGTGTGTAGGATTTTTTTGATGATGATAGAAAAGTGAGTATCATTGGATGCTTGGTGACCTTTCTAGTATCTAAGTGGTTGAAAAACTGCTGTACCATAGTTACTGTGTACTGCATGGGGTATAAGAACGCATTGCAATCTCACACTGGAAAACCCAAGACTGGGACATAATGAGGCTAATGTTCTAAGAAGAACTCAAGTGGACCACACCAGTTGCACAACAGAGAATAAAAATTCCCACTGATTCATTTGGTACTCTCAATACCAAGACTGCTTGAGAGTTCTCCAAAACATTGCTTTTCAATGACTGGCAACCTGTAACATTTAATGGCTTAAATGCACCATTTAAATTGATGGAAATTGTTGTGCACTAAGGTACAATTAGTTTCCCCTAGGTTTGCTCCAGTTCCTATTATTACATCAGCATCCCTAACTGTTTATTTACTTGTATGTCTATCCTGTACATTTTTGGCATAAACTATGTTGTAAGCAAAGTGACATAATTTAGGATTTATACATGAACTAGATGCGGAAAAAAAAGGAAAACACTATGAGAATTCATTTTTATATGCCTTTACCCATAATCCCTTTCTGCAGTTGAAGCTCTATCTATATGCTTTGTGATTATAAAAAAGAAAATGGTGTTTAGACCAACTCAGAAAAAAAGATTTTATTTAAGGTGCTAAATAGAGATAAGGGAAACGTATGCAATTCGTTTCATGGATTGATTCAGTGGATCTTGAGAAAATTTCAGTACTGGCTGAATCGATTTTAGAATGAATCACCCAGGGAGAGAGGGAGAGAAGGATGAAGGCAAACACAGGGAAAGTGAAAGGAGGGAGGGAGACCTCCAGCATTCCTGTTGTAAGTAGTAGTAACCTTCTGAAGTAGTTCTTCTGTCTTGTTCAGATGAGTAGTGACCTGTACAAAAACCTAGCTTGATCGACATTGAGTACATGCAAACATATTGTTTTCCTTATGATTTGTTACAACAGCAATTGAAACATGAAGCAAACTGCCTATTTCACATAATGTGTGCCTAATCTTATGAATCCTCTTGTTTCATATGAACATTTAACTTACAGCATTGCTTCTCTCATTCATAATGTTAGCATCTTCTTATTTTTAGGATGTCTCTTTAAGTAGCTACAGAGCATCCCTACAAATTAATCATCTGCATATATTTTGTAACTATTTATCAAACCTCTGCTTAAAGAGATAGTAATGTTTCAAAATAAAAGCAGCTCCAATTAATCTTCATAGTATTTGGGCCACGGAGAGTGTTATTTCAATACTGTCAGAGTTGTAGTTCAAGAGTAATTGAATGATAAAATATCCCCCTCCCGCCCCTTTTGTCTAGTGTAAGCCACCTCCCCTCAGATGTGGAATCTGGTCTTGAGACCACACAGCTCACAGAAAGGGACAATCTTCTTACTGTGAGAACAATGAAAACTCAGCCCCCCTTGACAGGTTTTTCAGGTTTTTCCCTTATGCTAATTGAAGATTGTCCTTCTCTGCGATCATCCGTACACCACCTTTCTGCTCTGAGGTGAGCAGTGTTACATCAGTAAAAGAGGCAGGAGGGGACTACTTTATCATTCAACTACTCTTGAACTACAGCTCTGACAGTATTGAAATAACACTCCCCATGGCCCGAATACTGTGAACATTAATTGGAATTGCTTTTATTTTGAAACATTACTATCCCTTTAAATTTATTCATAAGTCAAAAATACTCAGAATTATTCCACCACTTCCCAAATTTATAGGATATGAGAATCAAAAGATGAGCAATTCTGGAGCATATCAACTGCTTCAGTATTATTATTTATATAGTATCAATTTATTCAACAGCTTTATACAACAATGAATAGACCTATAGAGACGTAACAGTACAGATAGATCATGGAAACAAAAGGATCAGAGGACCTTATTTGTGAGAGCTTACAGTATATGTGCCTCCTGCCATATGAATTGCCAGTCAATTCCCCATTGATTTAAATGGGCATTTAACTCCTTGAGCAATGCATTAGAGACCTCTCTAGCATTTGAGGGGTTAAAAGTTCCATTTAATCAACTAGTATGTTGTAGAAGCCCACATCTTTTTTAACTATTTATTCATGTATTTAATTATTTATTTTTATATATTTATTATTTTTTTCTTTTGCGCAGGGCCTATAGACTACTAAAATTATTTGAATACCAGATTTTCACTGGAATTAGTTTTTTTTATTTTCAAGTCATATAATAATTACAATTATTATCTATCTAAAAAATAGAGCATATTGCTGATTTAGAACATCTAAACATAAATATCTTCCATATATTAAAATATGACATCATGATAACAAGTAATAAAATAGAGTGCACGCTATAGGATCAATAATCTTGAGCTGTCTGAATATCCGTAATTATATTATCACTTTTCTGCACACAAACATTAGGCAGAAACAAAATATCGTAAGAGCTATATAAACATTACATTGGAAGTCAGTTTAAAGAGTAAGTACACACATACTTTGTTTAACAGGAGGATTTACCTAGGCAAGTGTCATTTGTATCTATCCAGTCATATATCCCTTTGAGTGCCAGACCGGTATGCACAGGCAACTTCAGACAGTATGGAAAATTATATAGATACTAGTGTAAAAGCCTGTGTACACGGGCCAAGCGTTCAGGCAGTGTCTACTGCTCATGACTGCATCTGACAAACATACATCTGGCCTTTTATATAGAGAGATATGTGACTGCTGCATCAAGGACACCTGCCTTTTTAAGTATTTTTGTTAAACATATAGAAGCTGATGTACTAAGCAAAATTAGATCAATTCTATCATAAACCAACCAAATCAAAGGGACATTTAAGGGATTAAAATCCCATATAACCATACCTGGGAACTCTCTCTCTCAATCTCCAGGTGGGCAGAGTTCAGTAGAAACTCTGCCCACTTGTTTTCCATCCCGCCCCGGTTCCTCCCACTCCCCACCCTCTTACGCTCGTTCAACATATATTCTGTCCTTTATTTTTTTCTTGTCCCGCCCTCTCCCTCGTGAATAAGCCACACCCCATTTATGACTCAAATTGCATCATTTCCCTCCCCGATCGGAGCTGGCAGGGCTATCTTCCAGGTAGGCTTGCCTGTCAAGTTCCCAGGTATGCAAATAACATCAGTGGAAATTTGATGATGCAGTTAGTTAATTCCAGAATTGATCCAGTTCTTTTTAGTGTATCTAAACCACGTATTCCCTTTAAACTATAAATCTGCATATGGATTATCATCCCAAACTGCAAAATGGGAATTAATTTAAGAGGAAGAAAAACAAATCACATTATTTCATAGTAATGAATTCCCTAAAATGTTGCCACTTTTGTTAAAGTGGATGTATCACCTATGCACAACATCCCCTAAATAGTTAGGTGACACATCCAATAGCATTAAAACCTTATTATTATTATTTTTTAAGCTTCCGTTTGGTTTAAATGTAACTTACAAAAGTATCTGCTGCAGCCACTTCCGGGTGACTGCAGTTCTCTGCGGTTCTCCACGGTTACACAGCTCTGCCTCTGCTCCCCTCCCACCTCCGATTACTGAGGCGTCTGTCAGTAAACTGGAGTGGGCACATTGGCAGAGATCAATATCTAGCCAATGAGACTGCTCCAGTTTACAGACAGAAGCCTCCGTCATCGGAGGAAGGAGGAGAGCAGAGGCAGAGCATCGGGCTGCAGTCTATACGGAAGTTGCTGCAGCCCAGACTTTCATAAGTTACATTTAAAACAAACGGAAGCTTAAAATAAAATAATAATAAAGTTTTAATGTTATTGGATGTGTCACCTAACTATTTAGAGGATGTTGTACATAGGTGATACATCTACTTTAAAGGCAAATGCTGATGGAACTGTACTGAAGAATATGTACATTCACCCCAAAGTTGCAGCAAGTGACAACTTCATGAACAACTCTTACTTGAACAGTGGATATTTATTTCACTGATATGAAGTTTTATAGCTGACGTGGCTACTTGCACAGTTAGCTTATAAAACGTATCTGATGAGTGATCACAAGACTGATTTTTCCATGTTATTTGATTTGCTGGAAAAATGTGTAGCTGGTACAATAGTCTAATGTTCAAATAAATGTAAACTAGTCTATGTTTTGTTTTATGGTGTTACTTCCTCCTTTGAGATGTTGGAGACTTTTTGAGCACCCTAGGGAGTAATTTACTTTTTACATTTGTGGACACATATGAGACCAGAGGTGTAAAGCAATGCGGTGCACATCTTTCTTGGTCCTTAAGGGGTTAAACAATGAGAAAAGGTTTAAAAAATGTCCATAATAGGGAAGGTCAGCTTGAAAAAATGTCAGCAAGAGGCATTTGTGAAAAGAACAGTAATTCTGAGTGATACAAAGAAGACATCAGTGTTGAGACAACATTTAAGCTCTGAAAAGGCTGATTAATGAATGTGATGTTTGGGAACACTTGCCTTTTATAAAGCTCAGTTGAAAAGACCCTAAATGTCTTAACATCTTTATGCCGAACAATGGAGTTTGCAAGCATGCAAATCAAATTTGTTTTTCTCCCCATTCTCTAGCTCTTATTCTAAAAATGTGTTTTATAGAAAAGTAACACGTCCTACTAATAAATCCCCCCACACACATAATCCTATGACTAAAACATCCTAATAGTGTTTTGTGTATTGGCTCTTTGTTCAGTAGATAACATCTTCAGTTGGTCCAGAATGTCATGTTCATGGAGGAAGACATGACAGTTGCTATTCATTGTGAACTACTGCAAAGTTTTAATCATATTTGTAAGGAAAATAGGGTAACAGTGAACAGATAGGGTCACAGCAGAAGTCTCAGATGGCCACAAAATGTCCAAGTGTCCTCTGTTGTCCAGAACATTTTACTACAAGCTAGCATTATTATTCTTTATTTATATATAGTGCCAGCTTAATCTGCAGCACTGTACAATAGGGAATAGACATACAGGGATAATAAATAGTAAATCATATGTGAAGAACAGAAGGATCAGAGGGCCCTGCTCGTGAGCGCTTATATATGTATGTATATTAATATGGATCTCTAAAATCTAATCTACAACTTGCATTTCTATAGTAAAAAGCAGTGGCAGAGGAACTAGAAAAACCTAGGAGAAAAACAATTGCACAATAGGATACAAAATTCACCAGATTCTCCTTGTCACAAGTAATGATTGGAAATAATTAAAGTGGATCTGTCACCTTAAAGGAATAGTAATACTTCATTTTATCGTTATTTAATTTTGTAGGCATTAAAAAAAACATGAAGAACGATATAAGTCTTATATCTCAAACCTTTATGGTTTGAAAGATATTCACAAGCAAAGTTTCCCCTCCCGCCCCTTTTACCTAGTGTAAGCAACCTCTTCTCAGATGTGGAATCCAGTCCATAGACCAGACAGATAAAAGCAAGGGACAATATTATTCCTATGAGAACAATGAAAGCCCTGCCCCCCTTGACAAGCTTTTCAGCTTTTTCCCTTATCTTAATTGAAGATTGTTCCTTTCTGCAGTCTACCTGGGCACCTCCCTTAGATAAGTAAAAGGGGCGGGAGGGGGACACTTTGTCATTGAATTACTCTTGAACTATAACTCTGACAGAATTGAAATAACACTCTCCAAAGTCCAAATACTATGATGATTAATTAGAGCTGCTTTTATTATGAAACATTATTATCCCTTTAAGACAAGTTTAGTATGCTTCAAAGAGTATTACAATCTGCTCAGATGCTATAATAGTCATTTTCAGTAAAATAAATCCTCTTTGAGAAAAATAACCTTTATATTTTGATGGCACAGTCTGGTACTTTATGCTAATTCCCTGCATAGAATACAAATTAGTTCTGTTCTAGACCAAATGTACTCCTCTCTGTACTATTAAAAATGTCCCCAGTGTGTGAGTCTAGATTCAATCATAGCATAGCTGGGCGAATTTACGATGGTGATTCTGGACACTGGATATATTCCGTTAAGTCCCTGTTCCTGCCTAACTACAATTTTCTATGTTATGCACAAAAAAATAATGCTGATTAAGCAATGGGTAGGGCAATAAGGTAATATTTAGGCATTTCAGAGTGTTTCTTTAGTGAGAACCATGAGCATCTCCATGTAGTAACATGATGTGGAAGACTTGGTCACTGTCACTGTCAGTTTCCTTACTCATGCTATATGGTAGGTATACAAAGATTGCTGGCATTAAAATTTAATGTTGGTGGAGTGTGTCCACAGGTATGCACTACTGTTATCATGTTCTGTAGTGCATACCCTTAACTGCAGCCATGGTTGTAGAGGCAAATGCCATAAGGTTGCAGTGGCACTTTCATACATATCTGTGCATGTTAGGCCAGCACATAAATTAAATTAATTAGCATAATGTGCATACCTGGGAACTTGTTATTGTTGTCTCCACAGAGGGGAGTGCCAGGTGGAGGGCTTAAAAGAAGGCTGGGGAAGGAGCAACAGGGGCCCCACCATAACGATGGTGGCAAGGCTCGTCCTGAGCCTATTCCCGGGCGAAGAAGCAAACCAACATGGTATCTAAATCCAGCTATGCCATCGTGATGTGGAATGCCAATGGGGTCAAGAAGAAGACAGATGAACTTCTCCACCTCATGGAAACAAGAAAGATGAGTGCTGCCTTACTGTCAGAGACCCACCTGCAAGGAAATCAGAAGCTAAGCCTGGCAAACCACAGAGTGTACCGGACCGACCGACCAGCAGGGACCAAAGGAGGAGGTACAGCAGTGATAGTGAAGACTACGATTGACCACCACGAGATTGCACTCCCACCCCTCAGAAGCATAGAAGCTACTGGAGTGCAAGTCAAGACTGCAACAGGACCACTCTGGCTTATTGCAGCCTACTGCCCCCCAAAAGCAAAGCTAGACCTTGGTGACCTGGACATTTTGCTGGATTCCGCTGTTCCAACAATCATTGGAGGAGACCTCAATGCCAAACATCGATGCTGGAACTCCAGGACTCCTAACAAGAGAGGACTGACACTGCTGGCATATTCCAGGAAGAACGATTGTGTGGTAGCAGGCCCGACCGAGCCCACACACCACCCAAGTGTAGCAAGCCACAACCCAGATGTGCTGGACATTGTGCTACTTAAGAATCTGCAACACTCTGTGGAGCTGGAAACACTGGTAGAGTTGACCTCAGACCACAACCCAGTAGCAATCACTGTGGGGGACGAGATGGAACCCTACCAGCAAGTTGAGAAGTACAACTTCAGAAAGGCAGACTGGATCCGTTACAAGGAAGAGCTGAACAGCAAGATCACACCAAACCCACTGAACACCAAGGAAGACATTGACACTGCTGTGGAACACTTCACGATGGCAATCCAACAAGCAATCAAGAACAGCGTTCCAAAGCAGAAGACAAGTCGATACTCCATCTACGACCTACCGAGAGGAATTCAGCAGTCAATTGCTGAAAAGAACCGGGCCCGACGCCAGTGGCAAAAGTTCCGCACACCAGATCTCCTGCAGAAGTACAACACGCTTGCAAAACTCCTGCGGCAACAAATCAGACAGCACCGCGGAGAGAAATGGGAGGCTGCAACAGCCAAACTAAAGGAGGCGGACAATTCTGTATGGGGAATGGCTCGACGCCTAACTGGGAAGAAGGAACCAAGCCCACCAATCCAGGGAAGAACTCACCTTGCATGCAGCAACAAGGACAAGGCAGAGGTCCTCGCCGAGACACTGGAGGCTTCTTTCACCCCAAACAAGGCAAGCAGGGTCACGGACAGAGTGGAGGAAGAAGTTGAGAAGCATCTCGCAGAAGACCAAACCGGGTTGGGAGCAGAAGACATTGAGGAGTGCACACGCGCTGAGGTAGCAGGACTTGCAGAGAAGCTGTCAAACGGCAAAGCACCAGGGAGTGATGGAATAACGAACCTAGCAATCAAAAACCTCCCGACAGCATCAATAGAACACCTTACAAACATCTTCAATGCATGCATGAGGCTCCAGCACTTCCCAAAATGCTGGAAAGAAGCAAGGGTCATTGTTTTCCCAAAGGCTGGCAAACCACTGAGGGATCCTGCGAACTACCGCCCCATCAGTTTACTCTCTGGACTATCGAAGCTCCTGGAGAAGGTCCTTCTTGCCCGACTCAGTGACTTTGCCTCCGAAAGAAGCCTACTAGCAAATGAACAGTTTGGATTTCGAAAGGAGCATGCAACAACCCATCAGCTGCTGAGAGTGGTAGACACCATCAGCTACGGGTTCAACATCAAGAAATCCACGGGAATTGTCTTCTTGGATGTCGCCAAAGCATTCGACAGAGTCTGGCACAAGGGACTGCTGCACAAGATGACTGGCCTGGGATTTCCAAACTACCTGGTAAAGACAATTGCAAGCTACCTTGGAGAGCGCACCTTCCATGTCGCCATGCGGTCGGAGATGTCCTCATCACATCCCATCCGAGCAGGCGTGCCACAGGGATCGAACCTTGGACCCTTTCTTTTCAACATCTTCACCAGTGACATCCCGACAGATCTGCATAAGACCGACCTGGCACTGTATGCGGATGATGTCGCAATCATCTCCCAGTCATTCAGCGAAAAGGAAGTGGCAAAGAATCTGCAAGCATCACTAGATACCATCTCAACCTGGTACAGCGACTGGCGAATAGAACTCAACATCAGTAAGACTACTGCAACACTGTTTACCAGAAAGAAGATCAAGGAGCACCCCCACATCAGCCTCAATGGGGAGACCATCAAGTGGGAGAGCAGCAGCCGTTACCTCGGTGTGACCCTGGACAGCAAGCTCAACTGGGGAAGCCATATTGAGAATACCCAGCAGAAGGCAACAGGAAAGATGGCAGCACTGTACCCACTCCTGAAGACCAAGTCCATGCCACTACGGACAAAGATTAACGTCTACAAGGCAATCATCAGACCTACCCTGACGTATGCCTCCCCAGCATGGATCACTTGCCATGAGCGACACCGGAAGAGTCTTCAGAGAGTCCAGAACAAGGCCCTGCGGATATCGTCCAGAGCTCCAAGCTTCGTAAGGACAGCTGACCTTCACAGGGAGCTGGACATCGAGATGTTGGACGAACACCTAGAGAAGCTGAGTAGGAAATTCTGCCAAGGACTGGATCAGAACCCAAACCCTCTGATCAGAAAACTCACTGCCACCACTGCAAACCCCTTCGACCGCTACCCGCGGCCCATCACAGCGAAGACCCTGTGAAACTAACCCAACTGTGACAAGTCAACACAGATCAAGAGTAATCCAAACCTGTGACTTAAAACCCAACCCGAGAATATGGAGTAGTGAGGCTCAAGCCTCGGTATCCAAAATCACCGCTGATGGATAAAATCTATCAGCAAGAAGAAGACGACTGGCAAGCAACAGGGGGAGAAAGAGTAGAAGTGGGTAGAGGTTCAATAGAAACTCCCCACATCCGGAAGACTCAGCCTCTGCCCTGGAGACCCAGTAAAGCAGTGTCAAAACCGGAGTCTCCGAGGCAAATCCGGAGAGTTCCCAGATGTGATAATGTGCCACAGCGTGCAACCAACAATTAAAGGCTAATTTCTCAAAAACAAGTTAAATTACAAGCAAATAGTTAGAACAACTTGAAGCCATATTACAACATGATTTCTCAAACAATTCACAACCTGAAGCCAAATTACAACATGATTTCTGTGAGGTTGAGGGATGGATAGCAAAGAACAGACTGTTCTTAAACACAGACAAAACTGTCACAATGATATTTGGCACAAAGCACAAACTGTGTAATCTCGGCAATACTCACCTACACATTGTAACATAGTCTAATCGTAAATTGGCCCCTGTGGACTCCTACAAATATCTTGGTATGTGGCTTGACCCCAACCTCACTTTTCGTCTTCATACTGATATATTAACCTCCAAACTTTATTCCAAAATAAGTATTCTTTTCAGAAACAAATCATGTTTAAGTATCCTGGTTAGAAAACGTATTGTACAACAGATGTTGCTGCCAGTCATAGACTATGGTGATGTAGTATATGCTCCAGCGCAAGAAATCCATCTTAGTAAACTTGACACTCTGTATAATTCATTATGCCGTTTTTCCAATGTAATTACACTACCCATTACTGTGATATGCTTAAAGAACTAAATTGTATACTGTCAAATCTAGATGTGCCCTTCACCTTTCTTGCTTACTACACAACCACTTACCTGGTAAACTACCGGACTACTTGAGCAGTATGCTCAATCCTGCTCTCCATACTAACTATAACCTCCACTCCACTGCTAACAACTCACTACGTATACCACAATATAAGAAAAAATCAGGAAGATCTGCCTTCTCCTTCAAAGCGCAAAAGGCCTGGAACAATCTGCCTGAAATAATCAGATCTGCTCCCAGTCTAAAATTCTTAAATGTAAATGATTCTTTATATCTAAAAACAGTGTGTAACTGAATATAATTTTATTTTATATGTATGTATATTTATATGTGTATGTATATATAATAATATTTCATATCTCATGTTTCTCAATTTGTGTAAATATGTAACCCTTTACTGAAAACTATCCAGGACATACTTGAAAACGAGAGAAATCTCAATGTATTCTGCCTGGTAAAACATTTTATAAATAAAATAAAGCAACATATAGGCAGATTTTCCACTTTAATGTGGTTATCCCCTTTAAGGGATAGTAATACTTAAGTATTACTAATCCCTATAGTAAAGCCCTAGTTAAAAAAAACGTATTGCCCCAGTGTCATCTCTCAAACCTTTATGGTTTGAGAGATGAACGTTTCTAAAGTTGCCCTCTCCCTCCCTCTTCCTCCAAAGTCAGCTTTGTAGCTGACTGAAGAGAAATCGGTCATAGATCATCAGGCGGCTCTGCAGCAGAGCCTCGATCACGTTAACTAAAAAAAAAAAATTCACTAAAACGGTCTTCTACGTGTGCTTGCAAACCAAGCACATGTAGAAGACCATTTCAGTGAAAGTTTTCTTTTTTAGTAACGCGATCAGGCTGTGCTGGAGAGTCACCTGAAAGTCGTACGACTCTCTTTCCTGCAGTCAGCTAGATTGATTCAACAGTACCGCGTGTCCATAACCCTATGAGTGCCATAGGGGTCCGTACTCATTTGACACTCAAAGGGTTAAATATTGATAACCATTTACTGGCAAGAGTGGCCTGCCTAATTATACTCCAACAATAACTCTACACAGTGTTGATAACTCCTTACTTTCTCATGCTTATAATGCCTGAGCACATTCACTCGGTGTTGTGACAGTAGCCTTTTGCATTAGATGGAAGTAGACACAATTCTATGCATTGACAGGGTCATGTAGGCAAAACAAATTATGCCAGGAGGGGCGCTCTTCGATGACACGTGGAGGGGATGGTGCTCTGGCCTGCATTTGGGCAGTCTCTACGGCACATGACTGCTCTGCGTTCAGGCAGTCTCTAGTGCACTGGGACATTTTATCTTGGGACATTTATGTTTGTCCTGTGCAGTCATGTGCAGTAGAGACTGCCCGAACACACAGAATTCTGGGAAGTATAGTTACACCTGTGTGTTCTGGCAGCCTCTACTATGTATGACTGCATCGGACAAACATACATCTGGCGTTTTATTACATAGGATAGAATTGAAATAGATGTTAGAGATTCTAGCTTAGAATACTGGCTATTTAATTATATAAAGATCTATTTGAATTTTAGTACTAGTGTTATTTAGAGCATAGCAAATGACCTTATAATAGGTCCACAAATTTTGTATCACTAGCCCTTATTTCACTGTCCCTGATAGAAAGCTATCTGGAAACAAGAAGTACAGGAAGTTCATATAAAAGAGGTAAAAAAAACCCACAACAGATTAATATGAAGAAATTAATAAAAATTATTGGTAGAATGATCAACACATTGCAAAACAATACATTGCACTTCCTTCTGGCCCTTAACCCTTTGAGTGCCAGAGGAGTATGCAACGCATTGCTTTGCAATGTGTTGCTTACCCCTCTGGCACTCAAAAGGTTAACCTTCTGAGTGCCAGATGGGGTGCTCAATACATTGTAGAGCATTATGTTGCAAACCTCTCTGCCACTTAAAGAGTTAAACAGTTGTAGACTATGCAAAGCCAAAAACCTGGATTACTCACACTTTAAAGGGATAATAATACTTCATTTTATCTTTATTTTATTTTGTAGGCATTAAAAAAAACATAAAGAATGATATAAGTCTTATCTCTCAAACCATTATGGTTTGAGAGATATTCACAAGCAAAGTTTCCCCTCCCGCCCCTTTTTCCTAGTGTAAGCCATCTCTTCTCAGATGTGGAATCCAGTCCAGAGACCAGTCAGATAACAGAAGGGGACAATCTTCTTCCTATGAGAACAATGAAAGCCCTGCACCCCTTGACAGGTTTTTCCCTTATCTTAATTGAAGATTGTCCCTCTCTGCAGTCTACCTGGACACCTCCCTTCTGATCTGGCTGAACAGTGCTACATCAGTAAAAGGGGCTGGAGGGGGATACTTTGTCATTGAATTACTCTTGAACTACCACTCTGACAGAATTGAAATAACACTCTCCTAAGTCCAAATACTATGATGATTAATTAGAGCTGCTTTTATTATGAAACATTACTATCCCTTTAACATTTGATGGTCATAGATGGTGAGATAGTTCAGTGGTAAATGATCTAACTGCAAAGTCTATTCAAACCGCAAGGTTGCAGGTTCGATTCCCAGCAGCGTCAACTCAGCCCTTCATCCTTCTGAGGTTGATAAATTAGTGCCACTGATTGGGTAATAGTAACACATGCTGATTTGGTTAATTCCAATAACATGCACTGACTGGAGAATGGTGCTATATAAACACTAATAATTATAACATAGGTTCACTTAGAAGCAACTACTTTTTCTTTCTTATTTATTTTTCCAAATGTGTTTCTGTGGCAGTGATGATGCAAATCCTATAATTACAAAAACATAGCCACTAATGTCATGCTTTGCGTAAAGATTTTAGAAGATGTCGCTTGAACACATGGCTTGTGATCATACGGTGTTAATTAGGATTATGTATTTTCACATTATGACAATAGCAGAAGAAAATTGCCACAGTTTAGTGAACCATTCTACATACCACAGAATTATTCACTCTGTGCTCCTTGACCATCGTAGTAATTATTTTACTGCCTGTTGTGAAACATCAGAATATATTTTGCCCTTGTCCTTGTCTCATAAATAGAATCCTAGGTGAGTTTGCAGTCCATTCACAGAATAAAGGCATTGAATCCTCTCTTCTGCTCTGGCTGAGCAGTGTTACATCAGTAAAAGGGGCGGGAGGGGGACATTTTGTCATTGAATTACTCTTGAAGTACAACTCTGATAGAATTGAAATAACACTCTCTGAAGTCTAGATACTATGATGATTAATTAGAGCTGCTTTTATTATGAAACATTACTATCCCTTTAAAGGCAGTTATATGTTGTGCATACTATTTTTTAACACAGTAGCTATTTCAGTGTTTAATCTTTTTTTTATTTTAATTTTTTGGGTGGAACATTGTGGCACTTTATGCTAATTGTTTTATTTACCACACACTGTGCTATGAATGAAGGCAGGACCCACACACGGAGGCATTTCTAATAGCAGAGTAAGATATAACTTTGACCTTCAACAACACTATATAACATACTTTTCAGGGAAATAGCAAATTTCTCCAAACTTATCTATTTTATCAGAAAATGACTAGAAAAATGTATAGGCAAAATAAACTAAATGTGTCTTAGGGTGACAAGTCCACTTTAAGATAAGTGGGAGATTACTATTAAAGATGTTAATGTGCCTTTAAACAGGCCTCATGACTTGTTTAGTCAGGCACCCATCTTCAACTCATTATTGACAGAACAGTAGTTTCTGCAGCTGTTAGATAAGCCAGCTTATAGATACATTTAATTTTAAATAAGACATCTGTCTTCAGGGATGGAAGGAAGTTATTGCTGCTGAAATAGCTATACTGATTTACTGCCCATATGTGTAGCTCAGGCAATATTTTATACCCTAACATCACCTCACTACACAGGACGCTTTATGCACAAAGTAAAAAGAAGTGCAGTTCTGAAGTAAACCTAATGTACCAGAGGGGGCAAATAAAATGCATTTAAAGGGATAGTAATGTCTGATTTTAATAAAATGTTATATTGTAGATGTTGAAAAAATAAATTAACTGATGTATCCCATCTCTCAAATATGTATAGTTTGAGAGATATACCCTGATAAAGTTCCCCCTCAGTCCCCTTTCACTGCTGTCAGCCTCTAGCTGACAGGAGATCCTGGTCCCGTGACCGGCCGGTGTCTCTTAAGCAGAGCTGAAATAGCGCTATATAAAAAGAAATACTTTATTGGAATGGTCCACAAAGTGCTTGCAAACCTGGCACACTTCGTAGACCATTCCAGTGAAGTATTTATTTTTAGATAGTGCTATTTTGGTTATTCTGAAGAGCTGCCGTTGGGTCGCACGACCCGAATCTCCTTCTGTTAGTTAGAAAGCTGATGTCTATGAAAGGAGAGGGAGGGGGGAACTTTATCAGCATATATCTCTCAAACGATACATGTTTGAGAGATGGGACTTGCATCAGTTAATTTATTTTTTAATATCTACAATATTATATTTTATTAAAATCAGACATTACTATCCTTTTAAGTGGAACTATTAGCCCCCTGAGTGCAAGAGAGGTCTGCATTGTAATGTTATGCAGTGTAGACCGCTGTAGCAGCACTCAAGTGATAAAAACACTGTTTAAACCTTAACCCCTTAAGGACCCATCACTGTCCAGGACTGTCATGGCTTGTTTTCACTTAAGGACCCATTCTGGTCCTGGACCGTCAGGAATTCCGGGCTCCCTGTGCGGCAGCACATCGTTCGGGGAGTCTGGAATTCTGCAAAAAAAAAAAAAAAAAAAAAGGTCCCTGGTTCTTAAGTGACGGCCGTGTGAGGGCACGGCCGGTCCTTAAGGGATTAAAGAAGTATGCACAATGCATTGCTTAGTACACCCCCTGGTACTTAAAGGGATTGTAATATATAATTTTAAATGCAGCTTAGATCGTTCAATGTAACGTATAGTACTGGAATTAGATGCTGAAGTTGATCCCACCACTTTTGCTGATGTCAGCATTTCGGTCTGAGATCCGATAGTGGATCAGGGACAATCTTCAGTTAGTATTAGAAAAAAACTGCCCTCCTTCAACAAAGGAGGGCAGATTTTTCCTTATCCTATGGGAGGGAAGATTGGCCCTCATTGTGATCTGTCCGGTCAAGCGAGGGGAGGCGGCAAAAGGGGCATGAGGGATCAACTTCAGCATCTAATTACATTGTAACTAAACAGTTTTTAAGAATAAAAGCAGTACTATTCATTATGCTGAACAATCTGATCTGTTTTTAAAATTATATATTACTAGCCCTTTAAAGGGTTAAAACAATTACCATTTTGGGAATTTTTATTTATCCCCTATGGGGCACCTCTTTTTTCTTTGTACATAGGACCCAGGGAACCTGATGACATAAGAAGAAATTGGGTATATCTGAGGATTTGCACCAGAATTGCTCCAGGTTATATTGTACATATGGATTACTACCACTAAGGCTGTACATGTTCAATAGAACCATCTGTACTATGGGCTAGAACAAAATATTCTCGAAACACCGATTTTATTTAAAGAGGGATTGTAACCCACTGAATGCTACAAAAGCAACCTCTAGCATTTAAGGCATTAAAATTCCCATTTAAATCAATGGGGATTATTTATTTTTTACCCCTAGTGCATTTGGTTTAACCCGGAATTTCCCCACTTTTCTCTTGTTAAAGGGATAGTAATACTTCGTTTTAACTTTACTTTATTTTGTAGGCATTAAAAAAACATGAAGAATGATATAAGTCTTATCTCTCAAACCTTTATGATTTAAGAGATATTCACAAGCAAAGTTTCCCCTCCCACCCCTTTTACCTAGTGTAAGCTCTCTTCTCAGATGTGGAATGCAGTCCATAGACCAGACAGATAACAGAAGGGGACAATCTTATTCCTATGAGAACAATGAAAGCCCTGCCCCCCTTGACAAGCTTTTCAGGTTTTTCCCTTATCTTAATTGAAGATTGTCCCTCTCTGCAGTCTACCTGGGCACCTCCCTTCTGATCTGGCTGAGCAGTGTTACATCAGTAAAAGGGGCGGGAGGGGATACTTTGTCATTGAATTACTCTTGAACTACAACTCTGACAGAATTGAAATAACACTCTCCAAAGTCCAAATACTATGATGATTAATTAGAGCTGCTTTTATTATGAAACATTACTATCCCTTTAACTCTTCTATTCTCTGACTTCAAACGAAATATGTTTTATAGTGTTTATAGAAATCATGAAGCAGTATTACTTTATTTACCATAGCTATTATGCTTGACATTGACACCAATATACTTTTAAAGAAGTTGCACATATTATGGTTCCATTTTTAATACATCAGCAATTCAAAAACAAAATCAATCAAAAGCAAAAGCCTATGATGTGAATTTCTTCACTGAGCTCAAATGCAGGCCAACTTGAAAAGGCTGAGAAGGGCTGAGTGGACCCTTTTCTCTTAGAGAAAACTGGTCATACTGGTTGCCATGGTAACATATTATTTAGCAGTTACTTAACCTCTCTCTGTTAGGTCAGAATTCCTGTCGACTGGATCAAGCAGGGGATGGGTAATGGCCTAATTTTGCGGACATAAATGAAAAGTGAAATGAGAATAGGGAAATACAAGGAAATTATTTGAACCTATCACTTTGAACTCTTGTGGCCAAAGGGGTGTGGAGTCCATATTAGTCTAGAAAATTAGCTATTTTTAAAAGTGCTAATTAACCCTTTGAGTGCCAGAGGGGTTACACAACACATTGCAGAACAATGCGTTGTGTACCCCTCTGGCACTCAAAGTGTTAAATGAAATTGTAGTTTGAACTATATTTAATTCCTTGGATGCAATAGACATCTCCATGCTTCGCCAAGCAATGCAGGGGAGATGCATATAATCTAAATAATATATAGCACTAGCCTGCGAAGCTCCCTGTGTGCATAACCGCACATGGCCAGTAGAGACTGCAGGAACAATGCAGTCATGCACAGTAGAGACCAGTCGAGCGCTCTGAAAGGCTCAGTGCCGGTAAGGCTGGGTGGCACTTTAGCCCATGTACATGTCATACTAGTAGGTAATATTTGTCATACACTTTGAACATAACCTTACATTGAATTGAATACACACTAGGCCTTACATATAAAAGTAAAGTAGAGCAAACCATCTGCACTATAGGAAACAAATATATATGTCCATTTATTTAAATGTGGTATTTAACCCCTTGAATTCTAGGAATTTTTAACTGACCCACACATACACAGTGGTCTACTGGGTAGAGCAGTTTGGGCCTTCTCTGGCCCATACCTCAATAAGGCTGCTAACTTACAGTCCATTTGCAGCATAATAATCCCGAGCTCTGAGATATGATGTCATATATTCTGATGCTGTGCATTATGTGAGGATGCAAGGCAATGAGGAAGCAATCGTATAGAGGTCTGTGCTGGAGAAGACACAAATCACAACTGTGTAGTTGGAGGACGGGCAGGTAGGCCACCTCTGCAGGTCCCCATAACATGACTCAGGACATCTCCAGGACACAGAGATGACAACAGGCAAGAGTAGCTGTGGGTGCATGAGTCATGAGATACGCCCAGCCGAGACAGGCGGTCAGACTTAGATGGGTTCAGGAGGAGAAGTTGAGCATGGAGAGGATAGAGGGGAAATGTAGGGGAGTTGAAAGGCAAGGTCAAAGTTATATTGTCATGAGTGGTCACAGGGTCCCTTCCCCTAACAGCTACTCATGCCAAAATCACAGCCCATTTCAAGTTCATGCAGAGATTTTGACAATTGTAGCCAGGGGGGCTTCACACTCACTGGACTAAATTATGCCCCTAGCTTTCTACCTATTGTAGAGGCAGCATGGAGGACATTACTATAACTCCTCCTTACTGTTGCCCCACAACCACAAACTCGGCCTCCCAAAAATGCTTTGAACAAAGGTGTGTCCCTTTACCTAAAATAATTGTCTACTCATGCTATAGAGTAAAGGCAGCATTAACCCCAACGTTGCACACTCTGGTCACCTTTTTGTTACAGAGCTGGTACATGTGACACAGGCCTTATAGCTGCCCCAACATCAATAGGCACAAGGTTTTACAACACTCAGTACACAAAAATTATAGGGAAGTTTAATAATAAAATTGTGTACTGGTAAATATGGTCATGATTTGCACCTGTCCTGGAGCTTGGTCAAGACAAACAATTATTTTATTGACAAAACTTGTTGACAGGAGTGAAACCTGTGCATTATTATATTACTAGTTTTAAAGCCCACGTACACGAGCCAAGGTCCGGGTAATGTTAACCCTTTGAGTGCCAGAGGGGTACACAACGCATTGCTTTGCAATGCGTTGTGTACCCCTCTGGCACTCAAAGGGTTAAGCGGCCACTACCTCACTGCTCCACGCCATGCAGTCTTGCGTTGCCTCAGTCACACAATGCAATCATGAGCAGTAGAGACTGCCCCAACGAGCATTCTCTACTGAGCATGACGGCTTCTGACAAACATCCTAGCAAATTATTATATAGGATTAACTGACAGAGTGCCAGAGCAGTCTCCACTCATTACAAAAGCAATGTATCGCACACCCCTCTCACACTTAAAGGGTTAAAGTCCTCTGTTTTTATTGAGCTGGAAAATTGTATATATATGCTTTGACAACCAGAGGGGTGGGCAATGCATTGTGATGGAATGTTTTGCAAACCCTTCTGACTTTCAAAGGGTTAAAGTGCAAACACTTAGTAAGAAGTCCAATTTACAGCAATGGAGAATTTGTATTTTCCCTCTATGATACAGAAAATGTATTCCAGAATTGCTCCATATATTCTTAGTACATCAGCATCTTTGTTTCATCTATATATTTTATTTGAGGCAAGCTAAATCCTTCAGTGAGGAGAGGCTGCAATGCATTGTAGAACATGCATTACATACCCAATTGACTCTTAATGGGTTAAAAGCAACACAACAATCTTTCTAACGTACTTTAAACATTACACACTTTTAACATTACAAAGTAAGAACTAGCCTGACCTCAATATATTAAGCTTTTAATGTACTCTCCACTTAATTAACTTTGCAGAGAAGAGTCATCACAGAAATCTCTCCGTTGGAAAAATCTGCAGCCAACCAAATCATTGAAAAATATGTTTTCCCTGCTGCATTAAAGAGAGAAAAATCAACATTTTTATACAGTGCACTAAAGCTGCCAGAGGTTTAATTCACAGCGGGCCCAGCCGGGAATGAGCAATGAATACACAACATATCGTCTGAGGATGCTGCAGGGAAATACATGTGTATTTGTTCTCTGCATCTTTCAGCTGCTGTTAAGAGGTAAAAGGTTACTATTTCATTGCGGAAATGAAAAATAAATGCCCTTACATTATAGTAGTGCTTTGTCTTTAACTTAGAATTATGGGGGAATGTCCAATTCACCAGTGCAGATCATTTTATTTGATTGGACAACTGCTTGCTACTCATGCACTTGCACTTTAAGTACGTATGAATGCTGCCATGAATACCAGAGCACAAACTCTGCCATTGTTAAGACATTAATATAAGCAAACGCCGAACATTTTCCCAATAGCACGCTCAGGGAAAGGGAATGAATAATGACACATTTCTCAGCTGCTTGTTACATATCGTGAAGCATCCACTAGTGCCAGAGTGGTATCTAATGCACGCCACTCTGGTGGCAATGCATTGTACACCACTCTGGAACTCAAAGGGTAAAATGTCATTCCCTGCCAGCTGGTACTACTTGCATAAATTGATAAATAAATGCCAGATTTTCTAGCTGGCATGCCAACCTTTACCTGTTAACTTGCATAGGCAGACAAATAGATAAAGTTAAATAGCCCAACCTATTATTTTAAACTTTATACGGATAGTAATACTTTATTATTACTATTCCCCATATTGTAGATATTTGCAAAAGAATTTAATAGCCCCCAGGTTCATCTCTCAAACCTTTATGTGCCTCTCCACATTGCCCCTTCCACATTGCCCCTCAATCTCCACATTACCCCTTCCACAATGCTCCTCATTCTCCACATTGCCCCTTCCACATTGCCCCTCAGTCTCCACATTGCCCCTTCCACAATGCCCCTCATTCTCCACATTGCCCCTCATTCTCCACATTGCCCCTTCAACAATATCCCCATCTCAATTGCCCCATCCACAATGCCCCTCATTCTCCACATTGCCCCTCATTCTCTACATTGCCCTTTCAACAATATCCCCATCACAATGCCTCTTCCACATTGCCCCTCCAACAATGCCCCTTCCACATTGCCCCTCAATCTCCACAATGCCCCCTTCCACAATGCCCCTCATTATCCACACTGCCCCTTCAACAATGCCCTCATCACAATACCCCTCATTCTCCACAATGCCCCCATCTCCACATTGCCCCTTCTGCCCCCCCGTCCTCCTACCTTGAGTCCCTGGTGGTCTAGCGGTGTGTGACATGACAGATTCGGCACAGACGACCTCTGACTGGAACTCCCGCGCGGTTTTTAGTAATGCAGAGAGCTGGGAGATTATGTCATCTCCCAGCGGTCTACATTACTAGACCGCCAGCCGCCGGGAGATCAGATGTGCACTGTGCTGCCCTGTTTTACAGATTGCTGCGGGAGCGTGGTGAGTGGGTCACAGGGGGCGGCCGGGCCCCTGAAAGTGACGGGCCTGGTCGCGGGGTGCTATTGTTACGCCACTGCTGTGTGTTGCGTGTATGTATGTGCCTGTGTGTGTTGTATGTATGTACCTATGTTTATGTGCCTGTGTGTCTGCTGTATGTATGTGCCTGTGTTTATGTGGTTGTGTGTGTTGTATGTATATGTTTATGTGCCTGTGTTTATGTGCCTATGTGTCTGCTGTATGTATGTGCTTGTGTTTATGTGCCTGTGTGTCTGCTGTATGTATGTGCCTGTGTTATGTGCCTGCGTGTGTGTTGTGTGTATGTGCCTGTGTGTGTGTTGTAAGTATGTGCCTGTGTTTATGTGCCTGTGTGTTGTATGTATGCGCCTGTGTTTATGTGCCTGCATGTGTGTGTTGTGTGTATGTGCCTGTGTGTGTGTTGTATGTATGTGCCTGTGTGTTTTATGTATGTGCCTGTGTTTATGTGCCTGCATGTGTGTGTTGTGTGTATGTGCCTGTATGTGTGTTGTGTGTATGTGACTGTGTTTATTTGCCTGTGTGTGTGTGTTGTATGCATGTGCCTGTGTTTATGTGCCTGTGTGTGTGTACTTTTCCTACTGAGTAAAACAAGGGCACACCCACTGATAGGAGATTTTTGTTTTCTATTACAGCTCCAAATAGTCTTTTCTTTACAATAAGCTTTTAATTTGTACAATGGCCACAAGGTGGTCACAAGGTGATGCTGTTTCTATCACTTACTAACTAGAATCATAGTCTGTGACTCATGCTCTCCAATAGATAGAATTCTACAATGACAAATTTCCCTTTGAACTCTAGATGATTTTGTTGCTAAAGTCTGAGATGAAAAATATTAGTTTGAGCTGTAACAAAATTTGAATGAAAAAATATCCCTCAACTGAGTACACTTGGTACATTCAGCATGGAAAATCCTACTTTTTATAACTAAAAAGCTACTTTCCCTTTAAGGTTTACATCCTATACAATAATTTGCTAATGTATGTTTCTTAGAAGCTGTCATGAGCAGTACAGACGGCTGCGTGCTGCAGTCATGTGCAGTACAGACTGCCCACACCATGGCTGATAACGGAGAGGGGAGCTCCAAATTCAGACCGTACCAAATTCATACCGTAGTCCTCTCTGCTACTGTCTGAATTTGGAGCGCCCTGCTCCGTTATCAGCCGTGGCGCAGGCAGTCTGTACTGCACATGACTGCACCATGGCTGTTGCTACCTGGCACTGTGGCCCGTGTACACGGGCTGTTCAACTAGTTATATATATGTTATACAAAAACATTGCTGAATACTCCCTCTCAAATGTAGGGACTTGTAACCAACTTTGGTATTTTGAAATGGCAATCAAAATTGCCTATAATGTATTAGCCATTTATATTTAGAAAAGTAGTTTATGAGATAATTAGATTTATAGATTATGATAATTATCTAATGGTTTGCCCATATCCCCTTGCATTGGGAGGGGTGAGTGTCAATGATTGGGTAAAATAATATACAGGAAGTGCCTGCATGGCATCATTGTCATTTGTATAGTCGATCATTCTAATTTAATCAAAAATATAAAATGTCTAATACAACATATAGCTCTTTCAAAATCCCTAAAGTTGTATTTATGTGATATGGTCCCTTTAACTCTGTAACTCTGTCTAGTGATCTAATAAGGATCAAACACTGTAAACTGGTCCAGAGTTTTGCCACTGTGTAAACTGTCATTTCTGCAAAATGGAGGTGATTTTAATGAGCTGGGAAACTCCTGTCGAAAGACGAGAGAGGTAATGACATGCAAATTGGACTGGCTAGAAGATGGATTGCTGCAATCCAA
Organism: Rhinophrynus dorsalis; assembly: GCA_037306005.1. Lineage (NCBI taxonomy): Eukaryota > Metazoa > Chordata > Amphibia > Anura > Rhinophrynidae > Rhinophrynus > Rhinophrynus dorsalis. The sequence continues at coordinate 223,358,591 of CM074719.1, read as the reverse complement.
TGACATTTAGTATTTTGGTGTGAGACAGCACAGAGTTGCAAACAATTTATCTCTAGAAGTCAGCTCAGGGAGTGTTACTTACATTTGCCTCTGCATGTAAAACCTGAGCAGACAGCAGCACCATCAGCTGTATCTGTAAGTCTTCTGTTTCAGAGGTGATTGCAGCTGTGAGCAAGAGATTAAAGGAGACCTAACAACTCTTAATAATAGTCCCACACTAACCGTTCTATGGTCAGAAAATCCTAACAGCCCAAAACAATCAGTCCTGGATGTCATGTCCATGTCGACAGATATGACATTTGCAAGCAGGACTACAAGACCTCAACACGGTTCATTGCATATGGTAATCTTTCCTTTAAAGTGATAGTAATGTTTAGGTAGTACAGTAAGATTGAGTCTTCTGTATACATTTATATAATGATGTGTAGCTGTATAACCATCTATAATTTTGCCATTTTCCTTTTATTCTATAATAAACTTTTCCCCTCCTGCCCCTTTTACATACGTCAAGCAGCCGCAGTAAGCTGGTCCGGACAGATCGCCATGAGGGACAATCTTCTTTCAGCATAAGGAAAAATCTGCCCTGCTTCATCAAGGGGGCAGGGTTTTCCTTCCAATGAAATGAAGAAGATTGTCCCTCGTGATGATCTGTCCGGTCTGATGACTGGATTCCAAATCTGAGGGGAGGCTGCTTCATGCATGTAAAAAGGGCGGGAGGGGGAAACTTTTGTATAGAATAAAAGGAAAACGGCAACATTTTGGATGATTTATACAGCTACACATCATTATCAAAATGTATATGGAAGAGTCAATCTTACTTTCATACCTAAACATTACTATCCCTTTAAATTTTTGAGAACACATAGCTTTGCAATGCTTTGCACATCTTTCTGACCCTTAAGGTGTTAATTTGGATCATGTACTCTAACTGCTTCAGGCTGATAAACACTTCCAGCAACTGTCATTCCTGTCTCCATGGACATGACATCCAGAATGTGTTTTGGGTCTAAATGAACACAAAAAATACAGTGCAGTCCTCAGTGAGGCTGATTTCCTATGGGAAAAATTAACAACTCTGGAACAATGCAACAACATCATTGGAGACAAATAAACATACCTATCAATTTAAATCAATCCCAATAATGATTTTATTTATTAAAATAATAATTGTGCTCAATACATATAAACAAATTTAAACAATAACTATAACAATGGAATCAGTATATTTCTCCAAATGCTCATCCAATGCTCATCTTGGCACAATTAAGAAATGACCCAATATCCTGAATGGACATACATACATTGCTAGGAGCTGTATCTTTATGCAAGGCACCATCGAGATGCATGTATCAGCTATCACCAATCTCTATGTACTGTGATATATATATATACGCACTAAGGGCCATATGTTCAAAGAAGTAGCAAAATAGCTTTTGTCTTTTCAAAGTACAGTGTTGTTGGGCTCATTAATATTTACCGAGAGTGTCAGTTGTGATTGAAAATATGTAATTTGTCCTGACTGAAATTATCATATGTAACGGCACAAATGTATGTAACAACAAAAAATGTCTTAACTAAAGATAAAAATTCTCACATTCAGAACTTCTCATTTCCTCCACTTTTTTCTTAACGTACAGATTTTGTCTTTTGGAAGACTTTTTTGTCATTAGTTACGCCAAATTTTCTTTTCCTCTGTACAACACTAGAGGATAGTTTAGTCACGCCCTTTCCCCGCCCCTTTGCCTGGCAATTCTGGAGTTGTGTAGTACACTACGGACATTTCTAGTTTTTTGTCGTATACTCTAAAGAAAATATGTAATTCATGCACACAATTACTTACTTTTGTTGTTCATACAACATTTTTTTGTTGTTATCCCTTTGAACATACAGCCCTAAGGCTGATTTACTAAGAGGAACTCAAGTAATTCAGCCTTACTGCATATGGTAAATGCAAATATCATGGAACTCTGAGCACACCAAAATATGTTAGTTGCTCGCTTTTGGGGGCAATGCGCTAATCCACCAGCATACTAATCCAACTCACTACTCATGCATCTGCTCTCTGGGTTATGTATTACTGTACACATTGCGCACTAATAAAGAGCCATTTGTTCGAAAGATGGAGTTGTGGCACAAACTATTTGCAGTATAGGGGAGAACCAAAATTTCCAAAAATTCCCATTGCTTTAAATGGGGATTTTAACCCCTTGAATGCTAGAGAGTTCTCCAATGGATTGGAAGCCCTGTGAAGGATTGCAAAAGTCTTACAACCAACCCTCCATAAAAATGACAGATTAAAAGTAATTTTTCCAGATCCACCGCTTATGTCATACAGACAACCCCTAAATTTAAAGAAAATTATTGCCAAGAGCCATTTGCCACAAATCACAAAGAATGGAACATTCTGTTGTGGAGTAAAAAGATGTGAGACCTGTCCACACATTCAATGCACTACAAAGATAAAAATCAATGCTTTTAATCAATGTATTAACATTTTACAATTAGAGGACTAGTACATTTTAAATGTTTTACAGTCATTACTGCAGAATAGGAGATCTGTATAATAGAAATTGCTAGGCTGGAAAGCTCCCTGTGTGCATAACCGCACACACGCAGTAGAGACTGATAGAATGATGCAGTCATGTGCAGTAGAGACTGCCGGAACAATGCAGTCATGCACAGTAGAGACTGGCCAAACGCGCAGGCTTTCATACTAGTATATTAATATGATTCCACTCTAATACAGTCACTGGAATCAGTTTTCTAGCCATAGACCTACCTAACATCAATTACTAAGCTACTCATGCTGAAAATTCTTCGCTCAACATGTTTGCACCTATTGGAGGCCTATGGAGCAGTTTATCGATAATGCATTGTGCTCTGATCCTCTACCCCTTGTTTAACATCAAGAGAAAATGGTGTGATTTTACTCTATTTTCCTGCACATGCTATGGGTCAGGAATAAAGGGCTTGCTGGAATTAAAATCTTAAAGGGATAGTAATACTTAAAATGTAAAAAAAAATATGTTGTAGAGTTTATCCCCCTGAGTAAAACAAGGGTACTCCCACTGCTGAAAGGTGTTTCATTCAAAAGTTATTAATTTTCAGAGTTGAATTTTTTAGGTGCAATATCACAGTGGCCTGAAATTGTGCAGTGGCGCTGTTGCTACACCATCCTATGGAGATTTATGGTCAACTGACCAGAAATGTCCATAGGATCGTGTAGCAACAGCGCCACTGTACAATTTCAGGCCACTGTGATATTGCACCTAAAAAATTCAACTTTGAAAATTAATAAACTTTTGAATGAAACATCTTTCAGCAGTGGGAGTACCCTTGTTTTACTCAGGGGGATAAACCCTACAACATATTTTTTTTTACATTTTAAGTATTACTATCCCTTTAATGACAGTAATGTGGTGCTCCATTCTACTGGGGCATTATTTATTTTCTTCATACTTATTCCTTACTTTTCCTTACATTTATGGCATATAATTCTACATTGTCTGAATGTACCAGAAACAAACTGCTCAATGCAGCCTTAAAACTATCTAGCTCTGAAATCTAGAAGTGGAGATGTACTAATAGAATTCTGTCATAAAATAGACATAAACTGTTTTTTGTCAAATTGCAGACAGAATATGCACTGGATGGGAGAGGGAAAGACAGCCCCTTGTCTACACAGCAGCTCAAAGAAAGAAACCACAGGATCCTCAATTAATATAATGTACGTCAATATGGAAATTAAGTGCTTGTGTTAATGAACCAGTACTTTAATAAATAAAATGGTATCACTCAATACCTTAAAAATAGTATAACATAACTTAAAAATAATGCCAATATGTGTGTCAATGGTCAACTGGTATAATTATAACATACTGACTGAAATTGAAATAAACAACCATCAGTAGCACCAAATATTTTACCTTCAGTATGTATCAGAAACTACTATCTGAAAGTAATAAATAGTTACTATTGTCAATATACCAAACATACATGCATTCCCCTATGTGTAGTACAAAACACCACATAAGAACAGACAGAAACGTATGACATGTATGCTGAAATAGTTACCCTAAGGCAGGGCTCAAAATTCCCACTCACCACTAGCCAAAGGCGATTGAAAATTCAGCCCTGGCGAGTAGAAATTCAGCCCTGGTGGATATGCTATGGCTTGCAGTGGCGAGTAACTTTTCAGGTCTGGCTAGTAGCAAAGGACTTCAAATTTTAAGCCCTGCCCTAAGGAACATATAATTCTACACTGTATCCAGTATAATCCTAAAATATGTGTACCATAAACACACTGTGTCAGATACCCATATTACACTGGAATGAACAATATACGTCAAACAAAATACCTCTTCCAGAACAGATATCTAGGCATGTACAGTATATTTAGCCATTATTACTTTTTTTTAGTGCTGTGCCCACTGCCTGCATAACATAAGTTAACAATGTTCCTCTTAAAGGGATAGTAATACTTTGTTTTATCTTTATTTTATTTTGTAGGCATTAAAAAACATGAAGAACAATATAAGTCTTATCTCTCAAACCTTTATGGTTTAAGAGATATTCACAAGCAAAGTTTCCCCCTCCCGTCCCTTTTACCTAGTGTAAGCCATCTCTTCTCAGATGCGGAATGCAGTCCATAGACCAGACAGATCACAGAAGGGGACAATATTCTTCCTATCAGAATAATGAAAGCCCTGCCCCCCTTGACAAGCTTTTCAGGTTTTTCCCTCATCTTAATTGAAGATTGTCCTCTCTGCAATCTACCTGGGCACCTTCCTTCTGCTCTGCTGAACAGTGTTACATCAGTAAAAGGGGCGGGAGGGGGATACTTTGTCATTGAATTACTCTTGAACTACAACTCTGACAGAATTGAAATAACACTCTCCAAAGTCCAAATACTATGATGATTAATTAGAGCTGCTTTTATTATGAAACATTACTATCCCTTTAATGCCAGTTAAGACAAAGAGGGAAGTGATGGTTCTTATGGGCATTGTGTCCTAGTTTCTTGCCATGTACTAACATGTTAAAGGGATAGTAATACTTTGTTTTATCTTTATTTTATTTTGTAGGCATTAAAAAAACATGAAGAACAATATAAGTTTTATCTCTCAAACCTTTATGGTTTAAGAGATATTCACAAGCAAAGCAGAAGGGAGGTGCCCAGGTAGACTGCAGAGAGGGACAATCTTCAATTAAGATAAGGGAAAAAGCTGAAAAACTTGTCAAGGGGGGAAGGGCTTTCATTCTTTTCATCGAAAGCAGATTGTCCCCTGCTGTTATCTGTCTTGTCTTACAACCAGATTCACATCTGAGAAGAGATGGCTTACACTAGGTAATAGGGGCAAGAGGGGAAACTTTGCTTGTGAATATCTCTCAAACCATAAAGGTTTGAGAGATAAGACTTATATCATTCTTCATGTTTTTTTAATGCCTACAAAATAAAATAAAGTTAAAACGAAGTATTACTATCCCTTTAAAGAGGAAATTGGGGAAAAAATAGTAACCTTTCTTGTGCTATAATGGATTTGGGGCTTGCTTTGAGGTGTAACTACAAGAAATGCAGATAGTGCAGTTGTAAAAGGGTCTGACATTCAAGGGGACCCATCAGCCACAGGTTCTTGTTACACCCCTGTGAGAATATTTTTATGTTAGGGGGCCAATTTTTTTTGCACTAGGCTATTCAGTGGCTACTTATGCTACTGGGCTTGCTTATTAAAGGTGTACAGAAGTTTCTTGCATGAGAAGAAATTAGCAGTAAAACAGGGCCATGCATCTCTTTTGGGAATTCATGCTATAAAAACCACATAATATACAGACTCCTGGCAAGCTCAAAATAGCATATCAATAGTATTTAAATATGCGTGTAGTCATGAGAGAAGCTAAAACTATATTTTGGCTACATATACAGAGTAAACAAAAAGAAAGTGTACAACTCATAACCTGACCAGTGGCTTACTATAGATAACAAAAAGTAGGGTTTAGTTACATGTTTCTGGCCAAAACCATGATAAGTTTGCCTGTTAATCAAGGTACCCCTGCATCAAATCTAAGTGACCATGTTTTTATATAATGCAATTAAAAAAAGCAGTGATACCACTTTACCTCTACTGTGAGTAAAACTGTTGTGAAAGGAATACAGGAGATATTTATACCTTCCCTAATTATTGTTTGCACCTGAATAAAGGCAGCTACCAAGCAAGAAGACAGAAGCTAAAAACTCACAAAAGGCATACAAAAATATAATACACATATTCCTGGCAAGCTCAAAGTAACATTATCAGTAGTGTTCAAATAGTTACATATGTATGTATTCAGGAGAGCAGCAAGCACACACACACACACATATATACACAAACACCTGCACACACACACACAAATACACATATGCGCATACTCATATACACAAACACATATTAACAAATATACCGCCACATACACATGTACACACAAGGCCGGATTTGCCATAAGGCAGAGTAGGCACCTGCCTACAGTGCATGCCACCGAGGGGCGCCTGCCATTGGGATTTTTTAAAATGTTTTTATTTATTTTATTTAATCGCTGGCTGCGCAGTGGCAGAACAATAATTCCCCCACCCGGCGCCCACTCCATGTCGCCCTCACATTGCTCCCCCCCGCCCCGTTGTCTGTTTCCTACCTTCCTGGCAGGACAGGTCTGTGCCTCCTTTGGCACAGTCCTGTATCTGCTTAGCTCCCTCATCTCTCTTTAGGAATGCAGAGCGCTGGGAGATGACATCATCTCCCAGCGCTCTGCTTTCCTGAATAGGAGACCACGTGGGAGCTCCAGCAGCTACAGGACTGTGCCAAAAGAAGCACAGGTGACAGATCTCCTGCCAGGGAGGTAGGAAACGGACAACAGGGGGAGGTAGGAAATGGACAATGGGGGGGAGGCAATGTGAGGACAACATGGAGATGGTGGGGGCAAGTTGGAGCCGAAGGGGGGCAATGTGAGGGCAACATGGAGATGGTGGGGGCAATGTGTAGCTGATGGGGTCAATTTGGAGATGGTGGGGGCAATGTGGAGCCGAAGGGGGGCAATGTGAGGGCAACATGGAGCTGATGGGGGGCAGGTTGGAGCTGATGGGGGGCAATGTGAGGGCAACATGGTGATGGTGGAGGCAAGTTGGAGCCGAAGGGGGGCAATGTGAGGGCAACATGGAGATGGTGGGGTCAATGTGCAGCTGATGGGGGCAATTTGAAGATGGTGGGGGCAATTTGAAGATGGTGGGGGCAATTTGGGGATGTGAGGGCAATGTGGAGCTGATGGAGGCAAGTTGGAGCTGATGGTGGGCAATATGAGGGCAATGTGGAGATTTGGGGGCAATGTGGAGCTGATGGGGGCAAGTTGGAGCTGATGGGGGGCAAGTGGGAGCTGATGGGACAATGTGAGGGCAATATGGAGATGATGGGGGCAATGTGGAGATTAGGAGCATTGTGGAGGTGTCCAGTGGAGATGGCCAATAGGGCAGACGCTTCAGATTTCTGTGCCTACAGGCTCCTGAGGTGTAAATCCAGCCCTGTGTACACATGCACCTTCACATACATACTCACATGCAAACACACACACACAAAAGCATGCACACACATAGACACACACACATGCAAACATGCATGTAGACACATGCACACACACACATGTGCGCACATGCATATATATATACACACACACACACACACACTTGCACATACAGTTACATATGCACATGCACACATACACGTAGTCACATGCACACACACACACACACATTCGTACAAGCATATACATGCACATACATTCTCACACATCTTCACATGAATACACACAGACATGCACACATTGAACCTGATGAACTAAGAAGCAATTCAATAGCAAACCAAATACACCACAGGGTACAAATAAATATTCTCAAAACTCCCATTAATTTAAATAATTCATTGGCAACCTCTCTGCCATTCAAGGTATAAAAAGTCCCATTTGAATGGGCGTTTTTATTTTCCCCTTTGGTGCAGTTAGCTTGTCCTAGAATTGCTAACTCTTCTTATACATAAAGTGAAATCTATATTTTCCTCAAAATTAATTAACGGAAGTAAATACAATGAGAAATTATTGATCACTGGCTTTTAAAATAAACTTTATAAAGTGGATATTTTTATTTTTCAATTTACCTTTATTTGTTTACCTTTTCCTCAAGTTTATTTCAAGTAATGTTTCATAAATGGTGTTTTATATATCAAAGCAATTTCATCTAACAAAATGTTTTGTATTCTAAAGTCTCAGTTTTTCACATGCAAGTTAAATGATTTATTTGACATATCAGAAAAAATTAAGTGCATATGTTGTATGGCAGTGAATCAGAGTAATTTATTGTAAAGCTATATATATACTAATTCCAAAATATGTGTAACATGTTAGTTTAGGATGTATTTTTCTTGTGTTTTGGCTCAGTTTTATTTATTAACCCTTTGAGTGCCAGAGAGGTGTTTAAAGTATTGCGTTGTCAGCACTGGCTACCTCTCTTGCACCCAAAGTGCACGGACTACATTTTATTTTCATTTCTAGCATTAAAGAAAATGCATGTTTAGTTTTAGCTCATATTCTTTTTGGCAGAATTAAAGGATGAAGTTTAACCCATTCGAGACAAGGGCTGTTTTACACTAGATGACGAGCAATTTCGTCCTTATCAATATGCCTTTGTGCGCATCAGGCCAGGGGTAGAAATGCAAGGTACCCTTATTTGATGTGTCGGTTTGTCTTTTTGCAAAATGGCATGCCTTTTGTACCTTGTTATCTTGTCTGTAGTTGTTACAAGCATTTAAGTACATTTAAAAAGAAAAAAAAGAGAAATCACAGATTGGTCTGTTCAATAGGGTACCATTTTACTCAGGACGCCTCTAGCTATCTAATCTAATATAGTTTTCGATGGATTTCAATATATTTAAGAATGTGTATGTGATTTTTTGCTTTGCTATAGTGCCATCTGTGATTTCATAGCAAATCAGCTTTGGGTTAGAAATGCAAATGACCATTTCTTGCAATTTGGATTTAGGGTATGTAGCATATGGGGATATAAGGTTTATTTCTCTATGTTGTGCCTGAAATACAGAATGGTACAAAATGGAAAAAAAAAATTTTTTTATAGGAATACATACAAATAAGAACATATAATTTTATTTTTTGTTTAGAAAAGCAAGTTAGTACTAAACTTAGAACTATAAGCATTTGCTAGTTGAACATTTAAGAAGGGTACTCCACGACAGTTGTTTGTCTTTCACTTACTTGGAGTTTCAATAAAAAAAAAATATATATTTTTCTTATATTCTGGGTGAAAGTTTGTGGTCATATTATGGGATATCCACAAACCAATGGAATCTTTTTAAAGTGCAGGCTCGGTTGAAAAAAGCAAAAAGAAAAAAAAAAAAGGGTTGTTCACAGAAAAGCACCTAAAAATGACATTTGACTGCAAACTGCAACAAATGTGCGAAAGCATACTTATCTCTAGGGTGTGAAAAGATTTGGAAGTGAAGTGGTTAAAACAAATATTAAAACAATATTTAAATGGATATCAAGTATAAGTATTATGCATATATATATTAACACCTTCCCGACAATGGACGTACGTGTACGGCCCGCAAAAAATGTCACTTAGTGGTAGTCCGGTAGTCCGGATCCCTGTGTGGCTGCACACCGTTCGGGGACTCCGGAATAATTTTGAAAAAAAAAAATTCTTAGCCGGGTGTTAAGTGTGCAAGCGGCCGGTCACTAAGGGGTTAAGCATTAGTATATGTGTTTAATTATGAAAGTAATATGTATGAGATATAATAAGCAATCTGTACTTGTGTATGAAATGAGAAACAATCTGTTGAAGTGTATAAAATAAGGGAAGAGACCAGTAGTTGTGTGTAACATATGATAAGCAATAAAAATGTGTATATAGCTTTTCTTGAATTATATCCCAGTTGGTTGCCCTTCATACAACTGTATACTAATATGTTGTCGACCTTTCACAGCCTGGTGTTTGGAAAGAAGTTTTGTGTGACTACCTGCAAGATGACTAATTCTGGGGTACATGATCCATATCTTATATTCAAATGAGCATTTGGGAAAACTTTCAGGTTTATCCAGGTCAGCTAACAAATAAAGGGGATTCCTCTGCATTTGGTGTGTCCATTCTGGAGTTTATTTGGTTTTCATGTTGTCTGATAGGTGGCAGGAACAGATTTATACCTCAGATGTCCAGAGGCAAAGCACCCTAGGTACACTTAGCTCCACCCATGGCCACATCCTCATTACTCACATGACAAAACCAACAATTCCATCCACTGTTCCGAATCACAGACATTATTCTTAGCATAAAACATCCATCATACATTCATACATAAATAAACATATTATAACCCATTGCTTTTCAATGCAGTGAAGACATTTCTAATATCTAAGGGGTTAAATAATAACTACTAATGGGTTATGTAAACTGGTAAAGGGATACTGAGATTGCCCTGGCCACATCCACAATTTAAAATACAGGTGTGCCCAGCACAGCATATGTGTCCCTCAAAATTTGGCATTCTTGGCAATTGCCTACTTTGCCATATGGGGAATATAGCCCTAATGTGTATTAAGGAAGGTAATGTATTTTTCTCACATTTGCATTAACCCTTCCATGTACTATAAAGTTATGTCTGGAAAAGAGGCTGTGACCAATTTCTCCTAATGTTAGTGTGTGTGAGATTATTTACAATGTTGTGAGTCAAGTTCTGGTGGGAATCATCCAAGAATCCTATAGTTATCATGTAGATATACACACTGATATAAAACCAAAGTAAGCAGACATAGATATGTTGACACAAATTATACTTCTCCTTCCAGCGTCTAACATTGGAACTTTATTCTATGTACACAAGATCTGGAGAGAATTATAATAGTGCAGTGCCAAGAGAAATGGTCATTTTTGTATTCCAACCAGTAACTGACATCCAGTTAAGAAACACAATTAATCTTCTCATTTCCTAAGTAGAAGCAGAGGTGGGCGGCCTCAAGTATAACAAGCCAACACATTATCACTGGCTGTTAAATGACAAAAAGAATGTTACAACTCTTCATAAATCTGCCATGTGTGCTGATAAATCATTGCTCCATAAAAACCTTAATTAAACTATTGTACATCTACAGAAACATAGGTCACAGAATCCAGTAGCCGAGCAAACAAATATGTCAAGAATTTATACCTGGGACTGTATGATTTAACAAATTAAGTGCACTGCAAATAGGCTAGGAAAAGGATCTAGAGACAATTGGCAAATGTATAAATATGAAAACATAGCTCCATTGGGGCTAGCCTCCAATGCCAGTGGCTGCACTTCATGTTATGCAATACAGAGTACGATCACTCTAGTGCTTGCTGAAAAGACACTCTCCATCAGTATTAGGACTTGATGCCAGCAGGCCTCATATGCCTGCCCCATAGCATGCTTTTGAAAATGGCATAAAACTACACTTTTACCTCTACAACTTGTCTATTACATTCCATTAAAGAAGGCATAGAGGAACAAAACAACCAAAAACACCCCTAGACTACCCCAATGCCCTTGTCTTTACCCAAACAGCAAAAAGGGGAGACTATTTGACATAATTAGCTTAGTAAATTGGCATTATGCAGGTATTTATATATGGCTAGAAAATCTATTCCAGAGCCTAATTTGGCTTGGAATTCAACCCAGTGAGACTGGGTTCTAAAACATATATCTGAATTGATTTAAAAGAGCAGTATTTTTTTTTGTTTTATAAAAACCTGCTAGAAGGTATTGTCACTGCTGTCAGTTGTTTTAGTAAAACATTATAATTGTTCAGACTGCTCCTTTAAATGGGAAACAATGAGGAACAATACCGAGAGAGCCAACAGCACTATAGAGGATGAATAAGAATTTCCAGAATTTTGATTCAATGTGTTAAAATCTCCATTTCAATAAATGGCACGTTATGTGCAGCTGGTTTGTCCCAATGATCCGTAAGCCACAATGAGCTATAATCACAAAATATTTGAGGATCAGTTCTGGAATAAACCAACTGTGCCACTGTGAACAAATAAAAAGACCAATTGGTTCAAATGAATGCCAGAGAGATCTTCAATGCATTACTTAGCAATACATTGGATCGAAGGGGTTAAAACCCCTATTTAAATCAATGGTATATTTGTGAATTTTTATTTTTGCCCCATTTTGCAGTTGGTTTAATCCAAAGTTGTCTCTAATTTAAATGACACTGTCCAAATTAATACATCCTACAGAACACTTGATAAGAGTTATACAATTAAAGGAGCAGTAAACTTTTTTTTATGAAAACACATATTTTACAGAGCATTTCCTGCTGAATAAAACAAGGTCACTCCCATCGCTGTCAGATGTTTTATTCAAAATTTATATCAGTTCAAATAATCAAGAAGTGAATTTATTGTGTTTACTTCCTGATAGTTCTAACTGACAGGAAGTGACTGCCAGTTTCTATCACATTCTATGGAGAACTGTATGTCTCTGACTTTTCTGACATTCCTCTCCATTAGAATATAACAGGAAATCTAATTAGAATTTGGCCACTCGAGGGCACTGCTAATGTAAAAAAACCTGGGTTTAAACTGTAAAAACTCTGGAAATATAAATCTCTCGGCAGTGGGAGTACCCTTATTTTACTCAGTAGGAAAATCCCTACAATATATCTTTTTTCATTAAAAAAAGTTTACTGCTCCTTTACATTTCACCAAGATTTTGGGACATCAAGAGTAACAGGTTTGCTTTTCTGAGAGTAGTATTATCCCTTTAGTGACAGAGAGGTAGTCATCGTATTGCAACACAATGAGGGCTATGCACTAAGGAGTGATAAAGAGGTGATAAAGTAGAGATAATGGCCTAGATTCACTAAACGTAGAAGAGTGCTAAAAATGTAGATGTCCTTTCGGAGCTGTATTGAAGGCACAACGATAGTATTAAGTGTCTTTGATATCACATCACCATCAGATCGACAAAAATCTGACCACATCTACATCCATCTGACAGGTTTACGAATTTTCACTCATCACATCGACAATTGTCTATTTCCATTTGGGAATTAAGCATAATGACTCTTTTCCATATGGAAATGTAGGATAATGAGACAGTTTTGTATGCAAGGGTGTGTGCTGATATGTTAATGTGACACTTCAACACATTCACTAAACTCTGATAGCAACCTCTGCTGTCGCAGTTCACAGTCGCAACTTCACCTATCTGAGATTGGCGAAGTTGGGATCTCCCTGTACTTTCCTATGCAGTAAGAGCCATCAATCAATTAAAAGCAGGGAGGGTTGTGAACTCTTGTTGATGAGGAAGGGATTTCCTCTCTTTACACATCACAAACACTAAGACAATTCTGAAGTGTAAGAGCAGTCTCTCTTCTGCCCCAATAGGGGAGTGAAGAGCACCATGGACAGCATCACTGCCTTATACCTTTGCATGACATAGGGATGTGCATTGCTCACCCCTGTGGCTCTCAAATGGTTGAAAAAAGTACACCAAGCACTACACAATTATCCTCTTAGTTCTGTACAAGGATGGGGGTCAGGAAGCATCTACGGGGATTTGTGGCTACCACTTACCCCAAGCCTTGTTCCCTTGCCCACCTGTAGCCATAGAACCCCATATACACTGCTTGGACCCCAGCCTCGTTCCCTTACCAATGGTAGCCATAGAACCCCATATATACTGCTTGGTCCCCAGCCTTGTTCCCTTGCCCAGTGGTAGCCATAGAACCTCATATTCACTGCTTGGCACCCATACTTGTTCCCTTGCGCACTGGTAGCCACAGATCCTCATGTACACTGTCTGACTCTCGCCTGTCTTTTCCCCTTGCCCACTGCTAGCCACAAATCCCCATGGGCACTGCCTGGGCAAGGGAAGAAAGCAGGGGGTGTCAGGCAGTGTATGTGGGGCTAACACACAGTATGCACACTCCCTAGAATACATTAGAAATTGTACATAGAAAAAGAAAGCTAAAGGTGTGCTAAATCACAGTGGAACCGCCAATAATGGAGTCATGAATTCTGAATTAAGAATACTCACAAACAGTAATTGGGTTGTAGGGGGTTAACTCTAAAACCTTTCGGTTCGGGAGGAAATGAACACACTGTTTCCACTTCCACTTAGTGAAACTCTGTGTCTACACAGCTACACTTGATGCAGCGGCCCCTCTACAGACTGGCAAAACAAGGTAGTCACAGTACTGTAAATGTCAAACAAAACACAGAAAGAAGGCGGCCACTAATAGTTCCCAAAATATCAGCCAGCAAAGATAATCACCTCTCGTTCACAACTATACTGGCAATCACTCATTCCCTAAGGTGGATCGTTTAATTGTAACCTGTCTCTTCTAGAGCATTTCATTGGTGTCTTCCTTTTTCTCCTAGAAGGCCAGAAAAAATGAATGTAGAGAACGAAACAGGGATATTTTACATTGGATGTCTTTTAATATCAAAAATACTTTTATACAAGAGAACATTATTGTATTTTTTCTCTCTATATATATAGACACCAATGATATACTCGAGTGGAGGCGGGTTACAATGCTCTCTGATGGTGTGATCAACTTTTGGGAAAGAGTGAGTACCAGTCCAGGTGTGAATGAGAGGTCTTTGAAATTTTGGGCACTATTAGTGCTCACCCTCTTTCTGTGTTTTATATTAGGAATTGGCCACATTATCACACTGGAATGTTTATCTTACCTTTCCTTAACTTACTGTATCTCTCCATGGAGCAATTCTTGGGCAACCCAACTTCTTAAGGCACACATAAACATTCCCATTGATTTAAATGGGGGATTTAACTCCCTTAGGTGCTAGACAGGTTTACAAAGCATTATGAAGTAATACACTGAAGACATCTCTGGCGGGTTAGGCCAGTGGTTCTCAGCTCCTGTCCTCAGGACCCACTAACAGGCCAGGACATAGGGATTTCTCTGCTAGAGCACAGGTGTGGTGATCAGAGGCTCATTCACACTGATTAACTCACCTGTGTACTAACAAGGAAATCATCACATCCTGGCCTGTTAGTGGGTCCTGAGGACAGGAGTTGAGAACCACTGGGTTAGTCATTAAGGTACGAGAAGGCAGAGGAATTCTCCACTGTTATCACACTCTCCAGATTCTATGTTGTTATTCTGTGGAGCCTATCCACTAAGTTCTCTCAAATAGAAGAAATCTTAGTGCATTTTCTCTATAAAATAACATAGGAACTGGAGAGAGATCATCACACTGGACAAGTCATCTCTACTTTATCATCTATCACACCTTAGTGAATCTCTCTCTGGTTTTAAATTACCATGGATTATGAGAAATAAGGCATTTAAGGGTGGTGGAAGACTACGAGGGAATATGCAAAAATACTATTTTACATAAAGGGGAGGGGAGGATACAAATAATAGCCACTCAGCGGAAATGGCAAGGATTACTTTAGTAAAGAAATTAACTCATGTGATAGATATAAGGCTATTCCCAGGGCTGTTTACATCCTAAGTACCTTTTGCCATGCTCATGTCCACTAATCACTTAGGATTTATGGTATTCCCCTGCGAGGACCTTGCAGTCCTCGCAAAACATTACCCATTGGCTGCAAAGGAGAGGTCCTGACAGGGCCATGCTGGAAGCGGGCGGCGGATGCAAGCATGCCGCCTGCTGGCACCCTGTCAGGCTGAAGCAAACGGAGGCACTTCAGAAGAGGAGATGGGTAAGCCGGGAGGGAGGGAGGAAACCGGTGGCAATGGGATTTTTTTTGTCTGGCATGGGAAAACAAGGGTGAGTATTATACATAGGCACTCTTGTTTTCCCCGAAAATCTTGGGTATACTATGCACCTGCGTATTATACACAGGTGCATATTATACCTGAGATTTTACGGTAAGTAAACTGGCCATAATGTATCAAGAGTGATTGTCTGCTGCGGTGGAATATGGATTGTGTTGGCCACACCCTCAAGTCAGAATAAGGATGCGACAAGCACATCTGAGGTACCCCTTAAACTGTAATGTTATAGGTGGTTGCCTACTATGCCTGATGGGAAATAAAGTCCTGGCTGTTCTGAGAAATAAATAATTTAGAGATATTAACCCCTTACCGCCCAAGGACGTACATGTCCCGAGTGGATGTCCCAGGTGGACAGAGGACATACATGTACCACCCCGAAGTCGTTTTCAGAATGGAAAAAAATATTCGACGGCCATTAAGCGCCGGTCGGGTGTGCGTGTGGCCTGTCACTAAGGGGTTAAACATATCAGGAAATAGGTGTATAACAGACCACAGTCGGTTACTGGAAGCCCTCTCTGGGCATATGGATTTGCAGCCCATTATCACAGGCTATGGAGAACTTTGCGTGCGTGCGGCCTGTCACTAAGAGGTTAAGCATATCAGGAAATAGGTGTATAACAGACCACAGTCGGTTACTGGAAGCCCTCTCTGGGCATATGGATTTGCAGCCCATTATCACAGGCTATGGAGAACTTTGAGACATTATAACAGAGGACGGCTCTGCCAAAAAGACTAAAATCAAAGCCTCTAAAGCTCTAAAGGGACTGGGTAATACACTGTCCTGTGTTAATTCTGGGCCTACAGTCCTGCCTGGGCAGTTAGGGGTTACTTGTTTGTGTTTGTGCCATGATACATCAAAGGCATGTGGAATCACTGTCTGTGTGATGGGATTAGTCTGGGGTTCTGATGCATGTAACACCTGATTCCATTGTGCTGTGGTGGTGATTATATCAAACATACTGCCTTTGTTCAGGTGTGTGCAGTAACCCCAGGGGATTCCATGGCATTGCAAGCCCCTCCATTGTACCCCATTGTGTGAGGTCTCCACCATTTGCTGTGTCCCATTGTATCTATGTCATTGTATTATATGATCATTTGCTGCCATTGGTTAGGTTTACACCAATTGCTGTCCCCATTGTATCTATGTCATTGTATTATGTGACTATTTGTTGTTATGTTTGGAAATTGCCAGAATCCTGTATAAAAACCCCTGGGTTATTGAATAAAGAGAGTTAGTTGTTCTGAACTAAGCAGGAGTACAGAGTCTTCATTCCTGAATGGTTTAAAGAGTCCACTTTGACTCCCATTCAGGAGCCCTATATTCCAGTGTTTCAGCCAGCCATCCAGCTTCACAGGACCAGCTACCCTTCTGTAGCCGCATCCAGGAGGGAGTGACTCAGAACGACGGCTAACGACAACCCGTCATCCTTTAGCTTCCGTTACAAGGTATAGGAGCCTAAAAATTATATGTTTATAAAAAGGAAGGGCATTTATATTGATTAATGTAGCTTTTTTTATATATCAAATATGGAAAAATTGCAATGAGCAGATAACTTAAATCTCTTACTTGCTGGTGAAAATGACAAGTTTAAACATATATCACTCTCAAGACCATGTGTTATGGGCAGTAAAATACTAAGACATAACATTTCTGATGTATACTAACCAAATATCTTGTACTTCTAAAACATTTCTATTTTATTGTTGATTACATTTTATTTGCCTTCATATCATAACTAAACGGCCCATTTTGTCTGTTCATTTTGCAATATGTCATGTTTTTTTCTTTTTTTTATTTTCAGCTAAAACTTCTATTTGAATGCCTCTACAGTATTAGTCTATCCTTCTGCTGGTGAGTGCATCTGTGACTGTTTGATATTGTCTTTTTCCTTCCCTAAATTAAGATTCTCTCCAGAACTTTATAGTATATGTTTCTATTGTGACTTACTCTTCCAATTCTCTTCAATCAGTCGATATTAATACATTGGAAACCAAATTCCTTTATGTAACGCTATGAGGTCACAACAACCCCATGGATGAATTAATATGTTGTAAGTCAATTCCTGCATACATATTCTCATATGAAGAAGACTTAAAGGCGATCTAACACCTCCTAATAATAACACCTTGGTTCCCTTACTATGGCCAGAAAATCCTAATGGCTAATATGAATCTGTTCCTTGCTCCATGGGATAAAAATTAAGTCCTGGATGTCATGTCCATGAAGGTAGACATGAAAGTTTCTAGCAGGACCACAGGAACTTAAACTCTGCTCACTGCACTTAGTAATCGTATCCCTTTAAGGATCAGATATAATAATAACTAGTATCTGTATAGCGCCTTTCTCCCAGTAGGACTCAAGACGCTTTCAGCACACACTCAGAATTAACCAAATCAGCAGCTGAATAATAAATGTTATTACCCAATCAATGGTACTCATTTACCAACCTCAGAAGGATGAAGGGCTGAGTTAACCTTGACAGGATTTGAACCTGCAACCTTGAGGTTTGAACAGGGTCTGTAGTCAGGGCATTTACCAGTGAGCTATTTCACCAGCTAACAAATTCTGTTTTTTCTTATGTGGACCTGACATCAAGGAATGATTGACAATATTATCTATTGAACAAAGGCATCACGGCAAAATTGATAGGGGTCATTAAGTTTTTTTTAACCATAGAAAAGTAAGTAGTGAGTCATTAGGCTTGTTAGCTATCCTTTAAGGGTGGTGAATCTTCCAGGACTGGCACTCCATTTGCCCACTGAGTATGATCCCGTACCATCTGTCAAGGTGTGATGTGGCTCATTTATGAGGACTATGACACTAGAACAGTGTACATCTCCTGAGGAAATGATGACAGACACCCATAGAGTAGCTTAGTTTGTCATCAACTTTTCATTCTCCATCTTATTGCCCAACTAGGTCCTGCATTGTTAGGAATGCCAGTGCTAATTAAGATGTTTCGGCATGTTGATGGATGATAGAGGCACCGAGCTTGCATTCCTGGAAAATGACAATTAGCAATTCCATGTTTTGAAAATGTGAGCAGTCAATTGGCTTATCCCTTTATCTATTTTAATAAACCAATCACACAGTGTGGTGTTCCCTTTGTTTTTTCTTTTGTAGTGTTTTACCGATTATACTAGTTGGAGGATATCAGTACTGCTGGGGAGCATCACCTCCCTAGGGGTGTCAAGCATCTTTATCAAGAGATTATCCTTACAGACCAGATATCTTAAAAAGACACAAATCAATCACAAGAGAAAGTGATATTATGATTATGTGAGGGATTTAGCATGTTTCTTTTGTTGATTCTTAAGCTGACCTATCATGATATTACCTATACTAATTCCCACTTCTAACAATAGCAACACCATATTTTTAACTACTGTTGCTTATTAACTAGATATTGTAGAAGCTGTGAGTGAACTGATGGAGAAAGCTATTGACAACTCCCTTTATATACTGAAAGGTATTACTAATGACAAACAATGTAATTCTCTCTAAGATCAATATGGCAAACCAACATTTACTACTGAAATATTTGTAAAATAAAAGCAGCCAAATATATACTTTTCACATGATTAGTTTGTTGATGGAAGCCAATTAGTCTGCTATTTTGTTTTCAAAAGGTTGTTTGGTGGCCCTTTCAAAATAGATGCCTATTAGTACAAACTAAAAAGACAGCTCTGTGTGGTCCCTTGCCTCCTCTAGGCAAGAACTCATATTTGTCTTGCCTCTCCAGTTGAAAAGGCAACAGGAATTTTTTTCCTTCATCCCTAACTGCTGGAATCCTTCTTAGCACCTAGATGATATCAGTATCTGATACGTACAGAATGGATACAGTATATGACACAGCTCTCAAGGAGTTACAGAAAGAATAAAAGGCCAGAATGAAATGGAAAATACCACCCACCCTACAGAGTCTCTCGGGAAGCGGAGAAGAGTTTGTGCTTTGCATTTCAAGCAAGATTGACTGTGTGTCACTGATGGATCACTTGAAAGTATTAGGCAGATACAAGAATTGATTAGTTAATAAATCAGCGCCTGGAGTTTATAAGAAACGAAAGAACAAATATTATAAATCAGCCTCTGATGGTGATGGGGGAGTATAGGCTCAATTTAATCATAGGCTTTTACTACATCTTTAAGCTTGATGCTTCAGACCTGGGACCTAATAATATACAATGTTTTTGAAATGTTTAACCCTTTGAGTGTCAGTGCCTCTGGCACTGAAAAGTTTGATCAAAGAGTCTTGAATATTTATATCGTACTTTTAAATGTTGCATTTCAATGTACTAGAAACCTCATTTTCATTACAGGGTTCAAACTTAACCCCTTAAGGACCCATGACAGTCTTGGCACATCATAGGCTGGTGTGCGGTAAGGACCTATGACGTGCCAGGACCATCATGTATTTCAGTGCTCCCTGCGTGGCTGCACGAGTTCAGGGAGCCCTGATTCGGATAGCTAAAAAAAAAAAAAAATGGTCCATGGTCCTTAAGCACGTGGCCTGGCCTTAAGGGGTTAATCTTATTGTAGGAGTTGAAATTCCCCTGCCCATTCTCTTTTTCACTCTGTGTTCAAGATTTTACACATCCAGAAGAATTTATGCATTCCAAACCAAGTTTATACTTTTTTTAAAGAGAAAGAATCACATTATTTATGCTGAGTAAAGCAAGGGTACTCCCACTTCTGACAAATGCTTTATACAAAATATACTTGATGGGGGGTGGAGTATATTGTCTGTCATTTTGGTGTGCCACTGTTGCAGCAATAACCTGAATGCTATTGCCAATAACAAAAGTTTACCATAGGGAGCAATAGCTTCAGAGGCACTCTAAAATGGATGCCACAGAAGCACTGCACATCAGAAACTGAAGTTTGAGCTGCAATAATTGTGTACGAAATATCTCCCAGCAGTGGGGATGCCCTTAATTTACTTTATAGGGGAAGTTGTACAAAATAAAAATGTTCTGTAAAGCTTAATAATTTGCACTTAATGTTAAAGGGATAGTAATGTTTCATAATAAAAGCAGCTCTAATTAATCATCATAGTATTTGGACTTTGGAGAGTGTGATTTCAATTCTGTCAGTAGTTCAAGAGTAATTCAATGACAAAGTATCCCCTCCCTCCCCTTTTACTGATGTAACACTGTTCAGCCAGATCAGAATGGAGGTGCTCAGGTAGACTACAGAAAAGGACAATCTACAATTAAGATAAGGGAAAAATCTGAAAAACTTGTCAAGGGGGGCAGGGCTTTCATTGTTCTCATAGGAAGAATATTGTCCCCTGCTGTTATCTGTCCGGTCTATGGACTGGATTCCACATCTGAGAAGAGATGGCTTACACTAGGTAAAAGGGGCAGAAGGGGACACTTTGCTTGTGACTATCTCTCAAACCGTAAAGGTTTGAGAGATAAGACTTATATCATTCTTCATGTTTTTTTAATGCCTACAAAATAAAATAAAGATAAAACGAAGTATTACTATCCCTTTCACTCAAACTGAAATAGACTTATCCAAGACACAACTACATCCATGTGAAGTGTTTGCAACATGCTGGAAGCTAGTACTGGACAGCAGAGCAGATCCCAGGAGACGGTTTCTACTCTACCAGTGCAACTACCAGTGCAACTATCGGATAGGAGCATGAAATTACCAACCACTTGAGTGACATCCCTCTGAATTTGATTGATTTCTCTATATGGGCTTTCTAAACAAGAATACATCTTGTGAGTAAAATTTTAACCTTAGCAGTGCACTTTGACATACAAACAGTTACCCTTAGATCTTTGCGCTTGTCTTCCCCCTTTTCCTGTACAACTACATCCATGTCATTGATATTCACCTTATGCTCAGGGACTGAAAATTTAAACGTCACAGTTGTTTGTACACTTTTGTTATGGGAGAGACTGAACCCTTACAAATGTAAATGCCATAATGCATATTAACTGAGAGAGAGCGTAAGAGTCTAAGGGTTTTGAGTACTGTAAGGAACTGTACTGTAAGGAACCCTCTCTCTCCTGACATCTTGAGAGTCCAGCAACTTTTGTGACCAATTTCAGTGAAACTATTGCCATTTATTTTGTCAGTTCTTTGGATAATAAAAACATTTTACCAAGGCAGGAATGGAATGGATATTTTGCTTGTCTTTTTCTGATATTGCATGACCACTTTCAAATGGTCACAACCATGTCCAAATATTAAAGGAGTAGTAATGCTAACAATTGCAAATACCTATATCGCAGAATTTATCAGGCTGAGTTAAACTAGGTTACTCTCACTTCAGATAAATGTTTTATTCAAACATTTTTACGGGTCAATCTTGCACTTTTTGGGTGCAGTACTTCAAGGTCTGAGATTTTATGGTGGACAGTTGTTCATAAAGCTCCACATAATTATGTTGCAACAGCGCTATTGTAAAATTTCAGGCCAAAAAGGTACTGCACCTGAAAAAAAATGCAAATTTGAGTTGCAAACATTTTTTAATAAAGTTTCTCTCTGCAGTTGAAGTGTCAGTGTTTTACTCATCAGTATAAACCTTGAAATATATATTTACAATATTAAGTGTCATTATTCCTTTAAACATATACCTGCTTTATGAAATGACTGGTAATGTGTGAATAATAAATTTACATAATTGTTTGCTCATCACTTATCTTAAATATGGAAGGATTAGCTATATCTTATATACAAAAAATGGCCATGACCCTAGAATTCTTGAAGTGGTGTTGATTTGCTTTCTTATTGCACCCTCTCTTATTGCACAGGAATTCACCAAGTCTGTTGTCATCCAATACCCAAAAGAATACCCACGTGGATGAACATAACTGGGATGTACATTTATGGATCCATTCAAATTTTCAGTGTTACACTAATGATAGAATGTTTGACATATGACAATATATGAATTCTAATAATTCTAGGAGGGACTGACACCTTAATATTTTACTGTCATCAAAGACATTTGAGGGTCTAAACTTTTGATCATGTGACTGCTGGCATATATAAAAGGGGTACAAATGTGTTATGTAAAGAGAGTTTGTGGTGCAGTTAAAGGGATAGTAATGTTTCACAATAAAAGCAGCTTCAATTAATCGTCTTAGTATGTAAGATTTGCGGTACATTGCATTCAGTTACCAAGCAAGTTGTCTGTCAATAAGGCTGATGTACAAAAGAGGACTGGAGTAATTCTGGTGAATGTTGGAAAGAACCATAGAAACAAATTTTCCACATTCCCATGGATATGAATTGGGCTTTTAACCCCTTGAACACTAGAGAGGTCTAACTTATTGTCTCACAATGCATTGGAGACCTCTCTAGCATTCAATAGGAGAAAATAACTATTTAAATAAAACATCATTTTATGGTGTTTGGTTTGTTTATAACGGTTGCAGTCCTCCTTAGTACATCACTTGGCTTGCCACTTTACTCTTGGGACTACAGGATGTGTTTAAGAGACTTAAAGGGATAGTAATACTTAGTTTTAACTTTATTTTATTTTGTAGGCATTAAAAAAACATGAAGAATGATATAAGTCTTATCGCTCAAACCTTTATGGTTTAAGAGATATTCACAAACAAAGTATCCCCCCCCTGTTCAACCAGATCAGAAGGGAGGTGCCCAGGTAGACTGCAGAGAGGGACAATCTTCAATTAAAATAAGGGAAAAAGCTGAAAAACTTGTCAAGGGGGGGAAGGGCTTTCATTGTTTTCATACAAAGAAGATTGTCCCCTTCTGTTATCTGTCTGGTCTTACAACCAGATTCACATCTGAGAAGAGATGGCTTACACTAGGTAAAAGGGGCGGGAGGGGGAAACTTTGCTTGTGAATATCTCATAAACCATAAAGGATTGAGAGATAAGACTTATATCGTTCTTCATGTTTTTTTAATGCCTACAAAATAAAATAAAGTTAAAACGAAGTGTTACTATCCCTTTAATATGTGCAAGTGCATTTAATTAGCATGCACGAGCAAACCAGTTGGAAATTAAGTGTAAAAGGGAAACTCTTTAATTGCATGATGTCCTTCCTAAATGGGATAGGCATCAGACCAAGATTGTGGTTATGCCATTTGTGAGAGAAATATTTATTTTCACCAACAGAAATAAATGATGGAGCCCTGTGAAATCTTGAAAAAGAAACAAGAGGAAAGACTACTGCTTTAAGAAAAAGACAAGCTGCCTAGGCTGTGACAATTTGAGGATGTGATTTGATGACAAAGCTGGACAGTCCCCAGCTGGCACAACATAGTCCACTGCAGGCCTGTCAATTGCTACTCTGTAGGGTAAGTGCTTAATTGCAGGCTACAAAATGTCTCTCATGCACTGGGAAGGAACAAGCTACCAATGGCTGTGGCTCTGTCCCTATAATAAAGGCAGACAGTGAAGAAGTGAGGTGACAGTCATGCAGTTTGCTTTATCTTATTCTTATACTACAGTGTAGGCCTGAAAGGAGTGGCCTGGGTTGGCTTGGATTACAACACATTCATTGGGATTTATGCACAGAACAGAACTGAAGTCATTCTGGGGTAATCCAAATGAGATTTTTAACCTCCTGAATGCCAGAGAGGACTGCCAATTCCCCGATACAATATATTGGAGACCTCTTTAGCAATTAAGGAGTTAAAAATAATTTAAATCAATGAAAGTTCTATTTGTCCTCTATAGTACAACTGATTTTCTCTACAATTGCTTTGCTTTTCATATGTGCATAATGCCCTTAAACTCTAACACCTTTACCCTTTGACTGCCAGAGGGAAATCCAATGCATTGCAGTGTGTTGATTACCCCATGTCACAACCAGTTGTTTAATTATTGATTAACTATTTTATGTTTTCAAAAAATGTAAAAGAGAAATTAAAAACTGTTCATTTGATCTTACTGTTTAATTGTATGTAAAAAATACAGCAACACATTTGAAATCGTGAATCACATTTCTATGAGCATTGAGAAATAAACAGTTTGTAACTTTAGATGGAGGGTTATTGTGGTTAGATGTTTGGAACCAGGTCAGTGGGAGAGAATGAAACACATAGGTGGTCAACTTCATAATGTCCACTGGAATATGCAGCACATTCCACAACAATGTGTTGCATACCCCTCTGGTCTTAAAGGGATAGTAATACTTCATTTTAACTTTATTTTATTTTGTAGGCATTAAAAAAACATGAAGAATGATATAAGTCTTATCTCTCAAACTTTTATGGTTTAAGAGATATTCACAAACAAAGTTTACCTTCCCTGTTCAACCAGATCAGAAGGGAGGTGCCCAGGTAGACTGCAGAGAGGGACAATCTTCAATTAAGATAAGGGAAAAAGCTGAAAAACTTGTCAAGGGGGGAAGGGCTTTCATTGTTTTAATACAAAGAAGACTGTCCCCTTCTGTTATCTGTCTGGTCATACAACCAGACTCACATCTGAGAAGAGATGGCTTCCACTAGGTAAAGGGGCGGGGAGGGGAACTTTGCTTGTGAATATCTCATAAACCATAAAGGTTTGAGAGATAAGACTTATATCATTCTTCATGTTTTTTTAATGCCTACAAAATAAAATAAAGTTAAAACGAAGTATTACTATCCCTTTAAGCGGTTAAATATAAATAAGAAACTGAAAGATGCACAAACCCAACAGTATTTGCTGTCACCTCACAGTGTGTTTTGCTGTAGTTTTCTCTTATTTTTGTTTTCTTATGGAACTCAGTAATACACTGAGTTAATACAAACCACTCTTGTGGTTATGTATGAATCTGCCAGTGCAACTCATTTTCTACACTGGGCTAAAAATCTTGTGCCTGCAGTTTAAGGCATGTATGCGTTTGCATGCCCAATTTAGTGCATGCTGTTGCACACACTCCTCTACCATTAAGACTAATGTAGACAAGCCCTGAATGGCTCATAACATGCGCAGGGAAATGGAGTAATTAAAGGCTAATCTTCTGAGCACTCTCTTACTAGAGTATTTCTATTATTTATATAGCGCTAACTAATTCCGCAGCATTGTACAATTCGGAATAGACATACAGAGGTATTAAATAATACAATCAGACGTGGAGAACAGAAGGATCAGAGGGCCCTGCTCGTGAGAGCTTACAGTCTAGAGGGTACCTAGGGATAAACATTGGACAGGGCCAAATTTCTCAGTAGGCACACCTACAGCTCCAATTTTTGAGGGCTGCCTTAGCTCTGCTGGACACATGCATTCAACATTGTAAAGTGTAGGGTATTTTCTGTGTCTGGAAAAAGAGATGGGACTGGGGGAGAGGTTATGTGATGAGTGTTTGGGGGGTGCTCATGGGCTGTGCTGAGGGGGCTTAGAGTGCCTTGCCTAGGTGTGCCTGTGATGTAAATTTGATCCTGCATTGGATCAGAACAGAAGAACAGAAGATCCAGAAGATCCAGAAACTCCTGTACACTCCCACACTGACCTACCCTTGATGCAATTGGAGCAATTGAATCATATTTGGTTTACACAACTAAGTAAAAGATTATAGGCAAGCACAGCACCAATAAATGGATCCCAAAGCCTATTTTCACTCAGAACTGTATTAATACATACACCCTTATTGAGTTATAAAAAACTCTCTTTCTTTTAGCACTGGTGAAATGCAGGGCTCCCTGGTGAGATGTCAAGGAAATGAATCCAGGCCCACATTTATACAGGGAAGGACTCAGCAGCATATTCTCCGAAATCACCTCCAAAAACATTAGAAAGTACTGATTAAAACAGCCCAGAATTTCCCACTGATTTAAATTGGGATTTTAAAGCCCTGAATTTTATAGAGAGATTTCTCATGTATTTGCTTCACAATGTTGCAGAGAGAACACTAAAGCATTCAAGTGCTTAAAGTCTTATTTAAAGGAGCAGTAAACTTTTTTTTATGAAAACACATATTTTACAGAGCATTTCCTGCTGAATAAGACAAGGTCACTCCCATCGATGTCAGATGTTTTATTCAAAATTTATAGCAGTTTAAATAATCAGGAAGTGAATTTATTGTGTTTACTTCCTGATAGTTCTAACTGACAGGAAGTGACAGGCAGTTTATATCACATTCTATGGAGAACTGTATGTCACTGACTTTTCTGACTTTCCTCTCCATTAGAATCTAACAGGAAATCTAATTAGAGTTTGACCACTAGAGGGCACTGCTAATGTAAAAAAAAACATGGGTTTAAACTGTAATAACTCTGGAAATATAAATGTCTCGGCAGTGGGAGTTCCCTTATTTGAAGATTGTCCCTCTCTGCAATCTACCTGGGCACCTCCCTTCTGCTCTGGCTGAGCAGTGTTACATCAGTAAAAGGGGCAGGAGGGGATACTTTGTCATTGAATTACTCTTGAACTAGAACTCTGACAGGATTGAAATAACACTCTCCAAAGTCCAAATACTATGATGATTAATTAGAGCTGCTTTTATTATGAAACATTACTATCCCTTTAAGGGTTTAGATAATCTAAAGTGGTAAGACATACAGAGTAGATAAGAGTCAAGTGCTAAATACAGTGCTAGAGTTCTGGTCATGATAGGGACACAAACAAAGTAAATCATTTATAACGAGCCTTAGTTGTACAACATCAGTGGTGTCATTTCAAGAGTGACTTGAAGACCATCAGAGAGGCAGAGGGTAGATCATTCCACAGATAAGGAATAGATAAGAAGAGTCATATTCAGAAAACAAGAAGAGTAATTCTGGAGCAAACCAACTGCAGCTTTGGGGACAGATAAACACTCCCATTCATTTAATTGGGGCTTTTTATACATTGAACTCCTTGATTACTCCTAGCGGTAAAGGAGCTAAAGCTCCCTTTAACTCATTGGAAATGTAGGAATTTGTATCTGTCCCCCGTGGTGCAGCTGGTTTGAATTGCTTTTTTTTTTTTTTTATTACTTTTTTTTTTTTTTTTTTTTTTTACTTCCGAGGGAGTGGGAAAAATGGTGAATTTCATATAGTAAAAATGTATAGTAAAAATTAGGATGAGAAGTGATCACCCGCACCCACAATAGCAGTGCCCCATATGAATGACAGATGACACTGATTTGTGAGTACACAAATTCAATTGCACCCAAATGAGCAATTACAATACTGTAAGTGTCAAGACATTGCAAACCAGCACCACATTTGATATTAGAGAGCTCTTTCGTCGGAATGGTTTTACATGGTCACTGGGTATAGGGGAAATTTGATAAAGGTGTGGTAATCTCTCTCGTGTGATACACTCTCCAATTTCTAGGTTATTCTATAGATAAGGTATAAGGGAAATCCTGTCCCGTTGACGAAGGGAGGGGGGGGCAGAATTTTTTCTTTGCTTACCTACTGAAGTTTGTCCCTAGCTGCAGCCGTTGAGTCTCTACAAGTACAAGCTGTTATTTATTCACTTGATCTTACAGCAAAGTTCATAGGGTTTGGGTAGTACCAGGGGAATTCTAGCAATGTTAATGATTTGTTTTCAGTGACAAATGTATTATTTATATATTTCATAATCATTTGATTCATTGAGTGTGAATAATGGTTGGATCTAGTAGATAAATATTAATAGGCGTTCCTATAAACCTAGAATTATCTATAATATTGATTAATGGTGACAAAAATGTATTAATTTAGAACAAATGAGTACTGATAATTAGATATATCAATTCTGTAATAGTTGATATATATATACCTCAATGTTCTTAAGATAACAAAAAACCCTTCAATAATATATAAAGGAACATACAATAATATGTATAAAAAACAAATTGAACCAAGCAGTTCTTACATAGATCGTTAAGTATGGGATTGATGTGAACTCAAATGGTATGAAGGATGAAGATGAGATGGAAATCTACTCACAGAATACATGTAAACACAAACCAATGTAGAAATATAGACTGATCTAAATTCTTAGAGTAAACTTGATTGAATAAGTTTCAATATTGAAAAAGATTTATTTCATCAGATATAAATATATAAATAATAATAATATTGGCACTCACACTTTAGTGAGGGAGCTTGACTGTGAATGCTAAAGAAGCTATATCACACTTGAGGGAAATGTTATATACTGCCTTCACTCAGTAACAGCTCCTGGGGATAAATACAATTAAACCAAGGTATAATGAGGTATTCACAGTGATGGTTCCATTCGAGTGGAAAATTGCCAACCCAGCTGTGAAGCATCCTCACTCGGTCTGTTGATCACTTTCCTTTTCAGTAATAAGGCTGTGTCTTCTCCACCTGGTTAACAGTATGTGAATAAGAAAGGGCTAGTCTACTTGATAGTGCCCATATATGCAATGTCAATCAAAAAGGATTCAGGAAACATTAATAAATCTAAATGTTATTATTAAACAAAATTACAAAAATATATATTTAACAATTTATAATAGCACCTTATTCTCTTGATTCACATGATTTTACTTGAAGCCTAGCATGCTAGTTCTCTTTGGTACAATATACCATTCCTTCAAATTGACACTCTGAGCCATATTCTTCATCAGGACAAACCAACTTCACCATAGGGATAAAATGAAAATGCTACAAATTCCTGTTGACTTAAATGCCCAGAGTTGAAGAAGTCTCTAGAATTCAAGGGGTTAAAATTCCCATTTAGATCAAAGGAAGTTTCCATCCCCCCACACATATGGTGCAGTTGGTTTGTTCCAGAATTGCACCTGTTTTCTTGATGAATAAGCCCCACAGTCTATTTTAGTCTTTGTTAACAAAGTAACATATTTCTACAAGGTTTTGTCTAGACAGCAAAATGATAAAGACAGAAAGAAGACAGCAGTAAGTGGGTGTTAACCCATCACTCTCTTTAGTTCCCTTGGGGATGCAGTGAGATGGTGCCTAGAGGTGATACAAACATGGCAGACCTTGCAGCATGTTAACTGTCATCTCTGAACAGAACTGCTAAATAAGTAACCTTTATAGCAAAGATGAGAAGCTTCATGAGACAGTGATTCTGCTGTCAGGTATCTGCCTTATAAACCATTTACAGACTACAGCACTATCTGCTGTCATCATCTTTCTAAAAGAGAAAGAACTAGAAAGAACTAGAAATGTTTAGGTCTGCTGAAACTTACCAGATAGTATACATATACAAATGATCATCATGGTCATGGCACTGAAACAATCCCTGGCTCAAATTACCATTTTACTATTTGTAACCTTTAGAAGGTCCTTTTACTTTTTCTTATTCCATACTTTCCAACATTCTAAAAATCAATCTTCCTCCCGTGGTCACATGACAGATCATTACTAGTGGTCTACAATAATCTTCTCAATCTGTGCCCTTAGGGCTCACTAACAGTCCAGAACTTGAGGATGTTTCTGATGGAACACAAAAGAGTGAATCAGAATGATTTATCCTTTGATTACTTTACATGTGCTCATGAAGTGAAATCCTCAAGTCCTGAACTGTGTGTGGGCCCTGAGGACATGGGTTGAGAACCACGGATCTATACTACCATGTAGTGGAACATCAGCAGAAAACTTCATACAAAATGTCCAACATTGTACTTACTACAGCTAAACAGTCACCCACACCTAACTATTACTAGAAATAACTAAGTAGTACTAACATTTGGGGATACTCATAACCTATTAACATTTTAATGACAAGTAAATAGAAGTGTTTGAGGTTAAGATTTAAAATCTGAAACAAAACAGGGACAGCAGGATCCAAGAACATTACCTGGAATTCTGAGATAGTTGGCAGGTTTGGAAACATGCCATTTGACATAAGAACCACTTTTTCTACTTGCTGTAAAAACTTAAGATCTTATTTTTATATTAAAGATTAGCAAAAGCCCCAATCTGTTTTGTCATAAAACTGATATTACATAAGTGTTCCACTCATGTTTACTTTCTTACCTAATCACAATGAGAAGTATGCTCTACTAACCACAGATTGGGGCCTATTTCATGAATCTAAATTAAAAAAATGTAATTCCTTAATTTCCCCTTTAGCCGAAAGATGGGCAAAATATGGATTGCGGGCCAAATTTAGCCCTGTTTAAGATGGCCCTTGGGTCTGACTGACTTTAGGCAAACAGCAGTTCTGCTGTACCGAGAAAATAAATATCTCTTCTTGCTTTCCCTGTAGATGTTAGAATGATTGTCAACTACAAACTTGCCCAAGGAGGTGGTTATGGCAGATACAATGGATACATTCAAGAGAAGATTAGATACATTTCTTTCAAAAGGGAACATACAGGGTTATACTGTTTATTAGCAGGCAGATCAGGAAGGTCTGATAAAGACTAACTTATTTGGTAGCAGGATAGCTACTAGGGTATGAGGCAAAGGTTGAACTTGATGAACTTGTGTCTTTATTCAACCTAATTTACTCTGTTACTATATTACTATAATACTTTTTACCACAAAGGGTGTATTGATCCTCCACTCGACTGCAATGACCCCATGAAACGGAGATACTATGTAGCTCTATGGGGCATGTCCTGTCCCTCACCTGCTCTTCCCACTTTAACTATAAGTAAGTGACAATGGGAAGCAGGTGATGGGGTAAAAATTCAGCTTTTAATAGTAATAGGAAATTAAAAAAAAAAAAACAGCAGTTATAAATATTAGGATTCTACAATTTACAGGGATAGTAAACCCCCCAAAAAACTGTAAGCCAAATGATAGGAATAATAAAAACATTCTTAATGCCCTCATTCCCATCTCTCAAACCATTATGGTTTGAGAGATGTAATAAAATAAAGACCTCCGCTCCCTCCCCTTTCTGCCTGACGAGCTGTAACGCTGTCAGAGGCAGAATCCGGTTGCCCGACTGTAGGCGGCTCTTCAGGAGCGTTGTCATCGGGATATCTAACTATAAATACTTCATTGGTATGGTCTACAACGTGTGCCTGGCTTGCAAGCACACGTTGTAGTCCATTCCGATGAAGTAATTATACTTAGATAGCTTGATGACGGTGCTCCTGAAGAGCTGCCGTCTGGTCCCGGAAGCAGGATCTCATGACGTCCGCTATACAGTGGACGCATGATAAGGGGGAGGAAGCGGAGGACTTTATTTTCTTACATCTCTCAAACCATAATGGTTTGAGAGATGGGAATGAGGGCGTTAAGTATGTTTTTATTATTCCTATCATTTGCCTTACATTTTTGGGGGGGTTTACTATCCCTTTAACTCAACAAAGATTTTTCTGGGGGACAACTGTCACTTGAAGCCTCTGTTATTTTTATTCACATCTCACCTTACAAAATCAATGTGTTTTGCAACCATATAGTGCTCAAGGGCTTAAAGGGATAGTAATACTTTTATCTTTATTTTATTTTGTAGGCATTAAAAAAACATGAAGAACGATATAAGTATTATCTCTCAAACCTTTATGGTTTAAGTAAAGTATCCCACCCCTGTTCAGCCAGATCAGAAGGGAGGTGCCCAGGTAGACTGCAGAGAGGGACAATCTTCAATTAAGATAAGGGAAAAAAGCTGAAAAACTTGTCAAGGGGGGAAGGGCTTTCATTGTTTTCATACAAAGAAGATTGTCCCCTGCTGTTATCTGTCTGGTCTTACAACCAGATTCCCCATCTGAGAAGAGATGGCTTACACTAGGAAAAAGGGGCGGGAGGGGAAACTTTGCTTGTGAATATCTCTTAAACCATAAAGGTTTGAGAGATAAGACTTATATCATTCTTCATGTTTTTTTAATGCCTACAAAATAAAATAAAGATAAAACGAAGTATTACTATCCCTTTAAGGTAGATTACTAATGGGGCATAGGTGTAAGGCAGGGGTTGTGTGTATGTATGCATACACATACATATGTACACTTGAGCTCAATGCATATGAGGCCATTAGCATTCCTTTTGTACAGAAAATGGCCCTCATTCTAAAATAATTACACACTACTGCTTTAGCTTGACAATATGAGCTTTTCCTTGTTCTCCTATTACTCTTTTTCTAGCACCAAAAATTGATGTTAGATCTAAGCCTTCAGCTAATTAGATCAGCTAATGATTCATAACAATTACACAATGCAAAATGAAAAGCAGATTTAATAATGATTTCACCAGGAGGATTTTAGAACAGGTACTATTGTGTGCTACTTACAGCTCACTGTTTATATATGCTTAATAAAAGACCCAGAAATGATTCAAATGGAAGTAGAACCTGCAAAATATTAACATAATATACTGAGACCAATCACTAAGTGGAACTAGAGCAATTCTGTAATAAACCAACTGCACTACAGGGCATAAATCAAAATTCCTCAAATTTCCACGGATTTAAATGGGGTTTTTAACCATTAAATGCTAGAAAGATCTCAACTCGTAGCTTAAATCAATGATAATTTTGTATTCCCTTACAGTGCCATTTGCTTACACTCAGATTTCTTTAGTTCCTGGTTATTATCTTCTCGTGGTGTCCCCTGTGTCCATTCAATCCATTGTGAAAGTATACTGATATCGCTATTGAGACCAAATAAGCCTTAGAGGCATCTCTTTGCTCTTCACTAAATGCATCATGAGGGTTGAGCTGTGTGGACGAATGCTACCTACAGTAATAAATCATTAAGGGGTCATAATTTGATTGGAATCGGACAGCAGTGCTGCCACATTCCATTTCCCCTTATGGCTTACCTGTACTATACTGCATTTGCTGAGGTGGTAACATGACTGATGGTCCAAGTGGTCATATAGTTACTGATGATTGTAGTGGTCATCACAAGCTCCAGTGTCAGTCATGTGAACAATTTACACTGATTCTGAAATGGTTGCTTTGCAGAGATCAGATGGAACAGAACATTTCCTATATCCGAGTGTTATGGGCTAAGCCTAAGAGCAGTAGTAAGTTATACTGTACCAGTGTAAAAGCCCGTGTACATGGGCCAAGGTCCAGGTGATGTTTACCCTTTGAGTGCCAGAGGGGTACCCCTCTGGGACTCAAAGGGTTAAGAGGCCCGTCCTGCTCTGCGATCTGCCACCGACACAGTCATGCACTGTAGAGACTGACCAAAAGCACAGAATGCTCCTATTCTACTGCTCATGACAACTTCTGACAAACATCCTAGTGAATTATTATATAGGATGTCCTTTTGTCCGAAATTATGTCACATTATAAAATTACTAGTTGAACAGCCC
Source organism: Rhinophrynus dorsalis (assembly GCA_037306005.1). Taxonomy (NCBI): domain Eukaryota; kingdom Metazoa; phylum Chordata; class Amphibia; order Anura; family Rhinophrynidae; genus Rhinophrynus; species Rhinophrynus dorsalis. The sequence goes on along the minus strand of CM074719.1, from coordinate 223,324,665 downwards.
GTTACACGGGCCACAGTGCCTCTGGCAGCCGGTCGCGGGGCAGTCACACGCAGTGAAAACTGGCCGCGCCGCGGCTGATACAGAGCTGGACGCTCCTTCGGAGCGCCCAGCTCTGTATCAGCCGCGGCGCGGGCAGTCTCTACTGCTCATGAGTGCCACGCGCGCAGCAGTGTGTACTGCGCATGTCCGGCGTTACACACAACTTGGCGAATTATTATATAGGATATGCAAAATCTGACATTTCTTTAAGGGGTTGTACATGTCCATCACTCTGTCTCCTTGTCTTGGTGTGATTACCAAAAGTTGCTCTGCTCTGATACTCTCTATAATGCTATATGCAAAAAAAGTGGTGCATTTTTGGGTCAAACCAATTGTACCATAAAAAGTACAATTACTGTTGGTTTAAATCGGGCCTTTAAGCCCTTGAATTAATTCAAGGAGATTAAAAACCCAATTTAAAGGAATAATAACACCTCCTAATAAGAAACTATACTTGCCTTACTATGGCCAGGAAATCCTGTTGGCCACTATGTCATTTTGCTCTTTGGTTCAAGAAGTAAAATCTTCAATCCATACTGTAGGTCATGAACATGCCATTTGCTTTCATAACCACAGAACCTCAAATCTCTCACTGCACTTGCTAATCTTCTGAAGTGAATGCACCTGTACTGCCTCAGTTTGGAAGAAAAAACAAGGCAAGTTCCAATGAGAGGGTCAAATAGGCCTGGTAGCACCTGTCATGTCCACATCTATGGGCATTACATTGAAGACTCACTGAAGATTTTACTTCTTGAATCAAGGAGCAAGGGCAAAATCCACAGAGGTCTTTAGGATTTTCAGCCTTAGGATGGAAAGCAGAGGTTATTATTGGAAAGTCTTAGTGTTCCCTTAAATAAATGGGCATTTGGGACATTTTTATTTTGTTCCCTATGGTGAAGATGATTTGCCTCATAATTGTTCTACTTTTTACATGTGTATATGGCCCCAAGTTACATACAATTTCCTCTAACTCCCTGTCTGTACCTTGCACTCAGTCGTTCCTTTCTGTATAAGCATTCCAGCCAGTTCTGTCTGTATTGACTGTCTGTGTCTGTAAAGATCTTCTGTGGCCCATGTCTGGGGTTAAGACCTCAACCCTACAAAACTGGTTTGAAACATGCATACTACAGAGTGGAAATCACTGCAGCCTTAGAAGTAGGGGTTGCCACTGAAAATGATGGGAGTTGTAGTCCAATAACAAATGGGAAGTTAAAGGTCACCCATACCTGCTATAGGGTATCACTAGCCCTTACAATTAGCTCTCTCTGTTTCTCACTACTTCTTCTACGTTATCTTTTCTTTCTCTCCTCTGTGTGTTTCACCCCCCCCCCACCTTCTCTGAGTTCCCTGCACAGAATACAGTAGTGCAGCTGAGGACACTGTGTCCATTCAAAGGATTAAACTGAAGATGACATAGGAGAGTACATTGCAGAGTAGGACAGTAAGAGAATTGATAATATAATATTTCCTATACTGCCATGGTATAATGCTGATGGGATTCTATACAAAGTTCACAAAAATAATAATAATAATAAATAATTGGCTATATTAATTAGATTAATAATCACATTTCTCTATAGCTTGTTACTTAACCTTATAAAGACCGGAAAGGTATGTAACTCGTTATGGAGCTATGCAGTACACATGCCTCTAGTTCTTAAAGAATTAAGTCTCAGAATAACCCCCAGACCTTGCTGCTTGGTTCACAAGCTAGCATCTTCAGTCGATCATGCATGTCATGTCCCTGAAGGCAGACATGACACTTGCTAACAGGACCACAGGGTCCCTATGCCTGTTTTTATTTATTTAGAAAATGTTTTACCAGGAAGAATACATTGAGATTTCTCTCGTTTTCAAGTATGTCCTGTTTAACGCTAATGTTTTAAGCTACTTACACCAAAATCTCCCCTTAAGGCCATTTGGACCAAGGGGAGCATAATGGGGAATCAACTGGCATTTGTGGGGTGTATTGTTTAAAGGGATAGTAATGTTTCATAATAAAAGCAGCTCTAATTAATCATCATAGTATTTGGACTTTGGAGAGTGTTATTTCAATTCTGTCAGAGTTGTAGTTCAAGAGTAATTCAATGACAAAGTATCTCCCTCCAGCCCCTTTTACTGATGTAACACTGCTCAGCCAGATCAGAAGGGAGGTGCCCAGTTAGACTGCAGAGAGGGACAATCTTCAATTAAGATAAGGGAAAAACCTGAAAAACGTGTCAAGGGGGGCAGGGTTTTCATTGTTCTCATAGGAAGAAAATTGTCCCCTGCTGTTATCTGTCTGGTCTATAGACTGCATTCCACATCTGAGAAGAGATTGCTTACACTAGGTAAAAGGGCCGGGAGGGGAAACTTTGCTTGTGAATATCTCTCAAGCCATAAAGGTTTGAGAGATAAGACTTGTATCGTTCTTCATGTTTTTTTAATGCCTACAAAATAAAATAAAGATAAAACAAAGTATTACTATCCCTTTAATCTGATGTATTTAACAAGGCATAGAGAAAATGGTGTGATTTTATACCATTTCCCTGTGAATGCTATGGGACAGGCATATCGGACTTACCTTGCTGCCATCAAAGTCCTAACAATGGTGGAGATTCTTCACTGCTATGCTCTAGCTAGAGCGATCTTATACTGGTCTGCATACCCTGACATGCAGCCATTGTTGTTAGAGGCTAATGATAGTAGAGCTGTGAAATTCGTACATAAAAATCATGACTTAAAACTCTTCTCTATACATTGTGTACCATGCTGGTTATTAAAGGGTTAAGTAGGCTCGTGCACATTGCCTACTTCAGCAACTTTCACTTCTGCTTACATGGACATGGTGTCCAGGATTGTTTGAAGATGATAGCTCTTGAACAAAAGCAAAAGGACAAAATTCATATGGGCCATTAGAATTTACTGTTGGTAACGTAATGTTAGTTTCCACACTTTAACATGCACTAGCTTCTTTCCCACTAACATCCCTACGCAAACATAGTTTAGAAGCATGCAAAATACTGTAGGGAGATATAGGGTATGGTATATACACATAACTCTGTGTGACATGCTGCCCTCTACTGACAGCTAGCAGTCACTGTTTGAAAAGCAAATCTTGATACTCAGCCAACAGAGCAAGCTTGTAGAACTATAAATGAACCTAAAGATTAGTGTTCATACCATTATAACTCACATAAAGAACACTGATGTTAAAATACAAGCTCTTCTAATGTGATAATGCTTACAAGAAAAAAAAGCAGCACTAAAAACAGGTATTACACATCTTTATTTATACTGTTAACGCTATGCATATTCAGCAGCCAGTTTCCAGAGAATTCTTTTCCTTGAATACAGGGAGAATACAAAAGCAAGATTTTTGCTGTCAAATTATTTTTGTGCTTCACAGATCTTTCATTAAAAACCTAGTCTGAAGACATTTACAGAGTATCCTATATAATAATTCGCTAGGATGTTTGTTAGAAGCCGTTGTGCACAGTAGAGACTGCCCGAATGCACAGAATGCTGGGAGGTCTGTGCTGGGAGCATTCTGTGCTTTTCGGCAGTCTCTACAGTGCATGACTGTGTTGGCGGCAGGACTCAGAGCAGGACCGGCCTCTTAACCATTTGAGTGCCAGAGGGGTATGCAAAGCATTGCAAAGCTATGCTTTGCGTACCCCTCTGGCACTCAAAGGGTTAACATCACCCGGACATTGGCCCATGTACACAGGCTTTTACACTAATCACAGTATAATTTCCTATGACCTGAACCAACAATATGTTCTGCTTTGTTTATGTCAGAATGCATGTAGAGTAGTGAAGATATTCCTAGTTTATCTTGTTAAGATCTTATCTTTATTATTCCTCAAAATGCATCTATTACTTAGCTTTTCTTTGTTTTTCATTCTCTGCCTACTTTCTTTTTTATTCTCTATTCCTTTTCTTTCTCCCTCTACCAACTTACCTTTCTCTCTACCTACCTTTCCCTCGTCCCTCTACCTCCCTACACATCTTTCTATCTCCCTACATCTGCCCTTACCTTTCCTTTCATTCTCCTGTTGACTCCCTACATCTCCCTCTACCTTTTTTTCACATAGCCCTCTACTATCTCACTCTACCGTCCTGTTTCTTCTCCCTCTACCGTCATGTTACTTTTGACTCTACGGTGCCATACCTCCCAACATTTCCAAAGAAGGACACTTTTGTTTTTGGTGATGTTGCTGGGGATGTGGCTGGTGGGTGGAGCATTACAGAGAATTTTTAGGTTATTTCATGAATTATTCATTCCTCTTTTTGTAACTGAATAAATGAGTTAGAGCAAGCCTAGAGTATTATATTTACACAAACGAATTTCTAAACACACATATATATACTGATGTTTAAACAAGCATTAATGCAAGTTTTAATGCTGTGACACAATGTCATACACATATATACACCACACAGTCTGATCTCCTAAAAAGAGGGATACCAGGGTGGGAAAGAGGGACAGAGAGATTTGGGTCTTAAAGAGGCCCTGCCCCTCCTAAAGAGGACACTTGGGAAGTATGTGGAACCTTCAAGCGCCTTCTCTTTCTACAATGGCTTCCTGATTCTTCTCTTTACCTTCCATTTCCTTCCCCACTACAGTACATTTCTGTTACTTCTCTATACCTTCATGTTCATTCTCTATACCTTCATGTTCCTATTCTCTAACTTCCTGTTCCTTCTCACTCTACCTTCCTGTTACTTTTTACCCAACAGTACCTTCCTGCTCCTTCCCTTTCTACAGTACCTTCCTGTTCCTTTTCTGTACTTCCAGGTTCCTTCTACACTACAGTCCCTCCCTGTTCTTTCCTGCTCCTTCACTGTACATCCAAGTTCATTCCACGCTACAGTACTTTCTTATTATTTCTCTATACCTTCCTGCTCCTTCTCTGTACCTCTCTCTGTTCCTTCCACACTACAGTACTTTCCTATTCTTTCTCTGTACCTTCCTACTACTTCTCTGTACCTCTCAGTTCTTTCCACACTACAGTACATCCCTATTCCTTCTCTGTACCTTGCTGTTCCTTCTCTGTACCTTTAGGTTCCTTCAACAGTACAATACTTTCTAAATCTTTCACTGTACCTTCTTACGCCTTCTCTGTACCCCTCAGTGATTTTCACACTACAGTACTTTCCTAAACTTTCATTGTACCTTCCTGTTCCTTCTCTATACCTCTCAGTTCCTTTCATACTACAGTACTTTTCTGTTATTTGTTTATACCTTCCTGTTCCTTCTATTTACCTCCTCATTCTTTCCCAACTACAGTAGCTTCTTGTTCCATCTCTGTACCTTCTCATACCTTTTCTGTACCTCCCAGTTCCTTCCCCATTACAGCACCTTCCTGTTCCTTCTGTGTACCTCCCAGTTCCTTTCATACTACAGTACTTTTCTGTTATTTGTTTATACCTTCCTGTTCCTTCTATTTACCTCCTCATTCTTTCCCAACTACAGTAGCTTCTTGTTCCATCTCTGTACCTTCTCATACCTTTTCTGTACCTCCCAGTTCCTTCCCCATTACAGCACCTTCCTGTTCCTTCTGTGTACCTCCCAGTTCCTTTCATACTACAGTACTTTTCTGTTATTTGTTTATACCTTCCTGTTCCTTCTATTTACCTCCTCATTCTTTCCCAACTACAGTAGCTTCTTGTTCCATCTCTGTACCTTCTCATACCTTTTCTGTACCTCCCAGTTCCTTCCCCATTACAGCACCTTCCTGTTCCTTCTGTGTACCTCCCAGTTCCTTTCATACTACAGTACTTTTCTGTTATTTGTTTATACCTTCCTGTTCCTTCTATTTACCTCCTCATTCTTTCCCAACTACAGTAGCTTCTTGTTCCATCTCTGTACCTTCTCATACCTTTTCTGTACCTCCCAGTTCCTTCCCCATTACAGCACCTTCCTGTTCCTTCTGTGTACCTCCCAGTTCCTTTCCCATGACAGTGTCTCATTGTTACTTCTCCTTCTAGTAAGGAAAATGTTAGAGAAATAAGAATACCAGGTTTGTAGAATTTAACTTCTATTGCACATTATTACACTTGTTCATGTATATATAAATGGAAAATACAGAGAAATATGTGTGATTTCCATAAGCATTTCACACTTTGATAAATATCTGCCCACACATAAAGAAATGCATCTCAATCTGTCTTTACATTTTGACACCATACAATCTCAAAATGAGAACAGTGAGGTATAAAGGCTAATTTTGACTCCAATATTGTACTGCATGTTATAACTGGTACATCAGTCACTAGTTTCAGCACATTTATGCACGATCTTTGTTCCTCATTTCTAGGAAACCCCGCACCTATCACAGAAGTCCTTGAAACAACAGGGGTATAGCCATTCCTGACAGAACAATCTATAGCTGCTGTTATTGTAGGATGCCTCTTTCCCGTTCAGAGAGATTTCAGACACTTTATCAAACAGACTCCACAGAACAAGGGTAGGCAAAATTTGGACCTTTAGCTGCTGGTAACTACAGCTCAAATTATCCTCAACCAGGCTGGTTGTTATTAATTATTATTATTTCTATTAGTATTATCATCATTTATCTATTAAGTTTCAGGGTATTCCACAGCACTGAACTATATGTAATGTGTGTTTTTCCATATTGTGGCCTGGATTACATTGCAGCTGATAGCCTTATCAATGGTTCTAGCAACATAGCTCCATAAACTTTACTGGGAATCTGTGCGCTAAAAAAGTTCATAACACTTATCAACTACATTATAATCTAGGACTGTAATAGAAAGCAAGATATTGAATGTGCTATTTCCATGTACTCAAAACTGGGGTGACACTTTAAGGAAAAACTGGTGCAATTCTGGAGCAAACCAACTGGATCATGGAGAACAAATACAAATTTCCATTGATGAAAAAAGGGAATTTTGAATCCCTGAATGCCAGAAAGACCTGTTATTCAAGAGGTTAACATAGCCAATTAAATCAGTGGGAATTGTATTTCTTTCCTATTGTAGTTGGCTTGTTCCAATTTTCACTACATCAGCTTCACTATCTGCTTTGTCTTACATATTAAAGGGATAGTAATGTTTCAAAATGAAAGCAGCTCCAATTAATTTTCATAATGTTTGGGTCATGGATAGTGTTATTTCAGTACTGTCAGAGTTGTAGTTCAAGAGTAATTGACTGATAAAGTTTCTCCCTCCCGCCCCTTTTGCTTAGTGTAAACCCCCTCCCCTCAGATGTGGAATCTGGTCTTGAGATCACACAGCTCACAGAAAGGGACAATCTTCTTACTGTGAGAACAATGAAAACTCAACCCCCCTTTTACTAATTTAACACTACTCACCTCAGAACAGCAAAACTGTCCATATGGATCTCAGAGAGGGACAATCTTCAGTGAGCATAAGGAGAAACTTGAAAAACCTGTCAAGGGGAACAGGGTTTTCCTTATGTTCACAGTAAGAAGATTGTCCCTTGCTGTGAGCTGTCTGGTCTTAAGACCAGATTCCACATCTGAGGGGAGGTAGATTTCACTAGGTAAAAGGGGCGTGAGGGGGATAATTTACCATTCAATTACTCTTGAACTACAACTCTGACAGTATTGAAATAACACTCTCCATGGCCCAAATACTATGAAGATTAATTGGAGCTGCTTTTATTTTGAAACATTACTATCCCTTTACACAACAGTCTCTAGACCAATAAGCGAGGCATGGAAAGAAAGATACCTGCCAGTACGTTGCATACCCCTCTGGCACTCAAAGGGTTAACGTGTGTAACTATATACATATATTTATTCTGTATATACAAATGTTACTTTCTTTTTTTTATAGAAGGATGACTTTTATCATTACTGTTGCATTAACTCTACCATTTAGGAAACATTTAAAAACAAGAGAAAATGTGTAATTTAACTGGAACTTCTCTTTCTTAATAAATATTATATAAAATGAGCCCAACTTACTAATTAATCAACAATGTAACATAAAAAAGCTAAAACAATAGCAACACTTTTATTTAAAGGAACATTAAACTTTTTAAGGGAAATTAAATTAATGGGCCTTTCCTGGGGAGTAAAGCAGTTATTGTATTTTTTTTTTATTATTTAACTGCATTTTTCTATTTCTATTTTGCTCAGCGGGTAGTGCCATTCCTATCCTTTACTATAAGTTGCTTTAGTAAGTTACTCAAGGTCTACCAATAAAATGCTTTCTACAAAATATAACTTTTCAATGAAAAATACCAAGCAGTGAGAGTGAAATTGTCAGGAAAAGTCCTATAATATTTATTTTTATATAAAAAAATACAGTGCTATTTAACACAAGAAAGCACAATTGATATTTGTATTGTTGTTTAAAGCGGAACTAACACCGCTAACAAACCTTGTCTTTAATAATTCCCTATCTGGCGACTAGCGCTACTAAGCAGAATTATTACTTCTTCATGAAGAAATTTGAAGTGATCCTCGGCTGACAGGCAGGATGGAGCGCGGACATCTTGCCCTAGTGACGTCTGCGCACCTGCTCTGTCAGTCCCTCCCGGAGCCGAATGTCTCCTAGCAACGCCTCCTACAGCTGTCTGGGACTGACAGAGCAGGCGCGCGGACGTCACTAGGACAGGATGTCCGCGCTCCGTCCTGCCTGTCAGCCGAGGATCACTTCAAATTTCTTCAAAAAGAGGTGATAATTCTGGCGACTAGTGCTACTAAGCAGCTAGTCGCCAGATAGGGAATTATTAAAGATAAGGTTTGTTAGCGGTGTTAGTTCCGCTTTAAAATATGGATATGCAATTTGAAGCCCTCAGCTGCAGAGGACTAGAATTTGCCTAAACGGATGCCTGAGGATGATGGGAATTATAGTTCTCAACAGATGGAGGACTTCAGGTTGCCCAACTTTGGTTTTATGGGTATAGAACAGCATTATAGGGCACACGTCTAAAAATACAAATGAATATAAAATATTTTGCAATGATATTTCAAAACTAAAATAATTTAGCATGTTGAAACTACTAGAAGACATTCAGAGGAGTGTATCAAGTGTCATTAAGGTAGCATTAGCACACTCTTAGGCGGAATTAGTGATAATGCTACACCAGATGTACTAGTGATTTGCAACAATTACAGATGTAATCATACATGGCTTTTATCTTTCAAGATTACGGATACAGTCAGTTATCTCTCTAGCATTCCATTGTTTAAATGTGAATTATAGAAACTTGTATTTGTTCCTTATGGTGCAGTTGGTTTGCTGCAAAAATAATCCAATGGTCCTTAGTACATCAGTCTAAATGGGCATACCAGTAACTGTAGGTGCATAACTACAAGAGGTGCAGTTATGATGGCAGCAAGCACCCTAGGTGGCCCTTGGGCTTTGCATTATCATGACTCCATATTATAAGACTAGTTTCCCATCTTGGCTGGCAGCCTCTGACATCATCACACAGAGCCGCTGTCAGCCAGTATAATAAGAAGAGAGCTGGTGAACCCCTTCCATTTTGTTCTTTGACAGTATGTGTACCAGAGAGGTGTCCACTGCCCAGTTTATTGTTTGACATTCACACTTTCGCCAGAATTTTATATAAGGTCTTCAGTGTGAGTTATTAAATTTGCTCCAGACACATTGCGGTGGAGGCAAGCCTCAGATTTTGCTGCAGGGCCCATTAGGTACTAGTTAAAGTTGACTTCTCTCGTACCAAAAGATAGCAGCAGCAGCAGCAATCCGTTTAAAGTCTTAGTAATGTTTCACAATAAAATCAGCTCCAATTAATCTTCATAGTATTTGGGCCATGGAGAGTGATATTTCAGTACTGTCAGAGTTGTGGTTCAAGAGTAATTGAATGATAAAATATCCCCCTCCACCCCTTTTACTGATGTAACACTGCTCACCTCAGAACAGCAAGACTGTCCGGATGGATCACAGACAGGGACATTCTTCAGTGAGAATAAGGAAAAACCTGAAAAACTTGTCAAGGGGGGCAGAAAAATTGATATCAGAAAATTTCCCTTAAAAAGAGGATTACTTCAATCAAAATCTGTATTTTATATACTTGGGATTATAAGATTAACCCCTTAAAGACCCATGACGGTTCTGGTACACCATAGGTTGGCAAGCCATAAGGATCCATGACATACCAGGACCATCATGGATTTCATGCCATTTGGGGAGCACTGAACCAGGATCATGAAAAAAAAAAAAAGGTCTGTGGTCCTTACGTGCCTGCTCCATACGCATGCAGCCGGTTCCTAAAGGGTTAACAGGTTAAGAGCTTCTCACGTGTTATCATTGTCTATTTATCCACTAGAATATGGGAATCAAATACAAAATAAAAACAACACTACAGTCCAAGACTGTACTTTGTTGGAACCTCATACATAAAAGATAATTAATGGGAGTTTTTCATTGATTCGTGTTTCAATTTATTTGAATCACTCTACTTTTAGCTCTTCTTAATTGCCAAAGGGGATCCGTGACATTGATATATATAATGGGTTGTAAACAGGGGAGTTGTTAGGTTCCCTAAAACCCCGGGGGGCTGGGCCAACCTAGAGCCTTATGACGGAAACAGAAAAGAACAATTCTGGAGCAAACCATCAGCATCATAGGAGAGGAATACAAATCACTATTGATGTATGGCTTTCAACCCCTTCAATGCTAGTGAGATCTCTCTAGCATTCAAGGGGTTAAAAGCTCTCTTCAAATCAATGGTTATTTGGGGAGTTTCCATTCCTCTCCCTAATGGTGCAGTTGGTTTGCTCTAGAATTGTTTTGCTTTCTGCATAAAGCAAACCTAATATATTATTAGTGCATCATACAGCCTAGCTGTAGCATAACAAGTGGACAGATTAACAATTTAAGTACCAGAAGGGTGTTGAATGCATTGCTTCACAATGTGTTGCACCCCTGCTAGTATTTATGCCATGATATTCCCAAACTAACAACAAAACATGGAGATTAAACTGGTTAACCTGTGATTTAGTCTTCTCAGCCGATACCTGGAAACATTCTGGGTTGTATCCATTATGCCACTCAAAGGGTTAAAGCCTTGCAGTACTTGTACCTCAATTGCTCTTAACCTATTTGCACTTTTTTTTTCTGAAAATGATTTGCCTTGGCAAAGCACCACACATGTTATGTTGCGTGAAAGGGTACGCTATATCTTGGCATTCTATACAATTGAAAACACTGGTAGAATATTGATCGAGGGAGAAGGAGGATTGCCATTTCTTATTTTTTACACACGAAACATAACTGATATCTGTAACAGTGGGATTTGTACTTATTTTTTATAGATCAATATTAATTGCAATTTTATAAAAGGTAAAGTCATCAAAATGCCTTAATTAACCCTTTGAATGCAATGCAATGCTTTGTATACCACTCTTGCACTCAGAGAGTAAATTATGTTATTAGTAACAGTATTTTTTATATATATATATATATATATATATATATATATATATATATATATACATATTGGTTAGCCTGGAATTGTGGGCGGACCGGGAGATACCTTTTAACGGCTACCAGGAGCTTGGTTATGACGCATCTTTGGGCGCCGAGTCCCCTCCCTAACGAGGTCCCTCCCCCTTTTTTTTTTTTTTCCCTCTTTCTCTATTGGGCCCTCTCAGCAGGCCTGGTTTACGACGGCTAGGAGCACACTACAGCCCCTTATTCGGGAGCATCGTGAGGTCCGTCCACAAATATATATATATATATATATATATATATATACACATATACATACACACATACATATATATATACACACACAATATATATATATATATATATATATATATATATATATATATATATATACATATACATATACACACAATATACATATATATATATATATATATATATATATATATATATACATATATAAACTAGTTGAACAGCCAGTGTACACGGGCCACAGTGCCAGGCAGAAACGGCTGTGGTGCAGTCATGCACAGTAAAGACTTCCTGCGCCGTGGCTGATAACGGAGTGGGGCACTTCGAATTCAGAATGTAGTCCTCTCTGCACACCGACTACAGTCTGAATTCAGAGCGCACATACACACACACTAATATATACATACACACACTATGTATATATATATATATATATATATATATACACACACACACACACACACACACACACACACACACACACACACACACACACACACACACACATACACACACACACATACACCTCTGCAATGGTTTGGAGATTCTCAAACATATTTAAGTAGATGGGAAGCTTTATTTTTTCCCTAGAGCGTAATCAGTTTGTTCCAGGATTGTCCCTAATTGCTTTTATACATAAGACCCGTTGCATACTTTGTATGCATATATGATAGTTTACATCATGCCATCTTGATATTTATAACATCATAGTTCACATCTTGCCACAATCTCGACACAATCTCTCTTCCCTCAGCTATACTATATCATTGAGACCTGTATGACACACACAACCTGTACATTTTCTCCTGCCCCCCATCCCAATTAGCACTGATACAGAGGCTGCCACAGCAGGTAACTTGCACTTATCTGTGTCTGGGAGTTTCCCTCACACAAGCGCTGGTGTAAAAGCAGACAGATTCTGAATGAAAATCAATATGTTTGGGGTTTTTCCCTGCTGAAAGCAAATGACTTTAGACAAGTGGTTCAGTGTGCGTCAGGGATACATCACATTTGGGAAATGGATTTTAGATGGAACCACACTGTGCAAGTCAGCACCATCTCTATAAAGTGCTGCTGATCCTTTCAGACAAACGTGGCAAGATAATATTTCTCTTTATTTTCATTATTAGTTTATATCTGTATGATCTGAAAATCAGAGATTATTAAAATCAGTTCTTTTACCCTTTGGTGCAACAATATTTTGATTTGAAATGCATCAGGAACATTTTTATTATATAAGGGGATAACAAAGAAATTGCAAATATGATAGTATGGTACATATACTATGCACCATATATATTCTACTAGTGTAAAAGCCTGTGTACACGGGCCAAGGTCCGGGAGATGTTAAAAGACCGGTCCTGCTCTGCCTCCTGCCGCTGACGCAGTCATGCACTGTAGAGACTGCCCGAAAGCACAGAATGCTCCCAGCACAGAACTCCCAGCATTCTGTGCGTTTGGGCAGTCTCTACTGCACATGATGGCTTCTGGCAAACATCCTAGCAAATTATTATATAGAATGGTGCATTTATGGTGCACATAATATGCCATTGGCAATAGCCTCCAACACCAGTGACTTCAGTTCAGGGTATGCACAATAGTGTATGGCTAAAAGGTGGTAGTGTATCAACAACAGAAAAAAAAGACAATCGGCCAATAAAGGTATGACTTTTTCTACCAGTCTTCTGCCACAGTGTTTGATCTTTGTAGTGCATATCAGTGTACACACTCCACAGTCTGCAAGACTTTCACCCTTTGAGTGCCAGTGAGGTATCCAACAGATTGCTCTCAAATAGTTAAAACCAGCAAGCACCAAACATCTATAGCCTGCATGGGAAAATAGTATAAAATAACACAGTTTCCTCTATGCCTTATACTGTACATAATGATAACCAATGTGGAGAGGAAAGGCAAGCTGGGAAACTTCCATAGACTGACCCACTGTACTCTCCTTGGAGCAAGCAGAGAATGTTTGGCGTAAGTAGCTTAGTACACTTATATTAGGCACGCACAGGGCTAGAACATTGTTTCTAACTCTTGATTTAGCTCAGAGTTTGATTTCTCAATTTACCCCAGTATCCTTAAAGGGATAGTAATACTTCACTATTACTATCCCCCATGTTGTAGCCCTTAGAATTCTGAATTCAACAATACCAGCGACATCTCTCAAACCTTTTGGTTTGAGAGATATCCACTTTCAAAGTTCACTCTCCCTTGAAGTCAGCATTCTATCTGACAGCAGGGGAATCCGGTCCCGGGACCAGCAGCGGCTCTGCAGAAGTGCTGAGATCTCGTTATACCTCTGAACCTAGGACAATGTTGACACAACCAGATAGGTGTCACATATCTGACCGGAACGCCCAATGTAGCAGCTGGTGAATTCCTACAGGGGAGAACCGCAGAAAGGGTAGCAAGTTGCTATATACTCAATATATTTGTATATGTATATATACATGAAACGGAAGGTATATACAGTATACTCACTGGGTAGGCCCCTGTGAGCAAAAGGCTAGAGAGCATCGTTTGGGGAGTGGTGCTGGCTGTCGGTGGCTGTTCCCAGGGAGCCTTGCTGCGGCAGGGGCCGGGTGGGGTAGCAGGCCGCAAAGCCTGATGGTCGGATGACCCCCTAGGAGACAGACAACTAGTCAAAGGACTGGAAACAACTGAAAGAGACCTACCTGTGGTATACAGCTGGTGTTTGAATGAGAAGTCCAGACCGGAAGTTGACAACACAGCGGTGAGTTTGACGCAGAGTCGATGGATTCAAGGAAGAGCACCGGGCCCCGGGAGTCGATTACACAATGGTGAGCTCGATGCAGGGTCAATGGTTTCAAGGAAGAGCACCGGGTCCCAGGAGTTGACTACACAATGGTGAGCTTGAAGCAGGGTTGACAGCGTTGAGGAGAAGCGCTGGGCCCCAGGAGTCGACCACACCAGAGAACACTCAACACGAGGTCGATAGCGGCAGGCAAGAAGAGTTGGACAAGCCAGGGTCGAGAACCAGTCGAGCAAACACAGCAGCTAGACAAAATACAGGAGAGGAGTCGAAGACAAGCCAAAGTCAAGAGCCAGATGAGCAAACGTAATTATTTGAATCGGTAGACAGGAAAGGAGTCGAGAACTAGTCGGGTCGATATCAGGAGAACTCTGGAACAGGATCAGAACATTACAAGATACAGAACGCTTAGATTGCACACTGCCGTGAAGGATTCAGAGCTAAATATAGACCAATAATGCAGGGAGGAGAATACCAAAAGGCAAGAGAATTAGAAAACCAGGTAAGACACCAGAACAGAATCCGGGGGAACATGACAATAGGGGAGCCCAGAACCGAACAGTCCAAGTCAAAATTGGATAGGTGGCAACCCTGTGATGGAGGGAATAACAAAAAAATGTACATACAGAAAGGACAAGGGTAATGGCGACATATAGGATTCAGGAGTAGTTTCCAGGGATAAGGAACCTTCAGCTCTCCTGTGAAACTACAACTCACATCACCTAGTAGGAGATAATGTGAACTGCAGTCCTCCACAGCTAGAGAGCCAAATGTTGCCTTCTGCTGGCTGTTCTTTACATAAGAAAGGGGAGAGCTTGGCATTTTAGAACAGCCTGTCAACTTACAACAGGCACTCTGCTCTTTAAAAATAAAATTGTTCTTTGAATTTCAGGTGGCCTCGTGCTAATCTGATGTAATGAGCCTGAACAATTGCTATTATAACAGACATAAAGAGTTTTCTTTTCTTTTTTTTCTTTCTTTTAATAAGATTCAAAATGACAGAACTAAATAAAAAAAATTTGTCACACACAGACACATTCACAGAGACCCACACAGACACACACACACACACAGACACACTCACAGAGACCCACACACACACACACACAGACACACACACACACACAGACACACATACATGTTGGGCCTGTCCCAAATGCACTCTTTGCATACCCTGAAATTAACTCCTTTGTTTCCAATGACTTTACTACCCCCATGGGACTCATGCACAGACAAAAAGAAGAATATTTCAGGCGCACAACAGAGGACAAATAATAATGTCAATTGAATTAACCCTTTGGATGTCAGAGGGGCATACAACACATTGCAAGAACAATGCATTGTGCACCCTTCTGGCACTCAAATGATTAAATGAGGAATCTGACCTCTTGAGTGCAACAGAGGTTAAGCAATGCATCCGAGAACTCTCTAGCATTCAAGCCCCCTTTAAATCAAGGGGGATTTTAAGAATTTTTATCTGTCCCCTACATTGCAGTGGGTTTGTGCCAGAATTGCTCCGGTTTGCTTTTGCACCTAAGGCCCCAAGAGTCTTAACACTAACCAAATCATATCATAAAAGGTAGGAGTAAAAAGCAAAATGATACACAAGTATAATATAACATTCTTTAAATCATACGACTGAAGAGCAGAGCCTAGAGTCAGCATCTTTGTATTTCAACACATTGGATACCTCTCTAGCATTCAAATGGTTAAAGAGTTAGTAATGGCAAAAAAAAGTTTGTTTTTTTTGCATTTAGAAGAGCTTAAAAAGTTGAGCTGAATGCAAAAAAAGTATCTCTCAAATCGCTATGGTTTGAGAGATACAGGCATTTAAAGTTCAATGTCGCCTGCTGACAGCTTTTCAGCTGTCAACAGGAGATCCGTGTCAGTCGACACGGAGGCTCTGCAGCAGAGCCGCAATTGCATTATTGACAACGGAATGGTCTAAAAACGTGTGCCTGGTTTTCAAGCACATGTTTTAGACCATTCAAATGAAGGGATTCATTGTCAATAACGTGATTGCAGCTCTGCTGGAGAGCCTCCGTGTCAACAGACACAGATCTCCTGCTGACAGCTTTACAGATGCCAGCAGGAGACATTGAATTTTAAATGCCTGTATCTATCAAACCATAGTGGTTTGAGAGATACTTTTTTTTGCATTTAGCTCAACTTTTTAAGCTCTTCTAAATGCAAAACAAAACATTTTTTTGACATTACTAACCCTTTAAAAGCGCCATCTAAATATTGGGAATTTTTTATTTGTCATATTTGTGATGCATTAGGTTTGCATCAGATTTATTCCAATACTTAGTATATCAAATAAACAATTCTACAAAAAATAAGCAGCAAATAAAAAAACAATATGTTTAGCAAACCTGCACTGCTGCTATAGATATTACCTCCTTCTCACAAGAGGAAAAATATGTACACAATCCCACTGTATATATCAAGCTCTGTACAGATCTGTATAGAATGATAGTATGTTATACTTATAATCAAAAAAACACAGTGATCAGTGTATAATAAGAGATGTTTATTAAAAAAGAAAAGCAAAACGTATCCAATCAAATATATCTATTCAGTAAGTAAAATATCCTACTAAATATACCTCTAGGGGAACATGATCTGTGTGACGCTATTCTCAAACCAGAGAAAATCCACCCTGGCCTGGCACATCTATACTTACTCCACCAGTCACAATGATGACCTCCGTGATGACAACTGGACCAGATAAGAGCAATGCATGCATTCTCTATCAATATGTGGTCATCCCAGGTCAGACATACACCACCATACTAAGAGGGGCTTAGTATATCAACCTTTTGATCTTCTATTTAACATAACAACTACTGCTTACTTTTAATAGTCATATTACCTTCTATCAATATATATATATGTTATGCTGTTCATTTTAGCCATGTTTTCTATTTAGCAATTTATTTGTTCTATTTTTATAAACACTTGATAAAAAAAAATCAGTTTCATTGCCTTGGTCCTAGAAAAAAATAACTCAAACACAGTCATGGTAGATTACTAAAAATCTCAATAATAATAATAATAATAATAATAATAATAATACAAACGATACTACTACTGCTACTAATGGCAATAATATCGATAAAACTAACAACACTACTACTACTTATATTAGTAGTACTACTAATGCGTTAATATAATAGGACCACCTATGCACTAATTATGTTAAAAATAGTAATAATAATAGTGATAATGATAAATCTACTACTTATCATAATCATCATGGTCATTACTGTAGTCATCACTATCATCAGCATAAAAACAGACAGGACATAAACAAAGAACCATGGACACTTTAAGGCTCCCATTATTTATGTGGTGATAGACATTTCTCATAATAATAATAATAACAACAACAACAATAATAACAGCAGCAACATCAATAATAATAATAATAACAGCAGCCATATCAATAACAATAAATAATAACAGCAACATCAATAATAATAATCATCATTGTCATCAACATAAAAATAGAACATACACAATGAACTTGGTAAATCGTGACAGACATTTATAAATTATATTCTATAATATATATCTTTCCAACTTCTTAAAAAAAATGCAATTATGAAAGTTTCTAATGCTGAAAATATGACTCAGCAGTAGTAATCCACAACAATAAAAAATGATTTTTTTTACATTATTTTTACCCTTTTTCTCTGTTTGTGACCTTCCTTCTGTCATTGCAATGTCCCACTGTTTGGGATATCCCGAGGCTGATTTCACTTGAAGAGATGAAGCAATTCTGGGATGAACCTACTGAACCTTAGAGGACAAATAAAAATTCATCAACTTCCCTCTGATTTAAATGGGGCTTTTAACCATGTCAATGTTAGAGAGGTCTCCAACGCATTGAAAATCATACAAGGGGTTAAAATATCCATTTAAATTGATGGAATGTGTTTATGTCCCCTATGTTGTGGATGGTTTGGCCCAACATTGTTTCTGTTTTCTAATTAAATCAGCCTCACAGTGTTCTCCATTCATCAGGGATGAGTACTAAAGCTCTGCCCTGTTATTCTGTAGGTCCCAGAAGAAGCAGAGACACTATAAAATCCTGGGCAGCAGCCAGCTCTCAGAGTCAGGTCCTTACCTTCTAGAGAAAACCCAGCCTGACAACCATGCAAGTACTACCAGAATGCTAAACACATAGTAGCCTTTTCCTTATTGTGGGTAGAATGGTACACTTACTTAGGTTATTGACTCCTTAAGGTTTCACGTTGAGTCTACTTATCATTCTAACATAACATTTAACCCTTTGAGTGCCAGAGGGGTACCCAACACATTGCAAAGCAATGCGTTGCGTACCCCTCTGGCACTCAAAGGGTTAACCCTTTGAGTGCCAGAGAGGTATCCAACACATTGCAAGATACCATTCCTGCACTCAAAGGGTAAATAGTAAACCCATCTACGGACAGTAGAAGCTAAAAACGTATTCCTGGAGCAACTGCATTATTGCAGAGAAATTACATTGAACACTGAAGTAAATGGGGCTGTTAACCCCTTGAATTCCAAAGAGTTCTCTAACATATTACTACATAATGCACCAGGGGCTGAATTCAGTGGAATAAAAGCCTCATTTAACCCTTTAAGGACTCATAACATGCCAAGTCAATCAGAACAATTCTGGCACTGAAGGACCAGTGACGGTCCTGGTAAGTCATGGAATTCTGTGATGGCTTTGCAATGCTCTGCCATCCCAGAATTCAATGAGCAAAAAAAAGTGGACCTTATTGGCCACTCGTGCGCCAGTTCGGGAGGTTGTTAAGGCATTAAAACAATGGGGAATTTGGATAAATTACATTTGTGCCCTATTGTCCGGCTGATTTGCTATAGCATTACACATCATTGGCTTGATAAATAATTCCTCAAGGGCTTTAATCAATAAACTAATAAGGTACAATTTTAGTGCAATCTATGTTATGTGAAAATTCCATAAATTCCCCATTAATTTCATTGTGACTTTTAACCCTTTAAATGCTAGCTAGGTCCCAAATACTTTGCTTCACATTGCATTCTAGACCACTGTACCATTCAGGGGTTTAAAGCCCCATTTAACTCAATGGCCATTTTAATTTCCCCCCATGATGCAGTGTTCCAGACATGCTGTTGTTTTGGTGTATTGATTACAGCCCTTAGGGAACTAGTCATCAAGATAAAGAGGATAACTGCACCAAAGACGACAAAACCAAATTCCCATTGATTTAAATTAGTCTTTTAATCCCTTGAATGCTATGCATTTGAGACCTCTCTAGCATTCAAGGGGTTAAAGGTTTCATTCAAATTTTGTCTCCCCTCTGGTGCAATTGCTTTGCGCCAGAATTGCCCCTCTTTAGATTGATATACCCCTTAGTCCATAGTTTTATTTCTTCATTGGAATTTCTTTATGTGTAATCAAATTCATTCTGCACATTGCTGTATTAATCTCTGCCAACGCTGCTGAAACGCCAGTCTCATCAATCTGCTACTCCTTCTGCAAAGTTACGCTTTTTTCATATTCCCCAAGAGGCTGTAATCTTCAAGTGTCTGACCTTTTGAATTAATAATAAGGGTTTTGATGTCTACGACATACTTCAAGTTAAAGGGAAAGTGACGTGGTCATTGGAGGGCAATGGGGTATAAGACATCAAAGAGAGTGACAGAATAGGACCCAGAGCATTTTTTCTGTGTTAGTGGATCCAGTGACAGATCTCAGTAACATGAAATCCATTTGAACATCAAAGGGGAGCACTGTGCATTGCAAAGCATTGTCTCTGGTCCTTAACGGGGTAAACATCTGAATTGTTAAAAAAGAAAACAAAGATTATCACTGGTCATTGTCTTGCACTTGGTGCCTACAGGTGGCGACGTTTCCAGGTTTCTATAAGACCAGGATTTGGGTTAATTTAAATGATCAGAGAAAAGTGTAGCCCGATTGAACCATTACTATCAGGGGCTTTAACCACAGACATAGGTCCTTAGCACCGTCAGCCATTACCTCACAATGTTTCTGGCTGCAGGTCCTTTATAATCATTTAATGAGAATAAAAATTTGAGTGATCTTGATTGCTCCACTTCATTTTAGCACATCAGCCTTGAAATATTTTGGTATACTTTCAGTATGCTTTTGTTATGAGCTGTCACTTTGGCATTCCCGTACATACAGTATAGTGATCAACGCATATCGGCAAACTAACATATTGAGCTGACCATGAGATTTTTGAAATATCAGCGCTTAAGGTGCCAAAATGTAGATATGATCCTGCTTGATCTAATCCAGAGGTGTGACAATGAATCCTCAAGGAACCCTTATCATGCTACAACACAGAGATATCACTGTATGAACACAAGTCAAGCAGGACTTCTCGTTCTACCTTTCTGCCACCATTTTAGAGACATGAGAGGTCGGTGCAGAACACGTAGTAAGTAACATTGGACTCTCTCACACCATGAAAATGTCACACTATATGCTGAGACCCTGAAATCCGTCTCAAAACCCTGAGCATACCCAAGTATGCATACACGTCAAACATTTTTAATTACTGTACTATAATGACAGTTATAACCACTGCAGAGTGGCTGCCTAAAAACCCATCACTCATTCAAAGACAGGGACATCCTCCTCTTTCCCTTATATACTTCCCTATGGCGACCTATTAACGCCTTAAGGACCATGATGCATTTTTTTTTTTTTTTTTACGATCAGATCCAGGGCTCCTCGAACAATGTGCAGCCACGCGGGAGACCTGAAATCCATAACATACATGTACGGCATGGGTCATTTAGACACTTTTACCCATGACGTACATGTACGTCCTCGGGTGTTAAAGTATTAAGGATGAGGAAAACCCGGAAAAATTAATAAAACTGCTTTATTAGAATAATATTTTTGAGATATTGTACTGTATGTAACAAGGCAAAGTAGTGCAATCCTGGGGCAGACTAATTGCACTAGGGGGGACAAATAAAAATTCCCCACATTGTCACTGATTTATTTGGGGCTTTTAACCCCTTGAATGTTAGAGAAATCTCCAACACATTGTAAAGCACTGACCACTCTAGTATTCAAGGGGTTAAAAGCCTCACTGAAACCTATGGGAGTGTTTATTTCTCCTGTTTGGTGCAGTTAGGCTGCCCATGACTTGCTCCATAGAAATGAAAATGACTATTTAAATTGAGCTTTTAACCCCTTGAGTGCTAGAGAAGTCTCTAACACATTTCAAAGCAATGCAGTGGTGACCTGTCTAGCATACAAGGGGTTAAAAGTCCCATTTAACTCAATAGGATTTTTCATTTCTCCCCTGTGGTACAGTTAGTTTGCTCCAGAATTTCCTCTTTTATTTTGTTCCTAAGGCTCATTAGCACCAAAAAGTTCCACAGTTTCTTTTCAGAAAGTTCTAGAACCCATTGCAGGTCCATTCCAAAAAAATATGGACACAGCCCATTTACCACAATTCCCAGGTCAATGCATCATTTAGACAAGGTTATTTATACAATGTGCAAAGAAATCATCAAATACCACACATGTTAAACCACATCAAAGTAACTTATATTGTTTTTTTTAAACCCATAAGGACCCTTGACGTGCCAGGACCTTCACACTGGTTCGGCACTTAAGAAACAGTGACGGTCCTGGCACGTCATGGAATTCCAGGATCTCCATGGTACTGGGGTCCCCAGAATCGATAATACAAAAAAATGATCTGTGGTCCTTAACGTCCGGCTGTGCGCTTCATCGACTGGTCGTTAATGGGTTAATATTACTGAACCCAGGTTATCATTAAAACTCAAGTTAATGTATCTGTATAATTTCTATTGTATGATCCTGCAGCAGGCAACCCCAGACAGAGGCTGTTGTACTAACGTCAAACAGAGTCTGATGTACTAACCCAAAACAGAGGCTGATGTATTAACCCCAAACAGAGGCTGATGTATTAACCCCAAACAGAGGCTGATGTACTAAAGAGAATTTGGAGTGATCCAACTCCACCACAGGTGGCAAAACATTCCTCAAAATCCTCATTGATTTAAATGGGGTTTTTAACCCCTTAAATGATAGGTGTCCAACGCATTGTAAAACAATGCATTGGGCACCTCTCTGGAATTCAAGGAGTTAAAAAGTGAATATAAATTGATGGAACATTTTATTTGTTCTCTACAGTACAGTGGATTAGGCCCAGAATTGATTCAGTTCCTCTTGGTACAACCTCAGAGTCTTTAGTTTTCTGTTCGTTTACGCTGATCAAAACAGCGTTAAATTGTTGCAACTCAGTCATCAGTAAAACTTTTAATGAATTCCTGTTTTATGATTTTGTTTCTCCCTGATGCTATAAAGTGCTTTTCTCTTGTCTATCCTGAAGAGTTAAAAAAAAAAGAGAACAACTGCCTCATAACATTGACTCTCCTTGACGCATAATAGACAAGAACATTTCCGCATCTAGTTTCGGGCTGTAGTTTAATAACATAGCCAGCTGTATTACTCACTGCAGCATGGCATTATTTCAGAAAATAATCTGTTTGTGCAGTCGTACATTGAATATTTTCTTTCAGTGCATAGATGACTTTAATACATAGACACATTTTATGCAATAGTTCTGTTAAATGTGTATTGTTTTAACCTGCAGAATTTCAGTTTGAAATCACTACTCAATAGTTTTAGACCAACAATAGAACACTTAAAGCAGATGAATGTAGACAATGGTGTGTTGTTTTTTTTACTTGCCATATGAAATAAATTGGTTTTTGGTCCCTGATTTTGATGCACCCTTTATATGTACAGAAAATAGCTTTCGGCTAAGCTACTGCTAGGCAAGTTATAAAACACATATAAAAATAGTTTGTTCATAATAAAATCTGGTTTCTAGAGAGACAATTCACTGGAGGATGAAATAACTGCAACGAGAATTTCCAAGTGTGGGTTTGGGATATGATAGTCCTTAAGTGTTATGACAAAGCTATGGTACTTTAAATTATTGCTGTATTACCAAATTTACAAAACACCTCTTCATGCACAAAGACAAAACAAAACCAGTTTTTCTCATTGCCTTAGACTATCCATTAGACCCTCTTGTTATTAAAGTGTGTTTTTAATAAACATTTAGGATATATAAAAATAAAGACAAATGTAATATATTTTAGAAATTTAAGGAAGAAGTGAACAATTCTGGGGCAAACCAAATGAACCAAAGGGGACATCACCTTACTTTAAATGGGACATTTAACCTCTTGAATGCTAGAGAGGTCTGAAAGGAATTGGAGACCTTTCTAGCATACAAGGGGTTAAAAGACTCATTTAAAGCAATAGGCATTTTGGGCAATTTTTTTTTATTTTTCCCCTATGCTGCAGATGGTTTTCTCCAGAACTACGTCCCTTTTTTCATTAATGAATAAGGCCTTCAGGAGCAATTATGGGGCAAACCAACTGCACAATAGAAAGAAATAAAAATCCCCAAATTCCCATTGATTTAAATGGGGCTTTAAACCCCTTGAATGCTAAACATATTTTCAATACATTGCTTTGAAATGCATTGGGGATCCCTGTAGCGTTCATGAGTTTTAAGTTGGAGTTATGTATATTTGCCCGCTATAGTAAGGTTGGTTCGCGTTATAATTGCACCTCTTTACTTTTCTGAATATGTCCCATAGTTCCTGGTGTACACAATTAATACTGAAATTGTGACGGGGGAAAAGAAAAATGATCTTTAATTAAGCAGTATTATTTTATAGGTTTTCAATTAAATATATTGCTTTGTTTTCATAACCTTATAATACATTGAGAACCAGTAAAATAGTTCTGCCTGTATTTGCCCCAGGTACGTTCTGCAATTTATTGTAGGCCCACCATCAAGTCATTAAAAGGGTTAATTTATATAGTTAATTAGTCAAAAAAGTTGGGGGGGGGGGACTCTGCCCAATAATGTCATGCAGGACAAAGTCTATCTACCCTTTTTAAGAAATCCTCCATAACATGCTGACACTAACCCAGTTTGGCACAATTTGTCCTTGGGGGAACAAAGAGATTAATGGTCACCCAAGGTCAAAAAGTAAAGAGTGGGAGCAGTCTATAACCCTAGCAGGATTTAGACATGCACAGCTGTTGTTTATTTGGGGAAGAATAACACAAAGTCAGTAATCTGCAATGCATTTGAGGGAAATTGCATGACTTATCAGCGGCTATTTCAATTCCAAGTGAACACAATACAAGTGAGAAAACTGCATGGGGAGAGCACAAGATTTCAACGTCTGCCTGAGTGATGTCTCTGTCAACAATAGGTGGAAATGTTGTTGGTATGATCAAAAATTAAATCATTCGCTTCCACCATCAGATAATTGCATTAGGTCACTCTTGAGTACTTCATTCCTAATAGTGTCCAGGATGAAGACCATTTGTGAAATTAAAGCTAAAACTGTGCTATATTAGGAGTAAAGAACAAAAATCCCCATATAGTTAAATAATGCTTTTAACCCTTTGAATACAAGAGAGGTTTCCTACATATAGCTTTATTGTGCATTAGAGACCACTCTAGCATCCAGTGAGTTAAAAGCCCTATTTAAATCCATGGGAATTTGGATAATCATTATTTGTTTCATGTGCTGCAATTGCTTTTCTCAAGAATTGTACCTCTTCAGCTTATTGAATTGCCCCTTTTGCACCTTAACAGCAAATTCCCCTATTGGCCATTTCCTGTACTGGTGTTTAGGGTAAACAACTTTAGAGAGCCCCTTGTTTCAGTTAATCTAATGTATAACTTATTTCCAGCAGTGACCTGTGTACAGACAGATGGGCACAGTAACACTGTATCTCCATGTCCTTAGGAACAGATAAAATAAACTCTACAGCTAAGAAAGGGATAGATACTATGTCTATAAACTCAGGTCACAAGAATATAGGAGAGACACCTAGATTGTCCTTCATCAAATGTTCCATGACATTTTGTACAGGTGTATGTGGCAGCTCTCCAGCTGTTGTTGGGCTTCAAGTTCCATCATCCTCATCCATCCATCAGCCAGCTAAGGATGATGGGACTTGTAGTCCAAGAAAGTTACCTAACCCAGATTTTGGGGCTAAATGGTAAGAACCCTAATGATGTTTTACTTGACACTGTCAGTTATTCCCTTCTCCACAAGAGTGACCAGCAACACGTTGAATGGAAAGGTGCTGCTACCCCCATGGCAGCTATTGGTGGTCAAGACCAAAGCGATAGAGAAAATATCAAGCAGGACTTACCTATGCGAATAACATGTGGCATTCCTTGACAGTTCCGAAGCCAGAATATGTAGCAGAGCAATACTGCCCAGTGTTGTAAAACCATACTCCGGAAAGAGAGCCAGTAATGTGTCATTGTTGGAAACAAAAACCCCTAAGTTAATTTAATATGGGATTCCCTGGGACTTCTTTTGCTGTTTTAAGATTCCAGTGATAGCCCAAAACAGTCACACTTGAATGCTTCTTCACTGCACATGTTAGCAGACTCTCCCAGAGCCTGGGCAGCTGAAATCAAAGGTTAGATGTTACCATTAAACACACAGGCTTTTGTCTTTATCTGTCTTCTACCGGTCGCTGCTTCTCCCAGTCCCATTCACCTGCTGGAGACTAGATGCTTACATGCAGTCCTCATTGATGCTATCAACTGGTCCTTAGCAAAGCTGTGGAGTGGAATCCCAGACATAGGAGATCAGGAGCTCCCTAGGGCTTGGGAAAAAAGAAAGATAGATGCAGCATCAGCCATCCTGCAGATAAAGAAAAAATATATATAAATGTGTGTGTGTTTTCCCTTTCAGTGGCTTCAGAGATTTTGCAGAAGTGAGAGAATTGGACTGACAAAGGCAGACACACTCAGGCAGCTTGCCTGCTCCACATGCAAAGCAGCTACAATATCATGACTGTGATTTGTTCAGTGGGTGAAGGCAATTCATTGCACTTGTGTGTAGTCTTTTGGGGGTGGAGGGGTGGACTGCAAATGGAGATAAACAAGAAGCTGATGCTGGATTACAAACGGTAGCCTGGACAATTAGGACATGGGTGTCAGAAGAACTGAATTCACACGAAGGTACTTCTGCACCCCCTTTGGCTACAAAGCTACTTATGTGAAGTGGGTAACCTGCCAGAATTTACTTGGCATTAATACTGTAGTTTATTGGCTCTGCGACACATGCATGTATAAATGGATCCAAAGCTTGGAGGGTGAAAGAGGAGGGATTTAACCCCTTGGATGCTAGATTAGAAAGTGACTTCTCCAGTGCCTTGCTTTTATAATGCATTGGAGGTATCCATTTGATAGCATCCAATTGGTTAAACACTTCAAGGATAGGCGTTTTGTTCTTCCCTCTGCAATTTATGTTAACGCCTTACGTGCCAGGGAGGTTACCTCTACCATCCAAAGAGTTCCCCTCCATAGTGTTTATCACTTTAAGAGGGATACGCATATTATATAGATTGCCGTTTCACTTATGAAGATTCCATAATATATTATTGATGTCTATTTCATCTCTGTTAAAAAACAATGTCCTTGATCCAGTTCATGTTACTTACCAAGGATGATATCCTAAGAAATGGTATAAGTGTGGTGCAATATAAGGAAGAAATAAACATTTTCATTTAATATAAATTTGTTTTAACCTCTTTTATGCTAGAGTGGTCTCCAACGCCTTGCAAAGCAAGGCGTTGGAGACCTCGCTAGCATTTAAGGGGTTAAAAGCTCTATTTAA
Source organism: Rhinophrynus dorsalis (assembly GCA_037306005.1). Classification (NCBI taxonomy): domain Eukaryota; kingdom Metazoa; phylum Chordata; class Amphibia; order Anura; family Rhinophrynidae; genus Rhinophrynus; species Rhinophrynus dorsalis. The sequence continues at coordinate 223,297,475 of CM074719.1, read as the reverse complement.
ATCAATATAAATGTAAATTTCTCACCTAAGGTGAAGTTGGGGCTTTAAGTCCTTGAATGGTAGTGAGATCTTCCATTAACATTCACTCACATTCAAGAGGTTAAAACAGTGATTCTCAGTTCACCAACTGGTCAGATTTTATAGGTTAAATTAAATAATCCCTGGTAAATCAATTACAGTGACTGAGACATTGATGCCACCTGTGATTGGGCAGGGTTAGCCAGAAAATCTGCACTACTGCTTTTGCCCAGATGACTAATGTGGAGAAACAATGGGTTAAAATCTCCATAAAAAGGGATAGTAATTAGTGTTGAGCGAGCATGCTCGGCCGATGCTCGGATCGGCTCGAGCATCGCTCTGCTCGGCACATGGCGGTACTCGTACCGCCATGTTCGGGTGGCAGGGATCTGTGCCGAAGGAGGCACAGATCTTACAGACGCTCCGCTGGACCACCAGGGACTGGAGGTAGGGGGCATTGCGGAGATGAAGGGGGACATTGTGGAGATGAAGGGGGACATTGTGGAGATGAAGGGGGACATTGTGGAAGGGGGACATTGTGGAAGGGGGGCATCGCGGAGATGAAGGGGGCATTGCGGAGATGAAGGGGGACATTGTGGAAGGGGGACATTGCGGAGATGAAGGGGGCATTGCGGAGATGAAGGGGGCATTGCGGAGATGATGAAGGGGGCATTGCGGAGATGAAGGGGGACATTGCGGAGATGAAGGGGGACATTGTGGAAGGGGGACATTGTGGAAGGGGGGCATTGCGGAGATGAAGGGGGCATTGCGGAGATGAAGGGGGACATTGTGGAAGGGGGACATTGCGGAGATGAAGGGGGCATTGCGGAGATGAAGGGGGACATTGCGGAGATGAAGGGGGACATTGTGGAAGGGGGGCATTGCGGAGATGAAGGGGGCATTGCGGAGATGAAGGGGGACATTGTGGAAGGGGGACATTGCGGAGATGAAGGGGGCATTGCGGAGATGAAGGGGGACATTGTGGAAGGGGGACATTGTGGAAGAGGGGCATTGTGGAGATGAAGGGGGGCATTGACCAGGCACCCTCCCCTCATCAGAGCAGGGGGTGCCTGGTGTAATGCTCGAGTCCTCCCATTTAATTCAATGGGGTTCGGGTGCTCGGCCGAGCACTCGAGCCTCCGGGGGTGCTCGTTCAGAGCACCCGAACACCCGAGCATCGGGGTGCTCGCTCAACACTAATAGTAATACTTTGTTTTATCTTTATTTTATTTTGTAGGCATTAAAAAAACATGAAGAACGATATACGTCATAAAGGTTTAAGAGATATTCAAAAGCAAAGTTCCCCTTCCGCCCCTTTTACCTAGTGTAAGCCATCTCTTCTCAGATGTGGAATCCAGTCCATAGACCAGACAGATAACAGCAGGGGACAATCTTCTTCCTATGAGAACAATGAAAACCCTGCCCCCCTTGACAAGTTTTTCAGGTTTTTCCCTTATCTTAATTGAAGATTGTCCCTCTCTGCAGTCTACTTGGGCACCTCTCTTCTGTTCTGGCTGAGCAGTGTTACATCAGTAAAAGGGGCGGGAAGGGGATACTTTGTCATTGAATTACTCTTGAACTACAACTCTGACATCATTGAAATAACACTCTCCAAAGTCCAAATACTATGAAGATTAATTGGAGCTGCTTTTATTATGAAACATTACTATCCCTTTAAATCAAAAAAGAGTATTTATGGAATTTGTATTTGCACCCCATTTGTTGCCTATTGCTCCGATTCATTTTAGTACATCAGCATGATTCTCTCTGATAACAATTGTGCTGTAACATGGTATTGATACATATTTGCTCACTCTAATAAAATGCTCTTCTTCCTGTCCTATGTTTCCTAACTTAGGCTGATGTACTAAGATTAACTGGATCAATTGTAAAGAAAATCGGCAGCACCACAGGGGACAGATAACATTTCCCATTGACTTAAATGGTGTTTTTAAGCCTTTGAATACTAAATAGGGGCTTCAGTGTATTGCTTCTCAATTGAGAGAGGAACTCTAAAAGGAAAATAAGAAAACGCTAGTTTATAGAAAGGGTGGTGGTACATGGAATAGCCTTCCAGCAGAAGTGGTACAGGCTAACACAGAAAATACATGTCAGGACACGTGGTGTAGATTTACAGCTATTCTAAGATATACATTAGTTTGAGCTGTTTAAAAAAAAAAAAAAAAAAAATATATATATATATATATATATATATATATATATAGGAAAAGTATTAACTGCTGTCAGATTAATGTTTATATAACTATTGATCTTTGAGTCAAGTCAATGGGCTGTTGCTAAGAATTAAGTAATTAAGTAGAACAATTCTGGGACAAACCAACAGCACCACAGGGGACAGATAACATTTCCCATTGACTTAAATGGGGCTTTTAAGCCTTTGAAAACTAAAGAGGGCTTCAGTGCATTGCTTCTCAATTGAGAGAGGAACACAGAGGAATTATGAGAAAATGCTAGTTTATAGAAAGGGTGATACATGGAATAGCCTCCCAGCATAAGTAGTACAGGCTAATACAGTACTAGAGCTATAGATCTACACCTATTCTAATATATACATTAGTGTGAGCTTTTTTTTTTTTTTTTTTTTTTTTTTTTTTTTTTTTTTTTTTTTTTTATATTATAGAAAAAGCGTTACCTGCTGTCAGATTAATGTTTCTATAACTATTGATCTTTGAGTCAAGTCAATGGAGCTGATGCTAAGAATTAACTAGAGCAATTCTGGGACAAACCAACAGCACCACAGGGGAGGATTTAAAACAATTTAAAACAATAGTAATTGCATTCCTCCCCTGTGGTGCTGTTGGTTTGTCCCTGAATTTCTATAGTTCATTCTTAGCATTAGCCCCATTGACCTGACTCAAAGATCAAGTGTATGTGTATTTGTCGTATATGGTGTAGTTAGTTGGTTTTCCTCAGAATTGTTCCAATTCATCTTTGTACATCAGCTTTATTCTCCCTGATAACAATGATGTTGTAATATGACATTGATATTGATGTGCTCTTCCTAGAAAAAAAAAAGCAATGTCCTTTTTCCTGCCCTGTGTTATTCACTGAGGCTGAGGTACAAAAGATAACTGGATCAATTGCAATGCAAATCAACAGCACCACAAGCGACAAATAATATTTCCCATTGACTTAAATGTTCTTTTTTACCTCTTGAACATACTTGGGAATTCTCCTAACCTGGAGATTCTGGGGTTTGTACTTCACCCTTTGAGTGCCAGAGGAGTACACAATGCATTGCGTTGCATACCCCTCTGGAACTCGGAGGGTTAATAACCAGGTCTCCAGTGACAGAAACTGATTTGCAGGGCACTGTGAGTTCCCTTGTAACTCTGCCCACTTCACTGCCTGTTCTAGTTACTCTCTGCCCATTTAAGGATAAACCCCTCATCCTTCAAAATTTTGGCAAGCTCTGTCTACTTTATGAGGTGAATCACATTCATTGCAGACTCCAGTCCCTGGAACTTAGTGGTCACCGGAGGCTTGGGACAAGAAAGTTCCCAGGTAGGCCCTTGAATGACAAATAGGTCTCCAGTGCATTGCTTTTTCTACATGTTGAAGTTATCTCTAACATTCAAGAGATTAAAAAATAATAATAATAATAATTTAAAGGGATAGTAATGCTTACTATGTTAAAAATAAATATGCTGTAGTGTTTATCCCCCTGAGTAAATCAAGGGTACTCCCACTCCTGAAAGGTGTTTTATTCAAAATTTATTTCAGCTCAGACTTGAATTTTTTAGATGCAGCATCTCAATGGCCTGAAATTGTACAGTGGCGCTGTTGCTACACTGTCCGATGGAGATTTATGATCAACTGGCCAGAGCTGTCCATAGGAAGGTGTAGCAACAGCACCACTGTACAGTTTCTGGCCAATGAGATGCTGCATCTAAAACAATTCAAGTTTGAGCTGCAGTAACTTTTGAATAAAACACCTCTTAGCCGTGGGAGTACCCTTTTTTCCTCAGAGCGATAAATTCTACAACATATTTATATTTTTTACATTTAAGTATTACTATTCCCTTAAAACAATGGGAATGTATGGAATGTACCAAGAGCTCGAGCAATTGTGGAGCAAACCAACTGCACCACAGGAGACAAATGAAAATTCATACAATTCCCATAGATATAAAACTGGCTTTTAGCCCTTTGCATACTATAGATGTATCCAATGCTTTGCAGCACAATGTACCGGATACCTCTCTGGCACTCAAAGGGTTAACATGGTTGAGGTTGTCAGTGCATTTTGACAGTAGAAAATCATCTCATCTCTGACCCAGGGGTTGAACGGAAGCAATTCTGAAGCAAACCAATTGCATCAGAGGGGACAAATGAAAAATTCTGAAAATGCCAGAGTTCTCCACAGTACAGGTTAGTAATGTATTCATACCTCCCAACATTTCAAATTGCCAAAGATGGACACTTGTGCTTTAGGGGGTGTTGCTGGGGGCGTGGCTAGTGAGAGGGGCATTACAGATCATTTTTAGGTTATTTCATGACCTATTGACACCTCCTTGTATAACCTAATAAATGACTTATAACAAGACCATAGTATTTTATTTCCACACACTAATTTATAAACCCATGTACTGATGTTTAAACAAGCATTAATGTGAGTTTTATTGCTATGGAGCAATGTCATACACTTATATACACACATCACATAATCTGATCTCCTAAAAAGAGGGACATCAGGGTGGGAAAGTGGGACAGAGGGATTTGGGACTAAAAGAGGGACACTTGGGAGGTATGTGTATTGGAGACCTCTCTAGCATCCAAGGAGTTAAACACCCATTTGAAATCAATGGGAGTCTTTATTTGTCCACTCTGGTATGGATGGTATGCCCCAGAATTGCTCCATTTTTTTTCTCAGTATTTCAGACTCATTCTCACCTGATAAGAATTGTGATAAGAATTGTGCTGTATATGTATTACTTGAACTTCAGCTGGCAGAAGAATCAAAAGAACAATCTCTAGTGATTTACATTATATCCACAGAAACGAGCACACTCATAGAGGAAAGGATTAGGCAGCAATTGTAAAAAGGTTTCCAAAGCAATTGAAACAATCACAGTGAGAAGAAAATTAAAAACAAAAAAATGTTGCCACTTAGCTCACTTTTTTTAACAAAATTATGCTGTGTATTATATTACAGTTCCTTGTAACTCATCCTATCTTTCCAGTACCTACTCCTTATAACTCCTCCTACTTCTCCATATAACTGATCCATATAGCAGCTCATGTATGTCCGAATAACCTCTCCTTATGACTTTTATCTCTCCACATCTCATAACTTTTCTTATCACTCCATATGCCATCTTAATATAGTTATTCCTTAGAACGCCTCCTATTTCTCAATATAACCTCTCCCTTTAACCCTTTGAATGCCAGAGGGGTACGGCATGCATTGCAAAACAATGCATTCCGTACCCCTCTGGAACTCAAAGGGTTAAAGGTGCAATTAACTTTTTTTTTTGTGAAAAAATATATATTGTAGATTTTCCTTTTGAGTAAAATAAGGGTACTCCCACTGCAGAGAGATTTATACTTCCAGAGTTATTATAGTTTAAACCCATGTTTTATTACATTAGCAGTGCCCACTAGTGGTCAAATTCTAATTAGATTTCCTGTTAGATTCTAATGGAGAGGAAAGTCAGAAAAGTCAGTGACATACAGTTCTCCATAGAATGTGATAGAAACTGCCTGTCACTTCCTGTCAGTTAGAACTATCAGGAAGTAAACACAGTAAATTCACTTCCTGATTATTTGAACTGCTATACATTTTGAATAAAACATCTGACAGCGATGGGAGTGACCTTGTTTTATTCAGCAGGAAATACTCTATAAAATATATGTTTTCATAAAAAAAGTTTACTGCTCATTTAACTCATCTCTCCATATAACCTCTCCCCATACCTCCCAAGTGTCCCTCTTTAGGAGGGACAGTCCCTCTTTTAGACCCAAATCCCTCTGTCCCTCTTTCCCACCCTGATGTCCCTCTTTTTAGGAGATCAGATAGTGCGATGTGTATACAAGTGTATCACATTGCTCCACAGCAATGTAACTCACATTATTGTTTGTTTAAATATTAGTATGTATGTTTATAAATTAGTCTGTTTAAATAAAATACTTTGGTCTTGTTATAAGTAATTTATTAGATTACACAAGGAGGTGTCAATAGGCCATGAAATAGCCTAAAAATTAATCAGTAATGCCCCTCCCACCAGCCACGCCCCCAACAACACCCCCTAAAACACAAGTGTCCCTCTTTGGCAATTTGAAATGTTGGAAGGTATGTCTCCATTTAATTCATCTATCTCTCCATATAACCTCTACTTATATCTCCCCCTCCCATCTCACCATATAAACATTTTCTACTGCTACAACTTTTATCTAGGGTTGCCACCTTTTCTTCAAAAAAATACCGGTCATGGCATTCCCTCCATAGACTTAACATTGGAAAGAAGCCAATTTTTTACCGGCCTGCTGGTAAAATACCGGCTGGGTGGCAACCATACTTATATCTCATCACATTACTATTCCCTGTAACTCCTCCGAGCTCACCCTATAACATCACATTATATCTCCTTCTTTCTATCTATATATCAGCTCCCTATATACCTGATATCTTTCCATATAATATTTCTCCAAAAATGTTGCAATGTCTCCATGTAACAGCTCTCTATGACTCATCACAACTTTTCATATAGCATTAAATTCCTCTTTTCTCTCTATATATAAGCTCCTCCTGTAACTCATCCTAGTTTTCTATATAACAACTACTTGTAACTCCTCCTTTTATTCCTGGTTTATATTTATATTGTCCCATATAATACAGAGGAAGTCAGCTCTGGTCTTTAAAGGGATAGTAACACTTCGTTTTAACTTTATTTTATTTTGTAGGCATTAAAAAAACATGAAGAATGATATAAGTCTTATCTCTCAAACCTTTATGGTTTATGAGATATTCACAAGCAAAGTTCCCCTCCCCGCCCCTTTTTCCTAGTGTAAGCCATCTCTTCTCAGATGTGGATCAGGTTGTATGACAGTACAGATAACAGAAGGGGACAATTTTCTTTGTATGAAAACAATGAAAGCCCTTCCCCCCTTGAAAAGTTTTTCAGCTTTTTCCATTATCTTAATTGAAGATTGTCCCTCTCTGCAGTCTACCTGGGCATCTCCCTTCTTATCTGGTTGAACAGGGGGGGGGGATACTTTGTTTGTGAATATCTCTTAAACCATAAAGGTTTCAGAGATAAGACTTATATCATTCTTCATGTTTTTTTAATGCCTACAAAATAAAATAAAGTTAAAATGAAGTATTACTATCCCTTTAAAAGCTTCAAGACTGCCAGATTTAGGGATATCCTAGCTTGAACAGAGATATGTCAATTAAATTGATTAAGCAATCAATTGATTCCACTTTGCTAAGTAGGGAAAGCCTTGCAGTCTGGCCTGTTTATTACGTTAAGGACCCTATGTTCAAAACAAAATTCAACAACTCTGCCATAAACCATCTGTACCACAGTGTAAATAAAATATCTAGATATCCAGGTATTAAAATCTCCATTTAAATCAATGGACATTTAGGAGTTTGGTTTCGTCCTCTATGGAAAAAATGCTCTGCCCCAGAATGATTACGTCACTTTCCTTTTAACCCATTATTGGCCAATGATGTGCTAGGACCACCATCAACAAATTGCACTAAAGGACCAATGATCGTCCTAGCATGTCTCTAATTTTTTGCTCTTAAAATTCCCCTGGGAGCACTGTGAGCACTACCCAGGTCTGAAACTGATTGCCCTGAGAGCGAAGCAGTCATTTTCAGACCCCCGTTCTGTGAGCCGGCACATGTGATCAAAGAGGTTCTTAATGGGTATCCACTCCCCAGGACCACTGGTCATTAAGAGGTTAAACATAGTTCTTTTAAATAATAGCATATATGTTTTTTTTCATTCAAAAATGTTTTCAGCTAGAATCTTTAAATTAAAATGTACTAGGTGATGCTGTTCCTATCATTTACAATGGAGAACAGCAGTCACTGACTCAAGCTCTCCCGTAAAGTTCATTATGATAAAAAAAATGTGTACAACTGAGCACCGGATGGTGCTATTGAATAATAGTTTGAGCTGTAATAATGTTTGAATGAAAACTCTCCAAGCAGAGTGAGTGCTATTATATATATATATATATATATATATATATATATATATATATATATATATAAATAATTACAAATTCCCACTGATTTAATGGGGTTTTAATCCCTTGAATTCTAGAGAGGTCTCTAATGTATTGTTAAAGGGATAGTAACACTTCGTTTTAACTTTATTTTATTTTGTAGGCATTAAAAAAACATGAAGAACGATATAAGTCTTATCTCTCAAACCTTTATGGTTTATGAGATATTCACAAGCAAAGTTCCCCTCCCCGCCCCTTTTACCTAGTGTAAACAATCTCTTCTCAGATGTGAGTCTGGTTGTATGACAGTACAGATAACAGAAGGGGACAATTTTCTTTGTATGAAAACAATGAAAGCCCTTCCCCCCTTGACAAGTTTTTCAGCTTTTTCCATTATCTTAATGAAGATTGTCCCTCTCTGCAGTCTACCTGGGCATCTCCCTTCTGATGTGGTTGAACGTTTTGGTCTTTTCCCCCAGTGTGTGGGCTCTGTCTAGATTAATTCCTAATACAGTGTGTGGTATAATTATTCCAGGGTTCCAGACTATACCAACAACAAATAACAGTTAATTTCTCAAAAAGAATTTGTATTATGCACAAATGTCTCATATAACATACAGGCAAAGTGTGGTACTGTATTAGCCATAGAAATATCAGACAGTAGAGTAAAAATGATAACTTTATTGGCTGAGTGGCTCTAGGATACAAGCTTTCAAGACAACTAGATCTTGCTTTGGCTACTTCCCTATTCCTTAAAGTGTTATTAACCTGTTCTATGATACAGATATCTCTAAGATACACGCCCTTTTCTTTAGTTTCTTCCAGAATTGCTCCTATTCAGCTTCCTGAATATGACTGTACTAGTTGAAGAGCCCGTTACACAGGCCACAGTGCCACGGCCAGCTGGTCGCGGGGCAGTCATGCGCAGTATCGACTGCTCGCTCCACGTCTGATACACAGCTGGCTGAGCGTTCAGCTCTTTATTAGCCACAGTGCGGGCAGTCGCTACTTCGCATGACTGCAGCACGTGCCGCAGTCTCTACTGTGCATGACTGCGGCGTTACACACATTTTAGCAAATTATTATATAGAATGAGTAAGGTCGCCATGAAATTGGTGACAGCTCAGCTCCCCATTTCAGTCACTAAAATCCAACAACCCCCTAACCAGCCACAGTGTATCAGGAAACATTAACATGCCCATCCGTCAGATACCATACTATGGCAAGAAAACACAATTTCGCCTTTTGTTCAATAGATAACATTGTCAGTTCTGGATGTCATTTCCATGTAGGAGGACATGACAGTTGCTGGTAAAATGAAGCAGGCAGAGTGCATAAACATACTAACCTCTTTGAGGACATGTGATCCTGCTAGCAACTGTCATGTCTGCCTTCTTGGACATGACATCTGGGACTGTTTGAATATGTTATGTCTTGAACCAAGGAGCAAGAGCAAAATGTATTATTACAGGTCAAAATTGTTATTAGTGAATGAGTGAGCTAAAAGCACACACACAAACATGCACACTCACAAAAACCTACACACACATACACACTCATAGACAAACATACAGTACATAAACAAAAACACGCTTACACACCCAAACACACTTACACATTCATATACACTCTTATATGCACAACCACATGAACAAACACATATACGTAGAGATACAAACACATGTGTGCACACACACACACACACACTCACAAGCACATAACTCCCAACACTTGTGTTTTAGGGGGGTGTTTCTGGGGGCGTGGCTGGTGAGCAGGGTATTACAGAGAATTTTTAGGTTATTTTATGACCTATTGACACCTTTCTATAACTGAATAAATGTTTTAAAGGAAGCCCAAAGTATTTTTATACATAGACTAATTAATAAACTCATATTCTTAAATTCAAGCAAACATTAATGTGAGTTTTATTGCTTTGGAGCAATAGGATACACTTATATACACACCACACAGTCTGGTCTACTAAAAAGAGGGACAATATGGTGGGAAAGAGGGGCAGAGACATTTGGGTCTCAAAGAGGGACTGTCCCTCCTAAAGAGGGACACTTGGAGGGTGTGCAAGCATTCATAAACATGCTTACATACATACTCATATACATACACACTCCCATACACACACCTACATACATACTTATATATATACACACACACACAAAGGCACAGAAACCCACACACACCCTATCTCTCTCTCTGTCTCTTTCTCTCTCCCTCTCTCTGTCTCTTTGTCTCTCTCTCTCTCTCTTTTTCTCAGGCTGATGTACTAAGATAGAGGTGCAATTTTGGGGTAAAGCAGTTGTAATATAGGGAACAAATAAAATGACCTATCTTCCATCATAAACCTCTCTCGCATTAAAGAGGTTAAAAGATCCACTTAAATCAATTCTATTGTTTTTTTTTTTTTTTAATTTCTGATGGTGCACTTGTTTTGCATCAGAATTGCACTGCTTCTCCCTAGTACACCAGTCTGTCTGTACGGCTGGGATTGAGCAACATGTAGCTTTCCAGCTGTCATTGGTCTACAATTCCCACCAACTTCAACTGGCCACTATTTGTCCACCACTGTGCGGGTGGGTGGATAATTTATTTCCCTCCCTCTGCATCTGAAGCAGGTCATATTAGATTCTTTAGGATTGCGGACTGTGCTCAGTTGTGCACTGCAGCATTCATATGCTTTCATACAAACCCTGAAGTGCAACCACATGATTTGGAGGATAACATCTTAGTGAAGAAAATTAGCTACGCTGTAGTATTCATGCATTCCCTCCACTATCTTGTAATCTTCTTCTATCTAAAGACAGTAATGCTTTTTTGTAGGCACCTTCCTTTCTCACATTCAACATGTGTAGAATATTTTCCTCATGTTTGTATTTGTGCAATCCTACTACAAGTGACCTGTCCATGCAATGACATTTCTACATTTTATTAGGTAGTAGTGTATAAACTGAAGAGGTATGCCTCTTAAAGGAATAGTAATACTTTGTTTTATCTTTATTTTATTTTGTAGGCATTAAAAAAACATGAAGATCCTTTATGGTTTGAGAGAAATTCACAAGCAAAGTTTCCCCTCCAGCCCCTTTTACCTAGTGTAAGCCATCTCTTCTCAGATGTGGAATGCAGTCCATAGACCAGACAGATAACAGAAGGGGGCAATCTTCTTCCTATGAGAACAATGAAAGCACTTCCCCCTTGACAAGTTTTTCAGGTTTTTCCCTTATCTTAATTGAAGATTGTCCCTCTCTGCAGTCTACCTGGGCACCTCCCTTCTGCTGCGACTGAGCAGTGTTACATCAGTAAAAGGGGCAGGAAGGGGACACTTTGTCATTGAATTACTCTTGAACTACAACTCTGACAGAATTGAAATAACACTCTCCAAAGTCCAAATACTATGATGATTAATTAGAGCTGCTTTTATTATGAGACATTACTATTCCTATAACCCCTTAAAAGGGATCTATTACCCCTATACAACTTTGTCTAAATAGTTTTGTTATATAGTGAATATATTGAAAAGTGTATTATTATTTTTTTTAAATGCTTTCTTGCCGAAATTCAAAGAATAAATACAACCCTGCACCTACTTCTGCATAGACTGTGGTTACCTGCTCTGTAACCACAGTCCATCACTCTGCCTCTGCTCCTCTTCATCTATCCAGCCTCCTTTGATGATGGAGGCTTTCTGCCTGTAAGCTGGAGTGCTCTCATTGACTAGATATTGATCTCTTCCAATGAGATCGCTCCAGCTTACAGACAGAAAGCTTCCATCATCGAAGAGGCTGGTTAGAGGGAGGGGAGCAGAGGTAGATTGATGGACTGCGTTTACAGAGTAGGTAACCGCAGTCTACCCGGAAGTAGGTGCAGCACAGTGTTTATTCTTTGAATTTCGGCAAACAAGCTTTAAAAAAAAAAAAAAAAATACGCTTTTCAACATATTCTCTATATAACAAAACAATTTAGACAAAGTTGTATAGGGTTAATAGATCACCTTTAAGGAACGGCCACGCAACACGGCTGGCATATAAAGACCACAGACCTTTTTTTTTTTTCTTTTTTTTGGTTCAGGGCTCCCTAAACGAAGTGCAGCCATGTTGGGAACCCTGAAATCTATTATGGTCCTGGCACATCATGGGTCCTTATGGCATGCCAACCCATGATGTGCTAGAACCATCATGGGTCCTTAAAGGGGAACTACCACCTGTTCAAGAATTTAACTTCAATAAATCCCCATCTGGCGACTAGCAACTTAGTATCGCTAGTTGACAGAATTATTACCTTATTCTAAAGGAATGTGCATTGTTCTGAGGCTGACAGCAGGATGAAGTGCGGACATCTTGTCATAATGACGTCCACGTTCCTGTGCTGTCAGTCCCTTCTGGAGCCAGCCGGCTCCTAACAACGCCTCCTAGACCCAGCTGGGACTGACAGCGCAGGCGTGCGGACGTCACTATGGCAAGATGTCCACGATTCGTCCTGCTGTCAGTCCCAGAACAATGCACATTTCTTTGGAATAAGGTAATAATTCTGGCGACTAGTGCTACTAAGCTGCTAGTCGCCAGATGGGGATTTCTTGAAGTTAAATTCATGAAGAGGTGGTAGTTCCCCTTTAAGTGATTAAATAGGGCCTTTGACTCCTTGGGGGAGGAATGATAAAAAGGAGATGACTGCTCCAGAGATATAATTTATCTAATGTTATTCTATGGAGCTAACGCACTAACATTTCTCCAACTTTAGAGATCTTAGTACATACTCTCTATAGAATAACATAGGAGCTGGGGAAGTGATATCGCTGGAGACGTATCTCCAGTTTATCATCTCTTTATCACTAAGTAATGCATAACTCTTCTTTGAACTAGAGATAGCACCGTAGCAATTAAGGGGTTAAAAGTCTCTCTTAAAGAATACACACTTCATAATATTAACTCTCACTTACCTTACAATGACCAGAAAATTCAAATGCCCCCTATGAATTTTAACCTTGTTCTTTGGTTCAAGACATAACATCTTCGATCAGTCCTGGAGGAAGACATGACAGTTGCTACTTGGACCCCATGACCTAAATCTAAAAAACTGTATGTGGTAATCTTAACCCTTTAAGGACGAGATGGGGGTTGTAACACATCACTTTTCAAAGAACTGAACTCATTCTTAAAGGATTACAGTACGCAGACTTATGCACTCTGCCTGTTTCTGTTTAACCCCTTAAGGACCAGCGGTGTGGTCACTTAAGGACCACTGAGCATATATATTTTTTTAACCATTAGATTCCGGACTCCCCGAACGGCGTGCAGACGCATGGGGAGCCTGAAATTCCATGACATACATGTACGTCCTTGGTCCTTTAGGGACCGCAATCTCATGACGTACATGTACGTCATGCGTTGTTAACGGGTTAAAAAAAATGCTAGCAAATGTTGTGTCCTCCATGGACAAGACATCCGTCTATTTCTCCTTCCTTCTTTCCTATATATTTCATTCCACCCTGCTGCTGCCAGCCTCTGGCCTTCTGCTGACACAGCTACTAATCTGTCTGTCATGACAATGCAGGCAGACATGACAGTTGCAAGGAGGACCACAGGACCTCAAACTCTGCTCATTGTCATTGGTAACCTTAACCCCTTAAGGACAATAGGGGTGTGTGCCACATTGTAGGGTAACCCTTCGAGTGCCATAGGGCTGTGCAATGCATTGTGGCACTCAATGGGTTAAGTAGGGTTAAGTTGGCTTATGAACTGCTTTTGCTTCAGCTTAACCGTTAACGCAATGTGTTGCGTACACTTCTGGCATTCAAAGGGTTAAAAAAACTGACATCAACTGTCATGTCTTCCTCTATGACTGTGACATCCAGGACTATGTTATTTACTGAACAAAGACACAAGACCAAAATTCATAGGGGGAGTTTGGTTTTCAGGCTGCAGTGAGGTAAGTAGGAGTTATTATTAAGACTTATTAGTTCTTTAAATCAATCAGCAAGTTCATTTGTTAGTTTACTTCAGAATTGCACCTAACCAGGGCCGGCAACACCTATAGGAGAGGTAGGCGCTGGCCTAGGGCGCACATTCTCTGGTGGCGCATCGGAGCCCGCCCGCTCACCACTTACTGCCCAAGTAAAAAAAAGTATGTTTCAATGCCCTCCCTTGGCTGGACCAGGATTGAAGGAGCAGAGGGGGGAGAGAGAAACGGGCATCGCTGTGCTACATTAAAAAAATAGCCAGCCAAGGGAAAGCACCGAAACGTACTTACCGGGAGAGAGAGACGTGCACCGGGAAGAGTAAGTGGAAGGGGGATCAAGAGGGGATAAAGATTCAGATGGGGGAAGAAAGTGTCAAAGGGGGGAATAAAAGTCAAGAGGGGATCAAGAGTCAGACGGGGGAGAGAGAGAGTCAAAGGGGGGATCAACAGTCAAAAGGGGGATCAAGAGTCAGACGGGAGAGAGAGTCAAAGGAGGATCAGCAGTCAATAGGGGGATCAAGAGTCAGACAGGGGGAGAGAGAGAGTCAAAGGGGGGAATCAACAGTCAAGAGGGGGGAGAGTCACATATAGAGAACATACACTCTGTCACACTGATACACATATAGAGAAGCACACACACATACTTACACACTGATATCCTTACAGAGACTCACACACACACTGACACACTTATATACATACAGGGAACACATACTGACACCCACATACACATATAGAGAACACACACACAAACTGACACTTATACACATATAGGGAACACACAAACACACCGACACTTAAACACATACAGGGCAGGGCATAAAGGGGTAGGACACAAGGGGTGGAGCAAAGGGGCGGCAAAATTAAGTTTTGCCTAGGGTGGCAAAAATCCTTGCACCAGCCCTACACCTAACTGTTCAATTGAACAAAGCCCCTCTTCCCTCGTTCAATACCTATTTCTTTCCACCCTGCCAATCAGCCTCCGGCCTTCTGCTGACACATCTGCTTATCTGTGTAACATGTTCATGTCTGGATGTCCTGTCCATGTAGGCAGGCATGACAGTTTCTAGCATGACCACACGACCTACAGTTCTGCTCACTCCATGTGGTAATCTTAGCCCTTTAAGAATCATAGGGGTGCACCCCACGTTGTTTCACAATGCAGTGCACACCCCTATGGTCCTTAATTTCAGAGAAAGAGGAGTATGCAACGCATTGCTTTGCAATGCATTGTGTACACCTCTGGCACTCAAAGAGTTAAAAGATTAAGTAGGCTTAGATAACTCTTCCTGCTTCAGCTTTTAAAAAGCAACTGTGATGCCCTCCTCTTTCATGGACATGACATCCAGGAATATGTTATCTATTGAACAAAGGCACAAGGGCAATGTTAATGGGGGCCCTTTTTATTTTCTGGCCATAGAAAGGTAAGAGGGGTTAATTAGTAGGAGGGGTTAGTTTGCCTTTAAATCACCGAGCATGTTAATTTGCTTAGTTTGCTCCAGAACTGCTCCTCTTTATCACATCGAATATGGTTCCTTCTATCTCTCCTTTCCTCGTTCCATACATATTTCTTTCCGTCCTGCTACTGTCAGCCTCTGGCCTTCTGCTGAAAGAGCTACTAATCTGTGGAACATCTTCATAAAATTAGTATAGGACTTTTCCCATTAACCTGAATTTATAGTTCAAACTCCGGAAGGGAGATAAAAAAAAGAGCTTTATCAGCTCGCATTTTACTTATTTTAATAGTTTCTTCATTTTTTTTCCCTTCATTTTTGCAATAAAGGAAATGATAATGAGTGTTACATGATCAGTACCAATTTAATGCCTTTTTACTGTTTCCTCTTGTCAGTGGCATCCTTTCCCCACATTTACCCTCTATCTGGCTGCCCACACTTCTCCAAAAGATACAACCAGTAGCTGAAATATTGACAAAAGGAGCTGTCAATAATATGTAAGTTCATTCTGATTACAGGTCTGACACACAAAGAAAATGGAGTCATTCTGGGACAAAACAGCATGCACCATAGGGGACAAATGCAGCTTCCCTTTTATTTAAATTGGGATTTAACCCCTTGTATTCTACACATTTCTTGCTTCACAGTGAATTGGAGACATCTCTAGCATTCAAGGGATTAAAAGCTCCATTCAAATCAGAGTTTGTGATTGTTCTTTGTCCCTTCTGATTCTGGTTCGGCCAGAATGACTGCAGTTTTCTTTTGTGTTAAGGGCCTATGGAACGTTATTCTGCAGATCTTTTTTAGCTGAGAATGTTGACTGAAACCAAATGTTGCTATATATGAAAAAAGGGCGAGTAAAATAAGAAAAAAAGGTTAGGTTCAGTGTTTTACTAGTTAATAGCTGCTGTTTTCACCTCTGGGAGTAGAATCATTCTAAACTTTCAACCATAATTGTAAAGATTCAACTCAAGGTTTTGTTTCTCATTAGGCAAGAGATGGAGGTGTCAATAGCAGCCTCACTCCTATTGGCTACATAGGTGAGTGTGACAGTACATCAACCAGTAGCAATTGTAAGCTGCTTCTTCAGTGGGGTCATGTAAAAACATGATTTGAAAAAAAAAATTGTTTGTTTTCTAGCCCAACATCATAAATGATCCCTTTAATCCCACATGTGTTAGTGGGAGGACAATGGGGCAGTCTAAAGGAATTTTGAGGTGTTCTTTTCCACTGTGCCTTATTTATCATTATATATTAAAGAAGGCACAGAGGAAATTGAGCAACTTTATTCCATTTTCCTGTGCCTGCTGTGGAGAGGGTGTAAGGGGCATACTGATATTAAGGATAACTATCATGATAATAACATTGCACCCCAATACATTTCTAACCTAGTGATATGCAAAGCCATACTTTCATTAGGCTGAATAAGTAAGCCTTATTGCAGAAAAAAAAATACTTATTCAGCATAAACCAGCTTCTATTGTAAGCTCTGTGCGCCTGTGCTGTCAATTACTTCTGTAACCTTAAGGTAACCAACGAAGTTACTCACCAATGCTGGCAGTGAACGGGACAGACAGCGCAGACTCAGATGTATATTTCCTCCAAGATGTCTGTGCTGTTGTCCTCCGGTTCCTGTCAAAGACGTTGTTTTTCTGCAATAACTCTTACTTACTAATGAAATAATGGCTTTGCATATGTCTAGGTTAGTAATGTATCGGGGGGCATTATTATTATCATGATAGTTCAGCTTTAAAGTTTTTACAGTGTTGCACTGTGTCCGCTGGTATGCACTAAAGTGATGTAAATCTCTAGTGCATACTGTGAAGAGCAACCACTGGAGTTGGAGGTGCACTCTCTGGAGAACTTATACATTCAACCCCAAATCTCAGAGTACCATCTCTGGGAAAAATAGTCCAGGGGGTTGTGTTCTCTGAGGGCTTTACGTTTAGAAGTCTGCTACTGTCGTAGGTGGGAGCAGTAGAACTAACTAGTTATAGCTGTTTTTTTTCCTGTTTTGCATTAGCTTCATTTTACTTAAAGGGATAGTAATGTTTCATAATAAAAGCAGCTCTAATTAATCATCATAGTATTTGGGCCTTGGAGAGTGTTATTTCAATTCTGTCAGAGTAGTTCAAGAGTCATTGAATGATAAAGTGTCTCCCTCCTGGCCCTTTTACCTATTGTAACACACTGCTCACCTCAGAGCAGCAGGTAGTGTCCAGGTAGATTGCAGAGAGGGACAATCTTCAATTAAGTTAAGGGAAAAAGCTGAAAAGCCTGTCAAGGGGGCAGGGTTTTCATTGTTCTCACAGTAAGAATATTGACCCTTGATGTGAGCTGTCTGGTCTATGGACTGGATTCCACATCTGAGGAGAGGGGGGCTTATATTAGGTAAAAGGGGAGGGAGGGGGAAACTTTATCGTTCAATTACTCTTGAACTACAACTTTCACAGTATTGAAATAACACTCTCTGTGGCTCAATTGCTATGAAGATTAATTGGAGCTGCTGTTTTTGTGACACCTTACTATCACTTTAAATGTCTAGAAAACGGGTATGTCTAAAGTGCAATCTAGACATTGTAAGCTATACCCTATACTACAAGCATGGCTCTCCAGCTGTTGGGGACTACAACTCCCATCATCCCCATCCAGCCTTTGATAGAGTGAGATTGGAAGAATTAAGCAGTTGAGTGCAAGAGGGATGCTTAACGCACTCAAATATTGAAAGATTCCAACTGTAGTCACATTCATTTTATTGATTAGCCTCTATAAATTATTAGATATACACATATCCTATATAATAAGTCACTAGCATGTTTGTCAGAAGCCATCATGCGCAGTAGAGACTGCCCGCATTCAGGCAGTCTCTACTGCACATGATTGCATGACATGAATGAGACGACGCAAGACTGTGTCACGTGGAGCAGTGAGGTAGCGGCCTCTTAACCCTTTGAGTGCCGAGAGGTATGCAACGCATTGCAAAGCAATGTGTTGCGTACCCCTCTGGCACTCAAAGGGTTAACAGTACCCGGACCTTGATATACACATATATGGATTGCAACCTCTTTTGAAAAACACATGCTTAAGGGATGCATAGTAATTTTTCCTTTTGTTAGTGTATGTGGGTGTGCATGTTTATGTATATGTACTCATACATGTTAAAAGATAAAGCGTACAAATGTTATTCAATGTACCGTATCACTGTCATTATTTATTTCCCAAGTGGGGTTTCAACTGTATTCACTCTCACAATAAACCTCTACTGTGCTATTTGGCAAGATTAGATTCCTAAGTCGTGACTGCCCTCTACTGAAATCTATTCAGCTGCCGGCTAATGAACAGTTTGCAGTAATGCCTGTAATAGTGAGATTCCCACAGGGATCTGACATACACTATTCCACATGATCCAGACAAAAGCAGTTAATCTCATAACTGAACATTCACGACAGGAAAATGGTAATTTTAGACTGCACTCAGCACAGATCATTAGTTTGGGGGTTCTGTTCTAAAGTGCAACTGTTAAAACTCATTTATAGTAAAAGTAGCATTTAGTATATTCTTTAGTTTAATGTGCATTGGCAACATCTTTCAAGGTTTATATTCTGGAATTAAGGCCATTCAGACAGTGTATATATATATATATATATATATATATATATATATACCGTACCGTATACATACTGCATTTATACATTTTTTTCATAAAATGATTAATTAAAAAAGGATATTACACCTCTGCTTTAACCCCTTTGATGCTACAGTGGTCTCCAATAGATTTCAAAACTGTAGGGGGATACACTAATACAGTGGTTTTCGACCTTTTTTTATTCAAGGCACCCATGCAACGTGGAGCATTCGGGGCACTCCTAAAAATGTATGAAGGCCATAATAAAAGGTACATTTCATAAAGATACAGATATTATTAGGTTTTACTATCATAGTAATAAAAATAAACATATTACCCATAACAATTAACATATGCCTACATTTAAAAGGACAATATTCACATTTTTGTTAGTCTTTATAGAAAACTTGAGGCACTCTAATTTGATGTCCGATGCACACCAAAGTGCCACGGCACCCTGGTTGAGAATCATTGCACTAATATGATTACATGCTAAAGAGGCCCTGCCTGGAATAGGCACCAATTTTCTTAGTAACTTATGCCAAACTTTCCCTTAGTACACAGCTTCTGCCTAGGCAAGAGTACTAGTAGTGAAGTGCATGGGAATCATAGAGCATTAATTTTCTCTACACTTTGTTTATCTCGATGAACCTTCAAGTACTCATAACTTTACTCCGTCTCTCTAACCGTGTCCATGTCTTGCTCTTATTAAATTCATAACATTGTGTGCAACAGTATGTACTAAAGAGTTCATATTCTCAGTGTAGTCATTTTCAGCCTTCTCCTCAGGGCCCCCTAACAGGCCAGGAATCAAGGTCTTCTCTGCTGGAGTACTGATGAATTAATCAGAGTAATCAGCCATTTAATTAACTCACCTGTGCACAAGTAGTAGAATCCTAAAGATGGTCAATGGCTCAGGATGAGCCAGAAGCCATTATAGGACTACAAGACATTTACTTCTTCTCCCTTGCTGCCAGGGGGAGGGTCAGCCTAAAATTGAAAATGGTGAACTCTCCCCAAGGTGGTAGGGAAAAAGAGGGTAGAAGGTAGGATAGGAGAATTAAGGGGACAGGGCTCAGCAATAAAAGGTGGCTGCAAGTTTGAGTGGTAGTTAATTTTGTTTTTTCCACTCACACTAATTCACCTCTCTACCTTGAAAATATGCAACAGGAATATATTTAACTACAAAAGTGGTCATACATAGCAGAAGAAAGTGTATTGTTAGTTAGCATCTATCTAGGGCTATAATTGGATACTCCTAGACCCAGCCAGTGCAGCTTAGCCCAAGATGGATATGGTTGCAGGAGACAATGGTCTGGCGGTCAGGTCACATTGGCTTTAAGGTGGATGGGGGCCTATTGTCATGATGTAGGGATTATAGTAAATTAGGTTGAATAAAGACACAAGTCCATCAAGTTCAACCTTCTCCTCATACCCCAGTAATTTTATAGCTTTCCTGCTACCAAATAAGTTAGTCTTCATCAGACCTTCCTGATCTGCCTACTAATAAACAGTATAACTCTGTATGTTCCCTTTGGAAAGAAATGTACCTAATCTTCTCTTGAATGCATCCATTTTATCTGCCATAACCACCTCCTTGGGCAAATAATTCCACAATTTAACAGATCTCACTGTAAAAAAAAAAAAAAAACTCCTCCTCTGCTGAAGTCTAAACCTCCTTTCCTTTAATCTCAAGGGGTGTCCCATGGTCACCTGATCAGGCCTTGGAATAAATAGCTCACTGCAGAGATCCTTGTATTGACCTCTCATATATTTGTACAATGTGATAAGGTCTCCTCTTAGTCATCTTTTCTCTAGAGTAAATAAACCAAGTTTGTCTTGTTGTTCCTCATACGTCAAGTCCTCCATTCCCATAATTAATTTTGTTACTCAGTCCTTTCATTTATAAGTTTCAGTCCATCAACAAGCTCTGCCTCCTTGAGCTAAAAGCAAGCATATATACATTTTTTACCTGCGACTCAAACAAAAGTCTATTACCTGCTGATATTTTGACCTCATTGATATAGCATGTTTCTATTTTGCATGTGACCCCTGACAACACCCCCTTCATTCCATGCAAAATGCAGTCAGATTCATGCTCACACACATACCTCATTGTCAGAGCTTCCTCTACCATTGAGATAATGCCTCACTCTCAGGACAACTTCTACTATGGCGATCACTGAACTGGCTCTCAATAGAATTCAGAATCAAAGCATAACTTTTAAGCCTGTATACATCTTTTCTCTTAACTTCTTGGATGCTAGAAATGTCTTCAAAACATCACTTTGCAATGTGCTGAGGTATCTCCAGAATGTAAATGCTTAATATTCCCACTAACTGCCATCACCCTTTACCCAGTAAATACATCTCTCCTCATTTACCATAAACTCATCTCAATAATGCCTTCAAGACATGTTTCCAACAATAAACTCCCTTAAAACTAATTCAATAATGCCCAGATGACAAGGATTGTAGATTTATTTATTTGTATTATTAATTGGGGGGGGGGGTCAGCAAGCAAACTAAATAAACCCCCACTCCAACCATCAACCACAAAGGCCTGAGAGATAAGACTTATATCGCTCCCCATGTTCCTTCAATGCCCACAAAATAAAACAAAGGCAAAACGAAGTATTACTATCCCTTCAATGCTTGGAACGCTACAGAGAGGTCTCTAAAGCATTGCTTAACAATCAAAGGGGACAACAGCTCCAATACAATCAGTGGAATTTGTTTAGTAGGCATGGTGTTCATGCCTCGGTGGATCTGTTGCATTCAGTTTGTCTTGGGTTTGAAGTAGCCACTGCCAAAATCTGTGCATGTGGAAACAGTAATACCTAAAAGTTCTTCCCACTTCCAAGATGGCATGGAGTTGTCTGCAGACTTTGGCCTACGCTGTGGATGGGGGCCATGGGTGTCTTATTAGGGACTTGGGAGACATCTCCCCTGGGGTTCTAGACTAGGTCAAACACTAAGTAAAAGCTGCAACATCTATTGCCACCTACATTTTTATTTATGATCATTGTTGACATTGTTGCATTTGTCGGGTTGTTAAGAGGTTTGAGGAAAATGTGGAGGGGTTAAATGAGGAAGAAGAAGATGGAAATAGGGTGTTGTATTTCTAAAGACATGTTCTGTTAGGCTTCCCTGAGGATGATGTTCAGAACTACTTCTCAAGTGCATACACAAAGGAATCCAGTATCCAAGAGCAGAAAATGAGATGCTCAGGTAGATTCATAAACTCTCCCCATAATGTGTTATAGACTTTTCTATTATCTGAAGGGTTAGAGAGACTAAAAGAAATATTTTTGTTTTCCATTTTGTAAGCTAAGCTGACAGAGGAAAGTAAAAACTAAAGTTTCAAATCTTTTTCAGTTAGAAGAAAACATTATATTTAACAGCAAAGAAGAACAGCTTGGCCAGTCCAGTCTGCTGTAAAAGCTCTGGAATTTTATTTTAGGAGTTTGGCTTTGTGGTAATGGACCTTACAGCTTAATGATTCTGTTGTCAATTTCACAGAACACTGCTGATTCGTACCCAGTCATACTGATTTTTAAATGCTTAATTCAATGGAGTATAGTCTGTTTGAACTCTGACCATTTGTATCAAAATCTTTTTGGTTCTGAACTTCTGATAAAATATCCCACCTTGGTCATGTCCCCATTAGAGGTCCTCATTTAAAGACTGGAAATTATAATTGTATTTCATTGAAAGACAGGCAGTGTGTGTGTGTGTGTGTGTGTTGCAGTCACATATGGTAACCTAAGGTGGGGAGACCATTCGAGCAACATTCATTGTCAATGAGTTATAAATTACCCTGCTTCCCATTTTTTTTTTTTTTGCATGGAGGTGCAAGGTTCCCATCGATCTTTCCAGTCATTATATCCATTTTGCTATTTACAAAAAACTGGTTTTAGCCCTCTCCAGAACTAGGCTCATTTTGGTGCAGTCAGCATGAAATAAGTAGTTTAGAAAACAGGAAGTTTTCAAGGCCCAGAACCAGTGGGAGGGCAATACAGTCTGTGATCAGGGCTTTCACTGTATCAGACACTGGAGTCAATTTGGGGCAGGTTGTACAGAAGTGAAAAGTGCAGCAACTTGTTGTTTAAATATAAAGCCATGGAGAAAGGGTCTGAGATCAAAGTGTGTTTATGGGCAGTTTGTCCCAAACTGCAATAGAGTTGACTGTTGTGGTTAAGGAGCTGGGAAAAGGGTTTTTTACCCTAGATCGTATCCAAATACAGTACGTAAAACCTGTGTGGAAATTGGAAAGAAGGTGTTTATTCATTTATTTATTTTTTAAAGAGATTTTATTGAAATAAGAGGTGAGGCATAACAATAAAAAATAGCCGTATTTGAATTATACAAGATAAAATGGAAACATATACACATGTACAATGACCGAATGTAATATCCTAGAGCGGTATCCTAGTACAAAAGAGAAAAAGAAAAAAAGTAAAACAGAAAAAAGCCTAGTAAAAAAAATATCACAGAGCTTTCAATGATTGGGAGTGAAAAGAAAGAGAGGTAAGTATAAAAAAGGGGGAGAAAGAGAGAGAGAGAGAAAGAAAGAGAAAGAGCATGAACCAGTATCAAGTGGGAAAATCAATCAGTTCTCCTCTGGGGAGTCTCCAGGGCAGCCGGCCGCCCCCGGTGAAATAACTGCCAGAGGCCAACCCAGCCACCACTGACACCCCCAGTAAATCATCTCAAGGAGCAAAGAGACAGGGCAGGGTATCCTTCCAATAAGGGGGGGGGATATCTTGTGTTCTAGTTCTACACCAAAATCCAAGTCCCCATTAAAACAAAAGAAGGAATAAATGCTATGGTATTGTCTAATATCACCTGCTCAGAGGAAATAGTCCCACCGAGGGAGGAGTACAAAAGAAAATGGAACATCTTCCAGCTTTGTGTCCAAACTGCAGTGCACATTAAAGGGATAGTAATACTTAAAATGTAAAAAAATATATGTTGTAGGGTTTATCCCCCTGAGTAAAACAAGGGTACTCCCACTGCTGAAAGGTGTTTCATTCAAAAGTTATTAATTTTCAAAGTTGAATTTTTTAGGTGCAATATCACAGTGGCCTGAAATTGTACAGTGGCGCTGTTGCTACACGATCCTATGGACAGCTCTGGTCAGTTGACCATAAATCTCCATAGGATGGTGTAGCAACAGCGCCACTTTACAATTTCAGGCCACTGTGATATTGCACCTAAAAAATTAAACTTTGAAAATGAATAACTTTTGAATGAAACACCTTTCAGCAGTGGGAGTACCCTTGTTTTACTCAGGGGGATAAACCCTACAACATATTTTTTTTTACATTTTAAGTATTACTATCCCTTTAAAGTAAGAAGGGAAGCATCAGGACCTTAAGATGCAAAGGGCACATTGATCCAAATGTGGGATATCCACAGAACATTGAAAGCACAGATGTGAAGGATAAGACCTCACTTGGACCCATGGTGTAGTAGCCATGGGTCCCAAATTCTATGAAAATCTATAACATGACAAGTAAGGGAAGCATGTGTATGCTCTAATATACAAAGCAAATCTTCTTTGTTACTCCATTTGACTATGGTTGGAGGAAGTTGTGATTTCCAGTGGAGTGGAATAAGTTGTTGAGCTGCAGTAGTCAAGAATGTGAATAGCCAAAATTGAAATCCAATGAGAGCACATGGGAATGTGGGGTTCAAAAAGAGTAGGGAACTAGGTGTCTTGGGCGTTCGTGTTTGCAAAAGTGAATTAAGTACTTCTAAAATCTGATCCCAAAATGATCACAACAGAGGGCAATCCCACCATATGTGCAGCATGGATCCCTCATCACTCAGGCACCTCCAGCATTTAAAGGTGCAGTTCAGATACATCCTACTCAATCTGACAGGCGTATAATACCACCGAGTCAGAAATTTGAAGTTACTTTCCCTAGCAGACAAGTCAACCGTATTCTGCAGCATACGTCTAAATACAGTGGTCCATACTGACATTGACCAAAAAAGTGTAATTCCCCCTCCCATTTCACAATAAAGAGTGGTTTATGGTCAGAGTCAGGAGGTATTACCGGAAGAAGGTGAAGGATTTTTGAGACCGTGTGAGAGGCTAGCTTAGCATTATTGAGCAATGACTCAAAAGGCATCCGCGCTCTTCTGACATAGCCATTGGGACCAAGTGAGGAAACAAGATGTGCAAGTTGCCTGTACTGCCATGAATGAGATTCAGGTAAACCATAATTTCTTGTAAGATTCTCGAAGGAGAGAAGGCCAGAGTCCATAAATAGGTGATCCAATGTATGGATATTCAACTGCTTCCATAATAGGAACGGTCCTTTTCCTAAACCCGGAGGAAACTTTGGATTCCCGCAAATGGAGAGAAGAGGGGAAGGGTATGAAGTAAGATGGTATATATGGGATACCCTGTCCCAAACTGTCAGAATGCGATGCAACACAGGGTGTCTAAACAAATGAGGGGGTCCAGTTGAGGCGGGGAGCCAGGGAAGGTTATACCAGTCATAATTTGGAAACCATGCCGAAAGTGTTAGAACCCAATCCCTTGGAACAGATCCCACACAGTCAGTAAGAAGAACCAGTGAGGAGGCACGATAAATGCGAGCATTTGCTTTGGACTGAAACTTTGCGCGAAAGTCTGAGAATGGATATCTCAGAATATTTTCGCCTCAACTCCACGGATGAAGTCTCCCCTCCCGTTGTATGGGAGGTGCACAGATGTGTTGTCAGGGGTTTACTCATCAAAATGGAAGCTCTTCAACACAGGGAAAAGAAGAAACGTATGGACTCCCTTTTGACTAAGATGAGGCAGCTAGATATGAATCATCAATGATTGCGTCTCCCACAAACCTTGACAGATCTCCATACAGTTAAAATGAGATTAATGATCTCCTCAGGGAGGATACTCATAAATCCCACATGTGTATTAAATATGAGAATTATGTGGCAGGTGATACATGTGGCAAAACACTTGCTTGTTTGATCAAAATCAAAAGGCGCTCTTGCACGGTTCATAAAATACTCACCCCGGCGGGCACAAATGTCCAGTCCTACCTTGAATTTGCGGAAGCCTTCCGTGATTTCTACTCCAAACTGAACAATCTGAATCTTGATGACTCCTGTGATTGGGCTGCAAACCTCAAAGATATACATACCTTTCTAACCAAGCCCGAAGCTTTCTGGTGCAGACCAGGATTCCCTGGAATCCTTAATAACAGAAGTGGAATTAACTAAAGCTATCAGTGAAATGACAATCGGAAAGAGTCCAGGTCTGGATGGTTTCACACTTTCCTATTACCGAGCCTTTTGTAGCTCCTTAACCCCTCACATGGTTATTCTGCAAGGTCGCCAATTTCCTCAACAATCGTTATCAGCTACCATAGTGGTTGTTCCCAAACCACCCTTCCAGATGCAAACATTTCTGACCAATCTCTCTCCTAAATGTTGATATTAAGTTGTTTGTGAAAGTCCTAGCTAATCGTTTACGTCCTTTCCTTCCCAAATTCATCCACCCCGATCAGAGTGGCTTCATTCCTGACCATGAAACCAGACATAATGTAGCAACAATGATATCCCTCTCAGACTTAGTCCTTCAAAGAAAGACTCTGGCAATTCTTCTTTCATTTGATGCCGAGAAGGCATTTGTCAGAGTGGATTGGACCTACATTCGTGTGGTCCTCGGTAATGTGCGTCTAGGCCTCTCATTTTGGCCGGAATCATGACCCTATAGTCCTCACCCTCTACGAGTGTTCTTGTGAATGGCACCTTATCCCCCTTTTCCCAGTTTCAAATGGCACTCGACAGGGGTCCCCACTCTCCCCCCTGATCTTTGTCCAGTCCTCAGAACCGTTACGTCAGACAGTTCATAACCGTCCAGATAACGCGGGTGTTGTCTCCAGATCTGAGACATTCAAATTGGCAGCATTTGCTGATGATGTTCTCTTCACCATCACATATCCCTACAGTTCTCTACCTCCTCTTTTGGAGACTCTTGGGACGTACTCGTTTGTTTTCCAGTCCTTAATTAATTATGCTAAATCGGAGGTCCTCAATCTTAACCTAGATCCTTCATCAGTGGCCACCCTCAAGGTTAAATTCCCCTTTAAATGGTTGGACTCTTCTATCTCATACTTAGGTATCAACATCTCCTCAGACCTAACTTCTCTTCCAGACATAAACTTTACCCCTCTTTTAGACTCCATAGCAAATGATTTGTCCTCCTGGAACCCTCTGTTCATCTCATGACTGGGAAGAATTAGTGTGATTAAAATGATGACACTGCCCAAGATTCTCTACATCCTCAATGCTTTGCCAATATTTGTTCCCAAGCACTTCCTTGACTCAATTACCTCCAAAGTTATTAGCTTTGTATGGGCAAGTAAATCTCCTAGACTTCGATATGACATCCTCACTCGTCCCTTCTGCCAGGGAGGTATGGGTCTCCCGGATTTTCTTAGATATTATAAAGCTGCTGCCATTTCCAAAATCTTCGATTTCGTCTCTCTTTCTCCTAAAAGCTGGACTTACACTGTCTCTCATATCTTGGATAATGCTGACTTCTTACAACTCCTATGGCAACCATCTCAAAGTCCTTCCCCGTCTTATTTGAAACATATTCTTTTAGGTCACATATTAGGGATATGGAAAGAAATGAATACCATGTTTCGCCTAGCTCCTGCTCTCTCACCCCTTCAATCCTTCCTGAACAATTCGCACTTTCCACCTGGCCAACCACCCCATCTCTTCTCGAGCTGGCAACAGAAGAAGTTACACTCCTTAGCTTCTCTCACGGTAGTCTCCCACTTTACTCCCTTTAATTTACTTACATCATTGCTGGGTCCCCAGGATGCCCCGTGGTGGCTTTTATTCCAAATTTCCCACTGGTATAATTCAATGTGTAAGGTTGGTTCTCCAGAAAGAGAGTTTACCCCCTTGGAGACTGTACTATCTAAACCCTCCCCCTCTACTCGTCCTCTCTCCTTCTGTTATTCTATTCTAGTATGTTCTACTTCTCTTTCTAAACCCCACTTTATCAAAAAATGGGAAACAGAACTTTCAGTGTCTTTAGACATGACTGAATGGTCATGAATATTCAGATCCAACTTCCATTATGCGACGAGATACACACTCCAGGAAACTTAACTACAAGATATTGACAGGTTGGTACAGAACCCCCTTGCAGCTAGAATCTACCCATCTTTATCTCCTTCTTGCTGGCAATGTCTCCTTCATCCCGGTTCCCTCTTGCATCTCTGGTGGTTCTCTCCAGTGATTCGGCAGTTCTGGTCAGATGTGATTGGGGCAATAAATTCTCTGCTGGGCACAGCCCTTCCAGTAGACCCTTTATTATGTATTTTCTCGCTGAAGTCCCACCAACCCCCCTCCGTCTTCCTCCTCCTGGAAACTAATACCTATCCTCCTCTTGGCTGCCAGATACCAAATCCCCAAACTGTGGAAAAACACATCCATCCTCACATTGGCAAAATGGGAGGGGAGTGTTGATGCCCTGGCCAAGATGGAGAAACTTCATGCAATAGCACACAACTCCCTGTCTGACTACTACGCACTTTGGACCACTTGGCAGTCCCAACGATCTATTCTTGTACCGCATTAACCGATCCATCCTATTACCTCCTGTGTTCTAGGATGAGGTGCGATTAACCCTTCCTCTTCTGTTGGCATTAATGGATCCCAATTTTATGCATTTTCTGATGAGCTGCCTCTTGGGCCTTGATGCTCTCTGGACCATGTGGAAACCTATTTTCCTTTTTGCCTTCCTCTCTCTTCTCTTTTCTCTCTAATCCCAACTCTACTACTTCCATCCTTGCAGTCGCAGCTCCGATTGAGCTGCCTCAAACTGGCCGTTTCTGTTGAGCAGCCTTACCAGATGCTCTTCCATGACTTTACCTAACCTAACCTCCTCTTAACAATGGCTCTTAATGCCGAAGTCCTCATACCTCGCTGACTGACTTCACTACTTCACTTACTCAACTTTAACACCATTATGTCTGCGACCAATGTTAATTTTGTTATCTCAAGTACTATTGTTCAATGAGCTGTTATACTTATTGCTTATGTAACTTCATTGTCTTCAATAAAACTTAAAAAAAAATAGATATAGAATTTGGGGCAAGGCTATAATTTTTACCAAATTAACTCCTCTGAACCACAAATAAACATCCTAGGTCTGAAATTCCTGCAAGATAGTTGAGCAGAGCCGATCAAAGTTCAAGGACAGTGTAGACGTAATAGAGTGGGAAAGTATAGTGCCCAAGTAATTGATATCCCTCTCAGGCCATTTGAATGGGAAAGAGTTATGGTCAGGATCAAAACTGTGTGCTGGAATCCCAATATTTAGAGCTTTCGATTTTGAATAGTTAATTTTAAAGTTAGAGATCGTACTATATAAATGGAACAAATCTATCAGAGGAGGTATAGATGACACAGGGTTAGTGATGAATAACAAAAAGTCATCTGCAAAGCAGGCTAGTTTCGTGTCCCTGTGGGACAGAGGTATACCTCTGATGTCCACCCTGCCTCTATAATGATAAGAGAAACAAAATGTAGAGATTGATTATAATAACACAATACTATTGGCATGATCCATTAGTATATCTCATCATCCTATTCCCAACACTTGTACATACTGTACACATCTTATTTCTCTGCGTACCTCAATAGTCTCTTAGGGGATTTTTCTCCTCATTGGTTTATCGATGCTGACTCCCATCTTTAGCTATTCCTTAAGGGATAGTAATATTTCACAATAAAAGCAGCTCCGATTAATATTCATAGTATTTGGACCATGGAGAGTGTTACTTCAGTACTGCCAGAGTTGTCGTTCAAGAGTAATTGAATGATAAAGTATCCCCCTCCCACCCCTTTTTCTGATATAACACTGCTCATCTCAGAGCAGCAAGACAGTCTGGATGAATCTCAGAGAGGGACAATCTTCAAGAAGCATAAGAAAAATCTGAAAAAAACATGTCAAGGGGGGAAGGGTTTTCCTTATGCTCACAGTAAGAAGATTGTCCCTTGCTGTGAGCTGTCTGGTCCCAGGACCAGATTCCACATCTGAGTGGATGTGGCTTACACTAGGTAATAGGGACGGGAGGGGAATACTTTATCATTCAACTACTCTTGAACTAGAACTCTGACAGTATTGATATAACATCAATGGCTCAAATTCTATTAAGATTAATTGAGGCTGCTGTTTTTGTAAAACATTACTACCTCTTTAAAAAATAAAATCATCCTCCAAGCACAGACATCCACACACCTCTCCCACAACAACTTCACTCCAATTATACCCCATACATACTCACTTGGTCCCATCTACTCCCTACTAGGATCAGATATGGATTAAGGATCAATAGCACCCTAGGCAAGGAAACAGTTTGAGGCCCATCATCTCTTGATCTAGTCCTTCTGACACAGAGTGCTGCTAGTAGATACTAACATTGTAGCTCTTATAGAAGTGGGAGCAACTGGATGTTGCTGGGCTCTTCCAAAAAAAATGACATCTGACACAATAAATTAACGGCAGCAACAGCAGGACCTTTGTCTGTGACCCATCACTTATATTCAGGGTCCCTCATATTGGCAGGAACCCTAGGCAGCAGCCTAGGTTTCCAGAATGGATGATCCAGCTCTGACTAGGCTATGCATATGTACATAAAGCCCTCAAGGTAATTCTATTTTAAACCTAGAGTATAATGTAATCACTCAAAAAACATGAGCTCCATGTACGTCCTTCCACACGCACCACTATTTAGTTTATATACACTCATACTCACTCACCCCATATAAAAGGGTGAATGGCGAAGGGGAAGTGGTAACAGCAGGAGGAGAGATTTGCTTAGTTACCCCCATCTCTAACAGTTGGAACCAGTGGTAATATCATTGATGAGTGACTAACAAATAATGCAATATTATATTGGAATCATAATGTGCACTGCATATAATGTATCTAATCTGTCTAGCATTCCATCCTATTCACCATCATATGTGCACCTTTCATCATTTCATCATATTTATGTCATTGAATGTTATTCATTATAATTTAATGTCATCACTGTGTAGGCTTTTTATTAATATACATTTAAATTACATTATAATGGTCTATTTTGATTCAGAGTATGCAGACAGCACACAGAGGACTGTTCAAACACTATTAACACACATACAGTCTTCAATATATATTCAATTATTTCATACGAGGGACTGGGAGATCGTTTTGCTTTTACTTTTTTATTTCAAGAGTAATGGTATAACATATTTTGATTCAGATTGCAATACAGACTAATATTTTTATTAGGGAAATTGCAAAAGTTCTTCAAGGTAAGGTATGCCTTTTCTGCAGATGATACAAAGATCTGCAAAAGGGTAGACATTCCTAGAGGAATAAACCCATTTAAGTAAATTAGAAGAATGGGAAAGAGTGTGGCAGCTGCATTTTAATGTTGATAAATGTAAAATATTGCACTTGGGACATAAAAATCCAAAGGAAAAATATATTATTAAGGGTACTGTGCTGTCAGAGACAACAGAGGAAGGGGATTTGGGATTAATTATTTCTGATGACTTAAAGTTAGGCAGGCAAAGTAATAAAGCAGTGGGGAATGCAAGCAGGGTGCTGGGTTGTATAGCTAGGGGAATTAGTAGCAGAAAAAGGGAAGTGGTCATGCCACTCTTCAGATTTCTGGTTAGACCTCACCTTGAGTATTGTGTGCAGTACTGTAGACCCCATCTCCAGAAGGATGTAGATATATAGAGGGATGGGAGAAAATTTTCGTCTCAAACTGAAAACTGTGAAAAATGGCACTTTCTGCTTGGTGAAAAATTTCCTGCGAAAAGTGCCAATTTTCCACCTCTTCCTACTTTTTTTGCATAGCTGATAGTGCATTGAAATCAATGGGAAGAAAATGTTTTCTCCACCACACGAAGGTTTTCTACAGCCATATAAAAGGGTGTCAGGCTCTCACAGCATGCCAGTCTGTGTTTGTGAGAGGAGAGAGCAGCATTGGGGAATCGAAGTTTAATTTAGGGAATCTTTTAGGTAGGACATTTTTTCTCCCTATTAGGACAGTCAGTGGGGCACTCTGGGGAGAAAAAAAGGGAGGAAGGAGGTTGACCCCAAATACCCCAGAAAATACCTGGCAAATACCCCAAATTTCCATGTGACTGACTGGCAGGACACAGGAAGCTGGGGATTAGGGATGGGCGAAAGTTGTCGCCGTGTTCTTGCGAGAAATTTCGCAAAAACCACGTTGTTATCCACTTTTTCGCAGGAAAATCCACTTTAAAACTAGCGGTTACAATTTTTGCATCTTTCACCCATTGGCCAAAATCTTTCACAATTTTTTCAATGGCTAAAAAGTTTTTGCCCATTGATTTACATTGTTTTTGCACATCCGCTATAAAAACGTAACACAATAGAAGGCAGACACAATAGAAGCAGCTACAGAGCAAGATAGATGTGCTGTGCTTTTCTCTTGTGATATTTAGCAAAAATTGAGGCAGGAGAGGCTCATAGTGACTACTATTACTATGAGCAGTAAAAAGAGGAACTGGAAGGACCCTTATTATGTGTCCACTGAGTCTGAGGAGGAGGAAGAGGAGGAGGAAGTGACTAGCAGTACTCAACCAATGCTGTCCAGTCCCCCTAAATCACCCCAAGGGATCTTGGGGAATTTAATAAGAAGGGAGGGATAAAAGGGAATGGGACAGAAGGGAGATAAAAGAAGGAAGAGAGGGAGAAAAGGATAGTGAGAGCAGGACTGGTCAGCTGCCTGTGCCTGCTGCAAGACATGCTGCCCCTGCTGCCAGTGCCACCATTTCTGATCCTGCAGCCATTAGTGTTGTACCTGTTGCCAGACGTGCTGCCCCTGCTGCCAGTGCCGCCATTTCTGTAACTGCAGGCACTAGTGTCGTACCTGTTGCTAGTACTGAAACTGCTGTCATTGTTGAACCTGCTGCTAGTACTGAACCTGCTGCCAGTACTGAACCTGCTGCCAGTGCTGAACCTGCTGCCACCGATACTTTGCCTGCTGCTATTGTTTCTTGTAGTACTCAGGGGGGAAAGGAGAAAATGATGTCAAGTGTGGCAACAAGGAACCCTAAATCACACTTGCCATTCCCAAGAAGTCCTGCCACTGCTAGTACTACTGATGCTAAGGTCCAGCAGCTTGTTAGCCTTAGGAGTGAAAGAGGGGGTAATCAACAATATCCTGATATTACTAGTGACTGTGAGACTGAGGAGGAAGACTCTGCGGCTGAACTTGATGTGGTTGGTGTTAGTAGTAGCAGTAATGGTGAAGCAGCCGGAGTGGTAGGGGAAACATTTTACAGCATCCAGACTAGCGATCAAGGGAGCCCAGACCATTCTCCTGACTCTGGGACTGGGAGTCCTCCCCTTCTCTTCACTACAGTGTTCAGGTGGAACATGAACCTGAAGAGGCAAGAACTGGTGTTGGAGGAGGAGATCAGGCTGAGAATTAATACCACCACCACCAGCAGGAGCACAGATCAGCTGCCTGTACCTGCTGCTATTTCTGCTAGTGCTAGTCTGCCTTCTTCTTCAGGTCAAAAGGCAATGGCAAGTGTGACATTAAGGTACCCTCTGTCACATTGCTTGTCCCCTCCTCCAAGCATCAGTGAGATGTCTGGAACAGAGCAGCAACAACAGCATGTAGGGACTAGTTGTGGTGGTGGTGATGATGCTGGAGAAGCTAGGGTGGAAGAGACATTGATGGCCTTTTTAGCAGAAACTGAGAAGGAATGTGAGACAGGAATCAGTATGGGCATCACCACCACCACTAGCAAGGACATTTGGAATTAGAGTAATTTGCAACTGCTCTAATTTCTTCTGATGCTGAGATTGAATGGCAGTAGGATGCTGAGGAGCGATGCGGGACTAGGACAGGTTCCACTTGCCAGCAGTAGCAATACTCCTGATTAGTGTTGAGCGAGCATGCTCGGCCGATGCTCGGATCGGCTCGAGCATCGCTCTGCTCGGCACATGGCGGTACTCGTACGAGTACCGCATGTGCTCGCCCGCCATGTTCGGGTCTCCTCCCCGCACGTTTTGCGGCTGCTGCGCAGCCAATAAACGTGCAGGGAGGCTCTGACATCGGTGTAATGCCAGCAGCCATGTTGGCTGCTGGCATTACACTGATTGGCTGGCCAGAACCCGTGGTCAGGTGCTGTATAGCACCTGACCATCGAGTTCGGCTCAGTCTGAGCCAGGGAGAGCTGAGGATAGGAAGGGAAAGGCAGTGTAGGGAGGAAAAAAACAAAAATTGTGAAAAAAAAAGAACCAAAAGTCCTTTTTAGGACTACTGTGTGTGGGGGCAGCAGGTTATTTGGTGTGGGGGGAAAAAAACAAAAAAAAAAAAAAATATATATATATATTCTGTTTAGTGTGCAAAGTTGCAGATTAGAGCACATTCTGTTTAGTGTGCACAGTTGCAGATTAGAGCACATTCTGTTTAGTGTGCAAAGTTGCAGATTAGAGCACATTCTGTTTAGTGTGCAAAGTTGCAGATTAGAGCACATTCTGTTTAGTGTGCAAAGTTGCAGATTAGAGCACATTCTGTTAAGTCTTCAAACTAAAATATCAAAGTCACGTATTCCATTCAGTGTGCGTCGCCGCAGTTTAGCAGCACATTCTGAGTACTGTGCAGAGTTGCAGAATAGGAAGAAATACTGTTAAGTCTTCAAACTAAAATATCAAAGTCACATATTCCATTCAGTGTGCTTCGCCGCAGTTTAGCAGCACATTCTGTGTACTGTGCAGAGTTGCAGAATAGGAAGAAATACTGTTAAGTCTTCAAACTAAAATATCAAAGTCACATATTCCATTCAGTGTGCTTCGCCGCAGTTTAGCAGCACATTCTGTGTACTGTGCAGAGTTGCAGAATAGGAAGAAATACTGTTAAGTCTTCAAACTAAAATATCAAAGTCACATATTCCATTCAGTGTGCTTCGCCGCAGTGTAGCAGCACATTCTGTGTACTGTGCAGAGTTGCAGAATAGGAAGAAATACTGTTAAGTCTTCAAACTAAAATATCAAAGTCACATATTCCATTCAGTGTCTTTCACCGCCGTTTAACAGCCTATTCTGTGTACTCTGCAGAGTTGCAGAATTATAAGAAATACTGTTAAGTTTTCAAACTCAAATATTAAAGTCACATATTCCATTCAGTGTCTTTCACCGCCGTTTAACAGCCTATTCTGTGTACTCTGTACAGTTGCAGAATTATAAGAAATACTGTTAAGTTTTCAAACTCAAATATTAAAGTCACATATTCCATTCAGTGTCTTTCACCGCCGTTTAACAGCCTATTCTGTGTACTCTGTACAGTTCCAGAATTATAAGAAATACTGTTAAGTTTTCAAACTCAAATATTAAAGTCACATATTCCATTCAGTGTCTTTCACCGCCGTTTAACAGCCTATTCTGTGTACTCTGTACAGTTCCAGAATTATAAGAAATACTGTTAAGTTTTCAAACTCAAATATTAAAGTCACATATTCCATTCAGTGTGTTTCAACGCCGTTTAACAGCCTATTCTGTGTACTCTGCAGAGTTGCAGAATAGTAAGAAATACTGTTAAGTTTTCAAACTCAAATATTAAAGTCACATATTCCATTCAGTGTCTTTCACCGCCGTTTAACAGCCTATTCTGTGTACTCTGTACAGTTCCAGAATTATAAGAAATACTGTTAAGTTTTCAAACTCAAATATTAAAGTCACATATTCCATTCAGTGTGTTTCAACGCCGTTTAACAGCCTATTCTGTGTACTCTGCAGAGTTGCAGAATAGTAAGAAATACTGTTAAGTTTTCAAACTCAAATATTAAAGTCACATATTCCATTCAGTGTCTTTCACCGCCGTTTAACAGCCTATTCTGTGTACTCTGCAGAGTTGCAGAATTATAAGAAATAAAGAAATACTGTTAAGTTTTCAAACTCAAATATTAAAGTCACATATTCCATTCAGTGTCTTTCACCGCCGTTTAACAGCCTATTCTGTGTACTCTGCAGAGTTGCAGAATTATAAGAAATACTGTTAAGTTTTCAAACTCAAATATTAAAGTCACATATTCCATTCAGTGTCTTTCACCGCCGTTTAACAGCCTATTCTGTGTACTCTGTACAGTTGCAGAATTATAAGAAATACTGTTAAGTTTTCAAACTCAAATATTAAAGTCACATATTCCATTCAGTGTCTTTCACCGCCGTTTAACAGCCTATTCTGTGTACTCTGTACAGTTCCAGAATTATAAGAAATACTGTTAAGTTTTCAAACTCAAATATTAAAGTCACATATTCCATTCAGTGTGTTTCAACGCCGTTTAACAGCCTATTCTGTGTACTCTGCAGAGTTGCAGAATAGTAAGAAATACTGTTAAGTTTTCAAACTCAAATATTAAAGTCACATATTCCATTCAGTGTCTTTCACCGCCGTTTAACAGCCTATTCTGTGTACTCTGTACAGTTCCAGAATTATAAGAAATACTGTTAAGTTTTCAAACTCAAATATTAAAGTCACATATTCCATTCAGTGTGTTTCAACGCCGTTTAACAGCCTATTCTGTGTACTCTGCAGAGTTGCAGAATAGTAAGAAATACTGTTAATTTTTCAAACTCAAATATTAAAGTCACTTATTCCATTCAGTGTGTGTCACCGCAGTTTAGCAGCCTATTCTGTGTACTCTGCAGAGTTGCAGAATAGTAAGAAATACTGTTAAGTTTTCAAACTCAAATATTAAAGTCACTTATTCCATTCAGTGTGTGTCACCGCAGTTTAGCAGCCTATTCTGTGTACTCTGCAGAGTTGCAGAATAGTAAGAAATACTGTTAATTTTTCAAACTCAAATATTAAAGTCACTTATTCCATTCAGTGTGTGTCACCGCAGTTTAGCAGCCTATTCTGTGTACTCTGCAGAGTTGCAGAATAGTAAGAAATACTGTTAAGTTTTCAAACTCAAATATTAAAGTCACATATTCCATTCAGTGTGTGTCACCGCAGTTTAGCAGCCTATTCTGTGTACTCTGCAGAGTTGCAGAATAGTAAGAAATACTGTTAATTTTTCAAACTCAAATATTAAAGTCACTTATTCCATTCAGTGTGTGTCACCGCAGTTTAGCAGCCTATTCTGTGTACTCTGCAGAGTTGCAGAATAGTAAGAAATACTGTTAATTTTTCAAACTCAAATATTAAAGTCACTTATTCCATTCAGTGTGTGTCACCGCAGTTTAGCAGCCTATTCTGTGTACTCTGCAGAGTTGCAGAATAGTAAGAAATACTGTTAAGTTTTCAAACTCAAATATTAAAGTCACATATTCCATTCAGTGTGTGTCACCGCAGTTTAGCAGCCTATTCTGTGTACTCTGCAGAGTTGCAGAATAGTAAGAAATACTGTTAATTTTTCAAACTCAAATATTAAAGTCACTTATTCCATTCAGTGTGTGTCACCGCAGTTTAGCAGCCTATTCTGTGTACTCTGCAGAGTTGCAGAATAGTAAGAAATACTGTTAAGTTTTCAAACTCATATATATTAAAGTCATATATATCGTGTAAGATGAAGAAGGCGGGTAAAAAGGGACGGGGAAGTGGACGTGATCCTGAAAGTTCAGGGCGCGGGTCAGGACGCGGAGAAACTGTGCCTGGTGCCAGAGCACAAGAAAGAAAGACATCCACCATACCTAGCTTCATGTCTGATTTCACAGGGCGTCGCAGGACATCACTCTCGAGGTCCGACCAGTGCGAACAGGTGGTCGGTTGGATGACAGCTGATACTGCTTCCAGTCGGTTAAGCACCACCCTGTCTTCCACCAAGTCCACTCTCAGTAGCCAAGAGTCTGGT
The DNA here is from genome assembly GCA_037306005.1 of Rhinophrynus dorsalis. Taxonomy (NCBI): domain Eukaryota; kingdom Metazoa; phylum Chordata; class Amphibia; order Anura; family Rhinophrynidae; genus Rhinophrynus; species Rhinophrynus dorsalis. The sequence goes on along the minus strand of CM074719.1, from coordinate 223,259,330 downwards.
CAACATAATCCTCACTCTGATCATCCTTCCTCCCACCATACACGGTCTGGTCAAAGAAGTGATCCCACACTGGGATATAGTGATGAGCTCGTCTCATCACCAATCCTTCATTTGACCCTCTCTCCAAGCACGCTTGCAGAGGAACATGACATCTTGTGCCCTGATTCACAACCTCTAGAGGCTACCCAATCACAAGAAGATGACAGATGTGAACGGCATTTAAGGTCAAAGGAAGTAGTGGATGATGATGATGATGATGAGACACAGTTGCCATTAAATCAACCACTATTTCCTTCTCAAGACCTTGTTGAGGAGAATGTTATACAGTTGTCAATGACCGAGTATGTGGTGGGATCAAGACTTGAGGAGGATGATCAGAGTGAGGAAGTGGAGGAGGACTTGGTGGACGATGAGGTGACTGACCCCACCTGGGAAGGTGTAGAGCCGAGCGATGACAGCAGTCCTGAGGGTGAGCCATCTGCAGCACCGCAACAGGCTGGAAGAGGCAGTGGTGTGGCTACAGAAAGAAGGCGGACCGCACCAAACCGGCCCGCAAATGTTCCACGGAGCACCCCCTTGCGTAAATCTACCTTGCCAAGGGGTAGGTGTTCCGCGGTATGGCGTTTTTTTAAGGAAAGTGCGGACGACAAAAGATTTGTAGTTTGCAACCTGTGCCACACCAGAATGAGCCGAGGCATGAACACTAGAAACCTCACCACCACCAGCATGATCCGACACATGGCATCCAAGCACCGTAGTAAGTGGGAGGAACGCCTGGATCGCCCATCTGTGTCTGCAGGCCACACCACTGCCTCCTCTTCCCCTGTTTTCGGTGCCGGCCAATCGCCTGTCGAAGGCGCAGGCCCGCATACCTCCCGCCCTGCACCTGTACCATCTGAAGCACCATCAGCGACCACATCCACTTCCCTGTCCCAGCACAGCGTCCAAATGTCGTTACCCCAGGCATTTGAGCGCAAGAGAAAGTACCCAGCCACCCACCCACAGGCCATAGCACTAACCTCACACCTTTCAAAATTACTGGCCATCGAAATGCTGCCATTTAGGCTTGTGGACACTGAGTCCTTCCGCAGCCTGATGGCAGCAGCTGTCCCTCGGTACGCGGTCCCCAGCCGCCACTACTTTTCCCGGTGTGCCATCCCCGCATTACACCACCATGTGTCCCGTAACATCACCCGTGCCCTGACCAACGCAGTTACTGGGAAGGTCCACTTAACGACTGACACATGGACAAGTGCTTGTGGCCAGGGACGCTACATTTCCCTGACGGCACACTGGGTGAATGTCGTGGAGGCTGGGAGCGACTCGGACCCTGGGATGGCACGGGTGCTACCCACGCCGAGGATTGCGGGCCCTACCTCCATCAGGGTTTCCACCAGCACCTACGTTATTGGCTCCTCCTCCTCCGTTTCCACCTCCGAATTCTCTACACACACCGCCACTCCCCCATCAGCCAGTAGCTGGAAGCAGTGTAGCACTGCAGTGGGGAAGCGTCAACAGGCCGTGCTGAAGCTGATCTGCCTTGGGGACAAACAGCACACGGCCTCAGAGCTGTTGCAGGGGATTAGTCACCAGACCGAGCAGTGGCTCTCGCCACTCAACCTGCAACCAGGCATGGTTGTGTGTGATAATGGGCGTAACTTGGTGGCGGCTTTGGAGCTCGGCAAGCTCACACACGTACCATGCCTAGCGAATGTATTTAATTTAGTGGTGCAGCGATTTCTAAAAACCTACCCCAATGTGCATGATCTCTTGACCAAGGTGCGCCGCGTGTGTGCACATTTCCGTAAGTCATCTACAGCTTCGGCCGGCCTGTTGAAGCTGCAGCAGCGCTTACAATTGCCAGCTCACCGGCTGCTGTGTGACGTGAGCACGCGCTGGAACTCCACCTTCCACATGTTGGCCCGGCTTTGTGAGCAGCAGAGGGCAGTAGTGGAGTACCAGCTGTTACACGGTCGTCGCCTCTCCGTTCAACTTCCTGTAATCAGAAGTGAGGAGTGGGAATGGATGTCAGACCTCTGCGAGGTTTTACGCAATTTTGAGGAATCGACACAGATGGTGAGCGGCGATAACGCTATTATCAGTGTAACCATCCCACTTCTGTGTCTACTGAAACGCTCGCTGCTCACAATTAAAACCGACGCTTTGCATGTGGAAGAGGTGGAAATGGGGGAGGAAGAGCTTACACAAGGTGATAGCCAGAGCACCCTCACTTCGTCTTCTCAGCGACAATTGGAGGAGGCGGAGGAGGAGGAGGAGGAGGAGGAGGAGGAGGAAGACACGGTTGCCTCCGCTACAGAGGGTAGCCATGGAACTTTAGTTCCATCTCTTCAGCGTGGGTGGGCAGAAGAGGAGGAAGAGGATGAGGATATTGAGAGTCATCCTCCTGGTGAGGACAGCGAAATCTTGACTGTTGGTACTCTGGCACACATGGCTGACTTTATGTTAGGCTGCCTTTCCCGTGACCCACGCGTTGTACGCATTTTAGACAACACGGATTACTGGGTGTTCACCCTTCTGGACCCCCGCTACAAAGAGAATTTCTCATCTCTCATTCCTCCGGTGGAGAGGACAAGCAAAATGGTGCAATACCAGAAGGTTCTTGTTGAAAAATTGCTCCAAAATTTTCCATCTGACAACGCTGGCGGCAGAGTACGTGCTACCTTGGCCAACCGAGAAGGGGAGAAAAGGGGAGCACACAGCAGTTCCGACAAAGGCAGGGCAACACTCTCCAAGGCGTGGGACACCTTCATGACACCCCGCCAGCACCCTCACCCTGATGCGCAGCCTAGTGTCACAAGGAGGGAAAAGTTTTGGAAGATGGTGAAGGAGTACGTAGCAGACCGTGTCAGCGTCCTCAATGATCCCTCTGTGCCTTACAACTACTGGGTGTCCAAGCTGGACACGTGGTATGAACTGGCACTCTACGCCTTGGAGGTGCTGGCCTGCCCTGCCGCCAGCGTTCTGTCTGAGCGGGTATTTAGTGCTGCTGGTGGCATCATAACAGATAAGCGTATCCGCCTTTCCACCGACAATGCTGATAGGTTGACACTTATAAAAATGAACAAGGCCTGGATTTCCCCTGACTTCTCCACTCCACTGGAGGAAAGCCCCGGGGGAACATAAACTCACTTTATATATGTTATTTACAATGATGGGAATACTCTGTATTCCCATTCACCCCTTCCACCCCAAAAACGGGTATATGGTTGACTCTTAATGTTCTCATCCTCCTCCTCCTCTTCCATATGCCCTGGGATATAATTTTTATATAGGGCCAGCTCACCAGCGTGCCCTGGGATATAATTTTTATATAGGGCCAGCTCACCAGCGGGCCCTGTGATATAATTTTTATATAGGGCCAGCTCACCAGCGGGCCCTGTTTGCCAATTTTTATATAGGTCAGCTCACCAGCGGGCCTTCTCATATAATGTTTTATTGGGTCAGCTCTCTAGCGGGCCCTCTCATATAATGTTTTATAGCGTCAGCTCACTAGCGGGCCTTCGCATATAATGTTTAGGATGGTCAGCTCTGCAGCAGACCCTCACCCATAATGTTTTAGATGGTCAGCTCAGCGCACGTTTCCCTCTTAATCATGGCCTCAGTTCTGAAAATCAAGGACATTTTTGGGAGAATTTGCCTCTGCGCACGTTTCCCTCTTAATCATGGCCTCAGTTCTGAAAATCAAGGAAATTTTTGGGAGAATTTGCCTCTGCGCACGTTTCCCTCTTAATCATGGCCTCAGTTCTGAAAATCAAGGAAATTTTTGGGATAATTTGCCTCTGCGCACGTTTCCCTCTTAATCATGGCCTCAGTTCTGAAAATCAAGGAAATTTTTGGGATAATTTGCCTCTGCGCACGTTTCCCTCTTAATCATGGCCTCACTTCAGAAAATCGATGAAATTTTTGGGAGAATTTGCAGATGATATACAAGTAAATATACAGCAAATACTGTTTGGTAACAATTTTTCGCCTAAAGTCGTTTTTATTTTCCTTTTTGTGTGTTTTACGGTCAGTCTGTAAAAATGGCGTACTACGGGCGAAAGATCGTTCCCAGCAGCGATGTTGGAGTCCAAGATGCATCCAGACATCCTCCCTATGCTGTCCCTGAACCATTTCTGTAGTGTTTCCATCTTTTTCTGCCCTTTTCCTATGGACCAGGCACCCTCCCCTCATCAGAGCAGGGGGTGCCTGGTGTAATGCTCGAGTCCTCCCATTGACTTCAATGGGGCTCGGATGCTCGGCCGAGCACTCGAGCCTCAGGGGGTGCTCGGTCAGAGCACCCGAACATCCGAGCATTGGGGTGCTCGCTCATCACTACTCCTGATCCTAGTTGCACTGCTGACTCTGAGGTCGTAGCAGCAACAGCAGCAACATTTCCCCTTCCCTCTGAAGTGATCATGGGTGTGGGACTATTTTTCTGTTGGGGCAGGCACAGTACAGTCATCAACAATGACACTGTGCACAATTTGTGATAAGTCAGTGAAAAGAGGAAAGGAGGGAACACAACTTGGCACAAGCACCCTCATATCACACTTGAAACACAGACACCAGGACATTTACTCCAAACATGTTAAAGCCAAACACCCACCACAGAAATCAAGCACCGCTTTGCTGTCCCTGACTCACCAGAAAGGCAACAAGAGGCAAGGCAGAGCTCAAAGAGGAGGAGGAATAGAACAACCCAGTCAGAGATTGGAAGTTCCAGGACAAGTGAAACAAATAGCTCGCCGCCACCTTCTAGGGTAACTACATCTTCTGCCAATCCTCCTCATTCATTACCTCCCCCACCAAATGAAAGCCACTCTGTTGATGTTAGGATGTGGCAGTTCCTCTCTACCAGTGTGGTGGAGGAGAATCGCTATCAGTGCATCAAGCGGCATCTGAGTAGATTCCATCCTGCAGAATATGCTAAGATGGTGGCAGGGAGGGTTCATCACTACTATTAAACTGTCAGCAAGTTGTCATGTGTGCTTAGCGGGTATGGAAAAGGGGTACACTGACAGCGGAAGTACTTGGTTTCGGGTGTCATGAAGTTAGGATACAGCTGTGCCACCAGATGTTATTTACCACACACATACTGTGCACATTGCAGCTGCTGAGGAGACCCACTGATCCTGCTCTCAAGGGAAAAATATATTCTAATAACAACACACCCATGATGATTTTGGAGGAGGGGCAGGTGGAGAAGATTTAATGGCCAACTTGTTCTTTTCTCCACAAATACTGGGGGCTACTTATTCTGCTGCTACTGCCTCAGGCGCATCACTGGAGCCAGTCGTGGCAAATGGAACCTTCATCATCCATCTTCCATGTTACTGCTATTGTTGATCACATTCCCTTTCATCTGCCTAATCATCCTGTTGCTTAAACAACTTAGCAGCAGCAGTACAAACAGCAGTTGCAACTGAGGACTCAGGAGGAGATTTGACAGTGGCCTCTGGCCAACATGACCTGCTGGCATTAGGCAAGTAGGGCATTTTTATTTTCTTCTCAGGACTTGTGTTTAAAATAAATAAATAAATAAATAATAATAAAAAAATAAATAAATAAAAACTAGTCCTACAAAAAAAATAAACAATTTTTGGGGGGTGTCACGGGACACCAAGGGAATCAGGCGTGGAGCTAGAGAGCGACGCTGGGGTGCGATGCTTGTGACCGGTGACAGCCGCCCCTGCCTCCTTGCTGCGGCCGAAGCTGAGTTAAAGGTGCTGGCTGCGAAGCCAGATGTCCGATCCCAGTTGAGCCGGGACCCTGACCAGGATGAAGGCAAGGGAGAACTGTACGAGCCTGATCCCCAAGGTGGGAAGAAAGGATCCTCAGGCAGAGCTAACAGAACTGGAGAGGGCTGGAGGACACCCAGAACCAACAGCAGACAAGAAGACCCTAAGCTCCCCTAAAGCTGGGACGGGAACCCAGCAAGACCCCTACCGCAAGCGGACTAGAACTGAGACCACCAGGCACTGTGGAGTCACCAGGTCCAGAAGCGGTGGAAGGGAACCACCCAAATCCGGGCTAGATCCAACCCAATGAACCTGCCAACCCCCCCCCGGGCCCCCAGGCAAACAGACTAGGCCACCAACACCCAGAACACCCCTACTCCTGGCCCAAAAGACGGGGACCACCCCTGCACACTCCAGGACCCAAGATGCCCACCCGGAACACCTCAGCACCATGGAAATACTCAGGAAGGTACAGGCTTGCCAGAAAACCCCTCAGAGCGCAAAATAGTCTCCAACAGACCCCTGGCCCCAACGACTACCCTGGCCTGATCCCAATCTGAGTCTGGCCCAGGCTCCCCCACTGCCGGAGGGGAGTACCCGGCCAGAAGAGCAGAATCCCACTCTCTCTCTTGGGCAGAGAATGAACCTCTCCCTGGGGGAGCACCTCCCAGACCGGCAGGACACCAACCGGGAGAGGACCCAGCACAGAAAAGACCCCGGCGGCGGGGAGTACCCGAAGGCCAGAGCCCCAGATAGGCCACCGCGGGGAGGAGAAACTGAGGCCGCAAAAGGAGAGAGAGCAGGGCGGGCGGAGTCAAGAGAACAAAGCGGACAATACAGCCGGAGGCCAGAAGAGAAGCCCAAGCGCGGGCAGAGACTGAGACAGGGTGCACACAGCCGGCCAACAGAGGATCGGAACCCACAGAGGGGAGGCAGAGGCCAGAGCCGAGGTGACTGGGAACAGCACCAGCCAAGGATGCGGGACAAACTGGAGCGAGCAGACAGGGGAAGCAAGGAGCGGAGAAGACTGGAAGACTTACCCAAGGCAGCCAGGGAGCTCAGCGGGCCGACAGGACAAGGGAGAATCAGACCGGAACAGCAGGCACGAGGATGAAACAGGAAGCTAGTCAAGGAACCACGGATAGGAACCGGAAGAGGAGAAACTAAGGTCATGAATAATCGAGCAAGGAAGAAACTGCCAGAGCGGAATAAATAGCCAGAGTCTAACCTGACTAGAATTTCAGGTAAGAAGGCCTAGAAGGGCCAAAAACAGCAAAAGAGGGGGTTTGTTTCTAACAAGCCTAAGTCCTACAAATCAATGTTTACTTAGAGCTTGTGCCAAACAAACTTAAGTCCTACAAATCAATGTTTCTTCAGGGCTAGGACCTCTAATTAGACTAAGTCCTACAACCCCCCCCAAAACAAATTCCCTGTTCAAATGATTCATTCATTCACCAACACAGGCACCCTCCTCAGTCCCCTTTATACCATGTCTTATGGTTTTTATTTTATTTTATTTAGAATTTATTTTTTATTAAGTGTCCCCAATCCCAGTAAACAACCCCCCAAAAACATTTCCTGTTCAACTGATTCTTTCCCCACACCCCACCAACACAGGCACCCTCATGCCCCTTTTGTACAATGCCTTAGGGAAATAAAATATTATTTGTAATGTGTAACGTGTGCGGAAAATGCCATTTTTCGCCGATTTCAGTTTGAGGTGGAAAGTTTCACCCATCCCTACTGGGAATCTATTTGCTTTCTGATCTTGCTGTTATTGTCTCTGTGCTGGGTAGGGAAGTCTGGGGAATGAAGTTATTGGACAGACTGTGACATTGATAAGACAGGGGTGGACAACTTAAGAAAATAAAAAAAAAAATACAAAAGAATAAAAAATAAAGAAAAAAATAAAGATCTAAATATATTAGGTGACAGTGACAGACAGCCGACTGGGCTTAGGCAAGAAATCATACTCCATCAGTTGTGTTGTGTAGAGTAAAAACACAATAGTTGAGTAATGTCTAGCAAATGTACAAGGGGTATGGGGAGGGGGAAATAAAGAACTATATAAGAAGAACAGTGAAAATGACAACAAGTCACATTCAAGGGTTGATGGTGCTGGCAATAGCACAATAGAGGAAAGTGTAGCAGCTGAACGCCTGCTGCATCAGATAGTGAGACAAACAAGCACCAAAACACCTCTCCTCAAAGTAGTAACAAACTTTGTTTACAGTAAAAAGAAATTGTTTGAGACTTCTAAAGGCTTAGAGCAGTGTTTCTCAACCCTGTCCTTAGGACCCACTAACAGGCCAGAATTTGTTGATTTCCTTGTTAGAACAAAGGTGAGTTAATCGATGTGAATGAGCCTCTGATCACCACACCTGTGCTCTAGCAGAGAAATCTCTAATTCCTGGCCTGTTAGTGGGTCCTGAGGACAGGAGTTGAGAAACACTGGCTTAGAGAAATATAAGGATAGTAGTGGGCAAGAACTGTCAGGTGATGCTGATACTTCTGAGTAGGGGTGGGCGAAAAGTGTGAAAAATTTTCCACATTACTTTTCGCGAAAAACTGATTATTTTCCACTTTTTTTCCCATGAAAGTTTTCTCCTTTTCTCCAGTGCAAAATTTTCCTCCTTTTCGCCTATTCCAGCAAATTTTTTGCCTATTCCAACACATTATTCTCCTATTCTAACACATTTTCTGCTTAGTCTAACACATTGTTTTCCTATTCTAACACATTTTGCTCCTATTCTAACATATTTTTCTCCTATTCCAACACATTTTTTCCTATGTTTAATATGGTGCAGCATTTCCCAGCACAATATTACTTCTTCTGAGGGCTGTAGTGGAGAAATAAGTAGCTGGAAGTCAAAGCTGTGAGTCCTACATATGCAACATATGCCTTGAAAAATATATTAGCATGCAGAGTGCCTTTGTCTTTTGCCCACAACACTTACTTCCTGATTAAGTGACACTGGCACATATTCATGATGCTGTCAAGTGATTAAAAAAAAATAAAGTACAACTTGCAATGTGGTGGTGGGGGACTGGCATGGTGTGATTGGTGGATCCTCAACAAACTGCATCCACCCTGGGAGGAGAGGGATCATCATCATTTATTGCACATGCTGCAGAAACAATTGTTGCAGGCAGTTTTTGCACTAACACTTTACTCCCACGCCCCTGCACTTCCTCCACCTTTCCTCCAGTCACTTGTACATTTGTTAGACATTACTCAACTACTGAGTGTGTTTTACTCAAATTTGATGGAGTGTGATGTCTTGCCTTGGCCCTCAACAAAATTCTCAGTCATCTGCTGTCTATCAAGTCTGCCTCAGTTACAGAGCTCCCAGTCAGCTGTCTAATATACTTGTTTAATTATTCATGTTTTTTTCTTATTTATTTATTTTTAAGTTGTCCACCATATCTTATCACAGTTAGTCCCAAAAAACAAAATCAACAACTTCTTTCCCCAGACTTCCCCAGAACAGAGACAATAAAAGTAAAATCAGCAAGCAATTTGGACCCCAGCTTCCTGGGATATTTTGGGTCAACCTCCTCCCTCCCTTTTATCCCTATTGTTCCCCCTAGACTCCACTACTACAGAAAGCAAATGTCCTATCTAAATGATTCCCTAAAACTAAGCTTCAATTCCCCTTTATTTGTCTATCTTCTCTAGCGCACAAACATGCTGCTCTCTCCTCTCACAAGCACAAAATGGCTGCTGTGAGAGCATGACAATCCTTTAAATGGCTGTAGAAATCTTTCGTGAAGTGGAGAAATTTTTTTCTACCTATTGATTTCAATGCAATGAGCTAAGTGAAAAAAGCAGGAAAAAGCTGAAAAAATGTCACTTTTCACGGGAAATTTTTCACCAAGCGGAAAGTAATATTTTTCGCCGATTTCAGTTTGAGGAAAACATTTTCACCCATCCCTACTGCTGAGTAGACTTGTGCAAATCGGTTTGGCCGATTTCGGAATTCGGACGAATAAGGGTCATTCAGCATCATTCAGGCCGTCCGAAAGGAAAAAAGTCATTCATTTTTTTTTAAACCGAATCCGAACAGTCCTAGTCCGAAATGTCATAAAAAGTATCAGAAATATCAGCAATACTTTCCCTCCATACTTTCCCTCCCTCTCTAGTCCAATTAGCGTCTTCATTTCATGATGGGGGTTGGACTAATGACACATCAGACACCCAGACAGCCAGAGAGAGCAGAAGGAAATAGAGAGTGTCCAGTTGTTGTGTAGGCAGGCAGGTAGCATAGGAAAGTAGCTAGCATTAGTATCTTATTGCCACGGCAAGGGAGAGTCATCTTTGTTCATGTGCAAAATATAAAAAAAATTAGGATTTTATTTTAATAGTTTTCAGAGTGACATAGCTAGTCTCACAGTTTTGTAGGCAGGTAGGCAGGCCAAGTACCTTATTGCCACTGCAAGAGAGAGTAATTTTTTAAAGTATGTTAAATTCAGCTGACTAATTCAGACTATTGTTGAATTTCGTCCGAGTCAAACAGGTCTGCTCTGAAATGCGGATCCTCCGATTGACAAAAAGAAAATGTCCGAAATTGAATTTTACCATTTTTTTGGTTTGTTTGTTGTTTTTTTTTTAATTTCAAAAGCTTTATTGAGAAAACAGCAGAGCATACAGAAACAAGTACAGCAGCTGGCTTGAAGAAGCCAATATTCAACATTTGAGCAAATAATATAATGAACAGAGAGAAAACAAAGGAAGCTGCAATCTCACATAAAAGGTATAGTAAAAAGGGGCATACTCAACAGTTATATGAATACAACAAAAACTAAGTGAAAACCAAGTAAGATAAAGTCAGGCTTCATACCTATGTAAGGGACTCGGTGGTCATAGAAGAGGTCGAAGATGAAACAAGATCTAATGTAAAAATGCCCATAAAAATTATATAATAGGATAGGAAAGGTTAGAAGGAGAAGAACAAATATAAACAGAGAGGATAGAGAAAGACTGTAGAGACAAAAGAGGAAAAACAAGAGGGGTGGAGCAGGAAGACAGGTATGGTGGGGGAAAGGGGAAGGTGAGGGAGGGGGGCAGAGGGAGAGAAGAGGGAGGAATTGGGGGTGGAGTTAGTATAGACTTAGGGGAAGGGATGGGGGGGAGAAGATGAATGAAACATCAGTCCATCACATCAGTAGTGAGCTAATCAGACGTTATCGGGAAGTGCAAGGCTGAAACGAGTAGAATCATCTAACCACGGTTGCCATCGGGCGTGAAACAGAACTGTAATATCGGTGGACAAAGCATATATTCGTTGCATAGTACAGAAATGCGAAACTTTCTGGGCCCAGCGTTGAATGCAAGGCGGAGATGTAGATCTCCACAAAGCCGGAATTAGACTTTTGGTAGCGTTCAATAGTTGGTAGAGGAGAAATTTATAATGTGGTTTAGTAGCAAGGCATGTCTGGAGATTATAAACAAAGAGGCACAATAGGGGGTCAGGTAAGAGAAGGATTCGAAGAAGGTCACTAATGTGGGCAACAACTTCTCTCCAGAAAGAAATGATGAGCGGACATTCCCACCAGATGTGCAGAATGGAGCCTTCATGAAAGCTACATGAAGCTACCTCAGGGTAGAATGAGTGAAGTTGTAGAGGAGTACGATACCACCTGGACAGGAGTTGGAAGTTACATTCTTCCTTAGATACGTCTATCGCCGAATGGAGCACTGAAAGATGAATGGTAAGCCAAGTTTTACAGGGGAGGAAAAACCCCAGGTCCGCTTTCCATCGACAGAAATGAGAGAGTTTAGAGTGCGAATCAGAGTCAATAGGAAATCTGCACCATTTGGTCAAGGTACATTGGAAGATAGACCGGGAACTAAAAAGAGTCTTGAATCGAGTTATATCATAATAACAGTAATCATTAACAAGCAACTGGTGCAAAAAATGACAAATTTGGGTATGTTGCCACAGTAGGAAAGATGTAGGTGAAGAGGAAATCCACACAAAACAAAGGAATTGTCCATCTGACCAGGTGGAAAAGCAGGGTTAAGCAGTATAGGCATATGGGGGGAAGGATATGGTAGTAAACAATGTTCTGTTAGGAGAGTCCCAGAAGGAGATCAGATGCCCCAGAATGATATGTTGTTTCGCGGTTGGGGGGAACATAGAAGAGTCATACCAGCAGAGGTGACTCAGGGAGATGCCATGGGCGTAAGGTTGAATACAACGGATCCAATCTTTGGGGGAGAAGCGAGAGCAATCAGTAATTCTAGATAAAGTGGCAGCTCTGTAATAAGTAGTGAAATCAGGCACACCCAAGCCACCATCTCGAGGATACAACCTTAGCTGGGATAATGGAAGTCTGGGTTTTTGGAATTTCCAAATAAAATCATTAATCATCTTCTGAAGTTTATGAATGAATTTGGATGAAATTTTAACAGGTAAGGTATTGAAGATATAGAGTATACTGGGTAAAATGATCATCTTAGTCAAGTTAATCTGTCTATCACGGTGCCCGTGATTGGTGCTTTTCAGTGTCAGTCACTTGCTGAGTATTATGATTGGCTGTCTGTGATTAGCCCTCCTCACACAGCCTTTTTAAACCCAGGCTGAGCACTTTGCCCTTTCGTGGTGTTTCTGACTCCACTCTGCCTGACCTGCTTGTCAGGCTTCTGGGCCTGTTCCTGCTGTACTTGCTGATCCTGTGTTCCAGTGTTCCAGTGTTCCTGTATGCTAGTGTTCCAGTGTTCCAGAGTTCCAGTGTTCCTGTGTTCCAGCACCTCGCGGTTAATCTTACTGAGTTCCAGTGTTCCTGTATTCCAGCACCTCGCGGGTTAATCTTACTGAGTTCCTGAATCTCCTGCTCCAGCCGTCGCTCTGGCGACATTGTTATTCTCACTGCTGATCATACTTTGTTGGTTTACTCCACTAAACCTGGTTGCGATATACATTGTTGGTCCCAGCGTGCGGACGCTGGTTTACTCCACTAAACCCGGTTGCTATATACATTGTTGGTCCCAGCGTGCGGACGCTGGTTTACTCCACTAAACTGGTTGCGAGATACATTATTGGCTCCAGCGTGCGGATGCTGGTTTGCTCCACTAAACCTGGTTGCGATATACGTTGTCGGTCCCAGCGTGCGGACGCTGGTTTACTCCACTAAACCTGGTTGCGATATACATTGTTGGTTCCAGCTTGCGGTCGCTGGTTTGCTCCATTAAACCTGGTGGCGCTATTACCATTAGTCCCAACGTGCGGACGTTGGTTTGCTCCTGAACATCCAGTACTGTGATCAGTCGCTGTCCACTTCCTTGCAGTTGTCGGAGTATCCCTGGCAATAGACTCCTGCTGAGTAAGACTTCTATACTTATGCTCTATGCTGTCTTAGTCACCTGACAGCTGGTCTACTCGCTCAGTCTGCCCTGCCCGGTATTGGTGAGGCCGGTAGAACCTTGACGTTACCATCCTGTAGGTTGCCTCACCCGGTATTGGCAGGGCCGGTAGAGCTTACTCCAGTACTCCTTTGGGCTGCCCTGCCCGGTATTGGTAAGGCCGGTAGAACCTTGTAATTCACCATCTTTAAGGTTGCCTTACCCGGTATTGGCAGGGCCGGTAGAGCCTACATTCAGCATTCCGTGGGGGCTGCCTTGCCCGGTATTGGTAAGGCCGGTAGAACCGGTATATGTCATCTCACGGTTGCCTTACCCGGTATAGGCAAGGCCGGTAGAGCCTGTCATTAAAACTGTCACTTGGGTTGCCTTGCCCTGTATTTAGGCAAGGCCGGTAGAACCTATTATATGTTATATTACTGTTGTATTGTTATGTATGTTTACCCTACGGAGACTGCCTTTAACTTTTAATAAAGTTAAGTTATTTTACCAAACCTTAAGTCTGAGAGTCTTCAAATCCGTGACACTATCCTATCCAAGAAATATATAGTCTCTGCCATTTAGATTTGTCCGAATTGATAAGTCGAAAAAGAGGATCTAGATTAACCTGCATGATTCTATTAATATCCTTCGGAAGGAGTATACATAAATACTTAATATGTGAGGTCGCCCATTTGAGTGGGGTTACCGAAAATGTTTGCCGTGCACAAGTCCACTGCTAAGGATGCCCCAGTGATGACTGATGATGATGATTCAGATCTAGAATATATTCCTCCAGCATCCTTCTCTTGTTCAGATACAGATGAAGTTGAGAGTGAGGATGATGGCAGGACTATAAGGTTAGTAGAAAGTCAAAGGCTGAATCTTCCACCACTTTTAAGAAGCCTGTCTATAAACTTTTGAGAAAGCCATTGGAAAGTCTGACCCTGGACAAGCACAGATTTCAAAAAGCACACAGTCACCCTATCAGTCATCATCAGCATCATTGTCTCTTTAAAGTCCAAGTCCCACTCAGCCACACACACCTGTTTTGAGTACCCAGCAGCAGAAACAACAAAAGCACATCCACAATGTTAGATATGATGAGTGCCTATGATACTGATGCTGTAACTGCTGCACCTTTGACACCTAGTAGTAGTGGCAGTAGAACCGCGTCAACATCTAGCCCCAGTAGTAGTAGTAGTAGCAGCAGCAAATCAGGAAACCCTCCGTCCATGAAGTCCACAGTATGGAGATACTTTAATCAAGATCCTCAAGCTAAGCATGTTGCTATCTGTTTTCTGTGCAAAAAGCACGTGAGCAGGTGGAAAGCAGGCTCACACCTAGACACCTCCTCTATGAGATCCCAACTGAAGCCAACCACAAGTCTGCCTGGGAACCACATTATCAGCAGGCCAAAGGTGTCACAACTAGCAGCAGAAGAAGCACTTTAAAAAGTTCCCAGGGTTCTAGGGCAGAAAAAAAGTAGTGAAGTTATTTATGTGTCAGAGAGTGTGCTACTGCCAGTGCCAACAGTTAGTTCAGTCCAAATAACACCTATGACTCCTGCTGCAGAGAAGTATGATGGCTTTGCTGTAGGAGATGGAAAGAGTCATAGACTGCCCACACATGCTGACTTTACTGCCACCACCTCCTTTAGTCATGTTGTTAAAGAAATAAAGTTTCAGACTTCTTCTGCCATGTCCTGCCAATCCACATTAACTGAGTTCCTGGGAAGGAATTAAAAACTTCACAAAAAAGGTCCCAATGTACACTTGTGGAATGGCAAGTTTGCCAAGATTTTGGCAATGGACATGCTGCTGTATTCTTTTGTAGAAAACCGAGTTTTCAGATAACTGATGTCACATGTAGCTCCACGCCGGAATATCCCAAGCCTCAGTTATTTTTCCAGGATGGCTGTGGAATTGTACAAGCAGGTGGCTATTGTGGTGGGCAAAGGGCTGAAAAGTGCATATGGCAAGAAAATCCACCTGACAACAGATATGTGGACAAGTGGGCAGAGCACAGATTATATGACTGTGACTGCTCACTTGGTTTCCCTTCCAGCAACAACAGTGGACAACACTAGCTTACAGCATCAGGTGAAAAATCAGTAATCGTGCTTCTGGTTGTGGCAATGTGATTAAAAGGTGGCAACAGCAGGATAGCCCATACCATTGTCACCCCACCTTGTGCATGCAGAGTTTTGAGAGACAGTCTCACAAAGATGTAGATGTTCAAAGTAAGCTAGAGCAGTTGATAGAGGAATGGCTTGTACCACGTTCCTTAAAAGCTGGTTTTGTGTCTGCTGATAACGGCTCCAACATAATCGCTGCTTTCAGAGTATGTGGTATATTGCATGTCCTGCTTTGCTCATGTGCTAAATTTAGTTGTGACCAGATTCCTAGTAGAATCCGAAACCCTCAAAGAGATGCTTACTATTGCCCGCAAAATCTGTGCCTATTTTAGTTGTTCCAACAGTGCATGCAATGCTCTATATTCCATACAAGATCGTAAAAAACTGAAAATAGAGGTCCCTACCAGGTGGAATTCCACTGTGTACATGCTAGAGCATTTGTACGAGCAGAATAAGACCATTAGCGAGTACACCATGCAAAACTGGAAGTCTTTGGAGGGAGCATCTTTGTCACCTGGACAGTGGCGACTAATTTGTGATGTATGTAAGCTGCTGAAGCCCATTGAGGAGGCAACCATGCTGGTGAGTCTCACTGGGGCAAGAATTAGTGAAAGTCTACCACTGATATTTTTATTGCAGTAAATATGGCTGAGAATTCTTACCATAATGACAACACAGATATGCACCAGCTGATAAAGGACATGTTAACGTAATTTGAACAAGATCCTCACATAGTGTCCATTAAAATCAATGAGGAATACATTCTTGCCACTTTGCTGGACCCCCACTTCAAACACAAAATTTCTGAATTTCTGTCAAGGGGCCTTCAGCAGTTTGTCACAACAAGGAGTCATGACGATCAGCAGCAAATCTGTGAGGAATCGGATTCTGTCAAGGAATAACAAGATGCTTATTGATTGAGTGGAAGGTTGTATTGTGGAAGGTGAGAAGGAGAAAGTGAGGGCACAACAAACATCTAGACATTATAGTGAAAAGGAAGGCAGCAAAGCATTTCAACCAGCAGAAACAGCTACATCATCAACCAGAATATCCCATTCAGAAGACAGGGCAATTCATAGGTCTTAGCAGGATGGCAAAAACCCAACATTGGTGGTGGTGGTGGTTGTGGCAGCGGCACATCTCTTTGGGATTTGCTCCCTGAGTATGGGTTGGTAATAGTGATGATCGAGCACCCCAATGCTCGGGTGTTCGGGTGCTCTGACCGAGCGCCCCCGGAGGCTCGAGTGCTCGGCCGAGCACCCGAGCCCCATTGAAGTCAATGGGAGGACTCGAGCATTACACCAGGCACCCCCTGCTCTGATGAGGGGAGGGTGCCTGGTCCATAGGAAAAGGGCAGAAAATGATGGAAACACCACAGAAATGGTTCAGGGACAGCATAGGGAGGATGTCTGGATGCATCTTGGACTCCAACGTCGCTGCTGGGAACGATGTTTCGCCCGTAGTACGCCATTTTTACAGACTGACCGTAAAACACACAAAAAGGAAGATAAAAACGATTTTAGGCGAAAAATTGTTACCAAACAGTATTTGCTGTATATTTACTTGTATATCATCTGCAAATTCTGCAAAAAATTTCATCGATTTTTCGGAACTGGGGCCATGATTAAGAGGGAAACGTGCGCAGCGTAAAGCAGGTGTTCAACGTGGTTATGGCCCGGGTAAGGTACAGCATTCAGGAACGGAGGCCGCAGCTACCACAGGTTTTACAACATGTCCGTTTGCCCTTGTTAAGTCCAAAATTTATAGTCGGAAAAGTGGGGTCTGATCCATTGAGTAAAAGTGACGAAGTGACTTAGTGGATGAAGCCAAGAACTACCTTCTGCTCTGTCGAACACCCCAGCCCTATTTAATTCAATGGGAGGACCTGAGGCACTCCGATACAACCTGTATATCACAAAATGGAGGGCCTCATTCACATTGTGGTACAATAGTTCAGGTAGTGGTCCAACACTCATAAAGCCTATGCACTAAGTGAAAGGGCTGCCAAAAATTAGACTGCAATGTCACTCCAATACACCCTTTATTACACATAAAGGAGGGCATCATACACACCCTTGAAAAATTAGGATTAATGGCCTGCTGGTGACCCTCTAAAACATTAGGGGCGAGGGCATGCCGCTAAGCTGACCATCTAAAACATTAGGAATGAGGGTCTGCTGCTGAGCCGACCATCTAAAACATTATGGGTGAGGGTCTGCTGCGGAGCTGACCATCCTAAACATTATATGCGAAGGCCCGCTAGTGAGCTGATGCTATAAAACATTATATGAGAGGGCCCGCTAGAGAGCTGACCCAATAAAACATTATATGAGAGGGCCCGCTAGAGAGCTGACCCAATAAAACATTATATGAGAAGGCCCGCTGGTGAGCTGACCTATACAAAAATTGTCAAACAGGGCCCGCTGGTGAGCTGGCCCTATATAAAAATTATATCACAGGGCCCGCTGGTGAGCTGGCCCTATATAAAAATTGTATCACAGGGCCCGCTGGTGAGCTGGCCCTATATAAAAATTGTATCAGAGGGCATATGGAAGAGGAGGAGGACGATGAGAAGATTAAGAGTCAACCATATACCCGTTTTTTGGGTGGAAGGGGTGAATGGGAATACAGAGTATTCCCATCATTGTAAATAACATATCTAAAGTGACTTTATGTTCCCCCGGGGCTTTCCTCCAGTGGAGTGGAGAAGTCAGGGGAAATCCAGGCCTTGTTCATTTTTATAAGTGTCAACCTATCAGCATTTTCGGTGGAAAGGCGGATACGCTTATCTGTTAGGATGCCACCAGCAGCACTAAATACCCGCTCAGACAGAACGCTGGCGGCAGGGCAGGCCAGCACCTCCAAGGCGTAGAGTGCCAGTTCATACCACGTGTCCAGCTTGGACACCCAGTAGTTGTAAGGCACAGAGGGATCATTGAGGACGCTGACACGGTCTGCTACGTACTCCTTCACCATCTTCCAAAACTTTTCCCTCCTTGTGACACTAGGCTGCGCATCAGGGTGAGGGTGCTGGCGGGGTGTCATGAAGGTGTCCCACGCCTTGGAGAGTGTTTCCCTGCCTTTGTCGGAACTGCTGTGTGCTCCCCTTTTCTCCCCTTCTCGGTTGGCCAAGGTAGCACGTACTCTGCCGCCAGCGTTGTCAGATGGAAAATTTTGGAGCAATTTTTCGACAAGAACCTTCTGGTATTGCACCATTTTGCTTGTCCTCTCCACCGGAGGAATGAGAGATGAGAAATTCTCTTTGTAGCGGGGGTCCAGAAGGGTGAACACCCAGTAATCCGTGTTGTCTAAAATGCGTATAACGCGTGGGTCACGGGAAAGGCAGCCTAACATAAAGTCAGCCATGTGTGCCAGAGTACCAACAGGCAAGATTTCGCTGTCCTCACCAGGAGGATGACTCTCAATATCCTCATCCTCTTCCTCCTCTTCTGCCCACCCACGCTGAAGAGATGGAAATAAAGTTCCATGGCTACCCTCTGTAGCGGAGGCAACCGTGTCTTCCTCCTCCTCCTCCTCCGCCTCCTCCAATTGTCGCTGAGAAGACGAAGTGAGGGTGCTCTGGCTATCACCTTTTGTAAGCTCTTCCTCCCCCATTTCCACCTCTTCCACATGCAAAGCGTCAGTTTTAATTGTGAGCAGCGAGCGTTTCAGTAGACACAGAAGTGGGATGGTTACACTGATAATAGCGTTATCGCCGCTCACCATCTGTGTCGATTCCTCAAAATTGCGTAAAACCTCACAGAGGTCTGACATCCATTCCCACTCCTCACTTCTGATTAGAGGAAGTTGAATGGAGAGGCGACGACCGTGTAACAGCTGGTACTCCACTACTGCCCTCTGCTGCTCACAAAGCCGGGCCAACATGTTTAAGGTGGAGTTCCAGCACGTGCTCACGTCACACAGCAGCCGGTGAGCTGGCAATTGTAAGCGCTGCTGCAGCTTCAACAGGCCGGCTGAAGCTGTTGATGACTTACGGAAATGTGCACACACGCGGCGCACCTTGGTCAAGAGATCATGCAAATTGGGGTAGGTTTTTAGAAATCGCTGAACCACTAAATTAAATACATGCGCTAGGCATGGTACGTGTGTGAGCTTGCCGAGCTCCAAAGCCGCCACCAAGTTACGCCCATTATCACACACAACCATGCCTGGTTGCAGGTTGAGTGGCGAGAGCCACTGCTCGGTCTGGTGACTAATCCCCTGCAACAGCTCTGAGGCCGTGTGCTGTTTGTCCCCAAGGCAGATCAGCTTCAGCACGGCCTGTTGACGCTTCCCCACTGCAGTGCTACACTGCTTCCAGCTACCGGCTGATGGGTGAGTGGCGCTGCGCGCAGAGAATTCGGAGGTGGAAACGGAGGAGGAGGAGGAGGAGCCAATAACGTAGGTGCTGGCGGAAACCCTGATGGAAGTACGGCCCGCAATCCTCGGTGTGGGTAGCACCTGTGCCATCCCAGGGTTCGAGTCGCTCCCAGCCTCCACGACATTCACCCAGTGTGCCGTCAGGGAAATGCAGCGTCCCTGGCCACAAGCACTTGTCCATGTGTCAGTCGTTAAGTGGACCTTCCCAGTAACTGCGTTGGTCAGGGCACGGGTGATGTTAAGGGACACATGGTGGTGTAAGGCGGGGACGGCACACCGGGAAAAGTAGTGGCGGCTGGGGACTGCGTACCGAGGGACAGCTGCTGCCATCAGGCTGCGGAAGGACTCAGTCTCCACAAGCCTAAATGGCAGCATTTCGATGGCCAGTAATTTGGAAAGGTGTGAGGTTAGTGCTATGGCCTGTGGCTGGGTGGCTGGGTATTTTCGCTTGCGCTCAAATGCCTGGGGTAACGACATTTGGACGCTGCGCTGGGACAGGGAAGTGGATGTGGTCGCTGATGGTGCTTCAGATGGTACAGGTGCAGGGCGGGAGGTATGCGGGCCTGCGCCTTCGACAGGCGATTGGCCGGCACCGAAAACAGGGTAAGAGGAGGCAGTGGTGTGGCCTGCAGACACAGATTGGCGATCCGGGCGTTCCTCCCACTTATTACGGTGCTTGGATGCCATGTGTCGGATCATGCTGGTGGTGGTGAGGTTGCTAGTGTTCATGCCTCGGCTCATTCTGGTGTGGCACAGGTTGCAAACTACAATTCTTTTGTCGTCCGCACTTTCCTTAAAAAAACGCCATACCGCGGAACACCTAGCCCTTGGCAAGGGAGATTTACGCAAGGGGGTGCTCCGTGGAACATTTGCGGGCCGGTTTGGTGCGGTCCGCCTTCTTTCTTTAGCCACACCACTGCCTCTTCCAGCCTGTTGCGGTGCTGCAGATGGCTCACCCTCAGGACTGCTGTCATCGCTCGGCTCTCCACCTTCCCAGGTGGGGTCAGTCACCTCATCGTCCACCAAGTCCTCCTCCACTTCCTCACTCTGATCATCCTCCTCATTTCTTGATCCCACCACATACTCAGTCATTAACAACTGTGTATCATCCTCCTCATCAAGGTCTTGAGACAGTAATAGTGGTTGATTTGATGGCAACTGTGTCTCATCATCATCATCATCCACTTCCTTTGACCTTAAATGCCGTTCCCCTCTGTCATCTTCTTGTGATTGGGTACCCTCTAGAGGTTGTGAATCAGGGCACAAGATCTCATGTTCCTCTGCAAGCGTGCTTGGAGAGAGGTTCAAATGAAGGATTGGTGATGAGACGAGCTCCTCACTATATCCCAGTGTGGGATCACTTCTTTGGCCAGACCCTCTATGGTGGGAGGAAGGATGATCAGGGTGAGGATTGTGTTGACCAGACTCTTGGCTACTGAGAGTGGACTTGGTGGAAGACAGGGTGGTGCTTAACCGACTGGAAGCAGTATCAGCTGAAATCCAACCGACCACCTGTTCGCAGTGGTCTGACCTCGAGAGTGATGTCCTGCGACGCCCTGTAAACTGAGACATGAAGCTAGGTATGGTGGATGTCTTTCTTTCTTGTGCTCTGGCACCAGGCACAGTTTCTTCGCGTCCTGACCCGCGCCCTGAACTATCAGGATCACGTCCACTTCCCCGTCCCTTTTTACCCGCCTTCTTCATATTACACGGAATATGTGCTGCTAATCTGCGGCTAGGCACAGTGAACGGAATATGTGACGTTTATTTTTTAAACTTTGCACACTAAACAGAATGTGCTGCTAATCTGCGGCTAGGCACAGTGAACGGAATATGTGACGTTTATTTTTTAAACTTTGCACACTAAACAGAATGTGCTGCTAATCTGCAACTTTGCACACTAAACAGAATGTGCTGCTAATCTGCGGCTAGGCACAGTGAACGGAATATGTGACGTTTATTTTTTAAACTTTGCACACTAAACAGAATGTGCTGCTAATCTGCAACTTTGCACACTAAACAGAATGTGCTGCTAATCTGCGGCTTGGCACAGTGAACGGAATATGTGACGTTTATTTTTTAAACTTTGCACACTAAACAGAATGTGCTGCTAATCTGCGGCTAGGCACAGTGAACGGAATATGTGACGTTTATTTTTTAAACTTTGCACACTAAACAGAATGTGCTGCTAATCTGCAACTTTGCACACTAAACAGAATGTGCTGCTAATCTGCGGCTAGGCACAGTGAACGGAATATGTGACGTTTATTTTTTAAACTTTGCACACTAAACAGAATGTGCTGCTAATCTGCAACTTTGCACACTAAACAGAATGTGCTGCTAATCTGCGGCTAGGCACAGTGAACGGAATATGTGACGTTTATTTTTTAAACTTTGCACACTAAACAGAATGTGCTGCTAATCTGCGGCTAGGCACAGTGAACGGAATATGTGACGTTTATTTTTTAAACTTTGCACACTAAACAGAATGTGCTGCTAATCTGCAACTTTGCACACTAAACAGAATGTGCTGCTAATCTGCGGCTAGGCACAGTGAACGGAATATGTGACGTTTATTTTTTAAACTTTTCACACTAAACAGAATGTGCTGCTAATCTGCAACTTTGCACACTAAACAGAATGTGCTGCTAATCTGCGGCTAGGCACAGTGAACGGAAAATGTGACGTTTATTTTTTAAACTTTGCACACTAAACAGAATGTGCTGCTAATCTGCAACTTTGCACACTAAACAGAATGTGCTGCTAATCTGCGGCTAGGCACAGTGAACGGAATATGTGACGTTTATTTTTTAAACTTTGCACACTAAACAGAATGTGCTGCTAATCTGCAACTTTGCACACTAAACAGAATGTGCTGCTAATCTGCGGCTAGGCACAGTGAACGGAATATGTGACGTTTATTTTTTAAACTTTGCACACTAAACAGAATGTGCTGCTAATCTGCAACTTTGCACACTAAACAGAATGTGCTGCTAATCTGCGGCTAGGCACAGTGAACGGAATATGTGATGTTTATTTTTTAAACTTTGCACACTAAACAGAATGTGCTGCTAATCTGCAACTTTGCACACTAAACAGAATGTGCTGCTAATCTGCGGCTAGGCACAGTGAACGGAATATGTGACGTTTATTTTTTAAATTTGTGCCCCCCCAAACAAAATATAACTGCTGCCCCCACACACAACAGTCCTAAAAAGGACTTTTGGGTCTTTAAAGAGTTCAAAAACACTTTTCTTCTCCCTACACTGACTTTCCCTTCCTATCCTCATCTCTCCCTGGCTAAGACTGAGCCGAACTCGCTGGTCAGGTGCTATACAGCACCCGATCACGGGTTCTGGCCAGCCAATCAGTGTAATGCCAGCAGCCAACATGGCTGCTGGCATTACACTGATGTCAGAGCCTCCCCGCACGTTTATTGGCTGCGCAGCAGGCGCGAAACGTGCGGCGAGGAGACCCGAACATGGCGGGCGAGCACATGCGGTACTCGTACGAGTACCGCCATGTGCCGAGCAGAGCGATGCTCGAGCCGAACCGAGCTTCGGCCGAGCATGCTCGCTCATCACTAGTTGGTAACTGACACACAGGAACACCATGTAGCTCCTAAAAGTGGTTGCACTTCATGTGAGATGGTTTGTGCATACTAGCAGTATAGCTACATTTTATGCAGAAACAATGACCCCATGGACTACTGCCAAACAAAGCATTGTGTGTGGCCAGCATTGACACGTACTGCAGTGGAAAGCCTCAGCTGTCCTCCAGCAAGCGCTGAGTCTGAGAGGGTTTTCAGTGCTGCTGGTTATATTGTCAATGACTGCAGGACACGGCTTTCAAGCAGCAATGTTGGGAGACTAACATTCTTAAAAATGAACTAACATCTCATACCATCTGAGTATCAGGTAGCAGAAACCACATATGATGACAGACAAAGCCAGGACAAATATATTAACAGCAGCATAGATGAGGAGGTGGACGAGGGATGTGAAGAAGGGTTGCCACCATCTACCCCACTTGGGAACAATGCTATGAGAAGCCAGTAATGTGTGTCAATAATCTGAGAAGGAGGACAATAGTAAAAACTATATACATACACAAATCACTCCATACCAGTCACCAGTCCCCCCACCACCACTACAATACACATCTGCCACATTGTAGGTTGTACTTTATTTTTATTTTTCATCACTTGATATCATCATGAATATGTGCCAGTGTCACTTAAGCAGGAAGTTAGTGTTGTGGGCAAAGGACAAATGCACTCTACATGCTAACATATTTTTCAAGGCATATGTTGCTGTAGGACTATAGCCTTCAGAAGAAGTAATATTGCAGTGGGAAATGTAGTACCTACAGGAAATATAGGTGAAAAATGTGTTAAAACAGGTGAAAAGGAGGAACATTCTACATAGACGAAAAAGAGAAAACTTTTGTGAAAAGAGAGAAAAATCGTCATGTTTTTGTGAAAAGTCATGTAGGAAATTTTTCACACTTTTCACCCACTGCTACTAGAGAGAATTCAGGGAAGGGCTACTAAAATGGTGACTGATTTACAGGAAAATAAATATAAGGATAGACTAAATGATCTGAATATGTACAGCTTGGAGTAGATAAGAGAGAGAGTGGGGATATGATAGAAACATTCAAATGCATGAAGGTATTCCACAAGAGGGAAGTTCAAAGGAGTCAGAATGTTAGGACAAGAGGCCATAGTCTAAAAGTAGAGGAGCACAGGCTTAGATGTAATATAATAAAACTTTACTTCACTGAAAGGGTAGTAGATAAGTGGAACAGCCTACCAGCAGAAGTAGTAGAAGTTAATATGATGAAGGAATTTAAAGAGATAGTAATGGTTCGCAAATAAAGCCGCTTCAATTAATCTTCATAGTATTTGGGTCATGAAGAGTGTTATTTCAATACTGTCAGAGTTGTAATTCGAGAGTACTTGAATGATAAAGCACCATCTTCTGGCCTCTTTAACCTCCCCTCAGATGTGGAATCTGGTTGCTTGACTGCACAGGTCGCAGCAAAGGACAATCTTCTTACTGTGAGCATAAGGAAAACCCTGGCCCCCTGGACAGATTTTTCAGGTTTCTTCTTATGCTCACCGAAGATTGTCCCCCTCTTCTTTCCATCCTGACATCAGTAAAAGGGGTGGGAGGGGTGATACTTTATCATTCAATTACTCTTGAACTACAACTTGAATAGTATTGAAATAATGCTATCCACAGCCCAAATACTATGAAGATTAATCTGAGATGCTTTTTATATGAAACATCACTATCCCTTTAAGCATGCATGAGATAGCATAAGGCTGTCCTTAACATAAGACAAGACCAAGGAACTAACACGTTTTGAGGTTTTACAATAGGACAATGGATAGTCTATGTAGGCCAAATGGTTCTTATCTGCCATAGACTTCTCTCTTGTGATATATACAGAAGGTATACCGTTCCAGATATTTTTAATAGGCCTACAGAAGTATGATGGAGGAAGGACAGAAAGGTCACTAAGGACTGATGCAATGGTGAAGTGTGGAGACCACTACATGAAATGCACTAACGATTACATATACAAGGGGAGGGGAAGAGACTTTAATCATTAGCTTGTATGGCTGGTATAAGGCTGGTGATGTGTTAGGGAGGGCAATTGGGGGAGCAGAGAGGATGAGCTCAGAGTACTCTCTGCTGATCATCTGATTCATGTAAATAGAGGACACGCAGGGTACTCTGTTTGCCAGGCAGACTGCCTTGCAAGTCCTCTGCTAACATGAATCAACAGATCACATAGTCCATTGAAGACTAGAAACAGCTGATCAGCTATTTAATGTAAGAACAGAACCCGCAGATAAGCTGTTATTTGTAACAGCTGCTTTGTTGGTTCTCTCATTTTATCAATGAAATGTCTAGACGGTCATTGGATTATTAATGTTATAACCCTTTCAGTGTCACATGGATGTGAAATGAATATCCATATTACACTCAAAGGGTTAAGGGAGGGCAATTGCTGTATTTGCTCTCTAGTAGAAACAGCAAACTGTCCTCTGGCTACATGGAAAACTGCAGGAAGGACTCAACTTTGATAAACATCAGGTTGGCAAAGTTAGGTCTGTGAACTCTGACAGTATAGGCAGCTATCTTAGCCTTTCATTTCAATATACAAGTTAGCCATTGTTGAAGTATTCGCTGCAAAATCATAAACCTGCACAAGGCATGGAGAAAACGTGGTCATCAACGGCATAACTAAAGGGGTCGCATCTGTGACCGGGCCCGTGCACTCCAGGGGCCTAGCCTCCTCCTGCGACCCCTCCGCCTGGCGTCCGCGATCTCCCACTGGTGCTCTAGTAATGCAGAGCACTGGGAGATGACATCATCTCCCAGCGCCTTGCTTTAGAAGAGGACTGCCCTTTTGGGTGGGATTAGTCTAATATGTATGTGGAAATTTCTCCTCTGTAATGGCACTAAAGAGCTAAAACGTGATTCTTCTGAGTGGTGACTAGCTGTAGAAGTTCATTGTGCTATTGTTCGCCCTCAGAAACCTCTTACATTTTGTATGCATATTTTAAATACTTTTAGAGGGTCTCCCTAAGAGTGAATGGTAATCCAGACATGGACCCCTTGCTCTCAGTGCCTGAGGAATCCAGTTGCACCTCTGTGACAAGGCTAATTCTTGCTGAAACGTACATAAGGGATTAGCTGGTGTTCCCATGCAGGGGGCCTTGCCTGTCATTTTGGAACTGGAGCATTCTTTTGGGTGGGATTAGTCTAATATGTACATTGAAATGTCACCTCTGAACGATGAGTAGCCATAGAACAGGCCATTGTGCTGTTGTTCTTCTTTAAATAAATAAATAAATGAAATAAAATAAAAAAAGACATTTGTATGTAACATCATAGAGACAGGGGACCTCTTACTTAAGTTGCCACTGGGATAGACTGATACTTGATGTGACAGAGTATTTTGTAGAGGGTAATTTAAGCATTTCAAATGTGAGAGGCTTCTGAGGATGAACAACAGCACAATGGTCTGTTTTACGGCTAGTCGCCGCTCAGAAGCATCACATTTTAGCTCTCTAGTGCCATTACAGAGGAGAAATTTCCACATACATATTAGACTAAACCCTCCCAAAAGGGAGGTCCAGTTCAAAGATGACGGGCAAGTCCTCTCTTCACAGGAACACCATCTAAACCCTGATGTACATTTCAGCCTTGTTGGAACTCATCAGGGAGGTGCAGCTGGATTCCCTAGGCACTAAGAGCAAGTGGTCCACATCTGGATTACCCTTCACCCTTAGAGAAACCCCCTAAGATTATTCAAAATAAGCAATCAAAATGTGAGAGGTTTCTGAGGATGAACAACAGCACAATGGCCTTCTACAGCTAGTCACCACTCACAAGCATCACGCTTTAGCTCTCTAGTGCCATCAAAGAGATGAAATTTCCACATACATATTAGACTAATCCCGCCCAAAAATGGAGGTCCAGTTCCAAAATGACAGGCTAGTCTCCTCTGCACAGTAACACCAGCTAACTCCCAACATCCATTTTGGCCTTTTTGGGTTTCATCAGAGAGGTGCAGCTATATTACGTAGGCACTGAGAGCAAGGGGTCCAAGTCTGGATTACCCTTTATTCTTAGGGAGACCCCCTAAGAGTATGTAAAATACTCATACAAAATGGGAGAGGCTTCTGAGGACAAACAACAGCACAGTGGCCTGTTCTACAGCTAGTCACCGCTCAGAAACCTCACATTTTAGCTCTCTAGTACCATGACAAAGGAGAAATTTCCACATACATATTAGTCTAAACCCACACAAAAGGGAGGTCCAATTCCAAGATGACGGGCAAGTTCTCTCTGCACAGGAACACAATCTAACTCCCAAAGTACATTTCGGCCTTGTTGGGACTCATCATGGAGGTGCAGCTGGATTCCCTAGGCACTGAGAGTAAGGGATCCATGTCTGGATTAATCCAGATTTGGACCCCTTAATCCAGACATTGACCACTTGCTCTTAGTGCCTAGGGAATCCAGCTGCAACAAGTCCGAAATGTAAGTCAGGGGTTAGAAGGCTCTCACATTTTGTATGAGTAGAGGATGATTTCTAAGATTTGTTTTTAGAGGCTCAAGCCCTGAGGAAACATTGATTTGTAGGACTTAGACTTTTTTGGCAGAAGCCATAAGGAAATATTGATTTGTCAGTCTTAGTCTTATTAGAAACAAACCCCCAAAAATTGTTTATTTTTTTGTAGGCGTACGTTTTTTGGAGCCTACTGGCCCATCAAGTCTGCCCATTTCCCTAACTAGTTAGCTCAAACATATTTTTTTATTGTAAGAATTGTCATATATCTATTCCAAGCATTCTTGAATTCATTTACAAGAGTGTCCATGCCTTTAAGGACAGGTGATGATCCTGGCACGTCATGGCTTTTGTGATCACAGTGCTTCTGCAGGAGCACTGTGATCACTAATGGATTCTGAAACTTAGTTCTCCAAGACTAGAGCAGTCAGTTTCAGCCTCTCTTTTGGTGAGCCGGTACGCATGATCAGTAAAATATGCTCGCTCTCCGAATTACATTTATGCGGTCCTTAAGTGTGATCCTACCCCAGGATGACCAGATGTTAAGGGGTTAATTTTCTAGCATCTACTCTAATTTGAGGATGCTCAATTTAGTTATCACCCTTTTTTTAAATTAGCTATTTATTATACTCATGTTATATTTCCTCTATACAGTTTTAGGGCAGATCCTCTTGCTCTGTTATCCCTTACATTTTGAAATATAGATCTCTCCTAAACATTATTAAATCTTTTAGCATATTTGATGATTTCAGTTATATCAACCCTTCTTAATTTCGAGGTGTAAGTTGCATAAATTCACTATAATGTAGGAAACTTAGAATTATTCATATACTGTGGTCAGGATTCCTAATCCATAAATGGTGCAACAACCACATACTGGTATATTGTCACCTTCCTTCATTTTTGGGATAACATACTCTTGTAGGTAAATTCTGCTGGAATCATATTAGAAGGACTCCCATCACACTTATAGGAGATTCAATACCTCCTAATAGTAACTCTCCATTTGTTCATTTTCATTTATTTAACTTGGTGTGATTAAAGGCAAACATAAGCTTGGCAAGCTATTTAAAATAATGCTGTGCAGTATGTCTTTAAAAAAAACCTCTCTTGCAAGGATCAACAATTGTGCATATTTAAACACATTTTTGAGTGCTCTTCATTATATACCATCATTTTAATTTATAGCAATGACATTTACTGAAATATGGTGAAAAAGCAGCTAGAATGAGATGCAGATGAGATTCAGAAAACATTTTGTAGGAAAAGAAGAAAAATTCACATAGCAAATCATAATATACATGATTATAAAGAGAACCAAAGTGAACACAATATTATGCACAGCTAAGAATGATGGGATCCAATGCAATGGATGATATATATATATATATATATATATATATATATATATATATATATATATATATATATATATATATATATATATATGTATGTGTATGTATGTTATGGTGTTTTGTCCTTCTTTCCTACAAAAACTCTAGTAAAATGCTTGAAATTATAATTATAGAGGCTAAAATAAGTGATACAAAAGATACATAATCCCAAAACAGAGGTAAAATGGATAATAACATTAGGTGAGTCCTGAATATTTAATTAAATATTTATATATATCAAGTCATAAGGGGCTAGATTCTATTGCAGGTGATAAATGTTAACACTCGTTTTATCAAACATTTTCCTATTGAAGGCTAAAGGGAAAACCAGAGATAGAAGCAGTGATAAAAACAGCACCTGTAATAGAATCTAGCCCAAGCACTGGACAGCACCTGTGGGACTTATTAATGAATTTATTGTTAAAATTAGGCAAAAACTAGTGGTAATTGTTTAGGACCTCAATAGAGAAAGGTCCCTATTGATGTCCGAAACCTTGACCATTTGTTTTTGCCTAATTACAACCAGGGTCGGACTGGAAATAAAAACCAGCCCTGGAAAAAATTGCTGATCAGCCCCATAGCACTGCGTCATTATACCAGCCCCATAGCATAATAGCATTTTTTTCTTGTTTATAAAAGGGGAGAACATGCATTTTAAAACACATCTGAATGCCACCACCAGAGTAATAAAGAGTAATATATATATATATATATATATATATATATAAATAAATAAATAAATACACATACACACCTCCTCTTTATTCTTGATCCCCCCTTTTGCATCTTTCTCACACTCTTCATTCTCACCTTTTACTTCGTACTCCCCTTTTGACTTTTGAGCCCCCTCCTTTTGCCTTTTTCTCTTCCTTTTGATCCCCTTTTCTCCCCCTCCTTGACTCTTGGTCCCCCCTTTTGCCTCTTTCTCCCCCTCCTGATCCCCCCTCCTTTTGCCTCTTGGTCCCTCCCTCCTTTTGCCTCTTGATTGCCCCTCCTTTCACCTCATGATCCCCCCTCCATTTGCCTCTTTTTTCCCACTCTTGACCCCCCTCTGCCTCTTTCAACCGCTCTTGATTCCCCCTCTTGTCAAGTTGCCTCTCTTTACACCTCTTGATCTTCCTTTTGCCATTCTACCCCTCTTGATCCCCCTCTTTGCCTCTCTCCCCCTCTTGCCTTAATCCAGCCTTGACTCTTGTCTTGAGCCCCTTTTTGCCTCTTTCTCTCCCTCTTGCCTCTCTCTCCCCCCTTCCTGATTCCCCAATTTAAACCTCTTTCTCCCCCTCTTGATCCCCCTCCTTTTGCCTTTTTCTCCCCTCCTCCATTTTCCCCTCTCTTGAGCCCCATTTTGCCTCTCTCCCCTTCTTGCCTCTTGATTCCAACCTTTTGCCTCTTTCTCCCCCTCCTGATCCCCCTTCCTTTTACCTCTCGGTCCCCCCTCCTTTTGCCTCCTGATCCTTCTCCTTTTGACTCTTTTTTCTCATTTTTGCCTCTTTTTCTCCCTCTTGACCCCCTCTGCCTCTTTTACCCGCTATTGTTCCCTCTTTTGCCTTTCTCCCCCACTTACCCCTATATAAACCCTCTTGATCTCCCTTTTGCCTTTCTCCCTGTCTTGATCCCCACCCCCTTGCCTGTGACCATGTCTGGCTTCTGCTGACACTGTCTCTGCTCCCAGCCTCCCGCTCAACTCTGTCTCTGCAGACCACACAAGTACTTACGGTAGGAGCGGCCGGCCTACCTGGTGCGCAGACGCAGTGCTTTTCACACTGCTTCTGATGTCACTGGGTCTAGGCCCGGCTTGCCTCCACTCACTAGACGCGGCCGGCGGTTGTTGAAATCTCGCTGCTGCCTGTTACCTTGCGGCTGCGGATGATTGCCTTGAAAAAAGTTGGCACGTTTAAGCAGCCCTGGCCGGCCCCCAGAGAAGCCCAGTACTGGCAGCCTACCGGGATTTTTCCCGGTATCCCGGTAGGCCAGTCAGGCCCTGATTTCAACAATAAATTGATAACCAATAAATCCCATGAGTGTTGTCCCATTCTAATGACTTGATATAGCCTCCCTATGGGATTGTGTACCTGGGCATTAAGTTGGTTTCAGAGTGTGTGCTTTCATCTACTACCACGTCTATAAATATATATATATATATATATATATATATATATATATATATATATATATATACAATTTATTTATTTTACACTCTAACCCTCTGTGCATGTAGGTTTCTTAATGCTTGCAAAAGACACATTATTTTTTAATATCAAGTAACATGGAAAGTGAAGGAAGACGAAAGATACTTCACAGAGCAGTAGGCGGTGGGGGAATGTTCTTGATTCTACTGATGGCTCATTAACCCATTAAGGACCCATGATGTGCAGTCATGGGTAAACTTGCATTAAGGACCCATGACAGTAGTGGCAAGTCATGGAATTCAAGGATGCCTGTGCGGCTGCATGCCACTCGGGGATCCCTGAATTCATTAAAAAAAAAAAAAAAAAAAAATGAAGCTCAGTGGTCCTTAACCACCAGCCGGGCTGCCAGTCATTAAGGGGTTAAGCACTGACACAGATAAAAGTTAAAGGGATAGTAATGTCAGAAAAAAAATATTAACTAATTTGTAGATACAATTAAAAGAGAGTACTTGCACTTATTAGTATCTCTCAAACCGTTATGGTTTGAAAGATAAAGGAAAATAAAGTTCTACGCACCCTCCCCTTTCTGCTTGACGAGACGTAAAGCTGTCAGAAGCAGATTCTGGTTCGTGGATCAGATGGTGGCTCTTCAGTAGCACCAACATAGAGATACCTAAAAATAAATACTTCATCAGAACAGTCTACAACATGTGCCTGGTTTTCAAGCACACGTTGTAGACCATTCCGATTAAGTATTTATCTTTAGATACCGTTATATCAGCGCTACTGAAGAGCCGCCTCTGGTCAAGCGACCAGAATCTGCTTCTGACAGCTTTACATCTCGTCAAGCAGAAAGGGGAGGGTGCGTAGAACTTTATTTTCCTTAATCTTTCAAACCATAATGGTTTGAGAGATACGAATAAGTGCAAGTACCCTCTTTTAATTGTATCTACCATATAGTTAATATTTTTTTCTGACATTACTATCCTTTTAACTCTATATTGAAATATTACTATAAAAAATAATAATAAAAAATAAAGTTGCAGTGCAAATGGTGATATTAGATCTTTCATGGGGACAATATTCTATCTCAAGGTTTGGTAACCTTTGGCTCTCCAGCTGTTAGTGACTAAAGCTCCCATTATCCCCAACCAGTTGCTGGCTGGTTTGAGATAATGTCAGTTATAATCCACCTATTGTGAGCATCAGTTCCCATCAAATAATTTCTGAAATATGATCAATTAACCCAGACAAGCACCCTTGTTTTTACATGTGTTGCTTTTAATGCCTGCAACACACTGAAATGTTACACTTATTAGCAACAAGCCCTGACATTTGGGAGATGCATTAGAAAAGCAAATATCACCAGCTGCATGAAAATACAGTTGCCTGAGTTGCGAGGACACTGTAACATATAATCTCACAACAGATAAGAGCTGTTAAACTCATGAAAATGGCCATGTATAAACTTGGCACAACGATAAAGAAAGTGGCTAGTGCTTTTAAACACCCTACAATTTTAACAATTTCTTAAAAGTTTTATGATATGAACTTTACCGGGCATTACATATGGGTGTGCTTTTGATAAATATATTGTAGCAGATGTACTGGAATCATTCTGAAACTAGCCAATTGCCCCATGGGAAAAATAAACATTTTCAAAATCCTGTTGATTTTAAGGGCTATTTAATGTTGCTTGAGAAGTTTCCGATGTATTGCTTCAATAGGAATTTGAGGAACGTTTACTCTTTGTGCGTCTTGTTTAGCACCAAGTATTAAACAAGGAGCAGAAACTGTGTAATATATGACATTTTCCTGCTTATGCTATGGGGAAAGTGTAAGGGATTTGCAGGCATTAAAGTCTTAAAGGGTTAGTAATGTCCACAAAAAAGTTTTTCGCATTTGGAAGAGCTTAAAAGGCTGAGGTAAATGCAAAACAACGTATCTCTCAAACCGCTATGGTTTAAGAGATACAGGCGTTTAAAGTTTGATCTCTCCTACTGACAGCTGTAAAGCTGTCAGCAGGAGATCTGTGTCGGGCAACATGGAGGCGCTTGAGAAGTGCTGCAATCTCGTTATTTACCACGAATCCCTTCATTGGAATGGTCTAAAATGTGTGCCTGGTTTTTAAGCACTCATTTTAGACCATTCCAGTGAAGGGATTCGTGGTAAATAATGAGATTGCGGCTCTGCTCAAGCGCCTCCGTGTCGGCCAACAGGGATCTCCTGCTGACAGCTTTACAGCTGTCAGTAGGAGAGATCAAACTTTAAACGCCTGTATCTCTTAAACCATAGTGGTTTGAGAGATTGTTTTTTTTGCATTTAGCTCAGCTTTTTAAAGGGATAGTGATACTTAAAATGTAAAAAAATATGTTGTAGGGTTTATCCCCCTGAGTAAAACAAGAGTACTCCCACTGCTGAAAGGTGTTTCATTCAAAAGTTATTAATTTTCAAAGTTGAATTCTTTAGGTGCAATATCACAGTGGCCTGACATTGTACAGTGGCGCTGTTGCTACACCATCCTATGGAGATTTATGGTCCCGGGACCAAAGCTGTTCATAGGATCATGTAGCAACAGCGCCACTTTACAATTTCAGGCCACTGTGATATTGCACCTAAAAAATTCAACTTTGAAAATGAATAACTTTTGAATGAAACACCTTTCAGCAGTGGGAGTATTCTTGTTTTTCTCAGGGGGATAAACCCTACAACATATTTTTTTTTACATTTAAGTATTACTATCCCTTTAAGCTCTTTTAAATGCAAAAAAAATGTTTTTGTGGACATTACTAACCCTTTAACCCTTTGACTGCCAGAGCGATGTATACACCACTGGTACTCAAAGGGTTAAAATCAGTGAACTGTATCTTCTGCTGGTATGTACTCCGGTAATCATACACTGTACTGCATATCCCGAACTGTAGCCACTGACATCAGAGGTTCATCCAAATGGAGCTTCAGTGGTGGATTCAAATGTAGGGTGCACCAATCAAAATGTGATATTGCTGTTTTAGTTAATAAATTAATGTACTCATTCGTTAATAAGTGAGCGTGTGCAAGAAAGCACACAATTAATCAGTGAATGATACTCAAGAAATACATTTATTTGCTTCTGCGGTTAGCCATTCACTAATGACCTGATAACCACAATAGACAAATACAGAG
Organism: Rhinophrynus dorsalis; assembly: GCA_037306005.1. Classification (NCBI taxonomy): domain Eukaryota; kingdom Metazoa; phylum Chordata; class Amphibia; order Anura; family Rhinophrynidae; genus Rhinophrynus; species Rhinophrynus dorsalis. The sequence goes on along the minus strand of CM074719.1, from coordinate 223,224,951 downwards.
GCGTAACTAGAAGCCACAGGGCCCTGGGGCAAGCATTGCCATGGGCCCCCCCGACCACATTGGCCCCCCTCAACTACATTGGCCATCTCCATATTGCCCCTTTCACAATGCCCCCATCTCCATATTGCCCCTTCCACAATACCTCCATCACAATGCCCCTCTTTCTCCACAATGCCCCCCATCACAATGCCCCTCATTCTCCACAATGTCCCTTCCACATTGCCCCTTCCACAATGCCCCCATCACAATGCCCCTCATTCTCCACAATGCCCCTCTTTCTCCACATTGCCCCTTAATCTCCATAATGCTCCTTCCACAATGCCCCTCATTGTCCATAATGCCTCTTCCACAGTCCCCCTCATTCTCCACATTGATCCTTCCACAATGCCCCTGCTGTCCGCTCCCCTCCTCCTACCTCGAGTCCCTGGTGGTCTAGCGGTGTGCGATGACACAATCTGTGCCTCATTTGGCACAGACCTCTGTCTGTATCACAAGCTCCCGCACGGTTCTTAGCAATGTCATCTCCCAGCGCTCTGCATTACTAGAGCACCGGCTGCCGGGAGATCAGCTGTGCTGTGAGCGCGTGGTGAGGGTGTCGCAGGGGGCGGCCGGGCCCCTGACAGTGACTCAATGTGGCCTTATGTACAAAAACAAACTGGTTCAAAGCAGCTGTTCCATAGGGGGCATATACAAATTCCCCAAATTTCCCTTGATTTAAATGGGGCTTTTAACCCTTTGAATACTAGAGAGATCTCCAGAGCATTTCTACCTATCTAGCAATCGAGTGGTTAAAAGTCTCATATGAATCAATGGGAATCCTTATTTGTTTTGTATGTTAAAACTAGTTTGCTCCAGATTTTGTCTAGTTTTTACACAGAAGGCCCACTGACATAAGACATGTTGTTGTGAAGCATCTATCAGTAATGAGGTTGATTGATTTCAGATGACACAATTAGCATTTTTAACCAAACTCTAGTTTTAAAAAATGACTCATTTAGGTGTGGGAGTTCAGACAAAAATAGATGCAATTTCTCTGCAAAATGATGACATTTGCTCCATCTCTGTAGTACATGGGCACACTTAGAAGAAAACACGAATGAGTAAAACAGAGCTATCCCAAACTTATAGGCCAGAGCAAAACAAATCTTATTTTTGTCATTGGGTGAACAGAAAATGATTGCATGTTGATGCAGAACTACAGTAATGTATGTTATCACAGTAGAACATTCCCAGCTTCAGGACTTGTCAAGTGCTGCACCCGCAACCTCCCCCAGCTGCTCCCTGAAAACCCTGACAGGGAAGACCGTCATCTGCTGCCACAACCACTATGAGCAAGGCCATATCAACAGCCTGTATAACCTCTACTCACTCTCAGTCTCTTTTTATGTCACTCTCCCACCCAAACACCCACTGCTCACACAAAGACTTTTTCTCACAAATTTACCAGCTACATGTCTGAATCAATGAAAAGCATACCACATCATTGAGTGTGAACAGGGAGACAGCCAAAAAGAGGGTAAGCAGCCAAGTCACAGAGGATTGAAGATAATAGCAAAGTAAAGTAATGGAGTGTGAACAGGGAGGGGAAAGAAGGCATTAACATGGACTGATTTCTGAAAGAGAAAGGAAGGTGGGAATAGCCCAGAACATAGACGCTACTGAAAACAGGAAGGGGAGGTGGGAATAGACTGGAGCATGGACTGTGTTGTGAACGGGCTGGGGAGGGGGCAACAAAGAGGAACATGGACTGTGGACTGAAGGGGAGGGTAGATGGAAATAGACTGGATCGTGTATGTATTATTAACCGAGAGGGGATGTGAAAACAGACCAGAGCATGGATTGCATTGTGAATGGGGAGGGAAGGTGGCAGCAGAGTGGAGCATAGACTCTGATATGTAGGCTGAGGGTATGTAAAAATAGCTAGAGCGTGTAGTGTGTTCTGAACTATTTGGGGAGGAAGGTGGAGGCCATAGAATGGAGTGTGCTGCAAATGGTTATGAGAGGTGGCAACAGAGAGAAGCATGAAGTGTATTGTGAATGGGGTGGGTAGGAGATGTCAAAAGAGTACAGAAGACATTTATTGTGAATGGTCAAGGAGGCAGCAAAACACAAACAATATAGGAGAGGGGGATGGCCCACATAGGAGTAAGCAGGAATAAGAGGAGAAAAGTGAAAAAGGACAAAATAGTGTGCTGAGGTAGAGGAGAGGCACAACACAGAGCATGGAAATGAAAGGAGACACAGTGGGCTGGTTAATGATGTGACTAGTGTAAAAGCCTGTGTGCACGGGCCATGGAGCAGTGAGGTAACGGCAGTATGCAGAGCAGGACTGACCTCTTAACCATTTGAGTGCCAGAGGGCTACACAATGCATTGCAAAGCAATGCGTTGCTTACCCCTCTGGCACTCAAAGGGTTAACATTACCCAGACCTGCTCTGCGTACTGCCGTTACCTCACTGCTCCACACGATTGTGCCGCCTCCCTCGCGCGATGCAATCATGTGCAGTAGAGACTGGTCGAAAGCGGGCAGTCTCTACTGCGCATGACTGCACCGTGACAAACTTTCTGTCCTTTTTTATATAGGATTTGTCCAGCATTGTGCGGGGGGGGGGGGGGGGGGCACAGCCATGTGAGAGTCACAACACAGAGTGTATAGATGAAAGAAGACACAGTGGGCAAGTTCCTGCAGTGATTTGTCCAAAACTGGACAGGGAGCTTTGCCCCACGCACCAGATATGTCCAAATCATGGCCCCCAGTCATGTGAGAGACACAGTACAGAGTTGGAAAAGAACTTAAGACACAGTGGGCAGGTTCCTGTAGTAATCTGTGTTACAGGGTTAAAGGGGAACTTTCACCTGATAAAATTTTTTTCCCATATGTTCAAACACATAAGCAGTATCAGGAAACGTTATGCTTACATTTTATTTTTATCTACTATCAAAGATATTTGATGTCCAAGACGAGCACTTCCGCATTCAGCGGCACAGTGCATCTTCGGCACAGCTCTCAGGACTTCCCAGCACTATTACAGCCTCCTCCCACCTCCCTCCCAGCTGCCCCAGCAAGCGCGTTCAGGCTTCACTTCGGTGTGGTGTGAACTGCTCGTACCGTTACAACAAGCTACAACTGGCATTATACTGAGGTTGCAACTTCAGTATAATGCCAGTTGTAGCTTGCTGTAACGGTAGGAGCTGTTCACACCACACCGAAGTGAAGCGTGAACGCGCACGCTGGGCCAGCTGGGAGGGAGGTGGGAGGAGGCTGTAATAGTGCTGGGAAGTCCTGAGAGCTGTGCCGAAGATGCACTGTGCCGCTGAATGTGGAAGTGCTCGTCTTGGACATCAAATATCTTTGATAATAGGTAAAAATAAAATGTAAGCATAACGTTTCCTGATACTGCTTATGTGTTTGAACATATGGGAACATTTTTTTATCAGGTGAAATTTCCTCTTTAAATGCTTTGCAGTTCTTTAAATTAGACCACGGATATGTAACCGTTGGAAACTACAACTCCCATCTTCACCCACCAGACAGATGGTAGGGATGATAGGGGTTGTAGTCCCCAACAGCTGGACAGTCAAGCATTGCCTATCCCAGAACTAAACACACGTTACAGTACAAAAGTACTTTTTGTAATAAAAAAGGTGATCCCTAAAAACATAATGTATAAAAGCATCCTATTGAATAAGGTTTTCTAACTAAATGTGTCTTTTTTTTCCAAAGCAAAGGAGAGAAGAAAATAATTACAGTACCTTTCTCTATACAAGCAGGATAATACTTCTTTCTACTGTGGTGATCAATAAGAAAATGCTTCTCATGATTCATTTTTTTAAGCTCGATACAAGACGCAATTTGCTTGACAATTATGAACGATCTTTTATCTAGCACAGCTTGGCAAGTCCTGCAATTATGTATTATTGCTTTGCGTTTTAGCCTTCTACTGATTGGGCAGTTATACACTTTTTTTTTTTAATCCCTAAAGATGTTGAATTAGCTGATCAATTTGGTTGAGTCGCTATAGCTGTAATCAAAGTTGGATGGAGCGGAGGAGAGGTGTTTGGAATTGGCTTTGAGAAGTTTCCGAGTAATTAGACTTGGCACTAATCGATTAATAAATATCCATCCATAAACTCATTTGTAGGGGTAGATGGTTTGATTTAGTGGATACTAAGATTATTACAAGTTTTAAAACCATTTGCCTTACAATAAACTGAGAGGTGTTTGAATAAATGGCAGATGCATCATTGGGTGTCATCTCATATTATATTGCAAAGAATACTGGTTTAAGACAGAAAAAAGGACAAATCTGAACGCAATCCTAATGTCTAGAATAACCATAATGTTCAGAAAACAGAGGGTCTCTGGAAAACAAATACAGGCTGTGGGAATCCACAAAGGTAGTATGTATGTGTGTGTGGATCTGTGTGTACATACGTATGTATGTGTGTGTGCATGTGTGCTCTTAGGGCCTTATATATATATCAAGTCAAGTGAGCAATTCTGGGGCAGACCGACTGCATGATAGAGAAAAAAATAAACATTCTCACTATTCCCATTTACTTTAATTGGTCTTTTTAAATACATTACGTGCTAGAGAAACCTTCAATGCATTGAGCACTAATGAGCTGGAGACTTCTCTAGGAATAAAGGTTTTAAGGGATAGTAATGCAAAATATTTACAAAGATGAATTGTGTAGGCATTAAAAAATTAAACTAAATGCCCCCAGTGCCATCTCTCAAACCTTTATGGTTTGGGAGATAATTGTAGTTAAAGTTCTCCACTCCCCTTTCCCTGATGTCAGCTATCCAGCCGACTGCAGGGGAATCTGGTCTTGGAACCAACCGGCGGCTCTGTAGCAGAGCCGAGATTGCGTTATTGAACAAGAAATCCTTCACTGGAACGGTCTTCTAAGTGTGCTTGTAAACTAAGCACACTTTGTAGACCGTTCCAGCGAAGGATTTATTGTTCAATAACATAATCTCGGCTCTGCTACATAGCCGCAGGTTGGTTCCAGGACCAGATTCCCCTGCAGTCAGCTGGATAGCTGACATCAGGGAAAGGGGAGGGGAATTTTAACTATGATTATCTCTCAAACCATAAAAGTTTGAGAGATGGCACTGGGGGCATTTAGTTTCATTTTTTAATGCCTACACAATTCATCTTTGTAAATATTTTGCATTATTATCCCTTTAAGGGCCCCATTTAATGCAATGGAACATTTTATTCTCCCTTTTATGGTGCAGTTGGTTTGCTCTGAATTGTACCAGATTAGTTTTATACAAATGGACCTATGGGCCTTTGTATAAAAGCTAACTAAAGCTGTTGCGGAGCAAACCAGCTGCTCGATAGGGGCCAAATAAATATTCCCAAACTTCCATTTGATGTTTTTGGTACCCTGGAGGTTGGACACTATTTTTTATCATTTTTGCTGTCATCCATTAGGGAACTTTCTAGTTATATATGGAAAACTACATCTTTTTTTTTTTTTTTTTAAGAACAAATTCAGATTTTTCACCTGAAGTAAATTTTGCATCATGTAACAAGCTATGATGGCAAAAATACAAGTACAAAAAATTACTTATACATAATACACTGTGTATCAAAAATATTTAAGTTTTAAAAACCCTGTATCCCCTGATACGTATGCATTGTTTTATCTACATGCAAATTAACAGGTGAGCAAATGGATGTTTTCAACTTTATGACTAAAATACACATTCCATTAGTAAAAGGTAAAATTACCCTGAAAATGCTCAATAACTATACAAAAGTATATTAACTGAAAGTTGACTCACTTATGAAAGTTGACTCACTTCTGAATCAGAAAATTGTTAAATTGTCTTCCTACACAGACTGATGAAGCAAGAAAATGTTAAAAATAGGAGTTTTCAGAAAATGTCCTGTTTTCAATGAAGTCACAATTTACGGTACAACATCTCAAGCAAGTTGTGTGTAACAACCAAAAAAGTATGAAACATGAATGCCACATATCTCCTGAGTTCACTGATACCCAATAAATATAGGTGAACAAATGAAAGTCCTTCCTTTGGGCCCCAAATTGATAAAAAGATTATAGCAGAATTTAAAGGGATAGTAATACCTAAAATGTAAAAAAAAATATGTTGTAGGGTTTATCCCCCTGAGTAAAACAAGAGTACTCCCACTGCTGAAAGATGTTTCATTCAAAAGTTATTAATTTTCAAAGATGATTTTTTTAGGTGCAATATCACAGTGGCCTGAAATTTTACAGTGGTGCTGTTGCTACACCATCCTATGGAGATTTATGGTCCTGAGACCAGAGCTGTCCATAGGATCGTGTAGCAACAGCGCCACTGTACAATTTCAGGCCACTGTGATATTGCACCTAAAAAATTCAACTTTGAAAATTAATAACTTTTGAATGAAACGTCTTTCAGCAGTGGGAGTACTCTTGTTTTACTCAGGGGGATAAACCCTACAACATATTTTTTTTTACATTTTAGGTATTACTATCCCTTTAAATTGACAGCTTTAATGAGATAACCAAAATACACTGCACATAGTTTGAAGGCTTAATTACCCCATAAAGAGCCACCTGAAAGATTACATTTAGTAAAAATAGATATCCCATTGTATCAAAGAAGGGTCACTTGCCTTTCTAACTTTAGCCTGCAAAAATGTTTCCAGTAAATAGCGGTATCGCGAAGTAGGCATTTTTCACCACTTCAAAGATACTGAAATCCTTGAAAACTATAGAATTTCCTATTGTATACTGCTATTCCAAGAACAATGGTACTCTATTGGAATGACCTGACATACTGTAAGGGGTGCCAGAAGAAGAAAATTACATTAACTATAACTTCTAATTTTTGATGTATTTTTCAAATATGACATATCTACTAAAATGGTTGTTAACAACTACAGGAATAAAAGGTGGATAACTCTTGCCATTTTGGAAAATAGAGAACCAGACATTTAAACTGAGCAGTTATCTGTCTCTCGACTTCTAATATGATGTGCACAAATATTTCCTTAAAGGGATAGTAATACTTTAAAATTACTAATCCCACTATTTTAGTAGTTTAAAAAAAAAAAAAGAAATCATTTGCCCCCAGTGACATCACTCACAAAGTTCACCCTCCTCCCCTTTCCCTGAAGTCAGCGTTGTAGCTGACTGAAGGGGAAGCCTGTCGTACGACCGCCCGGCAGCTCTGCAGCAGAGCCGTGATTGCGTTAATAAAAAATAAATCATTCACTTAAAATGTCTTCTATCTGTGCTTGCAAACCAAGAGACATGTCACTGGGCGCAAATAATTTCTTTTTTTTTACTACTAAAATATTGGGATTAGTAATTTTAAAGTATTACTATCCCTTTAAATTGGCTCTATAGGGAAAAAAACATAAACTGCTTTACAATTCAATCATGTTAAAGCTGCCAAAATCTTTCAGCACAGTGTAATTCCTGCTGTATTCAGTATCTAGTGCCAGCTTAAGAAAAAAATTACCCCACTAGTACAGACAGTGTATGTTTGTTTCTATGGCTATCAGTAGGACATCTGAATCAGACTGGGATATTAGACAATGTGTGTGGTTCTCTGGTTACCAGTGGAACAAAGAAACAAGGATGTGTGGTTCAGTAACTGAGTATAATGGAATAATTAAGGGGTGTCCAAAATACATCTATGCTACTCCGGCTACCATCTGTGCAAGGCTGGAGAGTGTGTGAGTGACTCTATGGCAACCAGTAGGACAGTTGAACAAGTCTGGGGAAGCAAAAAGTGTATTTGTGTGTCAGTAGAATAAGCCTGAGAGAGCAAATGGTATGTCTAGATCAGTGGGAGACTAGAATAAGCATGGGATGGCATACAGTTTGTGTACAACTTTGGATCCCAGTAGAGCAGTTGAACAAGCTTGGAAAGCAATAGTGGAACAGTGCTGACATTTCACACAGTGTATGGTTCTGTGGCTACAAGTTGGGCAAACCTCTGATGTGAGCAATGTAAGCTAGGTTTTTGACTATGAGTAGAAATTGTAGCAGAAGGCTGGGGAAGCAAATGTGTGCGTTCCAGAGGGGTGTCCAATGCATTGCAAAGCAATATATTGGATACCTTTCTGAAACTTACACTGAATTATTTGTATTATATTCAGACTTTGTTGGAGAGGCATCAAAAGCCTCCCAATGCCCCCCAAGTAATGACTGTCCAGCCAATAGTGCTGGCCAATCAAGGGCTTGGGTGTAGCTTCCCTGTTTTAACACTACCTGAACATCTTGGTAGGAGTGGAAGGGATAAGGGAATGTCTGCAATGCCACTGGTTATATTACCAATATCACAACTGAAGTAGGAGGCTTTCCTGGTCCCACCCACTTTTACCCCAAGGTTCAGGTGGCATGGAAGCAGGGGAGCTGCACTCCCTTTCATGGTTGCCTTTATTGATTGCCCATCACCATCAGCTGGGTCATCAATAACGGGTTGCTTCAGGAAGGTCCTGAAGGGCAATGATGTCTTATTGTTGTTTTAAAATAAAAGTTAGAGATGAGGGGTGCCAGGAGACATATCTTATATAGCCCTGGCACCCAAAGGGTTAGTGTCAGCTAATGGCATACATAAGCATGATAGCATGCATTTCCTCTATGCATTTCCTCTGTGCCTTGCTTCATACATTGGCCTAATCAAGGTGTATAGAAAAGAACAGCCCCAAAACACTTGCAGACAGAATCACGGTTCCCGTGATCTCGTTGTCACTCTCTGCTGTGGTGTGCTCCCATTGGCGGAGCTTGTTTAGCCCGCCCAGTGTGGCCTTCATATACCAGGTCTCAGGTGCCCTTTCGTGGTGTTCCTGTACCAGTGCTTCCGTTGCTGTGTTCCTGCGTTCCTGTGTACCGACTTGGCCTGTCTGACTATTCTTGTTCGTTCCTGCTCCGTGATTGACCCGGCTTGGCTGACGTTCCTGCTCCATGATTGACCTGGCTTGGCTAACGTTCCTGCTCCGTGACCTGATTCCGGTGTTCCTGTCGTCCTGAGAGTTTCCTGCGAGATCCTGATTCTATGTCGCCTGGCGACATTTTGAACTGTAGGGTACAGTGCAGTGCAGACTGATCATCCACTTAACCCTTGCAGAGCTTGTTGCCTCCGATACTGAGCCTGTCCGTTAAACACTTGCTGAGCACCATTGCCTCCACTACTGAGCCTGTCCGTTAACACTTGCAGAGCTTTTTTTCTTTGTTTGTATATGGAAGTGTGAGGTTCTTCTGCATCTGAAGAAGTGGCAAGTGGGCCACGAAACGTTTTGCTTGGTTGAACCTTTTCTTTTAAACAGTGTTGTTTTATCTCTTGTAAGCTCTTTATGAGCATTTGTTATTTTATTTTTTAATTAAATACAACTTTGAAATCAACTGCAGCATAGCCCTCTTTGGATTCCTGAGAGACCTGGGGAGACCTGAGCAGAGACAGGTTAATTCTCTCTGCATGTGAGATTGGTTACTGAAGGGTATAAGCCCTCAAGTAACATTCACTTTTGTGAGTATAACTATATATATATATATATATATATATATATATATATATATATATATATATACATTTGTAACTGTTACCTAAGGATAATAGGCACAATTGGGCGCCCTCCTATTTGTGTTTTCTTCTATACTTGCAGAGCTTGTTGCCTCCATTACTGAGCCTGTCCGTTAACACTTGCAATGCTTGTTGCCTCCGATACTGAGCCTGTCCGTTACACTTGCTTAGCTTGTTGCCTCCGATACTGAGCCTGTCCATTAACACTTGCTGAGCTTGTTGCCTCCATTACCGAGCCTGTCCGTTAACACTTGCAGAGCATTTGTGGCCTCCGTTAACTGTGCTTCCATCTTACACCTTACGAGCACAGGATAGCAGTTGTCGCACCGCGTGGTGCTATTGAGCGATACTGTTCAGCTTTTACAGTGTTTGTGACTCCATTGCCGCACCGGAAGGGTGCTATTGCCTCTGGTCCCATTCAGCTCTTGCAGTGTTTGTGACTCCGTTACCGCTCCGGAAGGGTGCTATTGGCTCTGGTCCCATTCAGCTCTAACAGTGTGTGTGACTCCGTTACCGCACCGATAGGGTGCTTTTGGCTCTAGTTCCATTCAGCTCTTGCAGAAGTGTTAAGTATCTTGCTTATCGCCTGTCCTTGGAGTGTTCAGCTCTGCCTCACTGCTAAGGTGCTTCACACCTCGCACCACAGTCTCTTGCTGCTCTTACGAACTACTGGGTGTTGTCTAAACTCACCACTACAGAGACTGATTACTTGCATTGGACTTTAACCCTTGTGCTACTACTGTTTCTTTGTATATGATAGTATTGCTCCTAATCCATACTGTGCTTGCAAAGACATCCATTATCTATATCCATTTACGTGTCATTACCTATTTTAGCCCATAAGGGGCAGTGTTCCTTGTTTCCCTCAATAAAACTATGTTTTATTCTAACCTCTGGTGTGAGTGTCTTACAAAACCGTTACAGACAGCCTCCTTGTCCTCCCCTTTTCACAAGCTGTATTAAGGCGAGGCTTTTGGGAAATGTAGCTTAGAAAATTGACATTAGGCCACCATAGGGACAGAATTCAGATTGTAGCACATGTTCACCCCAATGTGCTGTGTGTGTATCCGAGTCAGTTGTGTTATACCAGTCTGCACTGTGTATACCATGGTATGCATATCATTAGCCTTCTACGTGTTAATATGCTGCTTGCATATAAAGGAATGGAAGGAAGTGACAATTGCAAACCTATTTTTTTACAAAATGGCAGTTCAACCTAAACAGAAACTATTCTGTCTGGATACTTAAGGACAGGTATATATAAAATGACACTAATGTTGTATAGTTGCATTGATAGTGCAGGGAGCTAATAAGATTTAGACTGACATATATCCTTGCACATCTGCCATTTTCCTATTTATCAGTGGCTGAGGGTAATTATGTACTTGCTCATTTATCAATGAGCCAGTACAAAAATATGCCATAAAATTCTCTATTACAATACAGTCATGTATATCTTAACCCCTTCACAACCACTGACATGCCAGGACCGTCACGGCAGTCCGGCACTTAAGGACCAGTGATGGTCCTGGCACATCATGGAGTTCAGGGCTCCTGGCGCCCTGAACCAGAAGTAAAAAAAAAAAAAAAAAAAAAAGCCCCTTGGTCATCAAGTGCCAGCCACGCATGCACACCGGTCCTTAAGGGGTTTATGTAAGGAGCAAATAAAAAGACTTCTTAATCCATGATTGATAGATAAGTACACCATGGATTGCTAGCATTCAATGAGTTAAAGTGGATGTGTCACCTATGGACAATATTGCATAAATATTGCATAAATAGTAATGCTATATATCAAATAATACGAAAACGTTATACATTTTTTTATTTACAGTTCTGGGCTGTAGCTTCTTCCGCATGCACTGTGGTTCACTGCAGTTACCTGCTCTGTAACAGCAGCCCAATGCTCTGCCTCTTCTCTCCTCCCTCCTCCAATGACGGAGGCGTCTCTGTGGAAAGTTGAAGCAATCTTATTGACTAGATATCAGTCTCTGACAATGAGACTGCTCTTGCTTACAGACAGAAGCCTCCATCATCAGAGGAGGGAGAAGAACAGAGGCAGTCTATGGGGAAGTGGCTACAACCCAGATTTTGGAAGTTAAATTTAGACAAAACCAAAACTGTAAATAAAAAATGAATACAATTTTCGTATTATTTGATATATAGCATAACTATTTAAGAGATGTCCATAGGTGACACATCCACTTTAAAAGTAAAACATGTTCTTAGGAAAAAGGAAAATTACTTTAACCCTCTGAATGTAAATTAAATAAGACCCCTTTAGTGTTTTTCAGTGTATTACAGACCTCTCTGGCATAAAGGGATTAAAAACCTTTTTTTTTTACTAGCATTCTTTAGTCAACAAAAACTAAATTCCATTTAGCTCAAGGGATATTGTTCTATGTCCAATACCAGGTTTTGCTGCTTTTTATGTTTGATAAAGGATGTTCCATGTTAAAAAAATAGTTGAGACATTGTTTTCATTTTCAAGTCAAAGCTTGCAAAACATTTTACTTCATTTTTATTAAACAGGAGTTGCTGATAACAATGTATACTTTCACTCAAGTATTTGCTCCTGTTGGTAAATCTCTTTCACAATATATAAATAAATAAATAAATATATATATATATATATATATATATATATATATATATATATATATATAGACAGATAGATAGATAGATATACAGGTTGGGGTAAACTCTGCAGCATATTGTGCTTTTTAAAAGTGGGTGGAATTTTCCAGACTCCAGACCACTTGGACTAAATATCTGACTAAAATAGGTTAGTTGTCCCAAAAATATAATTTTCCTGTGTCCTTCAACCAAGGCCTTGCCAGCATCTCTGGCTACAAGGACACTACAATGTTGCCACTAGCTCATCAGAAGAGAAACTAGTTAGGTGGAAAACAATGTATTTCAGATTTACAGGATGTTAAAAATGAAAAGAAAAAAAGAAGCGAAGGTTGAAAGAATCACTAGGTTTCAGTCTGAATCAGCAGCTTTTTTCTTACGATAAACCTTATAAGATATAATTGAACAGTTTAAATGTTCCCCCATTTGAAATGTTGACAATAAGCAAGCGCTTGTGATTGTTCTAAACTGCTCCCTTCACGCATCTGAAAGACAATTCTATTACAAGCTGTGTCAGGCTGCAGAAAATATGACATCTTACACATGCGGGCTATAATAATATTTGGCACTGTCTTGTACTCTCATTTGATTGGTTTATTTTTGAATCACTTACCCAGCAAATAAAATCAAGAACAAAAGACTGCCATTACATATCTGTAAAGAACAGGACCACCACTTTATTTTTTCTTTTCTTTTTTTTTATGTCTACTGCACTTCTTCTTTTAATAGGAGACTAAGCTATTTGTAAGCTCATGACTGGAGGATTTGAGGAAGAATAATCCTATAATATAAAAAGGCCAGATGTATGTTTGTCTGATGCAGTCATGTGCAGTACAGACTGCCTGAACACAGGCCAATGCAGTCATGTGCATTAGAGACTGCCTGAATGCAGGTCAATGCAGTCATGCTCAATAGAGACTGCCCGAACGCAGGCCAATGCAGTCATGAGTAGCAGAGACTACCTGAAAGCAGGTGTTTGTCTGATGCAGTCATGAGCAGTAGAGACTGATGCAGTCATGCGCAGTACAGACTCGCTGAACGCAGATGTTTGACCGATGTAGTCATGTGCAGTAGAAACTGCCCAAACACAGGCTGATGCAGTCATGCTCAGTAGAGACGGCCCGAACGCAGGCTGATGCAGTCATGCACAGTAGAGACTGCCTGAATGCAGATGTTTGTCTGATGCAGTCATGCACAGTAGAGAGTGTCTGATGCAGTCATGCGCAGTAGAGACTGCCCGAATGCACAGAATGCTGGGAGGTGTAGTTCTGCGGTTTTACACACTTTGGCCCATGTACACTGGCTTTAACACTAGGTATTGATAAGAGACCATATGCACCCACAGAATTGGTACAATTCTGGAGCAAACCACAGTGGTGTAACTATAGGGGTTGCACCTGCGACTGGGCCCTTCACTCCAGGTGCCCTGCCGTCCCCCACGACCCCTCTGCCTGGTGCCCTCAATCTCCGTCCGACATCATCTCCCAGTACTCTGCATTACTAAGAGGACCGTGCGGGAGCTCCAGATCGGAGGTAGGAGATGGGGTCATTGTGGAGGTTGGGGGGAAATGTGGAGGGGGTCAATGTGGTCGAGGGGGGCCAACGTGGTCGGGGGGGCCCATGGTACTTCTTTCACAAGGGCCCGGAGGCTTCTAGTTACGCCTCTGGCAAACCAACTATACTATACAAAGAAAATTAAATTTCTCAAATACTTATGATCTACTGGGGCTTTAACTCTTTGAATAGTAGAGAGGTCACTAACTTCTGTAGCATTAAAGGGGTTAAAAGCAAAATTTAAAGGTAAATTTTGTGTACTCTCGCATTGACCTTGGTTTGCAACAAGATTGCTCTTCACTTCTATGTGCAGAGAGCACAATAAGCTCTCCTAAATGTTCTTTATTTGCTTTGTTGTCAAGGGAAACATTTTGAGCACTCGCAAAAGTAAATGGTTAAAATTGCACTTTCCTGAAAACATGGGAAAAGGGAAAGATATTAGGGGATACTCTAATATTATGCTGTAATTAAAAAAGTAAGTGGAATCGATTAACTAGTGCTTCTCCAGGAATGGACTGGCCTGGGTGGCAGGAAGAAACTTGCAAATGCATAGAGTAGGGCTGCCAGCCTCTCTACAGCTTGTCACTGTCACATATGTATCTAGTGTATTGGTGAGCGCTAATATTTGATGCGTTAATAAGTACCATTTGGTGAACCTATATGCATATATATATATATATATATATGTATATTAAAGATGAGCGAGCACCCCGATGCTCGGGTGCTCTGACCGAGCACCCCCTGATGCTCGAGTGCTCGGCCGAGCACCCGAGCCCCATTCAAATGAATGGGAGCACTCGAGCATTAAACCAGGCACCCCCTGCTCTGATGAGCGGGGACTCTATGCCCCTCTTCCACAATGTCCCCCTTCATCTCCGCTATGCCCCTCTTCCACAATGTCCCCCTTCATCTCCTCTATGGCATAGGAGATGAAGGGGGACATTGTGGAAGAGGGGCATAGCGGAGATGAAGGGGCACATTGTGGAAGACGGGCATAGCGGAGATGAAGGGGGACATTGTGGAAGAGGGGCATAGAGTCTATGCCCCTCTTCCATAATGTCCCCCTTCATCTCCGCAATGCCCCCTTCATCTCCGCAATGCCCCCGTACCTCCATTCCCTGGTGGTCCAGCGGAGCGTCTTCGGATCTGTGCCTCTTCCGGCACAGATCCTCTTCACCCGAGCATGTCGGGCGAGCACATGGCGGTACTCGTACGAGTACCGCCATGTGCAGAGCAGAGCGATGCTCGAGCCGATCCGAGCATCGGCCGAGCACGCTCGCTCAACACTAATGTATATATCGTCACCCTCCCAATTAAATCAGCAAAATAAATAAAAATAAGCACCCATATATAAAAATAAGTTTGATCAACAAATTATAATCAGGTTAAAAAACAATCAGTGTAAAATCAATATAAATTCAGTACCACAATGGTTGCAAATAGTGTAGAAATTGATTGGTACATGCAAACAAATAAAAAAGGTAAAAAGTAGCATGACCTGTTTCATACATACATGTAAATCATGATTGTAGGACTAATTATAAATCACTTGAAATACATATATGTCTGTGATTTCATGCACTAGTCCAATATAATAGATCAATGATGTTGCTAGTAGGTATCCAATTAAAGAAACTTCATAAGATAACAGGATAGATGAAAATGGTCTCACTTGATTATCATCCGTTTGGCTGACACACAGTCAGGCAGGCACGTGAACACATAGACACCAAGGGTGGCTTGAGCACCTGCCCTTTTTGTCCAAAGTGCCCTTGTGCCCTTTTAACAAAAAATAAAGTTGCCTTGCTGCCCGCACTAATCCCCCCAGCGCCCAGTCAGGTCTGTGCCTCCTTAAGGACAGACCTGTAGATGCTGCGCTCCCTCGTTGGCTCTTTAGTATTACAGAGCGCTGGGAGATGACATCATCGCCCAGCGCTCTGCATGAAGAGATGACCGTGCGGGAGCTCCAGCAGCTACAGGTGTGTGCCAAAGGAGGCACATACAGACCTCTCCTGCCACTGGACCACCATGGAAGAGGTAGGAAACGGACACTGGGGGGCAGTGTGGAAATGATGGGGCAATATGGATCTGATGGGGGGCAAGATGGAGATGATGGCAATGTATGTGAGGGTAAGTTGGAGCAGATGGCAATATGGAGCTGATGGGGGCAATATGGAGATGATGGGGGCAATGTGGAGCTGATGGGGGCAATATGGAGCTGACAGGGTACAATGTAAGGGCTATATGGAGCTGATGGGGGCAATGTGAAGGTGTCCAGTGGAGATGGCCAATGGGGGGGCGCTTCAGATTTCTGTGCCTACAGGCTCCTGAGATGTAAATTATTTTCTTTTTTTTAAAAAATATATATTTTGAATAAATAATTATGAGAAGTGCCCTTTTTTTCATTTGAGCCCCTGCCCCCCAAAACGTCTGTGCACGTCCCTGCAGTCAGGCAAGCTGGAATCTCATGTGAGGGAATTTGGACTGCCCACACTCAGCCAACTGAAATCAGTCCTGTTAATGAACCTTGGCCAAAGACAATAACGGGTACTCTCAGTGTATATTTGCCCCGAGAAGTCTCTAACTAACTCAGGTAATGAGCATGAGGTTTATTCATATACAGCGGTGCGGAATTAGTTGGAGCTATATAAATAAAGAATAATAATAATACAGTTGCTAAGATCAAGGCTACTTATAGATAAGCTATAGACATACATATTCATCATCATTACATAGTGCCATATGTTCAAAGGGATAACAACAAAAAATTGTCATATGAAAGACAAAAATAAGTAATTCAATACATGAACGACATATTTTCTATAGAGTATACGAGAAAAAACTAGTAGTGTCCATTGTGTAGGACACAACTCCAGAATTGATGGCCAAATGGGTGGGGCAAGGGTGTGGCTAAACTATTTCCCAATGTCTATAGAGGAAAAGAAAATTTGTCATAACTAACAACAAAAAAATGTCTTTCAAAAGACAAAATTTGTACGTTAAGAAAAAAGTGGAGGGAACGTGTTCTGAATGTGAGAAATGTTGTCTTAAGTTAAGACATTTTTGTCGGTAGTTAAGACATTTTTTAAAGACATTTTTGTCGTTAATTAAGACTTTTTTTGTCGTTCCATATGACAATTTCAGTCAGGACAAATGATATATGTACAATCACAACCGATACCCTCTGAAAATATTAATGATCCCAACGACACTGTACTTTGAGAAGTCGTTACAAACGACAAAAGCTATTTCACTTTTCTTTGAACATATGGCCCATAGACTGCTTTTTCAAGTCCATCATCACCTCTCATCAATCTTCTTACTCATCTGTTATATAGTACCTTCATCTTCACTTCTCTTTATTTGATTTTATCATTGTACTAACTCATCTTGGACTTCTTGCCTACTGAACTACTATTGTTGTTTCTGAATGACATGTTCCCTTATAAATTAAACATTGATTTTGTTCTGTCATTTTGTATTAACTAGGAACCCTTATATTGTTCTGGTATTCTATTTTTATTTTCATATAGTTTTGCAAAGCAATTTTTCATATATATATATATATATATATATATATATATATATATATATATATATATATATATATATATATATATATTATAGAGTACTGGTGTTGGAGGCACTGGCACTCACTCTTTCTATATATAATGCCCAGTTGCACAGTCCTCCAAGTAAAATGTAGTAAACTTGAGGAAAGAGGCAGCACCAGTGGGACTTCACTAAATAAATTTTATTAGGCAAAAAAGGAAAATAATATGGTCAACGTTTCGGTCTTACTACTGGACCTTTCTCAGGACCAGTAGTAGGACCGAAATGTTGACCATATTACTTTCCTTTTTTGCCTAATAAAATGTATTTAGTGAAATCCCACTGGTGCTGCCTCTTTCCTCAAATTTTCTATGTATATATTATTTCATATTGGTTTTGATTTCATTTTTTTTTATTCCATTGGTAATATTTTACGACTTGTATTGCTGTTTTTTTATCCACCATTTTAGGTTTTGTACTGTATTGATTTTATTAACAAAGTAGGACTACCACATTCTATATAGAATCACATAGTTCTGACAAGGAAAGAGAGACAGATACAGTAAGTGCAGGAGATTATTACATCTGGTGGCTGCTTTGAGTTCTACAGCAGTGTGCATTTGTTGCTAACTCTCTCCCTGGACAGTTATTTATGTTGAACTCTAATGCATTGTTGACTTAGTTTAGCTGGGTGATGAAAGTCAGACTCAGAGGTTATTTTATGACTTATTTCAGGCTTGGGCAACATGTGGTTCTCCAGTTGTTATTGTATTCCAACTTGTATCACCTAAACAGAACAGTGGCTGTCTGAGGATGTTAGGTGTTATTGCTAATATCAACTGGAGAGCCACATATTGCACATCTTAGATTTATTTGATGTTAGATTTATTTTTGATATATTTTGCCATGTGTTAGGTATCAGTTTCAGTATAGATTTTGTCCCTTATTGTTCACGTAATTTGCCCCACAATTACTCTACTGTTTTTGTGTGTGTGTGAGAGTCATAGCAATAAGACAATTTCACATGAAATCCTTGAGCAGCAGTGCGTTATCCAACACATTGTGTTAAATATTTCCAGCAATGTACCATGGCTTAGCATGTAGGCAACATGGTTCAGTGAGGGACTCAGCACAGTATGGTATGACTGGGCTCTATGAAGAAGTAAAAAAATGAATGATTCAGTACCAAGTCATTTGTACTATGAGGCATATAAAACTTCCCCAAAGTCACATTGAATTGAATGAGGCTGTTAAAGATAACCCTTTATTTTTGCTTACCGTACATATTCTGTAAATGTATATTATATGTAAAGTGAAGTTATCTGTATTTTTATCTTTTATCTTTGCTTTTTTTTTTTAATTCTATTCCCAAACAGTAAACTCACTGAATTTCTGGTTCCAGAAGAATGTTGTGGTCAGTGACCATGAAAGAAGGACAGTGATGCAACGTTATATAGTTGCAGTACTGAGTACTCAATATGATGTATGTGATGTTTTATTATTTTTTTTACATGATATCTTTTTCATGTTGTATCACTATCTCTGCTTTCACAGTCCCTGACAGAAAGCTCTCTGGAAACAGGTCAAGGAAGATTATGTCAGGACATAAAATTATAAAGAAAGAAGGGAAAATAATAATAATCATGTATAAATAATAGAATTGCTTACATATTTTACACCTGGTGAGTATATCAATTCAAAATAAATGGTACATATCCATTTAACCCCTTGAATACTAGAGTGGACAACTGACATATTCGGGAGTTAGCCCTCTGAGTGCCAGAGGGGTACTCAGCGCATTTCAGAGCAATGTATTGCACACCTCTCTAGCAATCAGGGGGTTACAAGCCCCAATTAAATCAATAGAAATGTTTACTTGTGCCCTATGGTTCAGTTGGTTTGCACAGATCAGCTCCTCTTTCTCTTTCTCCATTTAGCCCATAGGCCCATATTTATAAGTACTGGAGTAAAGCAACTGCACCGTAAGGGATCAAATAAATATTCCTAAATCCCCATACTGTTGAATATATCTTTTTAACCCCGTGAATGTGAGAGGTCTCCAATGCACTACTTCACAATGTACTGGAGATCTCTCTAGCATTAAAGGGGCAGTAATGTCCCATGAAAATTTCTGTTTGTTTTGTAGAGGTTAAAAAAAATAAAATATGTGGCATCTATCTCTCAAACCGCTATGGTTTGAGAGATATTTGTGTTGACATTTTCCCTTCTGATGTCAGCTGTAAAGCTGACAGCAGGAGATTCAAGTCGGCCGACTCGAAGAGTCTCTTCAGCAGAGCTGAAATTACATTATTATAAAAGAACTACATAATTGGAACGGTCTACAAAGTGTGCTTGAAAACCGGACACACTTTGTAGACCTTTCCAGTGAAGTAATTATTTTTAATTAATATGATTTTGGCTCTGCTGCAGAGCAGCCGGCTGGTCCCCTTACCAGGATTTCCTGCTGGTAGCACAGCGCTGACGTCAGGAGAAAGGGAGGGAGGGAGTAACTTTCAATGTGAATATCTCTCAAACCATAGCGGTTTCAGAGATGGGATTTGCTGCAAATAATTTATTTTTTTAACCTCTACAAAGCAAGATTAATTATTTTATGGGACATTAGTGCCCCTTTAAAGTTGTTAGACGCCTAGCTTCATTTAACAGGAATTTTTATTTGTTGCCTATGGTGCAGTTGTTGGTTAACTCCAGAATAACTCTGGTTTACTTTTCTGAATATGGGCCATTGGGGGCGTGACCAGAAGCCGGACTGTGTGGACGCGTTCCTGAATTGCTCCGTGTGTGTGGTGTTAAATCCAGCTGCATCTACCCATTTGTTACTCTAAATTCTTCTGGTTAACAGCACTGCTGCATTCTCCTCGGATAGTGAAGCTGATTGCTTTGAGTATTGTGCAGGCACACTTGCTGAAGATTAACATTTACCTGATCCGGGCCTGATAGGCCACTGCTGCGGCAGCGCGGTACACAGGGGCTGTATTGTTCTATTGGATACGTCTCTTCACTTCATTCATGCCTGATCTCTGACCAACCGATGATATCTCACGACGAAGATTTGTCCTGTTGACGGGCTAAAGTGCTCCGATTCTCTGTGCGTGAGTCTAGTAGTCCCTTTCTGGCTGTACGAATCGGCCATTTACTTTGATCTGCAGTGGAAGGGGCGTCTACCTCCGAACCTTAGTCTGATTGCTTGCAACTTCTCCAGCACAGTGCGGGCAGTGGTGAACAGCTTCCACGTCTACAGGACAGATTTGTCACTATCCGGTGGTCACAGTGAGTTGCCCGATCCCGGAAGGCCTAAACTGGGAGTACTGACGCTATCCTCCCCCTCCAGTACAGCACCATCCTGTTTATTGTTTTATATATCCCTCCCCCCCTCCCCCCAGTAAGCCTACTGGCTGCTGACCCTCCTTTCTAGGGAGCTGCTCATAAGACTTTGCATCTGGCTCTTTCTGGACCTATAATGCATAGAGGAGCCTGATCTTGCTTCATCTGTATTTACTCATAAATTCAGTTCAGTTCTGATCTGCTGGGGCATTCCCCCTCAAATATAGGAAACTATTTGCTCCCTGGTACATCTGTGTCCCTATTGGGGTTGCCCCCCCTCTGGATCTACTCACAAGGCTTACTCAAGAATCCTGCCCTGTGACAGCTGCTGCATTACTGGGACTCACTGGTTGCTCCATATGGGAATTTATACTCTCAGGTCCCTGTTTGTCTTTCTTCCCGGTCAATGTGCCCTTCTCTACCCCATGTATATTTAAAAGGTGCAGTTTCATGCCATATCTCATCATTATCCTGTTCAAGAATTCTGCCCTGTGACAGCTGCTGCATTGCTGGGAATTACTGGTTGATCCACATGAGAATTTTCATAATCAGTTCCCTGTTTGTCTTTCTTTCCTGTGGATCTACCCCCTTCTACCCCATGTATATTTAAAGGTGCAGCTTTATGCCAAATCTATACATTATCCTGCGCTAAACCTGCAACAAACTGCAACACGGATTTGGGGTTCTAGGTAGCAGTTGGTGAAATTGTCCCACACTGAACTGTAATGCAGTATTTCTAATGTAGTGGATCCTACAGTTTTGTCCCACATTTATCCTGCTCCACATTGCCATTATTATAGCGAGCCTATACCGCTTGCACTATCAGTTGCCTTATTTTCTCTGTTACCATGGGGAAGAAGTCTAGGGAATATAAATCCAGGCTGAGTAAATATGCTTGCCGTCAGCTGGCGGAAGGTGAAATGGAAGCATTCATGAATTTGCCAATTGCTTCAACATCGGAATCTCCAGCACATTCTTCTGAGTCAGATGACTCAGTCAACTCACATTTTACGGAACTCATGGTGGCTATAAGCAACTGAATATTCTGACTGTCAAAATTGATTCAGTCCAAACAGAGCTTAACCTTCTCCGAGCAGACCAGCAGGCGATACACAAGAAGGTGACTGATACACAGCGTAGAGTATCTGCAATTGAGGATTCCGTGCCAAATATTAACAAGAATATTGAATCTCTCTGGCAACAGCTGAAATCTTTGCAACGTAAAACAGACGACTTGGAGAATAGCTCTAGACGCTGTAGTATACATTTGCTGGGGTTCCCGGAGAGAGCGGAAAATCATAAACCCGAGAAGTTTCTGGAATCCTGGATTAGGGAGTCACTGGGTACTGATGGCCTGTCACAAACATTTGTGATAGAGAAGGCACACAGAGTGCCTCCGACTCAACCGCCACCTGGGGCTGCTCCCAGACCCCTTATTGCAAAGGTCCTGAATTACAGGTATAGGGATGCTATACTATGGATGGACCGTCTGAAGGGCGAAAATCTCTATGATAACCACAAAATTATTTACTCGGATTTCTCCCCTGATGTGCAAATACAACAGAGATAGTTCCTGGAAGTTAAACGTCAGCTGCGAGAATGAAACATCCCTTATGTCATGCTGTTTCCGGCTAAACTGAGAGTGGAATATGGAGGCAATACTCACTTCTTTGTATCTGAGGAGGAGGCTTGTATTTGGCTAGATACACACTGAAATGGAAGTTCATTGCTTTGTGAAATGGAGCGAGCAGGAGACCACCATTACTTGGAGCAAGATGTCTAGTGGCTTGATTCGGGAGTTGTACTCCCAGATCACATGTGAATTCTCACTTGTTTGCTGTATGCGCTGTAGTGGCTGGGAGGCCACCATCTCTCTGAACTATGACAGGATGTTGTATCCTCAGGTCACGTGTAATTTCACTTGGCTGTTGTATGCTGTGAATTGCTAGGAGGCCATCCTTACTTGGAATTGGATCTATGACAGGATGAATCAGGCGAACTGTTCCCAGCCCCCAAGTGGACTTCCAACAGGGGTGGTGTTGTACTTCTGTATTATGCAGGGAGTGTTCTGGACTCTATACTTATGCCTCTCTCATATGACTCCTGTTGCCCTGCTGTGCTGCGTGAGGTTACTGAGGAGTGACTAATTCATTCTACAAATGGTATGGTTGGACTATTGGAACCATATCAATTGCAGTTGATGGCGTATCTGTACTTGTATCCTTATTTAAAAAAAAAAAAAAAAAAAAATTGTTGATGTGTTTGTCTGTACATGGTGGTCCTGGCCACTATTAGTTCAATAATGTACATAGACTTCTAGACACTGTTTTACCTATTGTTATGCAGGTGTTGCAAGGCACATCTTGATTTGGGGTAAATAGTTCTGCTAATGCTCTAACTTTGTGCATTGGTACCCTTTAGACACACCATGCCTCGTAATGCGGCCTGTGGGTAAGACCTTACTTTGATAGCTGGGTTACTGTCATAAACAAGATGTGCCTTGAACCAAGACTTGCAGTCCAAGTATTACTTTAATAGTATGGTTACTACCATAAATGGGGTAAACACACTCTGAGCGATAGCTCACGAGAGTGAGTTCTTTTTTTGGGGGTGCCAATACTAGCCCGAGTTGGGGGTTCTCTAGGGGGGAGATGGCTACTTGTACGACTGATTTCCTCACCTGAAATGTGAGAGGCCTTAACAATCCAGTTATGAGGTCCCTGATCATGACTTATATACGCAAACAACACCCTGACGTTGTCTTATTGCAAGAGACACACTTGACTGGTGGCAGGGTCTTGGCCCTTAAGAAACCTTGGGTGTGATCACACTACCATGGCACTTTCTCCACACATTCTTCTGGGGTGTCACTTCTAGTTAGTAAACATGTACCATTTGAAATGATAGACCTCAAGTCTAACGCCAAGGGTAGATATATCTTTATGGATTGTAAAATACAAGGACTCCCTACTTTAATACTGGTTTTGTATGTGCAGCCACCTTTTGCACCAGAGATATTGCAAGATGCACCCCTCTATAAATTAGCGCAACCTGATCGTTTAATATTCTGCATGGGGGACCTTAACTTGACTTTACAACCGGACCTAGATAGAATGGGGGGCATGACTTCTGACCCTAGAAGTTCTATAACCAAGCTTAGGGACTTCTTGGACGATGCACGCCTGATGGATGTGTGGCACACCATGCACCCTGCAGTGAGGGAATACTCCTGTCATTCTGCCACTCATGGATCTCTCTCTCATATCGATCATGCATTTGTTTCAGGACAGGTGCTCTGGAGGGTTCTATCTTGCGAATATTTTATTTATTTATTTATTTATTTTTAAAACATTTTTATTGAGAGGACAGTGATAAAGCAGTACAAACTCAATGATAATGAACATATCGATCAAGTAAAAGAAACACTTCATACAGTCAAGTAAATATCATAACAGGAAAGTACAGCTGTCCCATTTCAATTTTTAATTTAAAGAAACTAACCCATACTGAACCAAAACAACCCTTCTCTATCTCCAACCCTAACTGAGATCCTAAAAGGACTCATAACACCCACCCTTTCTCGCTCCCCGGGAGACGAGCACAACACCACCTCCATTTAGTATTTAGAAACGTAGCAGATAACTGCTTATACGTCAAAGTGTAAATGAACATCTATATAAATTAAGAAGTAGCCATGATCTCCAGGAACAGCACAAACGGAGCATAAAATAAAATTTAATAAAGAAATATGCAACACATAGCCCTCAGTGATAAATAATTCTAGAGTTATAATAAGAAGTCCATAGACCCCATATTTGATGGAATTTATTCGGGGTGCCCCTACTCAAGTAAAGTCCCTTATAATGAGGAATATTATGGGCCACTAAGGCAATCCATTGGTCATGCCTGGGGGTATTCAGACATCCATGATTGTGCCACCACCTTTCGCGCCATAATCAACAGTTCTCTAATTAGTACAGTATGAAAGTTTGAATGTAACTGATCAGGGAGAATAGAGAATATACACAGCTTTGGAGAAAGCGACACATCCCACTGCACCACCGCCAACACAGTATGGAGCACAGCCACCCAAAACCCATGAACCTAGGGACATTCCCACAGAAGGTGCAAGAAGACGGCGCCTGCCCCCCCACACCTCCTGCAGCGATTGTTATCCATCCTGCCCATCTTAAAAAGACGCACAGGAGTGTAATAGGATCTGTATAAGATTTTGAACTGGATCAGTTGATGTCTGGCCGTATCTGCTACCAATTCAGGGCTCCTCAAAGCTGTTTCCCATTCAAAGTCCTCAAAGGCACCCACATCAGCCTCCCATTTAAGTCTGAGGCCATCTTCCGCCACCACAGAAGCCTTATCCAACCACGTATGAATCAACAAGACAGGTCTAAGGGACTGTCTCTTTTTAGCCAGGGTAACCAGTGGAAATTCTTGTATGTTAGGAGTGTTACCACCCCACAAGGCATTCAAAGCATGTTTCAGCCGTAGGTATGAATAAAAAAGGTAGTAGGAACATTGATCTCCTCATGCAGCTGATTAAAAGTTTTTAAGACATTTCCCTGATACATATGACCAAGTGTAGAAATGCCGTAAGTCGACCATAGTTGACCAAACTCCAAATGCCGAAGGTGTATCAACCCCTCCGACCCCCAGAGAGGAACACCAGGGTCCTGTGTCTCAAAATTTGAATTAGATTGGATACTTGAGCACACACTACAGGCTGTCCGAGAGGTGACAGGGGGATCCCTAAGCACACCCGGACCCAGCAGAGGAATATGCAACAGAGAATAACCCGGCTTGAGCAAAGATTCATCTATTTTATGGAAGGTGTGCAAGGTATCAGGTAGAACATATGTGAATGAGAATTGCCCCTGTGAAGCTAGGTAATATTTATAAAAATCAGGGAGGGCTATTCCGTCCTCACTTGCTGGACGCTTCAGAGTGGAGAGCTTAATCCTAGACGGACCACCTGACCAAAGAAAGTTCCTAATTATCTTGTCAATTACAGCAAAGTAATGTTTAGGGACCGGCACAGGAGAGCCCTGAAAGACATACAAAAATCGTGGGAGAAAAACCATTTTGATCAGGTTAGAGCGACCAATGGCATTCAGAGGCAGTATGAGCCAAGAGGTAGTTTTATATCGAAATTGTTCAATTAGTGGTTCCAAGTTGTCTCTCACATATCTGTCCGCGGATGCAGTCACCAGGAGCCCTAGATACTTTACCAAACGTATTGTAAAGGAGCGGACAGCACAGGACCCCCGTTGAGGATCGGATCTATAGGAAGGATGGATGATTTAGTCCAGTTTATTCACAATCCCGAATAATTGCCATAGGTGTTTACTAGATCTAAAACACTTGGAAGGGATCTAGAAGATGCTCCCAAAAACAACAGTATATCATCCACATATAGTGCTAATTTCTCCTCCCTACTGTCCAACACGAACCCCTCCACCAGATGGTAATGTCAGATCAAACAGGCTAGTGGTTCAATGGCCAGTGCAAACAGCCCCGGTGACAAGGGGCATCCCTGCCGCGTACCCCTTTCAAGTGCAAATGACCCCAATCGGACTGAAACGGTCAAGACCTTAGCAATTGGGCTTGCATAGAAAAGTTGTACCCATTTCAGAAAAGTCGGCCCGAATCCAAATTCCCCTAATGTGCACCAAAGATAACCCCACCCCACAGAGTCAAATGCCTTAGATGCATTGAGTGATACCACCACTCTATGGCCGATGTCGTGCTTTGTATGTAGATGAGAAAAAAGTCTCCATAAATTGTGAAACGTTTATTTCCCGGGCATAAATCCAGCCTGATCTGGATGAATAAGATCTGAAATCACTAGATTTAATCTAGTTGCCAAGACCTTGGCCAAAATTTTGGCGTCCGAAGTAAGCAAAGAGATAGGTCGATACGTGTCGCACTTAGTTAAGTCCTTGCCTGGCTTAGGGAGCACCACTATTGTAGCCTCAGTAAGGGACAATGGAAGCCTACCCACCTCCAAAGCTTCGTACAAAGTGTTGAGCAGCTGTGGAGCCAATGTATCGATATACCTCTTGTACCATTCAGGCGGTAGTCCATCACCCCCAGGTGATTTACCCATGAGGAGAGAATCAATGGCCACCACAACCTCGCCCAGCATAATGGGAGAATCAAGCATTGGACACTGGTCAACAGATAGGGTCGGGAGAGGGATTCCCCCCTAACGAAAGGTAGAGTTGGCTTGTGATGTGGCTTATCATGTATAAGATTCCCATCTTTATCATATATAGTCGTTATACTGCGTCTGCCCTCCCTGGCTCCCACTAAGTGGGCCATAAGTTTTCCTGCTCTATCCCCATTTTCAAATAATTTCTGCTTCTGATACATCATGAAATTTACATTCTGCTCCATTAATGCAGAGTTATAAACAGAGGAGGCAAGCAAGAAGGACTCATATGAAATAGTGTCACCCTTGTCAACATATATTCTTTCTGCCGTGGTTGCCTGTCTCTCCAATTGACCTATTTTATCCCTTGTATGTTTTTTGTGTGTAGCAATTAATGAACCAAGTGAACCTCGTGCCACCGCCTTCGCCGCCTCCCAGACAACTCCTTGCGGAGCAGAACCCTCATTAAAGCTAAAATATTCCTGTGACTTGTAGCAATATGTTCAATAGACAGCCAATATGGTTGAAGTCGCCAACTGGAATTAGAGTAATCTTTACCCATACGGAGACATAAACACATCGGAGAATGATCTGAAGCAACCCTAGGTAAGTAAGAACAATCATAAACCATATGCCAGGTGTGGCCGGAGACAAATGCATGATCAATTCTAGACAACGATTTATGAGTGGCAGAATGACATGAATATTCCCTAGCACTAGGATGAAGAGTTCTCCAGGCGTCAATGAGATTCATATCCTCTAGAAAACTTAGAAATTTAAGCCTATTGGCTAAAGAGTCACCAGATTTAGTACCCATTCTATCTAAAGCAGTGTCAGTGTACATGTTAAAGTCCTCCATAATGACAAGACAATGACCAGGCTTTGCAGATATATATAGGAGATCCTCCTGCAAAACCTCGGGCACAAAAGGTAGAGGGATGTAAATATTCATTAAGACAACTGGGATGTCAGAAATCAGGCAGTCCAAAAAGATGTACCTACTCAATGGGTCAGTCTTCAAATCAACCAGCTCAAATTGTAAGGACTTACCAACCAAAATAGAAACCCCCCTCACATGAGTTGAAAAGGTTGCGTGGTAATGACGCTCTACCCATGCCTTCTTGAGAGCTAGTATTTTGCCACCATATAGGTGAGTCTCCTGGAGAAGTAAGATATCTGGCTTAAATCTCCTGGAATGATTCAGAATCAGAGATTGTTTAATATTGTCATTGAGACCCCTAACATTCCAGGAGATGATAGAAATCATTCTATTAGCCATATCCATTAGAGGAAATGTAAGGTGCATGCCCGCCTCCCAGAAAGCCAGGATGAAACCCCTTAAAAAAACATACCAACCTTACACCCGTGCCTAAAGAAGAAACTAAACCTCCTTCCCTGTCCCCATCCAACCCCAACCGGAAGAGGACCCAGACCCAAACAATAACCCCTAGGGAAATCCCAAGCCGGACCCGGGACGCCCCCCTCATAGTGAACCACAAAACTTAAACAGTTGAAATACTGATAAAGGTATAACAATTACCAAACAGTGAACCAGTCCCATGGGTGTCTATGGCGACCCATAGCAAACACACCGCCACACCATCCGATACCATCAGGCACCATTAGGTGATCCAGCAGAGCAGTTGGCACAAGTACCCACAGCACTTATTTGCCAGTAGCTAGAACTGTAAAAAAAAAAAAAAAGGGGGGGGAAGGGGGGGATGTCCAGCCCAATCAGATAAGACATAGTAATAGAGGAGATAATATAACATGCGATCCCACTACTCCAAAAATTTTCTCCCTCCATATATTAACAGATGCAATATCGAGTGGGCTCACATGCTGCATCCCCACACCAATCATCCCAGATCCCCAAATCAGGATACCTAAATCTGAAATAAAGACATACATAATATCATAAGACATATCTTCATCTCCATGGGGCACATATCATATAGCATGCTCGGGCATATATCAGTGTCCATATACTGAAATTACACACACAGTTTACTATTATAATGACCCCCACTCCGCCCACCCCTTAATAGCTAGTACAGTAGTAACTATGAGGCATAATTCTCAAAAGTCCATGAGGCAACAGCAAATATACAGTAGTGTCGTGAATAATAAGCTGCCAGTCACTTATATTACCCCCATCTACAAAGCCTCGATCCAACTCATAGCTTCCGCCTCAGATGTGAAGAAGGATGTAGCTCCATTGTGAGTGACACGAAGTCTAGCCGGGTATAGCATGGCATATAATATTTCTCTCGCGCGGCTTACGTTTTAATTCCTGAAACTTCATTCTCTGATGCTGAACTTCCATCGAGAAATCAGGTTAAATGGAGATACTGGCATTACTATGCATAATAGTGCCATTTAGACGAGCCAGTCTCAATATTGCGTCTCTGTCCCTGTAGTTGAGAAGCTTGGCAAACAGGGGTCTTGGAGCCGACCCTGGGGGCGGGTGCATCGAAGGGATTCTGTGAGCCCTCTCCACCACAAACAAGCCCGAGAGACCCTCCACACCCAACTTCTCTCTCACCCAGCCCTCCAAGAATTGCTCAGGGTTACGATCTTCGCTGTTTTCTGGTAATCCAATTATTCGGATATTACAACGTCGTGATCTGTTTTCAAGATCATCAGCTTTTTGCTGTAGCATCTTGACCTGTTGCTTCAAGGCTTCAAGCGACTCACTAATAGGGGGCAAAGAGTCCTCCACTGTAGATACTCTTCTCTGAGTATCCAGCACCTTTTCTCTCATGTTTTGTTGGTCAGCCCGCAGCAAATCCAACTCCATCTGTACAGAATCAATTTTAGTGATTAGGACATTTTGACAATTAGAAATGGCCGCCATTAGCTCTACAAAGTGCGAATCAGAGGCCTCCCCAGCATCAGACAAGTGAGCAGGTGAAGACGGGGCTGAATACTGTTCCATGATGGCTTGAACATCACCCTCCTCCATCTGCCTCCTGGCAAATTGACTAAGCCTGTTCTTAATGTCCCCTGATTTAGACTTTTTGCCCATCATAGCAAGTAGCAGGAATACAGCGGCACTGAAGCAAGGATTATATCGGATAGAGGCAGTGCAGTGGGAAATTAGACACCCCAGGACATCCGTAGAATATTATTGCATAAGCATCAGAGTGTCCAGCATTAGGGTAAAGATATAAGATCAAGTAATGATGATACCAGGACTGTAATTAATTTCGGTTATACATGGGGCAGAAGGGGACATAAAAATAGGGAAGAAGAACAAACAGGGGATGGAGTATCCAACAATAGCCCTTGTATTATAGGCTTGTAAGTTAGGAATCTTGTCGTTGATCTCTTCAATGAACAAAAGATCTACTCCTCACTCGCCAATGAGACATTAAGCAGGTAATAGATAGCTTAAATCTTACATGGGATAGGTGGGGCCACATATAAGCAAAGATGACGAACAGGGTCTCCAGTAGGCACCAAGCAATATATTGTAATGTCCACTTCAGTATCTGTACTCCCAGGCTTGTCAGAGAAAGAGGAGCAGTCCCAGGTCACTGAGCAGTTGTATTATTACATGGGGTAGAGGAGGGGATACAGAAACAGGGTAAGAAAACAAAAAGGGTTATGAAGTGGTCCAATTAAATAATACTAGTACTCCTAGGCTGAAAGCACAATCACCAGGCCCAGCACTGAATAGATAGTTTACATCCAATGAGCACTGTTAACCCAGCTAAGCCTCAGAAAGCCAGGTGTTCTGAAATAAAGTAGTATAAAGATGTCAGGTGAGTCTAAACAGGTAGAAGAGAGATGGGATACCAGCACAGAATAAAATATGTAGGGAGGGGTAGGGAGGGGAACTGGGATAGAAAATAACAAAAAGGATGATGCACTAAGAGAGGGGGCACTGGGGAGAGCAGCTCATAGATAGAAGCCCACTACGTGAGGTGAGGTACATATGAGACTAGGTCTGTAATATGCTCAGTCTGACCCAGGAGAGTCCGCCAGTCTAGCTCTTCAACATATAGTGATGCTCTGAAAAGATGGGGCCCTCCTCAGCCGACAGGGGCGCTCAGAACGGACATTACACGCCACACATCCAAGGCTCACCGGACTGAATCAGTGCAACGGCGGAGGAAGGGACAGTATGTGTTACGGTTTTACTACACTCATTATTATTGAGGTAAAAATAAGGAACAGTGCCCCTGGGGGCCAGAATAGGTAATAGCAGTAAGGAAAGTAATGGATAAAATACAGGCCCAATAAAGCAGGAGTAGGTAGAATACAGCAGAATCATGAGATAAGGGTTAATGCCCAGTACAGGTATTCAGTCTCTGTGGTGGAGATTAAGCCAACGCCCGGTGCTATAAACAGTCCCAGTAGTAGTGAAGAAAGCAAGCTCAAGCAGTGCAACTGAACTGAATCACAACCAGATAGCTGTATCATAATGCCCAATAGTATAGCAAGGACCAACTGGAGCTGGAGCCAATACCCCCACTTGGGTGCAATAACGGATGAGAGACCCTGCCAGAGCTAATGGAGCCAGAGCCAGGAGCACCCCTAGGTGCGGTAAAGGAGGAGACACTGCATATGCAAATAAAACCGGAGCTAAGAGCACCCCTTAGGTGCGGTAACGGAGGAGACACTGCACAAGACAATATACCGTGAGCCAAACGCACTTCCAGGTGCGATCTGATAGAACAACACTGTGAGCGATAGGAGACCAGAGCCAAGGCACCCTTCCGGTGCCGGAACGGAGCAACACACTACCAGAGTAACGGAATGCCCAGTAGCACCACGCGGTGCGACAACTCTTAGTGAAACAAGCACCTAGATAGAGGTACTGCTCTGCAGTGTAAATGGATAGGCTCGGTGATGGAGGCAACAAGCTCAACAAGTGTTAAACGGCTCAGGATCAGAGGCAACAAGCTCGGCAAGTGTATACAGACAGGCTCGGTAACGGAGGCAACAAACACAGCAAGTGTTCTCTGACAGACTCGGTAACAAGGGCAACAGCTCGGCAAGTACCCTATGACAGGCTCGATAATGGAGGCAGCAGACAGGCTCAATAACAGAGGCCACAGTAAACACAGGAGGCGTGATCAGTCAGTGCAAGCTGCGAGCAAGCTCAGAATGTCGCCAGGCAGGAACGTCAGTCAGAGCCGGGTCGATCACAGAGCAGGGATGTCAGCCAGAACCGGGTCAATCACGGAGCAGGAACGTCAGCCAGAACTGGGTCAAACGGAGCAGGAACGTCAGCCAGAACCGGGTCAATCACGGAGCAGGAACGTCAGCCAGAGCTGGGTCAATCACAGAGCAGGAACGTCAGCCAAAACCAGGTCAATCACGGAGCAAGAACAGCAGAGTAGTCAGACGAGCCGAGTCGGTACACAGGAACGCAGGAACACAGTAACAAAGGCGCAGGAACAGGAACACCACGAAAGGGCACCTGACAGGTGCCATAGGCCCTGTATATAAAGAGACACCCTGGGCGGGCCAATCAAGCTACGCCAATGGAAGAGCACAACCACAGAGAGTGACAAGGAATCATGGAGACCGTGATAGTATGCAACTTCACCAATTCGTAGCAGTCCGGGTGTGTACTCAACGAGACGGGCCACCACCACTGGAAAGCGAAGTTCAGCAGAGACATCCATTGGCAGGCAATATCCCCAGGGTGAGTCTGTGTAGCTCCGATGAAACACAAGGCCGCGGCCGCGGCCTACCAGGCCGACTTCCACCACTCCATCTGCCTCCGCCAGAACTGTCCCCTGATCCACACAATAGTAGCAGCAAACAATTCCTACTAGTTAACTGACCACAATTATGCCGCTACAGGAGAAAAACAGGGCCAGATAACGGTAGGTTTTAATGGATTATATTATTGCTCACGGAGCAGCGTTTAGAGATGTCCACCCGGTCCGGCTTCTGGTCACGCCCCCCCATCTTGTGAACATTTACCTTGGATGGCCTCAGACCACTCTCTGATCCTTCTTGCAGTAGACATTGGTGGGGTGCTTCCGAACAGGACCTGGAGACTGCAGCCCTTCTGGCTTTCTTTGGATCCCATTATGGGTGGGCATGCACGTTACCTGCAGTTCTATCTGAAGGAAAATGAGGGCTCTACTGACCAGCGCGTGTTCTGGGATGCGGCCAAGGCTGTAGCTAGGGGATCCCTTATTTCTCATATCTCTCCATGTAGGAAATGAATGGGAGTGACAGTACAGGAGTTGGAGGCATCAGTGGGAGAAGCGGAACGCAGGTACGTTGCTGAACATACCAACGAGACCTATGAACAATTCCAACAGGCCTTTAGTAGACTGAATATTGAATTAGCTGCACAAAATTCTAAACACTTATTCTACAAAAAATGTAACTACTTTGAGAATGGCGACAAGGCTGGGTTGCTTATGGCTCGACTGGTGAGGGCGGAAGGGGGCCAGCGTGACATTCCTTCGCTTGTAGCTGATGAGCAGTCCCTAATAATGCAGGAACAATGTATTAATGAAGAGTTTGTCAAATTCTACTCTCAATTGTATGAATCACAATCCCAGGCCACGTCATCACAGCTGGAGGATTACCTATCTGGGTGTATGCTACCATTGTGTCACTGTGGGTCGAGTAGGAACCCTTGCAGCCTAGGTACTGGTTGATGCTGGGGTTCGACGCTAGGAAACGATGCTCGGGTGCATAGACAGCGTGCCAGAAACTCCCTTGCTGCAGCCGAAGCTAGGTTGAGGTGTTGGTCGGGAAACCAGTTTGTTCCACCCAGGTTGAGTCGGGATGCAACCAGGATAGGAGTATCTGGGAACCTTGTGGACGAGAACCTTAGGCCAGAAGGGGAAATTGCAGACTAGCCGGATGTGGATACCAGCGGAGGTCAGACAAGCCAGATCAGGATACCAGAGAACAGCAGAGGTCAGACAAGCCAGGTCAGGATTAGGGATGAGCAAAACTTTCCACCTCAAAGTGAAATCGGCAAAAAATGGCACTTTCCGCTTGGCAAAAAATTTTCCACAAAAAGTGCAGATATTCCACTTTTTTCTGTTTTTTTCGCCCATTGAAGTCAATGGGAACAAAGAAGTTACACACAACACATTACAAATAATATTTTATTTCACAAAGGCAAAATATAAAAGGGACATGAGGGTGCCTATGTTGGTGGGGTGTGGGGAAAGAATCAGTTGAACAGGGGATGATTTTTGGGGGGTTGTTTACTGGGATTAGGGAGCACTTAATAAAAAAGAAATACTAAATAAAATAAAATAAAATTAAAAACCATAAGACATGGTATAAAGGGGTCTGAGGAGGGTGCCTGTGTTGGTGAATGAATGAATCATTTGAACAGGTAATTTGTTTTGGTGGGGGTTCTTGACTGCTACTGGGGGGGGACAGTTAATAAAAAAATAAATCAATAAAATAAGACATTTGTATTTAAAGTGACAGAGACAGGAACCCCCTGACATAAGCTGCCACTGGGGTGGACTGATACTTGACTTGATAGAGTGTTTTGTAAAGGATGATTTGTTTGATTTGTTGTTAGAGGCCTTTGTAGGACTTAGACTTATTAGAGGCCCAAGCCCTGAAGAAAATTTGTAGGACTTAAGCTTGTTTGGAAACATTGATTTGTAGGACTTATGTTTGTTTGGCATAAGCTCTAAGGAAACATTGATTTCTAGGACTTAGGCTTGTTAGAAGCAAACCCCTGAAAAATTTATATTTTTTGTAGGACTATTTTTTATTTATTTATTTTTTTCAAAACACAAGTCCTGAGAAAAAAAAAATGCCCTACTGGTAGTGATGAGCGAGCACCCCAATGCTCGGGTGTTCGGGTGCTCTGACCGAGCGCCCCCGGAGGCTCGAGTGCTCGGCCGAGCACCCGAGCCCCATTGAAGTCAATGGGAGGACTCGAGCATTACACCAGGCACCCCCTGCTCTGATGAGGGGAGGGTGCCTGGTCCATAGGAAAAGGGCAGAAAAGGATGGAAACACCACAGAAATGGTTCAGGGACAGCATAGGGAGGATGTCTGGATGCATCTTGGACTCCAACATCGCTGCTGGGAACGATCTTTCGCCCGTAGTACGCCATTTTTACAGACTGACCATAAAACACACAAAAAGGAAAATAAAAACGACTTTAGGCGAAAAATTGTTACCAAACAATATTTGCTGTATATTTACTTCTATATCATCTGCAAATTCTCCCAAAAATTTCCTTGATTTTCTGAAGTGAGGCCATGATTAAGAGGGAAACGTGCGCAGAGGCAAATTATCCCAAAAATTTCCTTGATTTTCTGAAGTGAGGCCATGATTAAGAGGGAAACGTGCGCAGAGGCAAATTCTCCCAAAAATTTCCTTGATTTTCTGAAGTGAGGCCATGATTAAGAGGGAAACGTGCGCAGAGGCAAATTCTCCCAAACATTTCCTTGATTTTCTGAAGTGAGGCCATGATTAAGAGGGAAACGTGCGCAGAGGCAAATTCTCCCAAACATTTCCTTGATTTTCTGAAGTGAGGCCATGATTAAGAGGGAAACGTGCGCAGAGGCAAATTCTCCCAAAAATGTCCTTGATTTTATTGAACTGAGGCCATGATTAAGAGGGAAACGTGCGCTGAGCTGACCATCTAAAACATTATGGGTGAGGGTCTGCTGCAGAGCTGACCATCCTAAACATTATATGCGAAGGCCCGCTAGTGAGCTGACGCTATAAAACATTATATGAGAGGGCCCGCTAGAGAGCTGACCCAATAAAACATTATATGAGAAGGCCCGCTGGTGAGCTGACCTATATAAAAATTGTCAAACAGGGCCCGCTGGTGAGCTGGCCCTATATAAAAATTATATCACAGGGCCCGCTGGTGAGCTGGCATTATATAAAAATTATAGCACAGGGCATATGGAAGAGGAGGAGGAGGATGAGAAGATTAAGAGTCAACCATATACCCGTTTTTTGGGTGGAAGGGGTGAATGGGAATACAGAGTATTCCCATCATTGTAAATAACATATATAAAGTGAGTTTATGTTCCCCCGGGGCTTTCCTCCAGTGGAGTGGAGAAGTCAGGGGAAATCCAGGCCTTGTTCATTTTTATAAGTGTCAACCTATCAGCATTGTCGGTGGAAAGGCGGATACGCTTATCTGTTATGATGCCACCAGCAGCACTAAATACCCGCTCAGACAGAACGCTGGCGGCAGGGCAGGCCAGCACCTCCAAGGCGTAGAGTGCCAGTTCATACCATGTGTCCAGCTTGGACACCCAGTAGTTGTAAGGCACAGAGGGATCATTGAGGACGCTGACACGGTCTGCTACGTACTCCTTCACCATCTTCCAAAACTTTTCCCTCCTTGTGACACTAGGCTGCGCATCAGGGTGAGGGTGCTGGCGGGGTGTCATGAAGGTGTCCCACGCCTTGGAGAGTGTTGCCCTGCCTTTCTCGGAACTGCTGTGTGCTCCCCTTTTCTCCCCTTCTCGGTTGGCCAAGGTAGCACGTACTCTGCCGCCAGCGTTGTCAGATGGAAAATTTTGGAGCAATTTTTCAACAAGAACCTTCTGGTATTGCACCATTTTGCTTGTCCTCTCCACCGGAGGAATGAGAGATGAGAAATTCTCTTTGTAGCGGGGGTCCAGAAGGGTGAACACCCAGTAATCCGTGTTGTCTAAAATGCGTACAACGCGTGGGTCACGGGAAAGGCAGCCTAACATAAAGTCAGCCATGTGTGCCAGAGTACCAACAGTCAAGATTTCGCTGTTCTCACCAGGAGGATGACTCTCAATCTCCTCATCCTCTTCCTCCTCTTCTGCCCACCCACGCTGAAGAGATGGAACTAAAGTTCCATGGCTACCCTCTGTAGCGGAGGCAACCGTGTCTTCCTCCTCCTCCTCCTCCTCCTCCTCCGCCTCCTCCAATTGTCGCTGAGAAGACGAAGTGAGGGTGCTCTGGCTATCACCTTGTGTAAGCTCTTCCTCCCCCATTTCCACCTCTTCCACATGCAAAGCGTCGGTTTTAATTGTGAGCAGCGAGCGTTTCAGTAGACACAGAAGTGGGATGGTTACACTGATAATAGCGTTATCGCCGCTCACCATCTGTGTCGATTCCTCAAAATTGCGTAAAACTTCGCAGAGGTCTGACATCCATTACCACTCCTCACTTCTGATTACAGGAAGTTGAACGGAGAGGCGACGACCGTGTAACAGCTGGTACTCCACTACTGCCCTCTGCTGCTCACAAAGCCGGGCCAACATGTGGAAGGTGGAGTTCCAGCGCGTGCTCACGTCACACAGCAGCCGGTGAGCTGGCAATTGTAAGCGCTGCTGCAGCT
The DNA here is from genome assembly GCA_037306005.1 of Rhinophrynus dorsalis. Taxonomy (NCBI): domain Eukaryota; kingdom Metazoa; phylum Chordata; class Amphibia; order Anura; family Rhinophrynidae; genus Rhinophrynus; species Rhinophrynus dorsalis. The sequence goes on along the minus strand of CM074719.1, from coordinate 223,187,849 downwards.
TCAACAGGCCGGCCGAAGCTGTAGATGACTTACGGAAATGTGCACACACGCGGCGCACCTTGGTCAAGAGATCATGCACATTGGGGTAGGTTTTTAGAAATCGCTGAACCACTAAATTAAATACATGCGCTAGGCATGGTACGTGTGTGAGCTTGCCGAGCTCCAAAGCCGCCACCAAGTTACGCCCATTATCACACACAACCATGCCTGGTTGCAGGTTGAGTGGCGAGAGCCACTGCTCGGTCTGGTGACTAATCCCCTGCAACAGCTCTGAGGCCGTGTGCTGTTTGTCCCCAAGGCAGATCAGCTTCAGCACGGCCTGTTGACGCTTCCCCACTGCAGTGCTACACTGCTTCCAGCTACTGGCTGATGGGGGAGTGGCGCTGCGTGTAGAGAATTCGGAGGTGGAAACGGAGGAGGAGGAGCCAATAACGTAGGTGCTGGCGGAAACCCTGATGGAGGTAGGGCCCGCAATCCTCGGCGTGGGTAGCACCCGTGCCATCCCAGGGTCCGAGTTGCTCCCAGCCTCCACGACATTCACCCAGTGTGCCGTCAGGGAAATGTAGCGTCCCTGGCCACAAGCACTTGTCCATGTGTCAGTCGTTAAGTGGACCTTCCCAGTAACTGCGTTGGTCAGGGCACGGGTGATGTTACGGGACACATGGTGGTGTAATGCGGGGATGGCACACCGGGAAAAGTAGTGGCGGCTGGGGACCGCGTACCGAGGGACAGCTGCTGCCATCAGGCTGCGGAAGGACTCAGTGTCCACAAGCCTAAATGGCAGCATTTCGATGGCCAGTAATTTGGAAAGGTGTGAGGTTAGTGCTATGGCCTGTGGGTGGGTGGCTGGGTATTTTCTCTTGCGCTCAAATGCCTAGGGTAACGACATTTGGACGCTGTGCTGGGACAGGGAAGTGGATGTGGTCGCTGATGGTGCTTCAGATGGTACAGGTGCAGGGCGGGAGGTATGCGGGCCTGCGCCTTCGACAGGCGATTGGCCGGCACCGAAAACAGGGGAAGAGGAGGCAGTGGTGTGGCCTGCAGACACAGATGGGCGATCCAGGCGTTCCTCCCACTTATTACGGTGCTTGGATGCCATGTGTCGGATCATGCTGGTGGTGGTGAGGTTTCTAGTGTTCATGCCTCGGCTCATTCTGGTGTGGCACAGGTTGCAAACTACAATTCTTTTGTCGTCCGCACTTTCCTTAAAAAAACGCCATACCGCGGAACACCTACCCCTTGGCAAGGGAGATTTACGCAAGGGGGTGCTCCGTGGAGCATTTGCGGGCCGGTTTGGTGCGGTCCGCCTTCTTTCTGTAGCCACACCACTGCCTCTTCCAGCCTGTTGCGGTGCTGCAGATGGCTCACCCTCAGGACTGCTGTCATCGCTCGGCTCTACACCTTCCCAGGTGGGGTCAGTCACCTCATCGTCCACCAAGTCCTCCTCCACTTCCTCACTCTGATCATCCTCCTCATGTCTTGATCCCACCACATACTCAGTCATTGACAACTGTATAACATTCTCCTCAACAAGGTCTTGAGACAGTAATAGTGGTTGATTTAATGGTAACTGTGTCTCATCATCATCATCATCATCCACTACTTCCTTTGACCTTAAATGCCGTTCACATCTGTCATCTTCTTGTGATTGGGTACCCTCTAGAGGTTGTGAATCAGGGCACAAGATGTCATGTTCCTCTGCAAGCGTGCTTGGAGAGAGGGTCAAATGAAGGATTGGTGATGAGACGAGCTCCTCACTATATCCCAGTGTGGGATCACTTCTTTGACCAGACCGTGTATGGTGGGAGGAAGGATGATCACAGTGAGGATTATGTTGACCAGACTCTTGGCTACTGAGAGTGGACTTGGTGGAAGACAGGGTGGTGCTTAACCGACTGGAAGCAGTATCAGCTGACATCCAACCGACCACCTGTTCACAGTGGTCGGACCTCGAGAGTGATGTCCTGCGACGCCCTGTAAAATGAGACATGAAGCTAGGTATGGTGGATGTCTTTCTTTCTTGTGCTCTGGCACCAGGCACAGTTTCTCCGCGTCCTGACCCGCGCCCTGAACTATCAGGATCACGTCCACTTCCCCGTCCCTTTTTACCCGCCTTCTTCATCTTACACGGATATGTGACTTTGATATTTTAGTTTGAAAACTTAACAGTATTTCTTCCTATTCTGCAACTGTGCACAGTACACAGAATAGGCTGCTAAACTGCGGTGACACACACTGAATGGAATATGTGACTTTGATATTTTAGTTTGAAAACTTAACAGTATTTCTTCCTATTCTGCAACTGTGCAGAGTACACAGAATAGGCTGCTAAACTGCGGTGACGCACACTGAATATAATATGTGACTTTGATATTTTAGTTTGAAAACTTAACAGTATTTCTTCCTATTCTGCAACTGTGCAGAGTACACAGAATAGGCTGCTAAACTGCGGTGACGCACACTGAATATAATATGTGACTTTGATATTTTAGTTTGAAAACTTAACAGTATTTCTTCCTATTCTGCAACTGTGCAGAGTACACAGAATAGGCTGCTAAACTGCGGTGACGCACACTGAATATAATATGTGACTTTGATATTTTAGTTTGAAAACTTAACAGTATTTCTTCCTATTCTGCAACTGTGCAGAGTACACAGAATAGGCTGCTAAACTGCGGTGACGCACACTGAATATAATATGTGACTTTGATATTTTAGTTTGAAAACTTAACAGTATTTCTTCCTATTCTGCAACTGTGCAGAGTACACAGAATAGGCTGCTAAACTGCGGTGACGCACACTGAATATAATATGTGACTTTGATATTTTAGTTTGAAAACTTAACAGTATTTCTTCCTATTCTGCAACTGTGCAGAGTACACAGAATAGGCTGCTAAACTGCGGCGAAGCACACTGAATGGAATATGTGACTTTGATATTTTAGTTTGAAGACTTTACAGTATTTCTTCCTATTCTGCAACTGTGCAGAGTACACAGAATAGGCTGCTAAACTGCGGAGAAGCACACTGAATGGAATATGTGACTTTGATATTTTAGTTTGAAGACTTAACAGTATTTCTTCCTATTCTGCAACTGTGCAGAGTACACAGAATAGGCTGCTAAACTGCGGTGACGCACACTGAATGGAATATGTGACTTTGATATTTTAGTTTGAAGACTTTACAGTATTTCTTCCTATTCTGCAACTGTGCAGAGTACACAGAATAGGCTGCTAAACTGCGGTGACGCACACTGAATATAATATGTGACTTTGATATTTTAGTTTGAAAACTTAACAGTATTTCTTCCTATTCTGCAACTGTGCAGAGTACACAGAATAGGCTGCTAAACTGCGGCGAAGCACACTGAATGGAATATGTGACTTTGATATTTTAGTTTGAAAACTTAACAGTATTTCTTCCTATTCTGCAACTGTGCACAGTACACAGAATGTGCTGCTAAACTGCGGCGACGCACACTGAATGGAATATGTGACTTTGATATTTTAGTTTGAAGACTTAACAGAATGTGCTCTAATCTGCAACTTTGCACACTAAACAGAATGTGCTCTAATCTGCAACTTTGCACACTAAACAGAATGTGCTCTAATCTGCAATTTTGCACACTAAACAGAATGTGCTCTAATCTGCAACTTTGCACACTAAACAGAATATATGTTTTTTTTTTTTTTTTTCCCCCCACACAAAATAAACTGCTGCCCCCACACACAGTAGTCCTAAAAAGGACTTTTGGTTCTTTTTTTTTGTTCAACAAGACTTTTCTTCTCCCTGCACTGAATTTCCCTTCCTATCCTCATCTCTCCCTGGCTAAGACTGAGCCGAACTCGCTGGTCAGGTGCTATACAGCACCCGACCACGGGTTCTGGCCAGCCAATCAGTGTAATGCCAGCAGCCAACATGGCTGCTGGCATTACACTGATGTCAGAGCCTCCCTGCACGTTTATTGGCTGCGCAGCAGCCGCGAAACGTGCGGGGAGGAGACCCGAACATGGCGGGCGAGCACATGCGGTACTCGTACGAGTACCGCCATGTGCCGAGCAGAGCGATGCTCGAGCCGATCCGAGCATCGGCCGAGCATGCTCGCTCAACACTACCTACTGGCCTAATGCTAGTAGGTCATGTTGGTCAGTGGCAACTGCTGTTCGTACTGCTGCTGCTGAGTTGTTTAAGCAGCAGGATGATTAGGCAGCTGAAAGGGAATAGGATCAACAACAACAGTAACATGGAAGATGGATGATGAAGGTTCCACTTGCCATGACTGGCTCCAGTGATGAGCCTGAGGCAGTAGCAGAAGAATAAGTAGCCCCCAGTATATGTGGAGAAAAGAACAAGTTGACCATTAAATCTTCTCCACCTGCCCCTCCTCCAAAATCATCATGGATGTGTTATTAGAATATATATTTTTTCCTTGAGAACAGGAACTGTGGCTTCCATCAGCAACTGCAATGTGCACAGTGTGTATGTGGTAAATAACATCTGGGGGCACAACTGTATCCAAACACCATGACACCCGAAACCAAGTACTGCCGCTGTCACTGTACCCCTTGTCCAGACCCAGCAAAGGACACATGACAACTTGCTGACAGTTTAATAGTAATGATGAATCCTCCCTGCCACTATCCTAGCATATCCTGTGGGATGGAATCTCCTCAGATGCCACCTAATGACCTGGTATCAATTCTCTTCCACCACACTGGCATGTGTGGTCAGTGCACCACACAGTGTGCAATGGGTAGAGATGAACTGCCATATCCTAACATTAACAGAGTGGCTATCATTTTGTGGGGGAGGTAACAATGAATGAGGTGGATTGGCAGGAGATGTACTTGTTACCCTAGAGGAACAAGGTGATGTTGATGGTGAGCTAGTTGTTTCACTTGTCATGGAACTTCCAGTGTCTGTCTGGGTTTCTTTATTCTTCCTCCTCTTTGATCTCCACCTTTCTGGAGAGTCAGGGGGTACAGTAACAGCGGTGCTAGATTCCTGTAACGGGTGTTTGGCTTTAGTATGTTTGGAGTAAATGTCATGGTTTCTGTGTTTCATGTGTGTTATCAGGGCGGTTGTGCCAAGGTGTATTACCTCTTTTCCCCTTCTCACTAACTTGTCACATATTTTGCACTGTACCATTGTTGATGATGACTGCACTTTGCCTGCCAGAAAATAATAATAGCCCCACACCCATGACTTCTGGGGGGAGGGATAGGGAACAGGTAGAGAAGAATGGCCTCTTTCTTCTTGTCCTCCACATTCCCCTTCACTTTCTGTGGCAGAGGATAATGTTGTTGCTGCTGTTGCTGCTACTGCCTCAGATTTAGCACTGCAACTAGAATCAGGAGGAGTATTGCTACTGCTGACAAGTGGAACCTGTCCTAGTCCCACATTAATTGTTGACCCCATTCCCACTGTGTCCTCTGTGGTCTGTGGCACACTAGCCTGCTCCTCAGCACCCTGTTGCCCTTTCATCTCAGCAGCAGCAGAAATTAGAGCAGTTGCATTTTCTGCTAATTTCAAAAGCTGACTGCTAGTGGTGGTGGTGATGCCCATCCTCATCCCTGTCTCCCATTCCTTCTCAGTTTCTGATAAAAAGGCCATCAATGTCTCTTCCACCCCAGCTTCTCCAACACCACCACCACCACTAGTCCCTATGTGCTGCTGCTCTGTTCCAGAAATCTCACTGCTGCTTGGAGGAGGTGACGAGCAATGTGACAGAGGGTCCCCTGCTGTCACACATGGCCTAATTTTCTCCTCTTCCCCCCTGAGTACTACAAGAAACACTAGCAGCAGGCAAAGTATTAATGGCAGCGGGTTCAGCACTGGCAGCAGGTTCAGCACTGGCAGCAGGTCTAGCACTGGCAGAAGGTTAATCACTGGCAGCAGGTTCAACGCTAGTGGCAGCACATCTGACAGAAGGTACAACACTAGTGGCTGCAGATACAGCAATGGTGGCACTGGCAGCAGGGGCAGCACGTCTTGCAGCAGGTACAGGCAGCTGACCTGTCCTGCTCTCACTAGTACTACCCTTTTCTCCCTCCCTTCCCATTCCCTTTTCTTCCTCCCTTCCCATTAAATTCCCCAAGATTTCTTGGGGTGATTTAGGGGGACTGGACAGCATTAGTACAGTAGTACGCAGCGGGCTTACTGAGCGGGTGCATGCATGTTGGCTTGGGAAGCCGGAAGAATGCGCCATGCGCCGAAGCTGAGACCAGGCGGCAGGCACGAACAGAGCGGTGGCCACTGCAAAAGGTGACACCTTGTTGTCTGTTGAGGACCACCGGATGTTGGACTCGCCACTTATGCTTAGTGAGGTGACTGTGGCAATATCTGCACTCCCTGTGGGTAAGTCTCTAGCAACGGGCTTCCAGCGGAATGATACAAACAGTACTCGGATATTCTAGCCCCATATCTCCTGAATACTTTTTATGCTGCATTTTAGAACCGCTGTTTGCCTGACACATTCAAGGAAGCCAAAATTCTTATATATCTTCCAAGGAGCACCGGTTTTAATTCCTAAGTGATATTTTAGGAAAATTGACTTTGTTATTATTCGCTTCTTATGGGCAGACGGGGCTTCGTGTATAAAACTTAGTAGCTTGAAGTGCCCAACGAATTGGGGGGGGGGGTATCTCTCTCCCTGATTTCTACTGCTATTATCTGGTGGCTCAGGCCCAATACATGTTTGCTTATAGCATGCCACTCTCCAGTCATTCCTTTACCACTATAGACGAACCATACTTGTTGCCAGGTTATGATCTTTCACACGTTGCCACGGTGGGAGCAGAGGTATGTGGTCCGGTCATTGCGCCCACCCAGGTGCTGTATAAGATTTGGCTCATTTTGAAAACAATCGCCAGTTATACAGCGATCTATCCTGAATTCCCTTTGTGGGGTGATAAGGGTCTTCCTCATCTCCGTATACTAGATTTTGGTCAGTTGTGGTCCGGATATGGCATTACTAAGACAGGGCAACTGTATGAAGGTCATACACTAAAATCATGTGAACATTTACATGTGAAATATGGTGTCCCCCATAGGTTTTTCTTCAAGGATCTTCGCCTGCGTCATGCACTTACAACACTATAGGCAGACAAACCCTTGTCCTTGAGGTGCTTTCTTTATTGCGGATGGCAAACTCACGCTCTTCTCTCAGGCCTGTATCGTTTATTTACTCATGGATAGCGGACGTTATGATGACTGACAATACTGTGCTTAGAAATAGGTGGGAGTGATATGTGGGTGACTTGGAAGATTGGGAATGAGACATGGCTAACAGGGGACCCAAAGCAGTGTCTGCGACAACTAAACATCAACTTATACAGCTAAAAATTTTCCACAGAACTTATTATACTCCTGCGCAACTTTTTAAAATAGGTAAACTACCACACAGTAACTGTGCTAGATGTGGTAAAGGGGGGGCTGACTTTCTACACTTGATTTGGCAATGTCCTTCAGTGCTCTCATTTTGGAATGAGGTAACAGATGCACTGTCACGACTTGTAGGATGGAAGATACCTTTGTGTCCCAAAATTTGCTTACTTTCCATTTTACCTGATCAACTCCACTCGGCAGGAGAACATATAATGTTGATGGAGGTGCTGATTATGGCATGAAAGGTGGTGGCACTGGTGTGGATGGGTGATAGAATTACCAGGCGAGAGGATTGGGTTACCTTAGTAAACAATAAACTGCCTCACTATTGGGGGACTATATCTTCATAGGGGTACTCCTGACAAATTTTATAGGTTGTGGGGGATTTGGACATCCTCTTTTCTTGCAAACTTGAATGATCTGAGTACGGATGCAGGGCGAGTTGATAATAATAGATAATAATAAAAAAAAAAAACATACAGAGTGTGCGACCTGGACTACATGCTTACTGGTGTCGGGAACTTATCAGGCACTTTTCAATAGGTTTATATGTGACGTGTATTTTCAGGGTATTTACACGCCTCGCTGGGAAGTATTACTTGTGTACGGCTGCATGCTATTAACTAGCTCCTCTATGACACGTAATATGTCTCGAGCCAAGTATCTCTGGGATATTTTCTCTTCCTGTTTCTCTAACTTGGGTTCTGGTCCCTGTGGGGACTGGGGGTGAGTCTATCTGTCCGCACAGGTATTGGGGTGGGGTTTTTTTTGGGTAGCTAGTTAGGTTTAAGTTAACTCTTTTTTCCCTTGACAGAGAGTGAGAGTAGGTTGGATATAAAAAAAACAGATGGAGATAATGTGGTCCTTTTATTATTTGTTTCTCTTTGTATGACATGTAACATCTGCAAAAAATGTTCTTTTCTTTGTATTGCATGTGCAAATGTTTTGTTTTTTTTGTGACTGTCTTTAATAAAAATAAATAAAAAAAAAAGTATGGTCCATTAATATTGTGTCTTATGACGTTGTTTGCACAGGCCTGTTTCCCAATGCATGCTACAGGGCAGCTTTATTATGTTAAACCTTTGAGTGCCAGAGAGGTATGCAAAGCATTGCAAAGCACTCAAAGGGTTAAAACATCTACAAATGTGGTGTTTTCAGTGGAATGGCAAAAATATTGCCAGATTTGTTCTGTTGTTAATATTGACATAAATGAATGCTGTAAGGAAAAAAAATGCTAAAAAAATGAATGTCAGCCTTTCCACATTGTGGCATTGTGTGAGTGAGAGCACATTGGTGCATGTATGTGTGATGACGTATCTATTTGTGAACCCGGATGTCTTGGGAGGAAAAAGCAGCATGAGAATGCCAAAATGTGGTGTGAGAATACACAACTTGGAGCAGGAACAGTTTAACAGAAGGTTTCACACCTGCCAGAGGTAAGTTTCAATGGTATTTCCTCCCTGCGGGAATTTCAGCAGAGGGTGTAATAAAACCCCTTTTCCACCTTCTGTACATGCTAGAAAACTCTCAAGGTTTTTTCTCAAATGCAGTCAATGGTATGAAAATAGCTTTAGGCTACAGATAGATGACACTATAACTGAGAGTTGATCGATGTCTTAATGTTGTGAATAATTGACTTTGTGCTTTTTTCAGGGTTAACCTTTACATGTAGGACTTGGTTATAAATCACCAGCTTCAAGATAGTGTATACACTTCAGTGTTCTCTTGTCTTGAGTAAAATGATATCATTGACCTGACCATGTAGTCTCAGAGCATCAGAAATAGGACAGGTATTACAAACATTCTGTGGATGATGTTCTAAGAATCGGAATAACTCTGGAGCAAACCATCCGCTAAATAGGAGGCAAATAAAAAACCCCTCTAAAGTGGGGGTTTGAACTCCATGAGAGTGGTTAAAGGCTCCATTTAAATCAAAGAGAATTTTTGCTTGTTCCCCATGGTGCAGATGGTTTGCCCCAGAACTATTCTAACTCCTCTTAGTACAACAATGTGAATGCAAATGTTCTTATGTAATGGAATTCCTAAATAGGATGACAGATCTATAAGAAGAATCAAAATAATCTATTACCCTTGTCAGTGAAAATATTTCAGACACTGATTAACCCTTTAAGTGCCAAAGAGGTGTCCAACCCATACTTCCCAAGTGTCCCTCTTTAGGAGGGACAGACCCTGTTTTAGACCCAAATCCCTCTGTCACTCTTTCCCACCCTGATGTCCCTCTTTTTAGGAGTTCATACTGTGTGGTGTGTATATAATGGTATCACATTGCTCTACAGCAATGAAATTCACATTAATGTTTGTTTAAACATCAGTTTATGCGTTTAAACTTTAGTCTGTGTAAATAAAATACTTTGGTCTTGTTATAAGTCACTTATTAGGTTACACAAGGAGGTGTCAATAGGTCACAAAATAGCCTAAAAATTCTCTGTAATGCCCCGCCTACCAGCCACACCCACATAAACACCCCCTAAACCATAAGAGTCCCTCTTTAGCAATTTGAAATGTTGGGAGGTATGCCAACCATTCCAAAGGATTAAACTATGACATGGATAGGCAGCTTTGGTAGTCAAGTACCATAAACAGTGCATGTTTTCAGGATATTTTGCTTGATTACAGGTGAATCAGGTAAAGTGACTGAACCAGTGATTGATCCTTTCAAGAAGATAGTCTGAACTTGTGCTTGTGTACTAGAGTTAGCTACCCTGGAATTATGTAGGTATGGGTGAAAAGTCCAGTTGTGTTCCTGTGGGAAATTTAATGAAAAAAGCATTGTTTTCTGCTTCCTGGTAGGAAATTTCCCCCATAAAGAAACATGTAGATTCATCACCTTTTCACTAGGTACACAGAAAAAGTCACAAAAAATCAACCATGTCCCTCCTATGTTATGCAGTGAGTTGAAACCTCCTGCCCAGATAAATCATTTTTCGCACTTTAGAAGAAAAGCGGAGTGAAGGAGACAGAGAGTGCGAGAGAAAATGCATTTAAATATACTATTTAAAGGGATAGTAATACTTCATTTTAACTTTATTTTATTTTGTAGGCATTAAAAAAACATGAAGAATGATATAAGTCTTATCTCTCAAACCTTTATGGTTTAAGAGATATTCACAAGCAAAGTTTCCCCCTCCCGCCCCTTTTTCCTAGTGTAAGCCATCTCTTCTCAGATGTGAATCTGGTTGTAAGACCAGACAGATAACAGCAGGGGACAATCTTCTTTGTATGAAAACAATGAAAGCCCTTCCCCCCTTGACAAGTTTTTCAGCTTTTTCCCGTATCTTAATTGAAGATTGTCCCTCTCTGCAGTCTACCTGGGCACCTCCCTTCTGATCTGGCTGAACGGGGGGGGGATACTTTGCTTGTGAATATCTCATAAACCATAAAGGTTTGAGAGATAAGACTTATATCGTTCTTCGTGTTTTTTTAATGCCTACAAAATAAAATAAAGATAAAACGAAGTATTACTATCCCTTTAAAAAAATAATTTGATTACTTAGTGGATCGTAGTGTTGGCTGACACTATGACCATCTCCAATGCTGCAAAAAAGAAGTTGGATGGACCCTGAGGCTATTCACTTACTGAGGAGAAGGTGGCACCACCAGTGTTAAAGGGACTGGGTACCCACATTCCCCACACCACAACCACTGTTTAAAGAAAAAAGGAGAAGCTGGATAGACTTGTAGTCACTCAGTCTCGGAGGAGATGTCTCACTATTACTAGCAGTAATTACAAATAAGAAGGGGTTTAGCTCACTCGAGTATATCAATTAGCAAAAATGATATACACTAAAGTAATGTGGTGCACTTAGAATAACAAAGATAGGATTTAAAAGGCCCCTCAACAGATAGGGTGGTCGGAAGGATCCCAAAGCAAACCCGTTAATAGTGGCATTCAAAAAATAATTATTAAAAAAGTACAATCTTTATTAAACAAAAATACATAAATCCTATCAAGAAGTATATATTATACTACAATTAGCACACAAGACATGGTGATAGGCTGTTCATGCACCAAAGATAGACAGATAGTTAGATAGATAGATAGATAGATAGATAGATAGATAGATAGATAGATAGATAGATAGATAGATACAGAAATATGCAAAAGTTTTAGGCAGGTGTGAAAAAATGCTGCAAAGTAAGAATGCTTTCAAAAATAAACGTTTATATTTATCAATTAACAAAATGCAAACTGAGGGAACAGAAGAAACGTCTAAATCAAATCAATATTTGGTGTGACCACCCTTTTCCATCTAAACAGCATCAATTCTTGTAGTTACACTTGCACAAAGTCAGGGATTTTCTAGGCATATAGTCAAGTGTATGCTTAGACAATTATACCAAACAGGTGCTAATGATCATCAATTTAATATGTAGGTTGAAACACAATCATTAATTGAAACAGAAACAGCTGTGTAGGAGCAATAAAACAGGGTGAGGAACAGGCAAACTCAGCTAACAAGGTGCTTAATGTCAAATGTCATACGCTATGGCAAGACTAAGCACAGCAACAAGACACAAGGTAGTTATACTGCATCAGCAAGGTTCCTCCGGGGCAGAAATTTCAAGGCAGACAGGGATTTCCAAATGTGTTGTCTATGCTCTTTTGAAGAAGCACAAATAAATGGGCAACGTTGAGGACTGTAGACACAGTGGTTGGCCAAGGAAACTTAGTGCAGCAGATGAAAGACACATCATGTTTACTTCCCTTCACAACTGCAACATGTCCAGCAGTGTCATCAGCTCAGAACTGGCAGAAAACAGTGGGACCCTGGTACACCCATCTACTGTCCAGAGAAGTCTGATCAGAAATGGTCTTCATGGAATACTTGCGACCATAAAGCCATACCTCCGATGAGGAAACAAGGCCAAGCGACTCAACTATGCATAAAAACACAGGAATTGGCATACAGAAAAATGGCAGCAGGTGCTCTGGACTGAAGAGTCAAAATGTGAAATATTTGGCTGTAGCAGAAGGCAGTTTGTTCACCGAAGGGCTGGAGAGCCATCAGTATCCATATTAAAAAAAAAGTAATTTGCTTATTACACACACTTTTGTCAAACAATAATTATATAGTCAAGTGACTATTATAATATTCACAATACTTTACCCATACAAAGTCCCAGATTCACTGGATTGATACTGTAAGGTACAAGGGATAAAGGGCCATATGCAGAAAGTAAAAGACAAGCAAAATAAAAAAAAATCCAATTGATTAAAAATGTTAAGCCTCTGAATACAAAAAAGGGCTCCTAGACATGCTTTGCAGACTTCTTGGCACTCAAGGGGTTAAGAGCCTCATTTAATCAATGAGAAAACCGGAAATTGTTATTTGTCCCCTACTGTGCAGTAAATAAGCCCCATATTTTTTCTATTTTTTCTGTGCACTTTCTAAAGGGATGCCATTTGGGGCTCTTTCATATTCAGGTCTTTTCGATTACAGATCATATGTGCTGATGTACGCTAAATCGATTATACATAATTGTACATACTCTTGGGGGCAGGCATTTTTGGCAGACTTTTTAGCTGCCATAGAAGAGCACAGATGAGCTGTGCTGGTGGATTCAGATTCTCTTTTAGAACAAGCAATAATTATGGCCTTATGTACCAAAGGAATTGGAGCATTTCTTAGGCAACCGAAGAGCACCATATAGGGCAATTTAAAAATACCTATTGATTTTAGTCAGACTTGAATGCTAGGGAGTCGGACTGGCTTTCAAGGGCTTAAATGTGGGTAAAGTCTATTTGTCTGCTATAGAGCAGTTGTTTTGTCACAGAATTATTACACTTCCCTTTTGAGAAAAAGGCCATTAAAACATATAAAGAGGAATGTGCAGAATATTTTTCCTTTTACACTCAGCCCAAAAATCCTGTGTGGTTATTTATGATTCCATACTCTTGCTTTAGTGCAAATTGATGCAGAAACTCTGCTATCTTTAAAGTAATGCTTCGTTTTATCTTTATTTTATTTTGTAGGCATTAAAAAAACATGAAGAATGATATAAGTCTTATCTCTCAAACCTTTATGGTTTAAGAGATATTCACAAGCAAAGTATCCCCCCCCCGTTCATCCAGATCAGAAGGGAGACTGCAGAGAGGGACAATCTTCAATTAAGATAAGGGAAAAAGCTGAAAAACTTGTCAAGGGGGGAAGGGCTTTCATTGTTTTCATACAAAGAAGAGTGTCCCCTGCTGTTATCTGTCTGGTCTTACAACCAGATTCACATCTGAGAAGAGATGGCTTACACTAGGAAAAAGGGGCGGGAGGGGGAAACTTTGCTTGTGAATATCTCTTAAACCATAAAGGTTTGAGAGATAAGACTTATATCATTCTTCATGTTTTTTAATGCCTTCAAAATAAAATAAAGTTAAAACGAAGTATTACTATCCCTTTAAGAGTTTAATGAGAGCAAATCGTAAAGGGCTCCTCTATACCATGCACATAAAAAATAATCTACAATCTATACAATCTATATACTACATCTTGTTAGTATATAGAGAAACAGCACTCAGACCACTCATACATTCCCACACTGAACTACTTTTAACATAAGCAGGGTCATTTTGGGTGCAGGCAGATTGAAGGGGATGCATATTCCACAATAGTCTTCAAGGAATGAATAAAAAGGTGATAGGCAGACACATCACCAATGAACCCATTTGTTTTTAGCATGGAATCATATTAATACTTCCCTCATACATATTTGCAGACAAAAAATCGAAATAGATTCACAATAGAATCAGCATATTTTAACCCCTTAGTGACCGGCTGTGCACACACGCGGCAGGCACTTAATGCCCACTGAACTTTTTTTTTTATTCCTTAAAACGATTTCTGGGACGTACATGTACTTCCTATGTCCACCTGGGATATCCGTACATGTACGTCCTCAGGTGGTAAAGGGTTAATTGATAAATTTACATTACTGTATCCTCGTCTATATTAATGAGAGATGGTTCAGTTGGTTAATGCACCATCTGTAAAATCTGTTTAAACCTCAAGGTTGCAGGTTTTAGTCCTAGAACCATCAGCTTGACCTTTCACCCTTATGAGGTAAATAAAATGAATCCAGGTCATACCTGAAAACATGAGACAAACTCAATGTATTCTTTCTAAAATACTTAAAAAAAAAAGTTGAATTATTATTAATTAACATATTTATTTTTTTTACTTTATTTCTTATACTTGACAGACCTGTGGATAATATATTCAACTAGTTCAACATTTTGGAAGATATTGTTTGACACCAAGATACAAACCATCAATCAAAAATCTACACACAAGGCACATTAATTGTGAAGACTTTCTAGCTGATTGTATTGTATTCTTCATCTATCATTTTGTGCTTACGCCACCACCATTTTCATTCTTGGAAAATCACTTATGTAAAAACAAACATAGAAAAATAGATTAGCTATCAATAGCTACATGAAAAATGTGTAATGTGCATTAACCAATGAAGCAAAATAAAATCTAATATTCAGAATGTATGCCACAAAAAACTGAATTATATTTAAAGGGACAGTAATACTTAATATGTAAAAATATATATATTGTAGGGTTTATCCCCCTGAGTATAACAAGAGAACTCCCATTGCTGACAGTTGTATTATTCAAAAGTTATTACAGCTGAAACTTGAATTTTTTAGGTGCAGTATCTCAGTGGCCTGAAATTGTACAGTGGTGCTGTTGCTACACCATCATATGTATAGCTTTGGTCAGCTGACCATAAATAAACATAGGAAGGAGTAGCAACAGCTCCACTGTACCATTTCAGGCCACTGTGAAACTGCACTTAAACATTTCAAGATTCAGCTATAATAACTATAACTTTTAAATAAACACCTCTCAGCAGTGGGAAAGCTCTTGTTTTATTCAGGGGGATAAGCCCTACAATATATATATATATACATTTTAAGTATTACTATCCCTTTACTAAAACAATGTATAGTATGTTATATATAATGTGTGTATGTATGTATATATATATATATATATATATATATATATATATATATATACACACACAATATTTTTTTTATTTTGTAGGAACAGGATGTACTCTCAACAGTCAGGTGAATGTCTGGTGCAAAATAATCCAAAATCCAGTTAATCCAAATAAATCAGCACTCATGGGTCTTTTTAAAATTCAACCATTCCAACACACTCCCCACACTCTCACATACACACACACATCTATAGAGATATATATGTGTGTGTGTCTGTGTATATAGACATGTCTGTAGCAGGGGAATGGTCTAGTGTATGCATGTAGGTTAAGCCCATATGCATTTCTCAAACTACCCTCTGCAGGGTGCTACTCAGTTCTTGAAACAAACGTGCAGCACACCAAACTATCTTTACTCCCTACTGCCTCCAACCCTAGCACCCAGGCATCCTTACATCCCTCTCACCCTTGTATCTATCCATTTTTGCATCCCACCCAACCATATACACATATGTTCCCCATCTTTATGCTCTCACACTACTTTGCAGTCATCCATTATCAGTTCTCATCCTATCACCCACTCTTGCACCCATCCATTCTCAACCTTACACCCACCCTTGTACCACTGCACCAATCTGTTCTCATTTGCACCCATCTGTTTGCGGTGATTATTGCACTCACCTGGTCTATCTTCTCACCCTCTCTCCCACCTTTTTCACCCATGCATACTCCATTCTCAACCTCCCATTCAGCTTTGAACCCATCTGTTCTCTGTCTTTAAAGGGATAGTAATACTTTGTTTTGTCTTTATTTTATTTTGCAGGCATTAAAAAAACATGAAGACCGATATAAGTCTTATCTCTCAAACCTGTATGGTTTAAGAGAGATTCACCAGCAAAGTTTCCCCTTCCCACCCCTTTTACCTAGTGTAAGCCATCTCTTCTCAGATGTGGAATCGGGTTGTAAGACCAGACAGATAACAGAAGGGGACAATCTTCTTTCTATTAGAACAATGAAGGCCCTGCCCTCCTCGACAAGTTTTTCAGGTTTTTCCCTTATCTTAATTGAAGATTGTCCCTCTCTGCAGTCTACCTGGGCACCTCCCTTCTGATCTGGATGAACAGTGTTACATCAGTAAAAGGGGCGGGAGGGGGATACTTTGTCATTGAATTACTCTTGAACTACAACTCTGACAGAATTGAAATAACACTCTCCAAAGTCCAGATACTGTAATGATTAATTAGAGCTGCTTTTATTATGAAACATTACTATCCCTTTAAATTCCCACCCACCTTTGCACTCATCTGTTCTCTGTCCTTACCCTCCTAGTCATCCTTGCCCTCCTGCCTCTTCCTTTCCCCATACCACAAAAACAACTATTGTTCTGCCTGTCAGTGAATGTAAGCAGAGGCTGCCAAAACTTTGCCAATAATGCAGTCTGTGCTGGAACTAAGGGCAGAATGAAATAAATGTTCAATTACTATATACAGTGTACTTTTGATGGCAATAAGATTAGCACCAAAATGTTACTGAATTACAAGTTTTTCCAAATCAGCAAATGTTTGCACTAAATTCATTTCAAAAAGTGTGGCTAAAATGTTTGCTATTTTGTAAGTGGATTAGCGATTGTGTCTAATTCAGTAAAGCAGTTAGTGTGCATTTTCATACCCTTGGCTAACTTTGCCATTAATTTAGGCATATGCTATTCAGAATCAAGGCACTAATATGTTTCTTGCATCAAAACATGAGCAACCGCAAAAATAATGCAAACAAATACAGCATTCAAAAAATAGCCTCCGTTCACAACCACAGTGGAACATACACAAGGAAGCTGCTGAGGTATAGGGAAGTGGGGCTCTGCAGGGTCCCTAGTGCATGTGTGTATCTCTTAATTCACAGCATAGGGGGGCCCACAGAAGGCACAAGGGGAAGAACTAGGAAGCATGGGATATATGAGACAAACAGGAAGCTGTGACAGAGATGTATAAAAGATGAGAGTGGGTAAAGGAAGACGCAAGGAGGGGAAGGACCTTTGTGTTGCTGTGGGTGTTGCTGGGGGCGTGTCTGGTGGGCGTGACATTACCAAGAATTTTAGGCTATTGCATGACCTATTGACACCATTGGTGGGCGTGACATTACCAAGAATTTTTAGGCTATTTCATGACCTATTGACATCACCAAAGTATTTTATTTACACAGGCTATTTTATAAACACATATACTGACATTTAAACAAACAATAATATGAGTTTTATTCCTGTAGAGAAATATAATACATTTATATGCACAACACACAATCTGATCTTGTAAAAAGTGGGACATCAGGGTGGGAAAGGGGGACAGAGGGACTTGGGACTAAAAGCGGGACTGTCCCTCTTTAAGAGGGACACTTGGGAGGTATGTTATCTGTTTCTTATAATGTAGTTGATTTCCTGCCAACTTGCTCAACGTTATTTTCTGCAAAGGGCTATATACAGTAGCAAATACAAGCATTTGTTTGTGTAACATTCACTGATTATGCCCCATATTCTTGGCAAGAGTTCATATGCTGGTTGTTGTATGGAAATTATTAATTCAAGTTGTGGCCTGGTTTCATCCATAATAAGGTCTGTGTTTTTTACTTGGATCATTACAGCATGTCCAAGACATGTGACAAGCTCAGTGAAGGCAAACACAAACAAATAGTGCTTGTTCTATAGCTAATCACCACTCAGAAGCATCACATTTTAACTCTCTAGTGCCATTACAGACAATAAAATTCCATGTATCAGACTCACCATGCCACAAAATGCCAGACATATGGTGTATATACGTTATACCATATGTATATTTTGGGTGAATTTGAGTTTTTTGAGTAAAGCTACTTTCCCTATAACATGAGAGCAGGAATTCCACATCTAGATTACCCTTCACCCTTATGTAGAAAAGCTAAAGTATGTAGGAAGGTCATTGATGATGAACACAAGCAGATGTTCTATAGAAAGACATCACTCAGAAGCATCACATGTTAACTCCCTAGCACCATTTATGTGCACATATCAGATGATTCCCACCCAAAAAGGATGACCATTTCCAGACTGATATGCACATCCTCTCTGCAAGTCATTAACAGCTACCCAAAATGTACAGTACCTTTCAAACAATTTGTTTTGAAAACCGCTATGGTGTTGTAGGGAAAATCCAGGCATGGACCTCTTGCTCCCAGTGCCTAGAAAAGTCAGCTGCATCTCATTTACAAGGCCAAAACAAGGCCAAAATGGTATTTCCTGTGCAGAGAGAATTGCATGTCATTTGGAACTTGACCACCTTTTTGGGCCGGATTAATCTAACATGGAAATGTTCCCTCTATAATGGCACTAGAGAGCTACAATATGATGATTCTGAGTGTTGACTAGCCACAGAGAAAACAATTTTTGCTTTTGATATTCCTCATCCTTCAGCCAAAGGGATACACAGAGAGGAATATACAAATCCAACTATGTAGCTCCACTGCGTTAGCCTCTAACTCCTATCCCTGCACTTGGACCATGGGATAGTCATTAAAGGGACAATAATAACTGAATAAAAATGCATCTCCGATTGATCCTCATATAACAAGGGCCATGTAACACTGTATTTCAATGTACATTTTGTAGTTCAAGAGTAATTTAATTCTAAAGGATACACTTCCTGCCCCTTTTTCCTACCCCTAGCTACCTCCCCTTAGATGTGAAATCCAGTCCCGGAACTGGACAATGCTCAGAGAGGGACAATCTTCATCTACTGAGTATAAGTAAAACCCTGTCTCCTTTGACAAAGGAATGCAAGATTTTCCTTATTCTGAATGAAGATTGTCCCTCACTGTGCTCCATCCAGACGGCTCAGAGAGGCAGCATGACCTAAGTGAAAGGGGAAGGAGGGGGATCCTTTAGAATTGAATTACTCTTGAAGTACAAAATGTAAACTCTTGAAATACAGTGCTACATGACCATTGTTATATGAGGATCAAACAGAGCTGCATTTTTGTTCAGCTATTACTATCCCTTTAAATGTATGATTGCTTTAAAGGAGCAGTAAACTTTTGTTATGAAAACACATATTTTATAGAGCATTTCCTGCTGAATAAAACAAGGTCACTCCCATCGCTGTCAGATGTCTTATTTAAAATTAATAGCAGTTTAAATAATCAGGAAATGAATTTACTGTGTTTACTTCCTGATAGTTCTAACTGACAGGAAGTGACAGGCAGTTTGTATCACATTCTATGGAGAACTGTATGTCTCTGACTTTTCCGACTTTCCTCTCCATTAGAATCTAACAGGAAATCTAATTAGAATTTGACCACTAGAGGGCACTGCTAATGCAAAAAAACATGGGTTTAAACTGTAATAACTCTGGAAATATAAATCTCTCAGCAATGGGAGTACCCTTATTTTACTCAATAGGAAAATCCCTACAATATATATTTTTTCATAAAAAAAGTTTACTGCTCCTTTAATACAAACTAGCATGCACACTCCAAGATCAACAGAATGCAAGCAAACCCCAAACTCATCCCCTCTTGCACGCCCAGGGAAATAGAGTAAAGTTCTCCCACTTCCTCTGTGTCATGTTTATGTACAAAGGTGTGATAAAGAGGTACTATATCAGAGATGACTTCTTCAGTGATATCTCTTCTCCAGTTCTTATGTTATCCTATAGCGTCTATGCACTAAGATCTTGAAGTTGGAACAATGTTAGGGAATAAAGAAGTGATAAAGCAATATGATTCCTCCAGAAATATCACTTCTCCAGCTCTTATGTATTCTATAAAGCCTAAGCACTCTGATCTCCAAAGTTGAAGAAATGTTAGTGCATAAGCTCTATAGAATAACATAGAAATTGGAGAAATTATATAACTGGATAAGTCATTTCTGCTTTATCACCTCTTTATCACACCTTAGTGCATAACCCCCATGGTGTTAGGACATGAGCAGAGGAATGGAATGTCCTGTAATGTCCATACACTTCCACATCATCCTCCTTTTGGAACAAATAGCATCAATGGAAGAATTTCCATTGTATGTAGCTTAAAGGGATAGTAATGTTTCATAATAAAAGCAGCTCTAATTAATCATCATTGTATTTGGACTTTGGAGAGTGTTATTTCTATTCTGTCAGAGTTGTAGTTCAAGAGTAATTCAATTACAAAGTATCCCCCTCCCTCCCCTTTTACTGATGTAACACTGCTCAGCCAGAGCAGAAGGGAGGTGCCCAGGTAGATTGCAGAGAGGGACAATCTTCAATTAAGATAAGGGAAAAACCTGAAAAACTTGTCAAGGGGGGCAGGGCTTGCATTGTTCTCATAGGAAGAAGATTGTCCCCTTCTGTTATCTGTCTGGTCTATGAACTGCATTCCACATCTGAGAAGAGATGGCTTACACTAGGTAAAAGGGGCAGGAGGGGAAACTTTGCTTGTGAATATCTCTCAAACCATAAAGGTTTTAGAGATAAGACTTATATTGTTCTTTATGTTTTTTAATGCCTACAAAATAAAATAAAGATAAAATAAGTGTTACTATCCCTTTAATAAACTGGTTTAAGGCATACATAACACTACCAAGATTCCAGTGCATGCTATAGCATATAAACATATTAGTACACACCTTGGTTTGTAGTTATCTGCCATCTAATCTTCTCTCAGTTATAGAATTCAGTACTATTCTACCCATACTGTAACAGAACAATCACTGCTGAGTTTGCTGTTTTTTCTTATTATGTTTTATTAGATGCCTTTTTATTAAAATACTAAAAGTTGCTCTGGTGGCATCCCTCTCGTAAAGCAATTTTCAGAGATCAAATCTGTTGCCTAATGCACACAGACCTGCAGATCTGCCGACGGCTAGATTGATTTGCATATATCACATTGCTAAATAATTCAGCCTAAATAGATTAGCTTGTTATGTTACTGGCAGAAATCATTTTGAAATGCACTGTGTTACTGAGCTAATGTAACAAGTGATTAGTAAACTGGAGTCTTACGGGAAGTCCCAAGAAACAAATGGATTAGGTTTGAATGCTTAACCCTTTGGATCAGAAACAGGCAGCAAAATTCACCCCAAGAACTCCATATGTGGCCCCCAAGTCCACCAAAGGACTACATATTGATGCTAATGTACTAAGCAGAACTGGGAATTGTTAGAGCAAAACAACTGCATCAGAGTGGACAAATAAAAATTATCTTTGATTTAATTGGATCTTTTAACCTCTTTGATGATGGCTTTTAGGCTGTTTACACCAGGGCATTTTTAAGAACACCTGAGGCCCCTTGGAAAATTGTGAATGGAGGTCCCACAACTACAGAGAAATATTTAGGAACTTCTTGATTTTAGTTATAACTAGTGTTGAGCGAGCATGCTCGGCCGATGCTCGGATCGGCTCGAGCATCGCTCTGCTCGGCACATGGCGGTACTCGTACGAGTACCGCCATGTGCTCGCCCGCCATGTTCGGGTGGCAGGGATCTGTGCCGAAGGAGGCACAGATCTTACAGACGCTCCGCTGGACCACCAGGGACTGGAGGTAGGGGACATGTGGAGATGGAAGGGGGCATTGCGGAGATGAAGGGGGCATTGCGGAGATGAAGGGGGACATTGTGGAAGGGGGGCATTGTGGAAGGGGGGCATTGCGGAGATGAAGGGGGCATTGCGGAGATGAAGGGGGACATTGTGGAAGGGGGACATTGTGGAAGGGGGGCATTGCGGAGATGAAGGGGGACATTGTGGAAGGGGGACATTGTGGAAGGGGGGCATTGCGGAGATGAAGGGGGACATTGTGGAAGGGGGACATTGTGGAAGGGGGGCATTGCGGAGATGAAGGGGGACATTGTGGAAGGGGGACATTGTGGAAGGGGGGCATTGCGGAGATGAAGGGGGACATTGTGGAAGGGGGGCATTGCGGAGATGAAGGGGGCATTGCGGAGATGAAGGGGGCATTGCGGAGATGAAGGGGGACATTGTGGAAGGGGGACATTGTGGAAGGGGGACATTGTGGAAGAGGGGCATTGTGGAGATGAAGGGGGGCATTGACCAGGCACCCTCCCCTCATCAGAGCAGGGGGTGCCTGGTGTAATGCTCGAGTCCTCCCATTCAATTCAATGGGGCTCGGGTGCTCGGCCGAGCACTCGAGCCTCCGGGGGTGCTCGGTCAGAGCACCCGAACCCCCGAGCATCGGGGTGCTCGCTCAACACTAGTTATAACCTTTCTTGTTACCTTACATATTTTTGTGAAAAGCAGCTTTATTTATATGTAGTGCACCCACAAAAGCTTCCCTCCTAACCGACAATCTGACCACAAGGCCTCAGCATGGAGATCTCACCAGTTTAAATTCAGGCACAGATAGGGGGAATTTCAAGGGGGTGAATTTCAAGGGGACCCACTACACTTGGAGCAAAGTACACCGGAGCAAAAGTGCAGTGAGAGTTAAACATGAGAGTTTGACAGTCTCCTTACAATCTTTTATTCTCTTCTCTACAGGTATGTCCTAATCACCTCTATACCACCCCTGTACCATCTCAGCACCCAAACTCTGATCCTGCCTTCATGCTTCAATTTAACCTTTTGTGTTATGTGCTAATCACCTCTATACCACCCCTGTACCATCTCAGCACCCAAACTCTGATCCTGCCTTCATGCTTCAATTTAACCTTTTGTGGTATGTGCTAATCACCTCTATACCACCCCTGTACCATCTCAGCACCCAAACTCTGGTCCTGCCTTCATGCTTCAATTTAACCTTTTGTGATATGTGCTAATTAATCACCCTGATTCTGACTCTACACAGTCTCCCCCCCCCCACTTCCATCCTACATCTCTCTGTGTCTGTTCTATTCCTTATCAGCTGTTTTCAGGGAGTCACAGTTGACTACACATATTAGCTTGTAATTGGAAACAGATACTCATTCAGCCTCAGCATGGAGATCTCACCAGTTTAAATTCAGGCACAGATAGGGTGAATTTCAAGGGGACCCACTACACCTGGGAGCAAAGTACACCGGAGCAAAAGTGCAGTGAGAGATTGACAGGAGAGTGGACAGGAAAGAATGACAGCTACTGCAGCACTTAAACCACAGGCAAGTAAACAAATAAGGAATAAAATGGAGCTAGAGAGAATAGCTATATATTACTAATATAATTTTTTTTTCCACAATAATTAGAGGTTAATCTCAGCTTGTTTCGGTCTACCTATATCTCCCCTAGTATCCTCCTCATGCATGCCAACATGAAAAGATTAATACTCTCTGTTCTAACCATTCCACTAATAATACAGATTTGCTCTCATCCTTGCAACCATGCCCCGCACCCTCACCATAACATAATAATTCATCATGGACTTCTGCATACATGTGCACTACCAACTGAATGCTGGTGGAGAGTACTAAAATCAAGCCCACCCAGCCCCAGCAATTATAGCAACAGACGCACCCTCTCACTATATGTTCACCACAAGCAACTCACTAAATGTTTATGCATATTATTACTTGCCTTAGCAAATGATATAGAAACCAACCTGGGCCCTAAAATAGAAATAAATGGCAACCTCTCCTTTAAAAAGGGTCTGTCATTCGTGCACTGCAACATACGCAGTATACTGCCCAAAATGGTTGAATTAAGAGCATGGTGTTACGCATACAAACCAAAAATTCTTATTCTTACTGAATCCTGGTTATCCCCAAAAACTCCAGACACTGCTGTTGCCATAGATGGATACTCATGCTTTAGAAAAGACCGTGCAAAGCGAGGAGGAGATGTAATCATTTACATACAGGAGCCAATAAACTTTACACTTTTAAAAGACTCTCACAACACTGATTCTTATGAATACATTGCTGGAAAAATTTGTCTTCCATACTCAAAACGAATCATAATTGTAGGCATCTACAGACCGCCAAATACCCCAGCACACACCATGTCAGACATAGCTCAACACCAAAAGGAGGTTGCCACACAAAACAAGAAAAGCGAGCTGATGGTTCTTGGGGACTTTAATATTAATTGGCTTGATTCCAGGAATGAAAAATATTGTTCATTGCTTAAAGCATTGAACTTATCACAACAAATATCTTCCCCTACACGCATACATCTTAAAATATCCAACCATACCCTGCTAGACTGGATCCTCTCATCCTGCGCAAGCAGAATCCAAGATTCAGGTGTACTAGCTAACGTGTTTAGTGACCACTCCATAGTTTAATGTGTCCGCAAAATAAAACCAGTCAAATCAAGTTTCAAAGTCATACTCACGAGGTCATTTAGAAAATTTAACCTTCAGTCCTTCCTAAATGATTTAAAAAATTGCTCATGGCATAGATTACATCTAGTGATGAGCGAGCATGCTCGGCCGAAGCTCGGTTCGGCTCGAGCATCGCTCTGCTCGGCACATGGCGGTACTCGTACGAGTACCGCATGTGCTCGCCCGCCATGTTCGGGTCTCTTCCCCGCACGTTTCGCGGCTGCTGCGCAGCCAATAAACGTGCAGGGAGGCTCTGACATCAGTGTAATGCCAGCAGCCATGTTGGCTGCTGGCATTACACTGATTGGCTGGCCAGAACCCGTGATCGGGTGCTGTATAGCACCTGACCAGCGAGTTCGGCTCAGTCTTAGCCAGGGAGAGATGAGGATAGGAAGGGAAAGTCAATGTAGGGAGAAGAAAAGCGATTTAAAAAAAAAAAAGACCCAAAAGTCCTTTTTAGGACTACTGTGTGTGGGGGCAGCAGTTTATTTTGTTTGGGGGGGCAGAGATATAAAAAAAAAAACTTCACATATTCTGTTCACTGTGCCTAGCCGCAGATTAGCAGCACATTCTGTTTAGTGTGCAAAGTTGCAGATTAGAGCACATTCTGTTCAGTGTGCAAAGTTGCAGATTAGCAGCACATTCTTTTTAGTGTGCAAAGTTTCAGATTAGCAGCACATTCTGTTTAGTGTGCAAAGTTTCAGATTAGCAGAACATTCTGTTTAGTGTGCAAAGTGTAAAATATCAAAGTCACATATTCCATTCACTGTGCGTAGCCGCAGATAAGAAGCACATTCTGTTTAGTGTGCAAAGTTGCGTATTAGGAGAACATTCTGTTAACTGTGCAAACTGTAAAATATCAAAGTCACATATTCCATTCACTGTGCGTAGCCGCAGATAAGAAGCACATTCTGTTTAGTGTGCAAAGGTGCATATTAGGAGAACATTCTGTTAACTGTGCAAAGTGTAAAATATCAAAGTCACATATTCCATTCACTGTGCGTAGCCGCAGATAAGAAGCACATTCTGTTTAGTGTGCAAAGTTGCATATTAGGAGAACATTCTGTTAACTGTGCAAACTGTAAAATATCAAAGTCACATATTCCATTCACTGTGCGTAGCCGCAGATAAGAAGCACATTCTGTTTAGTGTGCAAAGTTGCATATTAGGAGAACATTCTGTTAACTGTGCAAAGTGTAAAATATCAAAGTCACATATTCCATTCACTGTGCGTAGCCGCAGATAAGAAGCACATTCTGTTTAGTGTGCAAAGTTGCATATTAGGAGAACATTCTGTTAACTGTGCAAACTGTAAAATATCAAAGTCACATATTCCATTCACTGTGCGTAGCCGCAGATAAGAAGCACATTCTGTTTAGTGTGCAAAGTTGCATATTAGGAGAACATTCTGTTAACTGTGCAAACTGTAAAATATCAAAGTCACATATTCCATTCACTGTGCGTAGCCGCAGATAAGAAGCACATTCTGTTTAGTGTGCAAAGTTGCATATTAGGAGAACATTCTGTTAACTGTGCAAACTGTAAAATATCAAAGTCACATATTCCATTCACTGTGCGTAGCCGCAGATAAGAAGCACATTATTTTTAGTGTGCAAAGTTGCGTATTAGGAGAACATTCTGTTTACTGTGCAAACTGTAAAATATCAAAGTCACATATTCCATTCACTGTGCGTAGCCGCAGATAAGAAGCACATTCTGTTTAGTGTGCAAAGTTGCATATTAGGAGAACATTCTGTTAACTGTGCAAACTGTAAAATATCAAAGTCACATATTCCATTCACTGTGCGTAGCTGCAGATAAGAAGCACATTCTGTTTAGTGTGCAAAGTTGCATATTAGGAGAACATTCTGTTTACTGTGCAAAGTTGCAGATTTGCAGCACATATTCTGTGTAATATGAAGAACGCGGGTAAAAAGGGGCGGGGAAGTGGACGTGATCCTGATAGTTCAGGGCGCGGGTCAGGACGCGTAGAAACTGTGCCTGGTGCCAGAGCACAAGACAGAAAGACATCCACCATACCTAGCTTCATGTCTCAGTTTACAGGGCGTCGCAGGACATCACTCTCGAGGTCAGACCACTGCGAACAGGTGGTCGGTTGGATTTCAGCTGATACTGCTTCCAGTCGGTTAAGCACTACCCTGTCTTCCACCAAGTCCACTCTCAGTAGCCTAGAGTCTGGTCAACATAATCCTCACCCTGATCATCCTTCCTCCCACCATAGAGGATCTGGTCAAAGAAGTGATCCCACACTGGGATATAGTGAGGAGCTCGTCTCATCACCAATCCTTAATTTGAACCTCTCTCCAAGCACGCTTGCAGAGGAACATGACATCTTGTGCCCTGATATACAACCTCTAGAGGGTACCCAATCACAAGAAGATGACAGAGGGGAACGGCATTTAAGGTCAAAGGAAGTGGATGATGATGATGATGAGACACAGTTGCCATTAAATCAACCACTATTACTGTCTCAAGACCTTGATGAGGAGGATGATATACAGTTGTCAATGACTGAGTATGTGGTGGGATCAAGACATGAGGAGGATGATCAGAGTGAGGAAGTGGAGGAGGACTTGGTGGACGATGAGGTGACTGACCCCACCTGGGAAGGTGTAGAGCCGAGCGATGACAGCAGTCCTGAGGGTGAGCCATCTGCAGCACCGCAACAGGCTGGAAGAGGCAGTGGTGTGGCTACAGAAAGAAGGCGGACCGCACCAAACCGGCCCGCAAATGTTCCACGGAGCACCCCCTTGCGTAAATCTCCCTTGCCAAGGGGTAGGTGTTCCGCGGTATGGCGTTTTTTTAAGGAAAGTGCGGACGACAAAAGAATTGTAGTTTGCAACCTGTGCCACACCAGAATGAGCCGAGGCATGAACACTAGAAACCTCACCACCACCAGCATGATCCGACACATGGCATCCAAGCACCGTAATAAGTGGGAGGAACGCCCGGATCGCCAATCTGTGTCTGCAGGCCACACCACTGCCTCCTCTTCCCCTGTTTTCGGTGCCGGCCAATCGCCTGTCGAAGGCGCAGGCCCGCATACCTCCCGCCCTGCACCTGTACCATCTGAAGCACCATCAGCGACCACATCCACTTCCCTGTCCCAGCACAGCGTCCAAATGTCGTTACCCCAGGCATTTGAGCGCAAGCGAAAATACCCAGCCACCCACCCACAGGCCATAGCACTAACCTCACACCTTTCCAAATTACTGGCCACAAAATGCTGCCATTTAGGCTTGTGGAGACTGAGTCCTTCCGCAGCCTGATGGCAGCAGCTGTCCCTCGGTACGCAGTCCCCAGCCGCCACTACTTTTCCCGGTGTGCCGTCCCCGCCTTACACCACCATGTGTCCCGTAACATCACCAGTGCCCTGACCAACGCAGTTACTGGGAAGGTCCACTTAACGACTGACACATGGACAAGTGCTTGTGGCCAGGGACGCTACATTTCCCTGACGGCACACTGGGTGAATGTCGTGGAGGCTGGGAGCGACTCGGACCCTGGGATGGCACAGGTGCTACCCACGCCGAGGATTGCGGGCCCTACCTCCATCAGGGTTTCCGCCAGCACCTACGTTATTGGCTCCTCCTCCTCCTCCTCCTCCTCCGTTTCCACCTCCGAATTCTCTGCGCGCAGCGCCACTCACCCATCAGCCGGTAGCTGGAAGCAGTGTAGCACTGCAGTGGGGAAGCGTCAACAGGCCGTGCTGAAGCTGATCTGCCTTGGGGACAAACAGCACACGGCCTCAGAGCTGTTGCAGGGGATTAGTCACCAAACCGAGCAGTGGCTCTCGCCACTCAACCTGCAACCAGGCATGGTTGTGTGTGATAATGGGCGTAACTTGGTGGCGGCTTTGGAGCTCGGCAAGCTCACACACGTACCATGCCTAGCGCATGTATTTAATTTAGTGGTTCAGCGATTTCAAAAAACCTACCCCAATGTGCATGATCTCTTGACCAAGGTGCGCCGCGTGTGTGCACATTTCCGTAAGTCATCTACAGCTTCAGCCGGCCTGTTGAAGCTGCAGCAGCGCTTACAATTGCCAGCTCACCGGCTGCTGTGTGACATGAGCACGCGCTGGAACTCCACCTTCCACATGTTGGCCCGGCTTTGTGAGCAGCAGAGGGCAGTAGTGGAGTACCAGCTGTTACACGGTCTTCGCCTCTCCGTTCAACTTCCTCTAATCAGAAGTGAGGAGTGGGAATGGATGTCAGACCTCTGCGAGGTTTTACGCAATTTTGAGGAATCGACACAGATGGTGAGCGGCGATAACGCTATTATCAGTGTAACCATCCCACTTCTGTGTCTACTGAAACGCTCGCTGCTCACAATTAAAACCGACGCTTTGCATGTGGAAGAGGTGGAAATGCGGGAGGAAGAGCTTACACAAGGTGATAGCCAGAGCACCCTCACTTCGTCTTCTCAGCGACAATTGTAGGAGGCGGAGGAGGAGGAGGAGGAGGAGGAAGACACGGTTGCCTCCGCTACAGAGGGTAGCCATGGATCTTTAGTTCCATCTCTTCAGCGTGGGTGGGCAGAAGAGGAGGAAGAGGATGAGGAGATTGAGAGTCATCCTCCTGGTGAGGACAGCGAAATCTTGCCTGTTGGTACTCTGGCACACATGGCTGACTTTATGTTAGGCTGCCTTTCCCGTGACCCACGCGTTATACGCATTTTAGACAACACGGATTACTGGGTGTTCACCCTTCTGGACCCCTGCTACAAAGAGAATTTCTCATCTGTCATTCCTCCGGTGGAGAGGACAAGCAAAATGGTGCAATACCAGAAGGTTCTTGTCGAAAAATTGCTCCAAAATTTTCCATCTGACAACGCTGGCGGCAGAGTACGTGCTACCTTGGCCAACCGAGAAGGGGAGAAAAGGGGAGCACACAGCAGTTCCGACAAAGGCAGGGCAACACTCTCCAAGGCGTGGGACACCTTCATGACACCCCGCCAGCACCCTCACCCTGATGCGCAGCCTAGTGTCACAAGGAGGGAAAAGTTTTGGAAGATGGTGAAGGAGTACGTAGCAGACCGTGTCAGCGTCCTCAATGATCCCTCTGTGCCTTACAACTACTGGGTGTCCAAGCTGGACACGTGGTATGAACTGGCACTCTACGCCTTGGAGGTGCTGGCCTGCCCTGCCGCCAGCGTTCTGTCTGAGCGGGTATTTAGTGCTGCTGGTGGCATCATAACAGATAAGCGTATCCGCCTTTCCACCGAAAATGCTGATAGGTTGACACTTATAAAAATGAACAAGGCCTGGATTTCCCCTGACTTCTCCACTCCACTGGAGGAAAGCCCCGGAGGAACATAAAGTGACTTTATATATGTTATTTACAATGATGTGAATACTCTGTATTCCCATTCACCCCTTCCACCCAAAAAACGGGTATATGGTTGACTCTCTTCCATATGCCCAGTGATATAATTTTTATATAGGGCCAGCTCACCAGCGTGGCCCAGTGATATAATTTTTATATAGGGCCAGCTCACCAGCGGGCGCAGTTTGACAATTTTTGTATAGGTCAGCTCACCAGCGGGCCTTCTCATATAATGTTTTATTGGGTCAGCTCTCTAGCGGGCCCTCTCATATAATGTTTTATAGCGCCAGCTCACTAGCGGGCCTTCGCATATAATGTTTAGGATGGTCAGCTCCGCAGCAGACCCTCACCCATAATGTTTTAGATGGTCGGCTCAGCGCACGTTTCCCTCTTAATCATGGCCCCAGTTCAGAAAAATCGAGGAAATTTTTGGGAGAATTTTAGTGATGAGCGAGCACCCCAATGCTCGGGTGTTCGGGTGCTCTGACCGAGCACCCCCTGAGGCTCGAGTGCTCGGCCGAGCACCCGAGCCCCATTGAAGTCAATGGGAGGACTCGAGCATTACACCAGGCACCCCCTGCTCTGATGAGGGGAGGGTGCCTGGTCCATAGGAAAATGGCAGAAAAGGATGGAAACACCACAGAAATGGTTCAGGGACAGCATAGGGAGGATGTCTGGATGCATCTTGGACTCCAACATCGCTGCTGGGAACGATCTTTCGCCCGTAGTACGCCATTTTTACAGACTGACCATAAAACACACAAAAAGGAAAATAAAAATGACTTTAGGCGAAAAATTGTTACCAAACAATATTTGCTGTTTATTTACTAGTATATCATCTGCAAATTCTCCCAAAAATTTCCTTGATTTTCTGAAGTGAGGCCATGATTAAGAGGGAAACGTGCGCAGAGGCAAATTCTCCCAAAAATTTCCTTGATTTTCAGAACTGAGGCCATGATTAAGAGGGAAACATGCGCAGAGGCAAATTATCCCAAAAATGTCCTTGATTTTCTGAACTGGGGCCATGATTAAGAGGGAAACGTGCGCAGAGGCAAATTATCCCAAAAATTTCCTTGATTTTCTGAACTGGGGCCATGATTAAGAGGGAAACGTGCGCAGAGGCAAATTCTCCCAAAAATTTCCTTGATTTTATTGAACTGAGGCCATGATTAAGAGGGAAACGTGCGCTGAGCTGACCATCTAAAACATTATGGGTGAGGGTCTGCTGCAGAGCTGACCATCCTAAACATTATATGCGAAGGCCCGCTAGTGAGCTGACGCTATAAAACATTATATGCGAAGGCCCGCTAGTGAGCTGACGCTATAAAACATTATATGAGAGGGCCCGCTAGAGAGCTGACCCAATAAAACATTATATGAGAAGGCCCGCTGGTGAGCTGACCTATATAAAAAATGGCAAACAGGGCCCGCTGGTGAGCTGGCCCTATATAAAAATTATATCACAGGGCC
The DNA here is from genome assembly GCA_037306005.1 of Rhinophrynus dorsalis. Lineage (NCBI taxonomy): Eukaryota > Metazoa > Chordata > Amphibia > Anura > Rhinophrynidae > Rhinophrynus > Rhinophrynus dorsalis. Next base: position 223,156,432 of record CM074719.1, on the reverse strand, counting down.
CGCTGGTGAGCTGGCCCTATATAAAAATTATAGCACAGGGCATATGGAAGAGGAGGAGGAGGATGAGAAGATTAAGAGTCAACCATATACCCGTTTTTTGGGTGGAAGGGGTGAATGGGAATACAGAGTATTCACATCATTGTAAATAACATATATAAAGTGAGTTTATGTTCCCCCGGGGCTTTCCTCCAGTGGAGTGGAGAAGTCAGGGGAAATCCAGGCCTTGTTCATTTTTATAAGTGTCAACCTATCAGCATTGTCGGTGGAAAGGCGGATACGCTTATCTGTTATGATGCCACCAGCAGCACTAAATACCCGCTCAGACAGAACGCTGGCGGCAGGGCAGGCCAGCACCTCCAAGGCGTAGAGTGCCAGTTCATACCACGTGTCCAGCTTGGACACCCAGTAGTTGTAAGGCACAGAGGGATCATTGAGGACGCTGACACGGTCTGCTACGTACTCCTTCACCATCTTCCAAAACTTTTCCCTCCTTGTGACACTAGGCTGCGCATCAGGGTGAGGGTGCTGGCGGGGTGTCATGAAGGTGTCCCACGCCTTGGAGAGTGTTGCCCTGCCTTTCTCGGAACTGCTGTGTGCTCCCCTTTTCTCCCCTTCTCGGTTGGCCAAGGTAGCACGTACTCTGCCGCCAGCATTGTCAGATGGAAAATTTTGGAGCAATTTTTCAACAAGAACCTTCTGGTATTGCACCATTTTGCTTGTCCTCTCCACCGGAGGAATGAGAGATGAGAAATTCTCTTTGTAGCGGGGGTCCAGAAGGGTGAACACCCAGTAATCCGTGTTGTTTAAAATGCGTATAACGCGTGGGTCACGGGAAAGGCAGCCTAACATAAAGTCAGCCATGTGTGCCAGAGTACCAACAGTCAAGATTTCGCTGTCCTCACCAGGAGGATGACTCTCAATCTCCTCATCCTCTTCCTCCTCTTCTGCCCACCCACGCTGAAGAGATGGAACTAAAGTTCCATGGCTACCCTCTGTAGCGGAGGCAACCGTGTCTTCCTCCTCCTCCTCCTCCTCCTCCGCCTCCTCCAATTGTCGCTGAGAAGACGAAGTGAGGGTGCTCTGGCTATCACCTTGTGTAAGCTCTTCCTCCCCCATTTCCACCTCTTCCACATGCAAAGCGTCGGTTTTAATTGTGAGCAGCGAGCGTTTCAGTAGACACAGAAGTGGGATGGTTACACTGATAATAGCGTTATCGCCGCTCACCATCTGTGTCGATTCCTCAAAATTGCGTAAAACCTCGCAGAGGTCTGACATCCATTCCCACTCCTCACTTCTGATTACAGGAAGTTGAACGGAGAGGCGACGACCGTGTAACAGCTGGTACTCCACTACTGCCCTCTGCTGCTCACAAAGCCGGGCCAACATGTGGAAGGTGGAGTTCCAGCGCGTGCTCACGTCACACAGCAGCCGGTGAGCTGGCAATTGTAAGCGCTGCTGCAGCTTCAACAGGCCGGCCGAAGCTGTAGATGACTTACGGAAATGTGCACACACGCGGCGCACCTTGGTCAAGAGATCATGCACATTGGGGTAGGTTTTTAGAAATCGCTGCACCACTAAATTAAATACATGCGCTAGGCATGGTACGTGTGTGAGCTTGCCGAGCTCCAAAGCCGCCACCAAGTTACGCCCATTATCACACACAACCATGCCTGGTTGCAGGTTGAGTGGCGAGAGCCACTGCTCGGTCTGGTGACTAATCCCCTGCAACAGCTCTGAGGCCGTGTGCTGTTTGTCCCCAAGGCAGATCAGCTTCAGCACGGCCTGTTGACGCTTCCCCACTGCAGTGCTACACTGCTTCCAGCTACTGGCTGATGGGGGAGTGGCGCTGCGTGTAGAGAATTCGGAGGTGGAAACGGAGGAGGAGGAGCCAATAACGTAGGTGCTGGCGGAAACCCTGATGGAGGTAGGGCCCGCAATCCTCGGCGTGGGTAGCACCCGTGCCATCCCAGGGTCCGAGTCGCTCCCAGCCTCCACGACATTCACCCAGTGTGCCGTCAGGGAAATGTAGCGTCCCTGGCCACAAGCACTTGTCCATGTGTCAGTCGTTAAGTGGACCTTCCCAGTAACTGCGTTGGTCAGGGCACGGGTGATGTTACGGGACACATGGTGGTGTAATGCGGGGATGGCACACCGGGAAAAGTAGTGGCGGCTGGGGACCGCGTACCGAGGGACAGCTGCTGCCATCAGGCTGCGGAAGGACTCAGTGTCCACAAGCCTAAATGGCAGCATTTCGATGGTCAGTAATTTGGAAAGGTGTGAGGTTAGTGCTATGGCCTGTGGGTGGGTGGCTGGGTACTTTCTCTTGCGCTCAAATGCCTGGGGTAACGACATTTGGACGCTGCGCTGGGACAGGGAAGTGGATGTGGTCGCTGATGGTGCTTCAGATGGTACAGGTGCAGGGCGGGAGGTATGCGGGCCTGCGCCTTCGACAGGCGATTGGCCGGCACCGAAAACAGGGGAAGAGGAGGCAGTGGTGTGGCCTGCAGACACAGATGGGCGATCCAGGCGTTCCTCCCACTTACTACGGTGCTTGGATGCCATGTGTCGGATCATGCTGGTGGTGGTGAGGTTTCTAGTGTTCATGCCTCGGCTCATTCTGGTGTGGCACAGGTTGCAAACTACAATTCTTTTGTCGTCCGCACTTTCCTTAAAAAAACTCCATACCGCGGAACACCTACCCTTTGGCAAGGTAGATTTACGCAAGGGGGTGCTCCGTGGAACATTTGCGGGCCGGTTTGGTGCGGTCCGCCTTCTTTCTGTAGCCACACCACTGCCTCTTCCAGCCTGTTGCGGTGCTGCAGATGGCTCACCCTCAGGACTGCTGTCATCGCTCGGCTCTACACCTTCCCAGGTGGGGTCAGTCACCTCATCGTCCACCAAGTCCTCCTCCACTTCCTCACTCTGATCATCCTCCTCAAGTCTTGATCCCACCACATACTCAGTCATTGACAACTGTATAACATTCTCCTCAACAAGGTCTTGAGACGGAAATAGTGGTTGATTTAATGGCAACTGTGTCTCATCATCATCATCATCATCCACTACTTCCTTTGACCTTAAATGCCGTTCACATCTGTCATCTTCTTGTGATTGGGTAGCCTCTAGAGGTTGTGAATCAGGGCACAAGATGTCATGTTCCTCTGCAAGCGTGCTTGGAGAGAGGGTCAAATGAAGGATTGGTGATGAGACGAGCTCCTCACTATATCCCAGTGTGGGATCACTTCTTTGACCAGACCGTGTATGGTGGGAGGAAGGATGATCAGAGTGAGGATTATGTTGACCAGACTCTTGGCTACTGAGAGTGGACTTGGTGGAAGACAGGGTGGTGCTTAACCGACTGGAAGCAGTATCAGCTGTCATCCAACCGACCACCTGTTCGCAGTGGTCGGACCTCGAGAGTGATGTCCTGCGACGCCCTGTAAAATTAGACATGAAGCTAGGTATGGTGGATGTCTTTCTTTCTTGTGCTCTGGCACCAGGCACAGTTTCTCCGCGTCCTGACCCGCGCCCTGAACTATCAGGATCACGTCCACTTCCCCGTCCCTTTTTACCCGCCTTCTTCATCTTACACGGAATATGTGACTTTAATATTTGAGTTTGAAAACTTAACAGTATTTCTTCCTATTCTGCAACTGTGCAGAGTACACAGAATAGGCTGCTAAACGGCGGTGACACACACTGAATGGAATATGTGACTTTAATATTTGAGTTTGAAAACTTAACAGTATTTCTTCCTAGTCTGCAACTGTGCAGAGTACACAGAATAGGCTGCTAAACGGCGGTGACACACACTGAATGGAATATGTGACTTTAATATTTGAGTTTGAAACTTAACAGTATTTCTTCCTATTCTGCAACTGTGCAGAGTACACAGAATAGGCTGCTAAACTGCGGTGACACACACTGAATGGAATATGTGACTTTAATATTTGAGTTTGAAAACTTAACAGTATTTCTTCCTATTCTGCAACTGTGCAGAGTACACAGAATAGGCTGCTAAACTGCGGTGACACACACTGAATGGAATATGTGACTTTAATATTTGAGTTTGAAAACTTAACAGTATTTCTTCCTAGTCTGCAACTGTGCAGAGTACACAGAATAGGCTGCTAAACTGCGGTGACACACACTGAATGGAATATGTGACTTTAATATTTGAGTTTGAAAACTTAACAGTATTTCTTCCTATTCTGCAACTGTGCAGAGTACACAGAATAGGCTGCTAAACGGCGGTGACACACACTGAATGGAATATGTGACTTTAATATTTGAGTTTGAAAACTTAACAGTATTTCTTCCTAGTCTGCAACTGTGCAGAGTACACAGAATAGGCTGCTAAACTGCGGTGACGAACACAGAATGGAATATGTGACTTTAATATTTGAGTTTGAAAACTTAACAGTATTTCTTCCTATTCTGCAACTGTGCAGAGTACACAGAATAGGCTGCTAAACGGCGGTGACACACACTGAATGGAATATGTGACTTTAATATTTGAGTTTGAAAACTTAACAGTATTTCTTCCTAGTCTGCAACTGTGCAGAGTACACAGAATAGGCTGCTAAACGGCGGTGACGAACACAGAATGGAATATGTGACTTTAATATTTGAGTTTGAAAACTTAACAGTATTTCTTCCTATTCTGCAACTGTGCAGAGTACACAGAATAGGCTGCTAAACGGCGGTGACACACACTGAATGGAATATGTGACTTTAATATTTGAGTTTGAAAACTTAACAGTATTTCTTCCTAGTCTGCAACTGTGCAGAGTACACAGAATAGGCTGCTAAACTGCGGTGACGAACACAGAATGGAATATGTGACTTTAATATTTGAGTTTGAAAACTTAACAGTATTTCTTCCTAGTCTGCAACTGTGCAGAGTACACAGAATAGGCTGCTAAACTGCGGTGACACACACTGAATGGAATATGTGACTTTAATATTTTAGTTTGAAGACTTAACAGTATTTCTTCCTATTCTGCAACTCTGCACAGTACACAGAATGTGCTGCTACACTGCGGCGAAGCACACTGAATGGAATATGTGACTTTGATATTTTAGTTTGAAGACTTAACAGTATTTCTTCCTATTCTGCAACTCTGCACAGTACACAGAATGTGCTGCTACACTGCGGCGAAGCACACTGAATGGAATATGTGACTTTGATATTTTAGTTTGAAGACTTAACAGTATTTCTTCCTATTCTGCAACTCTGCACAGTACACAGAATGTGCTGCTAAACTGCGGCGACGCACACTGAATGGAATATGTGACTTTGATATTTTAGTTTGAAGACTTAACAGTATTTCTTCCTATTCTGCAACTCTGCACAGTACACAGAATGTGCTGCTACACTGCGGCGAAGCACACTGAATGGAATATGTGACTTTGATATTTTAGTTTGAAGACTTAACAGTATTTCTTCCTATTCTGCAACTCTGCACAGTACACAGAATGTGCTGCTACACTGCGGCGAAGCACACTGAATGGAATATGTGACTTTGATATTTTAGTTTGAAGACTTAACAGTATTTCTTCCTATTCTGCAACTCTGCACAGTACACAGAATGTGCTGCTAAACTGCGGCGAAGCACACTGAATGGAATGTGTGACTTTGATATTTTAGTTTGAAGACTTAACAGTATTTCTTCCTATTCTGCAACTCTGCACAGTACACAGAATGTGCTGCTAAACTGCGGCGAAGCACACTGAATGGAATATGTGACTTTGATATTTTAGTTTGAAGACTTAACAGTATTTCTTCCTATTCTGCAACTCTGCACAGTACACAGAATGTGCTGCTAAACTGCGGCGACGCACACTGAATGGAATATGTGACTTTGATATTTTAGTTTGAAGACTTAACAGAATGTGCTCTAATCTGCAACTTTGCACACTAAACAGAATGTGCTCTAATCTGCAACTTTGCACACTAAACAGAATGTGCTCTAATCTGCAACTTTGCACACTAAACAGAATGTGCTCTAATCTGCAACTGTGCACACTAAACAGAATGTGCTCTAATCTGCAACTTTGCACACTAAACAGAATATATATTTCCCCCCCCACACACACACACACACAAAATAACCTGCTGCCCCCACACACAGTAGTCCTAAAAAGGACTTTTGGTTCTTTTTTTTCACAATTTTGCTTGTTTTCCTCCCTACACTGCCTTTCCCTTCCTATCCTCAGCTCTCCCTGGCTAAGACTGAGCCGAACTCGATGGTCAGGTGCTATACAGCACCCGACCACGGGTTCTGGCCAGCCAATCAGTGTAATGCCAGCAGCCAAAATGGCTGCTGGCATTACACCGATGTCAGAGCCTCCCTGCACGTTTATTGGCTGCGCAGCAGCCGCAAAACGTGCGGGGAGGAGACCCGAACATGGCGGGCGAGCACATGCGGTACTCGTACGAGTACCGCCATGTGCCGAGCAGAGCGATGCTCAAGCCGATCCGAGCATCGGCCGAGCATGCTCGCTCAACACTAGAGAATTTGCCTCTGCGCACGTTTCCCTCTTAATCATGGCCTCAGTTCAGAAAAATCGAGGAAATTTTTGGGAGAATTTGCCTCTGCGCACGTTTCCCTCTTAATCATGGCCTCAGTTCAGAAAAATCGAGGAAATTTTTGGGAGAATTTGCCTCTGCGCACGTTTCCCTCTTAATCATGGCCCCAGTTCCGAAAAATCGATTAAATTTTTTGCAGAATTTGCAGATGATATACAAGTAAATATACAGCAAATACTGTTTGGTAACAATTTTTCGCCTAAAGTCGTTTTTATCTTCCTTTTTGTGTGTTTTACGGTCAGTCTGTAAAAATGGCGTACTACGGGCGAAAGATCGTTCCCAGCAGCGACGTTGGAGTCCAAGATGCATCCAGACATCCTCCCTATGCTGTCCCTGAACCATTTCTGTGGTGTTTCCATCATTTTCTGCCCTTTTCCTATGGACCAGGCACCCTCCCCTCATCAGAGCAGGGGGTGCCTGGTGTAATGCTCGAGTCCTCCCATTGACTTCAATGGGGCTCGGGTGCTCGGCCAAGCACTCGAGCCTCCGGGGGCGCTCGGTCAGAGCACCCGAACACCCGAGCATTGGGGTGCTCGATCATCACTAATTACATCTAATACCTGACCTTGATTCAGCGATTGACTTTTTTAACTCAGAATTCCTACAGGTCTGTAATACCCATGTCCCACTAAGAAAGGTCAGGGTTAGGGGGACACATCTACCATGGGTCTCAGCTGACTTGATTCAATTATACAGTCTCAGAGATTCATTATGGACAAAATTTAAAGAAACTGGCTCCCCTCATGACCACACTATATATATAGGCAAGTAAGGAATACATGTACAAAACAAACAAAACTAGCAAAAGCCCAATATTTTACTAACAACTTGGACAATAACATTTCAAAGCCAGCCAACTTTTGGAAGGTTGTAAAAAACATCTACAACCCGCCTAACCACTCTCACCCATCAAATATAACAATAGACAAAGAAACCATACAGTGCCCCACAGCCATAGCCAATGCATTCAACAGCTATTTTGTTGGATGTGCCACCACACTGATTAAACAAAACAAAGGCCACTCTGAAGTTCCACCAAGTTCAGAACAGTCACTGGCACCTCTTGCCTGGTCCAACAGTGCAAATGAATTCAATTTCATGCCAGTAAATGAAAGTGAAGTATATGATCACCTCCTCAACCCAAAACTGAAATCGCAATCAAGCCCTGACCATCTACCACCAATTTTATGAAAGCTCAGTGCTATGGTCACAGCCCAACCAATAGCAACTCTAATTAATGCCTCTTTGACATCAGGGTATATGCCCAAATCCTGGAAGGTGGCAAGAGTTGTACCAATCCACAAAAGTGGGGATAAAAATGTAGTATCAAATTACAGACCAATATCTCTCCTCCCCACTTTATCTAAAATCATTGAGAAATGTGTACATGTGCAACTACATATATATTACCAACAGACCTATTTCTTCACCCCTCTTCAATCAGGGTTTAGACCAAACCACTCAACAGTCACGTCTCTTCTAAAAGTAATCAATGATATCCAGACTGGCATGGAAAATGGTGAACTCACTGGAGTTATTTTCCTAGATTTCGCTAAGGCCTTTGACACAGTAGACCATAACATTCTTATCAGCAAACTCCAAAACTCAGGATTGGGTAATAATTCTCTAAACTGGTTCCGATCCTATTTATCAGACAGAATGCAGTATGTGTCAGTTGCAAACAATGACTCCCTTCCGCTCAAAGTAATAAGTGGAGTTCCCCAAGGCTCCATTCTTGGCCCTCTTCTATTTTCTCTTTTTATAAATGATCTGCCCAAGGTTTGCAAATCCTCTTCAGTACACATGTATGCAGATGACACCATAATCTATGCTAAAAACTCAAGCATATCACAACTTGAAACCGAATTACAACATGATTTCAACAAAGTGGAAAGATGGATAACGCAAAACAAACTTTTCTTAAACACAGATAAAACAGTTACAATGATATTTGGCACAAAGCACAAACTGCGTAATCTCGACAATATCCACCTATCCATTGTAACAGAGTCTAATCGTAAATTGGCCCCAGTAGACTCCTACAAATATCTTGGTATGTGGCTTGACCCTAATCTCAATTTTGGTCACCATATTGACAAATTAACCTCTAAACTTTATCCCAAAATAAGTACTCTTTTTAGAAACAAATCATGTTTAAGTACCCTGGTGAGAAAACGTATTGTACAGCAGATGCTGCTGCTAGTCATAGACTATGGTGACGTAGTATATGCTCCAGCACCAGAAATCCATCTCAGTAAACTTGACACCCTGTATAATTCATTATGCCGCTTTATCCTCCAATGTGACTACACTACCCATCATTGTGACATGCTTAAAGAACTAAATTGGCTAACACTTAAATCTAGACATGCCCTTCATCTTTCTTGCTTAGTACACAACCACTTCTCTGGAAAACTACCACACTACCTGAGCAGTATGCTCACTCCAGCTCTTCATACTAACTATAACCTCCGCTCCACTACTAACAACTCACTGCGTATACCACAAAACAAGAAAGAAGCAGGAAGATCTGCCTTCACATTCAGAGCTCCAAAATTCTGAAACAATCTGCTGGAAATAATCACATCTGCTCTCAGTCTAAAATCCTTAAAAGCAAATGTTTCTTTATATCTAAAAACAGCGTGTAACTGTAAATAATCCCATTATTTAATAAGTATGTATAATTATGTATGTTTATATATAATGTCTCATAATAAGTGTAAATATGTAACCCTTTATTGAAAACTCTCCAGGACATACTTGAAAATTAGAGAAATCTCAATGTATTCTTCCTGGTAAAACATTGTCTAAATAAATAAATGGTTGCTTCCTGTAAAACCAAGATTATTGAAAATCCAATCTGAGGCCTCATAAAACAGGAGGCCCCTGGTGAACACAGAGTATGTCCATGTATTAAAATGCCCTTTTTCACATTGGAAATGTTTTCATTCATGAATGAAGAGTAACAAAGCATGCTGCAAATCTATTGCATTCATGCAGTGAGCTCAGTGGAGTTTAGCAGAGCTGATCTGCATGGACGCCTAAGGGCCATAGTGGTAAGATGGACACTGCAATGCACATCTTAGAGATTTCAATGCACATATTAAAATGCACATTTTGGGTGCCCTAAGTGGGCATTGGCCATTGGTGTATTACTGATTCACACAGAGGCACTCCTGGGATCACTGGGAAAGTAGACAGGGCAGATAAAATGGGCAGCTTGAACAGAGCTATGTTTTAGATCTGTTCAAGTTGCATGTCTGAACTTTGCTGAACAGATATTAGTAGTTAAAATAGTTAAGATGTGCACTCTAATACTCAACCACATAACAATTGGGTTCAATGGCAATGGAGTACATAGGAAATACATATGAGTGTGTGTGTGTGTGTGTGTGTGTGTGTGTGTGTATGACATATATACCATTAAAGCAGAATACACAAATAGAGATTTGTCAAATGAAGAAAGTGTATTTATTTTCAACATTTCAACCTCATTCAGAACTTTTATCAAGGCTTGATAAAGTCCCGCATAGGTCCAAAATGTTGACATTAAATACAAAACTTGCTTCACTTGACAAAGCTCTGTGAGGGTGTTCTGCTTTAATCCATCTTTCTTTCTAAAAACTTTTCCTGCATGGCTTTGCAGGTGCAGTGAACCTGTTAGTGCCAGACATTGGGGGACATGCACTAAGGTGTGATAAGGCCGTCATAAAGCTGAGATTACTTCTCCAGTAATATCACTTCTTCATATATGTTATTCTATAGAGCCTATGCACTAAGATCTCCAAAGTTGGAGAAGCCTTAGTGCATAGGTTCTGTCCAATAACATAGGAACTGGAGAACTGATATCACTGGACTTTATCACCTCTTTATCATACCTTATGATTGAGAAGATGTCCATCATTATCAAGGATACAATATGAGGCATCTCTAAGTTATACTGCACCAGGTGGACCAGCATTTTTTCATCCTTATCACCATGTTTGAAAACACGATGATGGATACAGAACAGTCTGGTGCTACTGAGATCTGTGAGACAGAGATTAAGGCATAATGCTGAAGACGTAAACATCACATAGGAGTCTTCCCCACCATTGGTGACATAGTCCTGTTCAGTCTCGTGAGCCTCATTCTGCAGTTGTTAGGCCTCCACAGTGTGGACCTTTGTGAAGGTGGGTATGAGAGAGATATTAGGATCCTATTGCACATACCTTAGCAGCCTAACATTTAATATATTGTAATTTGTCAAACCAGTGTTAATTTCAAAGTATTCAGTGATATCTTTGGCATGTGGGACAGAGATTGCACCCATAGTCAGCTAGGTAGGTCTCAGAGCGAAGCCCAGGACACCCCCCGTAGTCCATGGAGAGCAACAGAGTTGAGTGGTTTGATGCCTCCCTTAAAAGATACTCACACCCCAAAACATTCCCACGGGCATCCCTAGAGATAAATGCATGTTCAATGTGAGACATGGTATGGTATGTGGAGGAATGGCAGGAGTATCCTCTAGTAGTTGGATGGAGGGAATACCAGGCATCAACTAGACCCATATCCACCACCCAGTCATTAAAGGTCAGTAGAGCATGGGAACTAACCAGTCCAAGACTTGTTGAAGTCACCCATATAAACTATATAGTGACCAGGTCTGGAGGATAGGTATTTTAAGGCTTCCCACAACATCAAGTCAGAGAATGGGGGAGGAATATATAGGTTAAGGATAATACCGGGGAGGCCAGCTAGATCAAAAAAGGTATCTGCCCTCCCTGTCAGACTTAAGGTCAAGGAATTCAAATTGTAAGGATCTCTTAACTAGAATTGAAATGACCCTCGCATGGCAAGCAACCTATGGTTTCTTAAGGGAAAGAATTCTGGACCTCATTAAGTGTGTCTCTTCCAGTAGAACAATGTCAGGGACCTGTTGTGTAATATAGTATACAATTAATGAGCATTTAATACTGTCGTTCAGGCCACGCACATTCCAGGACAGAAACTTGCATGCCCGATTAGCCATCAAATTGCAGGCAACAGATTAGAGCCGGTACCAGGGAGGAAAGCCACATTCCACACCCCACGCAATCCAACCCAACACAAGTAGCTACCAATACCCCTTACTCCCATCTCTAACCTGGAAGAGATCTCATATCCAAACTAGTGAAAGAGCATAGCCTCAAGAGAAGCATAAACACCAAACCTGTATAAACAGATACAGAGCCAATGTATCCCACTCCTTTCTTTTTTTTTTTCTTTTTTAAAGGACAAAAGTTGTTGCACAAACATACAAATGTGTTCATCGTACACAGAAGCAGTGTCCCAAAAACAGCACAATGTAGAGGTACGCACTGAAGTATGAGAATGACAATGGCAAAAAAAACAAAACAAACAGTACCTATCAAACCCCAAAAAACAGTTTTTTAGCTGTAAATTCTAAATTTCTCTCTCTCCCCGACCCTATGTACAGGCAATCCCACATAACATAACATAGGCACTGAACACCAGGTTGTATACTATAACACAACGTAGAAGAGCGCCCACAGGTAAGAGGATGACCAGGGCAGAAAAACAGTACAAATCAAACTTTAAAAAAAAGTTTGTAACCTCCTCCATTCCTATCCCTGCGTCCAGGAAAATCTCAGGATAAATGTTGTCTTACATTGAGGACACTCTCAGTGGTGGAACCCCCAGAAACACGTAACATGAGCAGGGTTCCAAACACTGACACAATGCAGAAAGTGTCCTTAAGTAAGAGTACAACAATGGTAAAAAAAACAATCATACAACCCAGTTTTAAAGGGTTAGCAACAGTTGAGCTCACTGTTGGGTTTTTTTTTGGTTTGTTTGTTTTATTTTATTTTTCCTTAAAGGGGTAGTAATGCTTAACACTGAGAAACTGAGTATAACAATGTTACTCCCACTGCTGCTTCTTCAAAAAGTTATTGCAGCTCAAACTTACATTTTTTGGGTACAGTACTTCCATGGTCTGAAATGTTATTGTGGTTCTATTGCTACAGCATGCTATGCAAGTTAATAGTCAAATGAACCATACAGTGATTTAGCAACAGCCATAAAATTTCAGGCCATTTAAAGGGATAGTAATGTCTCATAATAAAAAAATTAATCATCATAGTATTTGGACTTTGGAGAGTGTTATTTCAATTCTGTCAGAGTTTTAGTTCACGAGTAATTTAATGACAAAGTATCCCCCTCCCGCCCCTTTTACTGATGTAACACTGTTCAGCCAGATCAGAAGGGAGGTACCCAGTTAGACTCCAGAGAGGGACTATCTTCAATTAAGATAAGGGAAAAACCTGAAAAACTTGTCAAGGGGGGCAGGTCTTTTAATCAACAGGATTCATCCTACAAAATATATTTTTTCATTAAAAAAAAGTTTACTGCTCCTTTAAAGGAATAGTAATGCTTTTGTATTACTATCCTCCATATTGTACATATTTATAAAATAATGTAATAGCTCCCAGGTTCATCTCTCAAACCTTTATGGTTTGAGAGATAACCAAAGGCAAAGTTCCCCCCTCCCTCCCCCTTCCCTGAAGCATTGTGCTGACTGCAGGGATATCCGGTCTGACTTTCATCATGCGGCTCTGTAGCAGAGCCACTATCGCGTTAATGACAAAGAATTATTGCAAAGCAAGCACATGTAGAAGACCGTTTCAGTGAAATAATTATTTTTCACTAACGGGATCTCGGCTCAGCTGCAGAGCCGCAAGCCTGTTGTACGACAGACTTCCCCTGCAGTCAGTACAACGCTGACTTCAGGGAAAGGGGAGGGAGGGGGAACTTTGCCTTCGGTTATCTCTCAAACCATAAAGGTTTGAGAGATGAACCTGGGAGCTATTAAGTTATTTTACAAATATGTACAAAATAGGAGATAGTAATAATAAAGTATTACTATCCCTTTAAAATTAACATCTTTTTGACATCTTGAATGTCAGGGAGGTCTCCAAAGCATTGCTCTCTAGCATTCAAGGGGTTAAAATGCCCAATTTCATTTAGCAGGAAGTTTTATATGTCCCTTATGGTACAGTTGGTTTACTCCAGAATAACTCCAGCCTTCTAAAAAAGGTACAGTTTTGAAGCAAGCCAACTGTAAATTCGCCAGTGATTTTACTGGGATTTTTAACCCCTTGAATGCCAGAAGAGAGATCACCAAATTGTTGCAAAGCAGTGTAAACTTCACTAGCATTCACGGGGTTAACCCTTTGCATGCCGGAGGGGTACACAACGCATTGCAAAGCAATGCGTTGCGTACCACTCTGGTACTCAAAGGGTTAAACGCCCTCTTTAAATCAATGGACGTTATATCTTCCTCTATGAAGCAGTTGGTTTGCCCCACAAGGAATTTAGTAGCACCAGCTGTAAAGGGATAGTATAGTTCAGTGATGCCCAAGTAAGCATATAAACCTGTAAGGGTATGCAGATAGCTCAGCTGGACTGGTGTCCCATGCACAGAGTGCAATCTCTTTTAACTCACTAGTGCCATACACAGAAAAGAAATATTATTAGGAAGCATATTTTATTGGTCCTGTCCAAATGACAACCCAGCTACGAAATGCTAGACAATTCTTCTCTGAAAGACAGAAACAACTAACCCCAGACTTATTGGACCTTGTCGGTGAGGTACAGCTGACCTCTCTAGGAACCTGTGCGCAAGGGGTCCACATTAATTGGTATTTTTAACCCCTTGAATGCCAGAAGAGAGGTCACCAAATTGTTGTAAACTTCTCTAGCTTTCAAGAGGTTAAACACCCCATTTTAATCAATGTGCATCTTATTTTCCTCTTTGATGCAGCTGTACCACAGGGAGACCTACAAGCAAAAAGTGTGATGAAATCATACCAATACTAATTAAAATTAAGTGGTTTGCTCTTAAGTATAGTGATCTCTCAGGTGCTGCTCAAATCACATGTTTCACTCCCTTATGGTATTGGAAAGAAGAAATGTCCATATCAGACTGGCCCTGCCCAGAGGCAGTCCAACTCTGAAATGTCAGGCAAATCCCTCTCTGTACATGAGAGATACACAGTACAACACAGATATAGATTTCAGTATGTTTGGGCCTTATTGGTGGGGTGCAGCTAATTCTATCTAGGCACATGGAGAACAAGGGCCCATGCCTGAGACATCCTTCCAACACGGAGAGACCTATAAACAAAAAGTATACCATACACACAGATTGAGACAGAACATAATTGAATGTGTTGGTCTACTGAATATTGTCTCAGGTGCTGTTCGAGTCACATTTTTCATTGCTATGCATTACTGGAGAGAAACATGTCCTGCCCATGGAGAGAGAGAGATTCATAAATTAAAGATTTTTTTCAGTGCTGACTAGCACAATGATCAGCATGAGAAGATGGAGTGAAAGTGCCGAATTGGACATGAAGGAATTATCACGGTGCCCGTGATTTGCTGCCTCTTTTGTCAGTTACATGAATGGCTCTCCATTGGCTGTCTGCTATCAACCCGCCCAGTATTGCCTATTTAAACTGGGCTTGGGCACCCTTTGGTTGCCCTTTCGTGGTGTCTCTATGTCGCCTGCACCTGCACGGTGTTCCTGCGCTTCCTGGGCCGTCTACTATCTATGCTATCCAGTGATCACTTGAGTTCCTGTCTGACAGCTTCCTCGGTTCCAGCTTCCGTTCCTGATCCGGTTGGGGTTGCTGTTCCTGCTGCTGTTCCTGCTCCGGTTGTCTGCCATTCATGTTCCTGCTCCCTGTCCTGTACCGGCAGTGTTCCTGCTCCTGGATGCCTGCAGAGTGTCTACTTCCTCCAGCCGCCTTTGGCGACATTCTCATTCACTTTGTTTGTTACTCCAGTACGCGGCTACTGGTTCACTCCATGTTAACCGGCTGCTTGCTGCGTTCCTCACAGCACCGGTAGAGATTGTGTAACTCCAGTACGCGGGTACTGGTTTGCTCCATGTTAACCGGCTGCTTGCTGCGTTCCTCACAGCACCGGTAGAGATTGTAACTCCAGTACGCGTGTACTGGTTCGCTCCATGTTAACCGGCTGCTTGCTGCCTTCCTCACAGCACCGGTAGAGATTGTGTATCTCTCTTACTCGGGTACTGGTTCTCTCCATGTTAACCGGCTGCTTGCTGCGTTCATCACAGCACCGGTAGACATTGTGTAACTCCAATACGCGGGTACTGGTTCGCTCCATGTTAACTGGTTGCTTGCTGTGTCCTTCACAGCACCGGTAGTGATCGTGTTACTCCAGTACGCGGGTACTGGTTTGCTCCATGATAACCGATTGCTTGCTGAGTCCTTCACAGCACCGGTTGAGATTGTGTTACTCCAGTACGTGGGTACTTGTTCGCTCCACATTAACCGGCTGCTTGCTGCGTTCCTCACAGCACCGGTAGAGATTGTGTTACTCCAGTACGCGGGTACTGGTTCGCTCCATGTTAACCGGCTGCTTGCTGCATTCATCACAGCACCGGTAGACATTGTGGTACTCCAGTGCGCGGGTACTGGTTCGCTCCATGTTAACCGGCTGCTAGCTACATTCCTTACAGCACCGGTAGAGATTGTGTACCCCAGTACGCGGGTACTGGTTCGCTCCATTATTCCGTTGGGTGTTCTCTACATCTTGACAACCCAACTGGCCTCTGTCTGTCCATCATAGGCTAGTTACACCTTTATGCAGTCGCAGAGGCCATCCTTGTCTGTGTTCCAGTACTTGCTGCCTCCAGGCTGCCTTGACCGGTATATTGGTAAGGCCGGTAGAACCTATCTATCACGGTGCCTGTGATTGCTGCATTTCCTTGTCTGTCACCAGTAGGGGGCTTCTATTGGCTGTCTGCATTTAGCCCGCCTCATATTGCCTATTTAAACCTGGATTGGGCACCCTTTGAGTGCCCTTTCGTGTTGTTTCTGACCTTTTTGCTATCACTATGTGCAGTGATGGTTGGGCCTCTGTTCCTGTGTTCCTGAGTTCCTGATTACAACTGTTCCAGTGTCTCCTGCATGCTGAGTTGTTCCAGTCCTGGTTCCGGCTTAGTACTCTGGGGTTGCAGTTCCTGCTGACCTTCTTCTCTGCTGTTTCCTGAACTGACTGATCACTGCTGGTTCCTGTCATCTCCTCGCCTGCCTCCTGTGATCCTGGCGACCTTCTGCTTGGTCACGTCAGCGACATTGCTTGTTAGTCCCAGCGTGCGGACGCTGGTTTGCTCCAAAGACTTGCGGCTACACGATTCAGTTGTTAGTTCAGTGTGCGGACACTGGTTTGCTCCAAAGCCTTGCGGCTGTACGATTCCCTGTTGGTCCAGTGTGCGGACACTGGTTTTCTCCAAAGCCTATCGGCTACACTACTCAGTGGTTGGTCCCAGCGTGCGGATGCTGGTTTGCTCCAAAGCCTTGCGGCTATACGATTCACTTGTTACTCCAGTGTGTGGACACTGGTTTGCTCCAAAGCCTATCGGCTATACGATTCAGTAGCTGGTCCCAGCGTGCGGACGCTGGTTTGCGCCAAAGCCTTGCGGCTATACGATTCCTCTGTTGGTCTCAATGTGCGGACACTGGGTTGCTTACGATCCTGTCACTCTGTCATTATCATGCGACAGCTATTGATACCTCTGGGCTGCCTTGCCCGGTATTGGTAAGGCCGGTAGAACCTTGCTTCGTGTTGCTATTGAGGTTGCCTTACCCGGTATTGGCAAGGCCGGTAGAGCCTATATCGAGGGTTGTTGGGCTGCCTTGCCCGGTATTGGTAAGGCCGGTAGAACCTTTTGCCACATTCCATCTGAGGTTGCCTTACCCGGTATTGGCAGGGCCGGTAGAGCCTACACTGTGTACTATTGGGGCTGGGGTAAGGCCGGTAGAACCTTGACGCTATTCCATCTGCAGGTTGCCTTACACGGTATTGACAAGGCTGGTAGAGCCTATTATTCCATTATCTCAGACTGTCCTGTCCGGTATATTGACAGGACCGGTAGAGTCTACATACTGTCTTTGCTATTTACTCATGATATATATATGTATGTGATTGCCATTCTAAGTGATCATTTTAATTATTTCAATAAAATTGAGTTTTTACCTAAAACTTGTGTCTGAGAGTCATAACAAACCGTGACACTATCCCATTTTGTGCCAGTCTAAGGTTGCCTTACCCGGTATTGGCAAGGCCGGTAGAGCCTCATTCCTCATTGTACCTGTGTCAAGGCTGCCTTGCTCGGTATATTGGCAAGGCCGGTAGAGCCTCATTTCTCTCGTGTTACCAGCCTCAAGGCTGCCTTGCCCGGTATATTGGCAGGGCCGGTAGAACCTCCATCTCCTTGGTTACTAGTCTTTTAGGCTGACTTGCCCGGTATATTGGCAAGGTCGGTAGAGCCTCCATCTCCTCGGTTGCTAGCCTTCCAGGCTGCCTTGCCCGGTATATTGGCAAGGTCAGTAAAGCCCCCATCTCCTCGGTTGCTAGCCTTCCAGGCTGCCTTGCCCGGTATATTGGTAAGGCCGGTAGAACCTATTCCACCTGGTGCCAGTCTAAGGTTGCCTTACCCAGTATTGGCAAGGCCGGTAGAGCCTGTCTTACATTCTGTATACCTCTACTCACCATGACTATGTATTAAAAATATGTATGTTGCATGCGTACGTTAACCCGCGAGGGTTCCCTTTAAACTTTTCAATGAAGTTGTGTTTTTATCTTAACTCTGTGTCTGAGAGTCATAACAAACCATGACAATACCTCTCTGAAAGAGAAAAGCAGCTAAACCCAGGAGTACTTTCAGCCTTTTTAGGCCTCATCATTGAGGTGCAGCTGATGTCTCTAAGTACCTGTAAGCAAGAGGTACACTGAAAAAAGAAAAAAAAAAATACTTTTTGCAAACAAAATATCACACCTGGCAGTAAGTGCCAGTTTTAGCCTTTGTCAGTTTTAGGCAAAAAAAAACTCATGGTGGAGGTCAGCTGATTTCCTCTATATACATGGAGAGCAAGGGACCACATCTGGGATACCTTTCCAATGTAGGGAGACCTACAAAATGAAAGTGTAACATGATTAAGTATGTTGTTCTAAGTAATAGTGGCATAAGCTGCTGTGTAATTTTTGGCTCCCACGTACCTTTGCAGGATGACATTTTCATATCCTGCCCACAGACACTACAGTGGTGAAATGTTTGGCAAATCATCTCTACACTAGTAAAAAAAAAAGACAACTCTAGACATACATGTTTGCCTATGGGGGGGTCATTAAGAGATTGACGTTTATTCCCAGTATACACATGGAGATCAAGGACATATGCCTGGGATACCACTTCAACTTGGAGCAACCTTCAAGCAAACCATGTGATGAACTTACACTGAGATAGAGCAAAATATAGTTGCATAGTAAGATAGTAAAATTAGGTCGAATAAAGACACAAGTCCATCAAGTTCAACCTTTGCCTCATAGCCTAGTGACATGAGAATTATATAACTTTCTTGCTACCAAAAAATTTAGTCTTTATCAGACCTTTCTTATTTGCCTACTAATATACAGTATAACCCTGCACGTTCCCTTTTGCAAGAAATATATCTAATCTTCTCTTAAATGTATCCATTGTATCTGCCATAACCACATCATTGTGCAAGGAATTCCACAATTTAACAGACCTTACTGTAAAAAAAACCCTTCCTCTGCTGAAGTTAAAATCTCCTTTCCTCTAATCTCAAGGGGTGTCCCCTGGTCACCTGATCAGGCCTTGGAATGAATAGTTCACTGCAGAAATTCCTTGTATTGACCACTCATATACTTGTACAATGTGATAAGGTCTCCTCTAAGTCATCATTTCTCTAGAGTAAATAAACCAAGTTTGTCTAATCATTCTCATTTGTCAAGTCCTCCATTCCATTAATTAATTTTGTTGCTCTTCGCTGTACCCTCTCTAGTTCTAGTATATGCTTTTTCAGAACTGGTGCCCAAAACTGTACTGCATATTTGAGGTGAGGTCTTACCAATTATTTGTACAATGACAAAATGATGCTATCTTGCTTCAATACCCCTTTTTATGCAAGACAGGATTTTGTTTGCTTTTGCTATTGCTGTTTGACACTGGTCACTGTTTCTAAGTTTGTAGTTTACAAGGATACCCAGGTGTCACAGTTACCAAGAATATACCCGGAGTCAGTGCTGTAATTTATTTACAGTAAAAAATGCAGATAGTAAAATAGTAGCAATCACAGATGGTACCGTGGAAGCTAGCAATTCCTAGCAGAAATAGGATGCCTCTTAGAGTAACCTCCCTGCTAGAGACTAGGCAAATACCAATGGTAGTCTCAGAATGGCGAGCACGGAAACCAGAGAGGAAAGTCTGCCAGAGCCACAGGTCCGCACCAGACTGGGTGTCTACTTTGTAGAAGGGTAAGGCAGGAAGAATAGTCAGACAGAGCCACAGGTCATCACCTGGATGGATGGTCAGACAAGCCTAGGTGATACACGGAGCAGGTAGCCATCCAGAGCCACTGGTCTGCACCAGATTGGGTGTCTGCTAAGCCAAAGAGTAACGCAGGAAGAGTAGTCAGACAGAGCCACAGGTCAGCACCAGGATGGATGGTCAGACAAGCCTAGTTCATACACGGAGCGCTACAAAGAAAATAAACAACTGCAACAAACACCAGCTTAAGGGTGACTGGACTAGCAGTCCATCACCCTTTTAACCTCTACAGGAAGTAGCAGTGAGGAGTCTCAAGTCGCCCAAGGTCTTAAAAGGTACTTGCATCATACATACAAACACGCGCCTGCAAGTGATGCCACTGACTGAGGAGATACGTCACCTCCAGTGACATACTGCACTACCGCATCAATTGGGGAAAGGACACGGCCAGCCACGGGAGGTACAAGACGCATTCAGGCTGCAGGCACAGAGAGACGCGGGTAGTGACGCCAGAGCACCATTCCCGCCGCTAGTACCCCAGCAACGTCCAGCAAGACAACGCTGAACCTAGGGTAGGTGCTTTGACAGTAGACCTTTCCCTAGCAACGAGTCTCCTAAAATGATTCCATTAAGTAGCCTTGGGATTATTTCCTCTCAAATGCATGGTTTTACACTTTCCCAGATTAAACTTCATATTCCATTTGTTTGCCCAATCTGCCATTTTATGTAATTCTCTCTGTAGAGAGCAAATATTCTGTTCTGAATTAATTACCCTGCATAATATAGTGTCACATGCAAATATTGATATTTTTCTTTCTATATCTATTTCCAGGTAATTTATAATCATGTTAAAATGAAGAGGACCTAATCCTGAACCTTGATGTACTCCACTCTCCACTTGAACTGTATTGGAGAATTGTCCATTTACAACCACACACTGTTCCCTATCCTTCAACCAGTTTTGTATCCAATTGCAAAAGGTTATCCCCTAGCTCCAATTTCCTTATTTTATACCCCAACCTTCTGAGTGGCACTTTATTAAATGCCTTTGCAAAATCTAGATATACTACATCAAATGCCTTGCCATTATCTAGGTTGCTACTTACTTCCTCATAGAAGCTAAAAATAATAGTTTGACATGATCTATTCCTCATAAAACCGTGCAGATCCCTGCTAATGATCTTATTTTTGTGTTGTAATGCTGAATATAGTCCCTTATTATCCCTTCTAGCAGTTTTCCCACCACAGAGGTCAAAATCACAGGTCTATAATTACCAGGTTCTGTTTTAGTTCCCTTCTTAAATAGAGGCACTACACTGGCTCTTCGCTAGTGGCACTGAGCCTGTGGTGAGAGAATCTTTAAAGAGTAAATAGTGTTTCTTTCTAAAGCAAAGTACTACTTAAGTAAGATTTTTCATTCACATGAGCTATTGCAAAGTGGAAATTTCCATATCCAAATCAGGATAGTTCAGACCACAGACACTCTAGCTCTAAAATATCAGCCACATCCTTTCTATATGAGAGAAACAAAACACAACCCAAAATATATTTTTTAGCCTATATGGGACTTGTTTACCGTGTGGAGAGGCAGTTGATTCCATCTAGGTAAATGGATGGCAAAGGTCCATGCCTTAAATAGACTTTCAACAAAAACAACATATACAGATACAGATCAAAATTCATGTTTTCTTTTAAGAGATATTGGTTTCAGGTGCATCTTAATTTTTTTTTTGCTCCCATGTGCCACTACAGAGAGTAGATTTTCATATTGGACTTGGCCTGTCCACAGACATTCCAGCTACAAAATACCAGGGATATTATCTTTGCATAAGTGCAACAACACAACCCAAAATGTATGTTTTTGCCTATGTGCCCTTGTCAATGGGTTGCAGTTGCATCTAACTAGGAACATCAAGGGCAAGGGCTCATGTCTGGGGTTCCATTCCAACTTAGGAAGAGCTACAGGCAAAAAGTTGGATGCTTACACACTGAGACCTAACAAAGTTAAATGATTTATTATAAGGTAGTGTCCTCTCAGGTGCTGCTCAGGTCACTTTGGACAGTTGTTCTTTTTTGTTTCCTGTCCTTTGGTTGTTGATGGAAACCTCCCTTTTGTGGACAAAACTTTTCTTTTGTGACTTAATTGGGCTTCTTCGTTATGTCCGTTGAGCAGCACAAGGTCTCTCAGTCCCTGGCAGTCAAGAGTTCCCTGTTTACTCCTCCTGCTTTGTGATGACAGTGTGGGAAGCCCCATTATGCAGTGGGAGTTTGGGGGCCATGTCTCTCATCAGACATACCAAATATCTTCCCCATCAGTGGGAACTCTTTGCCTGTATCCACTGTTATCGTATTTCCTGTAGACATTGCCATTCCCAACATGGCAACAGCTGATGTTGCTTGTAGCCTTCCAGTGCATGCGCAGATCGATTAGCACAGACGTCCCCAAGATGGTGCTGGTTGGTGTCCAATTACTTTGGAGGTACTATTTAATAGCAGGTAACTAGACTTTTTTTTGTTTTTATTTATTTATTTTTTTCATGTGTTTAGTTGTTTTTGGTCCACAGAGTTCTTTATGGTTCAGCCCTCTGCTTTGCTTTATTGGTTCCTGGTTGCCTGGTGCTGCCCAGACCTTTTTTCTCCTGCTGCCTCCTTTAATTTATTTTTTCCGTATTAGGGAAAACTTTTCTTTGATGCCTCCATTTTTTTTCTGAATTTCTTTTTGGGTCTGTATTCTTTTGTAGCCTGTGTTGCTCTCATAGATCTTGAACTTACTGTAAATACACCCCACAATAAGCTACTTACATTTTACTGTAAATAGCCATCATTTTCAGTTTACATTCCTGCCATTATGCATTCTATTGCCCTAAGAACCTTCACAAAGTTCCTCCTGCCTGTTACCGTGGAATTCAGACAAAGAGGTATCAGAATCTTCCATGTTATCCTGATTCTTTCTCAGAATCAGAATCTGAGAGACATATGACAATCAATTTTCTGTCTGAACTAGGCAGGTTGTTAAACAAGGAAAAGAGCCAGATGATTCTCACCTAGCAACTCTTAGGAGTCCTTTTTCACACCTCCATGACAAGGGTATTCCTACCAATCATGAAGGCCCATCAACTTCTGCATTAGATCCACTCATTCAAACAGGAACCCAGATGTCCAAATAGACACTGCATGCAATTCTGGGTATCATTGCCTCCATCATTCCAGTAGTCAGGTAGGCCAGATGGTTCATGAGAACTCTTCAGGTCTCTTTCCTGAGCCAGTGGGTCTGCAGATTCAATCACCTAGATGTGCCCATCAGGTCTTTAGGAGTTCTCAACAGCCCAGAGTACTGGGAACATGAACAGAATCTTACTAAGAGTCAGTCTCTGCAGAAGTAAACTTTAAAATTCTCACTACCTACACCAGCAGTACAGGTTGGGGAGTGTACTTTAAAAATGAAGCAGTTGAAGGGCTATGGACTCCCCACTTCTCAGGGCTGCACTTAAACATTCTGGAGCTCAGAGCTGTCACTCAGTCTATTTTTCATTTATCTCCTTATTTTGAGAATCAAGTAGTGAAGATCTGGATGGATAGCAGACCAGCAGTCTTTTATATCAACAAACAAGGGGGATCCAGAAGCAGGGAGCTTCTGGAGAACTGAGTCCAGTCATGGGTTGGGCAATTATACAAGCATCCATTCTGATGCCAGTGCATCTTCAAGGCAAACTCAATATCTGGTCAGATCTTCTTAGCAGATTCTGGATGGATTCCAGTTATTGGGCCTTGAAATGGGATATCTCCTGACCATAGACCTGATGGCCTCTCCATGGATCTGGACACCAAAGATATTCTTTATGAGAAGATGGCACCCAGAATCCTAGGGTGTGGAGTCTGTGGACTTAGTCAATTGCTAGAAGGGCCAACTAGACTAGATATAATAGATGTATTGTTTACAAAGGGAGACATGGTATCAGATGTAGCTGTAGAGGAATGGCTTGGCTCCAGTAATAAAAAGACAGAGGCTGAGCTGTACCACACTAAAACAAAGGTTCTAGATTTTAGAAAGGCTGATATTTCTAAAATGGAAACATATTTATGTCAGTCTTTAAAAGCTTGGATATCTTTAGATGGGTTGGGAATATCTGAAATGTGTTTTATTAAATGTAACAGAGCATTGCTTCGGACTTGTCAGTAAGGGTAAAAGAAACAGAAAACCACTGTGGTACTCCAGAAGTGGCAAATATAGTAAAAGAGAAAAAGTAGCAATTAGGAAATATAAACAGACACAGAAGGAGGAATAAAGGTATCTGTACAAGACTAGGCTGAAGGAGGCTAAATACATTATTGGATGTGCACACACAGAAGAGAAAATTGCCCAGTCAATAAAAAAGAGGGCTAAAACATTTTTTTACATATAAAAGTGAAAGGAGAAAAATGAAACAAGGAAGACAAAAGATGGAAGTTATGTAAATGAGAATAAGTGTTAAGTTTTAACAGAGAAAGGTGAAGGGAAAGGACCTCTGTTAGAAAAAAGAAATAGGAAGACATGGGAAGCATGCATGTTTACAGAGACAGAAGTTCTACTTCAACTCTATGGCAAGAACAGATAAATTGATGGGGCCAGATGGAATACACTCAAAGTTATTAAAAGGAGTGTTGTGCAAAACCTTTAACAGAATTATTAAATAAGTCACTATAGACAGGGGTAGTTCTAGTAGATTGGAAGGTAGCAAATGTTATACTGCTTCACAAAAATAGGAAGCAGGGAAGAGTCTGTTAACTAGTAACTACAGACCAGTAAGTCTTTAGTCAGTAGTGTGAAAAATTAATGGAAACCATGTTATAGGAAATAATTGTTAAATATCTGAATTAAAATGGTTTGCAAGAAACCATATGGGCCCTCCAGGATCTGGTACATCACTTCTTCAGAGCTCTCAAGAGACTTTATCCTCTATTATATTACTTTTTACAATCCTGGGACTTTCCTCTGATACTAGATGCCCTTTCTTCCGATACTTTTGAACACCTGTATTCCATATGCTTAGGTAGTCTTTTCTTGAATGTAGTCTTCTTTATGGCATGATGTTTGCTAAGACATGATCGGAAAGTCAAGCCCTATCTGTTCAAGAGACTTTTCAAAGATGCAGTCAAAATTGCATGACACTGAGAATGGTGCAAGAGATTGTACCTGTATTGGTTTTTCCTTTTCAATTGGCACAAGACATAGTGATTCCATCCTGTACTCAGAACATCGGAGAAGTTGACATATCAGAATGGATCAACATGGACCTGGTTAGATGTTTAAATCCTATGTGAAGAGGATTCAGTCTATCAAAAAAATCAGACAAGCTATTTGTGGTACCTGCTAGACAAAGGGAAAGACAGCCACCCTTCAAATCTATTATTATGCCATGAATTGGGACCTGTATATCCAAAGCCTGCAAAGCCAAGAGCCTCCCTGTATCTCAGATCATCAAGCCAAACTCTTCTAGACTAGTGTTCACATCATGGATAGCAGAGGTGAGGGTATCTTCAGAGAAGCTCTTAGGGTACCTACCTGGTCTTCGGTTATGACTTTCATCAAGCACTATTAGTTCATTCATTGTTCATTTGAGAAACTCTGCTGACATTGGGAAGAGAGTCCTCCACTCTGAGACCTCCTTTAATACTGATTACATTTTCTCTATTACCTCTTGGTAGTCTGGGGGTCTCTTTGCTTTTAACTACCTGCAATATTCTTTGACATTCACCCTTTAGTGAACGCTGCCCAGAGTGACCAAGAAAATGGAAAATTATTTCAGCTTACCCTTATTTTCCTTTCCTGGTCACAATGAGGAAGCTTTCATCATTCTACTCCTTTTTCTTAAAGGGATAGTAATACTTCGTTTTATCTTTATTTTATTTTGTAGGCATTAAAAAAACATGAAGAACAATATAAGTCTTATCTCTCAAACCTTTATGGTTTAAGAGTTATTCACAAGCAAAGTATCCCCCCCCGTTCAGCCAAAGCAGAAGGGAGGTGCCCAGGTAGACTGCAGAGAGGGACAATCTTCAATTAAGATAAGGGAAAAAGCTGAAAAACTTGTCAAGGGGGGAAGGGCTTTCATTCTTTTCATACAAAGAAGATTGTCCCCTGCTGTTATCTGTCTGGTCTTACAACCAGATTCACATCTGAGAAGAGATGGCTTACACTAGGAAAAAGGGGCGGGAGGGGGAAACTTTGCTTGTGAATATCTCTTAAACCATAAAGGTTTGAGAGATAAGACTTATATCATTCTTCATGTTTTTTTAATGCCTACAAAATAAAATAAAGTTAAAACGAAGTATTACTATCCCTTTAAGCTTTTCAACTTAGACATCTGGGTAAAGGAAGCAGAGAAAACTTTTAGTTTTAGTGTGGCTTGTTTCCTGTCCTATTGGCTAAAGATAGAAACTTAGACCTTTAGTGAATGCTGCCTCATAGTGATTAGGAAATGAAAATAACAGTAAGTATTTTTTTTCTCCAATGATATTGCGGGGAGGCTATTTCTATATCCATATCAGACTTGTCCTGATCACAAACAGTCCAATTTTATTTATTTATTTTAAAAATGTTTTATCAGGAAGAATATATTGAGATTTCTCTCGTTTTCAAGTATGTCCTGGATAGTTTTCAGTAAAGGGTTACATATTTACACAAATTGAGAAACATTATATATTACATACATACACATATGAATATACATACATATAGAACATTAAAATTATATACAGTTACACTCTGTTTTTAGAAATAAAGAAGACTTTACTTCTAAGGATTTTAGACTAGGAGCAGATTTGATTATTTCAGGCAGATTGTTCCAGGCCTTTGGAGCTCTGAAGGAGAAGGCAGATCTTCCTGCTTCTTTCTTGTATTGTGGTATATTAAGTGAGTTGTTAGCAGTGGAGCAGAGGTTATAGTTAGTATGGAGAGCAGGAGTGAGCATACTGCTCAGGTAGTCCGGTAGTTTTCCAGAGAAGTGGTTGTATACTAAGCAAGAAAGGTGAAGAGCACATCTAGATTTGAGTGTTAACCAATTTAGTTATTTTAGCTTATCACAGCGATGAGTAGTGTAATTACATTGGAGGCTAAAGTGGCATATTGAATTATATAGGATGTCAAGTTTACTAAGATGGATTTCTGGTGCTGGGGCATATACTACATCACCATAGTGCATAGTGAGGCAGCAACATCTGTTGTACAATACGTTTTCTAACCAGGGGACTTAACCATGATTTGTGTCTAAAAAGAATACTGATTTTGGGATAAAACTTGGAGAACAATTTGTCAGAATGTTGACCAAAAGTGAGATTGGGGTCAAGCCACATACCAAGATATTTGTAGAAGTCCACTGGGACCAATTTACGATTAGACTCTGTTACAATGGGTAGGTGGGTATTGCCGAGATTACGCAGTTCGTGCTTTGTGCCAAATATCATTGTGACCATTTTGTCTGTGTTTAAGAATAGTTTGTTCCTTGCTATCCATCTTTACACCTTGCAGAAATCATGTTGTAATATGGCTTCAAGGTGTGATATGTTTGAGTTTTTAGCAAAGAGTATGGTATCATCTGCATACATGTATACTGAAGATGATTTGCAAACCTTAGAAGAGGGCCAAGAATGGAGCCTTGAGGAACTACACTTGTTACTTTGAGGGGAAGGGAGTCATTGCCGGCAACTGACACAGACTTATTACTCAATCCTGAGTAATCCTGAGTTTGTTTATAGTGGTTCTCAATCTTTTTTTGTTCGGGGTACCCCTAACAATTAATCTACAACATTCGGGGCACCCCTAAACATATTTAATGTACTTTATCCAGGGAATAATGAAGGTACGATACATAAATATACAGTTATTATTAGGTCTTACAATCATAATAACAAAATTAAACATAATATATATAACAATTTCTATAAATCTTTATTTAAAAGCCCATTTTTGTTAGTTTTCATAGAAAACATGGGGCACCCTAAGTTGATGTCCGTGTCACCCTGGTTGAGAATCACTGGTTTATAAGAATATTATGGTTACTTTTAGGAGGGCCGTGACTGTTGAGTGATTTGGTTGAAAGCCTGACTGAAGAGGGGTGAAAAAAGTGGTCTGTCGGTATTATTTATATAGTTGCGCGTGTACACATTTCACTAGGATTTTGGATAAAGTGGTGAGTAGGGATATCGGTCTAGTTTGATACTACATTTTTATTCCCACTTTTTTGGATAGGCACAACTCTAGCCACCTTCCAGGATTTGGGCATATACCCTGTTGCCAAAGAGGCATTAATCAAACATGCAATCGGTTTGGCCATGACCATGGCACTGAGCTTCGATAGCATTGCTGGTAGCTTGTCAGGACTAGATTGGGATTTCCTTTTTGGGTTGAGGAGGTGATCATATATTTCGCTTTCATTTACTGGCATGAAATTGAATTCATTTTCATTTCAGCCTCAGATGGATGAAGAATGAGGTTATTTCTGAACAGGTGAGTAACAATTAAGAAGGCTGTGCCAAAAAAGGGCAGAGAACACTGTTCTGCTGAAGTAAGAAAAAGCCCTTGCTAATAAGCCAAACATTTATAAATCCATTATACTGATTAAAAACAAACAAGGTATAGGCAGCTTAAACAGATATATTTAATGAGACTAATCACTGGTACTTGACAAACCCACTTTAAGGATTGATCCAGGAAACAAAGTTATACAAATGTGTAAATGAATTGTGTAGTTTTTTTTATCTGCAAAGGATATGTCTGTGTAGCCAGGAACTGATTGACGTGGTAGTATAATTGCCATATCTCTAACAAAGAAAATGTTTAATGAACATTTCATAAGAATCATTGATCATTATTTTTTATTATATTATTTCATGCTGGATGTTACATTTGAAAGGATATAGAAATGTTTCCCTTTAGCTGCTACAAGTAGAAACTGGGCTGTGCAGTTCTGCAAGAACCACGACTGTTGTTGGACAACAATTCTGATTTATCATCAGCCGGCTAAGGTTAATGGGAGGTGTAATGCAGCAAGAGCTGGAGGGTTGCAGGTGGTTAAATCATGGCCAGCACAAAGGCAACTGCAATGGGTTTTGGGTATATTATTGCACAAGACCAATTCTATGTGTCTTTTTTCCATACATGTTAGAATTTTTTTTTGTAAGCTCCTCTCTGAAAGTCATAGGTTTTACCTTTGATGAGTTACTCTGAGTTAGAGTCAAACTGAACACTTACATAACCAGTTCTTGATGCATGAAGCTCATTAAAGGGATAGTAATACTTAAAATGTAAAAAAATATGTTGTAGGGTTTATCCCCCTGAGTAAAACAAGAGTAGTCCCACTGCTGAAAGGTGTTTCATTCAAAAGATATTAATTTTCAGAGTTTAATTTTTTTAGGTGTAATATCACAGTGGCCTGAAATTGTACAGTGGCGCTGTTGCTACATGATCCTATGGACAGCTCTGGTCCCGGGACCATAGGATAAACCCTACAACATATTTTTTTTTACATTTTAAGTATTACTATCCCTTTAACAGAGTTTGCTCTAATATCAGCATCCCAGCACTCAAAGAATGAAAAACTGCAGAAATGTATGGTCTGTGTATTATTCTAATACAGCTATCCACAATGGTCTACTAAAAAAGCAGTACATCTTTTTAAAAAAAAAAAAAAAAAAAAAAAAAAAATATATATATATATATATATATATATATATATATATATAATGTAACAGTTTTTCTACACTTGCAAGATTTTTTATTCACACATTATGATCAATCTAACTTTCCTTAACCAATTAGCAACCGGGGCTTTTTGACACTAGAGGACCAGAACAGTTTTGGTCATTTTAGTATGCCTTTGTTCAACCATATTTTTCCTCTAGTACATTTAGAACAACCACACAAATTATGCACAATATTTTTAACCATAAGTAGGGCTTTTTTTATACAACCATAATTTGTATAACCCATCATTTAATTTGATAAATATAAAAAAAGTTGAGAAAAAAATGAAAAATCACTTATAGGTTTTCCTATAAGGGCACAACTGATTCATTTTAATAGGCACTGGATAGAAGACAGAATGTCCCTTCTTAGGGGGGTACTGTCCCTCTGAGGCAAAAATCTCCTTCCCTGGTGTCTCTCCTTTGGAGACCAGACACTGTGGTGTGTATATGTGGTGTGTGTGTATATATAAGTGTATCACCTTGATCCACAGTAATAAAACTCACCTAATGTTTGCCCAAACTTCAATATATGTGTGTTTATATTATTCTGTGCAAATAAAATACTTTGATCTTGCACTAAATCCTTTATTGAGCTATACAGATAGGTGTGAATAGATCATGAAGTTCCAAACTTTCTCTCCCCACCAGTCCTGCCCCCATTACCCCCACATACAGTAAAAATGCTCCCTCTTTGGTCCTTTTGATCTAATTGGGGGTCTGCTCACTGCTTCTCTCTGCCTCACAATCACAGTGAAGATGAGAGAGGTGAGAAAAATAACAAAAGCAATGTATACTTTACATTGCCTTTGTCTTATCCACTGGCACATGTGATTGCTGTAGCAGTGACCATATATGCGGAGGCACTGGAAAAAGGATGAAACTGACTGCTCAGGTCCTGGAGCAGTTAGTTGCAGCTTTCCTAGCATAAACACAGCACGCCCTGAGGCATGCTGCAATCATGAAGTCAGGATGGATTCCTGTGATGGTCCTGGCACATTAGCCATCATTAATTGGTTAAACTGCATCACCATGTGATGCTATTCCTATTGCTTACTATGGATAACTATAGTATATGGCACAGAAGAAGCTAAAGGGGCAAAAACGTTATTCTAAATTAAAATTATTCATTACATAGCTTTTCCTAATGATTATAATTTTTAGTACCCCCAATTCTGGAACTTTATTAATTCAGACCTCTCTATTTGCTTTTGATCAACGCATTTCATGTGGAAACACACTTACTCATGATAGTAACATAGTAACATAGAAAATTAGGTTGAAAAAAGACACAAGTCCATCAAGTTCAACCTTTGCCTCATACCTCAGTAAGTGAGAATTTTATAGCTTTCCTGCTACCAATTAAATGTATCCATTGTATGTGCCATAACTACCACCCTGGGCAATGAATTCCACAATTTGACAGACCTTATCGTAAAAAAACCCTTCCTCAGCTGAAGTTTAAACCTCCTTTCCTCTAATAAAACCTACTTTTCTCTAAGCGTGTTTCCACGTGAAATGCATTGATCAAAAGCAAACAGAGATGTCTGCAAATAGGGGCCCACAAAGATTCCTCTATACTTACTGAATGAAATGAGGTACTGTCCGTATGCTTGATATTTATATTCGATAAAGAACTGATGATTTGAAATGTTTTTGTATCCTGGATATACAAGTGCGGTGCATCTTCCTTGTCTGTTTCATATTGTCCGGAGGGTTGGAAGAACCTCTATGGTAGCCCAGGTGGATCAACAAATGTGTTTATACTCACAGAGGTGAATATCTGTCCACAGATTGAAAATGTTCCCTGATTGTTAACTTACTATTTCCTTGGGTTGGAGCGGCTATCTACATTGCTGTACTCTACAACATACAATATGCCATACTTTATTATTTGAAATTGCCTATTGTTATTGATAATTGCTGCACTCCTCCGTAGAGGAAAATGTTAAAGTTGTGGGTCTTGACTATGTTTGAATCGAACGTGCCTGCACTAAAATAACTGTGACTACTTAACCCCTGGTATGCAAGAGGTCTCCAATGAGTTGCTTCATAATGTTTTCAATGCTTAACCCTATCAGCTCCAAGAAGGTGTACAAGGTATTGCAAAACAATATGTTACATAACTCTCTATCAGTGAGTGTGAGTGTGTGTGTGAGAGTGAGAAAGAGTGTGTTTGAGTGTGAGTGTATTGTGTGTGTAGTGTGCATGTGTCTGTTTACGTGTGTAGTGTGTGTGTGTGTGTGTGTGTGTGTGTGTGTGTGTGTGTGTGTGTATGTATGTTTGTAGAAGGCCCTGAGATTCTTTGTGTGTATAGCAGGCCCTGCAATTTCTTGCAGAGATTTCCACAGCAGTGGGGGTGCCAGTATAAAGGAGATTTTAATAACACTTCCTTACTGTTACCCCTTGGTGTGTGTGTGCCAGGAAGGTAAAATGCTGTCAGATAACCCCCTTCTTTATATCTCTATCTATCTATCTATCTATCTATCTATCTATCTATCTATCTATCTATCTCTCTATCTATGTGCAAGAAGAACAGCTTCATGTGAGCAACAGTGTGCAACCATGCTGCCCACACACAGGGATGGCAGTTAGATGGAGTTTTGCAGACATATTCCATACTGCCTCTCCTATTGGCAAAGGCAAGGCAGCAGGATTTTCACAGGACTGGGCAGGTTCCAACATCTCTCACTCTCCTATCTATCTAACTTCTATGGAACTATGTGTTATGCATTAAGGAATAAAGTGGATATGAGCTCTCCAGTGATATCACTGCTCCAGTTCCTATGTTATTCTATAGAGCCAATGCACTAAGATCTCCAAAGTTGGAGAAATCTTAGTGCATAGACTACATAGAATAACACAGGAACTGGAGCAGTGATATCAATGGAGAAGTCATCTCCACTTTATTCCCTTAATGCATAACACCATAATTCCATAAAGCCTACTCACTTCTCCAAAAGCATAAAGTTGAAAAAACATAACATACAGTAGAACAAAAAAACAACATACTAGGAGGAGAGAGTTAAGCTGAGGATGTTGTGGGTCAATATTCTACTGTGAGAACAATGAAAACCCTGCCCCCTTTGACAAGTTTTTCAGCTTTTTCTTTTATCTTAATTGAAGATTGTCCCTCCCTGCAATCTACCTGGACACACCTTGCTGCTCTAAGCTGAGCAGTGTTACATCAGTAAAAGGGGCGGGAGAGCGATACTTTATCGTTTAATTACTTTTGAACTACAGCTCTGACTGAATTGGAATAACACTCTCTAAAGCCCAAATACTCTGAAAATTAATTAGAGCTGCTTTTATTATGAAACATTTCTATCCCTTTAAGAGCTATTTTGCTCGTGCTGAGAATTGCTGTAGTTAATCCTCACGGGAGCAGATTTGGGAGAGATGAGCTAAGTCCCCCTTCTTCTGTAGTTGGTATACTCTAGAATTGTTGCTTTTTCTTTGAACCTACTTAGGGCTGTATTTCCCATTAGTCACAGTGGCAACTGCATACAGTACCAAATTTTGATAGGGGCCTCATCTTTGCTGACTGCACCCATGTTTAAAGCTGTAGGTGTGGTCAAAGCAATCCCAGTGCAGACCAAGATTACATGTTTTTTGGTAGCTGTATTGTTTATCATTTTACATACCCCCTTTCCATGCCTGGCAGCAGTGGATGGGGCAAAGGGGATGTGATCATGGAGGGAGCTAAGGTCTCCTTATAGCCTAGGGATGCCTGAGATGCTCTGAACATTATTTGATTAAACCAATTTTAATTTAAGCAGGATAATGCCATTGGAACTATATACTTTTTCAGCTATTTTGATTTTTGTCTGAGAGTTTTGTTAGTAATTTAGGTTGAAAAAAGACTTGCGTCCATCTAGTTCAACCCTTTTCCTATTCCTGTTTAACATCGTTGATCCAAAAGAAGGTAACCCCCCGACACACACAATATAGCAATTTCAAATTCTACCCTGAATGGGGGGAAAAAAATTCCTTCTTGATTCCAAATGGCAATCAGATTTCTCCTTGGATTAAAAAGCCCTAACTAGATATTAATATAGGTTTTTCATTTGTGGCCCCATTAGTTCCAATCTGATAAAATATAACAAAAGTGAAAAAATAAATAAAATACATCTGTGACTATTTTTTCTGTGCATGCTCTGTAGATCTGAATTCACCATTCCTAATACACATCTTTTCCACACAATGCAAGTAGATTGAACAGCTGAACTTATTACAAGACCTGAGAATACCAGTCTCTTGCAAGACAGAAAATGTAACATGAAACAGGCAGCTTTTATGTATACTTTATAATGTTTTCAGCAAGGAAGAAGGAAAACAAATCCAATTGAATATTAATGCAAAAAGCTTCAAAGTAAGAATGTTTGCAAAGAGCTTAAGGGACGCAACTCTGTGTTCAAGGGCTGAAGCCTTTAAATTGATTTTTAGAGGAAATCTTGCCTGCAACGTTTGTATGGCTCATTGATATATAGATATATTATATATATATATATATATATATATATATATATATATAAATCTATTGATATATGTACTTCACAGTATATTGGAGAAATGCAGAGTACATAATTGCTCCATATATTTTGTACAATGTATAAAAATAAAATTGGAGCAATTCTGGTGCAAAACAGTTGTACCATATGAGTAAATAAAATAATTAAATAATTTAAATTAGGCTTTAACCCCTTAAATGTTAGAGAAGTCTTCAATACGTTTCAGAGTAATGCACAGAGAGCTTTTAGTGGGATTAAAGTCCCATGTAAATCAAAGGAAATATAGGGATTTTTTTATCTGTCCACTGTGGTGCATATGGATTGCCAAGAACTGTGTCCATATTATCTGTACACAGTAATGGGCCTTATGCAGAAAGGAAATACAAGAGAAATTCTGGAACAAACCAACTGCATTAAAGGGGATAAATTAAAAATCACAAAATTCCAATTGAATTAAATGGAACATGTAACCGTTTGACTGCTTCAAAGGTCTACAACACATTTCAAAAACAACAAAATGGAGACCACTCTATAATCTGAGGCATTAAAAGCATATGTTGAACTCAGTGTACATTTTTTATTCCCCCCTCCTATGGTTTAGTTGTTTTCCTAAATATATGACTGGAAAAACAGACAGGAGGGACAGCATGACTGAGAATGACAGAGAAGTAATGTAGGTTAAACAGGGTTTAGGGTTAGTTATGGATTGACTATGGGAATATATTTCCATATCTTCTGAGGTAGGTTAGATATAGGAGGACTGGCCCTGGATGATGCAGATACTGCATCCCTTCTTCCTATCTCTTTCTTATAGGTTTCAATTTTTTTTTAATCATAAGTTTGTTCAAGCGGAAATTTATTTTCCATCAAAATTTTTTCAAAAGCACCTCTATATTTTTTTATTTCAAACAATCTTTTATGAGATATTCAGCTTTAGTTATTTGTTAGTTTATGCAAATAATCTAGTATTTAATAGTAGGAAGTGGCAGTTGGGATGGGGAGCAATGTGGCATTGCCTGCCTGTTTTGAAAGGACTGCCATATTACTTAAATGAAATATGTCATAAATACCTGTTTTAAATAAAAAACGGCCAAAATAAATATAGATGCTTTCTGAAAGCTCTTTTAGAGACATCTGTTTGTTACAAT
Organism: Rhinophrynus dorsalis; assembly: GCA_037306005.1. Lineage (NCBI taxonomy): Eukaryota > Metazoa > Chordata > Amphibia > Anura > Rhinophrynidae > Rhinophrynus > Rhinophrynus dorsalis. Next base: position 223,121,095 of record CM074719.1, on the reverse strand, counting down.
GTGACAATTACACGTTCAGTGATTTTTATTTAGCTTACACTAAATTAATTAGATACTTTTGTATAGTCAGGAATGTTATTATATTGTACTTGGACTGTAATTTGTAATAACCGGTTTGTAGCATATACCTTGAGGGAAATAAATAGCGTTTACAGGTGAAATCACCTATTAGAAACAGGTGGGAATTTAGATTTGATACTGACTGATATATAAGACAGACTGGTTCAATTTCTCATCAAAGCAATTACATTAAAGGGATAGTAATACTTGAAAATAATTATATTTTATATTGTAGCCCTTAAAAAAACATGAAAAATGATATAAGTCTTATAGGTTTGGGAGAGATTCACATGTAAAATATAGTAAAATTCTCTTTTCCTGGCTGTTTCAGCCAAGTCTGCCATCTAGTGGACAGATTTGGAATTCGGTCCACAGAGCAACCGGCAGCTCTTTAGCAGTGCCAAGATCACAAATTTTGAAAAGTACTACTTAATTGGAACTATCTACAAAGTGTGCCTGGCTTGAAAGCACACTTTGTAGACCATTCCAATTAAGAAATTATTTTTAAAGATGGTGATCTCAGCACTTCTGGAGAGGCACAGCCGGTCCCGGGACCGGATTCCAAATTTGAGAGCTAGAACAGTGACGTCACTCCAGGAGAAACTTTACTTCTGAATATCTCCCAAACCATAAAGGTTTGGGAGATCAGACTTATATCATTTTTCAAGTTTTTTTAAGGGCTACAATATAAAATAAACTTATTTTCAAGTATTACTATCCCTTTAAAAAGGACAACAAATTCCAAAAGTTCCCATTGATTTAAATGGTGTTTTATCAACCCTTAAGGACCAGTGATGTGTTAGAACCGTCCCCACCGTCCTTGCCTAAAGGACCGGTGTCGGTCCTGGAACATCACTTATTTTTTAGTAGCAGGATCTGAAACTGACCACTGCAAGACTGGAAAGGTCACTTTCAGACCCCCGTTCTGAGCGCCGGCACACGAGTCATATGTGCCTGTGCACCATACTTCCTTATCTGCTCCTTAAAAGGAAACCAACCCCAGGATGGCTGGTCCTTAAGGGGTTAACCACTTGAACGCTATATAAGTGTCTAGTGGATTGTTTCAAAAAATGTTGGAGACAAGTCTGGCATTCAAGGGGTTTGAAAAGCCAATTTAAATCAATTAGACGTTTTACTTGTCCCCATGGTACAGTTGGTTTGCACCAGAAATATTTCTATTTGCTGTTATTCACTTGAGCCTATGTGCCTAGATATGTGCAGCTGCGTCAACACAGTCTAGACAAAAGCTATTGTTCCAGTTGCCATTTTATAATTCACAAGTGGCAGATGGGAAAGACAAATGATTCTGCTAATTCTGCTGTGTGTAAACTTATTTGTTCATATGACTTTGATGCATAGACTCCTGAGAGAGTTCAGTTTGGTTGAAAATCAGAGCTTTTGATTCACTGTACATCTCTAAAGTAAAATATCATCTCTAAACTAAAGTACAGCCAGTTACTAATTTCCTAAACTAGAATAGAAAAAAAAAAATCAATTCCTTTTTCAGTTGTTCTGTATTTTCCATGAACCCCTTGGGTGACAGAGACATCTTCAGTGCATTGAGAAGCATCCAAGGAGTTAAAGGGATAGTAATACTTCGTTTTAACTTTATTTTATTTTGTAGGCATTACAAAAACATGAAGAATGATATAAGTCTTATCTCTCAAACCTTTATGGTTTAAGAGATATTCACAAGCAAAGTTTCCCCCTCCCGCCCCTTTTTCCTAGTGTAAGCAATCTATTCTCAGATGGGGAATCTGGTTGTAAGACCAGACAGATAACAGCAGGGGACAATCTTCTTTATATGAAAACAATGAAAGCCCTTCCACCCTTGACAAGTTTTTCAGCTTTGTCCCTCTCTGCAGTCTACCTGGGCACCTCCCTTCTGATCTGGCTGAACGGGGGGGGGACTTTCCTTGTGAATATCTCTTAAACCATAAAGGTTTGAGAGATAAGACTTATATCGTTCTTCATGCTTTTTTAATGCCTACAAAATAAAATAAAGATAAAAAAAGTATTACTATCCCTTTAAGTTTACTTTGATAAGCAGTTTTTTGTGGCCATTATTATATTGGAACTACAAATTACATCAGCTTATCTAAGAGAGTGCATAAAGTTTTAAAAATCACAATTTTTAATTAAATTAGCCATTTTTTTAAACAATAGATTAGGAGATACATAGTTTTTATTTGTTAGTTATGCAAATTCACTGGTGCAGGCCAGCAGGAGGTGACAGGTGGGAGTGAGAGCAGTGTTGAATGTTAATATCTCTCTGACATGCCAGACGATACTGTTTAGTTTGCATAAACTGACAAATAAATAAAGCTAAATGTATCATCAATTAAATCAAATAAAAAGGGATATTGCAAGACAGAGGGGATTTCGAAAGCTGTTTCAATTTTACTTGAGTTTCTATAAGTTATTAGTTCTGCTTAAATATCATTGCTTCCACAGATGCCAAAAGAAAAGCACTGGGAAAATTCAGGCAGTTGAAGGGTTAATTCTCACACTGATGAGAAAAATGAATCCCCATGCAGCGATGCAAAAAAAAAAAAAAAAAAAAATAAAATGAAAAAAGAAAGCAAATGACAGTTTTATCAATTGTCAGACTCTGTGCTATCGTGTACAGAAAGCGCAAGCAATTTACTGAGTCTTCAACACAAAAGCTTGTACTATCTGTACAATGACGAAGCTATGATAGCTTTTCATTTTGCTTGCGTTCACCCCCCTCTCCTCCTGTGCTTCTTCTGTTCTTTTATGTGTTTTTCTCTTTTTTTTTTCTTTTCTTAAAGAAAAGGACTTGGAATCAATATACCTCACACTCCCCTCCATCGGCTATTGAACAATATCCATGCAAGATTGACTCCCTATTTGTGTGGAAGATAGCCCAATTACACTATAATTGACGGTTTTGGGGTGAAGGCTGAGATGGAATAAAATAGAAAAAGGTTTCTAAAACATAGATTGCTTCTTGGAACATTATTTAACACATTCCAAGGCAGTGTAGGCTCTTATATTTCAGCTAGTCAAGTAACACTGGTAGTTCATTGCCACTTAACCCCCTTGAAATCAGCGAACATTCCAATAAAAGAGAAGGATGTGGTACACATTGAAGTTATGTGGTCTTTACTAACATCTGAGGAATATTTGCAGAGGGAAATCTGGATTGCAGTCCCAAATGTTGACTATGCATTAAAAAACAATCAACCTCAGTTTTGACTATATATATTCTGGTAGTTCATAATATGTAATGCCAGATTGCTTGTAGAAAATAGCAAATTGATTTTAGGTCGCCACTATAAATAACCCATCAACTCTGATCTATTGATTTAATGTGGGGTTTTAACCCCTTGAATTCTTGAAAGGCCTACAATATATTGTGAAGCAATGCATTGGAGAAATCTATAGCACTATTTCAATGAATGCAAATTTTGTGAATTTTTAGTTTAGTCCCCTGTGGTGTAGTTTGTTTGCCCCAAAATTGCTCCAGTACAACTTGGTGCATAAGCCTCCCTAACTGTGTTTTTTATGAAGACGATGAATGCCTCACAGTTACACATCTATAGAGTGTGAATGTAGCATGATGACTTTCAAATGCTTTAAAGGGATAAAAATGTTTCAAAATAAAAGCAGTTCCAATTAATCTACATAGTATTTGGGCCATGGAGAATGTTATTTCAATAATGTCAGAGTTTTACTTCAAGAGTAATTGAGTGATAAAGTATCCCCCTCCTGCCCCTTTTGCCTAGTGTAAGCCACCTTCCCTCAGATGTGGAATCTGGTCTTAAGACCAGACAGCTCACAGCAAGGGACAATCTTCTTACTGTGAGAACAATGAAAACCCTGCCCCCCTTGACAGGTTTTTCGCTTATGCTAATTGAAGATTGTCCCTCTCCGCAAGTCATCTGGACACCACCTTTCTGTTCTGAAGTGACCAGTGTTACATCAGTAAAGGAGCGGGAGGAGGATACTTTATCATTCAGTTACTCTTGAACTACAACTCTTACAGTATTAAATTAACACTCTTCATGGCCCAAATACTATGAAGACTGATTGGAGTTGCTTTTATTTTGAAACATTTCTGTCCTTTTAAGTTTTGAACTGCTTGATGAATACTGTAGATAATTCCCACATTTTTGAGATGACAGACTTTTTTTTACAAACCCTGCCATTTGGTTATTCAGTCAATCAAGAAATCATTAGGATGGAAATTTCTGAGAACTCCATAGTGTCCCCTTGGATATATTCACATTAATATGTATGCAATGACCACAAAGAACAGAGGGAACAACAACATCCAATTATCGAATCCTGTTATAGGTGAATGGCTACTCCTGCTATGGGGGGGGGGTGTTATGCCATATATAGCAGAGAAAGACAACCCTAGCCCTCATAAGCAAACAAACAATGCATGTTTTAGGATATATTTGTTTATATACAGGTGAATCAATCAATAGCTTTGTTACTGCAATTAATCTACATGCACTCAAGCTGGGATATCCTGAAAATATGCACCTCCACTAGCTCTTGAGGACCCAGGATGGCCACTTATACCCTATACAACAACCGTAATTTCTGTATTATTGATTGCTTGAGTGAGAACCAGTTTTATAGTGACATTTGGAACAAACATCCTACAAAAACTTCAAAATGACATTTATGTTACAGATGTAGCTGTCCTTAAATGCTGTCTTTCTGATTTAAGCTGTCTTTATCTGATGAACAAATTCAATTGATTTCCATAGGAATCTTTATTTACTTAACACAGAAATGCTACATCTGTATGTTAATCCCTTTTATTTGAAACTGTAGTTATTATAGAGAGAGATATTTAGATGTAATTATTTGTCAGATTAAGTAGTACTGGCTGATGCAATCTAGTGCCACATACTAACATCCTCCACTGTTCTCTCCCTCACCTACCTCCCTAGACTTTTGCCACTAAAATGCTTTAAAACAGCAGTAATTCATTGCAATCAATGGGTTGCACACACTCTAGCACCTGGAGGGTTAACCCATACATTCTAAAGACATAGCCATCTCTGACTAGAATTCACTGGAGCACCTTTAAATGGATGAGGCCTTGGAACTCCTGCAGCCCCAGAGGATGCTACGTGGCAGCAAGTATATCCTTAGTCAATTGTTAGATGGGGGTGTAAGGTATACTGCAGCTGCTCTGGGTGGCTCCACTTCTCTTGCACGGGTACCCAGGTAGCAAGGGAGCCTGTCGTGAAACAAACTGTTGCAGGCAATGGATCAGCTACCCCTGTCAATAATCCATCACTTGTCCTGGCTGAGATGCAAGGTGGGCTTGGGGTAGCTGAGGTTGTTGCAGTTGCAGAGTGGACTTTGCAATGTCTTGATGAAAGGAGAAGATGATGGCAGGGATTCACTAATATGTTTGGAGGAGGTGATATTGACGTGATACAGTGGACATGATGTCTCCAGGCATATCACATCCCCAGTTCCCATATTATATAATGGAGTCAATGCACTGACATTGCTGAATTGTGACAGATATTTATGCATGTGCTCCACCAAAATAACATAGTTAATGGAAATGTAATCACACAGGACAAGTCTACTCCACATTATCATATCAATACCACATCCCACTTGCTAAACACCCAGGTTGTCACTGCTTGGTGTAATCAATTGCACATAATAGTGGCTTACCCATGCTCCTGTCTGTTAGCCCAAAACCACATTGATCTTAAGTATCAAACTATCGTTGCTAGGTGTTTGATGATGTTTGTCTGTTTCCTAAGCAGAGTGTGTATCACAGCTAGGGATGGGCGAAAGTTGTCGCTGTGTTCCTACGAGAAATTTTGCAAAAACCACGTTGTCATCCGCTTTTTTGCGAGACAATACTCTTTAAAATTAGCAGTTAAAATGTTTGCATCTTTTGCCCATTGGCCAAAATCTTTCGCAATTTTTTCAATGGCTATAAAGTTTTGCCCTTTGATTTACATTGTTTTTGCACTTCTGCTATAAAAAAGTGACATTTTCGCTGAAGACAGACACAATAGAAGGAGCTATAGAGCGACATAGATGTGCTGTGCTGTTCTCTTGTTATATTTTGCAAAAAGTGTGGCAGGAGAGGCTCATAGTAACTCCTATCACAATAAGCAGCAAAAAGAGGAACTGGAAAGACCCTTATTATGTGTCCACTGAGTCTGAGGAGGAAGTGACTAGCAGTACTGAACCAATGCCGTCCAGTCTCCATAAGCCAACCCAAGGGATCTTGGGGAATTTAATGAGAAGGGAGGAAGAAAAGGGAATGGGAAGGAAGGGAGAAAAGGGAAGGAAGGGAGTAAAGGGAATGAGAAGGGAGGGATAAAAAAGTAGTACTAGTGAGAGCAGTAAAGGTCAGTTGCCTGTGCCTTCTGCAAGACATGCTGCCCCTGCTGCCAGTGCCACTATTGCTGTTCCTCCTGCAGCCACTAATTTTGTACCTGCTGCCAGACATGCTGTCCCTGCTGCCAGTGCCACCATTGCTGTACCTGCAGCCACTAGTGTTGTACCTGCTGCCAGACGTGCTGCCCCTGCTGCCAGTGCCACCATTGCTGTACCTGTAGCCACTAGTGTTGTACCTGCTGCCAGTGCTGAACCTGTTGCCACCAATGCTTTGCCTGCTACTATTTTTTCTTGTAGTACTCAGGGGGAAAGGAGAAAATGATGCCAAGTGTGACAGCAAGGGACCCTAAATCACACTTGCCATTCCCAAGCAGTCTTGCCATGTGCTAGTACTACTGCTACTAAGGTCCAGCAGCTTGTTAACGTTAGGAGTGAAGGAGGGGGTAATCAACAATATCCTCATATTACTAGTGACTGTGTGACTGAGGAGGAAGACTCTGCGGCTGAACTTGATGTGGTTGGTGTTAGTAGCAGTAATGGTGAAGCTGCTGGAGTGGTAGAGGAAAGATTTGACAGAATCCAGACTAGCGGTCAAGGGACCCACACCATACCTCTGGCTCTGGGAGTCCCCTTCCCTTCACTACAGTGTCCAAGTTGAACCTGATCCTTAAGAGTCCAGAACTAGTGCTGGCGGAGAGCAGGCTCAGAATTAATACCATCACCATCAGCAGGGGCACAGATCAGCTGCCTGTGCCTGCTGCTACCGCTGCTAGTGCTAGTCTGCCTTCTTCTTCAGGTCAAAAGGAAATGGCAAGTGGGACATTAGGGGACCATCTGTCATATTGCTCATCACCTCCTCCAAGCAACAGTGAGATGTCTGGAATAGAGCAGCAACAACAACAGCATGTAGGGACTTGTGGTGGTGGTGATGATGATCCTGGAGAAGCTGGAATGGAGAGACATTGATGGCCTTTTTAGCAGAAACTGAGAAGGAATGGGAGACAGGGATGAGGATGGGCATCACCACCACAACTAGCAATGACATTTTGGAATTAGAGGAATTTGCAACTGCTCTAATTCCTTCTGATGCTGAGTTGCAATGGCAGCAGGATGCTGAGGAGCAGGCAAGTTTGTCACAGACCACCGTGGACATAGTGGGAATGGGGTCTACAAAGTGATGCTGGACTAGGACAGGTTCCACTTGACAGCCGTAGCAATACTCCTGATCCTAGTTGCAGTGCTGAATCTGAGGCAGTAGCAGCAACAGCAGCAACATTATCCGCTGCACAGACAATGAAAGGGAATGTGGAGAACAAGAAGAAAGAGGCCATTCTTCTCCAGCTGTTCCCTTCCCCCTGAAGTCATCATGGGTGTGGGAATATTTTTCTGTTGGGGCAGACACAGTGCAGTCATCAGCAACGGCACTGTGCACAATTTGTGACAAGTCAGTGAGAAGAGGAAAGGAGGGAACACACCTTGGAACAAGTGCCCTCATATCACACATGAAACACAGACACCACAGAAATCAAGCACGCTTTTGCTGTCCCTGACTCTCCAGAAAGGCAGCAAGAGGTGAGACGGAGATCAAAGAGGAGAAGGAATAGAAAAACCCAGGCGGAGAATGGGTTCCATGACAAGTTAAACAACTAGCTTGCCATCACCTTCTAGGGTAACTACATCTTCTGACAATCCACCTCGTTCATTACGTCCCCTGCCAAATGATAGCCACTCTGCTGATGTTAGGATGTGGCAGTTCATCTCTACCCATTGCACACTGTGTGGTGCACTGACCACACATGCCAATGTGGTGGAGAAGAATCGCAATCAGTGCATCAAGAGGCATCTGAGGAGATTCCATCCTGCAGAATATGCTAAGATGGTGGCAGGAAGGGTTCATCATTACTATTATACTGTTGTTATGTGTCCCCAGTGGGTCTGGAAAAGGGGTACAGTGACAGCGGCATTACTTGGTTTTGGGTGTCATGGTGTTTGGATACAGTTTTGCCCCCAGATGTTATTTACCACACACACACTGTGCATATTGTAGTTGCTGATGAGACCCGCTGTTCCTGCTCTAAAGGGAAAAATATATTCTAATTACAACACACCCATGATTATTTTGGAGGAGGGGCAAGTGGAGAAGATTTAATGGCCAACTTCTTCTTTTCTCCACATATACTGGGGGCTACTTATTCTACTGCTACTGCCTCAGATGCATCACTGGTGAGAGTCATGGCAAGTGGAACCTTCAACATTCATCTTCCATGTTACTGCTATTGTTGATTCCATTCACTTTCAACTGCCTAATCATCCTGCTGCTTAAACAACTCAGCAGCAGCAGTATGAACAGCAGTTGCAACTCAGGACTCAGGAAGACATTTGACAGTGGCCACTGGCCAACATGACCTGCTGGCATTAGGCCAGTAGGGCATTTTTATTTTTTTTTCTCAGGGCTTGTGTGTTAAAAAAAAACAAAAAAAAAAAAACAGTCCTACAAAAAAAATAAACAATTTTTGGGGGATTTGATTCTAACAAGCCTAAGTCCTACAAATCAATATTTCTTCAAGGCTTGTTCCTTAAATAAGTCTAAGTCCTACAAATCAATGTCTCCTCAGGGTTTGTACCTCTAACAACAACTAACAAATCATCCTCTATAAAATACTCTATCAAGTCAAGTATCAGTCCACCCCAGTGGCAGCTTATGTCAGGGGGTTACTGTCTCTAACACTTTACATATAAATTTCTATTTTTTTTAAATTAACTGCCCCCCAATAGCAGTCAAGAACCTCCCCCCAAAAAAATTCCCTGTTCAAATGATTCATTCATTCTTTCATTCACCAACACAGGCACCCTCCTCAGACCCCTTTATACCATGTCTTATGGTTTTTATTTTATTTAAGACTTCTTTTTAATTAAGTGCCCCCCAATCCCAGTAAACATCCTCCCCAAAAAAACATTTCCTGTTGATCTGATTCTTTCTCCACACCCCACCAATACAGACACCCTCATGCCCTTTTTACACTATGCTTTTGTGAAATTAAATAATATTTATTTTATGTTGTGTGTAACTTCAATGTTCCCATTGATTTCAATGGAATGAGTTAGACGAAAAAAGTGGAAAATCTGCACTTTTCGCAGGAAATTTTTTGCCGAGCGGAAAATGTCATTTTTCGCTGATTTCAGTTTGAGGTGGAAAATTTCGCCCATCCCTAATCACAGCATGTCTTTGGGGATGGTCCATTTTCTTTCATGTTGTTCATCCAACCCAATGAGGTGTGTCAGTTGTGCAAGTTCAACTCACATCATGCCCACAAACAACACTATTATGTTTTGCTTCAACAGGTGCATTGTTGGAATTGGACAACAGTGTATGCGCTGTGTTTGCTAACCAAAGGTACAATACTTTACAAATAAGTAATCTATGGATGAGTTGTGTTTAGTGCATTGCTTTGCAATGCATTGGAGACATCTCTGCCACATAACATCTTAATCAACAGAAACATTCTCACGTGTCATTTGGATGAATAATTTAAGTTTTATTTTGGGGGAAAAAAAACAAATGGCCATTTTCTTATTTCTTTTTGTCGGGACCTTTCAAAGGGGCTGCAGAGGTGGATGCTCTGCTTGACTGCCTTGTTACCCTGGGTATTCTGGGGGCTGGTGCAGGGGTCACACTGGAGGGGAAGGCGGTTGCAGTGGACCCCTCCATAGACTGCTGCTCCCTCTCCATGCACACGTTCTCCTTGTAATTCAGTTCCCTTCATTCCACCAGCAGCTGCCTCATCATGTCTATCATGCCTGTTCTATATTGGTACAGTTTGTGGTCAACACTATGTGCTGTGCTTCCAGGGCATGGAGGGTGGCTATGTTCCTCAGGGAACCCATCTGCAACCTCCTGAGGTACCTGTTTGTCCTCCAGGATTCAGTGAGCTGCCTCCTCTTGATGACCAGGCAGTCCCTCTCCATCCTCATGCTATGTCCACTAGTGGAGTTGGATGTTCTGAAGTTGTTGGCATTTTTTCTCTCTCAGGGCTTGTGCTTTGGAAAAAACAGAAACAATAAACATAGTCCTACAAAAAAAGGGGGGTTTATTTCCTACAAATCAATGTTTCCTCAGGGCCTGGGCCTCTAATAACAAATCTAGCAAATCATCCTCTTCAAAATACTCTATCAAGTCAAGTATCAGTCCACCCCAGTGGCAACTTATGTCAGGGGGTTCCTGTCACTATATCTTTACATATAAATTTCTTATTTTATTGATTTTTTTTCCAATAACTGCCCCCCCCCCCAATACCAGTCAAGAACCCCTCCCCCCAAAAAATCCCTGTTCAACTGATTAATTCTCCAGACTCCACCCACCAACACAGGCACCCTCCTCTTGGGGGGGGGGGAGTTAATTGTATTTAGGATTTATTTTTTATTAACTGCCCCCCCCAATCCCAGTAAACATCCTCCCCAAAAAAACATTTCCTGTTCAACTGATTCTCCACACACACCAAAAAAAAAAAAAGCAGAAAACCACAGGGAATTATGTACTTAAAGGGATAGTAATGTCAGAAAACAAGTATTAACTATATGGTAGATACAATTAAAAGAGAGTACTTGCACTTATTCTTATCTCGCAAACTGTTATGGTTTGAGAGATATAGGAAAATAATGTTCTCCACTCCCTCCCCTTTCTGCTTGATGAGCTGTAAAGCTGTCATAAGCAGATTCTAGTCGCTTGACCTGACACTGCTCTTCAGCAGAACCGATATAACGATATCTAAAGATAAATACTTTAATTGGAACGGTCTACAATGTGTGCTTGCAAACCAGGAACATGTTGTAGACCATTCTGATGAAGAATTTATTTTTAGGTATCACTATGTCTGCGCTGCTGAAGAGCCACCGTCTAATCCAGGAACCAGACTCTGCTTCTAACAGCTTTATAGCTCGTCAAGCAGAAAGGAGAGGGAGCGTAGAACTTTATTTCCTTGTATCTCTCAAACCATAATGGTTTGAGAGATATAAATAAGTGCAAGTACTCTCTTTTAATTGTATCTACCATATAGTTAATACTTTTTTTCTGACATTACTATCCCTTTAAGTACATAATTCCCTGTGTGTATGCACACATATGGTTTAGTGTTTTTATGAGAGTCAATACCTAAATGATTATACTCAAGTGAGATGTACTGTGGAAACCCAGCAGTATTTTGGAAACACTCAGATTATTAATGACAGGCTAATTAAGTGATTTTAAAAAAAGTCTTTGACACAGGCTGAAATATTTGTGTAATAGACTCAGAGACTTGTGACCTTTGACCTTTCCGCTCATCAAGTAAAAAGCTTTATTAATTGAGTAAATAACTCAAGGCAGCTATAAGTTAACATGCTCATTACCTAATGCATTTCCTTTCCTCTGTGTACCTTGGGTAAGGAAATACAGTTGCATTTATTAGTAGCAGCTATTTGGTTACTAGAGTTCACTTTCCGAATAAATTGCTAATCTAGGACTCTATAAGCGGATAAGATCATGTTCTAAGAAGAACTGGCACACTTCTGGGACAAACCAGGTTCTACACAAGGGACAAATTCAAATTATCTTTTATTTCAATAGGGCTTTTATCCTCATGAATGATAGTGAGGTCTCTGTGATAGATGTACTATAAATATATATTATATATATATACTCAGTCTTCATGAGTTCCATGGTTATGGTGATATGCACACTTATTATTCTTCTACCACCTTCATTACACCTCTCATAGGGTTAATGGTGATCATTTTTGCCCCTGCATTCTACTTCTGCTTTGCGCCTGCCACTATCCTCAATAGTTTATGGCTGCAACATGACAACCCTTCCGTCCCCACAGCCAGTGTAGCTGCTTGTAGGAATGGAAGAACATTTTTACCACAAAAGAGAAAAATGCTAAAAACAACACTCCCCACCATATACAAGGATTCCTGCACAAAATGGCATTTTTCCACATTTCTCCTTTTTACATTGTTTGAATGATAATAAGGTATTTCCTCCTCTTTGTCAGAGTTTTCCCATATATTCCTTATTTACTAATATAAATGTAGTATCCGAGCATCCTGCAATTTGTCAGTCTGTGCTTGGGAGAGAGAGAGAGAGATAGGAAGCAGCTGAGTTTTGGATGCTAGCTAGTGTAGGCAGAAAGAAGAGAGAGGGGAGCTTGAGTTGCTTGATAGGAGTGTTGGTGTTGGCTCAGCCAGCTAAGGCAGGAAGGATCATTTAACAGTAACATATTTTTTTTTATTATTATTATTATTATTATTATTATTATTATTATTATTATTAATCTATTTTTATTAATTTACATAATTATAAACATACTGTATTTTGGATAATTTAAGGGATAGTAATGTTTCATATTTGCTTAACAAATACTATTGTTCTTAAATTTATTTATTTATTTATTTTTAAGTTTCAAAATTAGAAGATATAAGAAAGAGATGGTACAGAATATAGAAATGGAATGCTAATACTTCCAGCTGCTGAAACATCATACAGGATTTAGCTATATAAGTGAGGAACAAGGTACATAAAACTATCTTGTCTTAATAGATCAAGCTACTACTAAGTGAGCAGATTGAAGGCATATAATAACATTTCTACATTATTTTCTGAGGAAGTATTATATGATATTGAAGCAAATTTAGTTATATGTTACATAAATATAAGAAACAAGATATATATAACTTCGGCCCGTATAGGGCTCCCAATGAAATCCACTGAGAGTAGAGAAAAGATGTAGGCAGAAGAAAGAAGAGATAGGAAGGTTGCAGCAAACAGGAGCATAAGAAGAGCAGATATACAATCAAATTACCATAGGTAAAGTTTAAAGAATAAGAGAAAATAACAGAAAATAGATGAGAAAAGTCCAAATGTGAAGAGATAGTAGAGAGAATAGTTAAACAGGTAATCTAGCTAGTGACTAGATGCATATTACTGGTAGACCAAAGTCTGCAGTAATCACCAACTGCAGAGAATCTGCGAGGCATGGGAGGGGTAGTTAAATGAAGCTGGTAACTAGACAGAGGGCAGGGAAAGCAAAATGGACAGGCCAATGAGTGTTATTTTGGAGGACAAGGGAAACCTTAGAGGTCCAGTCTCCAAGAGAAGGAAGGGGGAAGGAGGTACAAATATTGAACAGTAAAGGAAAGTACCGACATGGGATGAGGATTTGCATAAGAGGGTAACTGTCATATATCTATTAGGGGTGTTGTAAAAAAAAAAAAGAAAAAGAAAAAAAACACAGTCCAAAGAGGGCATGACAAACTAACGACGCAGAGCTAGCCAGCCATGGAAGGAGAAAGATTCCAGAACAAGCATTATAAAGCAGTTGAAAGTAAATAGAAAGAACATAAGAAGCGAACATGTTATATAGACCCACCACTAACATGGCGTCTTCACATGTCTAAGAGTCACTGGAGTCGACCCCGACCCGCGCGCTGGATTGGGGGCGGCACCGGCAAGTCCAGTAAAACCATAGAAGGTATGAATTGTCAAAATCATCCTTAGTACCACAAACTAATCACAAATATGTAAAGAAATAATCTCTGATACCCTGAGGACAACAGTGCATGGTCTAAAGCTCAACACACTTGGAAAAATAAATGTAGAAGAAGCAGACATTTCTAAAACCGAAAAAATGTTAGTATAACCACACAGAGCAGTCTGAGGAAAACAGAGATTTGACAAAGTTAAAGATCCCACTAGTAAAGTACTAGCTATAATCTAAGTCTTAAAACAATAAAAATGATTTGCAAAGAGGCAGGATGTTGGTAGGGATGGGCGAAACTTTCCGGCTCAAACCGAAATCAGTGAAAAATATCACTTTCCGCTTGGCGAAAAATTTCCAGTGAAAAGTGCAATTTTCCTCTTTTTTCGCCCATTGAAATCAATGTAAACACAGAAGTTACACACAACACATTACAAATAATATTTTCTTTTCCCCCAAAGGCATTGTATAAAAGGGGCATGAGGGTGCCTGTGTTGGGGTGGTATGGGGAAAGAATCAGTTGAACAGGGAATGTTTTTGGGGGGTTGTTTACTGGGATTGGGAGGCACTTAATAAAAAATATATCCTAAATAAAATAAAAACCATAAGACGGTATAAAGGTGTCTGAGGAGGGTGCCTGTGTTGGTGAATGAATTAATCATTTGAACAGTGAATTTGTGTTGGGGGGTTTCTTGACTGCTATTGGGGGGATAGTTAATAAAAAAATAAATCAATAAAATAAAATAAGACATTTGTATTTAAAGTGATAGAGACAGGAACCCCCTGACATAAGCTGTCACTGGGGTGGACTGATACGTGACTTGATAGAGTATTTTGTAGAGGATGATTTGTTTGATTTGTTGTTAGAGGACTTTGTAGGACTTAGACTTATTAGAGGCCCAATCCCTGAAGAAACATTGATTTTAGGACTTAAGCTAGTTTGGCACAAGCCCTAAGTAAACACTGGTTTGTAGAAACAAACCCCCCAAAAATTGTTTATTTTTTTTGTAGGACTAGTTTTTTTTATTTTTATTTTTTTTCAAAACACAAGCCCTGAGAAAAAAATAAAAATGCCCTACTGGCCTAATGCCTGCAGGTCATGTTGACCAGTGGCCACTGTCAAATGTCCTCCTGAGTCCTGAGTTGCAACTGCTGTTCGTACTGCTGCTGCTGAGTTGTTTAAACATCAGGATGATTATGCAGCTGAAAGGGAATGGGATCAGCAATACCAGTAACATGGAAGATGGATGATGAAAGTTCCACTTGCCACGACTAGCTCCAGTGATGCACCTTAGGCAGTAGAAACACAATAAGTAGCCCTCAGTCTATGTGGAGAAAAGAAGTTGGCCAATAATTCTTCTCCACCTGCCCTCTTCCAAAATCATGGGTGTATTGTTATTAGAATATACATTTTTCCCTTGAAAGCAGGAACTGTTGCTCTTATCAGCAACCGCAATGTGCACAGTATGTGTGTGTGGTAAATAACATCTGGGGGCACAACTGTATCCAAACACCATGTCACCCAAAACCAAGTACTGCCACTGTCACTGTACCCCTTGTCCATATCCCGCTAAAGACACATGACAACTTGCTGACAGTTTAATAGTAATGATGAACCCTCCCTGCCAGAATCCTAGCATATTCTACTGGATGGAATCTCCTCAGATGCCACCTGCTGACCTTGTATTGATTTTCCTCCACCACACTGGCATGTGTGGTCAGTGCACCACAGAGTGTGCAATGGGTAAAGATGAACTGCCATATCCTAAAATTAATAGAGTGGCTGTCATTGACAATGACCGAGGTGGATTGGCAGGAGATGTACTTGTTACCCTAGAGGAAGGTGATGTTGATGGCGAGCTAGTTGTTTTGCTCATCATGGAACTTCCAGTGTCTGTCTGGGTTTCTTTATTCTTCCTCCTCTTTGATCTCCACCTTTCTGGAGAGTCAGGAGGTACAGTAACAGTTGTGCTAGATTTCTGTAATGGGTGTTTGGCTTTAATATGTTTGGAGTAAATGTCATGGTGTCTGTGTTTCATGTGTGTTATCAGGGTGGTTGTGCCAAGGTGTGTTCACTCCTTTTCCCTTCTCACTAACTTGTCACAAATTTTGCACTGTACCATTGTTGATGATGACTGCACGGTGCCTGCCAGAAGAGAATAATAGTCCCACACCCATGACTTCTGGGGGGAGGGACAGGAAACAGGTGGAGAAGAATGGCCTCTTTCCTCTTGTCCTCCACATTCCCCTTCACTCTCTGTGGAAGTGGATAATGTTGCTGTTGTTGCTGCTACTGCCTACTGCAACTAGGATCAGGAGGAGTATTGCTACTGCTGGCAAGTGGAACCTGCCCAAGTCCCGCATCACTTGTTGACCCCATTCCCACTCTGTCCATGGTGGTCTGTGACACACTAGCCTGCTCCTCAGCACACTGCTGCCCTTTCATCGCAGCAGCAGCAGCATAAGTTAGAGCAATTGCAATTTCCTCCAATTTCAAAAGCTGACTGCTAGTGGTGGTGGTGATGCCCATCCTCATCCCTGTCTCCCATTCCTTTTAAGTTTCTGATAAAAAGGCCATCAATGTCTCTTCCACCCCAGCTTCTCCAACACCACCACCACCACTAGTCCCTACATACTGCTGCTCTATTCCAGACATCTCACTGCTGCTTGGAGGAGGTGACGAGCAATGTGACAGAGGGTCCCCTGCTATCACACATGGCATAATTTTCTCCTACCCCCTGAGTACTACAAGAAACACTAGCAGCAGGCAAAATATTGATGGCAGCAGGTTCAGCACTGGCAGCAGGGTTATCAATAGCAGAAGGTTCAGCAATGGCAGCAGGTTCAACACTAGTGGCAGCACATCTGACAGCAGGTACAACACTAGTGGCTGCAGGTACTGCAATGGTGGCACTGGCAGCAGGGTCAGCACGTCTTGCAGCAGGCACAGGGAGCTTACCTGTCCTGCTCTCACTAGTACTACCTTTTTCTCCCTCCCTTGCCATTCCCTTTTCTCCCTTCCTTCCCATTCCCTTTTCTCCATCCCTTCCCATTAAATTCCCCAAGATCCCTTTGGGTGATTTAGCGGGACTGTACAGCATTGGTACAGTAGGGGTCCCTTCCTCCTCCACCTCAGACTTAGTGGACACATAATGGTCCTTTCAGCTCCTCCATTGATTATTTTTTTACCCTGCTCCTAGTGATAGGAGTCACTATGAGCCCCTTCTGCCTCACTTTTTGCAAAATATCACAAGAGAACAGCACAGCACATCTATCTCGCTCTGTAGCTGCTTCTATTGCGTCTGCCTTCAGTGAAAACTTCACGTTATTATAGCGGAAGTGTGAAAACAACGTAAATCAATGGGCGAAAACTTTCTAGCCTTTGATAAAATGGTGAAAAATGCAAAAATTTTAACCCTTAGTTTTAAAGCGGATTTTCCTGTGAAAATGCGAATAACAACGTGGTTTTCACAAAATTTCCCGCGGGAACACGGCGACAACTTTCACCCACCCCTAGTTCTTGGACACAGATTACTTACACAATACTTAAAGGAGGATTCAACACATCCCTCCAATAGACTAACCTCCCACTCCCCCAGATGAAGCACCGAAATACACTTATACCCCACATAACAGATAAGGTAGCAGATATCCAAAGCCGACCCTCCCGTTCCTTGGGGAGGACCACCATAGCTCCGTATGGCAGAAAGTCCAATTAGGAGAGCGGTGAACAGTACATTCTGGGGTTGCAGGCAAACAAAGACCTACTTTGGTGTTTTTTACGAACTTATATACAGGATCAAGATGAACATGGAAATAAACAGTAATGTTGCTACAGCATGCACAATTATATCTGGATTGCGGAGAGGAAAGCAAACACTATAGATTAACGTTGCTTCTGTCCAAAACATGTTGAAAAGACAATGACTAGGGGCACAACATCCACAGACACTGCCATCTACTAAAATGTAGGAGAAAGAGATGGGAAGATCATTATACATACTGGAGCCCCAGCACAACACATGGCCCACATAAAATGATGCCCGGATCCCAGGGTGAGGCATCCCAATCAGAGACCGTGACCCGTGATAGAAGAAGGCAAATAGCGCAAAATGCTTGCCTGACAATATGAACAGGTTCAAGGTCTAAAGCTCCCGACAGCATGCGTCTGAGGATAGAGGCAGGCAAGACCGTGCCTTTAAAATCAACTGCAGGTAATATAGCTTCATACATGTAGTAGCTGATGGCCTGGTGAGGTAGAGGGTCAGTGTAGCTGAAGATAGGTGCCGGCACACACTCTCTTCTCGCAGCTGTGACAGCCGCTGGACGGTTCTCCAACAACGAACTATGACACAGGTGCCTGACATCTGAACGGAGACTGGCAAATATCTCCCATACCGAGTCTTGGATCTCATCCAGAAAGATTTGAAATTCCCCTTGCATCAATGAGTATTGTAGCTCCGAAGTAGTAAGGGTTGGTATAATGTATCTGATAAGCAGTAAATGTTGAGAGAAGGCAGCAGGCATATCACCTGGGACATCAGTATACATCTGCAATCTTGTAGATGTAGTTCCCCTTAGAACAACCAGATCACTATCCGTCATGGCGTTCAGCAGTGCTCTCCGCATGGAATGGCGCGATGAAAAACAACTCGGTAAAGCCCGCATGACTAGTCTAGTACAGTGGACCATGAGGTAGCAAATAATGCCCCGTCTTGCAGAGAAAACAATTATTGAGCTGGACAGCAAGGTGACAGTAGTTGTAGCTAGAAAAACAGGATCATTTGCTGGTGATGCTAGGAGCTGTGAGAAAGCACGTCCATCTTGGTCCTCGATTAGCTCCGCCCCGTCACATATTTTAACTTTCCTTTTCGCTTCACCTACTACACCCACTGCCATTTGTGTTCTAGGTGTGGGAGTGAAGGGAAAAGGAAAGTTTAAAAAATTGTCTGTTAAATGACAGTCAGACAGGCAAGCGATCCTTCCTGCCTGAAATGGCTGAGCATGGGACTCTACTGGGACTCAGCAACAGATATTAATCATAATCTATCACGGTGCCCGTGATTGGTGCTGTTCAGTGTCAGTCACTTGCTGAGTATCATGATTGGCTGTCTGTGATTAGCCGTCCTCACACAGCCTTTTTAAACCCAGGCTGAGCACTTCCAGGTTGCCCTTTCGTGGTGTTTCTGACTCCACTCTGCCTGACCTGCTTGTCAGGCTTCTGGGCCTGTTCCTGCTGTACTTGCTGATCCTGTGTTCCAGTGTTCCTGTGTTCCAGCACCTCACGGGTTAATCTTACTGAGTTCCAGTGTTCCAGCACCTCGCGGGTTAATCTTACTGAGTTCCTGAATCTCCTGCTCCAGCCGTCGCTCTGGCGACATTGTTCTTCTCACTGCTGATCATACTTTGTTGGTTTATTCCACTAAATCTGGTTGTGATATACATTGTTGGTCCCAGCGTGTGGACGCTGGTTTACTCCACTAAACCTGGTTGCGATATACATTGTTGGTCCCAGCGTGCGGACGCTGGTTTACTCCACTAAACCTGGTTGCAATATACATTGTTGGTCTCAGCATGCGGATGCTGGTTTACTCCACTAAACCTGGTTGCAATATATATTGTTGGTCTCAGCGTGCGGACGCTGGTTTACTCCACTAACCTGGTTGCAATATACATTGTTGGTCTCAGCGTGCGGACGCTGGGTTACTCCACTAAACCTGGTGGCGATATACATTCTTGGTCCCAGCATGCGGACGCTGGTTTACTCCACTAAGCCTGGTTGCGATATACATTGTTGGTCCCAGCGTGCAGACGCTGGTTTACTCCACTAAACCTGGTTGCTATATACATTGTTGGTCCCAGTGTGCGGACGCTGGTTTACTCCACTAAACTTGTTGCGAGATACATTATTGGCTCCAGCGTGCTGACGCTGGTTTGCTCCACTAAACCTGGTTGCGATATACGTTGTTGGTCCCAGCGTGCGGACGCTGCTTTACTCCACTAAACCTGGTGGCGATATACATTGTTGGTTCCAGCGTGCGGTCGCTGGTTTGCTCCATTAAACCTGGTGGCGCTATTACCATTAGTCCCAACGTGCGGACGTTGGTTTGCTCCTGAACATCCAGTACTGTGGTCAGTCGCTGTCCACTTCCTTGCAGTTGTCTGAGTATCCCTGGCAATAGACTCCTGCTGAGTAAGACCTCTATACTTATGCTCTATGCTGTCTTAGTCACCTGACAGCTGGTCTACTTGCTCAGGCTGCCCTGCCCGGTATTGGTGAGGCCGGTAGAACCTTGACGATACCATCCTGTAGGTTGCCTCACCCGGTATTGGCAGGGCCGGTAGAGCCTACTCCAGTACTCCTTTGGGTAAGGCCGGTAGAACCTTGTAATTCACCATCTTTAAGGTTGCCTTACCCGGTACTGGCAGGGCCGGTAGAGCCTACATTCAGCATTCCATGGGGGCTGCCTTGCCCGGTATTGGTAAGGCCGGTAGAACCGGTATATGTCATCTCACTGTTGCCTTACCCGGTATAGGCAAGGCCGGTAGAGCCTGTCATTAAAACTGTCACTTGGGTTGCCTTGCCCGGTATTTAGGCAAGGCCGGTAGAACCTATTATATGTTATATTACTGTTGTATTGTTATGTATGTTTACCCTACGGGGACTGCCTTTAACTTTTAATAAAGTTAAGTTATTTTACCAAACCTTAAGTCTGAGAGTCTTCAAATCCGTGACATAATCAGACATATAATAACTCATACTAAATTCAAGACAAGAGAAACAGACAGCCAGATACAAGTTGACAAATTCTGTTGTTTATGCTTACACACACTCCTTTCTACCTCTGCAAGAATAAGAGGGGCAGGTATATCCAGAGAAGTTTTGGAGCTAAGTCAGCTGTTGTATGCTTTCTTTTATTGCAAGTTGTTGATTCTGAAGCTAACATGTTTATTGCATACTGTAAAGTTACACAGCAGTGCCTGGGAGAAAAAGATAATTTTGACACTAGCAAATAGTGAAGACTTGTCAGACAGACAAGTAGGAGTGCTTGAGTAGCTCGTGGCTGCAGATAGTGTGGGTGTGATGTATAGAAAGTAACACTGACAAACAGAAACAGTTTAAAAAAACAAACAAAACATCCTTTTGATTGGTAAGTGACACAGACAGAGAAAGGCATGAGATCATTCACCTGAGCTGAGACTTAAAGTGACATTGAAAGATACTGACATAAATTGACATTTTTTTTTCAGGCCGACAAAACATTTGTGGTTGTACTTTACAATAAAATTAAACTGTACTAATCATAGGGAAGGGACAATGGCAAATGAGTAGGAGGAGAGCATGGGTAGCAGTGGTGGTAGTAAAGTTATAATGCAAAAACTGACTTCAGCCATGATTTCTGTGGCTTGTTCAATAAACTGTGATAATCATCTTAGTCCTGAGGAAGTTGTTTGTAAAAGCATTGTGAAAGCTTTACCACAAATAGTAGTACTACTATGACACTAAAGGTAATGAGGAGTTGTATTCTGTTGTTGTTGTCATAGCAGAAAAAGAGTTATCTGGGAGACCAACTGCTGTACTAGACAGTGACCTTGACAGCCTTCCACAAACTAGTGGTCAATAGTCTATAAATCCCCTTAAAGGGATAGTAATACATAAGTATTACTAATCCCTATAGCAAAGTACTACTTAAAAAAACCGTATTGTCCCCAAATAAAGGTTTGAGAGATGATCGCTTCTAAAGTTGCCATCTCCCTCCCCCTTCCCCGTAGTCAGCGTTGTAGCTGACTGCAGGGAAGAAAGTCGTACGACTTTCAGGCAGCTCTCCAGCACAGCCGGATTGCGTTCCTAAAAAAGAAAACTTTCACTGAAATGGTCTTCTACGTGTGCTTGGCTTGCAAGCACACATAGAAGACCGTTTTAGTGAAAGTTTTTTTTTTTTAATTAACGCGATCGCGGCTCTGTTGCAGAGCAGCCTGATGATCTCTGACCGGATTTCCCTGAGTCAGCTAGAATGCTGAATACAGGGAAGGGGGAGGGAGAGAGCAACTTTAGAAGCTATCATCTCTCAAACCATAAAGGTTTGAGAGATGACACTGGGGGCAATACTTTTTTTTTTAGTAGTACTTTACTGCAGGGATTAGTAATACTTAAGTATTACTATCCCTTTAAGGGTAAAACTAAAAAGACATTTTCTGAGTCAAAAACAAGAATCTGAAAGCAATGGGGATAAGGAGGAAGTGGATGGTGCTGCTATTGAGACTGCTGTGAACTTTTTTATGAAAAAAATATATATTGTAAGGATTTTCCTATTGAGTAAAATAAGGGTACTTCTACTGCCGAGAGATTTATATTTCCAGAGTTATTACAGTTTAAACCCATGTTTTTTTTTTACATTAGCAGTGCCCTCTAGTGGTCAAATTCTAAATAGATTTCCTGTTAGATTCTAATGGAGAGGAAAGTCAGAAAAGTCAGAGACATACAGTTCTCCATAGAATGTGACAGAAACTGCCTGTCACTTCCTGTCAGTTAGAACTATCAGGAAGTAAACAGTAAATTCACATCCTGATTAATTAAACTGCTATAATTTTTGAATAAAACATCTGACAGCTATGGGAGTGACCTTGTTTTATTCAGCAGGAAATTCTCTGTAAAATATGTGGTTTCATAAAAAAAGTTTACTGCTCCTTTAAAAGTCTAAGGAAAAAAAATAAAAAATAGGCAAGGACAAGGCAAATGAAAAAGCATGGAACTTGAAACCAAGTAAACATACCTAAAATGCACAATCATCTCAGTCATCACTATCATCACCACTTCCTGGTCCAACCCCTACCTAGTCATACTTACTCTTATTGAAGTAGCAGCACAGGGCAACATGTATAACCGTAACTGTGAGTGTTACTTCTTCTGTTCAAAGAGAAATCTCACAGATCACTATTACTATTGAAACATGTAGCCTTAGTAGTAGTAGTAATAGTAGCAGTATTAGTAGCAGTATTTCATCAGTCAATTAATTCTCCTGTATGGAGATACTTCACTCACAATCCTAAAACTAAACACGTCGGTATCTGTTGTCTGTGTAAAAAAACATGTGAGCAGGTGAAAGCAGGGTGACATATAGGTACATCCTCATGGAGACACCACCTGAAGCACAGCTAGAGATGGGAAAAATATTTATTTTCCAAAGTGAAAAAGCAAAAAATGTACACACCCAGATTTTTATCATATATTCCTGCTGTGAGTGTATAAACTGAGTGTCAGGTTCCCACATGTTGTCAGTCTGTGCTTAGGAGAAAGAGATGGATAAAGCAGCAGCATTTTGATGCTACAGGAAATAGGCAAAGAGAGTGGAGATGGAGTTGATTTTTTAACCCTTTGACTGCAAGAGTGGTTTGAAATGCATTGCGTACCTCTCTGGCATTCAAATGGTTAAGTGTCTTGGTGGCAGTCATGGTGTTTTCTGTGTTTAGGGATATTGAAGGGATCAATACATTTTAGAAGAGAAAGAAGATAGAAAAGAAAAAATATAGGAACCCGGTTCCAGTGAGCAATTGAAATTAGTCTGCTTATCTCAACGTGGGGACCCGTTCAGTGCTGTAAATGTCGTGGAACAAAAGAGCTGTTAAAAGCTCAAATTTTATTTCACAAACTTAAAAAAAGATATAAAAATAGCATCACCACTTAGTTTGTGTTTTTAATTTAAAATATAATCATGTTAATCAATGGGCTAAGTATCGATATCAATCACCTAGACCAGGAGATATTTTATTCCTGTTTTGCTAGCAATGTCGATGTTACTTCACACCCACATTGATAGTATATCACGGTGCCTGTGATTCTGTACTGAGCAATATTGTTACTGCCAGGTTTACCCTAGCCTTATTCTTATTGGCTCTGTGTTGGTGACTCCTCCCAGGGTTTGCCTTTAAATACACCCTCCTGTCATTCTACATTCTACTACATTTAGTTCCTGACACTCCTGTGATCCGATTCTGTTGATGACCTTGGACTGGCTGACTAACTCCTTGTGTACCGAACTGGCTTGGCTGAGTATCTGATTCCATTACCGACTAAGGACTGGCTGACTGACTCCGTGTGTTTGACCTGGCCTGGCTGAGTACCCGATTCCGTTACCGACTAAGGACTTGCTGACTAACTCTGTGTGTACTGACCTGGTTTGGCTGAGTATCCGATTCCGTTACCTACTAAGGACTGGCTGTCTGCTCTGTGTGCACCGACCTGGCTGGGCTAGTGTCTGGTTGTCCATCTAGACTGGCTGTATATTCCTTGTGTGCAGACCTGATTGATCTTCTGGTTCCGCTGCTAACGGGACTGGCTGACTACCTCCGCGTACCGATCAGGACGACACCGGTTACTGACCAGCTACGTTACGTACCTTGCTCTCTCCCACTCACTTACCGCATAGCGCCTGTTAGGCCTACCCACTCTAGTAGTCTCCTTGGGCCTGTGGGAGCCCAATCACTCACCAGTGTCTGTGTTGCCTCCGGTAACCCTATAGTATTAGGGTCCAGTCTGAGCCATACTTCTGCCCGTGTTGCCTACGCCAACCCTAGTGGTCTAGGGTCAGTATACTGCCAGTGTCTGGTGTCTGTTGCCTCTGTTAACCCTAGCATGCTAGGGCCAAGTCGATGCCAGAGACCTGTCTATGCTGCCTCCATTAACCTTAGCGTTCTAGGGTCAAGCCACTGCCAGAGTTGTGTCCGTGTTGCCTCCGTTAACCCTAGCAGGCTAGGGCCAAGTCACTGCCAGAGTCCTGTCTGTGTTGCATCCGTTAACCCTAGCATTCTAGGGTCAAGCTGCTGCCAGAGTCTTGTCTGTGTTGGCTCCATTAACCCTAGCATTCTAGGGTCCAGTCACTGCCAGAGTCCTGTCCGTGTTGCCTCCATTGACCCTAAACCCCTATGGTCAGTTCTATGCCAGAGTCTTGCCTGTGTTGCCTCCATTAACCCTAGAATTCTAAGGTCAGGTGTCTACCTTTACACTGTCTGTGCTGCCTCCGATATCCCTAGCCCATCGCTTGTGTCACCTATTGCGGTGAGGGGCTGTTAAGGATATTCTTGTTCCTGAAACTATCTACGAATTCTGCCTGCAAATCCAATATCATCACAGTTATCTCGCATTATTACTACTGTGTGTGTTCTCACTCTGACCCGAGTCAGATTTGGAAAGTACTTGGTACGGACCTCATCTGGACCTGAGTGGGGCTATTGTTATTTATTTTCAATAAAGCTTTTAACCTTACCTAACTGTCTGAGTGTTCTTAACAAAACCGTGACATAGTAACATTTGTTAAGGTCTCTAGTAGTGATGAGCGAGCACCCCAATGCTCGGATGTTCGGGTGCTCTGACCGAGCACCCCCTGAGGCTCGAGTGCTCGGCCGAGCACCCGAGCCCCATTGAAGTCAATGGGAGGACTCGAGCATTACACCAGGCACCCCCTGCTCTGATGAGGGGAGGGTGCCTGGTCCATAGGAAAAGGGCAGAAAAAGATGGAAACACTACAGAAATGGTTCAGGGACAGCATAGGGAGGATGTCTGGATGCACCTTGGACTCCAACATCGCTGCTGGGAACGATCTTTCGCCCGTAGTACGCCATTTTTACAGACTGACCGTAAAACACACAAAAAGGAAAATAAAAACGACTTTAGGCGAAAAATTGTTACCAAACAGTATTTGCTGTATATTTACTTGTATATCATCTGCAAATTCTCCCAAAAATTTCATCGATTTTCTGAAGTGAGGCCATGATTAAGAGGGAAACGTGCGCAGAGGCAAATTATCCCAAAAATTTCCTTGATTTTCAGAACTGAGGCCATGATTAAGAGGGAAACGTGCGCAGAGGCAAATTCTCCCAAAAATTTCCTTGATTTTCAGAACTGAGGCCATGATTAAGAGGGAAACGTGCGCTGAGCTGACCATCTAAAACATTATGGGTGAGGGTCTGCTGCAGAGCTGACCATCCTAAACATTATATGCGAAGGCCCGCTAGTGAGCTGACGCTATAAAACATTATATGAGAGGGCCCGCTAGAGAGCTGACCCAATAAAACATTATATGAGAAGGCCCGCTGGTGAGCTGACCTATATAAAAATTGGCAAACAGGGCCCGCTGGTGAGCTGGACCTATATAAAAATTATATCACAGGGCCCGCTGGTGAGCTGGCCCTATATAAAAATTATATCACAGGGCCCGCTGGTGAGCTGGCCCTATATAAAAATTATATCCCAGGGCACGCTGGTGAGCTGGCCCTATATAAAAATTATATCCCAGGGCATATGGAAGAGGAGGAGGAGGATGAGAACATTAAGAGTCAACCATATACCCGTTTTTGGGGTGGAAGGGGTGAATGGGAATACAGAGTATTCCCATCATTGTAAATAACATATATAAAGTGAGTTTATGTTCCCCCGGGGCTTTCCTCCAGTGGAGTGGAGAAGTCAGGGGAAATCCAGGCCTTGTTCATTTTTATAAGTGTCAACCTATCAGCATTGTCGGTGGAAAGGCGGATACGCTTATCTGTTATGATGCCACCAGCAGCACTAAATACCCGCTCAGACAGAACGCTGGCGGCAGGGCAGGCCAGCACCTCCAAGGCGTAGAGTGCCAGTTCATACCACGTGTCCAGCTTGGACACCCAGTAGTTGTAAGGCACAGAGGGATCATTGAGGACGCTGACACGGTCTGCTACGTACTCCTTCACCATCTTCCAAAACTTTTCCCTCCTTGTGACACTAGGCTGCGCATCAGGGTGAGGGTGCTGGCGGGGTGTCATGAAGGTGTCCCACGCCTTGGAGAGTGTTGCCCTGCCTTTCTCGGAACTGCTGTGTGCTCCCCTTTTCTCCCCTTCTCGGTTGGCCAAGGTAGCACGTACTCTGCCGCCAGCGTTGTCAGATGGAAAATTTTGGAGCAATTTTTCAACAAGAACCTTCTGGTATTGCACCATTTTGCTTGTCCTCTCCACCGGAGGAATGAGAGATGAGAAATTCTCTTTGTAGCGGGGGTCCAGAAGGGTGAACACCCAGTAATCCGTGTTGTCTAAAATGCGTACAACGCGTGGGTCACGGGAAAGGCAGCCTAACATAAAGTCAGCCATGTGTGCCAGAGTACCAACAGTCAAGATTTCGCTGTCCTCACCAGGAGGCTGACTCTCAATATCCTCATCCTCTTCCTCCTCTTCTGCCCACCCACGCTGAAGAGATGGAACTAAAGTTCCATGGCTACCCTCTGTAGCGGAGGCAACCGTGTCTTCCTCCTCCTCCTCCTCCTCCTCCTCCTCCTCCGCCTCCTCCAATTGTCGCTGAGAAGACGAAGTGAGGGTGCTCTGGCTATCACCTTGTGTAAGCTCTTCCTCCCCCATTTCCACCTCTTCCACATGCAAAGCGTCGGTTTTAATTGTGAGCAGCGAGCGTTTCAGTAGACACAGAAGTGGGATGGTTACACTGATAATAGCGTTATCGCCGCTCACCATCTGTGTCGATTCCTCAAAATTGCGTAAAACCTCGCAGAGGTCTGACATCCATTCCCACTCCTCACTTCTGATTACAGGAAGTTGAACGGAGAGGCGACGACCGTGTAACAGCTGGTACTCCACTACTGCCCTCTGCTGCTCACAAAGCCGGGCCAACATGTGGAAGGTGGAGTTCCAGCGCGTGCTCACGTCACACAGCAGCCGGTGAGCTGGCAATTGTAAGCGCTGCTGCAGCTTCAACAGGCCGGCCGAAGCTGTAGATGACTTACGGAAATGTGCACACACGCGGCGCACCTTGGTCAAGAGATCATGCACATTGGGGTAGGTTTTTAGAAATCGCTGCACCACTAAATTAAATACATGCGCTAGGCATGGTACGTGTGTGAGCTTGCCGAGCTCCAAAGCCGCCACCAAGTTACGCCCATTATCACACACAACCATGCCTGCTTGCAGGTTGAGTGGCGAGAGCCACTGCTCGGTCTGGTGACTAATCCCCTGCAACAGCTCTGAGGCCGTGTGCTGTTTGTCCCCAAGGCAGATCAGCTTCAGCACGGCCTGTTGACGCTTCCCCACTGCAGTGCTACACTGCTTCCAGCTACTGGCTGATGGGGGAGTGGCGGTGTGTGTAGAGAATTCGGAGGTGGAAACGGAGGAGGAGGAGCCAATAACGTAGGTGCTGGTGGAAACCCTGATGGAGGTAGGGCCCGCAATCCTCGGCGTGGGTAGCACCCGTGCCATCCCAGGGTCCGAGTCGCTCCCAGCCTCCACGACATTCACCCAGTGTGCCGTCAGGGAAATGTAGCGTCCCTGGCCACAAGCACTTGTCCATGTGTCAGTCGTTAAGTGGACCTTCCCAGTAACTGCGTTGGTCAGGGCACGGGTGATGTTACGGGACACATGGTGGTGTAATGCGGGGATGGCACACCGGGAAAAGTAGTGGCGGCTGGGGACCGCGTACCGAGGGACAGCTGCTGCCATCAGGCTGCGGAAGGACTCAGTGTCCACAAGCCTAAATGGCAGCATTTCGATGGCCAGTAATTTTAAAAGGTGTGAGGTTAGTGCTATGGCCTGTGGGTGGGTGGCTGGGTATTTTCTCTTGCGCTCAAATGCCTGGGGTAACGACATTTGGACGCTGTGCTGGGACAGGGAAGTGGATGTGGTCGCTGATGGTGCTTCAGATGCTACAGGTGCAGGGCGGGAGGTATGCGGGCCTGCGCCTTCGACAGGCGATTGGCCGGCACCGAAAACAGGGGAAGAGGAGGCAGTGGTGTGGCCTGCAGACACAGATGGGCGATCCAGGCGTTCCTCCCACTTACTACGGTGCTTGGATGCCATGTGTCGGATCATGCTGGTGGTGGTGAGGTTTCTAGTGTTCATGCCTCGGCTCATTCTGGTGTGGCACAGGTTGCAAACTACAAATCTTTTGTCGTCCGCACTTTCCTTAAAAAAACGCCATACCGCGGAACACCTACCCCTTGGCAAGGTAGATTTACGCAAGGGGGTGCTCCGTGGAACATTTGCGGGCCGGTTTGGTGCGGTCCGCCTTCTTTCTGTAGCCACACCACTGCCTCTTCCAGCCTGTTGCGGTGCTGCAGATGGCTCACCCTCAGGACTGCTGTCATCGCTCGGCTCTACACCTTCCCAGGTGGGGTCAGTCACCTCATCGTCCACCAAGTCCTCCTCCACTTCCTCACTCTGATCATCCTCCTCAAGTCTTGATCCCACCACATACTCGGTCATTGACAACTGTATAACATTCTCCTCAACAAGGTCTTGAGAAGGAAATAGTGGTTGATTTAATGGCAACTGTGTCTCATCATCATCATCATCATCCACTACTTCCTTTGACCTTAAATGCCGTTCACATCTGTCATCTTCTTGTGATTGGGTAGCCTCTAGAGGTTGTGAATCAGGGCACAAGATGTCATGTTCCTCTGCAAGCGTGCTTGGAGAGAGGGTCAAATGAAGGATTGGTGATGAGACGAGCTCATCACTATATCCCAGTGTGGGATCACTTCTTTGACCAGACCGTGTATGGTGGGAGGAAGGATGATCAGAGTGAGGATTATGTTGACCAGACTCTTGGCTACTGAGAGTGGACTTGGTGGAAGACAGGGTGGTGCTTAACCGACTGGAAGCAGTATCAGCTGTCATCCAACCGACCACCTGTTCGCACTGGTCGGACCTCGAGAGTGATGTCCTGCGACGCCCTGTGAAATCAGACATGAAGCTAGGTATGGTGGATGTCTTTCTTTCTTGTGCTCTGGCACCAGGCACAGTTTCTCCGCGTCCTGACCCGCGCCCTGAACTTTCAGGATCACGTCCACTTCCCCGTCCCTTTTTACCCGCCTTCTTCATCTTACACGATATATATGACTTTAATATATATGAGTTTGAAAACTTAACAGTATTTCTTACTATTCTGCAACTCTGCAGAGTACACAGAATAGGCTGCTAAACGGCGGTGAAACACACTGAATGGAATATGTGACTTTAATATTTGAGTTTGAAAACTTAACAGTATTTCTTACTATTCTGCAACTGTTCAGAGTACACAGAATAGGCTGCTAAACGGCGGTGATACACACTGAATGGAATATGTGACTTTAATATTTGAGTTTGAAAACTTAACAGTATTTCTTATTATTCTGCAACTGTACAGAGTACACAGAATAGGCTGCTAAACTGCGGTGAAACACACTGAATGGAATATGTGACTTTAATATTTGAGTTTGAAAACTTAACAGTATTTCTTACTATTCTGCAACTCTGCAGAGTACACAGAATAGGCTGTTAAACGGCGTTGAAACACACTGAATGGAATATGTGACTTTAATATTTGAGTTTGAAAACTTAACAGTATTTCTTATAATTCTGGAACTGTACAGAGTACACAGAATAGGCTGTTAAACGGCGGTGAAAGACACTGAATGGAATATGTGACTTTAATATTTGAGTTTGAAAACTTAACAGTATTTCTTATAATTCTGGAACTGTACAGAGTACACAGAATAGGCTGTTAAACGGCGGTGAAAGACACTGAATGGAATATGTGACTTTAATATTTGAGTTTGAAAAATTAACAGTATTTCTTACTATTCTGCAACTCTGCAGAGTACACAGAATAGGCTGTTAAACGGCGTTGAAACACACTGAATGGAATATGTGACTTTAATATTTGAGTTTGAAAACTTAACAGTATTTCTTATAATTCTGGAACTGTACAGAGTACACAGAATAGGCTGTTAAACGGCGGTGAAAGACACTGAATGGAATATGTGACTTTAATATTTGAGTTTGAAAACTTAACAGTATTTCTTATAATTCTGCAACTGTACAGAGTACACAGAATAGGCTGTTAAACGGCGGTGAAACACACTGAATGGAATATGTGACTTTAATATTTGAGTTTGAAAACTTAACAGTATTTCTTACTATTCTGCAACTCTGCAGAGTACACAGAATAGGCTGTTAAACGGCGTTGAAACACACTGAATGGAATATGTGACTTTAATATTTGAGTTTGAAAACTTAACAGTATTTCTTATAATTCTGGAACTGTACAGAGTACACAGAATAGGCTGTTAAACGGCGGTGAAAGACACTGAATGGAATATGTGACTTTAATATTTGAGTTTGAAAACTTAACAGTATTTCTTATAATTCTGCAACTGTACAGAGTACACAGAATAGGCTGTTAAACGGCGGTGAAAGACACTGAATGGAATATGTGACTTTAATATTTGAGTTTGAAAACTTAACAGTATTTCTTATAATTCTGGAACTGTACAGAGTACACAGAATAGGCTGTTAAACGGCGGTGAAAGACACTGAATGGAATATGTGACTTTAATATTTGAGTTTGAAAACTTAACAGTATTTCTTATAATTCTGGAACTGTACAGAGTACACAGAATAGGCTGTTAAACGGCGGTGAAAGACACTGAATGGAATATGTGACTTTAATATTTGAGTTTGAAAAATTAACAGTATTTCTTACTATTCTGCAACTCTGCAGAGTACACAGAATAGGCTGTTAAACGGCGTTGAAACACACTGAATGGAATATGTGACTTTAATATTTGAGTTTGAAAACTTAACAGTATTTCTTATAATTCTGGAACTGTACAGAGTACACAGAATAGGCTGTTAAACGGCGGTGAAAGACACTGAATGGAATATGTGACTTTAATATTTGAGTTTGAAAACTTAACAGTATTTCTTATAATTCTGCAACTGTACAGAGTACACAGAATAGGCTGTTAAACGGCGGTGAAAGACACTGAATGGAATATGTGACTTTGATATTTGAGTTTGAAAAATTAACAGTATTTCTTACTATTCTGCAACTCTGCAGAGTACACAGAATAGGCTGTTAAACGGCGTTGAAACACACTGAATGGAATATGTGACTTTAATATTTGAGTTTGAAAACTTAACAGTATTTCTTCCTATTCTGCAACTCTGCACAGTACACAGAATGTGCTGCTAAACTGCGGCGAAGCACACTGAATGGAATATGTGACTTTGATATTTGAGTTTGAAGACTTAACAGTATTTCTTCCTATTCTGCAACTCTGCACAGTACACAGAATGTGCTGCTACACTGCGGCGAAGCACACTGAATGGAATATGTGACTTTGATATTTTAGTTTGAAGACTTAACAGTATTTCTTCCTATTCTGCAACTCTGCACAGTACACAGAATGTGCTGCTAAACTGCGGCGAAGCACACTGAATGGAATATGTGACTTTGATATTTGAGTTTGAAGACTTAACAGTATTTCTTCCTATTCTGCAACTCTGCACAGTACACAGAATGTGCTGCTACACTGCGGCGAAGCACACTGAATGGAATATGTGACTTTGATATTTTAGTTTGAAGACTTAACAGTATTTCTTCCTATTCTGCAACTCTGCACAGTACACAGAATGTGCTGCTAAACTGCGGCGAAGCACACTGAATGGAATATGTGACTTTGATATTTGAGTTTGAAGACTTAACAGTATTTCTTCCTATTCTGCAACTCTGCACAGTACACAGAATGTGCTGCTAAACTGCGGCGAAGCACACTGAATGGAATATGTGACTTTGATATTTTAGTTTGAAGACTTAACAGTATTTCTTCCTATTCTGCAACTCTGCACAGTACTCAGAATGTGCTGCTAAACTGCGGCGACGCACACTGAATGGAATACGTGACTTTGATATTTTAGTTTGAAGACTTAACAGAATGTGCTCTAATCTGCAACTTTGCACACTAAACAGAATGTGCTCTAATCTGCAACTTTGCACACTAAACAGAATGTGCTCTAATCTGCAACTTTGCACAGTAAACAGAATGTGCTCTAATCTGCAACTGTGCACACTAAACAGAATGTGCTCTAATCTGCAACTTTGCACACTAAACAGAATATATATATATTTTTTTTTTTTTTTTTGTTTTTTTCCCCCCACACCAAATAACCTGCTGCCCCCACACACAGTAGTCCTAAAAAGGACTTTTGGTTCTTTTTTTTTCACAATTTTTGTTTTTTTCCTCCCTACACTGCCTTTCCCTTCCTATCCTCAGCTCTCCCTGGCTCAGACTGAGCCGAACTCGCTGGTCAGGTGCTATACAGCACCTGACCACGGGTTCTGGCCAGCCAATCAGTGTAATGCCAGCAGCCAACATGGCTGCTGGCATTACACCGATGTCAGAGCCTCCCTGCACGTTTATTGGCTGCGCAGCAGCCGCAAAACGTGCGGGGAGGAGACCCGAACATGGCGGGCGAGCACATGCGGTACTCGTACGAGTACCGCCATGTGCCGAGCAGAGCGATGCTCGAGCCGATCCGAGCATCGGCCGAGCATGCTCGCTCAACACTAGTCTCTAGTATTGAGGTAGATCGTTGATAGCATATATGATTGTGTTATTGTCCTCAGCTGAACTTATGGTTGCATCTATCAACCCTTTCAATGCTGCAGATAAATATAAATAACGCCGTATGCAGTATAACTACATTGACCCACACATGGTCCAATTACCCATTTATATTCTTCCTGTTCATCTATACATGCACTAAGTTAATCATAAATCACTTTACATGGGAATAATTTCAAGGATCAGCTGTATAATTAACACAATAACCTCCAAGTATCTCGGCAGATGCCCTGCTACACTACATTATAGTCGTGAGAGTTATATCCTATATGAAGGGAGAAAGAATAGTTAAAAGAAAAAACTTTTTGACTGATATGGCAGATGATCCAGACAGATATAATGTGTAGACAGATATTAGAAAACTAGGTAGCCAAGACACAGACAACTACAACTTTCTTTCACTAACTATGACAAATGCAAGAGGAAGAGTACCAAGCATATGTCGGTGCTGCACACCTGCAGCACAAGTTATCCTTTATTGCAGACTTCTTATCACGGTTCCCGTGCTGTTCTGTCAATCTTGGCTGAATTACCTGTGCATTGGAGGATGCTGATTGGCCCACCCAGGATGTGCCTTTATATACTGGAGCTTGGGCACTGGTCTTTTGCCCTTTCGTGGTGTTCCAGTATCTGCGCCTTGTTGCTGAGTTCCAGTATCTCCTGTGTACCGACCCGGCTTGTCTGACTCTTCTCCTGATCCTGCTCCGTGATTGACCCGGTTCTGGCTGGCGATCCTGCTCCGTGATTGACCCGGTTCTGGCTGACGATCCTGCTCCGTGATTGACCCGGCTCTGGCTGACGACCCTGCTCCGTGATTGACCCGGCTCTGGCTGACGACCCTGCTCCGTGATTGACCCGGTTCTGGCTGACGACCCTGCTCCGTGATTGATCCTGTTCTTCGGCTGTTGTTCCTGCTGTGATCCGGTTTCCGGTTATCGCTCCAATCCTGCCTGCTGTTCCGGTGTTCCTGCATTGCTCCGGTCGCTCCGGCGACATTCTGATCTGTTAGTGACTCACTGTTCCTCTCACTACTCTAGCTGAGCTTGAGGTTGCTTTGCCGTCCGCTGTTTGCTGCTGTCTCTCCTGTACAGAACCTTTTAACCCTTGCAGTGCCATGTAGTCTCTGGTCTCGTGCCTCCGTTATCTTGCCAAGCATACGGTTACCCGTTAGAGCCGCTACTCTAGTACCTCTGATACTCCTCACTACCTTCCGCAGAGCATTGTCTGTCCGGTGTTCGGTGTGCACCGTGACCGCGCCACTTGGCGCTGGTAGTCCGTTCGCTCTTGCTGGGAAAGTTACGTACGGCACTGGAGGGGTGTCCTGGCTACGGCCTACACTCGCTCAGAGGGTACGCTATCCATTGCACTATCCAGTGCTTCGACTCTTAGTAGCTTGTGCAGTCGCTATCAGTATTGACATCCAAGGGGTGTCAGGGCACTATCCATTGGGCACACGCAGGGTTAACTACTACTTTCATTTAAGGGCGATTTTGGTTCTTGTACTTCAGCTTTGGCAGTAGGATTTCTCTATAGCTCACGGAGGTGGTATTGGCTCAGCTCTGGGCACTTGTGTGCATTCCTAGTCCAACTTGAGAGTGAATTCAGTGCAGACACTTTACTCCAGCTTCGCTATTCAAGGACTGTGTTCCAGAGACTGCTATATATCCTGGGCGTTGGCCAAACTAAGACTGAGTTTCTCCTCTTGCACTTGTTAACCCTTTGGGGATATTCCCCATCTATACATTGCACATTATTCTATTACTGTATTGCATTCACTTGTCTGTGTTTGCCATTACTGTTATTCCTGTGCTGGCCCCTAGGGGCATTGTGTTACATTCTTCATACAATAAACTGTGTTTTTTACTTCATACCCTGGTCTGAGTGTCAGAAAACTGTTACAGTACGAAAGGGCCATGACCTCAGACGGGAAGAGTGACAGTAATACACAGAACCTCCACTGGAGGATGGATGTTCACGAGCAACGCCTAGATCAATTGGCTCTGGCCATGCAAACTTTGCTTGAACGTACGGTACATCTCGATAAACCGAATCAAAATCCGGTGGTCCCCCCAGTCATGACACCGGATAATACTACTGGGAAATTATTGGCTCCCTCTAGAAGTCTCACACCGGCGGCGCCGTTACCTCTAAGATATGGTGGCGAACCCACACTGTACAGAGGTTTCCTTAACCAACTAGAGATATTTGTCAGACAGTTTCGCAGAGTATTCGAGACACCAGGGCGAGCCACCTCGGCGGCAAAAAAATTGATGGTAATACAGATGGGCAATCGCACTGTGGCCGACTATGCAATAGAATTTCAGATTTTAGCTGCAGAAGTGGCCTGGAATAATGAGGCACTCCTGGCAGCCTTTTCACAAGGCCTATCAGACTGCTGCCAGGGAGGTACCTACTGACCTAGATGAGTACATAGATTATGTGATACTCATTGACACCCGCATGTGCGAAAGGCGCTTGGCAAAGAGGGCTAGTTCCAAGACCCATGGGCACGAGAGGTCTTTTAACCCACCCTCTCCTCCCATTCCTCCTGACGGGGCACCTGAAACAGAGGAGCCTATGCAGATTGGCTTTACTAGGTTATCTAAGGAGGAGAGGGCTTACCGCAAAAGACAAGGGTTATGTTTATATTGTGGTAAAAATGGGCATTTACTACGCACGTGTCCGGTACGTCCGGGAAACGCACGCACCTAGGGTACCTTGGGGGACAGGCCCTAGGTGGTGTACAGTCGTCCCCAGATCCTTGCTCCACGAAACCCACCATACCGGTGAGTTTTCTCCTGGGTGACCAAGCTGTGGAGGTACTAGCCCTGGTAGATTCTGGCGCAGCAGGCTATTTCATGGACCGGGCATTTGCTGAAAGACACAATATTCCGCTGTCTAAAAGAGATACTCCGCTAGCCATTGAGGCTATTGATGGCAGACCTCTAGAACCAGCCCTTATCACCATGGAGACTACTCTCATCACTATGTCTATTGGGGTCCTCCACAAAGAGGAGGTACGTTTCCAAATTATACATTCACCCCATCATGCGCTTATTCTGGGGTACCCTTGGTTGTTGCTGCACAATCCCCAGTTTGACTGGCAAAGATGTGAGATTAAGTCTTGGT
Organism: Rhinophrynus dorsalis; assembly: GCA_037306005.1. Classification (NCBI taxonomy): domain Eukaryota; kingdom Metazoa; phylum Chordata; class Amphibia; order Anura; family Rhinophrynidae; genus Rhinophrynus; species Rhinophrynus dorsalis. Next base: position 223,084,623 of record CM074719.1, on the reverse strand, counting down.
CTGATTACTGCACTGGTCACTGTCTATCTCACCCAGTCAAGATTATGTGTACCTCTCCTTCTGTGCCAGCTGAATACAGCAAGTTCAGTGACGTATTCAGTAAGGGTGAGGCTAGTGCACTGCCGCAGCATCGGCCATATGATTGCGCTATTGATTTGCCCCCGGGAGTGGTGCCACCAGGGGGTAGGACCTACCCATTGTCCGGTGAGGAAACTAGGGCCATGGAGGAATACATTGATGATGCCCTCAGACGAGGGATTATTCGTAAATCATCCTCTCCGGCAGGTGCAGGGTTCTTTTTCGTGAAAAAGAAAAGTGGCGAATTACGACCGTGTATTGACTACCGTGGACTCAATAAGTTGATTTCCAAAAATGCTTACCCCATTCCGCTCATCACAGATTTATTTGACAGGTTGAAAGGCTCCTCTATCTTTACGAAACTCGATCTTCGTGCCGCCTACAACCTAATAAGGATAAGGGCCGGTGATGAGTGGAAGACAGCATTCAATACTAGGTCAGGCCACTACGAATATCTAGTTATGCCATTTGGGTTATGTAATGCACCTGCCGTATTTCAGGAGTTCGTAAACGATATCCTCAGCGACATGCTACAGTCTTGTGTGGTGGTGTACCTGGACGATATATTGATCCATTCTGCTAATTTAACCCAGCACATCCAGGATGTTTCGGAGGTATTGATTCGATTATGCAAGAACAAATTGTTCTGCAAACTAGAAAAATGTGAATTTCACCGCTCCCAAGTACCCTTCTTGGGTTTTGTTATATCTAAGGATGGCATAGCTATGGACCAAGAGAAGTTGGCTGCAGTTCTACAATGGCCACGACCCAAGGGGTTAAAAGCTATCCAAAGGTTCCTGGGCTTTGCCAACTATTACAGAAAGTTTATTCAGAACTTTTCTACCATTACAAAACCTCTCTCTGACCTTACGCATAAGGGCGCGAATCCCTCTCAATGGTCTGAGGCAGCTGAGATGGCCTTTGAAACCCTCAAAAAAGGCATTTGCTTCCGCTCCTATACTATCCCACCCTGCCATTTACGCTAGAGGTTGATGCCTCCGAGGTTGGGGTAGGGGCAGTTCTCTCCCAACGCCCCAAGGAAGGGGGTAACCTGAGGCCGTGTGGGTTCTTTTCCAAAAAACTGTCTAGTGCCCAAAGCCATTATGAAATTGGTGATAGGGAACTGTTGGCTATCATCTTGGCATTAAAAGAATGGCGACATCTTCTGGAGGGCACGAGTGTCAATCCTCACGGACCATAAGAACTTGATTTACCTATCCGAGGCCAAAAGGCTGTCATCTCGCCAGGCTCGTTGGGCCCTATTTCTGTCCAGATTTAATTTCATAGTATCGTACTTGCCAGGGTCCAAGAATATTAGGGCGGATGCTCTTTCTAGACAATTCTGCACAGACATTGAGAGGGATGAGGCCCCGGTTCCCATAATTCAGCCAGAACCGGGTCAATCACGGAGCAGGGTCGTCAGCCAGAGCCGGGTCAATCACGGAGCAGGGTCGTCGGCCAGAGCCAGGTCAATCACGGAGCAGGATTGTCAACCAGAACCGGGTCAATCACAGAGCAGGATCGTCAGCCAGAACCGGGTCAATCACGGAGCAGGATCAGGAGAAGAGTCAGACAAGCCGGGTCGGTACACAGGAGATACTGGAACTCAGCAACAAGGCGCAGATACTGGAACACCACAAAAGGGCAAAAGACCAGTGCCCAAGCTCCAGTATATAAAGGCACATCCTGGGCGGGCCAATCAGCATCCTCCAATGCACAGGTAATTCAGCCAAGATTGACAGAACAGCACGGGAACCGTGATACTTCTGGGACTGAAGTTAACAGGTCTATCCTCATTCTCAACTGTCTTGTAAAAACTAAAACTGCAGTCAGGTTAGGAGTAGTGTTGAGCGAGCATGCTCGGCCGATGCTCGGATCGGCTCGAGCATCGCTCTGCTCGGCACATGGCGGTACTCGTACGAGTACCGCCATGTGCTCGCCCGCCATGTTCGGGTGGCAGGGATCTGTGCCGAAGGAGGCACAGATCTTACAGACGCTCCGCTGGACCACCAGGGACTGGAGGTAGGGGGCATTGCGGAGATGAAGGGGGCATTGCGGAGATGAAGGGGGACATTGTGGAAGGGGGGCATTGCGGAGATGAAGGGGGCATTGCGGAGATGAAGGGGGACATTGTGGAAGGGGGGCATTGCGGAGATGAAGGGGGCATTGCAGAGATGAAGGGGGACATTGTGGAAGGGGGGCATTGCGGAGATGAAGGGGGCATTGCGGAGATGAAGGGGGCATTGCGGAGCATTGCGGAGATGAAGGGGGCATTGCGGAGCATTGCGGAGATGAAGGGGGCATTGCGGAGATGAAGGGGGACATTGCGGAGATGAAGGGGGACATTGTGGAAGGGGGGCATTGCGGAGATGAAGGGGGCATTGCGGAGATGAAGGGGGCATTGCGGAGATGAAGGGGGCATTGCGGAGATGAAGGGGGACATTGCGGAGATGAAGGGGGACATTGTGGAAGGGGGACATTGTGGAAGGGGGGCATTGCGGAGATGAAGGGGGCATTGCGGAGATGAAGGGGGACATTGTGGAAGGGGGACATTGTGGAAGAGGGGCATTGTGGAGATGAAGGGGGGCATTGACCAGGCACCCTCCCCTCATCAGAGCAGGGGGTGCCTGGTGTAATGCTCGAGTCCTCCCATTTAATTCAATGGGGTTCGGGTGCTCGGCCGAGCACTCGAGCCTCCGGGGGTGCTCGGTCAGAGCACCCGAACACCCGAGCATCGGGGTGCTCGCTCAACACTAGTTAGGAGAGAAAGAAAGCTGCTGCTGTTATTTTGACACTGGCTGTTTGGAGCAGCAGATTGAAAGGCAAAGAGGGGGAGAAGGAATTGCTTGCAGTTACAGAGAGTGCAATTTCTTGGTAGACAGTGACAGACAGGGATAGATTATAAAAGTAAAAACAAAACACATTTTACTGATAGTTGACAAAGACAAGCAAGGACCTTATTCTGAGCTGTGACTAAGGGCCATATGTTCAAAGAAGTAGCGAAATAGCTTGTCGTTTGTATCGACTTTTCAAAGTGTCTTTGGGCTCAGTAATATTTTCAGAGTGTCGGTTGTGATAAGAAATTTGTTGTTTGTCCTGACTGAAATTGTCGTATATAAAGACAAAAATGTCATATGTAATGACAAAACATCTTACCTCATGACAAAAATGTCTTAACTAATGACAAAAATGTCTTAACTAAAGACAAAAATTCTCACATTCAGAACTTCACATTCCCTCCACTTTTTTCTTAACCTACAAATTTTGTCTTTTGCAAGACATTTTTTTGTTGTTAGTTATGACAAATCTTCTTTTCCTCTATACGACACTGGAGAATAGTTTAGCCACACCCTTTCCCCGCCCCTTTGCCAGGCAATTCTGGAGTTGTGTCATACACAATGGACATTACTATTTTTTTGTCGTATACTTTATATAAAATATGTTGTTCATGCACACAATTACTTATTTTTGTCATTCATACAACATTTTTTTGCGTTATACCTTTGAACATACGGCCTTAAGACTTATAGATATTAGAGATAGGGGCATACACTAGATTAATTTGTGCTTGTTTTGGTGTAGGCTGAAATGTGTATTGGCATCTGCTTGTTCTTGAAAATTAACACAGATTGCAAAGATTTTCCTTTTTGAGAGTATGTGGTAAAACAGTTGTCGGTATTAGCTTTCCCAGCAGTCAAAATGAGCAATCACCTTTTGTCCCACATTCAGAAGGATCTGTCAGCCTTGCTGGCCAAGCCCACTGTCTTGTGTTGTGGGTTTGACCCTCTGCCTGAGATCCTCTCCTGGTTAATGGTGCTTGGTTTATCTGCCAGTTTCAATATTGCTGCAATGTATGTTTACATACTAATTTGGCCATAAACTCTGTATTGCGTGTTACTGTAATTTTAGAGGTTTAATTTCTGTTGTTGTTTTTTTTTTTTTGTTTCTTTGTTTTGTGGGTTTATTGTTACGTTAACCATTTCCTTGCCAGTCAGAGTAGAATTGGATTATTGTGGGGGTCGTTGGATGAGTATGGGTGAGTCTATGAAGGGGTTAGAGACATCTACAGTTTCTTGCCAGAATGTATACTCATCCCTGGGGGTGGGCTTTTTTCTGAACTTTTAAATCAGAAATGTATACTGGTTTGAACATTCCTTTTGTTACTTTAAAGGAGTTCCAAAATTGGAGTCTGTCAGCCTACTTCAACCATGTTTAGGATATGTTGGGCCTCTTTATAATGTAATGTAACTGGAATCAAACTAAGGTTCACTACTCATTCCAACTCACACGGTTCTTCCCCCAGTCAACAATATGCTCAAGCTTCCATCAATTGCACCTCTCATTAGTTTTCAGCTTATAAACCAAAGATGCCTACAAAATATTATTTTCTTGGGTACTTTATTCTATAAACTGTATGTTCACTTAAAATTCACTATCACTATAGTATATACACCTTATTTCTATTTCACTTATAACATTGTGGAATAGAATGATCCTCCAGAGAGGCAGATTTCTTTCAAAGAGTGTGAATGTGCCCCTTAACTTTCCTTTATGTGGATTCAATTCTATCATATGGAGACACACTAACACTATTCATTTATTTATTACCATTTAGTGACTCTCTTGGGCATTGTTGAAGTCTTTATAAGCATTTTGATGCTTTATACTTAAAAGATTATTTGAGTGAGCGCAGAATAAAACACACAAACACACACACACAAACTTCTTCAATTTTACATTTGATTAACCCTTTAAAAACCAGAGAAGAGTGTAATCTATTGCAAAACAATGCTTTGCATACATTATTCAAAGGAATATGCTTACTAATAGTAGGGATGGGCAAAAATATTTGCCTCAAAAACAAAACATGAGAAAATTGCTCTTTTTGCCGATGTGCAACATTTTGTTGAAAAGGGCAGATTTTCAGCTTTGTTTGACTAACTCATTGCATTGAAAACAATGGGAAGAAGAATTTCTCCCCATCACATGGCAAGTTTCGCTTACCTTCCCTCAGACATAGGTTCACACAGCATGCCATTCTGTGTTTGTGAGAGGAAAACAGAGTAGCGGATTCTTCAACTAGAGAAAACAGGCTAATAATACTTAGTTTAGGGAGTCTTTTAGGCAGGACATTTGTTCTTTGCATTAGTGGAGTCCAGGGGCACTCGGAGGACAGGAAGGGAGAAATGAGGTTAACCCCAAATACCCCCAAATTTTGTGTGACTGAATGGCAAGACACAGGCAGCCGTGATCCAAGCTCCTTCCTGATATGGCTGTAATAATCTCTGTCTTGGGGGTATGAGACATGATCAAAGGAGATTTACCCCAAATACCCAAACATTCTGTGTGACTGATTGGAAAAACCATGCATCTTTTGTCAGTGGCATTTGTCATTTTGTTAGCCAGCACTATGAACCACTAAGTAACTACTTTATTTTTTAATATTTGATTTAAATTTGTATGTTTTTCTTTCTCCTTCCACTCTGTGTCTCTGTTTAAATACTCCACACGAGAGTGCAGGAATTATTTATATTATGTATATGGTCAGAAAGTTTTATCCCATTGAGTAACATAGGAGCGAAATGGAAGAAATGCTATGATTTTTTTCTGTGTTTCTATCGAATTGGTGGAAAATCTACATGTTACTCTATGGATGAAATTTAAAATCATGCTATTTTTGGGAAATTTCAAGTGGGAACAGAACGGTACTTTTCACCCATCCCTAATTCATAGTACATTTATACTAATCTTAACTCAGATGAATCAGGATATGTTAAGAAAAAAAATCATACATTTGTCCCCTAACCAATCTTCCTCAGAATATGAATTATTTAATATTTATGAAAACACGCACCTCAAAACTGCTAATGCAGGAATTGGGAATGAAAAAAGGGGAACGTGGCTTGGACTGCTTAGCAGATGGCTGCTTAGAACATCAGCTCCGAGTTCAGGGAACCTAAAACTTATATTTTTATGCAATCTTTCCTACAAATCAGGCTTCACAACAGTGTAGAACTGTTTGCTACTCTCTTGGACACGCACAATGACCAGACACAAGCATCAAAAGCACTACCTTGACCTCCAACACTTCTTCCCACCAAAACACTCAAGGCCTCAGTCTGCTGCTCGAGGTAAAATGGCAGATGCTGATATGGGACCAGCAATTGATGACCCTACTACCAAATAGGCTCTAAACAAGGTGGATATCCACCATTTGGATAGTGAGGAGGATATGGACATCCCATTAACAAAGCAAGACATTATCAACCTGTTCACAGATCTTAAAACCTTCTTCTGCTCTGAACCACAGAGATCAAAAAAGATCTTAGGGTTGATATGCTTGAGGAGGATGTTGATGGCTTACAACACTTACAGATAGACAGTTCTCGACTCAGTATACAGAGACACTTCTGTCTCTCGCCTCACCTCTTTCCAAAGTCTTTTATATACACTCCATATATTTTCCAAACAAACTGTTACTCCCAATGGTCTTCCATCCCTGATTTAAGATTGCAGGACTTCTTTCAGCATTCTATCCTTACTCCTTTCCCTGTGATTTGTCACTCCTCACTTTGAGGATCTTTGTTTGCCTGCCAGCCACTCGAGACATATTCTTGGCAAAATTAATTACATTTTACTGCACTCTGTCTCTGGGGATCTTCTGAATTATGCTTCAATTTGGGAATGGAAACTGATTTTGTTAGCACAGATTGGATGTCTATATAGAAGACTATGGCTTCCACTTTCATATCTGCCCAGATGCCGAAATATAATTATAAGCTTCTCTACTGGTGGTTTTACACACCTGTCTGATCACACACAATCAAACCCTCTTTGATTCCACTGTGCTGGAGGTGTCAACTACATAAATAATATTTTATAAATATGTACTGGTCATGACCCAAGCTCTCCTCACTCTGGTCTTTGTGTATGTGTATTTCTCTTATTGAGACATCTTTGAACATATCCCTCTCAAGAGATCCTGCAGTGATTTTATTTTACAAAGATCTGCCTAATCTTCCAAATGTGCCTTATAGTATTTTATTAAAACTACTAAACACAGTAAAATCTATGATACCCCTACACTGGAAAGACCATAACCGTCCTACTCATGTGGAATGGAAGATGATAGTGAGCCAGCTACTTTTGACCAGAAAAACATTGTTGCGGAGGGGATAAGATTCCATCCCCTCAACCCTTTATTTCTTTATGGAACTCTACCAACTCTTGCTCACTGGATACTTCTTCTGTCTAAGGATAGGGTCACTGGGAGTTTCAGGCATTGCTCTAGGTGGCAAACGGAATAGGTGCTCGACCCGGTCACTTATGTTTTAGCTTGTGCTTTCTCTTGGGCTTGTGCTTTTCGTCCTCCTTTCTCTCTTGTTTATGCTTCCGACAATAAAGTAGTCCCTGTTCTTACCCTCTCTCCATCTTCCTTTTATCTCCCAATTACCTTTTCACATTGTTGCTACCTACTCTCCTCAGTCTTATTCACATAGATTATACCCTTCTTAATGTGTAGCCCTGCAACTCACTTGTACTTGTCTCAACTTTTCTCTATTTAAACTCCAATGTTGGTAATAAATAATAACATAGAATGGCTCACACATCTCCCCTTCATTCCTTTTCCCCTACCACCACTCTCTTTCTTTCTTCCTCTGTCTCACTCTGTTTTCTCCTAATCTGTTATATATGTCTATTTTCACTATCTTTTGTTAATGTTGATATAATGTTTGTTATTCTTATAGAAACATAGAAACATAGAATTTGACGGCAGATAAGAACCATTCGGCCCATCTAGTCTGCCCAATTTCCTACTGTAAAAAAAACAAAAAACAAAAAAAAACACACAACCTCAAACCTTTTTTGGTGCTTGGTCTTTTCTTATGTTAAGGACAGCCTTATGCCTATCCCATGCATGCTTAAATTCTGTCACTGTATTGACATCTACCACTTCTGCTGGTAGGCTATTCCACTTGTCTACTACCCTCTCAGTGAAGTAAAACTTTCTTACATTACATCTAAACCTGTGTCCCTCTAGTTTTAGACTATGGCCTCTTGTCCTAACGTTTTTACTCTTTTGAAATATGCTTCCATCCTGTACTTTGTTGAATCCCTTCATGTATTTGAATGTTTCTATCATATCCCCTCTCTCTCTTCTCTACTCCAAGCTATACATATTCAGATCATTTAGTCTATCCTGATATTTCTTTTCCTGTAGACCAGTCACCATTTTAGTAGCCCTTCTTTGAATTTTCTCTAGATAGAAACTTAGAACTCAGCTATGTCCAATTCTTCATTATATGATTATACTATGTCATACTCACTTTTCTGTCACAATTACTCTTACCTCTTGTGCCTGATGGTTTCAAACTTTGTGTACCTCCTTATACTTCAATAAAAATATAATTATAAAAAAAATGTAAAAATGAAAATGAAAAAAGCTTTAAAAAAAACTAGGGTGGGCAAAAGGTCCCATCTTGTTCCTGCAAACAATCTGCAAGAACCGTGTGGTTGTCTGTTTTTTGTGGGAAAATCCACTTTAAAATCTTCACTGTCTTTGCCCTTTGCCAAAGATGGTTTGTATTTTTTAAGCGACTAGAAAGTTTTCACCCTTTAATCACATGTTTTTCATGGATACAGAGAGAGAGAGAGGTTCTAACAAAACTGAGGCAGGAGATGCTCATAGTGACTGCTATCACTATGAGCAAGTTTATTAAAAATAGTAATAATAATAATAAAAGGAGGAGCTGGAAGAACAGTTATGTGTCTATTGAGTCTCAAGAGAAGGAAGTGACCACCACCAACATGAAAGGTTCTGGAAGCCCTGTTCCCGGACCCAATTTTGGCCAACCTCCCTATATCACCCCTAGGGATCTCTGGGGAATTTGTGTCACCGGTGGAAGAAGAGGGTAGTATTTGACCAGGACAGGTCATGTACCTTTGCCTGCTTCCAGTGTTGTACCTGCTGCCAGTGTGTCTTGTGATTCTCAGGAAGGGGTGGAAGAGGAGATGATGCCACGTGTGATAGCAACGCACCCTAAGTCACACTTGCCATCCCCAAGCAGTCCGACCACTAGTACTATTACTAAGAAGGTCCAACAGCTTGTACAGATTCAAAGTGCTAGGAGTGAGGGAGGGATGATCATACTACTGGTGAAGAGGAAGATTCAGGTACTGAAATTGATGTGGCTGGTGTTAGTAGTAATAGATATGGTGAAGCAGCTGGTGGCACTAGTGTTAGGGGAGTGCAAGGGGAAGTAATTTAGAGCAGCCAGACTAAACTTCAAGTAACCCCACAACATTGCCCTGAAACTGTGAGATCCCTTTTTCCCAGTCCCCACGGCAGTGTCCACATGGAACATGAAGAAGCCAGAACTGGTGACTAGCAGCAATAATGCCACCACCACCAGGAGCACAGATCAGCTGCTTGTGCCTGTTGCCAGTGCTGCCCATCTTCCTTCTTCAAGTCAACAAGAAATGGCAAGTGTGACATTAGGGGACCATCTGTCACATTTCTCATCACCTCCACCAACTGGTGAGATGTCTGTAATAGAGCAGCAGCAGCAGCACAGATCTACTGGTAGTGGCGATGATGATGATGGTGGAGAAGCTGAGGTGGAAGATACATTAATGGCCTTTTTAGTCCAAATTATATATTGCAAACAGTTGAGCGCTCTCCTACAGAGGACAGATAGTACTAAGTATGAATAACCGAAAAAGAATGGATATTGCAGCAAGAATCTATAGAACACAACCTATAATAAGAAATAAACGTAAAAAATCTGCGCACTTAATCCAATCTCAAAGGTTATGCATTCAAAGTGGATAGGACATACAACATAATTGCACAAATAAAAATATAAATAACCAATAATGCAAAAAAACGGAAACCAAAATAAATAATGAAAAACAATGATGACAGTAACAGCACCAAGTGTACAGTAAAAATGTATAAATGTGCTGCCGAATCTAAACCCACATGCAGCTTGAATAGATATGAAACATAAAATAAGGACAGATACTTAAGTCCCATAAACAACTCGTCCGGAATCGGATCCTCTTCTAAAGAAAGGACAGAAGTGAAATCCTTAGAACAGCTTGAGTCCCGGAGTGTATCAAGCAAAGGAAAGAGAAGGGACAAATCGTAAAGTAGCAGTCTCCTCCACCAAAGTCTCCCGCACTCGTGTATCTTACTTACAAAATAGTAATGGTATTAGCGGGCATATCGGACTTCTCTACCGATTCTTCAACTCCTTATTATAGAGTCCGTACGTTTAGTAGTGTTCTTATCTCCAAAACACACCATGGACCATCCAATAATCGGAAAACAGCTTTATTCTAAAACATATAGTTTAAAATCTTCTTAAACACTTATATCATGGATCACAACCCACACATCCCGTAGTACCTCACCGATGAGACGAATGGAGACCCGCTCCTTCCAAATCACTCTGCGAGGTACAGCGTCTGTCGTCACTGCCGGTATCGATGATTCCGGTTCTGGACAGTTTGAATGGGTAGTCGGTCCACTCTCTGATTAGCTCCACCCAACGCGTTTCGTAATAGTTACTTCATCAGGGGTAAATCAGAGATTGGATGGTCCCTCATATATATACATTTCCAAAATCATACCTTTAATCAATCACCAATGAAACAATTTAAGTCTATCGCTACATTCAAACCTTTAGGTTGGAGACATTGCAACTTGTAGATCCATTCTGTCTCTTTTCTAGAGACCTTTTGAACAATATTACCCCCCCTCCAATTCTTTGTTACCACCTCAATTGCAGTAAAAGTTAACAAATTAGGATTACATTCATGGAACTGTTTAAAATGTTCGGATACACTGTGAGGTTTGGACTGAGTTCGTATATTCCACATATGTTCATTGATTCTCACATGTAGAGGTCTAGTAGTGCGACCCACATATTGGAGTCCACACGGACATTCCAGTAGGTACACTACATTTATACTCTTACATGTAATAAATCTCTGAACATCATATTGTTCCTTAGTCACATTAGATGAGAAATGTTCAACTTTTCTGCCTTTATAGCTGCTAGTCTTGCATGCCTTACATTTACCACATCTAAAAAAACCTTTTATATCCTGCTTAAAATATCCTACTGCAGGTTTTTTATTGATAAAACTATGTACTAATCTGTCTCTAATTGTGGGAGCTCTTCTAAATACAACCCGTGGCTTCTCCGGAAGGAGTTTTTTCATATCATCATCTTTAAGCAAGATGGGCCAATATTTTCTAATAATTTTCTTAACCAAATAATGGTCTTCACTGTAGCCCGTAATAAAAGTAATTTTATTTCTATCCATTTTCAGACATTTTGTACTTCCCTTTTCTGAGTTAATCAAGGAGTTACGTTCCATGGCCATAACTGTATCAATATCCTTTTCTAAACGAACTTTCGGATATTTCTTTATTAAAAAATCTTTCTTAATATCCTCAACTTGGGCCAGGAAAATGTCCTGACTGGAACAATTCCTACGGGCTCTGATAAATTGACTCTTTGGTACATTTAATAGCCACGGGCGATGGTGACAACTGTCTAAAGGGATATAGGTGTTACAGTCTGTCCCTTTTTTATACATCTTTGTTTGTATCTTACCATTCTCTACATAGATACAGAGATCTAGAAAGTTCACTTGTTCACAGCTGACCTCACTAATAAATTTCAAATTGTAAGGATTAATATTTAACTCATTGACAAATTCTTCTAAAGATGTATTATCTCCTTCCCATATAAATATACAATCGTCAATGTATCTTCTCCACAATTTAAGATTCTTATTAGTATCTAATCGAGGTTGGATGAATTCCTCCTCCCACAACCCCATCAATAAATTTGCATAACTGGGTGCAAAGCGCGTACCCATCGCCGTCCCAAGTATCTGCAAATAGAATTGATTTTCCACCCAAAAATAGTTGTTATTTAGAATAAAATCAATACCTTCTATTAAAAAATTAATCATGTTTTTCGGAAGTCTATCCTCCTTTTCCAAAAAATGTCTCACTGCTCTAATACCATCCTTATGAGCAATCACGCTATATAGTGAACTGACATCGCAGGTAACAAGAAATCCATGATCTTTCCATTCATATTCTGAAATACAACGTATGACATCTCCTGAATCTTTCAGATAAGAGGGAAGAGATTGAACACTGGGTTGTAAAAATAAGTCTATATACTCCGACAGTCTACATGTGATGGAGTTTATTCCCGAAACAATAGGTCTACCAGGGGGATTCTCCAAAGACTTATGTATCTTGGGGAGTATATAGAAAACTGGTATAATCAGATGGGATATATTCAAATAATTGTACTCGTTCTCATCTAGAATCCCCTTTATTTTTGCACCATTAAGTAATATACCTAATTGGTCCTTAATCTTAACTGTAGGGTCTTTCCTTAATTTTTTATATGTATTTTCATCATTGAGGAGTCTCATCACTTCTTTATTATATTTATCCTTATCCATCACTACTACTCCTCCTCCCTTGTCCGCTGGTTTAATAACTAGGTTCTCATTATCTTGTAGTTCTCTAAGGCTTTCTTTTTCAACTCTAGTTAAATTATTACGTTTATTAATATCAATCTTTGCTTGTACTACATCATCTAACATAACCTTTTTAAAGGTATCCATAAATACACTATTAGTTGATATTGGGTTAAAAGTGGACTTACATTTAAGACCCGAATGGGGAAAATCAACTGTGGATTTCAACTCTATTCATAAAATATTTTTTAAGAGACAGATTTCTCATGAATTTATGAACGTCTATAAAGGTTTCAAACTTATTAAGTCTTTTGGACGGTGCATATTTCAAACTTTTTTGTAAAACTTTTTCTTGTTCTATCGATAATTTATTTTGACTAATGTTGTAAATGATTGGTTTCTCCAATTTTTTCATCTTCTTTTGTTGTACCTTCCTACCCCCCCGTACTCCCCTCCTCGTTGGTCGTAATATCCTGATCTTATTGGTCTCTGTTGCCACTGATCTCGGTTGTAACTGTGTTCTTTTCTCCGATGGAATCTCCTGTAATCGTCCTGAAAAACCTGTTCTGTATTAGATTGTTCTTTTAATATGCTATCATTCAGCATAGAGAAACGATTGTTATCATGTTGGAAATCTTCGTAATTACTTCTGTGTCTCATATATCTATTTCTCTGTTTATAGTCAGGATCATTCCTATAGGTCTTAAACCCATAGGACGACTTATTCCTCCTACTATTTTCTCTCCCATTACTAAATTTATTATATTTCAAGGATTGTTTTTTTACACTTCTTTGTAATCCTCCATGTATTATGTGTAATTGATCTTTATTTGATCTGTCTACAGATTGTTTCTCATGCTGGAATTCACCATTTTCATCCCGATGGTTCCCTGAAATTTCATGTAAATTATCCTGACTTTTGTTAACAGAGATAGATGGATCTTTCAATTTCCCACTATCTTCCTTTCTCCACTCCCTTTGTTTATTGTTCTTATAATCATTTCTATCTCTTTGAAGTTTCTTTTTCTTTCGTAAAATTATCTCCTCCTCCGTTTTTTTCAAAACATTCCCTGTAAGTTTCGACAATTCCTCATACTCTTCTAAACATGCAAATGGATCAATTTTATTATTTAAATCTACTATTTCCTGATTATAGTCATCCAATTTACTTTTATGATGATCCACTATTAATTCCATTAAACTTAGGGAACATCTATCTAAGATCCGATTCCAACTCTCCTCAAAGTCTTTGCTATTCTCAAATGTAGGTTTTTTAAAAATCCTCAATCCTCTCAGAATCATATTGAGTTCTAAATATTTTTCTAAGGTGACCATGTCCCACCATACTTTTAGTTCCTTCACCATTAGAGTTTCAAGTTTCTTAAAAACATATTCTAAATCAATATCCTCCTCTATTATGGTATCATCCACATCATCAAAAATATGCGTCAAATCAATTTCTCTTGTCCTCCACTGACTAAAAGTCTCCATAATGAGTGCTGCTCAACACCAACTAGTGTGAAAATAAGTCAAAATTATATATTGCAAACAGTTGAGCGCTCTCCTACAGGGGACAGATAGTACTAAGTATGAATAACCGAAAAAGAATGGATATTGCAGCAAGAATCTATAGAACACAACCTATAATAAGAAATAAACGTAAAAAATCTGCGCACTTAATCCAATCTCAAAGGTTATGCATTCAAAGTGGATAGGACATACAACATAATTGCACAAATAAAAATATAAATAACCAATAATGCAAAAAAACGGAAACCAAAATAAATAATGAAAAACAATGATCACAGTAACAGCACCAAGTGTACAGTAAAAATGTATAAATGTGCTGCCGAATCTAAACCCACATGCAGCTTGAATAGATATGAAACATAAAATAAGGACAGATTCTTAAGTCCCATAAACAACTCGTCCGGAATCGGATCCTCTTCTAAAGAAAGGACAGAAGTGAAATCCTTAGAACAGCTTGAGTCCCGGAGTGTATCAAGCAAAGGAAAGAGAAGGGACAAATCGTAAAGTAGCAGTCTCCTCCACCAAAGTCTCCCACACTCGTGTATCTTACTTACAAAATAGTAATAGTATTAGCGGGCATATCGGACTTCTCTACCGATTCTTCAACTCCTTATTATAGAGTCCGTACGTTTAATAGTGTTCTTATCTCCAAAACACACCATGGACCATCCAATAATCGGAAAACAGCTTTATTCTAAAACATATAGTTTAAAATCTTCTTAAACACTTATATCATGGATCACAACCCACACATCCCGTAGTACCTCACCGATGAGACGAATGGAGACCCGCTCCTTCCAAATCACTCCGCGAGGTACAGCGTCTGTCGTCACTGCCGGTATCGATGATTCCGGTTCTGGACAGTTTGAATGGGTAGTCGGTCCACTCTCTGATTAGCTCCACCCAACGCGTTTCGTAATAGTTACTTCATCAGGGGTAAATCAGAGATTGGATGGTCCCTCATATATATACATTTCCAAAATCATACCTTTAATCAATCACCAATGAAACAATTTAAGTCTATCGCTACAGTCAAACCTTTAGGTTGGAGACATTGCAACTTGTAGATCCATTCTGTCTCTTTTCTAGAGACCTTTTGAACAATATTACCCCCCCTCCAATTCTTTGTTACCACCTCAATTGCAGTAAAAGTTAACAAATTAGGATTACATTCATGGAACTGTTTAAAATGTTCGGATACACTGTGAGGTTTGGACTGAGTTCGTATATTCCACATATGTTCATTGATTCTCACATGTAGAGGTCTAGTAGTGCGACCCACATATTGGAGTCCACACGGACATTCCAGTAGGTACACTACATTTATACTCTTACATGTAATAAATCCCTGAACATCATATTGTTCCTTAGTCACATTAGATGAGAAATGTTCAACTTTTCTGCCTTTATAGCTGCTAGTCTTGCATGCCTTACATTTACCACATCTAAAAAAACCTTTTATATCCTGCTTAAAATATCCTACTGCAGGTTTTTTATTGATAAAACTATGTACTAATCTGTCTCTAATTGTGGGAGCTCTTCTAAATACAACCCGTGGCTTCTCCGGAAGGAGTTTTTTCATATCATCATCTTTAAGCAAGATGGGCCAATATTTTCTAATAATTTTCTTAACCAAATAATGGTCTTCACTGTAGCCCATAATAAAAGTAATTTTATTTCTATCCATTTTCAGACATTTTGTACTTCCCTTTTCTGAGTTAATCAAGGAGTTACGTTCCATGGCCATAACTGTATCAATATCCTTTTCTAAACGAACTTTCGGATATTTCTTTATTAAAAAATCTTTCTTAATATCCTCAACTTGGGCCAGGAAAATGTCCTGACTGGAACAATTCCTACGGGCTCTTATAAATTGACTCTTTGGTACATTTAATAGCCACGGGCGATGGTGACAACTGTCTAAAGGGATATAGGTGTTACAGTCTGTCCCTTTTTTATACATCTTTGTTTGTATCTTACCATTCTCTACATAGATACAGAGATCTAGAAAGTTCACTTGTTCACAGCTGACCTCACTAATAAATTTCAAATTGTAAGGATTAATATTTAACTCATTGACAAATTCTTCTAAAGATGTATTATCTCCTTCCCATATAAATATACAATCGTCAATGTATCTTCTCCACAATTTAAGATTCTTATTAGTATCTAATCGAGGTTGGATGAATTCCTCCTCCCACAACCCCATCAATAAATTTGCATAACTGGGTGCAAAGCGCGTACCCATCGCAGTCCCAAGTATCTGCAAATAGAATTGATTTTCCACCCAAAAATAGTTGTTATTTAGAATAAAATCAATACCTTCTATTAAAAAATTAATCATGTTTTTCGGAAGTCTATCCTCCTTTTCCAAAAAATGTCTCACTGCTCTAATACCATCCTTATGAGCAATCACGCTATATAGTGAACTGACATCGCAGGTAACAAGAAATCCATGATCTTTCCATTCATATTCTGAAATACAACGTATGACATCTCCTGAATCTTTCAGATAAGAGGGAAGAGATTGAACACTGGGTTGTAAAAATAAGTCTATATACTCCGACAGTCTACATGTGATGGAGTTTATTCCCGAAACAATAGGTCTACCAGGGGGATTCTCCAAAGACTTATGTATCTTGGGGAGTATATAGAAAACTGGTATAATCGGATGGGATATATTCAAATAATTGTACTCGTTCTCATCTAGAATCCCCTTTATTTTTGCACCATTAAGTAATATACCTAATTGGTCCTTAATCTTAACTGTAGGGTCTTTCCTTAATTTTTTATATGTATTTTCATCATTGAGGAGTCTCATCACTTCTTTATTATATTTATCCTTATCCATCACTACTACTCCTCCTCCCTTGTCCGCTATAATAAGGAGTTGAAGAATCGGTAGAGAAGTCCGATATGCCCGCTAATACTATTACTATTTTGTAAGTAAGATACACGAGTGCGGGAGACTTTGGTGGAGGAGACTGCTACTTTACGATTTGTCCCTTCTCTTTCCTTTGCTTGATACACTCCGGGACTCAAGCTGTTCTAAGGATTTCACTTCTGTCCTTTCTTTAGAAGAGGATCCGATTCCGGACGAGTTGTTTATGGGACTTAAGTATCTGTCCTTATTTTATGTTTCATATCTATTCAAGCTGCATGTGGGTTTAGATTCGGCAGCACATTTATACATTTTTACTGTACACTTGGTGCTGTTACTGTCATCATTGTTTTTCATTATTTATTTTGGTTTCCGTTTTTTTGCATTATTGGTTATTTATATTTTTATTTGTGCAATTATGTTGTATGTCCTATCCACTTTGAATGCATAACCTTTGAGATTGGATTAAGTGCGCAGATTTTTTACGTTTATTTCTTATTATAGGTTGTGTTCTATAGATTCTTGCTGCAATATCCATTCTTTTTCGGTTATTCATACTTAGTACTATCTGTCCCCTGTAGGAGAGCGCTCAACTGTTTGCAATATATAATTTTGACATATTTTCACACTAGTTGATTTGACGCATATTTTTGATGATGTGGATGATACCATAATAGAGGAGGATATTGATTTAGAATATGTTTTTAAGAAACTTGAAACTCTAATGGTGAAGGAACTAAAAGTATGGTGGGACATGGTCACCTTAGAAAAATATTTAGAACTCAATATGATTCCGAGAGGATTGAAGATTTTTAAAAAACCTACATTTGAGAATAGCAAAGACTTTGAGGAGAGTTGGAATCGGATCTTAGATTGATGTTCCCTAAGTTTAATGGAATTAATAGTGGATCATCATAAAAGTAAATTGGATGACTATAATCAGGAAATAGTAGATTTAAATAATAAAATTGATCCATTTGCATGTTTAGAAGAGTATGAGGAATTGTCGAAACTTACAGGGAATGTTTTGAAAAAAACGGAGGAGGAGATAATTTTACGAAAGAAAAAGAAACTTCAAAGAGATAGAAATGATTATAAGAACAATAAACAAAGGGAGTGGAGAAAGGAAGATAGTGGGAAATTGAAAGATCCATCTATCTCTGTTAACAAAAGTCAGGATAATTTACATGAAATTTCAGGGAACCATCGGGATGAAAATGGTGAATTCCAGCATGAGAAACAATCTGTAGACAGATCAAATAAAGATCAATTACACATAATACATGGAGGATTACAAAGAAGTGTAAAAAAACAATCCTTGAAATATAATAAATTTAGTAATGGGAGAGAAAATAGTAGGAGGAATAAGTCGTCCTATGGGTTTAAGACCTATAGGAATGATCCTGACTATAAACAGAGAAATAGATATATGAGACACAGAAGTAATTACGAAGATTTCCAACATGATAACAATCGTTTCTCTATGCTGAATGATAGCATATTAAAAGAACAATCTAATACAGAACAGGTTTTTCAGGACGATTACAGGAGATTCCATCGGAGAAAAGAACACAGTTACAACCGAGATCAGTGGCAACAGAGACCAATAAGATCAGGATATTACGACCAACGAGGAGGGGAGTACGGGGGGTAGGAAGGTACAACAAAAGAAGATGAAAAAATTGGAGAAACCAATCATTTACAACATTAGTCAAAATAAATTATCGATAGAACAAGAAAAAGTTTTACAAAAAAGTTTGAAATATGCACCGTCCAAAAGACTTAATAAGTTTGAAACCTTTATAGACGTTCATAAATTCATGAGAAATCTGTCTCTTAAAAAATATTTTATGAATAGAGTTGAAATCCACAGTTGATTTTCCCCATTCGGGTCTTAAATGTAAGTCCACTTTTAACCCAATATCAACTAATAGTGTATTTATGGATACCTTTAAAAAGGCTGTGTTAGATGATGTAGTACAAGCAAAGATTGATATTAATAAACGTAATAATTTAACTAGAGTTGAAAAAGAAAGCCTTAGAGAACTACAAGATAATGAGAACCTAGTTATTAAACCAGCGGACAAGGGAGGAGGAGTAGTAGTGATGGATAAGGATAAATATAATAAAGAAGTGATGAGACTCCTCAATGATGAAAATACATATAAAAAATTAAGGAAAGACCCTACAGTTAAGATTAAGGACCAATTAGGTATATTACTTAATGGTGCAAAAATAAAGGGGATTCTAGATGAGAACGAGTACAATTATTTGAATATATCCCATCCGATTATACCAGTTTTCTATATACTCCCCAAGATACATAAGTCTTTGGAGAATCCCCCTGGTAGACCTATTGTTTCGGGAATAAACTCCATCACATGTAGACTGTCGGAGTATATAGACTTATTTTTACAACCCAGTGTTCAATCTCTTCCCTCTTATCTGAAAGATTCAGGAGATGTCATACGTTGTATTTCAGAATATGAATGGAAAGATCATGGATTTCTTGTTACCTGCGATGTCAGTTCACTATATAGCGTGATTGCTCATAAGGATGGTATTAGAGCAGTGAGACATTTTTTGGAAAAGGAGGATAGACTTCCGAAAAACATGATTAATTTTTTAATAGAAGGTATTGATTTTATTCTAAATAACAACTATTTTTGGGTGGAAAATCAATTCTATTTGCAGATACTTGGGACGGCGATGGGTACGCGCTTTGCACCCAGTTATGCAAATTTATTGATGGGGTTGTGGGAGGAGGAATTCATCCAACCTCGATTAGATACTAATAAGAATCTTAAATTGTGGAGAAGATACATTGACGATTGTATATTTATATGGGAAGGAGATAATACGTCTTTAGAAGAATTTGTCAATGAGTTAAATATTAATCCTTACAATTTGAAATTTATTAGTGAGGTCAGCTGTGAACAAGTGAACTTTCTAGATCTCTGTATCTATGTAGAGAATGGTAAGCTACAAACAAAGATGTATAAAAAAGGGACAGACTGTAACACCTATATCCCTTTAGACAGTTGTCACCATCGCCCGTGGCTATTAAATGTACCAAAGAGTCAATTTATCAGAGCCCGTAGGAATTGTTCCAGTCAGGACATTTTCCTGGCCCAAGTTGAGGATATTAAGAAAGATTTTTTAATAAAGAAATATCCGAAAGTTCGTTTAGAAAAGGATATTGATACAGTTATGGCCATGGAACGTAACTCCTTGATTAACTCAGAAAAGGGAAGTACAAAATGTCTGAAAATGGATAGAAATAAAATTACTTTTATTACGGGCTACAGTGAAGACCATTATTTGGTTAAGAAAATTATTAGAAAATATTGGCCCATCTTGCTTAAAGATGATGATATGAAAAAACTCCTTCCGGAGAAGCCACGGGTTGTATTTAGAAGAGCTCCCACAATTAGAGACAGATTAGTACATAGTTTTATCAATAAAAAACCTGCAGTAGGATATTTTAAGCAGGATATAAAAGGTTTTTTTAGATGTGGTAAATGTAAGGCATGCAAGACTAGCAGCTATAAAGGCAGAAAAGTTGAACATTTCTCATCTAATGTGACTAAGGAACAATATGATGTTCAGGGATTTATTACATGTAAGAGTATAAATGTAGTGTACCTACTGGAATGTCCGTGTGGACTCCAATATGTGGGTCGCACTACTAGACCTCTACATGTGAGAATCAATGAACATATGTGGAATATACGAACTCAGTCCAAACCTCACAGTGTATCCGAACATTTTAAACAGTTCCATGAATGTAATCCTAATTTGTTAACTTTTACTGCAATTGAGGTGGTAACAAAGAATTGGAGGGGGGGTAATATTGTTCAAAAGGTCTCTAGAAAAGAGACAGAATGGATCTACAAGTTGCAATGTCTCCAACCTAAAGGTTTGAATGTAGCGATAGACTTAAATTGTTTCATTGGTGATTGATTAAAGGTATGATTTTGGAAATGTATATATATGAGGGACCATCCAATCTCTGATTTACCCCTGATGAAGTAACTATTACGAAACGCGTTGGGTGGAGCTAATCAGAGAGTGGACCGACTACCCATTCAAACTGTCCAGAACCGGAATCATCGATACCGGCAGTGACGACAGACGCTGTACCTCGCAGAGTGATTTGGAAGGAGCGGGTCTCCATTCGTCTCATCGGTGAGGTACTACGGGATGTGTGGGTTGTGATCCATGATATAAGTGTTTAAGAAGATTTTAAACTATATGTTTTAGAATAAAGCTGTTTTCCGATTACTGGATGGTCCATGGTGTGTTTTGGAGATAAGAACACTATTAAACGTACGGACTCTATAATAAGGAGTTGAAGAATCGGTAGAGAAGTCCGATATGCCCGCTAATACTATTACTATTTTGTAAGTAAGATACACGAGTGCGGGAGACTTTGGTGGAGGAGACTGCTACTTTACGATTTGTCCCTTCTCTTTCCTTTGCTTGATACACTCCGGGACTCAAGCTGTTCTAAGGATTTCACTTCTGTCCTTTCTTTAGAAGAGGATCCGATTCCGGACGAGTTGTTTATGGGACTTAAGTATCTGTCCTTATTTTATGTTTCATATCTATTCAAGCTGCATGTGGGTTTAGATTCGGCAGCACATTTATACATTTTTACTGTACACATGGTGCTGTTACTGTCATCATTGTTTTTCATTATTTATTTTGGTTTCCGTTTTTTTGCATTATTGGTTATTTATATTTTTATTTGTGCAATTATGTTGTATGTCCTATCCACTTTGAATGCATAACCTTTGAGATTGGATTAAGTGCGCAGATTTTTTACGTTTACTTTTTAGTCCAAACTGAGAAGGACTGGGAGACAGGTATGGGGATGGGCATCACCATCACCACCAGAAGTGAGCTTTCGAATTTGCAGAGTTTGCAACTGCTCTAATTCTTGGAGCGTCTAAGTTGCAAGGGCAGCAGTATGCTGAGGAGGCGACTTGTGTGCCACAGACTAGCACTAGCAACAGTGAATTCTGCCTTCTTCAGGATCATGTTCCACCTGGACACTGTATTGGGGGAATGGGATTCCCAGGCTCAGGGGAATGGAGTGGGCTCCCTTGACCACTAATCTGGACATTCTGCATTACTGCCACTCCCACTCTGCTAATGCTAGTCCCACCAGCTGTTTCACCATCACTATTACTGCTGCTAACACCAACAACATCATTTACAATCTCTGACCCTGAGTCTTCCTCCTCACTAGTAATAGGATGATCACCCCATCCCTCACTCCTAACACTCTGTACAAGCTGCTGCACCTTATTAGTAGTAGTACTAGTAGTGGCACTGCTTGGGGATGGCAAGTGTGACTTAAGGTCCACTGCTGTCACACTTGGCATCATCTCCTCCTGCAGGGGCAGTACTAGCAGCAGGCGCAGCACTGGCAGCAGGCAAAGGCAGCTGATCTGTTCTGCTCACATTATTACACTCTAATTCCCATGAATCAATTTCCTTAAGATCCCTAGTGGTGATTTAAGGGGATTGGCCAGCATTGGATCTGGGGAATCAGGGCATGCAGACCCTTCAATGCTGGTAGTGGTCACACATAAGACTCTGTCCAGCTCCTCATTTTATTATTCTTAAACGTGCTCATATTGATAGCAGTTACTATGAGCCTCTCCTGCCTCAAATTTGCTAATAATTTCACAACACAGCAGCCTAAGACCTCTCTCTCGTTATTTAGCTTCTTGTATTGTGTTTCACTTCCTGTAAAAGGCATGTTTTTATAAAAAAATGTGAAAAACATGTTAATAAAGAGACAAGAACTTTCTAGCCACTGAAAAAATAGCAAAGAATTTATGCCAATGGGTGAAAAGATTTTAATCGCTGTATTTAAAGTGTATTTTCCCACAATAAAGCAGACAACCATGTGGTTTTTATTGATTTGTTCTGTGAGAACACGACGGGACCTTTCGCTCACCCCTATTTGTGGGCTTTCACCTGAGTGGAAAAAGACCAACTAATTTGATCAAAAGCTTTTTCAGCGTCTGTAAAAAGTAGCAAAGCTGGGATCATTTTCTTGATTGCCAGATTAGTTAAGGAGATGGCAATTGCCACTTTATGCTGCACTTCTCTACCAGGAACAAATCCACTTTGATCTGCTTGGATGTTGATCGTAAGGTTGCAATTGGGAACTATGATTTTTTCGTACAGTTTGATGTCCACATTTAATAGAGAAACGGGTCTTAAGTTACTATGCAAAGAGCTAGTCAGAGATGCTCAACTAGAAACAAGCCTGCCCTTGATTTGCTGAGGCTCTATAGGATAAGTATCCTACCAAAGGTGCAATCTCTTTTAGCTCACTAGTGCCTTTCACAGAGGGGAAATATCTCAAAGCACAACATGCAGCTCCTACCAAAATGCAGTCAAGCCACAAATTGCCAGGTAATTCCTCTCTGAACAAGTGAAGCAGCCAATCCCAGACATACTTTTCAGCTTTGTTAGGCCTCATCAGTGAGGTGCAGCTGATCTCTGTAGGCACTATGACCAAAGGGTCCACATCTGCATTACCCTGTTACCCTTAGGGTGACTAGTCCCAAGGGTAATTTGCATATGCAAAGAGCTAATCAGAGATGCTCAACTAGGAATGAGCCTGCCCTCGAAATGATGAGGCTCTATAGGATGAGTATCCTACCTAGGGTGCAATCTCTTTAAGCTCACTAGTGCCTAGAGAGATCAGCTGCACCTCACTGATGAGGGCCAACAAGGCCAAAATGTGCATCCTGGGTTGGCTGCTTCTCTTGTTCAGAGAGGAATTGCCTGGCATTTTGTGGCTGAACTGCCTTTTGGTAGGATCAGTACGATATGCTTTAGGATATTTCCTCTCTGTGAAAGGCACTAGTGAGGTAAAAGGGACTATATCCTGGGTAGGATACTTATCCTATACGGCCTCAGCAATTCAAGTGCAGGTTAATTCCTAGTGGAGCATCTCTGACTAGCTCCTTGCATATGCAAATTGCCCTTGGGATTGGTCATTTTAAGGGTAACAGTGTAGTACAGATGTGGATCCCTTGCTCACAGTGTCTAGAGAGATTAGCTATACCTCACTGATGAGGCCCAACAAGGCCGAAACGTACATCTGGGGTTGGCTGCTTCTCTTGTTCAGAGAGGAATTGCCCGGCATTTCATGGCTGAACTGCCTATTGGTAGGATCAGTATGATGTGCTTTAAGATATTTCCCCTCTGTGGAAGGCACTAGTAAGCTAAAAGAGATTACACCCTGGGTAGGGTGCATATCCTAGAAAGCCTCATCAATTCGAGGGAAGGCTCGTTCCTAGTTGAGCATCTGTGACTATCTCTTTGAGTATCTAAATTACCCATGGGATTGATCACCCTAAGGGTAACAGGGTAATTCAGAGATGGACCCCTTGCTCACAGTGTCTAGAGAGATAAGCTATACTTCACTGACGTACGTCAGAGGTTGGCTACTTCTCTTGTTCAAAGAGGAATTGCCTGGCATTTTGTGGTTGGACTGCCTTTTGGTAGGATCAGTATGTGTTACGGTTTTTACGACACTCAGACCAAGGTTAAAAATAAAACACAGTTTTATTGAGGTAAAATTAAGGAACAGTGCCCCTGGGGGCCAGAACAGGTAATAGCAGGTATAGACAAGTAATGGCTGTAGTACAGGCCCAATATAGCAGGGACAAATAGCACTCAACAGAATCAATGGAGGAAAAATGGTTAATGCCCCAAACAATTGATCAGTCTCTGTTGTGGTGATAAGCCAACGCCCAGTGGATATAAACAGTCCCAGTAGTAGTGCAATAGGAAAGTGCAGCAATGCGACTGAACTGGATCACTCTCAGATAGCTGTATAGTAATATGCCCAATGGTATAGCAAGGACTGACTGGAGCTAGAGCCAACAACACCACTTGGGTGCAATAACGGAGGAGAGACACTGCTGGAGCTAATGGAACCAGAGCCAGGAACGCCCCTTAGGTACGGCAACGGAGGAGACACTGCATATGCCAATGGGACCAGAGCCAAGAGCACCCCTTAGGTGCCGTAATGGAGGAGACACTGCACAAGAAATATATCGGGAGCCAAACGCACTTCCTGGTGTGATATGATAGTACAACACTGTGAGCAATAGGAGACCAGAGCCAAGACACCCTTCTGGTGCCGAAACGGAGCAACACACTGCAAGAGCTAACGGTATGTCCAATAGCACCACGCGGTGCAACAACTGCAAGGGAACGAGCACCGTAGTTGGAGTACTGCTCTGCTAGTGTCAAAGGATAGGCTCGGTTATGGAGGCAACAAGCTCATCAAGTGTTAAATGGCTCAGAATCAAAGGCAGCAAGCTTGGCAAGTGTACAGAGACAGGCTCAATATCGGAGGCAACAAGCACAGCAAGTGTATCTGACAGGCTCGGTAACGGAGGCAACAGCTCAGCAAGTATACTCAGACTGGCTCGGTAACGGAGGCAACAGCTCAGCAGAGGAAACGTGATCAGTCAGTGCAACACTACCCGCACAGTTCAGAATGTCGCCAGGCAGGTGATCGAAATCTCTCAGGAACACAGGAAGCAATCACGGAGCAGGAACATCAGTGCGCCGGGTCAATCACGGAGCAGGAATGTCAGCCGGAACCCGGAAAATCACTGAGCAGGAACATCAGCCAGAATCGGGTCAATCACAGAGCAGGAACGTCAGCCAGAACCGGGTCAATCACGGAGCAGGAACGTCAGCCAGAACCGGGTCAATCAAGGAGCAGGAACAGCAGAATAGTCAGACGGGCCGAGTCGGTACACAGGAACGCAGGAACACAGCAACAATGGCGCAGGATCAGGAACACCACAAAAGGGCACCTGACAGGTGCCATAGACGCAGTATATAAAGGGACACCCTGGCCGGGTCAATCAAGCTCAGCCAATGGAAGAGCGCCACAACAGAGAGTGACAGGGAGGCACGGGAACCGTGATAGTATGATGTGCTTTAAGATATTTTCTCTCTGTGAAAGGCATAAATTCGAGGGCAGGCTCATTCCTAGTTGAGCATCTCTAACTATCTCTTTGCGTTTCTAAAGTTACTATACATGGTCGGATCTTTATCAGACTTAGGAATCACTGTAATACGTGCTTTCAATGATTGGGGTGGAAAAATCACCCCTTGCTATGTAGAATTAAAAAGCTTATGTATTTAGGGAAGGAAGTAAATTCGATTGGAAGGTACCAAAATAGAGGAAAGTGAAGCCGTCAGGTCCTGCTCCTTTGTCCAATCTCATAGATTTTAGTTCACTTTGAACTTCCTCTATTGCAATGGGAGCCTAAATCTTACCTAACATCAAGAGGGTGACAAGGGAAATGAGCATTTCTAAGGAACTTCATGATCTGTATATTATCTTCTGCTATACCTTGATTAGGATCTTCATAGATCATAAAGCTGCTGATAAAAATCATGAAAAGAATTAGAAATTGTGGGGAAAGTGTTAACTGTCTCACCATATTTATTCAGTAATCGTGTGACAGTACTTATGCAGCAATGTTTCTTAACCAAGATTGACAGAAATTTGCCACATTTATTCCCTTCAATATAATTTTTATATTTATGCCACATAAAGGATTTTATAACATGTTGATGAAGCAATGAGTTCAGTTCATCCCTCAATTTAGAAAGCTTAACCTTAAAGGGATAGTAATACTTCGTTTTATCTTTATTTTATTTTGTAAGCATTAAAAAAACATGAAGAATGATATGTCTTATCTCTCAATCCTTTATGGTTTAAGAGATATTCACAAGCAAAGTACCCCCCCCCCCCGTTCAGCCATGTCAGAAGGGAGGTGCCCAGGTAGACTGCAGAGAGGGACAATCTTCAATTAAGATAAGGGAAAAAGCTGAAAAACTTGTCAAGGGGGGAAGGGCTTTTATTGTTTTCATACAAATAAGATTGTCCCCTGCTGTTATCTGTCTGGTCATACAACTAGATTCACATCTGAGAAGAGATGGCTTACACTAGGAAAAAGGGGCGGGAGGGGGAAACTTTGCTTGTGAATATCTCTTAAACCATAAAGGTTTGAGTCTTATATCGCTCTTCATGCATTTTTAATGCCTACAAAATAAAATAAAGATAAAACAAAGTATTACTATCCCTTTAATCTCTTGTTTAAATAATTTTTATGAGTATTCCCAAATCTAATATCAAAGTCTAATATCAGTGATCAGAGAAGATATTGTTATGGACACAGATAGGTTGCAGCAAAATTTGCAGCAAAACTGTGTCCATTACATGGTTATGTTCCCCTGTCCTAATCGCACTTAGTTTTTAGAATCACACTTTTGTTTTTACAGGCCTTTACTATTTTCCCTTGCTTTTTTGTTTTCTCCCTGGTCTGTTTAGGCAGGAAAAGGACAAAGTGTCAGTCAGGTAAAGTGGACTGGTGATGGGAGGGGTTTGCAAAAAATAAAAGAGGTGTGCAGTGAGCCCTTGAGAAAGCAGTCTTGGAGGGGAGCAGTGGAGATGGATGGGAGGATGTGACCAGCCAACCAGCAGCTTCCATGCCTTGCGTAGGCCCCAAGAATTGTTTCAGAGCAGAGCCTGACATCCAGTTGAAGTAGCCCAGTATCCAGTCTCATGGCCTGCTTCATTTCCTGCCTCTTGTCCCAGGATTTTTTTAGCTAAGTATCTCTCTCTTGTTTTGTTTTATACAGTATTTCTAGGAAAAACACCCTAGTAACTAAAGTTTAGTGTCTCTACTATAATTGTTAATTTATGTGTCTTGTTTGTACTGCAGTAAGTAATTGTCTAGTTAGTATTAGTAGGTGTTTAGCTAGAATATATTTGATAATATACAGTGTATTGTTCTTATTATAATATCATTGTTTGTTATTAAATATTATTGCTTATTGCTAGCACTGGGGTGTTATTGTGTTAATTGTGGTATTGGTCATTAGAACAAACTTCTCTGGGTATATCCTAAATTAATGGGTTGGCTTTTGGGGTGTTGGCATATGCATGTTGTTTCCAATAAATGTGATAGTTGAGCATACTGTGTGTCTCTCTGTGCCAGGCATGTGTTTTTTGTTCTCATGTCTTTGTTCTCAAGCCACGTGTTTGAGGACACCATTTTGTAGAGAGCACATGGTGTTTGAGTTTAACACAGCTGTTATTGTGAAACCCTTTGTTCCAGATGAATGCACTTAAAGCCAAGAACTGATACAAATATATTTTGGCATTTTTTATGTGCACCAAGCTGTAGGAGAATCCCACAAAAAACACTTTTATGCACCTCCCAAATAAGAGGAACTGATACTTCAGGAGAGGTCATGACACACAAAGCACTCCTGATAGAATTTATTAAAGCCTTATCTCAGAGCAGTAATTAATATAGTCTCCCAGGTCTTGGTAGGTCTATGAAATCTGGTACTGCAAGGGACAACACAACTGGAGAATCTATATTAGAGAAGCAAAGAAGATTGGCATATGAAAATATAGTCAATCCTGCCATAAGAAGAATGGGGTGAAGAATAAAAGGTATAATCTTTGTCGTGGGGGTGAAGAGATCTCCAGACAACAATAAGATCAAGATGTGATAGTTTGAAATGGAAGGAGCCGGATAAGCAATCTAGGGAGGAAGAAGTGCTACACACAGACTATGATTTAACTCCTCAGCAAAATAATGAAGAAGGGTAAGGGATTTGGTCAAAATCTGGTTCAAATTAGGACCATAGACATTAGCTAAAACAATGGATTTATTATGTAATAGACCTTTGACAATAAGGTATTGGCCATTCTGGTCAGATTTTACGTCTAGCAGTTTCCATGATGCCCAAATCAGGATGGCTTATCCCTTATTACTTTTTCTTTTCCAACCCTGATGAAAATCAGCAGTTGGGAACTTTTTATTATTTAATTTCCGAGGAGAAGAAGATTGTTGGTGCGTTTCCTGCACCATAACAATATCTGCTTTGACCATGTCAAATTCCCTCAAGACTAGCATTCTTTTTTCCGGTGTATTTAAACCCCTGACATTGACAGACATTATTTTAAAGGTAGTCATGAACTAGCAAGGAGAATCAGCACACGAATCTTGAAACCTGGGAAGAGGGAAGAGAGAAAAACACACACACACACACACACAAAACAAAGGGTACTGGGTGTCACACACCTCTTGGCCATTGACTAGTTTTCCCTTATCTAGCCTGGTCATCCTTCAATCCTTGCTTGATTTTTTTACTGAGCTACTGTCTGACTTCCTATTTGTTTTTGCTTGATACCTGACTATGATTTTGCATGCTTTCTGGTTGCTCCTGTCTGACCGTGGATTGTCCATCTCCTCCTGTGTTCCTGCAGCAGGTAAGTGGACCTGCTCTGCTTTATTTATTTTTCTAGTGGCCTGCAGCCCTGCCTCTTGTTTCTTTGACCAGTGGCCCTGCTGCTCATTTCTTCCAGTGGCTCCACCACCTATTTATCCCTGCAGCCCTGCCACTTGCTACCAGCAGCCCCTCCAACTCTCTCAGCCCCTACAGCCAGCCGCTTGGTTCCTTGTACAGCGGGACTGCCACTTATTTCTACTGCGGCCTCACCACTTATCCTCCCAGCAGTCCTGCCGCTTATTCAGCGGCCTTGCCGCTTATCTTCTCTGTGGCACTGCCACATCCGTCTTGATCCTCTTGAGGCCCTGCTACTCCAGACCTTTCCTGCAGCCCTGCCACTTCTGTTTTTTCCTTACGTCCCAGCCACTTGTGCCTTTACTCTCTGCCCAGCCACCTTTATTTTTGGCTGCTTACCCGCATTTATTTTTTCATTTGCAAGCGGCCTCGCCACGTTCATTTTTGGCCCACGGCTCTGTCGCTTGTTCCTGTCTGTTGCTTGCCTCTTACTTTCCCTGCAGCCTTGCCACTTTCACTTCCATCCTAGCAGCCTTGCCATTTGTTTTTTTGCTGCTTCACTTACCTTACTGCTGCTCTCCGTTTTTTTTCTCCCCTGTCCTACAGTTCTACTCTGCGTGTAGCTCTCTGGCACTGCATCTGGGCAATATTATCCTGATCTCCCTTTGACTGTGGTCCTGCCTCTCTCCCTGCTTCCTTTCTCTGATGCCTTGCTCATTGGGTGGGGTTTTCCTTGACTCCTATTTACCTTGGTGCTGGCCTTGTCTCACTGTTTCCCCCTAGTATGTAGGGTCTTCTTGTCCTACTTTCTGAGTTGTACCCTTGTAGTGGTCATGCTCCTCTCTCTGGTCCCTCTCCTTCTGGTAGTCCTTGTTCTACGGATGACTTATCTTACTCCTTCTCCTAGCCTCTGCTTCTGTTGGGGGTATTGGGTTGCCATCTGGACCAGTTCCTTCCTGGGGGTCTTGGCCTCTGTTCCCTGTGAGTTCCTCAGGTATTCATCTCTCCATTGTATCCCTGTTGTACTCTTCCTCCACTAAGGTGTGCCACTCTTTACACTCTCACCTTTCCATCTATGGACTCCTCCATCCCTGGTCCTCCACTGGGTCTAGGCACATCTTTTTCCCTGGTTCTGTTTTTGTGTACTTTAGCGGTCATTCCTCCTTCTTGCCTATCTCTGCATTTTTGGTGTTTATCTTCTGGTTCTCTTCTGGTATACAGGTTTCCCTTTCAGGTCAGGGCCCTGGTTCAACTGGGGTCGGACATCTGGCTTCATGGCCAGCATCTTTATCCGGCCTCAGCCGCAGTACAAGAAATCCTATAATTGACAACGACACCGAGCCAAAATCCCTAGCGTCAACCTCAAGCTACTGGACCAGCCAATATATACTGGTACGTGAAATTATTTATTTCTTGCTATTAGTTCCCGACACTGGTACAGTAAAGGAAGAAGGTGGATGCTAAAGAGGCAGAAGAAGGTTAAGACATTCTGAGATATGGAACAAGCATCTCGGATGTCCAGAAAGAACGCGTGTGAGGGTGAGTAATGAAAAATATGTATTCAACCTATGAGGGAACACGATATGACACAAAAGCCATAAGGGCATATTAATGAGATATACTCCAGTATCTGAAAAAGGGAGGATTTTCAAAGGTCTGCAAGCTACGGAGCTTGACAAGGGGACACAATAAAGGGTCTATAGGTCACCTGAAGAGAGAATTGATAGTAAAGTGGGCTGACAATTGAGGAAAGTGCAAAGCTGGAGAGAGCTATAAAAAATGGAGGAGGTAAAGCTGCAGCAAGACGCATAACTGCAGCATTTATAAATGCATACAAACATTTTAATTATACAGAAAGCTGTGAACTGCATGTAAAAAGTCCAGCAGAACACCATCAAAAGAGGCTAAGTCAAGGCGAGACTCTGCCCATGTTCTCAAAAAATGGTAAATAAGATTAATTAGCAAATGTCACCATGTATGAGAGGTAGTCTACTTGGCTATAGGCACAATTCAGGGGTATAGAATCTATGATGTGTGTTCTCCACAGAAGCTCAGTCTTAATGTAATTAACATATCTAACAATTTTCCTATCAGAGAAATGGAATGGAGTTCTTTAGTCAGGGTTAAAGAACATGTGAAAGAAATCTATGAGTTTTGTACTTTTACAACAACTGCCATAGTCAATATTTCTCCATTCAAAAGTATTTAATAAAGCGTGTAATACAACTGGACTTCCACTAGAAAAATAACTAGGTAATTAAAGAAAAACCAAGATGCAAAGGAGCTCTAATAGAGCATAGAAGACAGTCTCCGTTGAAGCCAGACCATTTAACAGTGGATTAAAAAAAAAATTGCTAAATCAGCACCTGATCAGCTTTACACACTTTTTTATAACTTTCAAATACCCCTTCCCCTCAATACCCAGTAAGTTATGCACTACTCACCAGGTGCAACTGAGGTAAAAGAAGGGTCAATGACTCCTGATACATCAATTATTATATGGATAATCTAAATGATAATTTGCTGTAAACACTGGATTAATAATGAAAGTTTTAACAACAGATTAGTGACGATCATGGAGAGTTATCATCTAATCTACATTGTGCTGCCTCATTAAACAAGGTAGCAGCTGAGATGATACATAGACAGAGCAAAAAAAAAAACATATACAAGTTTCTTAATGGTAGAACATATAAAGGGTTGAGATCAATGCTGCCGTGATCACCAAAGTAGCTGCACACACCCACACCATAATTAACTAGTACAACTGTTAGCTTACCCATACCCAGACATAAAACTACACTACGAACATATAGTTAGGAACTATATTGAAATGAGCAATTGGTAAACCATATTAATACATTTTATCTCCTTTATGAGACAACTTCAACCTTATAGATATTTAGAAAGGAATAAAGACATCTAGTATTATTTATCTATACATTTCAGGAGGTATGAGTAGAATTCGTTACAAGAGGGCATATATAACAATACACCCCACTAGCAAGGGAAATAAATCCAAGTAACCTGAACTCTGCACCACCCTCACAATCAAGGGAAACATAAGCATATGAATATTATTTTTTATAAAACGACAAAAAAATGAAAACGGGCCAACTAATTGTGTATATGCTAATAGCTAGAATAGGAGTTTTCTGGGATTTACCACAATATTTTTATATTGTTAAAATTGTTTGATGTGGTGGAGAGACCACATTTTGGAGTTGAGTTGAAGGACCTCACATGTCAAGTCCAATCTTTGGACGGAGTCCAAATGCTGTTTCTTCTTTTTATAAGGAGAAATTGCAACCCATTCTGCGCTGTTGTGGGAGCATTGCGGTTGAGGTGAAGCAATATCTGTAGTGTTCTCAGGTGATGATAAGCCCAATGTACCACCTTTAAGGTATTTATTTGTCTAGAGCATAGAAGATCAGTCAGCAGCTTCACTGAGTGCCGGAAATGCAAAGTATGCAGGGATATATCATTAAAGAGCAATCTGTTTGCCCCAGCGAAATGGAAGGAGCTTTTCTCTCTGCTCTTTTTCATTAAAGTGTCCTTAATATCAAAGAATGGAGACAGACAAAGACATCTCTAGCCATCCCGTGAATGTTATCTCTCAGTTTCATGGCTCTGTGTACTTGATTAATTATTATTTTTTCTGAGAAGGAATCTCCTAAAATAGAGGTGAATAAAGCCAAAGTCACAGAGTTTAATTCCTGAGGGGGTATAGATTCATGTAGATGCTTTATATGTATATTACATCTTCGTTCCAGATTTTCCAGGTCATCTACTCTTAGTGTTAGTTGTCATATAATTTCTCTTTGATTCACAAAGGCCTGTTCTAATATTGTGGCATAATCTGCCACCACATTCTTTTCCTCCTCCAGGAAAGCTATGTGGTCTCCCAATTGATTAAGGTCTCCTCACAGTGAAGCCAGCTCTGTTCACTGTATGAACTGTAATCTTGATATATTCCAAGCATAAAATCTGCTTTAGACAGCAGTCTTCTTTTGTTAAAGCTGGTTCTGAGGTCATCCTGAGATGTTGTGTGCCAGACTATCAGTCTCGGGGAGTCAGACACATGAGGTCCACACATATGTGTCTTTGTTTCCTGCCCCCGCATGTCTGACTGAAGTGCGTCACTGGATTCAGTGACAGGCATAGTAGGTCTAGGCCTAGGCCTTGTCGTTATAAACTTGGAAATGTCATCTGATTTACCAGGTAGTTACCCATTCTTCCTTACATCTGAAATCAGGTTAATAGAGACATCAAGATATGGTGAAATAAACCTCTCTCTCTTGTTTTCTAAAGTCCTACTCTGTTGCCAACCAGGCCAAGTGTTTTTAGATCATAGTCTTTTTAATGCTGACTGTTTATGTCTTCCTCATTTCCTCTCTACTTACCTGTTGATTTTAACAAATTTTTTTAGTGTATTATAGAACAACAATATATGCCACATTTAATTGGCATTGATGGAAATCTGCATTGATATGAATCTACAGATCATTCCAATAATAAATACAGATCAGATATTTGAGATGATTGACTTGATTACTTTGGAACTGAATCAAATATCAGCAGTATTGTGATTTTCAGCATGTCAATGTTTAAAGGGATAATAATGTTTCATAATAAAATCAGCTCTAATTAATCTTCATAGTATTTGGGCCTTGGAGAGTGTTATTTCAATTCTGTCAGAGTTGTAGTTCAAGAGTAATTGAATGATAAAGTATCCCTCTCCCGCCCCTTCTACTGATGTAACACTGCTCAGTTTAGAGCAGCAGGGAGTGTCCAGGTAGATTGCAGAGAGGGACAATCTTCAATTAAGATAAGGGAAAAAGCTGAAAAACCTGTCAAGGGGGGCAGGGTTTTCATTGTTCTCATAGAAAGAATATTGACCCTTAATGTGAGCTGTGTGGTCTATGGACTGGATTCCACATCTGAGGAGTGGGGGCTTACACTAGGTAAAAGGGGCAGGAGGGGGAAAATTTATCATTCAATTACTCTTGAACTACAACACTCACAGTAATGAAATAACACTCTCTATGGCTCAAATACTATGAAGATTAATTGGAGCTGCTGTTTTTGTGAAACGTTACTATCACTTTAAATACTGAGGCAATGTTGTATTAGAATAGCTAGAACATACACTGATATGTATCCCTTTTGTAACATGCCAATACCAAAAACAAGATGGCTCCAGATAGACCACTGTTGCTAGTCAACAGGCCTAGCATACATTATTGGAACCAGCAGTGTTCACATAGGCAAAATGAATACAAATATTGTAAAAAGTTCAGCTTTTACATGCATTTTGAACAGACATAGTCCGATGTATACCACTTTGTATTTGTAAAAATAATGCATTATGTTGGGGGGTATATGTGGGCATTCTACGACTCTTGTCAAGAAACTCAGTCATGCTTTTCTGTGGCAGGTGCAAAAATTATTAGCACACTCTCTGACACATCAATAGTACTTCTATTATGTATTGCAGAGATCCAGGGACTTTTAGGGGCACTTCTGTTGCTTTTATTTATGGCACCTCTGACATGTTAATGGAGTGTCTTCCAGTCAGACCTGTGGTTGTCTTTCAGCTGTGATCTCATTGAGGAGGTACCTAGATGTGAGCCTTCTTTCCCCCTCCTCACATACTTCTTACACAGACAATAGATACCAACATGCTTAACTTTTGGATCCTGAGAGAACTGTGGACTTCATAGACTGTGGTTTTCCTGAGAGGCTGCTACTACTACTACTACTACTACTACTACTACTACTACTACTAGGGCTAGATGTTGCTAGTTGTCACAGGTTTCAGGAAGAAACTTGGATAAAGAGATTTGGGATATTTGGGGTAAACCTCCTTTCTTTCTTCCTGTTCCTAGAGTTCCTCAGATGCCCCTAACACAGAGAACAGATTGCCTACCTACAATACTCTCTAAACTAAGCTTAAACTCCACTTTATTAGACTGTCTTCTGTAGCTCAAAAAGGTACTGATTTTTCTTCCTCTCACAAACACAGAATCACATGCTGTGGGAACCTGAAACCCTTTTATTCTATCACTGCTGGAAGGTAAACTTGCAACATGTTGCGGAGAAATACAGTCTTCCCATTGACATCAATGCAACAATCTAGGCAAAAAAAAAAAAAACACCCCCCCACACACAAAAAAAAAGAAGAAACAGCACTTTTTTATGTCAGTCATTCATCAATGTTCATAGCACTGGTCCCAACTATCACATATGATGGCCAGCATGGCAACTGTGCAAATCCCTCCTCTTCCTCCTTAGTGCTGCTGTTCCTACAAATGTATATCCTTCTCTCTAATTTGGAATAAAATTCTGGTTTATTTTTTAAAAAAGTAAGGTTATGAACACTGCTTAAAAGACATTTCTTGTGGCCATTAACATTATATCTATCTGCACAGAAAACCCATTCTGACTGAACAGCAACAGTGCTTGCCACTGTTTTTTTTTGCCAGTAAAGTGGATAATCATTTTGGCCTAGAATATAGTTATCATGCTGGTATGCTGTAACCATCTCACATGCAATGGAGCCACTCCTTGAAGCTAAACAATATTCACGTGCATCAGTTACCAATCCATATTCTGTGAGCAAGTCCCATCTTCTACCTGAGCAATTAGAATTTCTTTGTATACTTTCACAGATTCTAACTCCTCAGAGTGTTGCTGTTCATATCTTGGTACAAATTCAGAAATGTTATATATGTTACTTTGTGAGGATTCTGATCAAAGTGCTGCTACTGCTACTACTTCTATTACATGGGATAGATGTTGCAGTACTAGTAGGTGTCAGTGGTGCTGGACTTCAAACAGGAACAGAAGCACTCTTAGCTAGGGTTGTGTAGGTTGATGATGCCAGTGTTGCTGCAGTGATAATGAATGTGACTGGTTGGGCACTGGATTTGGAAGCAGTGACACTAACGAAGATGAGAGGATGATTGCAGGCACCTTTACTTGTCCAAAGTCAGACTTTTCAGGTGACCTCTAAAAAAATGTTACAACCAAACATATAGCTTATTTTCAGGAGTGGAGTACTGAGGCTTTTTCTTGTTTTTGTGGCCATGTTATCCTCACTCTCATGCTCTACTTCACAAGGAAGGAAGGAGAGAGGAAGATTATATTTTAAATCAGCATTCATTTTACTCTTCCACTACAGGGATTTACAGAACATTGATCACTAGTTTCTAGAGGGGGCCACACTGTTAAATCCTCCTCCTCTAATATGGAAACAACACTAGAATGTGATTCATCTTTGACTTTAATGTTGTTAAATGTTTATAACTGCTACTGGTGGTGGTGAAACATTTTATATTACTTTTACAAACAGCTTCCTCAGGAAGGTAGATATAGGAAGATATATGCTGTATAAAACACCATGAGAGTTCTGCCCAAGTTAAAGCCAACTCTAAAAGATTCAAAATTATATATACCCAAAACCTCAGGTGACTTCCATACTATTGTGATGTCTAAAAAGGTAAAGACAATAAACCATATACAGTTCTTTTGCAGAGATTATTTCTTTGTTCAATGCTCTTCCTTATCGTTTCTTGTAATAAATCTTGATCATATGAAAGACATCAAAAAACAGAAAATATCCTGTCAGAATCCCGATGATTTGCACACCATACGCATAATAATATCCACTTAATTATTAAAATGAGTCGGCTCAACGTAGCTATATCTCTTTTCTTCCTTTATGATCAGGCCTCTGCAATAACCCGCATCAAAGAGAAATCCAATCCCACATATGCATATATAATGAAGCAGGAAATATCCGATTACAATTTTATCCACAACCAAGATAACAATAATAAATATCTACTCACTCAAGTAGTTGAAAGAATCCAGCGGAGTCTCCTCTCCAAAATAACTTCATAAAATCAGAGTTCCAACATACGATAATATCCTCCTTGTGTGTAGGGGAGGTTATTCAGCATATCTCTTATTTCTCAGTAGATCGGTTTGAATGAGGTAATAAACAGAGCCCAAAATTACATAGAGCAGTGATTCTCAGGGCACACCAACAGCTCAGCTAAAACTAAAATCAACATGTCCAGGCACTCCTCTTAGTCCTTCCCCCTTACCTCTGACCTTAGCATGTTTTAGGGAAATGCTGATAGCAGGGCTGATTTTTAAAGTAAAGTGTATGACAGAGCAGTTAGGGTGTAGAGTGATGTTTTGCCTGAAACTAATGTATGATGTCATTATCTGTCACTATCATTTTCAGTCACATCTTAGGTCAAGGATCTCCTGCCTGCCTCAGTCACTTAAAAGCTTTTTTGCTTTTTTTCATCTTGCCACTGTCTACAAATATATTATACGCACACTCCCTGAAAACACAAGAAATTCCAACTCCACATTTTTGCCTGTCTCTACACATTGTGTCAGCAACAGCTTTCTCATTCTCTTCCTATTTGACTATAGTGCTAATCTTTACAATACAGGTCAGGTTGTGGCTAGACCTGTTAGCATCAGAATCAGCAGCTTCCAATTAAGACTAAGCTCATTGCACAGCAGCTACTGAATGTGAGCAGTGCCACCACACCTCAGTATATGCTTGTACCTCTTGTTCTTGTGAGTATAGGAATATGTGTGTATAAGTACACATAGTACATCAAGTTGTACCTATCTGTTTTTCTTGAATATATGATGTATTTATGTCTGTTTGTGAAGTATATGTTGCTCATTCATTCAGTCAGTAGAGTCTCTGGTTCAGCTAGCTCAGGCAGGATTTTGGATCACCTGCCGATGTGTCACTTATCATTCAAAAAGGTTTTATTTTTTTCGTCTTCTTCTTTTCAAGTGCCCTTTCTCTGACTGCCTACATTCAACTGTTTTTTCTCTCTCTGTCTCTCTCCCAAGTACAGACTAACAATAAGTGGGAAACAGACCCCCATTCTTTATACTTAGAGGTGGGAACTGTTGGAAAACTTCACTTGTACAGCTATATGCAATGATTTAAAAACAGTAAAAAGAAAGCAGAAAGAAATTCAAAAGCTTTTGTTTGAACTCCTGTGGAAATAGGAAAGTGTAAATTTTTGCATGTTTTGCTTATGAGGTGAAAAGTTTCACCCATGCCTACTAGAGAGCTCTATGACACACAGTGAAGCAATGTATTGTAGACCTCTCTAATATTCAAAGAGTGAAAAACCCAATTTACATAACTGGAAATCTGTGGGTATCCTGTGTGCAACCGTTAATTTGCTCCAGAATGTTTTTAGTTAGTCATTATACATAATGCCTCGTGTAGTTTTATGAATAATGTCTTAAAATTGAGTCTTAGATACCCTCTCCCTCATCACAGAAATTATGTACATCTTTTATAGGATGTAAAAAGTAGCAATCATAAATTGAAAATCAGATACCTATTGTAAAATTTGCCGATCACTAAAAGGTTAAGCCCATTATTATCAATTATTTTCTAAGATTCCCAAGGGACCAGGCATCCAGTATTAGAAGAATATATAATCTAGTATCACAGCTGGAGATCTTCAGTAGGCACCATTAGAGAAATTTTGTGACTAATACATTCTCTGAATTATTCATTTTTTTCTATGACTGCCACAGGGCATTTTTCTGTATGTAAACAGCATACATAAATGGCTCAGAATGACATAAACTGCAACCAGCCAATTGTGATGCATTCTGAGGTGCATTTGTAACAAACTATGGGCAATCTAAAGTAGGGGTAAGCAACCTGAGGCTCTGTAGCCATTGAGGACTACAATTCATATCATTCCCAGCCAGCTGCTGGCTGTCTGGGGATTATGGAATTGTAATCCTCAACAGCTGGAGGGCCTCTGGTTGCCCATGGTTGTTCTAAAGTGACTAAATTATTACAGATATATCTTAGGAGGGCTTGCCATAGACATTTGTTTTAACAGTGAGGGGTAAATGTCTCTTATTTGTGAATTACAAACAGTTCTTTTAATACTGTATTTAAAGGGATAGTAATGTTTCATAATAAAAGCAGCTCTAATTAATCATCATAGCATTTGGACTTTGGAGAGTGTTATTTCAATTCTGCCAGAGATGTAGTTCAAGAGTAATTCAATGACAAAGTGTCCCCCTCCCGCCCCTTTTACTGATGTAACACTTTTCAGCCAGAGCACAAGAGAGGTGCCCAGGTAGACTGCAGAGAGGGACAATCTTCAATTAAGATAAGGGGAAAACCTGAAAAGCTTGTCAAGGGGGCAGGGTTTTCATTGTTTTCATTGTAAGAAGATTGTCCCCTTCTGTTATCTGTCTGGTCTTACAACCAGATACCCCATCCGAGAAGAGATGGCTTACACTAGGTAAAAGGGAAACTTTGCTTGTGAATATCTCTTAACCCATAAAGATTTGAGAGATAAGACTTATATCATTCTTCATATTTTTTTAATGCCTACAAAATAAAATGAAGTTAAAACGAAGTATTACTATCCCTTTAAAGTAGTTTACACTTGTTTTTGCAGTATAAGGATGAGGTAAGGGTGTGTCATAATTTTTGCGTGAATTTGCAAGAAAAGAAGGATCTCATCTCCATAGAAGAAAGAACACAATCTACTAACTGCTTAAATATTCATACTCCTTTGAAGTTTCAAAATTTAAGGACTTGCTGAAAGTCAGAGCTACCTTGTACTAAAAATGAGACAAAATAGCAATTAAATCTTACTGATGAGTTATTCTGAAAGGGTATTTTGTGCTGGAGCTATGCAAATTGCTATCAGAAAATCTCATTAAATTAGAGAAAAGAAAAATCTTTCACCTGTAATCAGTAATAAAGTTATGATATGGGGTAGAACTTATTTTACTGCTAGTCCAGTTGAAGTTTCCTCTCTCTGTTAAAGAGGAACTTTATTCTTAGAAATAATTGAGGTCATTCAGGCCCTGAATAGATAATTGTAATAGAATAAATAGTTCAAACAATTAAAATAATAACAGATAAAATATATAAACTATACAAAAAAGCACCATGCAAGATACAGATTGAAGTCTGTCTTATCTTAAAGGGGAACATTCACCTCTTAAAAAGTTTTTAGTATACGTTTAGTTATTAAAGTAGTTTTAGGAAATGTGTGTTTTTTTTCTCACTTACATACTTTTAAACATATTTAATCTTCTGTGCTGTGCATTTCCGCATAATGGCCACTATGAGCCTTTGGAACAGCTCTTCTTATCCTCCCACCTCCCTCCCACCTGCCCCAGGGAACACATTCATGCTTTCCTTTGGTGTGATGTAAATGGCTTCTATTGTTACATCATGCTCCGGTTAGCATTATGCCAAGGTTACAACCTCAGTATAATGTTATCCGGAGCTTGATGTAACAATAGAAGACATTTGCACAACACTGAAGGGAAGCGTGATCGTGCTCCCTGGGGCTGCTGGGTGGAGAGTTAGGGAGTCAAGAAGAGCTGTGTGTCACGGATCCTCGAAGATTTGCAGACACGTACTTATTGAGAGAGGCAAACAGATAATAGAATATAAGCAAAACACTGCAGAAAAAGATAGAGATAACCCCACCACGGAGCAAGATAGTCCTATGAGAAGTAGGAGACTGCATCCAGGGTTCACTCACAACGATTAGGTTTGCCTTAGTGAATATATGAGAAGTCTGCCAGAGCCACAGGTCTGCAACAGATTGGGTATCCGACTAAGCCAGGGACAACACGGAGTGGATAATCAGACAGAGCCACAGGTCAACACCAGAATGGGTAGCTAGACAAGCCAAGGTCAAGGCACGGAGTGGGTAGTCAGCAAGAGCCACAGGTCTGTGACAGGATGGATAGTTAGATAAGCCAAGGTCATACATGGAGCGGGTAGTCAGCCAGAGCCACAGGTCTGCAACAGGGTGGATAGTTAGACAAGCCTAGGTCATACAAGGAGAGGCTAGTCAGCCAGAAACACAGGTCTGTACCAGATTGAGTATCAAACTATACCAGGGCAAAACGGAGTGGATAGTCAGACAGAGCCACAGATCAGCACCAGATAGGATGGTCAGACAATGCCAAGGTCATACACGGAACAGGTAGTCAGCCAGAGCCACAGGTCTGCACCAGATTGGGTATTAAACTATACCAGGGCAAAACGGAGTGGATAGTCAGACAGAGCCACAGGTCAGCACCAGATAGGTTGGTCAGACAATGCCAAGGTCATACACGGAACAGGTAGTCAGCCAGAGCCACAGGTCTGCACCAGATTGGGTATTAAACTATACCAGGGCAAAACGGAGTGGATAGTCAGACAGAGCCACAGGTCAGCACCAGATTGGATGGTCAGACAATGCCAAGGTCATACATGGAACACAACTAGGAATGCAACTGTATCAGACACCAACGTAAGGGCGGCTGAGCTCAGAGTCCACAGCCCTTATATACCCTGCCAGGAAGGAGGAGTCTCTCATGACACAAGGTGTAAAACTGGTGCGTGCTTCACTCCCACTGACGTGCGTCCGAAAATATTGCAACAACTGGCACAGATGCATCAAACCCTGCATCGCCTGGGCGAAGGAACCCAGCCGCACTGCCCAGGGAAAGGACACGGTTGACCACGAGATGCACCAGATGCGACCAGGCCGTGAGCAGAGAGAGAGATGGGTAGTGATGTAGGAGCATCAGTCTTGACCCCAGCCAGGCATCAGTGACCGGCAAAACAACGCCGGCCTTGAGGTACAGCAAGATGTGACACTGTGCCGGTGATTCTGCTGCATTATGCTGACCAGCACAGCTTAAATATATTTGAAAGTATGGAAGTGAGGAAAAAAAAACACCTTTCCTAAAACTACCTGAATAACTAAACCTATGCTACAAACTTTTTTAGAGGTGATAGTTCCCCTTTAAAAATGTCAACCAATATTTTGTACCTTCTGTGCACAAGCAAACATTCTGTAAATTTTAAACTAACTTCCCAGTGATTTCAGAATCTTCCTGTGAGTGAGATATTGTAAAAGTTTCCAGGAGATTAAAAATCATTTGTAGCTGCTGCTCTATACCAATGACATGGGGCTACAACAGAATGGGCACAGCAAACTGAAGAAAAAGACACAAAACACCAGAGCGGCTATTACTTGGTAAGAGGGATGGGGTATTTTGGCTGCTACGTATTATTAAATGCTCACATTAAAAATTAAAACCTAGTCATGCCTTCTGCTCACCCATATGAACATTGTGCCACTCCAAAATCAAATCTTGGCTAAACCATTGCCTACAACTAGGATGAGCAAAAATTATATTGTAGGTAAATGTCTGAAGGCAACACTAGGGGAGGTCCTGAAAAGTTACAACAATATTTTTAACCTGTTATTAACTGATATATGAATAGTCTAACTGAACAACCAAACTCATCTAAATACAACCGTTGGCATAATTACTAGTAGCACTGACCATCTAAAAAAATAGAGGCAGTAAAGATGGATGTGCATCACAT
The DNA here is from genome assembly GCA_037306005.1 of Rhinophrynus dorsalis. NCBI lineage: Eukaryota > Metazoa > Chordata > Amphibia > Anura > Rhinophrynidae > Rhinophrynus > Rhinophrynus dorsalis. The sequence goes on along the minus strand of CM074719.1, from coordinate 223,041,802 downwards.
TTCCATAAAAATTATCTGTGCCAGTGTAGCTTCAGCCATCCAGTTGCATGGAAACAAAGCCAAAGCCATTGGGGCACGGATATGACAATTTATAAATTATCAATTGTGATCTTTCTGCTACTGGCTTGACTTACACCCCATATATTTCATATACATAAAGTCTGTACTGGTGCTGGATTGCCAAGGATGAACCCATTTATTACTAATGCCAAGTAGCTGCAAGCCATTTTCTTCTGTAGAGCTTTGGTGCACCTCACTATGTCATAGGTACGTTAACCTCCTGGATGTGTGAGACATTTCAAATCAATTACTTTGCAATGTATTGGAGACTTCTCTACTAGCTAGGGCGTTACTCATACTACTTCTGTGTGTAAAGGCTTTACTGTGACATAAGCACTCTACTTTGACTTATCACATAGCACAAAAACACAGCATTTACCTTAGGCACCTATGTGCTTTAGTGTCAAATAAAAATTAAAAGCCTTTAGGTTTCACATGCGTTATGCAAGGTGGTGGCTTAATCTTGCTGCTGCTCGTGGCCTTGCAGATAAACAATCTAAAAGTCTATCTTCCCAAACAGTAATCTCATAGCAGTGTGCTTTTTGGATATGTTTAAAGCAATCGGTAGATGGCGTTAGAGTCAAACTGCCTTATACATCAGCTCAAGCATTCTTTCCACACAATCAGAAAGCGGCGTGAGACAAGATGTACTCACGTGTTGATTTCTCCATTCTCTCCTCTAAAATGTCCACCTTTGTGAAAACCATTCTCCTCAAATGAGATGCCTGAATTTATTAAATATTTAGAAAGGTGTAGTATTGAAAAAAAATATATCACGTTTATCCTGCTGAGAAAGAAAAGGGTACTTTTACTGCTGAGAGATGATTTTTTTTCCCCCAAAATATTACAGACCAAAACCCAAATTTTATGCATATAATACCTCCATGGCCTGAAATTTTACAGTGACCCTGTTGCTACAGAATTGTGTGGATGTTTATGATCAACTGAATATAGCTGTCCATAAACTATTGTAGCAACAGCTCTACCACAAAACTTCAGGCCATGTTTTAATCATCATAATAAACCTTAAACTGTAATTTTTTCTCCATGTAAAGTGTTACTCTCTCTTTAAAGGGATAGTATTACTTTGTTTTATCTTTATTGTATATTGTAGGCATTAAAAAACATGAAGAACGATATAAGTCTTATCTCTCAAACCTTTATGGTTTGAGAGATATTCACAAGCAAAGTTTCCCCTCCCTCCCCTTTTACCTAGTGTAAGCCATCTCTTCTCAGATGTGGAATCGGGTTGTAAGACCAGAGAGATAACAGCAGGGGACAATCTTCTTCCTATGAAAACAATGAAAACCCTGCCCCCCTTCAGTTTTTTCCCTTATCTTAATTGAAGATTGTCCCTCTCTGCAGTCTACCTGGGCACCTCACTTCTGCTCTGGCTGAGCAGTGTTACATCAGTAAAAGGGGCGGGAGGGGGATATTTTGTAATTGAATTACTCTTGAACTACAACTCTTATAGAATTGAAATAACACTCTCCAAAGTCCAAATACTATGATGATTAATAAGAGCTGCTTTTATTATGAAACATTACTATCCCTTTAAGAAACCTTTACACAAAGAGATGCCGGTTCTACTAAAAGTGGTACACTCAGATTTACAATACACTGGAAGATGGCATGACAATCTTAAACAAAGGACCCGCAGATCTGGGAAAGGCCTGCAACAAAAACCCTCATAAAACAGAGCATTAACTACACATGGGGCTTGACATTTCTGCTCAATCTTTACCATATAAATAAGGATTACGCCATTAAGGATACAGAAGAGGATTGATTGGTGGTTAATTCCTTTCCCTTTGACCAAATCCCTCTCCTGCTCAGTCTACAGATGATGGGGACTACACCTCAGAGAAAAAGATTTAATGGTAAGTACACTAAAATCTTCTTGTATTGACCCCAATAGTTAAGAAATACAAAAATGTAAATGGGGACATTATTACAGGAACACAGTGAGGCTGCTGTACTAAGACTAACTGTAACAACAATTCTGGCGCAAACCAACTGCACTATAGTAGACAAATATGATTCCTCAAATTCCCACTGATTTAAATATGAGATGCTGTTTTACAGGTACCATTTAAATCAATTGGAATGTTTATGTGTTCCATATAGTGCAGTTTTTTGTCCAAGAATTACACCAGTTTGTCCTAGTAAACCAGCATCAATGAGTTTATGCATCAATCAAATGTTTGAATGTATGTAAATGGAGGCCCAACATATCTGATCCAACAGATAAGGGATCTTGGGTTTTATCTTACTGAATATTATAGGCCAGGCATACCAAACCTAAACTGATTGTGGGCTAGCGTACTCAACCTCTGCCCTGTCTGGTGGCCTTATGTTCAAAAGAAAAGTATAGCAATTTGAGGTAAGCCAACTGCACCCTAGGGGACACATAACAACCCTGTTTTATTATACCAGGCATTTAACCCCTCGTATGTTTAAAACATCTTTAACACATTCCTTTGCAATGTGTTTGAAGCTTCTCCAACATTCAAGGTATCAAACTCCAGTGTTTCCCTATAAAGGACTCAATCTAATAAAGCACTGTAAGAAGGCTGGTAAGGCAAAAAACATTCCTATTCCCATTCCTATGCTATAGGCCATCTACCAGAATAGTCAACTAGCTTAAGCCAAAAAATACACATAGCCTTATAAGGTGTGTTGCACTTTTTTCTTACCTCACCATGCTTTCATTTCAGTTGCTAAATAACGCACAATACGTCAACTTCAAAGGAAACACGCTAACTTTCAGTTGTTATCTAGCAACGCTAAACATTGTCAAAACAAGTTCAAAATCACAGCAAATCACAACAAACCAAAGTAATAAGTACATTCAAATAAATGTACTGAATAAAAATCCCAAAAAACTGACACACACTGCCTGTGTTTGGAAGTTTCAGAACTACAGAAGAGTGCCCAGGAGCAGAGGATAGAGATAGCGATAGAGAGAGAAAGAGAGAGGAGCATACATTTGCACATTTGCATTTCATATATATATATTACACTTTGACACATATTGCACACATTACAGATACATAAACACACACATCTTTTGTTTTTGGAAACACATTACATCTTTATTTTTATTTTAAACAGTCTGAAAGAGTGCCTCTGTGCGTGACTGGGGTGAGCGGCTGTAAGAGTGGTAGTGAGATGGCAGGTAGAGGACTGGAGGCTTAAGGGCTGTGGAGAGGCGCAGGAGAGGAGGAAAGAGAGCAGGGGATCTCTGGTCAGGGAAGGAGGGGGAGACCAGTGGGTGTAGGGATACCCAACAATGGTCAGGTACACAGCGTTAAGGGACTGATATGACAGTGGCAACCAGAGGGGATGTGTGACAGGGACAATCACATCAAGTGACAGTGCAGGCAGGACCTGACCACCAAACTGCCTCCTGCAGTTCCAATACATCCCAGACTGCCATGAGGATAATATGACCCTGTTGCAGAGCATACTGGACAGAGAGCACATACTGTTCACCACTGGAAGGGCCCATGGGATTGGTGCTAGGAAGAAGCTCACCTGGCTTCAGGTCTTCAACACAGTCAAAGCGCTATTCGGGTGTAAGTATATTCCTGATTTCATCATGAAGCACTGGACAGACTGCAAGACCAGGATGGGAGACCTGGCCCTACATGTGAAAGGCACTGGAGGTGGTCCAGCTCTGAACAGTACCTTCAATACAGAAACAACCTCTCCACAACTGCTGTAGAGAGGGTTCCAATGTGGCTGTGATACAGGAGATGACAGCATCTTCCAGATTCCCGGTAAGTCCATATGTCCATAATTACCCACCACACAAAGTCTCTTAGCTAGTATGACATAATTCAGTGGTAGCCTTGAGCTGGCCAACTTTATCAACCCAACTCTGATAGACTTAAAACAAAGAGAAAATGTTGTAGATCCAAAACTGAAATGTGATGGGGTAAGCAGACCAAATCATGTCCAAGTAGAAGTTTAACACCCTTGGTGCTGCATTGATCAAACATACCTGTACCTGTACTAAACAAATGGACTGGGCACTTCACCCCTTCACTTCCAAAGCATTTTGCCCGCATTCTCAGCAGGCATCTTCAGGGTCAACATTGATTACTTCCAGGTCACCTTTTAACATGTTATCAGACTGGAAGTTACCTCACCCGGTTTCCTGGCAACTAGATATACACAGGTTAAATTAACCACCATTGCTTCCAGTCAGTCCCAGCGCAACCAGGAGACCCACCGACACATACCACACAAACAAATGTCCCCATGTCCTGATAGATACCCCGTGGTGCTGGGACAGGCAAAATCAGGATGGCTTTAACTCCTATAATCACAGTCATACACTCCTCCACTTGTCAAGGTAATACATTTAAGCAATCTTAGCTTTTAATCCCTGACACACCCATTCCAGTTCACAGCAGGAGAAGTTAAGTAACATTATAGTGTCCTTCCCCCGTCGGTCACTAGATGGACGTGTGATATCAGCCATATATAACAAGAAACCAATATCCCCATACGATCTACAACCTAGCGACATTAGCAGTATGTATAAAGAGAACCATGTACCCTATGATCTATGTCCAAATATATATATTGGGTACAGACCTCAGTACATCAGTGTCCCTTATCTCCAAATACACACCAGAGAAAACTTGTTGACAAGTAATTAGCAGGAAATAATCAATTTTGACTCTGAAGATGTCCGCTGAGAATGCAGGCGAAACATGATGAAAGTCAAGGGGAGAAGTGCCCAGCCCATTTCTTTAGTACAGGAACACAGAATATGAGAATTGTTGGATGCTACAGCTATATGTGCATAATGATTTGAGACACTGGAAGGAACCAACCTGTGAGAGGCACTGGTGACTGAATGTAACAGGGTGATGGAATTGTGTATGTGTGGGTAAAGAAGGTTATAATACGGAATAAGTTCCAACATATTAACTTGTTTTCTCACCATGTATATGGCCAGACACAGTAGTGATCCTGTTATTAACCATTGGATTAACCCTTGCTATGCGTACATGTGTGCTCCTCATATAATAAACTAACTGTGTTCTTACTTGTTTATCATACCATCCTGTGAAGAGTGCATGAAAAATAAGGATTATTTATGACCATCTGTGTGAATATAAGGAATTTGTAATTACACATGTGGAAGTCTGCTGTGGAAGTGAATATTTAAGTATCCTTTTTTTCTGTTAGTTGCACTGAATATTAATAAATTAATACAGATTTTGTATTGATTGGTTTGTTGTTAATTGGGCAGAGTACTTGATTAAACCCTATACTTTTTTCTTCTTTTGGAATTATTATGTACATGATAGGGTAATAGCACCCCTTGTTTAATCTTGCAAGGATTAGCCCATTAATTTAGCTATGTATGAGTGCTCTGAGACCTTAACATAAATGTTCAGTGGTTAATGATCTTTACATTGCCAAATCAAAAGGTCACTATTCAATTCATATCCTGCTTGATCTCTCAGCAGCATTTGACACTGTTGATCATGCTCTCCTCCTCCACATCCTTCACTCCTTGGGAATCCGTAACTTAGCACTGTACTGGCTATCCTCTTAACTAACTAACTAAACCTTCAGTGTCTCCCCTGACACCTCTTCATCCTTTCCCATCCACCTCTCTGTTGGTATTCCTCAAGGTTCTGTTCTAGGACAGTTTCTGTTCTCTCTTTACACAATAACACTTGGTGATCTTATTAACTCCTTTGGTCTCAAATATCACCTCTATGCAGATGATGTGGTTGCTGATGCTGGTGCACTTTTGGTTCATCACTGGCTAGTGATGTTGAACAGGCAGGCTTCAGTTAATTAGCAATTGCCAGTTCTGTATTTTGTGTGTTGTGGACATAGATGTTTGTTAAACCCATTTGTGCTGGAGTATGGTACCAGAGATTGCTTGAGGTTGATTTGCAAAGCCCTTTTTCCTCTGAGGATTGATGCTTTGCTGTTGGTTGTCCAGCACTTATGTGTGGGTCATGCACATTTGACATGTGATTCCTTGGCATTACAGGGGTTAATTTAGACTTTGCTGTCATTGTGCAATATGCCAGGTGTTGCGTGACCTGTTTGTTTCCTGCTTGTGTTTCTTTGATGGGGGTTTTTAACTCTTGTTGTGTTCTGTACTAGTGTTGAGCGAGCATGCTCGGCCGATGCTCGGATCGGCTCGAGCATCGCTCTGCTCGGCACATGGCGGTACTCGTACGAGTACCGCATATGCTCGCCCGCCATGTTCGGGTCTCCTCCCCGCACGTTTTGCGGCTGCTGCGCAGCCAATAAATGTGCAGGGAGGCTCTGACATCGGTGTAATACCAGCAGCCATGTTGGCTGCTGGCATTACACTGATTGGCTGGCCAGAACCCGTGGTCGGGTGCTGTATAGCACCTGACCAGCGAGTTCGGCTCAGTCTTAGCCAGGGAGAGCTGAGGATAGGAAGGGAAAGTCAGTGTAGGGAGGAAAAAAAGCAAAATTGTGAAAAAAAAGAACCAAAAGTCCTTTTTAGGACTACTGTGTGTGGGGGCAGCAGGTTATTTTGTGTGGGGGGAAAAAAAAAATAAAAAAAATATATATATTCTGTTTAGTGTGCAAAGTTGCAGATTAGAGCACATTCTGTTTAGTGTGCACAGTTGCAGATTAGAGCACATTCTGTTTAGTGTGCAAAGTTGCAGATTAGAGCACATTCTGTTTAGTGTGCAAAGTTGCAGATTAGAGCACATTCTGTTTAGTGTGCAAAGTTGCAGATTAGAGCACATTCTGTTAAGTCTTCAAACTAAAATATCAAAGTCACATATTCCATTCAGTGTGCGTCGCCGCAGTTTAGCAGCACATTCTGTGTACTGTGCAGAGTTGCAGAATAGGAAGAAATACTGTTAAGTCTTCAAACTAAAATATCAAAGTTACATATTCCATTCAGTGTGCTTCGCCGCAGTTTAGCAGCACATTCTGTGTACTGTGCAGAGTTGCAGAATAGGAAGAAATACTGTTAAGTCTTCAAACTAAAATATCAAAGTCCCATATTCCATTCAGTGTGCTTCGCCGCAGTGTAGCAGCACATTCTGTGTACTGTGCAGAGTTGCAGAATAGGAAGAAATACTGTTAAGTCTTCAAACTAAAATATCAAAGTCACATATTCCATTCAGTGTGCTTCGCCGCAGTGTAGCAGCACATTCTGTGTACTGTGCAGAGTTGCAGAATAGGAAGAAATACTGTTAAGTCTTCAAACTAAAATATCAAAGTCACATATTCCATTCAGTGTGCTTCGCCGCAGTGTAGCAGCACATTCTGTGTACTGTGCAGAGTTGCAGAATAGGAAGAAATACTGTTAAGTCTTCAAACTAAAATATCAAAGTCACATATTCCATTCAGTGTGCTTCGCCGCAGTGTAGCAGCACATTCTGTGTACTGTGCAGAGTTGCAGAATAGGAAGAAATACTGTTAAGTCTTCAAACTCAAATATTAAAGTCACATATTCCATTCAGTGTGTGTCACCGCAGTTTAGCAGCCTATTCTGTGTACTCTGCACAGTTGCAGAATAGGAAGAAATACTGTTAAGTTTTCAAATTCAAATATTAAAGTCACATATTCCATTCAGTGTGTGTCACCGCAGTTTAGCAGCCTATTCTGTGTACTCTGCACAGTTGCAGAATAGGAAGAAATACTGTTAAGTTTTCAAATTCAAATATTAAAGTCACATATTCCATTCTGTGTTTGTCACCGCAGTTTAGCAGCCTATTCTGTGTACTCTGCACAGTTGCAGAATAGGAAGAAATACTGTTAAGTTTTCAAACTCAAATATTAAAGTCATATATTCCATTCAGTGTGTGTCACCGCAGTTTAGCAGCCTATTCTGTGTACTCTGCACAGTTGCAGAATAGGAAGAAATACTGTTAAGTTTTCAAACTCAAATATTAAAGTCACATATTCCATTCAGTGTGTGTCACAGCAGTTTAGCAGCCTATTCTGTGTACTCTGCACAGTTGCAGAATAGGAAGAAATACTAAGTTTTCAAACTCAAATATTAAAGTCACATATTCCATTCAGTGTGTGTCACCGCAGTTTAGCAGCCTATTCTGTGTACTCTGCACAGTTGCAGAATAGGAAGAAATACTGTTAAGTTTTCAAACTCAAATATTAAAGTCACATATTCCATTCAGTGTGTGTCACCGCAGTTTAGCAGCCTATTCTGTGTACTCTGCACAGTTGCAGAATAGGAAGAAATACTGTTAAGTTTTCAAATTCAAATATTAAAGTCACATATTCCATTCAGTGTGTGTCACCACAGTTTAGCAGCCTATTCTGTGTACTCTGCACAGTTGCAGAATAGGAAGAAATACTGTTAAGTTTTCAAATTCAAATATTAAAGTCACATATTCCATTCTGTGTTCGTCACCGCAGTTTAGCAGCCTATTCTGTGTACTCTGCACAGTTGCAGAATAGGAAGAAATACTGTTAAGTTTTCAAACTCAAATATTAAAGTCACATATTCCATTCAGTGTGTGTCACCGCAGTTTAGCAGCCTATTCTGTGTACTCTGCACAGTTGCAGAATAGGAAGAAATACTGTTAAGTTTTCAAACTCAAATATTAAAGTCACATATTCCATTCAGTGTGTGTCACCGCAGTTTAGCAGCCTATTCTGTGTACTCTGCACAGTTGCAGAATAGGAAGAAATACTGTTAAGTTTTCAAATTCAAATATTAAAGTCACATATTCCATTCAGTGTGTGTCACCGCAGTTTAGCAGCCTATTCTGTGTACTCTGCACAGTTGCAGAATAGGAAGAAATACTGTTAAGTTTTCAAACTCAAATATTAAAGTCACATATTCCATTCAGTGTGTGTCACCGCAGTTTAGCAGCCTATTCTGTGTACTCTGCACAGTTGCAGAATAGGAAGAAATACTGTTAAATTTTCAAACTCAAATATTAAAGTCACATATTCCATTCAGTGTGTGTCACCGCAGTTTAGCAGCCTATTCTGTGTACTCTGCACAGTTGCAGAATAGGAAGAAATACTGTTAAGTTTTCAAATTCAAATATTAAAGTCACATATTCCATTCTGTGTTCGTCACCGCAGTTTAGCAGCCTATTCTGTGTACTCTGCACAGTTGCAGAATAGGAAGAAATACTGTTAAGTTTTCAAACTCAAATATTAAAGTCACATATTCCATTCAGTGTGTGTCACCGCAGTTTAGCAGCCTATTCTGTGTACTCTGCACAGTTGCAGAATAGGAAGAAATACTGTTAAGTTTTCAAATTCAAATATTAAAGTCACATATTCCATTCAGTGTGTGTCACCGCAGTTTAGCAGCCTATTCTGTGTACTCTGCACAGTTGCAGAATAGGAAGAAATACTGTTAAATTTTCAAACTCAAATATTAAAGTCACATATTCCATTCAGTGTGTGTCACTGCAGTTTAGCAGCCTATTCTGTGTACTCTGCACAGTTGCAGAATAGGAAGAAATACTGTTAAGTTTTCAAATTCAAATATTAAAGTCACATATTCCATTCAGTGTGTGTCACCGCAGTTTAGCAGCCTATTCTGTGTACTCTGCACAGTTGCAGAATAGGAAGAAATACTGTTAAGTTTTCAAACTCAAATATTAAAGTCACATATTCCGTGTAAGATGAAGAAGGCGGGTAAAAAGGGACGGGGAAGTGGACGTGATCCTGATAGTTCAGGGCGCGGGTCAGGACGCGGAGAAACTGTGCCTGGTGCCAGAGCACAAGAAAGAAAGACATCCACCATACCTAGCTTCATGTCTAATTTTACAGGGCGTCGCAGGACATCACTCTCGAGGTCCGACCACTGCGAACAGGTGGTCGGTTGGATGACAGCTGATACTGCTTCCAGTCGGTTAAGCACCACCCTGTCTTCCACCAAGTCCACTCTCAGTAGCCAAGAGTCTGGTCAACATAATCCTCACTCTGATCATCCTTCCTCCCACCATACACGGTCTGGTCAAAGAAGTGATCCCACACTGGGATATAGTGAGGAGCTCGTCTCATCACCAATCCTTCATTTGACCCTCTCTCCAAGCACGCTTGCAGAGGAACATGACATCTTGTGCCCTGATTCACAACCTCTAGAGGGTACCCAATCACAAGAAGATGACAGATGTGAACGGCATTTAAGGTCAAAGGAAGTAGTGGATGATGATGATGATGATGAGACACAGTTGCCATTAAATCAACCACTATTTCCGTCTCAAGACCTTGTTGAGGAGAATGTTATACAGTTGTCAATGACTGAGTATGTGGTGGGATCAAGACATGAGGAGGATGATCAGAGTGAGGAAGTGGAGGAGGACTTGGTGGACGATGAGGTGACTGACCCCACCTGGGAAGGTGTAGAGCCGAGCGATGACAGCAGTCCTGAGGGTGAGCCATCTGCAGCACCGCAACAGGCTGGAAGAGGCAGTGGTGTGGCTACAGAAAGAAGGCGGACCGCACCAAACCGGCCCGCAAATGTTCCACGGAGCACCCCCTTGCGTAAATCTACCTTGCCAAAGGGTAGGTGTTCCGCGGTATGGCGTTTTTTTAAGGAAAGTGCGGACGACAAAAGAATTGTAGTTTGCAACCTGTGCCACACCAGAATGAGCCGAGACATGAACACTAGAAACCTCACCACCACCAGCATGATCCGACACATGGCATCCAAGCACCGTAGTAAGTGGGAGGAACGCCTGGATCGCCCATCTGTGTCTGCAGGCCACACCACTGCCTCCTCTTCCCCTGTTTTCGGTGCCGGCCAATCGCCTGTCGAATGCGCAGGTCCGCATACCTCCCGCCCTGCACCTGTACCATCTGAAGCACCATCAGCGACCACATCCACTTCCCTGTCCCAGCACAGCGTCCAAATGTCGTTACCCCAGGCATTTGAGCGCAAGAGAAAATACCCAGCCACCCACCCACAGGCCATAGCACTAACCTCACACCTTTCCAAATTACTGGCCATCGAAATGCTGCCATTTAGGCTTGTGGACACTGAGTCCTTCCGCAGCCTGATGGCAGCAGCTGTCCCTCGGTACGCGGTCCCCAGCCGCCACTACTTTTCCCGGTGTGCCATCCCCGCATTACACCACCATGTGTCCCGTAACATCACCCGTGCCCTGACCAACGCAGTTACTGGGAAGGTCCACTTAACGACTGACACATGGACAAGTGCTTGTGGTCAGGGACGCTACATTTCCCTGACGGCACACTGGGTGAATGTCGTGGAGGCTGGGAGCGACTCGGACCCTGGGATGGCACGGGTGCTACCCACGCCGAGGATTGCGGGCCCTACCTCCATCAGGGTTTCCGCCAGCACCTACGTTATTGGCTCCTCCTCCTCCGTTTCCACCTCCGAATTCTCTACACGCAGCGCCACTCCCCCATCAGCCAGTAGCTGGAAGCAGTGTAGCACTGCAGTGGGGAAGCGTCAACAGGCCGTGCTGAAGCTGATCTGCCTTGGGGACAAACAGCACACGGCCTCAGAGCTGTTGCAGGGGATTAGTCACCAGACCGAGCAGTGGCTCTCGCCACTCAACCTGCAACCAGGCATGGTTGTGTGTGATAATGGGCGTAACTTGGTGGCGGCTTTGGAGCTCGGCAAGCTCACACACGTACCATGCCTAGCGCATGTGTTTAATTTAGTGGTTCAGCGATTTCTAAAAACCTACCCCAATGTGCATGATCTCTTGACCAATGTGCGCCGCGTGTGTGCACATTTCCGTAAGTCATCTACAGCTTCGGCCGGCCTGTTGAAGCTGCAGCAGCGCTTACAATTGCCAGCTCACCGGCTGCTGTGTGACGTGAGCACGCGCTGGAACTCCACCTTCCACATGTTGGCCCGGCTTTGTGAGCAGCAGAGGGCAGTAGTGGAGTACCAGCTGTTACACGGTCGTCGCCTCTCCGTTCAACTTCCTGTAATCAGAAGTGAGGAGTGGGAATGGATGTCAGACCTCTGCGAGGTTTTACGCAATTTTGAGGAATCGACACAGATGGTGAGCGGCGATAACGCTATTATCAGTGTAACCATCCCACTTCTGTGTCTACTGAAACGCTCGCTGCTCACAATTAAAACCGACGCTTTGCATGTGGAAGAGGTGGAAATGGGGGAGGAAGAGCTTACACAAGGTGATAGCCAGAGCACCCTCACTTCGTCTTCTCAGCGACAATTGGAGGAGGCGGAGGAGGAGGAGGAGGAAGAGGAGGAAGACACGGTTGCCTCCGCTACAGAGGGTAGCCATGGAACTTTAGTTCCATCTCTTCAGCGTGGGTGGGCAGAAGAGGAGGAAGAGGATGAGGATATTGAGAGTCATCCTCCTGGTGAGGACAGCGAAATCTTGACTGTTGGTACTCTGGCACACATGGCTGACTTTATGTTAGGCTGCCTTTCCCGTGACCCACGCGTTGTACGCATTTTAGACAACACGGATTACTGGGTGTTCACCCTTCTGGACCCCCGCTACAAAGAGAATTTCTCATCTCTCATTCCTCCGGAGGAGAGGACAAGCAAAATGGTGCAATACCAGAAGGTTCTTGTTGAAAAATTGCTCCAAAATTTTCCATCTGACAACGCTGGCGGCAGAGTACGTGCTACCTTGGCCAACCGAGAAGGGGAGAAAAGGGGAGCACACAGCAGTTCCGACAAAGGCAGGGCAACACTCTCCAAGGCGTGGGACACCTTCATGACACCCCGCCAGCACCCTCACCCTGATGCGCAGCCTAGTGTCACAAGGAGGGAAAAGTTTTGGAAGATGATGAAGGAGTACGTAGCAGACCGTGTCAGCGTCCTCAATGATCCCTCTGTGCCTTACAACTACTGGGTGTCCAAGCTGGACACGTGGTATGAACTGGCACTCTACGCCTTGGAGGTGCTGGCCTGCCCTGCCGCCAGCGTTCTGTCTGAGCGGGTATTTAGTGCTGCTGGTGGCATCATAACAGATAAGCGTATCCGCCTTTCCACCGACAATGCTGATAGGTTGACACTTATAAAAATGAACAAGGCCTGGATTTCCCCTGACTTCTCCACTCCACTGGAGGAAAGCCCCGGGGGAACATAAACTCACTTTATATATGTTATTTACAATGATGTGAATACTCTGTATTCCCATTCACCCCTTCCACCCAAAAAACGGGTATATGGTTGACTCTTAATCTTCTCATCCTCCTCCTCCTCTTCCATATGCCCTGTGCTATAATTTTTATATAGGGCCAGCTAACCAGCGGGCCCTGTGATATAATTTTTATATAGGGCCAGCTCACCAGCGGGCCCTGTTTGACAATTTTTATATAGGTCAGCTCACCAGCGGGCCTTCTCATATAATGTTTTATTGGGTCAGCTCTCTAGCGGGCCCTCTCATATAATGTTTTATAGCGTCAGCTCACTAGCGGGCCTTCGCATATAATGTTTTATAGCGTCAGCTCACTAGCGAGCCTTCGCATATAATGTTTTATAGCGTCAGCTCACTAGCGGGCCTTCGCATATAATGTTTAGGATGGTCAGCTCTGCAGCAGACCCTCACCCATAATGTTTTAGATGGTCAGCTCAGCGCACGTTTCCCTCTTAATCATGGCCTCAGTTCAATAAAATCAAGGACATTTTTGGGAGAATTTGCCTCTGCGCACGTTTCCCTCTTAATCATGGCCTCAGTTCAGAAAATCAAGGAAATTTTGGGGAGAATTTGCCTCTGCGCACGTTTCCCTCTTAATCATGGCCTCACTTCAGAAAATCAAGGAAATTTTTGGGAGAATTTGCAGATGATATACAAGTAAATATACAGCAAATATTGTTTGGTAACAATTTTTCGCCTAAAGTCGTTTTTATTTTCCTTTTTGTGTGTTTTATGGTCAGTCTGTAAAAATGGCGTACTACGGGCGAAAGATCGTTCCCAGCAGCGATGTTGGAGTCCAAGATGCATCCAGACATCCTCCCTATGCTGTCCCTGAACCATTTCTGTGGTGTATCCATCCTTTTCTGCCCTTTTCCTATGGACCAGGCACCCTCCCCTCATCAGAGCAGGGGGTGCCTGGTGTAATGCTCGAGTCCTCCCATTGACTTCAATGGGGCTCGGGTGCTCGGCCGAGCACTCGAGCCTCAGGGGGTGCTCGGTCAGAGCACCCGAACACCCGAGCATTGGGGTGCTCGCTCATCACTATTCTGTACGCCAAAAAATCGCAGGTGCAGGATTAGCATGAGTTAATCTGCTTATAGTGAGTTGGCACTCAATACACAGGAATGAATCACAAATGGGTAGAGCTGTTCCATATTTCAATATGGCCGAAATATTACCAGCCGTTGTCATTTTTTATCGCACGTTAGCAGTTCACAGCACGGGTTATTGGATTGCTTACTTTGCTTGCAAAACTGCCGTGGGCTATTTTTTTTGTTTTTGTTTTTCTATAGGTGGATATTGGATTGAGTCCAAGGTGATCAATGGTGAGAAATTCAGCACTGAAATAGATAAAGAAGCTTGTTTTTGTAGAGCAGCATTGGAATAACAGATGCATCATGCAGCCCTTCCTAGTTTAATGAATCATTTAACTCTTTCAGTTCTGGATTAGTGATGAGCGAGCATGCTCGGCCGAAGCTCGGTTCGGCTCGAGCATCGCTCTGCTCGGCACATGGCGGTACTCGTACGAGTACCGCATGTGCTCGCCCGCCATGTTCGGGTCTCCTCCCCGCATGTTTCGCAGCTGCTGCGCAGCCAATAAACTTGCGGGGAGGCTCTGACATCAGTGTAATGCCAGCAGCCATGTTGGCTGCTGGCATTACACTGATTGGCTGGCCAGAACCCGTGATCGGGTGCTGTATAGCACCCGACGCGCGAGTTCGGCTCATTCTTAGCCAGGGAGAGATGCGCTTAGGCAGGGAAAGTCAGTGTAGGGAGAATAAAATTGTTGAAACTCTTTCAAGACCCAAAAGTCCTTTTTAGGACTGTTGTGTGTGGGGGCAGCATTTAATTTTTTTTGGGGGTGGCAGAATTTCATTTTTTTGTGGGGGGGGACATGTTCTAAGGTGACATTGTACTAGGTGCACAGGGACAAATATTTCACAGTGCAGTGACAAGCTGACATATTCTGTTAGGTGCACAGGGCCAATGATTTTACAACGCAGCGACAAAAAGGGCCATTTTAAACGTGTGCCTAGCCATAGATTATTGTCACATTCTATTTAGTGTGCAAATTCACAAATTAACGTCACATATTCCGTTCACTGTGCCTAGCCGCAGATTAGCGTCACATTCTGTTTCGTGTGTCTAGCCGCAGATTAGCATCACATTCTGTTTCGTGTGCCTAGCCGCAGATTAGCGTCACATATTGTTTAGTGTGCCTAGCCGCAGATTAGCGTCACATATTGTTTAGTGTGCCTAGCCGCAGATTAGCGTCACATTCTGTTTCGTGTGCCTAGCCGCAGATTACCGGCATATATTCCGTTTAATATGAAGAAGGTGGGTAAAAAGGGACGGGGAAGTGGACGTGATCCTGATAGTTCAGGGCGCGGGTCAGGACGCGTAGAAACTGTGCCTGGTGCCAGAGCACAAGAAAGAAAGACATCCACCATACCTAGCTTCATGTCTCAGTTTACAGGGCGTTGCAGGACATCACTCTCGAGGTCAGACCACAGCGAACAGGTGGTCGGTTGGATTTCAGCTGATACTGCTTCCAGTCGGTTAAGCACCACCCTGTCTTCCACCAAGTCCACTCTCACTAGCCAAGAGTCTGGTCAACATAATCCTCACCCTGATCATCCTTCCTCCCACCATAGAGGGTCTGGCCAAAGAAGTGATCCCACACTGGGATATAGTGAGGAGCTCTTCTCATCACCAATCCTTGATTTGAACCTCTCTCCAAGCACGCTTGCAGAGGAACATGAGATCTTGTGCCCTGATTCACAACCTCTAGAGGGTACCCAATCACAAGAAGATGACAGAGGGGAACGGCATTTAAGGTCAAATGAAGTGGATGATGATGATGAGACACAGTTGCCATCAAATCAACCACAATTACTGTCTCAAGACCTTGATGAGGAGGATGATACACAGTTGTCAATGACTGAGGATGTGGTGGGATCAAGAAATGAGGAGGATGATCAGAGTGAGGAAGTGGAGGAGGACTTGGTGGACGATGAGGTCACTGACCCCACCTGGGAAGGTGGAAAGCCGAGCGATGACAGCAGTCCTGAGGGTGAGCCATCTGCAGCACCGCAACAGGCTGGAAGAGGCAGTGGTGTGGCTAAAGAAAGAAGGCGGACCGCACCAAACCGGCCCGCAAATGTTCCACGGAGCACCCTCTTGCGTAAATCTCCCTTGCCAAGGGCTAGGTGTTCCGTGGTATGGCGTTCTTTTAAGGAAAGTGCGGACGACAAAAGAATTGTAGTTTGCAACCTGTGCCACACCAGAATGAGCCGAGGCATGAACACTAGCAACCTCACCACCACCAGCATGATCCGACACATGGCATCCAAGCACCGTAATAAGTGGGAGGAACGCCCGGATCACCAATCTGTGTCTGCAGGCCACACCACTGCCTCCTCTTCCCCTGTTTTCGGTGCCGGCCAATCGCCTGTCGAAGGCGCAGGCCCGCATACCTCCCGCCCTGCACCTGTACCATCTGAAGCACCATCAGCGACCACATCCACTTCCCTGTCCCAGCGCAGCGTCCAAATGTCGTTACCCCAGGCATTTGAGCGCAAGCGAAAATACCCAGCCACCCACCCACAGGCCATAGCACTAACCTCACACCTTTCCAAATTATTGGCCATCGAAATGCTGCCATTTAGGCTTGTGGACACTGAGTCCTTCCGAAGCCTGATGGCAGCAGCTGTCCCTCGGTACGCAGTCCCCAGCCGCCACTACTTTTCCCGGTGTGCCGTCCCCGCCTTACACCACCATGTGTCCCTTAACATCACCCGTGCCCTGACCAAAGCAGTTACTGGGAAGGTCCACTTAATGACTGACACATGGACAAGTGCTTGTGGCCAGGGACGCTACATTTCCCTGACGGCACACTGGGTGAATGTCGTGGAGGCTGGGAGCGACTCGGACCCTGGGATGGCACAGGTGCTACCCACGCCGAGGACTGCGGGCCCTACCTCCATCAGGGTTTCCGCCAGCACCTACGTTATTGGCTCCTCCTCCTCCTCCTCCGTTTCCACCTCCGAATTCTCTGCGCGCAGCGCCCCTCACCCTCAACCTGCAACCAGGCATGGTTGTGTGTGATAATGGGCGTTACTTGGTGGCGGCTTTGGAGCTCGGCAAGCTCACACACGTACCATGCCTAGCGCATGTATTTAATTTAGTGGTTCAGCGATTTCTAAAAACCTACCCCAATTTGCATGATCTCTTGACGAAGGTGCGCCGCGTGTGTGCACATTTCCGTAAGTCATCTACAGCTTCAGCTGGCCTGTTGACGCTGCAGCAGCGCTTACAATTGCCAGCTCACCGGCTGCTGTGTGACGTGAGCACGCGCTGGAACTCCACCTTCCACATGTTGGCCCGGCTTTGTGAGCAGCAGAGGGCAGTAGTGGAGTACCAGCTGTTACACGGTCGTCGCCTCTCCGTTCAACTTCCTCTAATCAGAAGTGAGGAGTGGGAATGGATGTCAGACCTCTGTGAGGTTTTACGCAATTTTGAGGAATCGACACAGATGATGAGCGGCGATAAAGCTATTATCAGTGTAACCATCCCACTTCTGTGTCTACTGAAACGCTCGCTGCTCACAATTAAAACCGACGCTTTGCATGTGGAAGAGGTGGAAATGGGGGAGGAAGAGCTTACACAAGGTGATAGCCAGAGCACCCTCACTTCGTCTTCTCAGCGACAATTGGAGGAGGCGGAGGAGGAGGAGGAAGACACGGTTGCCTCCGCTACAGAGGGTAGCCATGGAACTTTATTTCCATCTGTTCAGCGTGGGTGGGCAGAAGAGGAGGAAGAGGATGAGGAAATTGAGAGTCATCCTCCTGGTGAGGACAGCGAAATCTTGCCTGTTGGTACTCTGGCACACATGGCTGACTTTATGTTAGGCTGCCTTTCCCGTGACCCACGCGTTATACGCATTTTAGACAACACGGTTTACTGGGTGTTCACCCTTCTGGACCCCCGCTACAAAGAGAATTTCTCATCTCTCATTCCTCCGGTGGCGAGGACAAGCAAAATGGTGCAATACCAGAAGGTTCTTGTCGAAAAATTGCTCCAAAATTTTCCATCTGACAACGCTGGCGGCAGAGTACGTGCTACCTTGGCCAACCGAGAAGGGGAGAAAAGGGGAGCACACAGCAGTTCCGACAAAGGCAGGGCAACACTCTCCAAGGCGTGGGACACCTTCATGACACCCCGCCAGCACCCTCACCCTGATGCGCGGCGTAGTGTCACAAGGAGGGAAAAGTTTTGGAAGATGGTGAAGGAGTACGTAGCAGACCGTGTCAGCGTCCTCACTGATCCCTCTGTGCCTTACAACTACTGGGTGTCCAAGCTGGACACGTGGTATGAACTGGCACTCTATGCCTTGGAGGTGCTGGCCTGCCCTGCTGCCAGCGTTCTGTCTGAGCGGGTATTTAGTACTGCTGGTGGCATCATAACAGATAAGCGTATCCGCCTTTCCACCGAAAATGCTGATAGGTTGACACTTATAAAAATGAACAAGGCCTGGATTTCCCCTGACTTCTCCACTCCACTGGAGGAAAGCCCCGGGGGAACATAAAGTCACTTTAGATATGTTATTTACAATGATGGGAATACTCTGTATTCCCATTCACCCCTTCCACCCAAAAAACGGGTATATGGTTGACTCTTAATCTTCTCATCCTCCTCCTCCTCTTCCATATGCCCTGTGATATAATTTTTATATAGGGCCAGCTCACCAGCGGGCCCTGTGATATAATTTTTATATAGGGCCAGCTCACCAGCGGACCCTGTTTGACAATTTTTGTATAGGTCAGCTCACCAGCGGGCCTTCTCATATAATGTTTTATTGGGTCAGCTCTCTAGCGGGCCCTCTCATATAATGTTTTATAGCGTCAGCTCACTAGCGGGCCTTCGCATATAATGTTTAGGATGGTCAGCTCCGCAGCAGACCCTCACCCATAATGTTTTAGATGGTCGGCTCAGCAGCAGACCCTCATTCCTAATGTTTTAGATGGTCAGCTTAGCGGCATGCCCTCGCCCCTAATGTTTTAGAGGGTCACCAGCAGGCCATTAATCCTAATTTTTCAAGGGTGTGTATGATGCCCTCCTTTATGTGTAATAAAGGGTGTATTGGAGTGACATTTCAGTCTAATTTTTGGCAGCCCTTTCACTTAGTGCATAGGCTTTATGAGTGTTGGACCACTACCTGAACTATTGTACCACAATGTGAATGAGGCCCTCCATTTTGTGATATACAGGTTGTATCGGAGTGCCTCAGGTCCTCCCATTGAATTAAATAGGGCTGGGGTGTTCGACAGAGCAGAAGGTAGTTCTTGGCTTCATCCACTAAGTCACTTCATCACTTTTACTCAATGGATCAGACCCCACTGTTCCGACTATAAATTTTGGACTTAACAAGGGCAAACGGACATGTTGTAAAACCTGTGGTAGCTGCGGCCTCCGTTCCTGAATGCTGTACCTTACCCGGGCCATAACCACGTTGAACACCTGCTTTACGCTGCGCACGTTTCCCTCTTAATCATGGCCCCAGTTCCGAAAAATCGATGAAATTTTTTGCAGAATTTGCAGATGATATACAAGTAAATATACAGCAAATACTGTTTGGTAACAATTTTTCGCCTAAAATCGTTTTTATCTTCCTTTTTGTGTGTTTTACGGTCAGTCTGTAAAAATGGCGTACTACGGGCGAAACATCGTTCCCAGCAGCGACGTTGGAGTCCAAGATGCATCCAGACATCCTCCCTATGCTGTCCCTGAACCATTTCTGTGGTGTTTCCATCATTTTCTGACCTTTTCCTATGAACCAGGCACCCTCCCCTCATCAGAGCAGGGGGTGCCTGGTGTAATGCTCGAGTCCTCCCATTGACTTCAATGGGGCTCGGGTGCTCGGCCGAGCACTCGAGCCTCCGGGGGCGCTCGGCCAGAGCACCCGAACACCCGAGCATCGGGGTGCTCGATCATCACTATTCTGGATCTGTCACAACTGTTCACCTTAGAGGAAATGCTTTAAAGGGATAGTGGTACTTAATCTATAGTACAATTTATATTGTAAGATTTATCCTTCTGAGTACAGCAAAGGTACTCCCACTGCTAGAGGCATTTTATTAAAAAGTTATAGCAGCTAAAAGTTGATTTGTTTTAGGTGCAATATGTCAATGGCCTGAAATATTACAGTGGCGCTGTTGCTACATCATTCTATGGAAACTTCTGGTCAACTGACCAGAAACTTCCATAGGATGGTGTACCAATAGCTCCACTATACAATTTCAGGCCATTGAGATACTGCTCCTAAAGAATTCAAGTTTGAGCTGCAGTAACATTTGAATAAAGCACATGTCAGCGGTGTGAGTACCTTTGTTGTACTCAGGAGAATAAACCTTACAATATAAATTTTACTATATATTGTGTTACTATCCCTTTAAAAAGCCTAACTAAAATCAGTGATTTGGTCAAGTTTGTATTTGGTCCCTAAGGTGCAGTTGTTTTGCCCCAGAATACATCTCGCAGCCATCTTGGTGTAGCCAAAGATATGTATCCAGGGGTGAAAATCTTCATTCCCAAGGGCTACATTTAAAGTTAGAATTGGGGAGCACACACACACACTTTTCTACCAGCAGCTGCAGTCATACAATAGATGGGGACACACAGGTTGCCCAACTCTTGAGGTATTTTAAAAGAACAGTAAACTTTTTTTTAAGAAAACATATATGTTATATGGCTTTTCCTGCTAAAACAAGGGTAGGCCGACGGTTGGCAGTTATTTTCTTCAAAAGTTATAACACTTTAAAACTATTATACTCTCTGAAAACAGATATCCAGGGAGCTTACTTCCTGAAAGTTCAAACTGACATTCTATGGGGATCAGCTGTCAGTGACATACCTCTCCTATACAATGCAATAGAGTATCTATCTGAAATATGGCCAGTAAAGGGAAATATGAATGCAAAAATCAACATTTTAAATTGTAATAAATATGGAATGACACATCTCCCAACAATGGTAATGTCCTTGTTTCAGCATAGCCAAACTGAAATAAAAATGAGATATTCTGCTGGGGCCTGCAGATCTTCAAGGTGGGGCAGGGCTGCATGAATAACATTTCTGGTATAGGCATATTGAAGGCTGTCCTTTGTAGAAATTGCAAAATATTAAGGTATTAGTTGAAGAGCCCGTGTACACAGGCCAGAGTGCCACCCAGCAATGGCCATGGTGCAGTCATGCACAGTAGAGACTGCCAGCACCTCGGCTGATACGGAGCGGGGCGCTCCAAATTCAGACCGAAGTCAAGGACTACGGTCTGAATTCGGAGCCCCACTCCGTTATCAGCCGTGGTGGGGGCAGTCTGTAGTGAGCATGACTGCAGCACGCGCAGCCGTCTCTGCTGCACATGACGGCTCATGACAAACAATTTAGCAGGATTTGTTAAAGAAGAGATAATGTGCTTAACCCTTGGAGTGCCAGAGCAGTTTCTAGAGCATGTGCAATGCTTTGCAGTGTTGTGGACAACCCTCAGGTGTATTATGCATCAGGAAAACAGAGTACCTGTTAACCCCTTAAGGACCGGCCAATTGCACAAACGGACGGCACTTAAGGACCACGGCCCTTTTTTTTCAGAATCCGATTCAGAGCTCCACCAATGGTGTGCAGCCGCGCAGGGAGCCCTGAATTCCATGACGGTCCTGACACGTCAAGGATCCTTAAGGCTCACCGACCCATGAACTGCTAGGACCGTCAAGGGTCCTTAAGGGGTTAAACTGCTCTCCTATTCTGAAATAATCATTGGATAAAACACTCACAGATTTGCAGTTGCAGAATATAGGATAAAAAAACATTCCTTTGATTTAAATCAGGCTTTTTTTGACCTATTGCATTGTGACCAATATATTAGAGACAACTTATGCCTCCATTGAGTTAAAAGCCCCTTTAAAATCAATGGAATTTGAGCAATTATTGTTAGACCCCTGTGGTGCAATGGTTTGCCCCAACATTGCTCCTCATTGCTGGGTTTTAGTCTGGCTCAATATACACTCGATATGGTATGCCAAGAAATGTAATATAGTAAGACTTATGTCACTTCTTTTACTAAATTCCTATTAATGTTATTGAGGGGAAAACATTTCCTTACTCAGGTTGCAGCACAAA
Source organism: Rhinophrynus dorsalis (assembly GCA_037306005.1). Lineage (NCBI taxonomy): Eukaryota > Metazoa > Chordata > Amphibia > Anura > Rhinophrynidae > Rhinophrynus > Rhinophrynus dorsalis. Next base: position 223,019,456 of record CM074719.1, on the reverse strand, counting down.
AGTTTTTCTCAAAGCTTGATAAATGGCTGAGCCAAAGAATATAGGGGAAAAATTGTACATGAGGAGTTTAGCAAAAAGAAGCATTAAAATGGCTGTAATAGTGTCTTCAATAAAAACTAAGAACGCCAGTTTAGGAGGAGTGTATGGCATGCAGTAATTTTTATTTTTTTAATGGAGTAAAAACATTTTTAAAAATTTGTGCAGCAAATTAATAAAGACATGTCTCTAGATGTGACAATTTTGCAACAGAATTTTCACCAGAATCTTAAAGCCAGTTATTTGCTGTCCATAAGCAGTCCAAGAGTCAATAATGTTATATTTGTAAAAATGCTTTAAATAATTTATAAATCAGCACTCAAGTTATCTCCAGTTGCATTGACTTAAAGGGATAGTAATGTTTCATAATAAAAGCAGATCTAATTAATCATCATAGTATTTGGACTTTGGAGAGTGTTATTTCAATTCTGTCAGAGTTGTAGTTCAAGAGTAATTGAATAATAAATTATCTCACTCCCGCCCCTTTTGCTGATGTAACACTGTTCAGCCAGATCAGAAGGGAGGTGCCCAGGTAGATTGCAGAGAGGGACAATCTTCAGTTAAGATAAGGGAAAAACCTGAAAAGCTTGTCAAGGGGGGCAGGGTTTTCATTGTTCTAATAGAAAGAAGATTGTCCCTTTCTGTTATCTGTCTGGTCTTACAACTAGATTCCACATCTGAGAAGAGATGGCTTATACTAGGTAAAAGGGGCGGGAGGGGAAACTTTGCTTGTGAATATCTCTCAAACCATAGAGGTATGAGAGATAAGACTTATATCGTTCTTCATGTTTTTTTAATGCCTACAAAATTAATAAAGAAAAAATGAAGTATTACTATCCCTTTAAGGACCATTCCTTAAAAATTACTAGGAACGTGTTTTAGAAATCTCCCTAACTTTCATTATTGATAGTGCAGGGCTTACACCTAGCCAATGCACCCTAGGCACCTTTCAAAGTGGCTGATGTAATAAAGACAGGGCCTGGTGAAAAATGTTTCTGCACCCAATTTACTCTAAACCACTGAAAAACTCAAAACATTTTCTGCTTTCTGCATTTAATGGATCCAGGTTTACCTGCTGGCTCCTGGTGTTTAGCCTCTGTTATAGCCACCTCCCAACTCATTCCAGTTCCCAACTTTCATCACTGTCCACTGTTGTTAGATACAGAAATTGACTTTAGCCTATAACATGAAATAAAAAATAAAATCTCATCTCAGTAAATGAGTGTGGCCAGGAAAGCTGAGGTATCACTTAATACGTTTATGTTCTAGGCAGTTGCCTACACAATCAAGTGGATATTTCATCCCTGCTTATTAATATTCATACTGAGTATTTGTCAAAAATATCTGTATTTTTTGGTGTCTGAAATTCTATCATTTGTAAATGGACTCCAAAGAGTCAAAAAATAACTACAACATTTTAAGCCCCTTTACTGTCTGTACATAGATAGATAGACAGACAGACAGACAGACAGACAGACAGACAGACAGACAGACAGACAGATAGATAGATAGATAGATAGATAGATAGATAGATAGATAGATACACATATATTATTCTAAGGCAGAAAAGAACACATGCCTTTATAGGTTATGATGAAAAAGCAAAACAAATTAAGTTATTTTTATCTTGTTCAAGTACAATGGGATTTGCCACTGCAGAAATGTTCTGTAATTTAATGTCCTACATACATCAGAAGAAAATGGTGTTCCAGATAAACAGAAGAAGCAGTAAACTGAACAAGAGCTTCTGATCTGCTGTTCTTCCAATGCCGCAGGAATCGGGGATACTTTGAAATAGAGGGACTATTTCTTATTGGCAGCTATAATGCAGAATGTGTGCTGCAGAGATAAATGTCATTGAATTGAGCCTTCTAAGCAGAAATGCTGGAAGAATGTTATTGTAAAGCATTTGGAATCTTCCTGAAGTTATTTTTTTTCTTCAAACTCTCCTTAACCCCTTAATGACCTGTGCAAGTTAAATTTCCTTAAGGACCACTTTGATCCTTGCCGACACTCTGGTATACATGACCTCTTATGTGTTCCCGGCACGCCGAACGGGGGTCTGAGAGAGACAGCTTCAGTCTTGGGGATGGATTCTATTGCAGGTGCTAATTTTTTCCCTTAGACTTCAATAGGAAAATGTTTGATAAAACAGGTGGTAACATTTATCTCCTGCAATAGAATCCAGAGAGGTCAATTTCAGACCCACTGGAGCTTTGCAAGTAAAAGGTATGTGACATGCCAGGTCCTTAAGGGTATAAAAAATAGTGATGGTCCTGGCACATCACTGGACTTCTCCTAATTGGCAAGTTCTTTCTCTGCATTTGAAAAAATACTTTTCTCTGCACCTTATGCAGGTCAAATGACTATGCAGTGGCTTAACTATAGGGGTCACACCTGCGACCAAGCTAGTCACTCCAGGGGCCTGGCCACCCCCTGCAACCCCTCCGCTTGCCACCGTCAATCTCCCTCCAGAGCTCTAGTAATGTAGAGCGCTGGGATATGACATCATCTCCCAGCGCTCTGCATTACTGAAGAGGACTGCACAGGATCTCTGGGGAGGTAGGAGATGCGGGCATTGTGGAGACTGAGGGTCATTGTGGAGAATAGGGGGCAATGTGGAGGTGGCCAATGTGGTCGAGGGGGGCCCAATGTGTTTGGTGGGCCCATGGCACTTCTTGCACCAGGGCCCGAAGGCTTCTAGTTAAGCCTCTGTGATTATGAAAAGGCCTCACTCATTTCTTGTATATCTGCTTTGCATGAGGAAACAAATCGCCTCTTAGTGCCCTATGACTGATGATGAAAAGAAAACTGGTTAATTCCAGAGCAAATCATCTACCTCACAAAAAACAAATACAATGTTTCCAAATTTCAGCAGATATAAATGGGGCTTTTGTCCCCTTCAGTGCTAGAGAGGCCTCCAATTAATTTTGAAGCAATTAATTTAGTATTCAAGAGGTAAAAACATATTTAAATAAGGGAATGTTTATTTGCCCCCCCATGGTGCAGTTGGTTTGATCCATAATCAATCCAGTTCTCTTTTGAACATAGGAACCTTAGTTTATATACCACACACAATATATACCAGTAAGAAAATGTTACAGCTATACTGTATGTATTAACCTTTTGTTGACCACAGGGGGTTTGCAATGCATTGCTTTGCAATGAGTTGTGTACCCCACTGGTCCTCAAGGGGTTAACAATGTACCAAACACAAGAGGCAGTGTCTGATTTATGTTGAATCTTGCTTCTGGAATTTGGGTTCTCCCATATCCTTGGGACTTGATAATACAAACCCGTATACATAAGAACACATAAGAGGTCATGTATACCGGCGTGTCTGCAAGGATCGAAGTGGTCCTTAAGGGAAGGTAACTTTCACTGGTCCTTTATGGTTTGAGAGATATCCTCCACTAAATTTCCCCTTCTCCTAATGTCAGCTGTAAAGCTGACAGAAGGAGATACATATTAGCCGACACTAGGAGGCTCTTCAGCAGAGCCACAATAGCGCAATTTAAAAAGAAATACATCTTTGGAACAGTCTAAAAGTGATCTTGCAAACCAGGCACACTTTGTAGACCATTCCAAAGAAGTATTTCTTTTTAAACTGCACTATTGCGGCTCTGCTGAAAAGCTGCTTGTTGGTCCCTGGACCAGGAACTCCTGCTGTCAGCTTACAGTTGACGTCAGGAGAAGAGGAGAGATAGGGGAACTTTAACGGAGGATATCTCTCAAACCATAGCGGTTTGAGAGATAGGATTTGTGTCATATTGTTTATTTTTTAACTTCTACAAACTCTAAGCATTTTTAATGGGACATTACTGTCCCTTTAAGGGGTTGATGAGAGTTTGGGAAAAAAAAAAAACTTCAGGAAGATTCCAGACAGAGGTAGGACTCAGTCCAGGACCATGGCCAGCCAACTTTATGGCCTACACAGATCCAATATTCCCTCTGATTCACAAGTTGGCAATCTGTGTCTCCAACTATTTTAGGACTACATCATACAACATCATCATTAGCCATGCCAGTGGCTAGCTGAGAATGATGGCAAATGTAGTATAATAAAAGTTGCAGAAAAATGCATTGCATAGACATTGCTGATGTGTATTACCTACCGTATAAATCCAGGTATTCAAACATGTCCACCAGTCCATGAGATTGAAATAAAATGTTCCAAGGGTAAATTGCCTACTGAAAACCAGGATTATCAGAAACTTCACATGTACACAGAAAATCCAATATTTCAAGAGGTCTTGTCTTAAAACACAGCTTTTACTTAAGTAAAAAGGAAAAAAAAAGTATTTATGCACAGGGAAACAGCAAGGAATAACATATGAGACACTGCTTACCCCCATTTTATACATTTCACAATATGCTATCATGTTTCATCAGATAGTCCTCACATACTTGAGATTAGGCTCCTGTCATGTTCTGTCGCTTTTTCTTTGTGATTCCTTGTCTGGTTTTCTGTTTGATTTCCTGGTTCACCACTTTGTCTGTGCTTATGAGCAGGGAGTGATCAAAGCATTCCAGGTCTTGACTTTGAGTTTTCTGTCTTGTTTGTGCTTGTTATCTTGTGTATTGACCTGGCTTTTCCAGCGAATTCCCTCTTGTTCTGCAATTTGGTACCGTGCTCATCTGATATGCTATTACTGACTTTGGCTCCATTGATTCAACCATTCCTCCGTCTGCTATCTTGTACTGCATTGCCCTCCAATTCCTGATTTGGCTTGTCTCACTTCCTGTTTGTCTTGACCCTGATGGGCTTCTATCACCTAGACCATCAGACGAACATAGACCACCTCAACCACCAGTCACATTTCGACTATCCTGTTCTCTGTTTTATAAGTTGAGCTCCAGGCCTCTGTTTTCCTATACAACCACCACAACTATACTACACCTGGGTTATTTGTTCAGTATCCTCTTCAACCTCAGTGGGTAGCTGCTGTTATCTGGGTTGTCATCCGTGGTGTGGATCGGTTCCTCCAGTCGGCACTAATCTGGCCTTGCAGCCAGCATCTCTAACTTGGTCTAGGCTACAGCATGGTAACCCAGAGAGCAGCCACCTCCAGTTAGCTACATATTCTAGTCTTTCCTCCCAAGCATCTGGCCCACTGGAACTTGCCTTGAAGTAAACCTGTATTGTGTGTTGTTGTGCTTTTATCATATTATTTATATCAAATAACAGTCTGTCACCTCTTAACCCCTTAACGACCCTTGACGGTCATACTACGTCAAGGGTCGATCTGACTGAAAGACCCATGACGTACTATGACCGTCATGGAGTTTCGGGCTCCCCCGTAGCTGCACGCCGTTCAGGGAGTCCAGAACCAGAAAAAAAAAATGCTCTGCGGTCCTTCAGTTGCGTCACCGCGATGATTGGCTGATCGTTAAGAGGTTAAGCTGCAGTTCAACAAGGGGCTAGGCTTGAGCAGCACTTCACACAGATCAAACAAATGGATTCCTAGATGGATTTGATTGCTGCCATGCAACGTTTCGAGGCATCAGTAGCTCTAATGGGCTTCCAGCCACTATGTCTTCTGCCCTGAATCTGTTGCCCTCTAAGCTACCTTTGCCTGATCACTGAGATGGTTCTCCATCTGAACTACATGGGTTCCTGAAGTAATGCTGTTTGCATTTTTAGAGTCAACCTGCGTCTTATGCTTCTCATCAGACTCACATTACCTTCATTATCTTTTTGTTACAGGGTTCTACCTAGGCCCACCACTTTTGGACCACCAATCTCCTATCATGGCTGATTTTGACATTTTTGTCTCAGCCTTCCATTCTGTGTTTGACACACCCTGACGTCAGGCTATAGCAGAATCTGCTCTGCTGGATTGCCAATTGGCTTGTAGAATGCTTCTCTAGTACACAACAGAATTCAGGACTTGGTATATGATATAGAGTGGGGAGACAATGCTTTCAAAGCGGCCTTTAGAAGGGGTCTATCAGAATGACTTAAGGATGAGTTAACTACTGGTCCATTCCTGACACACTGGATGATCTTCTGCCTTGTGTGCCACCCTGGAACATCATATCCAAGAGTGACGAACTGAAGGTGACAGAGATCGTAATCATAGGACGGTGACTAAGCCTCCTGTACATCTTGCACCAAAATTTCAGACCCTAGTTTCTACTCCTGAGATCCTGGGGGAACATATGGAGCTTGGACGAGGAGAAAGCCAGAAGACGTTCTTTAGGTTTATGCCTTTATTGTGCCCAAACTGGACACTTTGCCCACTTGTGCCCAAACAAGTATCACGGTGCCCGTGATTGCTGCTTTGCTATGTCTGTCACCTGTAGGGGGCTCCCATTGGTTGTGCGCCTTTGGCCCGCCTCATATTGCCTATTTAAACCTAGCCTGGGCACCCTTTAGTTGCCCTTTCGTGATGTCTCTGAGTATTTTGTTTCCGCCATGCTACAGAAAGCTTCATTGTCCATTCTGCTGCTCCTGAGTACCTGTGTTCCTGAGTTCCTGAGTTCGTGCTGTTCCAGTGTTGTGGCCTACTGTGCTGGTTCCAGTCCTGTTCCGGCTGAGTCTCCTGTAGTGCTGCTTCCTGCCTCTGACCTCCGTTACCGTTCCTGATCCGGTTGGACGACGACGCTGTTCCTGTTGTTCCTGAATCTGTTTCCTCCGCGGTGGCAACATTGTTCATCAGTCACGTGGCGACATTTCAGTCAGTTGGTTCCAGCGTGTGGACACTGGTTCGCTCCCAAGCCTTGTGGCTGTGTTACTCTATACTCTGTTGCTTCCCAGCATGCGGACGCTGGTTCGCTCCAAAGCCTTGCGGCTGTGCTATACGATATTCTGTTGGTTCCCAGTGTGCGGACGCTGGTTCGCTACAAAGCCTTGTGGCTGTGCTATACAATATTCTGTTGGTTCCCAGCATGCGGACACTGGTTCGCTCCAAAGCCTTGCAGCTGCATTATACAAAACTCTGTTGGTTCCCAGCATGCGGATGCTGGTTTGCTCCAAAGCCTTGCGGCTGTATTATACAAAATTCTGTTGGTTCCCAGCATGCGGACCCTGGTTCACTCCAAAGCCTTGCGGCTGTATTATACAAAACTCTCTTGGTTCCCAGCGTCCGGACGCTGGTTCGCTCCAAAGCCTTGCGGCTGTATTATACAAAACTCTGTCGGTTCCCAGCGTGCGGACGCTGGTTCGCTCCAAAGCCTTGCGGCTGTATTATACAAAACTCTGTTGGTTCCCAGCGTGTGGACGCTGGTTCGCTCCAAAGCCTTGCGCCTGTATTATACAAAACTTGTTGGTTCCCAGCGTGCGGACACTGGTTCACTCCAAAGCCTTGCGGCTGTACAATACAAACCTCTGTTGGTTCCCAGCATGCGGTCGCTGGTTTGCTCCTGACCTTGTGGCTCGCTACTTTCACATTGTTGGTACCTAGAGTGCCCTACAGTCTAGACTGCTGTTATTCCATCCATACCCTATCTTGGGGTAATATTGATTTGCAGTATTGGACTCACTATTATTCACAGCTTTCACTGTCATTACCTTCTGACAGTATTAGGGCTACTTGGGTTGACACCTCTTCCGTTAGGTTGCCCTGCCCGGTATGTTGGTAAGGCCGGTAGAGCCTATCGCATTTCCATTTATTGGCTGCCTTACCCGGTATTGGCAGGACCGGTAGAGCCTAGTCCATTGTGTACTTTCAGACTGCCTTGCCCGGTATATTGGCAGGGCCGGTAGAGTCTATTTAGTTAGGTATCCGTTAGGCTGCCTTGCCCGGTATATTGGCAGGGCTGGTAGAGCTTGTATCACCCGCTGTATTGTCTGGATGCCTTGCCCGGTATATTGGCAAGGCCGGTAGAGCCATCTTTTCATTGCGTTCTCAGGCTGCCCTGCCCAGTATATTGGCAAGGGTCGGTAGAGTCTGATTCCATATTACCATTCTACCTCGCTATATATGTGTTGTATGTACGTGTATGAAATCCTATGGGATTATTTTAAATTTTCTCAATAAAGTTATGTTTTTACCTAACCTTTTGTCTTAGAGTCGTAACAAACCGTGACAACAAGCCAAAAAATGCCCGGACTTAAGGTCTTCTGGTCCCTCAAGGGAGGACAACAAACTTGTCATTTACACTTCATTGACCTGTGACTATAAAGTTGTTTCAATGTCTGCTTTTGTTGATTCTGGGGCTGCAGTCCACTTTATGAATGCTGTCTTTGCTGCGCAACATGGGGCCCTTTCTATGAAGAAAAAGATGCCTATCAGTATTGTTATCATTGATTTCTTACCCTGCTAACCCTGGGATCTTGAGTTATCCATGGCTCCAGAGTAACAACCCTGCCATTGATTATCCTACAGGTACCCATAACTTTCCCTGCGCCTCCATACATACTCCAAAGATCTCGTTATCAGATGTAGATATTCTAGGATCTTACACTCCTCCAGTTCCTGAAATTTACCAGGCCTTTGTGGATGTTTTTATTAAGGTCAAGGTCAAATCCTTACCTCCTCATCGGCCATATGATTGTCCCATAGAACTGCTAACAGGTACTGTGCCACCTCAGGGTAGAGCTGACACTTTATCCATTTCAGAAACCAAGGTCCTGTAAGAATATATTCAGGACAATCTCGCCAGGAGATTTATACTTCCAACCACTTCTCCTGCTGGTGTTGGCATATTCTTCATCAAGAAGGATGGAGATCTTCGTCCCTGTGTGGACTATAGGGGTTTGAATGAAATCACACAAAGAAGCTGGTATCCAATGGTTTTTATTCCCCAGCTGTTGGACAAACTCAGGGGAGAACATTTCTTCACAATCTATAATCTGGTTAGGATAAGGGAAGGAGATGAGTGGAAGACTGCTTTTAATTCTGTGTTTGGGCATTAGGAATACCTGGTCATGCCCTTTGGCCTTTATAATGCCCCCTCAGTCTTCCAATGTCTGGTCAAGCCATTCCGTCTCAACAATCAGCTAGTTCCAGAGTGCTCCATGCCTGTTCCTTTTTCTCCTGGTGTTTTTCATCTGTGGAAAGAAACTATGATACTGGGAACAGGGAATTGTTAGCCTTGGATGAGTGGCAGTACCTGTTGGAGGGGTCATCTCATGTGGTCACAATTCTTACCGACCATCAAAACCTCCAGTATCTAGCATCTGCTAAGCATTTAAATTCTCATCAGGCTCGACAGACCTTGGTCTTTTCCCAGTTTAATTTTGCTACCTTATATATTCCAGGGACAAAGAACTTTACAGATGAAGCATTATCTCACCAACATGAATCCTCTGGTTCTTCTTAGTCCACTTTGGATCGTTTAGTTCCTCCTGCCTGGATTAGTTCCTCCTTGTCAACGAACGCTCTTACCCACCTTAAAAGAACCCAGTCTGCCTGTCTATCTGCAGTCTCTTTATCCCCAACGTGTATTTTGTTCCTAACTAGTATCGTCCAGAAAATGTACCACAAAGTGTCCATTTTGTTGAAAATAAACTGTTTAAATGAGCATTAGGCATAAACCAGAAATGTTTATTTTTACATGTCTATTTTGACATCCTTCTACACATTGTATAACATCCCATAAACACCCACATATTCTCATAATTTTAACCTCCAGGATGTTAAAAGTAAGTCTGCTCGAGAAACACTGGCTACATTTAACTCTTTGAATGCTAGAGTTGTGTGCAATGCAATTCAGTGCCATGTCTGGTACTGAGAGATATTTTACTCCTGGAAATATTGGTATTCATAGAGTTTTCTAGAAAGCTTGGATCACTGCCAGATGGTTATTTAACCTTTTTCAGTATTTTAATGTAGATTACCTATTTTACTGAATAGTCATTTTAGTAAGTGTGGTAATACAGATGTTTCAAGTCAGGAAGGAATTTTTCTACTTACTTGGAAATGGCATCACCTATAACAGGGCTGTCCAAATTCAGTCCTCATGGGCCACCATAAGGCCAGGATTCAAGGATTTCCCTGATTAAGCACAGATGAGTTAATCAGTGACTCATTAGTTTTGATTGACTTTCTTGGGCTTAATCAGGGAAATCATTAAACCTGGACTGTTGATGGCCTTTGAGGATTGAACTTGGACAGATCTGACCTAAAACTAAGGTGACCCAGCTAAGGTTGAAATTGATAGCCATCTTTTTGTATGGGTGTTTTGGGGAGTACTGTTCCACTGCACCCAGGAAAAGGCTTTATACTACTAGGACACTGAGGAAATCAGTATAACAATCTTCTTTTTCCATATGCTTGCTCCTGAGGTAGGGTAGTCCGCATATAATCTGTTCACTGGCAGCTGTGCCATTAATTACCAGAGTTTTAAAAACATTTTCTTTTAGTACTATTTGCTATTTAAATTCTTATATAGATTTAATTATATTATGATTGCAGAACAAGCTTACACTTCTGACAGATCCTCACCATCTAAAAAACATTAGAGTTGCTATTGCTCCCAATAATACTTGCTTACTTATTTAGTCTAACATGACATCTCCTGCACTCCTTAAATTGTTCTTCTTCATCTTCCTGCCTAAGGCCCTAAATGTTCATCTGATACTCGAAGCAAATCAGTTATCATTTTAGTGTTTACAGTATCACATTTGAAACTTAAGGTACAAGGTCTCCTGGATCTACAACACATTAATCTCTACTAGCAGGTAAGGCATTTTTATTTTCACATTTAATTTTCATGTTACACCATTTTTCAGGTCACTCACTACCAGTAACTGCTCTGAACATATTAAATTGTATCTCCATCTTACTACATTGGTAAATGCTAATTAATTGCTAGGCAAATTTTAAATGTCACTTTTTATTATCTGCATCTAGAATAAACCTAATTCAGAAATCAGGCTTCAATGGGGCAGCTTTTCAATCAGTTGTCATATTGCTGACAAGAATTCTGGGGCAACCAAATGCAGTATTGAGGAGAATGAAAATGTCCTTATGATGTAATTTGGGATTTTAACCCCATTGAATGCTAGCACTCTAAGGGTTAAATTCCTACTTTTATATCAGTGGGGATTTTTGGAATTTTTTCCCCTTCAATGCAATTGGCTTGCCTCAGAATTCCTGAAATTTCTTTCGAACATAGAGTGAGTGAGTCTGGGAAATATTTTCCCCACAACAGTATAAATCAGTGATTTGTGTATAAAAATAATAGTTAACCATTTATGTGTCACTATCTGTTCCATCTGTATTATTATGTGAGGATTATTTCTTGTTTTTTAGGTATCTGACACTGAATATCTTCCACAATAACAATTTCCAAGGCTTTAAATAGGATTTTTTATGAATTAAATCTATTATTAATGAAATAGAGCAGTATTTTCCAAACTGGGGGTCATGCCCTCCTGGGAACCATGAGAATTTTCCAGAGGTTTTCAAAACTCTCTTTCAGCAGGAATATTTCACATTGTTATGCAGCATATCACTATCCACATTGTTAAAAAACAATCACTTTTAGAAATTTGGGAAAGGCTAGTTCATAAAACTGTTTCCAACTACACAGTCTGACCCTATAATATTGGTTTGTAAAAATGTCTTCAGCAAAGAAAAGAATGTATAAGGAGCTGGTTTATTTAAAAGTTTACAAAATAGATACATATACGTAATAACACATGTATGTATAAACTGTTACATTTATTTCAAAAACAAGGGAGAGGATCATAAAGGTTTGAGAAATCCAAAAGGAGAGCATCAAGAAGTCAAAGTGTTTGGGAACAACTGAAATACAGGAAGGGTAAGAAAAGGTAAAATGGGGTGGGGGCCGGCAATGCACAATCATTGAGTCGTATAAGGAGATATCATGGATTCACATGTTTTGCAATATGAGACAACAGAAAATGTACACAGTGGTAGAGCAATCTAAAAACTTAAATTACAGAGGACCCAGGCTTCCCACTGATGGTAGTTACATTCAGAGTTCCCATGCATCTGGGAACTGAGAGTGTCCATTGCTTAGAATGCCCAGATCATCTTTACAACTTTTGGAAGTAAACAATGGCTTTTTCACATTTTGGTAATTACTCTACTAGTGTCTAAGGCACAGGTTGCAAATCATTTGTTCTGGGATGAGCTAAGGATAAGGGAGAGTTTGGACAATCCGTCAATGCATATGGATAAAAAGTTTAAGAACAATGTCCTGGTGAACTTCCACTGTGGCAAGTTTGGGACAGGTGCACCAACAATACAAGCAGGTACCAATCTGGGTACATTGTTTCCAACATAAGTTGTAGGTATGCAGGTATGCCCATTCATTTTGTGGAGTTTGAATGTTACAAGGGTTTTACAACCTTTTTCTAACGTATAACACAAAGGTACAAATTAGAAGTTGCCTCTCAGATGTTTATCCATTCATAAATAGGAAAGTGTCCTATCAGGGAAGCGAGTCTCCTTTACTAATCAGAATTAAAATCATTAAAGTCAACATTTTTTAGGAAGGTTAAAAATCAGTCATACTGGTGGTGTTACCCAGTCATGGGTTTGAGCCAAAAAGCTGAAGCTGTAGGAAAGATTTGGGTGTATGATCTTAAAATCATGGGGACTATCAATACCACTGAGAAAGAGAGAGGAAAAAAATGGAGCCATGTTTGTATGTCTCTAAAATATGCAATCTCTATATCATTAAGAAAGCTAAAGTTATTCAGAAATATAGACCGGGGGGGGGGGTATTACTTGTTTCTTAAGAATCAAGCCATAGGTAAATGGATAAAGATATTGGAGTGTTTTGTCATTATTTTGTCCCATCATTTATTTCATTTTAACCAATGAAAAAGAGTGATCATGTGATGTAAAAAAACAAACAGGTTTGCTTACCTTCAAATGCCAATCACAGGACCCTGCCTGAGTCACTTGACTGAACATGGTAGTAGACTTTTTAAGCATGTTGCAGGCAGTTAGGGCTGCTGGACATCTCTCACTCTCATTCCCCCTGCTTTCTCATTCATTCTCCTACTCTGAAAAACGTGGTGCCATGTTAGTGAGTAGGTATGTGTGTCAAACATAACCTTTAATTTACATTCCTAGATTTTTCTTTCCCTCTGAGTTTTAAAGTTCTCGTTGAGCATGGTGATTCTCATAATTTTTAGACTGCAATAGTGCTGGCCAACTGATGTATTTACTTTTCCTTTGTACACTGTATGGCGATGGATGTTCATTCTTTTCCTCAATATCTGTCCTGTTTCCCCAATGTAGCAACCTCACACGAGGCAACAGGTACATGTTTTGAGGTATACCATATTTGGTAAGGTGTGAGTGAAGGAATTGTTAATTTCATATTGTTGTTGTTGTGTGCTTGATATTTTTATCTTTGCTGTGCATAGGAAGTGTGAACAGGGCTCACACCTTTTTACTCCACAAGGGAATGTGCCTTTTTTTGTGGTTTGTGGCAAACAGATTTTGACAACAATTTTCTTTAAATCTGAGGTTGTCTGTATGAGATAAGTGATGACTTTAAATCTACAATCTTTATTGAGTGTTGGTTGTAATTTTTAGGCATTTGGGGATTGCATGTGGTCACATGTGGTACCCTTATATTCTCTGCCCATGATCTGCATTCAGGAAGTGCCTATCTGGGTATTTTATGGCTTTCTGTACCTGATTGTCTATTACTCATAGGTTGTATCCCTGATTTCTGAATCCATCAGTGAATAGTGTTGTTGGTTACTGTCTGTCCTGTCTGAACATATGTGTTTGCATCAAATAGCTTGGCACACCAGTCCAAATCATATTAAGAAACAGTAAAGGTCACCAACTCACCATACTCAAAGGAAACTTTAGAACATAGAGGGAAATAAAAACCTAGTAATTTAATTTAATGCTTATATTTGTATAAGCTAGCATTTCTGAATAAATAATGTGAGATACCTGGTTCTGTAAAGGAGTGGCTTCACAAAATGAAGACAGAGAGCAGTTGTCGTGGAAGCTATGTATCACATCTTCTCTGCCCTTCTGTACTGACTGACTTAGCTGAGTGGGCTATCCGCCAATCAGCTGATTCAGGTAAACAGAGAATTCACAAGCCACTCTGTGTTTACCTAAATCAGTTGATAGGTGACAGTTGATAGCCCACTCATCTGATTCAATCAGTATAGAAGGCCAGACAAGTGGTGATATTTAGCTTATCTGCTATTACAGTATCTGATTTTGGAACCCACTTAGTGCCACAGGGTTATGCAACACACATCATAATGGTACTGAATGGGTTGGAGAGCAATATCGTTTGCTTTACTGAAGCCTGAATGGATCCTTTCAGCTTCCCCAATGGGCAAGTATGGGAGAAGTGAAGACTACTGGTTTGTCGATTTGTTGGCAATGTGTAAAGGAGGGAATCCCTTACACATTGTCAGCAGTTTAACAACTCTGCATGCTATTGATTAGATTTGAGACTTCACTCCTTCCATATTTAATACTTAGTGCATATGGAGACTTATGTCTCCATCTCCAAGTGAGTATATGTGAGTAGTTAGATGTTGTCTACTTTGAGACTAACGAATAATCTGGACTCAAATTATGAATGAATCACGAGATTCCTCACTGTTTTTTTCTGAGTCTTTGCCTTTGCACAGACAAGAAAAAGGTATGATGTTTCACACAAAGGACTTTAACACGTGGTTATGGAAATTGAGCAATTAGAGAGGATTTCAGTTACTGAATATCATAGTTCAGACTGGGATGATAATATGTTCTTGAAGTGAAACTACATACATCTATTTAGCAAGGGAACTGAGTTACACAGTCAGGCAGTTTGATGCTTTATTGGAAAGAATTTAAAGGAGCAGTAAACTTTTTTTTATAAAAAATATATTTTATAGAGTTTTTCTTGCTGAATAAAACAAGGTCACTCCCACTGCTGTCAGATGTTTTATTAAAAACTAGTTGAACAGCCCACGTACACGGGCAACAGTGCCAGGCTGCAACGGCCGCGGTGCAGTCATGCACAGTAGAGACTGCACGTGCCGCGGCTGATAATGGAGCTGGGTGCTCTGAATTCAGACCATAGTCCTCTCTGCGCACCGGTCTGAATTTGGAGTGCCCCGCTCCGTTATCAGCCGCAGCATGGACAGTCTGACTGAGCATGACTGCAGCATGTACAGCCGTCTGTCCTGTGCATGACAGCTTCTGACAAACATACATTAGCGAATTATTATATAGGATGTATAGCAGTTAAAATAATCAGGAAGTGAATTTTCTGTGTTTACTTCCTGATATTTCTAACTGACAGGAAGTGACAGGCAGTTTCTATCAAATTCTATGTAAAACTATATGTCTCTGATTTTACTGACTTTCATCTCCATTAGAATCTAACAGAATAACTAATTAGAATTTGACCACTAGAGGGCACTGCTAATGTAAAAAAACATGGATTTCCAGCTCTGGTGGCGACATCGACTACGCATCAAATGATTCAGTTGAATATTTTACATAGAATCTATTACACACCGGTCAGACTGTTTAAAATGAGAGTTTCTGGATCCGATCATTGTCTTCGGTGTGATACTACTCAAGGTACATACTTGCATATGATTTGGGAATGCCCTGGAGTCAGGGGGTTTTGGAATGAGGTAGTGCGTACTGTGGCCCTGGTATTGGGAAGACCTGTTCCTGTGACCCTAAAGATCTGTCTATTGTCTGTTTTCCCTGATGAGATTGAGGATGCAAGTGACAGGATTCTCTTGAGTGAGCTCTTGGTGATGGCGAGAAAGGTGGTGGCCTTGAACTGGATGTCAAACAGAGCTCCCAATTGTAGAGCGTGGATAAATCTGGTTTCACAGTGCTTTCCACAATATAAATTGGTTTATTTACACCGAGGTACTCCGGCTAAATTTGATAAGATATGGGGGCGATGGTAGACCTGGTGGACAGCTAGAGCAGGTACTACTGTAACTCCCGACGATGTGCAACCTTTTGGAGCTGGTTGATTGAGATCATATCTGCTTGTTGTGTGGATGGTGGTGATGTATATTTGTTGTGCACCTTTGTGTATGACTCCTGCACATGACGGGATTTTGTGGAATCAATGGCTGGTGGGTGGGGTTGGGGGGTGCTGTGGGCTCGGGGGGGAGAGGAACTGGGATCGAGGGATATAGTCTTAGCTTAGTTAGGTTAGATGTTTGGAGTTTGGGTTGAATTATTATAAAAACCTCAGGTCGACTCTGTACGCCCTATTAATATGCATCTGTTCTTCTTATTGTTATAAATGTTTGCATACTCTTGCTGTATTTGAAAGATCTTACATGTACCTTTTTCTTTGTATGTGTATGGAGTGATCTGATAATAAACTATATTTAAAAAAGAAACAAAAACATGGATTTAAACTGTAATAACTCTGGAAATATAAATCTCTCTACAGTGGGAGTACCCTTATTTTACTCAATAGGAAAATCCTTACAATTTATATTTTTTCATAAAAAAAGTTTACTGCTCCTTTAAAAAATATAAGGTGAACAGTTTATTAAAGGGATAGTAATACTTTATTATTACTATCCCTCATATTGCAGATATTTGCAAAATAAGTTAATAGCACCCAGGTTCATCTCTCAAACCTTTATGGTTTGAGAGATAACCGAAGGCAAATTTCCCCCTCCCTCCCCCTTCCCTGAAGTCAGCATTGTGCTGACTGTAGGGATATCCGGTCTGTCTTTCATCATGCGGCTCTGCAGCACAGCCGCAATCGCATTAGTGACAAAGAATTATTTCACTGAAACGGTCTTCTACATGTGCTTGCAAGCACATGTAGAAGACTGTTTCAGTGAAATAATTCTTCTTCACTAACGGGATCTCGGCTCAGCTGCAGAGCCTCAAGCCTGTCGTACCACAGACTTCCACTGCAGTCAGTACAACGCTGACTTCAGGGAAGGGGGAAGGAGGGAGGAACTTTGCCTTTGGTTATCTCTCAAACCATAAAGGTTTGAAAGATGAACCTGGGGGCTATTAACTTATTTTGCAAATACCTACAATATGAGGGATAGTAATAATAAAGTATTACTTTCCCTTTAAGACATGATAACTCTACGTGTCCACCACAATGTTCCAAGGGTATTGGATAGGGCTTATGTGGTAAGTGATCTTTTGATATGAACTGTGGCAAATGAGAAGTATATAACAACAAATGAAAATGTAAGAACAACACAGAGGAAATGTCCATGATATGCGCTCAATTGCTGGTAGTTTGGGGCACAACATTGTTGAATTAATTTCAATCATGAATAGACTTAGATTTGGTGGCTGTAACAGAGTTTTGATAGAATGAAACAATCACTGGGATATACCAGGTTACAGGTTGTTTAGAAAATATAGAATATGAAAGAAAAGTGTTAGAGATGCTATTTATTTAAAAAAAAACAATATAAAAGTCAATTTGATACACAGTACAGAAGACAAATTATAGATCACAGGGTTAGTCATTGAAACTGGAGACAGAGCTGTTTTTTGTACTGGAATAATATATAGTCTCCAGGGCAAGATGAATAACAAATGGTAAAATAATAGTTTTGGATGATTTTAATATGCCAGGTATGGACGAGAGGATGCTGTTGCAAAATTAGTTGGGGCATCACTTAGACATTGGTTAATGAATTAACTCAAAGATGATATACAAGATTTAATATTCAAAATGGTGGTAAAATATCTGATGTATTGATGGTAGGAAACTTGGAATGCACTAATCACCAATCTGTGTGATTTCAAAAATGAGTACACACTAAAAAAAAAAAAAAAAAAAAAATTAAAAGGGATGATTTTTCATATAGGAAAAAATGAGTAATTCTTCATCAGACATATTATTTAGGTGTTTTAGTAGTAGAAAAAAGCAAAGTAAATATATTTAGAGAAGAAGAAAAGAGAAAAGTAGAAATGACTGCTAATTGCTAAAGGTGTGTAAGGGAAAACTCTGGCATCTATAAACCTGAAAATTTAAAGGGTTAGTAGTGTAAAAAAAAAGTTTTTTTTGCATTTAGAAGAGCTTAAAAAGTTGAGCTAAATGCAAAAAAATGTATCTCTCAAACCACTATTGTTTGAGAGATACAGGCATTTAAAGTTTGATGTCTCCTGCTGACAGCTGTAAAGCTGTCAGCAGGAGATCTGTGCCGGTCGACACGGAGTCTCTGCAGCAGAGCCGCAATCGCGTTATTGACAACAAATCCCTTTATTGGAATGGTCTAAAATGTGTGCCTGGTTTGCAAGTGGACACTTTAGACCATTCCAATGAAGGGATTCACTGTCAATAACGCAATTGCGGTTCTGCTGCAGAGTAGTGTTGAGCGAGCGTGCTCGGCCGATGCTCGGATCGGCTCGAGCATCGCTCTGCTCGGCACATGGCGGTACTCGTACGAGTACCGCCATGTGCTCGCCCGACATGTTCGGGTGAAGGGGATCTGTGCCGGAAGAGGCACAGATCCGAAGACGCTCCGCTGGACCACCAGGGACTGGAGGTACGGGGGCATTGCGGAGATGAAGGGGGCATTGCGGAGATGAAGGGGGACATTGTGGAAGAGGGGCATAGACTCTATGCCCCTCTTCCACAATGTCCCCCTTCATCTCCGCTATGCCCCTCTTCCACAATGTCCCCCTTCATCTCCGCTATGCCCCTCTTCCACAATGTCCCCCTTCATCTCCTATGCCATAGAGGAGATGAAGGGGGACATTGTGGAAGAGGGGCATAGCGGAGATGAAGGGGGACATTGTGGAAGAGGGGCATAGAGTCTATGCCCCTCTTCCACAATGTCCCCCTTCATCTCCGCTATGCCCCTCTTCCACAATGTCCCCCTTCATCTCCTCTATGGCATAGGAGATGAAGGGGGACATTGTGGAAGAGGGGCATAGCGGAGATGAAGGGGGACATTGACCAGGCACCCTCCGCTCATCAGAGCAGGGGGTGCCTGGTTTAATGCTCGAGTGCTCCCATGCTTTTCAATGGGGCTCGGGTGCTCGGCCGAGCACTCGAGCCTCAGGGGGTGCTCGGTCAGAGCATCCGAGCACCCGAGCATCGGGGTGCTCGCTCATCCCTACTGCAGAGCCTCCGTGTCGATCGGCACAGATCTCCTGCTGACAGCTGTAAAGCTGTAAAGACATTGAACTTTAAATGCCAGTATCTCTCAAACCATAGCGGTTTGAGAGATATGTTTCTTTGCATTTAGCTCAACTTTTTAAGCTCTTCTAAATGAAAAAAAAACCTTTTTTTTGACATTACTAACCCTTTAATATCATTTATTGGAAAATTAATGGAAATCATTTTGAAAAAGAGAATTGTTCCTTATCTGACATTTTCAAGTTTGCAAGATTGATATCTATATGATTTACTTCTAGAAAGTCAAACAACTCCTGCTTTAACATGAAATCTAACTAATGTCTTAGTAACGTCTGAGGCCATTTGTATAAATTCAATATATGAGCATATTTGTGAAAAGTCAGCTGCACAGGAGAGGAAAAATATAAATTCCATTAATTTAAATTGAGTTTTTAAAGGGATAGTAATGTTTCATAATAAAAGCAGCTCTAATTAATCATCATAGTATTTGGACTTTGGAGAATGTTATTTCAATTCTGTCAGAGTTGTAGTTCAAGAGTAATTCAATGACAAAGTATCCCCCTCTTGCCCCTTTTACTGATGTAACACTGTTCAGCCAGATCAGAAGGAAGGTGCCCAAGTAGACTGCAGAGAGGGACAATCTTCAATTAAGATAAGGGAAAAACCTGAAAAGCTTGTCAAGGGGGGCAGGGCTTTCATTGTTCTCATGGACATGTTATCTGTCTGGTCTATGGACTGGATTCCACATCTGAGAAGAGATGGCTTACACTAGGTAAAAGGGGCGGGAGGGGAAACTTTGCTTGTGAATATCTCTCAAACCATAAAGGCTTGAGAGATAAGACTTATATTATTCTTCATCATTTTTTTAATGCCTACAAAATAAAATAAAGTTAAAATGAAGTATTACTATCCCTTTAAATCCTTGAATGCTAGAGAGGTTTTCAATGCATTTCTTTGCATTGCCTTGGAGACCTTTCTATCAGTGACATAACAAGTCATTGGAGGGCCATGGTGCAAACACACAACTATTATTCCATAACTAGAACCTGCTGGGCCAATTGACCCCATAAGATACCAGGTCCCATAATGACTGTACCCTCTGCACTCTTTTTGTTAACTTCCTGTTCTCTAGCATTCTAGGGGGCTCAATCATACAATTCTCAATGGAAATTGGTGCTTGTACTCTATATTCCAAATGGTTTGTTCAAGAATTGATCCACTTTTGGTGCTTTGAGATGAGCTAACAGGTCTGCTAAAATATGTTTTTACAGCAAATCTGGCTAGTCCAGCTGATGAACTCATTTGTGAAAATAATATTTTGGCACACTCAATTCAGATATTAGATTTCAACTATTTACACATGTTCAATTAAACAAGATTTATCACTTTGAAAATAATTTTGCCTGTTATTTTAAAATGAAGAAAATTGACAGCATTTTTTTATAATATACATATTTTTCTTTATTTTTTAAAAGAGATCTTATAATATGTCCACCCTTCAGTGGGAGCTGTCATCTTGTGCACTGTTATTCATCCTTGTCATTGTGTTACATCCCCTTCTTTAGCAGCCTGATTAGGTGGAAAGAGGTGATTTTCAGGACAGCTGAGCAATTAGTAAAACAATTTTACCTGACCCAGAGCTTGAGTGAATTGGCGCCATTACAAAAATAAAAGTACTGTTGGTAGTTTGGTATTCTATTACCTGCTCTGTGGCACACTACTGAATGGCAAAAAAGAACAATGGGAGCTTAATTTGTGATCATTGAGATCAATGTCAAAGGCAACAATTTTGCGATTCAATTACATACTGTGGCTAGTGACACTCGTTAAGAGACTCCCTTTTATTTCTTAATATTTGCACCTAGAAAAATCTGAGTTGAGTCCCCTAATGCATGTTCCTAACACCGCCATGTAAGTGAACTGTGTAAAAAGAAAAGTACCCATGCCTAACTAGGGTTCCCTACACTATTGTCCCATGGATGTATTGATATGGGGCTCTAAGCATCATATCAATAAATCCAAGGTACCAAAAACACGAGTTAAACAAAAAAAATAACCCTCTGAGTGCCACTGGTGTATGCAATGCATTGTAATGCATTGCAGAGTGTTGCGCACACCTCTGACACCCAAAGGATTATTTCCCAGAAAGCTATCACCATCCAATGACCAATTCCCTGCAACACTGAGAATTAACACTTATCTGTAAGTCTGAGGTCCAGCGTGGTCTCCTGCATGCTGTTCTTCCTCTTGAATTTCTTCTTTCTTCATCTTCTTTCTTTATCTTCTGTCTTCATCTTCTTTCAAATTAATGATCTCTGTAGAAAACAAGAAGAATACATGAGATCCAATGCCCCCAGAAAGTGTCATTGTCACCATTGTTGGAACTGCCGGCAGAATAAAAAACAAACAACACCTCCTGAGATTGGCTTTTATATGGCCAGTCTCTCTTGAAAATGGTTCTAGTGCTCCCATTGGCTGGAAGAATGAAGAACTCGTATTCGTGACCCCTTCAACAAGAAGCTGATTGGCTGGGAGGTGAGGTTACTGCAGGGCACATTCTGTGCCCTGCGTAACCCCTACATCCCTGCCAGTGGGAATGTTGGAACCATTTTGAACAGAGACTGGCCATATAAAAGCCAGTATCTGTTCAAATTTCCATCAGTGCGGATTGAGCAATGGCCGAAAAGGTACAATGTTTTTTTTTTTTTTTATTCTGCCGGCAGTGGCAACAATGATGACAAGGATATTTTATGAAGGCACTGGATCTCATGTATTCATCTTGTTTTCTATAGAGAGCATTGACTTGAAAGAAAATGAAGACAGAAGATGAAGAAAGAAGATAAAAAGGCAAGAAAGAAGTAATGAAGCTTAGAGAAGAACACTTAAAGATGAATTTGAGAGGAAGACCAGCATTCATAGACCACAATGGACCTTAGTCTTACAGGAAATTGTTACAGCTTTGGAATATAGGTCAGGGGATATTGTTAGGGCTAGCATTGTTTAACTTTATTGTTAGTGTATGACCAAAGGTAGTGTCAGTGTTTGGGATGTGGGGAGAGGGTTGCTGTGTTTTTTAGCTCACGATCAATGATTGACACTGTGTCAAACACAGAGCATTAGCTAGTTTCCTTTGATGTCCTCATTTTTCAGACTATTTAGTGTGCATTTGTGGGGGAAAAAAACACAACAAATATTTGGCCAAAAGTTAGGTTCTGTGGGCCAGCGCTCATCGTGGTGCGTGTTGGTAGGGCAATTGATTTTCAAAGGTACTGGTGTGAGTGTGTGTGTGTGTGCCATTTGGTGTTCATTTTTAGTTTTATTTGCACCTTAATGTTTTACAAATCAATACGTAGACTGCACACTGATGCTTGCAAAATATATTGGTAATTCTATCCAAAATAGTCTTGGCTTCTTTATAGTAAATAGAGATATTTTATAAGCACAACTGTGACATCACAGAAAGTTGTCACATCATCAGGAAACTGACATTTGGAAGTAGTATTTGGATTATCCATTTATCAGATTTGGATTTTTCTTTTAGGACTTTCTTATTGAAAGCTCTGAACATTCTCTTAAATGTCTGTAATCTCCCTGCTCAACAAAGGGCTTTAAATGTTAAGTCGACTCTTTCAGCATAAGGTGAAAATGCCAGTATGTGCAGAAGATATTTATTGACAGATAGATTATACTGTTAATTCAGCATTCCTCTGACAAGTCTCTGCATTTATACTCTATATTATTAAAGGATTTGCTGGATTCATGAGCAAATCCAAAATATTTCCAACTACTCTGAACATCAGGTGTATATTTCAGCCTGATGATGAGTCATCAAAGGTTTTGGTTAAGTGCTGCTCTATAGACGTACAAATGTGAACAATTCAGAGGATAAAAAAACTGCAAATTCCACAAAGTCTAATTAGATTATGTTTTCTTTTTATAATCAGTGTCTGTGAAACAATCAAATACATTAACAACAGTTTACATTATAGTGTTGATTTTTAATTACTCTTTATTACAATTGTAACAGGGTACAAGTTATGTTCCTTTGAATGTTCCCTTTCATTAGAGTTGTAGACTTTTAGAAGGGAGGGAGGAAGCAAAGTCAGTGCTCACAGCAGATGTGAGTTAGAGTAGTGTTAGAATTAGGATGGTCAAAAGAAGAGGTGTCCTCCTATAGCTGCAGCCAGATGTGAGGTATAGTATGGTAGTTTCATCAATGGACCTTTATGAACTGTCTGGGAAGCAGATCTTGGGGGTTTTGTATTCAGGTGTGATAAAAAGGTGATAAAGTGGAAATTACTTCTCTAATTGTATCACTTCTCCAATTCCTATTTGGGATGGCCCCCGCCCCTGTAGCGTTAGGGGGGCACCTACCAGGTCATCTACACCGGACTGGCCTCAGAGGACCACCAGACAGACCTGGGCCGCTTGCCACTGGATCTAGCTGCACTACCCAGAGGAGGAGCGGTCAACCGGATTGTAAGACCTCCAGGTGCAGCCAGCCCATTGGGGAGCAGTGACCTGGATAGGGACTCGCACTTCTACCCACTGGAACAGGTCACTGCGAGCAGGTATTGTCCCCTCTGCTATAAAGTCTTTGCTGGGCAGGCACTAACCCCTCTGCCTAGGGAACAGGTTCAGGTCCTTCTGCAACAAAAACACCTCCACCTGGCAGGAACTCACCCCTCTGCACAAGTAAAACAACACCAACTTTAACAAGGTGCTTTTGGCTACACAGGCCTGTTGTAATCAATCCACACCTCCTCCAATAACATAGCCTAAACTTCTGCTTCAGGAGCAGGGACATATAAGTTTATTAAAATGGAATACCAGGCCTTTCACAGCCCTCATTCAACTTGAGGTGACATGAATATAACAAAATATCATAATACACAGAAGACAAGACATACAACAAACATAACAGGGTCTAACAATTTTAGGGTGTAGGATGGCGGAGTATAATGAAAACATTGGAGAGAAACTGAAGGTCCCAGAATGCACCACTGACATATTTGCATACTAGCATGTGACACAGCAATGCTGCAATGTAGGTCACCAACCAATAGATGGCAGTGCATAGTACAATGCTGAAATGCAAGTTTCAACCAATAGATGGCAGTGCATAGTACAATGCTGCAATGCCAGGTTCAACCAATAGATGGTGAGGTTGAGTTCAAAGGACTTGAAACAGGAAAAGTCCATAGCAGATGTATTGCTGGAATGTCCATGTAATCCCACAGTCCTCATATCACAGGGACATGAAAGTTGAACCTCCTGTTCCTTCACACTCCTCCCCTTCCCAAATAAGAGAGTGGCGGGGAGGTCTCCCACAGGCCACCCCCAAAGTCACTTGATTTACAGGGGGAATTAAAACACGTTTGTCTCAGAGTCCTGACTAGCACCAACTTGGGAGGCTTCTCCTGGGCCATGATCCATGCAGGGCTGGGGCCAGCGGCTCAGGGTCCAGAGCCAGTCTATAGGGGGGATCCTTTTGGGGTAACTGGATTTTTGGGCTCTCAATGGCCTGGGGATCAAAGCATGGGGATCAAAGCATCTCCCCCTTTTTGTGGGGCAAGCACCCCCCAGGAGCAGGAGAGGATGCTGTTCCCACTCTCCTGAATTGCAGAAACACTCAGAGAACTGTTAGCACCACTGGGAACTTGTTTGGCAGGGGTATCCAAAGAGCCGATGAGGAGCGCACTCCCACTCACCAGCCCAGGGCAAACAGACGCTGGGCAGAGAACAGAACTGGGCCAAGACCAAACTGCTTTAGGGAGGACAGTGGTCCCACTCCCTTTGACTGGGTCAATAGTTGGCCTGGTGGGGAATGACTTCCCACCCACCAGGCTGGGGTCAAAAGATCCATGGGCAACAAGGGCATCCCTGGTGAGGACCATGGTCCCACTCACTAAGGCTGGGGTATCAGGAAAAGGGGAAACAGGCTTTGGACTGCTGAGGAGGATGGTTGTCCCACTCATCACAGCCAGCGTTTCACAGGGCCTGGTGGGCTCACTCCCACTCACCAGGCCAGGGGCCACAGGGGGACTGGGGAGCTCTCTCCTACTCGCCAGTATGGGGTTTGCAGGAAAAGTTGCAGGGTTGCTGGTGAGGCATGTCTCCTCCTTCACCAGTTCAAGGTCCACGTGGCCATTGGGAAGGACCGCAGTCCCACTTCCCATGGCAGACGTATCTGTGGCCCTGGCACATTCCTCTTTCTCCAGGGTGACATCCACAGGGAACAGACAGGGGCTGCTGGTGGGGACCTACATCTCGTCCACCGCAGCAGGGGTTTTCCAGGCCCTGGTGAGCTCGCTCCTACTCACCAGGCCAGGGTTCACAGGGGGGCTGGTGGGGAACGCATTCCCACCCACCAGTTTACAGTCCATAGGGTCAACAAGAGGGCCAGCAGCACTGTTCTCCTTCAGTCTGCTGGGGTCTTCTTCTTTCAGGCCACAAACCACAGGGCCATTCTCTGCCTTGAGGAAGACCGGAGTCCCATTCCTCAGGGCCGTATCATCCGTGCCCCTGGAGAGCACACATTGCTCCTTCTCCAGGGCAGTGTCCATTGACAAAGGGGCTATCTTCATGGGGCTGCTGGTGGGCTTACTCCCACTCACCAGTTCAGGTATCACAACACAGGGGAGCTGGTGGGTTACCTTAAGATCCATTACTATTCCGCTGCTTCTCCAGGACCCAGCATCAAGAAGGGATCTGCTATTGAACCCTGTGTCTCCTGCATGGTCTAGCTCTGCCCGAACCTGCCGCGTTATCTCTCTTATGGCGCCCTCAGAGACAGGTGGGTTCAAGTAAGCCAGTCTCTCCCGCATCCTCTGCTGAAAGGGTGTTTCTGTTCTTTGCTGTGGAGCTGGGGCCTTAGCTATGCCAGCCTCCACATCCATCTTGATCAGCTGAACAACAAGCTCTGGCTTACTGCGTTGACCATGATCAGACCCTCAGACGATGATCATCTCCATCAGCGATGCGATGCTCAGCTTCTTGTAAATGGCTTCCATCTCGGGGTCTTGCTGTGGTCTCCTCTGAACCTCCCAATGGAGGTGAATCCCAGTGGTGGTTTGGACTCTGTAGTGCAGAGATCCCCCCGCAGCAGGCACCCGCCCCTGTAGCGTTAGGGGGGCACCTAACAGGTAATTTACACCAGACAGACCTGGGCCGCTTGCCACTGGATCTAGCTGCACCACCCAGAGGAGGAGCGGTCAACCGGATTGGAAGACCTCCAGGTGCAGCCGGCCCATTGGGGAGCACTGACATGGATAGGGACTTGCACTTTTACTCACTGGAACAGGTCACTGCCAGCAGATATTGTCTCCACTGCCTGGGGAACAGGTTCAGGTCTTTCTACAACAACAACACCTCCTGGCAGGAACTCACCTCTCTGCACAAATAAAATAGCACCACCTTCACTTGTATCATCAATCTCCCAAGAACACTGTTTCAAGTGTAGGGCCACATCAAAGTTTATTGAAATGGAATACCAGGCCTTTCACAGCCCTCATTCAACTTGAGGTGACATGAATATAACAAAATATCATAATACACAGAAGACAAGACATACAACAAACATAACAGGGTCTAACAATTTTAGGGTGTAGGATGGCGGAGTGTAATGAAAACATTGGAGAGAAACTGAAGGTCCCAGAATGCAACACTGACATATTTGCATACTAGCATGTGACACAGCAATGCTGCAATGTAGGTCACCAACCAATAGATGGCAGTGCATAGTACAATGCTGCAATGTAAGTTTCAACCAATAGATGGCAGTGCATAGTACAATGCTGCAATGCCAGGTTCAACCAATAGATGGTGAGGTTGAGTTCAAAGGACTTGAATCAGGAAAAGTCCATAGCAGATGAATTGCTGGAATGTCCATGTAATTCCACAGTTCCCATATATTACAGGGACAAGAATGTTGAACCTCCTGTTCCTTCACACTGTTATTCTATGAAGCCTATGCATTAAGATCTCTCCCACTTGAGAAATCTTAGTGCATAGGCTCCATAGAATAGCAAAGGATCTGGAGAAAGGATTTAACACCTTAGTGTATCTCCCCCAAGGCCTATCTGAGGACATTAGATCTATTTGAAGGTAGGCATGATATAACAAAATAAATATATGTAATTCTGCCGATGTCTATATGCATCCCTTAAAGGGATAGTAATACTTCGTTTTAACTTTATTTTATTTTGTAGGCATTAAAAAAACATGAAGAATGATATAAGTCTTATCTCTCAAACCTTTATGGTTTAAGAGATATTCACAAGCAAAATGTCCCCGTCCCGCCCCTTTTACTGATGTAACACTTCTCAGCCAGAGCAGAAGGGAGGTGCCCAGGTAGACTGCAGAGAGGGACAATCTTCAATTAAGATAAGGCAAAAACCTGAAAAGCTTGTCAAGGGGGGCAGGGATTTCATTGTTTTCATAGGAATAAGAGTGCCCCCTCCTGTTATCTGTCTGGTCTATAGACTGCATTCCACATCTGAGAAGAGATAGCTTAAACTAGGTAAAAGGGGCAGAAGGGGAAACTTTGCTTGTGAATATCTCTTAAACCATAAAGGCTTGAGAGATAAGACTTATATCGTTCTTCATGATTTTTAATGCCTACAAAATAAAAAAAGTTAAAACGAAGTATTACTATCCCTTTAAGTTATGCAAACCAATGTCAATGGGATTCCATTTTTCTTGAGTGATACATAGTTATTTATTATGGTATTATATTCAGTGTTTTCAACATTTTCAGTTTTTCTTGATTTGGTATATTGGCAGTTTCTGGAAACATTTGAAAGCCACCTTTCATCTTAGTTGTTCTCAATCTTTTTTGCTCAAGGCACTCACTGGAATTGTCAGGACACCCTTAAAATACTACAAGTCACTTTTCAAAGGTGTAATGAAGGTTACAAGTCTATAAATATGATTACTGTAAGCACTATAATACAGAAAAAAGTAGTAACTCTATAATAAAAACAGACATATTGTACAGATCAGTTTCCATAAATAATTACATTAAATATCTTATTAAAGTGAACAGTTTTGTCGCAGTCTTTATGGAAAAAATGGGGGAAATCTAAGTGCATGGCTGGGGTGCACCAATGTGCCTCTGTACTCTGGTTGAGAATCAGGGGAAAGGGAAAAAGTTAAAGGGATAATAATACTTAAAAATTACTATCCTGCGTCTTGTAGCCAATAAAAAACTGAGTTAAATGAGCCCAGCAGCATCTCTCAAACCTTTATGGTTTGAGAGATATCCACTTTCAAAGTTCCCTCTTTTTGCCTTTTGCACTGACGTCAGTGTTCTAGCTGACAGCAGGGGAATCCGGTCCCGGGACCGACGGAGGCTCTTCAGCAGAGCCCAGATCTCGTCATGGAAGAAGAAATCCTTCACTGAAATGATTTTCTACGTGTGATTGCAAACCTTATGTACTTTATCTTCATCCCCAGAGTTTTAAAGGAAATTGAAGTGTAGACATTACATTAAATATCTTATTAAAGTGAACAGTTTTGTCACAGTCTTTATGGAAAAAATGGGGGAAATCTAAGTGCATGGCTGGGGTGAAACCAATGTGCCACTGTACTCTGGTTGAGAATCAGGGGAAAGGGAAAAAGTTAAAGGGATAATAATACTTAAAAATTACTATCCTGTATCTTGTAGCCAATAAAAAACTGAGTTAAATAAGCCCAGCAGCATCTCTCAAACCTTTATGGTTTGAGAGATATCCACTTTCAAAATTCCCTCTTTTTGCCTTTTGCTCTGACGTCAGTGTTCTAGCTGACAGCAGGGGAATCCGGTCCCGGGACCGACGGAGGCTCTTCAGCAGAGCCCAGATCTCGTCATGGAAGAAGAAATCCTTCACTGAAATGGTTTTCTACGTGTGATTGCAAACCTTATGTACTTTATCTTTATCCCCAGAGTTTTAAAGGAAATTGAAGTGTAGACATGTGACTTAAAAAAGAAAGTGAAGCTAAGCTCCAGATTGTAGTAGTTATAGTTTAGTGCTTCTACCACATTGCCATTATATGCTTCTCATGCCTCTTTTGTTTTGTATTATCCTTGTGGATAAGTGGAAGGGTATCCCAGGCATGAGCCATTGCTTTCATGATTGCTAGCGGGTATCAACTACACCTCACTGACAAAGACCACTAAAGGCTGAAATATGTGTTGGACGTTATGCTGAGATTTGTCTAAAAAAACAACAAACGTTATGCTGTGCAATCCTAAATGGAGAAAATATCCTCCATAATTTGTAATGTCCAAGGGCCATATGTTCAAAGGGATAACAACAAAAAAATGTTGTGTTAAAGACAAAAAGAAGTAATTGTGTGCGTGAACTACATATTTTCTATAGAGTATACAACAAAAAACTAGTAATGTCCGTTGTGTACGACACAACTCCAGAATTGCCGGTCAAAGGGGCGGGGAAAGGGCGTGGCTACACTTTTCTCCAGTGTCGTATAGAGGAAAAGAAAATTTGTCATAACTAATGACAAAAAGTCTTGCAAAAGACAAAATTTGTACATTAAGAAAAAAGTGGAAGGAATGTGAAGTTCTGAATGTGAGAATTTTTGTCTTTAAGAAATGTCATTTTGTCATTACATATAACATTTTTGTCTTTACATACAACAATTTCAGTCAGGCCAAACAACAACACAACTGACACTCTCTGAAAATATTAATGATCCCAACGACATTGTACTTTGAAAAGTCGTTACAAACGACAAAAGCTATTTCGCTACTTCTTTGAACATATGACCCATAGTGGAGCAGACAAATATAATGAAGCACCAAACTACATTTTCAAAGTTTCTTCTCTAAGTCCCACATACTGTAAAATGTAGCAGAAGCAATAAAGGGTGGAGGAGGAGGGTGTGTGGAAAATGTTGTTATAGAGCCATTAGGTGAGGGGCACAGGTAATGGAGAATTTGGAGTTAACTACAATCAAACTTAGTTATTATTCTCATCATTCCTTGTGTTGCTCCATAGTTGTTTGTGATTTAATTTACCTCCATCCCCCCACATTGCTCTGCCTTGGCTTATTTATCCCCAGCTGATTGAATTCTTCCACTTTCCTCCTTCAGCTTCTTGCTTCTGCACTCACAGCCCCTCGCTT
Organism: Rhinophrynus dorsalis; assembly: GCA_037306005.1. Classification (NCBI taxonomy): domain Eukaryota; kingdom Metazoa; phylum Chordata; class Amphibia; order Anura; family Rhinophrynidae; genus Rhinophrynus; species Rhinophrynus dorsalis. The sequence continues at coordinate 222,989,297 of CM074719.1, read as the reverse complement.
CCCCACTTACAGTATTCAGTCACTGCTATATCGTGACTGTCCAAGATGGCCTCAGCTCTGCAGAGTGATGTGCAGCATTATGATGACTTAAGATATGCAATTGATCTCTTAATCATATAGTACAATAGACTGTAAGCATTTCTTTTATTGACTTCTTCGGATAAGGGAAGAGCATAATTTTCTCTGTTAAATACTTGTTTATTAACTCCATCAGTCCCAGTCACATATTCTTAAAGTTACATTACCAATATTTACCAAGATTGTAAGTAGCACAAAGCATACACTAACAATCAATAAATGTGAAAAAAAAAAAAGAAAATTAAAATATTATATAACCGAATAAACCTTTAAAGATCAGAGGGGTGCACAATGCAATGCATTGCACACTCATTTGTGCCATTAAGTGATAAAGTGAAATTGTGGTCGGGCCTAGGAGAGACTATGATGATAAGGTGCATGTCGGATGCCTATTGCCCATTCCGACCTGTAAGGTAGGCCTAAGAGTGGGCCCACATGAATAAGAAAAGGAATAAATTGATAGAGCTGAGAAAAAGGGGTATGGGTTGGGTGGGTAAGACAGAGCTCAGTCGGAGCTCTGCGCAGTCCCGAGGAAAGGATGAGGTTGGTATAAATGTCTCCATCCGGCCCTCCCACAACTCCAGGCTAACCAATAGCCTTTCATTTGTGGTCGGGCCTAGGAGAGACTATGATGATAAGGTGCATGTCGGATACCTATTGCCCATTCCGACCTGTAAGGTAGGCCTAAGAGTGGGCAAAAAGGACCATGAATCCACAGGGATCAAAACCGATAGAACTATCCAACTTGAATAATGAAAGGGTACTGAAATAACCTGATACTGGATAACCCCCGCCTGGTGACCCCTAAGATTTAACCGAAGCATAAGAAAGGTGGAGCATATTTAACTAAAAAGGAGGGCTGATAACCGAAGGGTAGTGAGCTGTCTACCCAACTGCTCCAAAAATATACAATCGAAGGTGACAGGTGAAATACCACTTACCATACCTCACATGATCAATCATAGGAGTGTGCGACAGTGTAACTTACAGTAATAGTAGAGTTGATAAAGATGTTTAAACCCTGCTAAGACAGATTAACAAAATAAGATCAAATATTCATAACTAGTATATGAATGGCCAAAAAGATGTAAAGACAGAACACATGTGGCACCCTACCACAGAACAGCTAGTACCAGTCAATGGTTGACGTGTAAAGTGGAAACAGAGAGAACCTTAAAATACTACCTTCCATATGTAGCTTCATAAACATGGCACGCATCATAACAAAGGCCAGGTAAGTAACACATGTACGTCTAAAGGTGGTAGTCTTGCCATGACACCAATGCAACGTCTCTGCCAAATTAACTCACAATGTTACTGCCTTAGCACCGAACATAAGGCAAATGAATTCTATCTCCCCAGACACCCTGTAAAGCCATAGAACGGCGTCATGGCAGTCTCTTACCTGCATGTTCCGTTACCGGATTCATTATGTAAATTCTTCCAGTAACGCCACTGGTTCCATTGTGAGGGATCTTCATTACATAAGATAATCCTGTAACAAAACTAATTCATGATACTTTAATATATTCCTATAATGCTGCTGGTATGTGACTCCCTGCCTAGTGAAAAAGAGCGAAAAGAATAACTTGTATATGGTGACTGGTGAGTCCCTCTCTAGTGCCAAGCGGCTGATGCGAGACGCTACCTATGGTTTGGACCGATGGTTGTGAGGCATATGCGATAAGCTGAGGGGTGTTGGTCTCACGGTGACAAATAATCTTAAGCAGTATAAGACCCTATATCTATCGTTGTTTTTTTTTTTTGTTTTTTGTTTTTTTTTAAATAATATGCAAAGTGAAAAATTATAACTTATTTGCTGTCGGTCGCCTGAATGCCTGACTGACTAAAGAAAAGATAGATCAGAAAATACCTAACTAAGCTATATAAGTGGGGAAGGTGAGGCCCTCCATTTAGACACCAGCCAAAACTACCTATGATTTGGACCGAGGGGCGATTGCCTGAGCGGTAGGCGGGAACGTAACTGGTGGTGTCATCTAACTCAGAAGAAACCCTGGCTGAGCGTGACGCCCTACCTCAATGAGAGCAGGAGGAGGTACTCTAACTATGCGTTGGGCTGAGGGGAAATATACGATATTTCCCGGGGAACTGGTCTGCTCCTCCGTACCTACCTTGAAAGACAGGGACCGACAGACTTAAGAAAAATAAGAAACCTATTCTATCTAATCTTAATAGGATCCAACATCAGATTTCTCTAGATACCTCGAGATTTGAAACCCGTAATGTTTTAGTCTAGATGCCCTAGCCCCAAAAGATGAAAAACTTAACTATAACGATAGGGACCTACTGAACAGGATAAAGATGATGCTCGAAGCTGTATGCCTGTCTCTACAATAAGGAGACTGAAATGATACCCAAGATACTAAGTTGGATGATAAACAGTGTCTCTATGGGAAATACCTCTATGTGATTCGTTAGAAGAATACCTAGTTCAGAAAGTACAAAAACATAACCAAAAATACCCTATAACCTCATTGGAGAGTATTGTAGCCAAATGACTACAGAGATCCCCGTGAGTGACCTGAATGTAGGAACTCCCTAAATGACGGAGCCTCATACCTGCCCTTATCCCAGAAATAGCTAACGTCCCAACTTCTGATAACTTAACACCTCTGAGATTGGGACACCAGATCTGTCCTAAATACATGCTATATCCAGATTACATATAGGATGACAACACAAGTTAGTAAACATACTCATACACGCTACACGACAATATGAAAGCTTCAAATTAAAATACCTTACCTTTGATGCTTGAGACCGCCTTCGTGTGTCTTAGACAAGCCTAAGAATGCAAGATTAACAGATTGCCCCATATGCTAAACCTGAGAAACATCAGTACCTACACGGTCACCCTGTACCTAGGACTAGTGATTATAACAAAGTACTCATAAACAGTTGCTGAACCATACAACCTTCCCTGAAGACCGGACCGGCTTAAATAATTCCTATCCCGGTAAGCTTATCCTAGTTCTAACTCTACCCTCCCTCCATCCCAGGGGAAATTGAGAGACGTATCCGAATAGGACATAATAGAAGGCACTAAAAAACTTACTGGTAAGTAATAAGCTGGACTAGACACCCTATCTTCGCTTGCGATTAATCGAATGTCAGAGACTAAATCCGAAATTGTATGCATTACAGTAAGACAAGTGAATGGCTATCGTAGCAGATGCCTGAGCCGCTGTACTAGCAAGATTACATAGTAGTATAAACCAGAGGAGTAAATAGACATATGAAATCAAACCCGGTCTGACTGTAGTAGAGTTCAATGCTTCTGGAAGGAAGACCAGCCTGCAAGAGGAGCACTACGGTGATCGCGTGCCTGACTGGCAGACTTTAAGAAGATTAAAAATCCTAAACTCCTAAACTAGAACCAGGATATACTGATACCCAATAGCGAAAAACATATAAACCTATTCCTACCTCATAAGTATCATGCCTGACTTACTTACACCGATCTGGGTGGGAGAACTAATTGGTAAGAGAAGTTATAATATTGCTGGGTACATAGCGTGACTCAAAAGAAGGTAAGCTCCTACATGCTATAACCTATCGTGTACAATGACCATGATAGCTGCTATATCAGGTAGCTGTATAATCTGTAAAGGTGCTTAACATGTTTAAGCCTCGTGGAGCTGCTGTTCCCATGAATATGTAATTGCATTTCCCGATTGCCATAGGACCATCCATGGCCGCGATAATAATACTGCAGCCATGTGTCTCCAGAAACAATTTCTTCGGTACCCAAAACTACTCTAAGTTCTGCAGACATCGACTATAAGGAACTTATGCTTGGTTAAAATACTGATAGCATCATGATGACATGTAATCGAGAACAGTGGGAGAAAAGACAATATGAAGGGTACAAACAATACATGACAAACAGAAATGAACTATTATTATAGATAAGACAGGTAGAGATTGCAAACTGTAAGCCTTAGATATGCATGTCTGTAGAAACATAAAGTAATTGGAGATCTTGGGTTTGTTTATGCCTTGAGCATTTTAAAATAATGAAGCTGTAGTCAGACAGTGTACCCGTACACAGTAGCACAAGGCTGGAATGTCAGCGCATGTGAGGCTCTGTGACCACCAGTGGTAAGGGAACACAGCTGAGATGACAGTGTATATGGGGCTCTGTGAATCCCGCTGGACAGCGGAACAAGGCCTGGGGGTAGTCCGAATAATTACGTCTGTGATTACCAGTGTAACAAGGCTGCAATAACAGACATTGTGTCTATGTGTGACCACCAGTGGACAGCAGAGCAAAACTGTGACGCCAGTGCATGTGGAACTCTGTGACCACCGGAGCACCGCAGAACAAGGTCGTGATATCTGCATATGAGGCTCCGTGGCCACCAGTGGACAGCGGAACAACGCTGGAGTGCAGGTTTCCACAAGAGGTATACGGATGGAAGACGGTGATAGGAGAAGGGAGAGGGGATAGAAATTGTGGAGAAAAAAAAAAAAAAGGGGGTCTGGAGGAGAAGAGGAGAGAGAAGCGAGAAATGGGCAGAGAGTGGAGGAAATAAATGGGTGAAAGAGAGAGAAAAGACTAGAGGAGACAGAAAAAGGGAAAGATTCTTGGAGTGGAGGGGCTAATAGTGTCATGTAATTGTTTATTGCCCTGCTGGTATCATATAATGGTGTATTGCCCTGCTGGTCTCCTAATGGTGTACTGCTCTGCTGATCTCCTGTAGTGGATTTGGGGGAGGGGGGGGGAAGAGATTGTGTGGTGGACTGGGGAGAGAGAGAGTGTGTGTGAGTGTGTGTAGTGGTTTAGAGAGAGAGAGAGAGAGAGAGAGTATATGTGGGTGTGTGTGTGTGTAGTAGTAGTAGTGGTTTGGGGAGAGAGAGAGAGTGAGTGTGAAGTGGTTTGGGGAGAGAGAGAGTGTGTGTGTATGGTGGTTTGGGGAGAGAAAGTGTATGTGTAGTGGTTTGGGGGGAGAGAGTGTATGTGTAGCGGTTTGAGGAGAGAGAGTGTATGTGTAGTGGTTTGGTGGAGGACAAAATGAGGCTAATTATGGCTCCAAAGTGGAGCCCTGCTGGAGGTACCTGCGTGGAAAAAGGCTCAAGAACGCACAGAAATCCCACAGAATCAATAGATTTACTGAGACCTAAAGAGAGGAAAAGAGGCAATAAACCACAAACATCACTGTAATGTGATAGAACCGCAGCCCGTGTACAGCGCACTAACCCCTTGTGTGCTGAAAGACAGACCGCTAGGGAAATGTTCTCACATACAGACTTGAGTACAGAGCATTATACAGATATACAGCGTGTGTGTGACTTGTGTACAGTGCATTATACAGATGTACAGCGTGTGTGATACAGATGTACCGCGTGTGACTTGTGTACAGTGCATTATACAGATGTACAGCGAGAGCCATATGATAAATCGTATGTACCCGGGTGGGCATTATGACACGGTATGCTTAGAAAAATCGGGAATATTAAAGGAGGCGAAAGATAAACGTAGTTAAATTATGATAGGGCTAGTACTTAAAGTATACCTACAGTAATGATCTTCCTTCTACAAGCGACAAAGATAAAGACTATACTATGGAATATAAGAATGGGGAAAATCCGTATGAGTAAGGATATACTAGATAAATGTGTAGACATGACCGAATGGTGATACCGACATATACTTTACTTGTATCTTCCCCAAACCATACTTTAAACTCCGTTGCTTGGTGTCCTACTTCTGTGAAGTCTCCCCCGTTGTTCAAGTCTTGCGTCGCTTTACTGATAACGTCACGTTCTCGCGGGACTAAGACAGAGCTCAGTCGGAGCTCTGCGCAGTCCCGAGGAAAGGATGAGGTTGGTATAAATGTCTCCATCCGGCCCTCTCACAACTCCAGGCTAACCAATAGCCTTTCATTTATCCTATATACTAAAAATACACACATTCTTTTGGACGCACTCTGTGACATCCAGATTACATTAGATTAACCCTTTGAATGCCAGAGGGGTATGCAACGCATTGCTTTGCAATGCGTTGCATACCCCTCTGACGCTCAAAGGGTTAAGCATATACTGATGATATAGCTACAAATCAGGGTAGAGTGAGGGAAGATTAGACTTACACCTAACCTATACTATTATTAACCTTAAATATTAAGGAATCAAACTTAGCCCCATTGTTCTCAAAAAGTGCCTACAACTAACATAATGAATATTCTGCTTTGGCTGCTTTGATTTTGCCTTTATCTACACCTATACTTTATTAAGCTATTAAACTTTCACCTTAATTCAAGTTTGCATATTTTAAAACTGCATTAAAAACAGCCTATAGGTCATGTTAAAGAGAAACTTTCATCCGCTATAAAGTCTCCCTGCAATAATTAAGCAGGTAGCGACTCGCTTTATAATATATATGTTACCTCTGAAATGTAGCCCATTATAAAGAAATCCTTTATTGTAGGAGACAGGATGCCAAGCATCAGAGCAGACATCTTGTCTGCGTGCCTGTGCTGTCAGTCCCAGTCTCCATTGAGAAGTACTGCAGTGTGCCACATGGCAACCGGAAGGGACTGATGGCACAGATTTCTCTAACCTGCCCATCAGTCTCCTACAAGAAAGGATTTCTTTATAATGGGCTACATTTCAGAGGTAACATATATATTACAAAGCTATTCGCTACCTGCTTAATTATTGCAGGGCGACTTTATAGCAGGTGAAAGTTTCACTTTAACCAAAAGACCAGCAAATGTACAGTTCAGGAGATATTCACACTTCTTTCATATGCTAGTGTATGCTAATTGTGGCACCCTGCAGCATCAGTGATGTTTTCATATGCTAATTAAACAAATCAATGATGTTTCATATGCTTATGAAGCATTTTCATATCCTAATGATTGTTTCAGTGATGTTTTATATACTAATGCAACTTTGTGCAGTACCAGAAAGTGTTTAGCTTCACTTTGCCCAGAAACAAACAGTGTGAATATTTCCTAAATTATGCATCTGTTGGACTTTTGGCTAACATGACACATACGCAGTTTTTAATGCAGTTTTGAAATATGCAAACTTGAATTAAGGTGAAAGTTTCACTTTGACAAGTAAAGTACATGTGTGGACCTGCAGTTATAGAATCCCTTATCTGAAATGCATTTTTATCATAAAAGGAAACAAATGCAGAACAGTTTTGCAATATTGCTCACACCCTGCATGAACTGTCTGGAAATGTCCCACAAGGCTTCAAAAAAACAATTCCCCATCCAAACAGGGCTTACTTTCCCTTAATTTGTAAGCAGTAATCATTTATTTCATAGTTGCAGGTTTTTTACTAATAATTTTTGGTTTGTCAGTAATAGTTATCAATTTCTTATCTTGTTCAGGAACATAGCAATGATGTTTAAGTAATGTTATACACTTTAGAATTTATAGGAGTTATAATTACTGGTTTGTCCTTAATTTTTCTATTTGCTACACATTGTTTTTGGTATTAAAGCTTCTTTTTATCTTGTGATTGAGGCCTCTAAATGCCTACAAGAATATACAAGCAGTAAGGAGAAATCAGTGGGTGATGCTGAAGAAACCTGATTACGGATGAGGATGTTGATCTTGAATATATCCCTTTGGTATCCTCCTCTTCTTCAGATACAGATCGTTTGAGAGTGGGAGAGATGATGACACATGACCAAAAGGTTAGCTGAAAGACAAAGGCTCAGTCTTCACCAATAAAAAGGAGTACTGTAACTTTCTATAAACTGTTTGAGAAATCAATTGGAAACTCTGATCCTGTACAAGCAAAGATGCCTGTTAGTCATCATCATCCGCATTGCCAAGCCCCACTCAGCCACATACACTACTAGTGTTGAGTAACCAGCAATAACACAGGTTATCAAAAGCCACAACCTTTGCTATGATTAGTGCCTCTGCTGCTATTGGAAGTGCAGTACCTGTGACATCTAGTAGTAGAACAATTGCAGCAACATTTAGCACCAGTAGCAGCCCGTCAGGAACCCTGCAGTCTACGAAGTCCACAATATGTACATACTTTACTCAGAATCAAAAACCCAAGCATGATGCTGTTTTCTGTGTAAGAAACATGTGATCAGGGGGAACCATGACTGGGAGACACACCATCAACATATGAGAGGTTCCACAACTAGTAACAGCAGAAGTACTCCTAAATGTTCTTGTGACTTTGGGTTATATTATAGAAGTCCTGTTAATGTGTTAGAGAGTGTGCCAAGATTTTCTGCTTCTGCTACAGAGGAGTATGACTCTGAGTTTATTTTTGGAGATGGAAAGAGTCATAGAATGCCCACATATACCACCCCCAGCACATTCACGAGTGATGTTGTTAAAGCAATAAAGTTACACAGTTCTTCCACTATGTACTGCCAACCCACACTTCCTAAGAATTGATGTCAAAACCTGTACAAGAATAATGCAAAAGTACACCAGTGGAATAGTAAACTTGCCAAACTGTTTACAGTTGACATGCTGCCCTTTTCTTTTGTTGAAAACTGAGGTTTTTAAATAACTGATGTTGCACCCTGCTTGAATATCCCAAGCCACAGTTATTCTTTCAAAGATGGCTGTGCCAGTGTTACTTAAGCATGAAGTTACTGTTGTGGACAAAGACATTCAGTCTGCTAACAATTTTTTCAAGGTATGTGTTGCTGTAGGACTCACAGCTTTTACTTTCAGCTATTTTTATCTTCACATCAGCCCTCAAAAGACGTAATATTGTGGCCAGAAGTCTTGCTGTCATACAAAACAAGCAAAATATGTCAAATTTAACATGGGACATTTATTGGCAGTGGGTGAAAAGAAGAAAAGTTAATGTATTGCCTAAAGGCAGGAAGTTTCTCAAAAAAAGCGGGAAATCATTTTTTCATGAAAAGTCTGAGAAATTTCTCTGACTTTTCACCCATCCTTAATGCTGATCCTGAACAGCTAACCACTCAATAAACACACTTAACTATTTTACTAATGACACCCACACATATAATCATTACTTATTCCTGGGATTTACTAACACCAAATTGTTACCCCTACCTCCTCTATCATTTACCCTATCTCTTTGTGGCTTTCCAGACACCTGCAGCATAACTTGCAGTCTCTAGCCACCATTTGTGTGGCCTGAAACCTCAATCACTCTCCAGGGAGCACATAGGATATCCCTTCCCAGAGTCCTCCTCAGGCTCTACATGTCCAAGAATATTTCTGCCATCCTACTGGATGCCAGGCAGCTTCATGATGTGACATGCACCCACGCATTGCATGATGCCATTAAACAGGTCAGGGAACCTACCAATGATCTGCTAACGACCTCCCAAGGACCAGCAGAATACCCCGGAGTTGCTGCCCCTATGCCAGTTGGGTTGCTGTAATTCTTCCATGTACATCATCTCACTGTGAAATGTATTAGCTTAACAGAACAGGAATTTGGGGAATTTGCTTCAGAATGTCATTAATTCTTCTTATTACTTCAGCTTCAGAAAGAGTATGTAATGTGGGATATGTAAAAAACAGTAATAATTCATGTTCACTTCAGCTCAGAAAGCAGAATTTCCTTCAGTATGATAACTTGTTAATGTTAAGAAATGTTTAGAAAAAGATTTTGGCAACAGATAAGAACAAATTTGCCAGCCTAGTCTATCCTTTTCCTTGTCTAGCTAAACGCTCTGCCTTGTTTAATACTTAGAATGCCCATATATCTATCCCAGGAGTTTTTAAATGCATTTACTGTTTTAGACACTTTCACTCAGAGGCTGTTCCATGAATCTAACATCCTTTGAATAAGGTATTATTTTCTTATATTTCCTCATATGCATCCTTCCGATATTAGGCCATGGTCTCTTCTTCCAGTATTCCTCCTCTTCAGAAAAATGTCTCCTTCAAGAATGTAGTTAAATGTATTCATATATTTGAAGGTTTCAGTTATATATGCCTCTACCTTCTATCCTGTAAGCCAGTGCTTCCCAACTCTTTCCTCAGGCCATGTCTTTAAAGGGATAGTAACACTTCGTTTTAACTTTATTTTATTTTGTAGGCATTAAAAAAACATGAAGAATGATATAAGTCTTATCTCTCAAACCTTTATGGTTTATGAGATATTCACAAGCAAAGTTCCCCTCCCCGCCCCTTTTACCTAGTGTAAGCCATCTCTTCTCAGATGTGGATCAGGTTGTATGACAGTACAGATAACAGAAGGGGACAATTTTCTTTGTATGAAAGCAATGAAAGCCCTTTTCCCCTTGACAAGTTTTTCAGCTTTTTCCCTTATCTTAATAGAAGATTGTCCCTCTCTGCAGTCTACCTGGGCATCTCCCTTCTGATCTGGTTGAACAGGGGGGGGGATACTTTGTTTGTGAATATCTCTTAAACCATAAAGGTTTCAGAGATAAGACTTATATCGTTCTCCATGTTTTTTTAATGCCTACAAAATAAAATAAAGTTAAAATGAAGTATTACTATCCCTTTAAGCTTTTTCTGCATGAGTGCAGGTTAGTTAATTAAATGATTAACTCACCTGAATAAGTAGAGGAATCCCAAAGACATGACCTGTTAGGTGTCCTTTAGGACAGGATTCACATCTCACAGGTTTTTAAAGAGATATAGACCTGGAGACAAAATATGAATATATGTTTTTTGTAATTGATTATTGCTCCTATTAGAAACCAATATTTAAACCTTTTATTAAAAATAAGGTATCACCAATAAATATCTGCTTAACAAAGGAAGAGGATGGCATTCTGAACAACATATACCCCTGAGTTATTCCTATATTATGTTATGTTTTGCAACAGACAGTTAAAAAATATTGTCATTTTGTCAGATGTATCACAAGCATGTATAAAAGCTAAGGGTCAGGGCTGGATTTACAGGTGCCAATAGGCAAGGACACTCCTGGGAGTCTATGCACTAAGGTCTGATAAGGAGGTGATAAAGTGGAGATGACTTCTCTATGGATTTCACGTCTCCTAGTCTTATGCTATTCTACGAAGCCTAGGCACTAGGTTGGCTCTAACATTGGAGATCTTAGTGCATAATCTCTATAGGATAACATAGGAACTAGAGAAGTGATCTCTACTTTATCACATATTTATCACACCTTAGTGAATAATCCTACTTGTTCCTTTAGCCCCAGTCATGACCACACATACAAATCATATGGTCCCACCCACTATTGTCTACCAAAATACCCTTTACCTAAAAGTGTAAAACAAGTTCTTAACCGCTTGGATTCCAGAGAAGTGTCCTATGCATTGTAAAACAATATCCAATTGGTTAACTTATAGCCAGGAAATGGGTAGATATGCTAGCAAATAAACCGGCCAACCTAAATTAGGAGTTGGTTTGCTCTAGATGAATTGTTCTAGACACACACCTATAACTCAGAAAGTGTGTGTGGCTAGCACAGCTGAGGCATTCTTAAACATATGGAGTTCCAGACAGTTGCCTACTTTGCTTTGTGTTATATCTGTCATTACTAAGATATATAATATTTTGTGTGTTTCTGTTTTGAATATGAGCATAAGATGGCTAAGGTACTGTATTAATAAAAACTAGCACTAAATGGGACTTTAAAAATTCATGTTGATTTAAATTGGGCTTTTAAGTCACTGAAAGTCACCACATTGAATTGGAGACCTCTGTAGTATTCAAGGGGTTAAACCCCCATTTAAATTAATTGGAATATGGGGAATTTGTATTTTGCCCCATATGGTGCATTTAAAGCTGAACTATCACCTAAAACCAAAGTTTTACCATGCGTTTTAATGTTTAACCCGACATTAGTGCTGTGTGTGTTCTTCAAGTCGCCTGGTAGTGGATATGTTTGCCTCGCAAAATCGGGCACTTCCGCATTCTGCGGGACTCCATGACATCTCAGGACTTCCCAGCTGCCCCAGGGACAGTGTTCACTCTCCCCTTCGAAGCTGGATTTCTGTGATGTAGCATTACAGCAAACTCCTTTTACAATGCTACTGAGGTTGCAACTTCAGTAGCATTGTAAACAGAGTTTGCTGTAACGCTACATCACTGAAATCCAGCTTTGAAGTGCAGCGTGAACGTGCTCCCTGGGGCAGCTGGGAAGTCCTGAGATGGTATAGGGTACCGTAGAATGTGGAAGTGCCCAATTGTGCAGGGCAAATATCTCCACTACCAGGCGAATTGAAGAACACACACACAGCACTAATGTCGGGTTAAACATTAAAACGCATGGTAAAACATTGGTTTTAGGTGATAGTTCCGCTTTAATCAGATTGAGAATTATTCAAGCTGTTCTTAGTACATCAGCTTAAAGTCTTGTATTAATATCCTATATGATAAAATGCTAGGATGTTTGTCAGATGCCGTCATGCTCAGCAGAGACTGCACGTGCTGCAGTCATGCACAGTAGAGACTGCCCACGTTGCAGTCATGCGCAGTACAGACTTCCTGAAAGCGCAGCGGCTGATTATTAATAAAATTAATAATAGAATTAGAATAAGCTACTTCCTACCTCTCAAAACTTCATAGTTTTTCTGTTCGAAGCATTTAAACTTCCCCCCTCCCTCCCCTTTCTCATACATAACTCTCTAGCTGACAGCTGCAGAATCCAGCCATTTGACCAGATGAGGCTCTTCAGCAGAGCTGAACTCACAACAATTATGAAGAAATACTACATTGAAATGGTCTACAAAGTGTGCCCGGTTTGCAAGCACACTTTGTAGACTGTTCCAATTAGGTAGTTCTTCATAAACGTTGCAAATTTGGCTCTGCTGAAGAGCCTCGTCTGGTCAAATGACTGGATTCTGCAGCTGTCAGCTAGAGAGTTACATATGAGAAAGGGGATGGAGGGGGGAAGTTTAAATGCTTCGAACATAAAAACTATGAAGTTCTGAGAGATGGGAAGTAGCTTATTCTAATTCTATTATTAATATCTACAATTGTAGAGATTTTTAAACCAAAGTATTTCTATCCCTTTAAGGCTTCTAATACTGGTATAACCTTCTTTTTAAATACCATTTTTCATTTTTATGCCACTTTTAGTCCACACTTTTCATAAACCATTTTTATAAATCTCTCCCATATTATCCTAGTTCAGGGCTCAAAATTTCCACTCGCCACTAACCAATGACGAGTGAAAATTTAGCCCTGGTGAGTAGAAATTCAGCCCTGGTGGGTACGTTATGGCTTGCAGTGGCGAGTAACTTTTCAGGTCTGGCTAGTAGCAAAGGACTTCAAATTATAAGCCCTGTCCTAGTTGATAAGGCTGAAAAAAGACGTGTTCATCAATTTCAGTCCATGCCATATTACCCCATTTGAAACAGAGGAAGGCAAAAAAACAAAACAAAAACATAAAAACTATTTCCAATAAAGTGGGTAAAAAAATTCTTCCTGGCTCAATGGCAGATGCAGATTTCCCTGAATCAACATCCTATCTGCTTTGCAGCCAACTTTGATGATTCTCAATATTATTCTGGCTAGAAAGGTACCAATTACTTTTAGAAAGCACTTGCAGTATCTACAAGCACAGCATCCCTGGCAAAGAATTCCATAACATTACTGCCTGCTTTTGTTTTAGCCAAAAGCACCTTCCCTTTAGTCTTGGATGACTTCTTCTTTGCTCAGCTCTTTGAGTAAATAGTTCCTCGGAGAGTTCTTTGTATTGACCTTGAATATATTTGTTAACCCCTTAAGGACCAGCGGTCCTGGGAAGTTTTCGTCCCATAAGGACAGCTTTGATCCTTGCTGACGCACCGGTACATGTGACCTGATATGTGTATTGGCGTGCCGCTTTAGGTCCTGAAAGAGATCGCTCCAGTCTTGGAGTGATCAATTTTAGGCCCTATTTTTACTTACAGTGCTCCCGGTGGAGCGATGTAAGTAAAAAGTACGTGACGTACTATGACCGTCATCGGTCCTTAAGGGTATAAGGACCATGACGGTCATAGTACGTCATGTAGTCCTTAAGGGGTTAATGGTAATTCGACGTCTTTTCTCTAATGTAAAAAAAAGCCCAGTTTGGATAGTCTCTCTTTTATAACTTATAAAGGAGTTGATTATGTGTTACACCTTTTCATTAGTGGTAAAAGATACTCAATGATACGCAATACAAAGTAAGACAATAAACATGATCCACATGGCACAAACATAGAAATTATACAGGCCACTTTGAAGAAATTGTAGCCAGAAAACACTAGTCTAATATGGTAACACTGCCCTTAAGCAGGGGTTCTCCAATATTTTCTTTAACGGGAGTTTCTTTTAATGAATGAAACACATATTGACTCTAAGCTACTATAAAACATTTATTGAAAATATAGGAATTTATAACTATATATATTAACTAATCTCCAAATCAGATCTTACAGTGCTGCACAGAAAACAAGCTCAAGGTTATAAAATCCAGATAAATATCATTGTTAGTAGAGCAAATTTGTGTTCACTACAGAAGACAAAACCTATGGCTCTCCAGTGAGTCACATATTTTCTGATTGCTATTGCTCTCCTATTCTTAATAACACTGTTCCATATTACTGTGCATGCTTAAAACATTAAACAGGTTTAATAAAACATTTAATGAATATATAAAAGAAGGCAGGCAACTTTTATTAAACTTTTTTTTGTTAAACATTTGTTAAAATATGTTGTCACCTTGTTGCTCTTACTCAATTTGACATCCCATTTTCTCACAACCCTTTCTATATAAGATATCTTTACAAGGCATCCTGAATACTATATGAGCAGCTATTATGACAGTGTGGCAGGGAAGTATGTTCACTGCTGGGTACTGCATATGATAGCTAAGCCCAGATTCATAGCATCCAGCTGGGGAACAACTTTCAAAACCATTGATAGTTTGATACCTGATTGGGGGTGGAGAGAGCTACTCACAAATACCCAAAGAGCTACCAGTAGCTCACTTGCCACTTACATAGTAACATAGTATCATGATGAGGCTGAAAAAAGACATGCGTCCATCAAGTCCAGCCTATGCCAGATCAACCCTTTTGATCCAGTGGAAGGCAAAAAAAGCAAAACAAAAAACATTAAAGCCATTTCCAATTAAGCCGCAAGTGAGTAAAAAAATTCTTCCTGACTTTTTAATGGCAGTCAGATAGTTCCCTGGATCAACAACTTATCTGCATTGGAATCATCTGTCATAATTCTCGATATTGTTCTGTCCTAAATAGGTATCCATAGCTTTTTGAAAGCAGTCAAGAAGTATTTTTGCTAAGAAACAATGGACATGTCAGGGAGTGTTGCAGCATAAAATGTAATAAACCATCAGAGAGAATTGGCTGAAAGTACATGATGGAACAGTCATTGATGCCCTATAGCTTACAGAAGTGCATTTGTAATATTAAGAGAGAACTAAAGTGATGTTTGTTTATCAAACCAACATTGCCAATGACAAAGAAAGGAGGTCAGAGGAGGTATTAATAGCATGGCAACGTTCCATGGAGAGGAGAGTGTCCATATGTTGGAGCCAAGGAAGGAAGTTGGAAGAGAGGTGGATTTCCAGAGCAAAGGAATCAATTATTTGGCAACTGTGAGCATAAGGATTAGCTGGAATTTGCATAAGCTGGCTGCAACAGGAAGCATCGATGTGGGGATGTGAAAAAGACAAAAAAGAAGATCTAAAGGGACAGAGAATCCAAAAACAGAGGGGATCAAATCTAGGACCTTGTTCCAGAAGAGCAATATTTATTTATTTATTTATTTTTAGTGCATCGTATTCAGGGGTCCCAGAATGGCTTGCAGCTTTGAGGGGACCCCTGAATTCCATGACGTGCCAGGACTGTCACTGGTTCTTACGGGAAGTTTACCTATGACTGTCCTGGCATGTAATGGGTCGTTAAGGGATTAAGAACTGGTGCCCAAAACTGTACTCCATATTCTAGATGAGGCTTTACCAAGGATTTATATAGAGGTAGAATTATATTAGCATCCCATGAATCTACAACTCTTTTTATGTAGGCTAGTACCTTATTTGCTCTTGCAGCAGCTGAGTGATTCTGCACACTGCTGTGACGTCTATCTTTTATCAGTATGCCTAATTCTTCTGAGGATTCCCCAAGTAGTTTCTCATTTAGTGTATATGTAGCATTTTTGTTTCGACAGCCCAAATGCATAGCCTTTAGGGTGACCACATTTCAGTTCTGCCATTCAGGGACACTGCAGAGAGAAGAGCATGCCACAGAGTGCTTAACACTGGAGGTAGAATTGCCCATTGAATGGTGTGACAAAAAGTGGTGCCTGTGGTAGCCTACAAGAAAATGTACATCAATCCCAAAGCCTTAGACTAGCATTACACCACAACAAAATTGCACTGTGGGTCCTAATTATGTCAGTATCAAGGGTCAGTTCTCTCTCTAGAGAGAAGCCATTTTTCTGTAGCCCAGCAGAGACATCACTTTGTGACAGTAGTCAATGGGCTATTGTTCTTCTACTGTTTAGACCTCTGACTTCAGGAATCTTCATTCCGGGACATTGTACTGTCCCAGAAAGGGGATGCCCGGGATAAGGGACAGGCAATCTGGGACATGTGGTCACCCTAAAAGCCTTACATTTATCTATATTAAATATCATCTGCCACTTTTCTGACCATTCACTCAGTTTATCTAAATCCTTCTGCAGAGGAAAAAGCATCTATCACTGTACATATTTCTTTACACAGTTTAGTGTCATCAGCAAAGATTAAGATGCTACTTTCAATCCCACTTCTAGATCATTAATAAACAAATTAAAAAGCATTGGGCCCAGGACTGAACTTGTTCTAGTGCGTAAGTTTTTGCAGTCAGGACCCTTAAGGCTTTTCTTTCTATGAACACAGGTTTTCTGAATGTCCCAGCTAAGAGCCTTGGATCACCTCCATGTTGTGTAAGTTTAGAGCTAGAGTGCAGAAAGACACAGCTGGACATTTCAGCAATCAATTTGTTTTCTAAAACAGAAAACAGCATCATTTAGCATCAAATGGAGTAGTAGGAATGTACTCATGTGATTCCATTCTACAGCAGGCTCTGGAATTACATTTTTGTGCTGTGCCTATTAACTCTTGGAGTGCGAGAGAGGTAACCAACATATTGCCAAAGAAACAATGGACTAGTGCGCTCAGTAAACTACAACATACAAACAATATCTTCAAGTTTTGTAAAGGTCCACTCTCCTCAAAAGGTGCTACAGAGGAATATCAAATAGGAGAGATAAACACAGAAAACCCTGCTGTACTAGCATTCAGTATTAAGAGTGCAAATGACTTGCCCAATCGCAGAGTATTTGACAAACCCCCCACCCTTTTCTCTTTTTTGTCTAAACATATATATGTTCATTATGGAGATTCAGGATACATTTTCTCCCTACATATATGTGTCAAAGGTGTAGCCTCCCTCAATCTAATGCATAATTACTTGTAAGAAGGGAGACTGCAAAAGAACAGAATATTTTGAACTGCCGGGGCATTTGCTGGCTTGCCACTCACTTGCTAGGTTACATTAACATCCTTAGTATAATGTATGTGAACTGATGAAGTTTAAGCTGCATTGACTGATCATCAAATTGGATTGGAGCCTGTCTCTAAATTGACCTCCATAATAGTTGTGATATACACTGCTGTATAAAACAGCTTTTCAAAAGAGGGAATTCTACAGGCACCAGAAAATATCTGTAATGATGGAGACAGATATAAATAACATCCTAGGCAGTTATAGACTTGCCATTCATGCAGTGTTAATGCTTCCTATATATTCATCTTAATTAATGTTGTCTGGACTCATCCTTGTACTCATTTGTATCGAGGACAGAATCAAGGAGCAAATAATAACGGTGTAACATGATAATCAAGCTAACCAAGATTCACATTACAGATTAATCCAGAATCCTAATACAGTGGATATAGACAGGAGCCTAAGTCTCTAATTTGACCCCAACAATAGTTGTGAAATGCCACTATATAAAACTGCTGCTCCAAAAAATATCAATATATATAATCGTACTATGCAGTTAGGAACTTGCCAATCGTATAGAGAAAAAGACTGTTAAAGCCCCCTATATATTCTAACTCAAATAATCTTGCCAGAGCTGATCCTGGTACTAGATTGTTTCAAGGGAAGGATCAAGGATCAAAAAGCAACGTGATCATAGAAACATAGAATTTAACAGCAGATAAGTACCATTCGGCCCATCTAGTCTACCCATTTTCCTACTGTAAAAACCTCAAACCTCATTTGGTCCTTGCTTTTGTCTTATGTTCAGGATAGCCTTATGCCTGTCCCATGCATGCTTAAATTCTGGCACTGTCTTAACTTCTACCACTTCTGCTTGTAGGCATTCCACTAATCTACTACCCTCTCAGTGAAATAAAACTTTCTCATATTATGTCTAAACCTATGTCTCTCTAGTTTTAGTCTATGATCTCTTGTTCTAACATTTCTACTCTTTTGAAATGTAATTCCCTCCTCCTGCACTTTGTTGAATTGCTTCATGTATTTGAATGTTTCTATCATATTTTCGCTCTCTCTCTCTTCTATTCTCCAAGATATACATGTTCAGATCTGTTAGTCTATCCTGATATTTCTTTTCCTGTAAACCATTTTAGTAGACCTTCTCTGAATTTTCTCTAGATTATTGATATCCTTCAAGAGATGGGGTCTCCAGTAGTGTACACAATTCTGTAGGTGAGATCTGTAGAGTGGCATGACCATTTCCCTTTTTCTGCTACTATTGCCCCCAGCTATACAACCTAGCAACCTGCTTGCATTCCCTGCCACTTTGTTACATTGCTTGCCTACCTTTAATTCATTAGAAATAATTACTCCCAAATCCCTTTGCTCTGTTGGCTCTGACAGCACCATACCCATAATACTATACGTTTCCTTTGGATTTTTACATTCAAAGTGCACTATTTTACATTAAACTGAACCTGCCACACTCTTGTCCATTCTTCTAATTTACCTAAATCATTTGTCATTTGGCTTATTCCCCCAGGAATGTCTACCCTGTTGCAAATCTTTGAATCATGTACAAAAAGGCATACCTGACCTTGATTATCTTTTGCAACATCACTAATAAAAATATTAAATAGAATGGGCCTTATTACAGATCCCTGAGGAACCCCACTAGTAACACTCCCTTTGTCTGAATATTCTCCATTCACTACCACCCTCTGTCTCCTGTTACTTAGCCATTGCCTTATCCGTTTAACTATTTAACTATCACTAATCAAGAGTCATACTGCAGATTAATAAGGAAATCCTAAAAGAATTATGAAGATCTCCCATTAAATATCACATTGTTGTAAGGCTAAATGATCCTTAATTATAGACCACAAGCTGTCACATATGAAAAGAAACAAAACAAAAAGAAAAATCAAAACCAAAGCTGTAAAACATGAAGCCGACGCATGTTTCCTAAAGAGCTTCTTCCTACTGGCAAACATCCAGCTAGTGATTGCTTGTTCATTTTTAAAATCCAAAGACCCACCCCTAATGAATGTATCAGCCTATCCTGAGTGAGAGGATGATACTGTAGGGGTAATCAAATCAACCAGACAATTACCAGACATAAAGTCAAAAGTGCACATTAAGCTGGAATTCCTCATTGAAGCTATATGGATATAAGGTATTGAGTATAAAAATACACCTATTTTCACATTTCAACAGTGAGGTATCAAGATTACCACATCTGATACCAAATTTAATAGTCTGTTGACTTTAAAAGGTCAGATTTGCTTTGATGGTAAGAAAGGAAGTGTTGGCACTGGGATACATCTTCCTCCCTTCCACAGCACTGTCCCTGGGTGCATTTTCTATATTATAGATATGCTCTCTCAGTCTTTAAGTGAGTTTCCTAATAATTTTTCCAACATATAACAGACCACAGAGGCATAGCAGGCAGTAGATCACTCCTTTTGTTTGGCATGTGATAAAGTTGTTGATAAGATTTTTTTTTCTAAATCTATCTGTCACTTCCTTTGTTGTGACCATGTGTTTATACATTGAACAAAGGCCACAAGGAAAAGAACCCTTAACCACATCAGATCTGGGAGTCATTAAATGACTAAGTACAAGTTTCTTGTTGTTGATGTTGGGTGCTCTCTTGCAGCACATGTGGAAATGCTTATCCAATTCATTCTTTAGATCTGTGTCAGTAAGTAGAAGATTCCAATGTCTATTGAGGATGGTGACTAAAGAGTTCCATTGGCAATTGTTCATAGTAATGATGAGTCTTATGGAATTATTCTGTTCTAGTGATTTGTTACCATAAAGTAGATATGGTCTTGAGGTGTATAATGCACGCTTGTGTGCTTTCCTGTTACAACTGTTGCTTTATCCCATTTGCAGGAATCTACTTTTGAGTTCCTCAGACCTTATTTTGTACATAGCAACTTCATGGAAATTTTGCCTAAGGAAAGAAACTCTCCTACAGGGATATTGTATTTAATTTGATGTGGATAATGACTTGAAAAACTAAGCAAACTGTTTGTCGTGGTATCTTTCCTGTACAGATCAGCTCTCAATGTATCATTAGGTCCTCTGTAAATACAGATATCCATGAAGGCTACCTGGAATTTATCCATTTCCATTGTCAATTTAAGGTGCATATCATAATTTTTGTGTTGAATAAACTGTGAAAATATACTGCTTGGACAATCCCACAAAATGAACAGGTCATCACATGCAGATCAGCCAGAGGAGGATATAT
The DNA here is from genome assembly GCA_037306005.1 of Rhinophrynus dorsalis. Lineage (NCBI taxonomy): Eukaryota > Metazoa > Chordata > Amphibia > Anura > Rhinophrynidae > Rhinophrynus > Rhinophrynus dorsalis. Next base: position 222,968,543 of record CM074719.1, on the reverse strand, counting down.
TTTGAGTACATAGAGCTGCAATCCAAGAAAATGACAGTTTCTTCCCACCATCCGAAATAAAGGTTGGTGTACGAGGGTGCACACAAGCTTCCCATGGCAGTGCCACATATTTGGAGATAAAATTGATCCTTAAACACAAGCTAATTATTCTTTAATACCAAGGATAGCTGATCAAGTATAAGGATTTTTCTATTGCACCCAAATTGCTATTCTGATTAAGAAAAAAGTCTGCATTGCAACTTCTCTAGCACTCAAAGGTTAATGCTAACATACTGTCACATTCCGTTCACTGTGTTACTGCCCTTTTTCCCTGTTTATCTCTTGGGCTGGCCCTTTCAGTCTGTTCATTGTTGACACTGTTTTAAGGCCTGGAGTGCCTCCTTACCTTACCCAATAATTTTCTGGTGGCTGTGTTTTGGATTGAGTTTTTTGCTGTGTCGTTCTGGAGTTTTGACTTTAGCTGCTGGACTTTGATTTTGTCTCTTCCCTGTGGTACCTCACTGACTGACAGAAACAATGGAAAGTGCTAGTATTCAAATACAATGTAAATAATCACAAGAACATAATAAGTGAGAAAAAGTAATACATTACAGAAGTCCCATATATGCAGATATGAAAAGGCATTAGAATGTGATATCACTTGAAAAAGATATAGAGTTCACGTGTCCTTGTCACCTTCAACTGATGGGAAAAAGAAAACTACCCATTGGGTATCATCTCAGGTGCCTCCACTCATCTGTGGGCAGGTACACCTTGATGGCATTGGATCTCCTCCTCTCCCATCTGTAGCTCTACACGAACAATAGTAGCACTTGATTGATCCAGGCGATAGCCTATACAGGTGTCAACAGTTCTGGGCTCCCTGTATGTGCTGAGCTGGCAGAGGGATAGACCAATGAATGCGGTGTTGCCTACCATCATTAATAGTGAATTGGATCAACAGGCTATATGTGGAGGTATGAAGTGTGGCACTGGGATATGTGTTCTCTGTAATAAAAACCTATGTATTCACTTCCTCAGGGATATTTGGTGATCCTAGAATAGTGTCCTTTTAAAACTGGTGCCAATAACGAGCGAGTTTCATGAGATATCTTGTCCTCTTTTTAAAACTGTTACACATATTAGACAACATCTCTTTTATATTAACCATTCTGTTGCCTAAATGAGATAGGCAACATAAACCCTAGTGACTACATTGTATCAGAAATCATTAACGTAAGAAGCATAATATAAAAATTATATATCTAAAAACAAAAACTATAAAAGAAACCATGTTGGTCCCAATTACAGCATAATTATTGGCAAAGCAACAACAAAGGATAAAACAAGAAAGAAAATAATAATAGAGAAATAAAAAAATGCTGAAAAATAAATACAGGAGTATATAATGAAGCACTGAAGAATTCTAAAAATACAAAAATAATGAATAAAGAAACAAAATGAAAATGGGAATAAATGATAAAATATATATATATATATATATATATATATATATATATATATATATGTGTGTGTGTGTGTGTGTGTAAAATCGGGGCTTAAAATATGAAGTCCTTTGCTACTAGCCAGACCTGAAAAGTTACTCACCACTGCAAGCCACAGCATACCCACCAGGGCTGAATTTCTACTCGCCAGGGTTGACTTTTCATTCGCCATTGGCTAGTGGTGAGTGGAAATTTTGAGCCCTGCATAAAATTATATATAATTATTGGATTTCCAATTAGAAAAACACAAGTGAGAGCTAATACCAATAGTTATACTATGGCATATAAACAGTATATATGAAACTACTAGGGAAATGGCTCCAAAAATAATGAACTATAAATCTAGCCCCCCACACACCATATATATTAGAAACATGTTCTAATGACAAAACTTGTCCATAGATATGTTGTTCATTTCCACATAGTATTTTGTCAAAGAGTACTTAACATCCCCTGACAGTATGGCCGTTCGGTGTTCCAGGAACCATTTTATTAGCATTCTTTTAGTGCATCCTATATATCTTTTATTACATTGGTATACTATACTATACTATATGCTATAAACGTACTATTACAAGTAATATATATATATATATATATATATATATATATATATATATATATATATATATATATATATATACTAGCAATGTGGGACAGTGCTGCCTGTCAGGCTATATAGGGAATTAATGCACACATATGGATGCAAGACACACACACACACAGAGACACACACGCAAATGCACACGCATGCACTGAGATGCATAAAGAGCGACACAGTCATACACACATACGTGCAATGCACAACATGCAGACACATAGAGTGTGATACAGACATGCAACACACACAGTGAGGAACACACAGGCACACACAGGACACACACACAGAAGTGAGTCATAAGGGGGTGACTTATGTGTAATTGTAATGAGTTTGTGTTTGTACTTATGTCTCCACTGTGGCATTCATTAATATAGTTGAAATGCATGCGGTAATTGCACATACTATAGTGGAAGGTGGATCGTGCTGGCCCCTGGGGTGTGAGTGAGACTATGGTGGAAGGTGGATCGTTCTGGCTCCCGGAGTGTGAGTGAGTGTGAGTAAGTGTAAATGAGTGTGTGTGAGTGCGAGAGTGAGTGTGTGAATGTGAGTGATTGCGTGTGAGTAATTGCGTGAGTGTGTGTGAGTTGGTGTGTGTTTGTGAGTGTGTGTGAGTGTGATTGAGAGTGTGAGTGAGAGTGTGTGAGTGAGAGGGTGTATGAGTGTGAGTGTGTGTGATTGAGTGTGCGTGTGAGTGAGAGTGTGAGTGTGAATGAGAGAGTGTGAATGAGAGAGTGTGAATGAGTGTGAGTGAGAGTCTGAGTGTGTGTGATTGAGTGTGAGTATGTGTGATTGAGTGTGAGTGTGTGTGAGTGAGAGTGTGTGTGTTTTTGAGTGTGAGGGTGTGAGTGTGTGTGAGTATGAGTGTGTGAGATTGAGTGTGAGTTTGTGTGATTGAGTTTGAGTGTGTGTGAGAGTGTGTGTGAGTGTGAGTGAGAGTGAGTGTGTGTGATTGATTGTGTGTAAGTGTGTGTGTGTGTATGAGAGTGAGTGAGTGAAAATGTGAGTGTTTGTGAATGAGAGTGAGTAAGTGAAAGTGTGAGTGTGTGTGATTGAGTATGTGTGATTGAGTTTGAGTGTGTGTGATTGAGTGTGAGTGTGTGTGAGTGAGAGAGTGTGAATGAGTGAGAGTGTGAGTGTTTGTGATTGAGTGTGTGTGAGAGTGTGAGACAGTGTGAGTGAGAGAGTGTAAGTGAGAGTGTGAGTGAGAGTGTGAGTGTGTATGTGTGATTGAGTGTGAATATGTGTGAGTGTGTGTGAGTGAGAGTGAGAGTGTGAGTGAGTGTGAGTGAGAGAGTGTGAATGAGAGAGTGTGAATGAGAGTGTGAGTGTATGTGATTGAGTGTGTGTGATTGAGTGTGAGCGTGAGCGAGAGAGTGTGAGTGAGAGTGTGAGTGAGTGTGTGAGTGAGAGTGTGAGTGAGATAGTGTGAATGAGTGTGAGTGTGTGTGAGTGTGAGTGAGAGTGTGAGTGTGTGTGATTTAGTGTGTGTGTGTGTGAGTGAAAGTGTGAGTCAAAGAGTGTGAATGAGAGAGTGTGAGTGAGAGTCTGAGTGTGTGTGATTGAGTGTGAGTGTGTGTGAGATTGAGTGTGTGAGTGTGTGTGATTTAGTGTGAGGGTGTGAGTGTGTGTGAGTGTGAGTGAGAGTGTGAGTGTGTGAGATTGAGTGTGAGTGTGTGTGATTGAGTTTGAGTGTATGTGAGAGCGTGAGTGAGAGTGAATGTGCGTGTGATTGTTTGTGATTGAGTGTGAGTGTGACAGTGTGAGTGTGTATGATTGAGTGTGAGTGTGCGTGAGTGTGAGTCTGAGTGTGTGTGTGAATGAGAGTGTGAGTGAAAATGTGAGTGTGTGAGAGAGTGTGAGTGAGAGAGTGTGAATGAGTGAGAGTGTGAGTGTGTGTGAGTGAGTGTGTTGAAAGAGAGTGTGAGTGTGTGTGAGATTGAGTGTAAGCATGTGTGATTGAGTGTGAATGTGTCTGATTGAGTGTGAGTGTGTGAGAGTGAGTGTGTGAGTCAGAGTGAGTGTGAGTGAGAGTGTGAATGAGAGAGTGTGAGAGAGTGTGAATAGGTGAGAATGTGAGTGTGTGTGATTGAGTGTGTGTGATTGAGATTGAGCGTGAGTAAGAGAGTGTGAGTGAGAGAGTGAGTGAGTGTGTGAGTGAGAGTGAGATAGTGTAAATGAGTGTGAGTGAGAGTGTGTGAGTGAGTGAAAGTGTGAGTGTGTATGAGTGTGAGTGAGAGTGTGAGTGAGTGAGTGAGTGTGTGAGTGTGTATGATTGAGTGTGTGTGTGTGAGTGAGAGTGTGAGTGAGAGAGTGTGAATGAGAGTCTGAGTGTGTGTGATTGAGTGTGAGTATGTGTGATCGAGTGTGTGTGTGTGAGAGAGAGTGAGTGAGAGTGTGTGTGAGTGTGTGTGATTGAGTTTGAGTGTGTGTGAGAGTGTGAGTGAGTGTGTGTGTGATTGAGTGTGAGTATGTGTGATCAAGTGTGAGTGTGTGTGAGTGTGAAAGTGAGTGAGAGTGTGTGTGATTGAGTGTGAGGATGTGAGAGTGTGAGTGTGTGAGATTGAGTGTGAGTGTGTGTGATTGAGTTTGAGTGTGTGCGAGAGTGTGAGTGAGAGTGAGTGTGTGTGATTGAGTGTGAGTGTGTGAGAGTGTGAGTGTATATGATTGAGTGTGAGTGTGTGTGATTGATTGTGTGTGAGTGTGTGTGAGTGAGAGAGTGTGAATGAGAGTGTGAGAGATAGTGAGTGAGTGTGTGTGATTGAGTGTGCGTGATTGTGTGTGTGTGTGAGTGTGAGTGAGAAGAGTGTGAACGAGTGAGAGTGTGAGTATGTGTGATTGAGTGTGAGTGTGTGTGAGTGTGAGTGAGAGTGTGAGTGTGTGTGATTGAGTGTGAGTGTGTGTGTGTGTGAGTGAGAGTGTGAGCGAGTGTGAGTGAGAGTATGAGTATGTGAGATTGAGTGTGTGTGATTGAGTTTGAGTGTGTGTGTGAGTGAGAGTGAGTGTGTGTGATTGAGTGTGAGTGTATGTGAGTGTGTATGATTGAGTGTGTGATTGATTGCGTGTGAGTGTGTGTGTGAATGAGAGTGAGTGAGTGAAAGTGTGAGTGTGTGTGAATGAGGATGTGTGATTGAGTGTGAGTGTGTGTGAGTGTGTGAGTGAGAGAGTTAAATGAGTAAGAGTGTGAGTGTGTGAGTGAGAGAGTGTAAATGAGTAAGAGTGTGAGTGTGTGTGTGTGATTGAGTGTGAGTGTGTGAGTGAGAGAGTGTGAGTGAGAGAGTGTGAGTGAGAGAGTGTGAGTGGGTGAGAGTGTGAGTGTGTGTGCGATTTAGTGTGAGTGTGAGTGAGAGAGTGTGAGTGAGAGTGAGTGAGTGTGTGTGAGTGAGAGTGTGAGTGAGTGAGTGTGAATGAGTGTGAGTGAGAGTGTGAGTGAGAGAAAGTGTGAGTGTATGTGATTGAGTGTGTGTGAGAGAGTGTGAGTGAGAGTCTGAGTATGTGTGATTGAGTGTGAGAGTGTGTGTGACTGAGTGTGAGTGAGAGTGTGTGTGATTGTGAGTGTGTGTGAGAGTGTGTGTGAGTGTGAGTGATAGTGAGTGTGTGTGATTGAGTGTGAATGTGCGAGAGTGTGAGTGTGTATGATTGAGAGTGTGAGTGTGTGTGCGAATGAGAGTGTGAGTGAGAGAGAATGAGTGAGTGAAAGTGTGAGTGTGTGTGATTGAGTGTGTGATTGAGTGTGAGTGAGAGTGTGAGTGAGAGTGTGAGTGTGTGTGTGATTGAGTGTGAGTATGTGTGATTGAGTGTGAGTGTGTGTGACTGAGTGCGAGTGTGTGAGAGTGAGTGTGAGTGATAGTGTGTGAGTGAGAGTGTGAGTGAGAGAGTGTAAATGAGAGAATGTGGGTGAGAGAGTGTGAGTGGGTAATTGTGTGAGTGTGTGTGATTGCATGTGTGTGATTGAGTGTGAGTGAGAGAGTGTGAGTGAGAGATTGAGTGTGTGTGAGTGAGAGTGTGAGTGAGATAGTGTAAATGAGTGTGAGTGAGAGAGTGTGAGTGAGTGAAAGTGTGAGTGTGTGTGATTGAGTGTGAGTGTGTGAGTGTGAGTGAGAGAGTGTGAGTGTGTGGTTGAGTGTGTGTGTGAGTGAGAGTGTGAGTGAGAGAGTGTGAATGAGAGAGTGTGAATGAGAGTCTGAGTGTGTGCTATTGAGTGTGAGTATGTGTGATTGAGTGTGAGTGTGTGTGAGTGTAAGAGTGTGTGTGAATGAGTGAGAGTGTGAATGTGTGTGTGATTGAGTGTGTGTGAGTGAGTGTGTGAGTGAGAGTGTGTTTGAGAGAGTGTGAGATAGTGTGAGTGAGTGAGAGTGTGAGTGTGTGATTGAGTGTGAATGTGTGTGATTGACTGTGAGTGTGAGTGAGAGAGTGTGAGTGAGAGTGTGAGTGTGTGTGTGATTGACTGTGAGTGTGTGAGTGTGTGTGGGTGAGAGTGCGAGTGTGTGTTATTGAGTGTGTGTGATTGAGTTTGAGTGTGTGTGAGTGAGAGAGTGTGAATAAGAGAGTGTGAGTGAGAGTGTGTGAGTAAGAGTGCAAGTGTGTGAGTGAGTGAGAGTGTTTGAGTGTGAGTGAGAGTGTCTGTGAGAGTGTGAGTGAGAGAGTGTGAGTGTGTGTGATTGAGTGCAAGTGTGTATGATTGAGTGTGAGTGTGTCAGTGGGAGTGGGAGTGTGTGTGAGTGAAAGTGCGAGTGAGTGAGTGAGTGTGTGTGATTGAGTGTGAGAGTGTGAATGTGTGTGATTGATTGTGTGTGAGTGTGTGTGTGTGAGTGAAAATGTGAGTGAGAGTGTGTGAATGAAAGTGTGAGTGAGAGAGTGTGAGTGTGTTTGTGATTGAGTGTGATTGAGTGTGAGTGTGTGTGTGAGAGTGAGAGTGAGAGAGTGTGAGTGTGTGTGATTGAGTGTGTGTGTGAGTGAGAGAGTGTGAATGAGTGAGAGTGTGAGTGAGAGTGTGAATGAGAGAGTGTGAGAGAGTGTGAGTGAGTGAGAGCGTATGTGTGATTGAGTGTGAGTGTGTGTGATTGAATGTGAGTGTGTGTGAGAGTGTGTGAGTGATTGAGAGTGAGTGTGTGTTATTGAGTGTGTGAGTGTGTGTGAGTATGAGTGTGTGTGATTGAGTGTGTGTGATTGAGTTTGAGTGTGTGTGAGTGAGAGAGTGTGAATGAGAGAGTGTGAGTGAGAGTGTGTGTGATTGAGTGTGAGTGAGAAAGTGTGAGTGTGTGTGATTGAGTGTATGTGAGTGAGAGTTTGAGTGTGTGAGTGAGAGTGAGTGTGAGTGAGAGTGTGAGTGAGTGTGTGTGATTGAGTGTGAGGGTGTGATTGAGTGTGAGTGTGTATGTGTATGTGAGTGTGTGTGTTTGTGTCTGATGTGTTTGTGTCTGTGGTGTAGGAGTGAGTGGCAGCCATTTTGTTTTTTCAGTCACTTGGATAGTGGTGGGCAGGCTGGATAGTGGAAGCAGCCAACTTCCTGCATGAGTTAAATCACTCCCCCATTGAATCACCCAATGGGAGCAGTAACTCCTCTTTACTTAAGCTGAGGTAACATAGCAATATAACACACAGTGGCTCTTCAGTTGAGGCAATGTAGCAATATGCTGAGGGAGCAAATAGAAAGTGGTGTTTGAGGCTTGCCCTCTGCAAAGCATCTTTCTCCCTTTAAGGAGAAAGGGCAGGAATCAGGATGCAGGAAGTGAGGGAATTATAGTTGAAAACAGACAGTTAGTGAGGTTGACTGAAGAGATGAAAAGAGTTAAATAAAAGAGTTGCTATTAAGTTTATCCTTGAGTTTGTATTTTATGGACACATTACACCCTCGTACTGAAACAGAGTGTATGGAGGGTTACAATTATCTGTGGGAGGTGAAACAGTGTGTTTGTGGGGTCATGATCCTGAGTGAGAGTATGTGTGGACCGGGAGACGTTATTGATATCCCCTACTTCAGGAGCGAGTGATAAACATGCCCCCATTGAATCACCCAATGGGAACAGTAATGTCCCCATTGAATCACCCAATGGGAGTTGTGTCTCCTAATGAGACATACAATATGTAATGAGGCATTCTGTGCAATGTGTGTGTGTTTTCTGTGTGTGAGGTACCATAAATTATGCAATCAGGCTTATTCTTTTATTTATATATATATATATATATATATATATATATATATATATAGAGAGAGAGAGAGAGAGAGAGAGAGAGAGAGAGAGAAAAAGAGAGAGAAAGAAATCTGAAAAAGAAGCAGGGCAGCAACCGTGGAACGTATCAATATGAATATATACTATCATAGCAGGACTCCATTCCTCAGTTTCTTTGAACAACTCACTAATAAGGTTCAATTCCTTCTGGGCCTAAACTCATACTGTTCACTCCTCTGTTTTGTGGTCTTACCTGCTTATAGTCTGATGATTTTTTGGCGGTTTAGAATTACCTAGGATAATTTGTATCTTCAGCTGTCCTACTGCTTATTCTGCATTAGGGTCCTCTATCACTCCCGAATCTGGTCTCTCTTCCAGTCCATCCGTATTCTTATCCTGGCCTGGGCTCTGACCAGGGAAGGACCTCTCTTATGGTAGATGTATTGTAGCAGACTTAGTAAAAAGCATTTTTCCGGTTGCTCGGGGGAGACAAACTGACCTCCTTGGATGAAACACAGCCCAGAACTCTGTGGCACATAGTGAAAAACTCTTGTATTTCATGCAGGGGTGATTCTAGATTGTTGGTGGCCCTAATAGAAAAATTAAAATGGGGCCCCCTTTATTCTCACATTGGTGTTTCTAATAAGACATTGCCATCTGATTACGTTTACATGTGAATGCAATACTGTATAAGTGATGTGGGGCCCTCTGATCAATTGGGAGCCCTAAGCAGCTGCTTAATCTGCTTATATGGTAGAACCACCACTGATTGCATGAGAAGTCCCCAAAGTCCCACTCTTTCAGGTTTTCAAGTATAATATAGAGGGTCTATGGGAATAAGCAGGACAGGAAACTGCAGGATCAATGCACTTTTCAGAGCCCAGCCTTTATCAGCAGGTCTGATCTTAGAGGAGCAGATCTGCCAATGGGGCACTATCTACATGATAATTTTAGTTTAAGTAGCCAAACAAATTCTGAAATTAGGTGCCTCTATGATTCCAGAAGGAGTACAACAGAGGGCAAACAAGGCCACTTGCCTGTTACATCCTGCATCCCAGAGGGTTTGTCAGACAGTAAATACATTATAGGCACATTTACATGAGTACATATAAAAGTAATTGGTTATCTCGTGAGTGGCAATATTAATCAATCTTGCTGAGAATATGTAATCTTCAATGACTTTCTTAAAAGGCAAAGAAGGATTAAGATCTTTTTTTTTGAGACAGTGATTATTATCGGACTCTTGCATAAAGCTTTTGAGCAACTGTGTTCATAACAATTGTAGCATCCCTTCTATCTGCCTTATTAATTATTATGGACTTTTCATTCTTCTGTCTCAGCAAAACTAGCATCCCTGAAGTCTCATGATATCCTTTAATCTAATTTATCTACACTCTTACATTATCATATTAGGTAATCTATTTAGTGAAATATCAGTGACATTGATCAAATGTGTTTTTCTTAAAGGAGAACTAACACTTCCTAATAATAACCCCAACTTTACTACAACCATAAAATCCTAATGGGCTTGAGAATGTTTTCCTTGTTTCTTGGTTCAAGAGATAACATATTCATTTAGTATTGCATGTCATGTCCATGGAGGCAGACATGACTGTGAAGAAACAGGAGGTTCAGCTTTCATGTCCCTGTGATATATGAGGACTGTGGGATTACATGGACATGCCAACAATACATCTGTTATGGACTTTTCCTATCTCAAGTCCTTTGAACTCAACCTCGCCATCTATTGGTTGAACCTTGCATTGCAGCATTGTACTATGCACTGCCATCTATTTGTTGAAACTTGCATTGCAGCATTGCACTATGCACTGCCATCTATTGGTTGGTGACCTACATTGCAGCATTGTACTATGCACTGCCATCTATTGGTTGGTGACCTACATTGCAGCATTGCTGTGTCACATGCGAGTATGCAAATATGTTAGTGTTGCATGCTGGAACCTTTAGTTTCTCTCCAATGTTTTCATTATACTCCCCCATCCTACACCCCAAAATTGTTATATCCTGTTAGGTTTGTTGTATGTCTTGTCTTCTGTGTATTATGATATTTTGTTATATTCATGTCACCTCAAGTTGAATGAAGGCTGTGAAAGGCCTGGTATTCCATTTTAATAAAAGTAGATGTGTTTTCCTACCCCTAAAGCAGATGTTTAGGCTCTGTTATTGGGGGCAGGAGGGAAATATATGACACCAGGCTCTGTAGCAAAAAGCATCTTTATAAAGGTGATGTTGTTTTACCTAGGTAGAGGGGTGAGTTCCTGCCAAGAGGACCTGCACCTGTTCCCCAGGACAAGGCAGAGGGGTTAGTGCCTGCCCAGCAGAGACTTTGAAGCAGAGGGGATGATACCTGCTCTGTGGTGACCTGTTCCAGTGGGTAGAAGTGCGAGTCCCTACCCAGGTCACTGCTCCCCATTGGGCTGCCTGCACCTGGAGGTCTTCCAATCTGGTTGACCGCTCCTCCTCTGGGTGGTGCAGCTAAATCCAGTGGAAAAACAGCCCAGGTCTGTCTGGTGTAAATGACCAGGTAGGTGCCCCCCTAATGCTACAGGGGCGGGTGCCTGCCGCGGGGGGCCATCATATTGGTGGCAGCGGTGGGATCTCTGCACTACAGAGTCCAAACCACCACCGGGATTCACCTCCATCGGGAGGTTCACAGGAGAGCGCAGCCAGACCCTGAGATGGAAGCCATTTACAAGAAGCTGAGCATCGCATCGCTGTAGGAGCTGATCATCGCCCGAGGGTCTGATCATGGTCAACGCAGTACGCCGGAGCTTGTTGTTCAGCTGATCAAGATGGATGTGGAGGCTGGCATAGCTAAGGCCCCAGCTCCACAGCAAAGAACAGAAACCCCCTTTCAGCAGAGGATGCGGGAGAGACTGGCTTACTTGACCCCACCTGTCTCTGAGGGCGCCATAAGAGAGGTAATGCTGCAGGTTCGGGCAGAGCTAGACCGTGCGGGAGACACAAGATTCAATAGTAGATCCCTTCTTGATGCTGGGTCCTGGAGAAACAACAGAAGAATAATGGATCTTAAAGTAACCCACCAGCTCCCCTGTGTTGTGATACCTGAACTGGTGAGTGGGTGTAAGCTCACCAGCAGCCCCATGAAGATGGCCCCTTTGTCAATGGACACTGCCCTGGAGAAGGAGCAATGTGTGCTCTCCAGGGGCACGGATGACACGGCCCTGAGGAATGGGACTTCGGTCTTCCTCAAAGCAGAGAATGGCCCTGCGGTTTGTGGCCTGAAAGAAAAGGACCCCAGCAGAATGGAGGAGATTAGTGCTGCTGGCCCTCTTGTTGACCCCATGGACTGTGAATTGGTAGGTGGGAATGCGTTCCCCACCAGCCCCCCTGTGAACCCTGGCCTAGTGAGTAGGAGCGAGCTCACCAGGGCCTGGAAAACCCCTGCTGCTGTGGACGAGATGCAGGTCCCAACCAGCAGCTCCTGTCCGTTCCCTGTGGATGTTGCCCTGGAGAAAGAGGAATGTTTGCTCTGCAGGGCCACAGATACGTCTGCCATGGGAAGTGGGACCGCGGTCCTTCCCAATGGCCACATGGACCTTGAAATGGTGAGGGAGGAGACATGCCTCACCAGCAACCCTGCAACTTTTCCTGCAAACCCCATACTGATGAGTAGGAGAGAGCTCCCCAGTCCCCCTGTGACCCCTGGCCTGGTGAGTGGGAGCGAGCTCACCATGCCCTTTGAAACCCCGGCTGTGATGAGTGGGACAACAGCCCTCATCAGCAGTCCAAAGCCTGTTGCCCCTTTTCCTGATACCCCAGCCTTGGTGAGTGGGACCCCGGTCCTCACCAGGGATGCCCTTGTTGCCCATGAATCTTTTGATCCCAGCCTGGTGGGTGGGAAGTCATTCTCCACCAGGCTAACTGTTGATCCAGCCAAAGGGAGTGAGACCAATGTCCTCTCTAAGGAAGTTGAGGAGAGGAGAGGATATGACACCAGGCCCGTGTAGCCAATAGCGCCTTTATAAAGGTGGTGTCGTTTTACCTGGGCAGAGGGGTAAGTTCCTGCCAGGAGGAGATGCCATCGTTGCAGAGGGACCTGAACCTGTTCCACAGGACAAGGCAGAGGGGTTAGTGCCTGCTCAGCAGAGACTTTGCATTAGAGGGGACGATACCTGCTCCGCGGTGACCTGTTCCAGTGGGTAGAAGTGCGAGTCCCTACCAAGGTCACTTCTCCCCATTGGGCTGGCTGCACCTGGAGGTCTTCCAATCCGGTTGACTGCTCCTCCTCTGGGTGGTGCAGCTAGATCCAGTGGCAAAACGGCCCAGGTCTGTCCGGTGGTCCTCTGAGGCCGGTCTGGTGTAAATGACCAGGTAGGCACCCCCCTAACGCTACAGGGGCGGGTGCCTGCCATGGGGGGCCGTCACAATGACAGCTGCTAGCAGGACTACATAACCTGAAACTCTACTCACTGCATATGGAAATCTTAACTGTTTAAGAACCAAAGGGTGTGCAATTCATTGCTTCACATTGCATTGTGCACTCTTCTTGTCCTTAAAGGGATAGTAAAAAAAAAAGCAGCTCCAATTAATCTTCATAGTATTTGGGCCATGGAGAGTGTTATTTCAATACTGTCAGAGTTGTAGATCAAGAGTAATTGAATGACAAAATTTCCCTCTCCTGCCCCTTTTACCTAGTGTAAGCCACCTCCCCTCATATATGGAATCTGGTCTTAAGACCAGACAGCTCACAGCAAGGGACAATCTTCTTACTGTGAGAACGATGAAAGTCCTGCCCCCATTGACTGTTTTTTCAGGTTTTTCCTTTTCCTAATTGAAGATTGTCCCCCTATGGACAGTCTTGCTGCTCTGAGGATAGCAGTGTTACATCAGTAAAAGGGGTGGGGGGATACTTTATCATTCAATTACTCTTGAACTATAACTCTGACAGCATTGAAATAACACTCTCCATGTCCCAAATACTATGAAGATTAATTGAAGCTGCTTTTATTTTGAAACATTACTGTCCCTTTAATGGACTTGGTAGGCTCATGTACTCAGATTGTCTGGCCATTGTAAGATAAGTGTGGTGTTATTATTGGGAAGATGTATTATCCTTTCATAAGTTTGCTTTAAATCAAGCTCTTTGCATGTAACAAAAAAAATCATCAATATATGAAAGAACATTCATGGATGCATATTTAAAAGTTTGTATACCTTGAATGAAACTGAGATTTATGATATTACTTTGCATGCCTCACTTTCTGGTCAGGAGGAGGTTGCAATCAGCTCTGCAAGATTAACAAGGGAGTGAGGTAAGCAATGAAAGGAAAATGGGTCCACTAACCATGTGCTGAAAAAGTGCAACATCATATATCAGAACATTATATCTTATCATGTTTGTTTAAAAAGTGTATTTGAACTTAGCAATAGAGTTTAACCAAACATATTGGTCACACATACTGCCCCATGACTTAGCACCCCTGTATAATAATTAACATGAGACAAAGTTGAAAAGGCATGTTAATATTTATTGCGTTATTATTATTATAATTGTTATTATTAATGAAACTATTTAACCAGGAAAGATATACTGAGATGTTCATATGTATCATGGATATTTCTTATATCTGCCACAGAAGGATGAAAGGCTGAGTTGACCTTGCCAGGGCTAGAACCTGTGACCCTGAGGATTGAACAGAGCCTACAGCTGGTGCATTAACCAAATGAGTTATCTCACTAATGAGTTATCTCATTAGTACTGAATAAGAACTAAGAATAATATGATTCATGTTAATAATAAATTAATCAACATTATAATGTTGTTTTGTAGAGAAACTTGGTTTTGTAACTCCATGTAGCAATTCTTTAACAAGTAGATCAAGTGTATGTATTTGAAGGATTGCAGACTGTTAGGACCTCTCAGCTCTCTTTGATGAATGTCACAGCTATGCCTTTTGTTGTACCTATATTTTTGTGGAATTTATGTTTATCCTGTTAATTTTGATGTGTGTTTTCTTTCACTTGCTTTGTGGGTTTACATTCAGGTACTTACGATCACGAATGTGGACTACCAGTATTATCAGCTATAACACTGAAAATCGCTTAGGAAGTAAATGACATCCCAGTTTATCATTACTTCTAGGTATTTGACTGTAGAATGCAAACCCTCAAAATAACTTGCTATAGATATATACGCATTCATAGCAACAAAGAAACTTGCTAAACATATGCTTAATTCTAACATTCGCGACTGGCATTATGGTGCCCTCTAGCAACCAGATTGCTCTAAGCACTTGTCTGCTTTGCCTGGCCAGCCCAGACTTGTTGTACTTGTCATTTGTTGGACAGTTTGAATGTGTATTTACATATTACATTTTGTATTTTTACTGGTTAAATACGTCATGAATGAATGACCAATATGTTGCCAAAATGTTGTATATCTATAATATTCTTCAATATATTAAGTAGGGATGGGCGAAAATTTCCTCCTCAAACTGAAATTGGTGAAAAATGGCACTTTCCACTTGGTGAAAAATTTCCTGTGAAAAGTGTAGGTTTTCTGCTTTTTTAACCTAGCTCATTCCATTGAAATCAATGGGAACATAGAAGTTACACAAAACACATAGCAAATATTATTTTATTTCCCAAAGGCATAGTATAAAAGGGGCATGAGGGTGCCTGTGTTGCTGGGGTGTGGGGAAAGAGTCAGTTGAATAGGGGATGATTTTTGGGGGTGTTGTTTACTGGGATTTGGGGCAGTGAATACAAAATAAATCCTAAATAAAATAAAATAAAATAAAATAGAAACCATTAGACATGGTGTAAAGGGGTCTGAGGAGGGTGCCTGTGTTGGTGAATGAATGAATCATTTGAACAAAGAATTTGTTTTGGGGGGTTCTTGATTACTGTTGGGGGGACAGTTAATAAAAAAATAAATCAATAAAATAAAATAAGACATTTGTATGAAAAGTGAGAGACAGGAACCCTCTGACATAAGCTGCAACTGGGGTGGACTGATACTTGACTTGATAGAGTATTTTGTAGAGGATAATTTGTTTGATTTGTTGTTAGAGGCCTTTTTTGGACTTAGACTTATTAGAGGCCCAAGCCCTGAAGAAACATTGATTTATAGGACTTAAGCTTGTTTGGCACAAGCCCTAAGGAAACATGGATTAGTAGGGTTCAGGCTTGTTAGAAACAAACCCCCCAAAAATTGTTTATTTTTTGTAGGACTATGCTTTTTTTTGTTTGTTTGTTTGTTTTTAAGCACAAGCCCTGAGAAAAAAATAAAAATGCCCTATTGGACTAATGACAGCAGGTCATGTTGGACAGTAGCCACTGTCAAATGTCCTCCTGAGTCCTGAGTTGCAGCTGCTGTTTGTACTGCTGCTGCTGAGTTCTTTAAGCAGCAGGATGATTAGGCAGCTGAAAGGGAATGGGATCAACAATAGCAGTGACATGGAAGATGGATGATGAAGGTTTCACTTGCCATGACTGGCTCCAGTTATGCACCTGAGGCAGTAGCAGCAGAATAAGTAGCCCTCAGTCTATGTGGAGAAAAGAATAAGTTGGCCATTACATCTTCTCCACCTGCCCCTCCTCCAAAATCATGGGTGTGTTATAAAAAATACATTTTTCCCTTGAGAGCAGGAACAGTGGTTCTAATGAGCAACTGCAATGTGCACATTGTGTGTGTGGTAAATAACATCTGGGGGCACAACTCTATCCAAACACCATGACACCGAAACCAAATACTGCTGCTGTCACTGTACACCTTTTCCAGACCTGCTAAGGACAGATGACAACTTGTTGACAATTTAATAGTAATGATGAACCCTCCCTGCCACCATCTTAGCATATTCTGCAGGATGGAATCTCCTCAGATGCCACTTGATGCACTGATTGCGATTCTCCTCCACCACACTGGCATGTGTAGTCAGTGCACCATGCAGTGTGCAATGGGTAAAGATGAACTGACACATCCTAACATCAACAGAGTGGCTATCATTTGGCAGGGGAGGTAATGAACGAGGTGGATGTAGTTACCCTAGAAGGTGATGGCAAGCTAGTTGTTTCACTCATTCTCGACAGATGGAGAAGAATGACCTCTTTCTTCTTGTCCTCCACATTCCCCTTCATTGTCTGTTGCAGTGGATAATGTTGCTGCTGTTGCTGCTACTGCCTCAGATTCAGCACTGCAACTAGGATCAGGAGTATTGCTACTGCTGGCAAGTGGAATCTGTCTTAGTCCCACATCACTTGTTGACCCCATTCTCACTGTGTCCACGATGGTCTGTGGCACACTAGCCTGCTCCTCAGCATCCTGCTGACCTTGCATCTCAGCATCAGAAGGAATTAAAGCAGTTGCAAATTCCTCTAATTCCATAATGTAATTGATAGTGGTGGTGGTGATGCCCATCCTCATCCCTGTCTCCCATTCCTTCTCAGTTTCTGTTAAAATGGCCATCAATGTCTCTTCCACCCCAGCTTCACCAGCATCATCATCTCCACCACCACTAGTCCCTACATGCTGTTGTTGCTGCTGCTGCTCTATTCCAGACATCTCACTGCTGCTTGGAGGAGGTGATGAGCAATGTGACAGAGGGTCCCCTAATCACACTTGCCATTCCCTTTTGACCTGAAGAAGAAGGCAGACTAGCACTAGCAGAAGTAGCAGCAGGCAAAGGCAGCTCGTCTGTGCTCCTGTTGGTGGTGGTGGTATTAATTCTAAGCCTGCTCTCCTCCCCCAATACCAGTTCTTGCCTCTTCGGGATCATGTTCCACCTGGACACTGTAGTGAAGGGAAGGGGAGGACTTCCAGTCCCAGAGTCAGAGGAATGGTGTGGACTCCCTTGACCGCTAGTCTGGATGCTGTCAAATGTCTCCTCTACCACTCTGGCTGCTTCACCATTACTGCTACTACTACTAACACCAACCACATCAAGTTCAGCTGCAGAGTCTTCCTCCTCAGTTTAACAGTCACTAGAAATATGAGGATATTACTAGTCACTCCTAATGCAGTAGTACTAGCACTGGCAGGACTGATTGGGAATGGCAAGTGTGATTTAGAGTCCTTTGCTGTCACACTTGGCATAATTTTCTCCTTCCCCCCCCCCTTAGTACTACAAGAAAAATGAGCAGCAGGCAAATTATTGTTGGCAGCAGGTTCAGCACTAGCAGCAAATTCAGCACTGGCAGCAGGTACAGCGCTGGTGGCAGCATGGGCAGCATGTCTGGCAGCAGGTACAACACTAGTGGCAGTACATCTGGCAGCAGGTGCAACACTAGTGACTGCAGGTACAGCAATGGTGGCACTGGCAGCAGGGACAGCATGTCTTGCAGCAGGCACAGGCAGCTGACCTGCCTTGCTTTCACTAATACTACCCTTTTCTCCCTCCCTTTCCATTCCCTTTTCTCCCTATCTTCCCATTCTCTTTTCTCCCTTGGGGTGATTTAGGGGGACTGGATAGCATTAGTTCAGTACTGCTATCACTTCCTCCTCCTCATACTCAGTGGACACATAATAAGGGTCCTTTCAGTTCCTCTTTTTGCTGGTCATAGTGATAGCAGTCACTATGAGCCTCTTCTGACTCAATTTTTCCAAAAATCACAGCAGAACAGCACAGCATGTCTATCTCGCTCTGTAGATGATTCTATTGTGTCAGTCTTATGCGAAAATGTCACATTTTTATAGTGGAAATGCGAAAACAACGTAAATCAATGGGCAGAAACTCTCTAGCCATTGAAAAATGGTGAAAGATTTTGGCCAATGGGCGAAAGATGTAAAAATTTTAAGCGCTAGTTTTAAAGCGGATTTTCCCATGATAAAGCGGATAACAACGTGGTTTTCACGAAATTTCTTGCAGGAACACAACGACAACTTTTGTCCATCCCTAATATTAAGATAAATATCTGTTCAGTGCTCTAATAAATCTAAGACTTTAGTTGTTAATGCTGGAATTGAGTAGAAAACTTACTGACAGAAGGGACACTTCTTCAGTTGAACACCAAGAATACTTTGCATGTCCTCTAGGCAGCTGGTTTGCTTCACAGCAGCATCTCTTTACATTACTGACTATGGCTCCATATTAACTCATCAAGAACCAGAGGCAGGTACAGTGCAATGCAAAACAATGTGTTGTTCACTTTGACCAGTAAAGGACTCATAAAAGTCTCATTCCTCCTCAGCACTTAAGTTTATTTAAAACAAGGTCAGAGTGAGCTAAGGCTGAAGATGCATGTGTGCATTTATACTTTAACTGAAAATGTTTGCTTTTCCGTCATAAATGTAACACTTGCGAGTAAAGGTCATACAATTTTGAAAAATGAGCATGTTGCACTTCTAAATGCTACTATCACTGCATACTGGCCCATTTAGAAGTAGAGCAGTCAGGCCAATAAGCCTTTTTTGATGTGCCATGCTCAAAGGCTCCTTGCAAAGGATTATGGGCTGGCAGTGACTTAATTGGAATCTCGGGTGAACAAAGCCGAGATTCTTTATTGGGTCCATTCTCTATCTGACCTCAGCCACACTCCCTTCAAACTGCTCATTCATTTCACCAGACCTTGCTGACGGCAAGCTAGAGAAAGCAAGGTTTTGGTCTTTGTCTAAGCTTTTCCCAGGAGGCTTTTGGGTAATTTTGTATGAGCACTAACAAGAAAACTTTTCATGAGGTATCTTGCAACGATGATGTTGCTCTTTGTTTCCAGTGAAACAGATTCTGTGTAGCTGAGGTTTAAAGAAGAAAGGAATCAAAGATAGGAGACATAAGGGTTACAAACTGTATATGTATGATGTTGACTATAAAAATAGCTTTCAGGCTTAGACTTATTTAACCCTTTTATACTTGAAATGGCATTTGTAGGCTGTTACTCCTAGAAAGAAAGCAACAGAAAAATAGTAATAGAAAAGCCCCAATTTTGAAAGATGGAAATACTCTGCAGATATTACATGCTGTAATATTTTGGCAGTTATATAATGAAAGCTGTATAACTCCTATTCAGCAAGTATCTGCATAAAGTGACAGAAAAGCAAATGTGGGACAAGTCAATTTCACATCAATAAACATCAACAGCTGGAGGGACTCAGGTTTCCCTCCTGTGTCTTGGATGCACGGGCCTCTGTTCATATGTCTTAAGTGGCATAATTCTGAAGCAAACCATCTGCACTGTATGGAAGAAATAAAATTGCCATTGATTAAGTGGAGCTTTTAACCCCTTGAAAGCAATGCACCATTTAAATCAATGGCAGTTTTCATTTCTCTTCTCTGGTACCGTTGATTTGCCCCATAATTGCTGCTCTTACATTGTAGATATAGGCCTAGGTTTCCATTCCCTCTCTCCTCTCCTCTTCCTATGTTCTCATCTTTATTCTCTTTGTTCTATTTTATGAACCTCCCTCCCTGCTTTCTCTCAGCTCTGATGTGAATTCAGTGACAATAGAAGGAAAATGTATTGTACTCTAAGACATTGTAGAAAGAAAAGGGTTGGTCATCTGCTAGATGCCCCTTTCAAACTGATCAGAGACTGTTCTCATACAGGATTGGTTAATATTCCTTGGAAAGTGACATGCAAGGCACCTTTCTCTGACTATAATACTTTTATTCTATATGGTTTTGGTTTGATGATTAACCCCCTTAAAGGGATAGTAATGTCAGAAAAAAAGTATTAACTATATGGTTGATACAAATAAAAGACAGTACTTGCACTTATTCGTATCTCTCAAACCGTTATGGTTTGAGAGATATAGGAAAATAAAGTTCTCTGGCCCCTCCCCTTTCTGCTTGATGAGCTGTAAAGCTGTCAGAAGCAGATTCTGGTCACTTGACTAGATGTGGCTCTTCAGCAGCACCAATATAACGATATCTAAAGATAAATACTTAATTTGCAAGCACACTTTGTAGACCGTTTCAATGAAGTATTTATTTCTAAATAGTGTGATTTCAGCTCTGCTGAAGAGCCTCTGTGTGGTCAAATGACTGGAATCTGCAGCCGTCAGCTAGATGGCAGACTTGAGTAAAACAGCCTGGAGGAGGGAATGCTAGCAAGTTATATCTCTCAAACCATAAAGGTTTGAGAGATAAGACATATTGATGTTAATCTTTTTTTAATGTCTACAATATTAAATCAACTTAAAATTAACCATTACTATCCCTTTAAGGAAAAGGGATATGTGTCACCTTAAGTACTGCACCAAATTTCTTGTTTCTTCCTGTGTGTGTGTGTGTGTGTGTGCGTGTTAAAGCAAGTTTCCTCAGTTTACTATTTAGTTTGCCCAAGTAAAATATATTATTTTTCTCAGGAATATATAAACTTTTCCTCCCTTTTTCCATAGATAATATAGATAAATGTTCAAATAAAATAAATACAATTAAGTAAAAAATGTATATACAGTGTTGACAGTATGCCCTGCATAGTTCCCATTGAGATGAATCAGAGCCTAATGGGTTCACTTTAAAGTGCAATGTCAGTAACAGCCACATTGAGGGGTAGATTTAAAGGCAGCCGTTAAACCATCCGCTAAGTAAAAAAGGCACATCTCCCGCAAAGAACACATGATTTACAGCAGATTTAAAGGTAAGAGTACAAGAATAGCTATCAAGGGTAGGCACAACAAAAACATATAACACAAAAACCAGCGTCGCACCTGATTTCGCATCACTGTGCGTCCCAAACACCCATTAAAACACAACTTAAGTAAAAATGTAACATTACGGCTGCCGTTGTCTAGCAACCCTGATAGATAGATGCACAAACAAAATTCAAACCTACAGCCAATCCCAAGGCCCCAAAGTATCAAAAATGTTCAAATACACCTATATATACCTCCAAATAATGGTTACACCCTGTCTGTGTTTAGAGTTTTAGCAAGCTAGATCACAGGACCCAGGAGTGGAGGATAGTGTTTAGAGAGAGGGAGAGAGAGAGAGAGAGAGAAGCATACAGAGGAGTAAGGTAGAAGGATTTTGGAGAGGAGAGAATTACATTTAAATAGACACATAGCACACTTTTGCACATAGCACATACACCCATACAAACACAAACACATACATTCATCACACGTTACACATTTTAAACTTAATTTTTACAGTGTGAATCTGTGAGTGAAAGTGTGTGACAGAGAGTGAGTGGGATCGAGTGTGTCTTTGAGGGCCTGTGGGAGTGCCTGGGTGTGAGTGGGTGAATGATGGCCAGGAGAGGAGGACAGGAGAGAGGGATGGGGAGAGTAGTGGAGGAGGAGGAAGGAGAGCAGGACATCCCTGTTGAGAGCAGGGGTGGGAGAGGGAGATCCACAGGGCGGAGAGGGACCAGGCCCAGAAAAGCAGGCACACGGAGGACAGGCACAGAACCTGCAGTGGGACGAGGGGTAGTTCCTGGGGACCACCACACACAGGCAGGGGCAGAGCAGTCAGGACACTCCGGTTCTGACTCCTCGCATGCCGGAGCTGAGGGGGACAGGGTCAGGGATCCCCGATATACCGAGGACAAGAACACGGCCCTTGCGGAGGTTGTGCTGGAGAGGGAGAGTGTCCTCTATCCAGGGGAGAGGGTCCCCGGCCTGGCTGCGAGGAGGAAAGCTGCCTGGAACCAAATCTGCAGCCAGGTTAATGCAGTGACCACCTGTAGACGGGATGTGGACTCAATCAAAAAAAGATGGGGCGACTGCAAAAGGCAGGTGAAGAAGAAGATGGGGGATGCCGCCCTGCACGCCCGAGGCACCGGAGGTGGTCCACCTGTCCCCATCACCTTCAGCGCATGGGAAGAGAGGCTGTGGCAGACCCTGTCATCTACGCTGATTGAGGGGATCCCTGGAGGATCACACACTGGGGATGAGAGGAGGCTCCACACTACTGGTAAGTGCATCACCCCAAAACCACACACCACCTCAAACCACACACCCATCACAAACAAACACAGTCACATCCCAACATTTGCCCCTCATTCATCCACACAACTGCACCAACACAGCACCATGAGGGTTTGAACAGGACGCAAGACAAGGACAAATGTCAAAGTTCAACAAGGCCCAAACCTGTCCAACTCCCTGGTTAACCCTCATGTTGCTGTGCTGATCACACACAATACACACAAACTATGCTCAGAAAAGTGTTGTACGTCAAACATCACAATTGTTTTCACACAATGTTACCCATGTTCCCACAGGGAATGCAGCACATAACCCCATGAGTGCTAGAGGGATTATCAATGCATCGATCAACAATGTTTTGGCAACCCCTCCGGTACTCAAAGGGTTAACCAGACAACAAACATATGTCGATAGGCTAACAATTACATGGCACATCGGGGACATTCACTAAGCGGTGAAAAAGAGCTGATGTAGAGAATTTTACACTTACATACCCTCACTTTACCAATTACAGTGTTAGTCTATGGAGAATATTCAATAACATGAATCAAGCTGCACAGGCCCCATTGTATGGACTCCATAGAAAACACTGCAGATGGGGAAATGAGATCACTGGAGAAGTCAGCATCATAATCAGTTCATCAGGTCTACTTAACCGCTTACTGAATCACTAAAAGAATGGATCAGGTCACAAATCATAGTGCCACTGAGAATAACTGGTTGTATGTGCAACACACAGGCCAAAAACAATTACATGAAACTAAAGGTGAAAAAGTTGGCCTTGGTGTTGTGTATGCAATCATTTACTCGAATTTACATATCTCACATTTGATTCACATATGGATCCTCAGGAGTGCTGATGCCATGGATGGATGGTACACCAGCCACTATTTGCAGGATACATATGGGAACCAAGTATGAACCTTTGAGGTTTGGTCAATAACAGGTCATGAATTATGGATATCTATGATCGGGTCTGGCTGCCTCACACAGAAGGATGGATGGGCTGATCCAGGAAAAAAAAAAGGACTCAATCAAAGATATCCTTCAATACTGGCTTGATTGTTGCCCCCTCAGGATTCAACTTGAACAGACCTCATGGACAGGATCCTGTAATGTACATCAGTCCCTGATTGCCACGGTGGTATCCCATGCATCACAATGCAATGCATAGGATGCCATCATGACAACCAGAGAGTGATATGTAAAGTCTGACAAAATCCAGCACTGCACGGGATAAACTGATAACATAGGGATGAATACCACTTGAATCACACTGCAGATCAATTACAAAAAGATATGTACAGAAAGAAAAACGGGCAGATATGTATGTGGATATGTCCCTTTCAAATGGGTACAAATATGTCCCAACAAGATGTGAACCCAGAGTTCAGTTCAGTACGTGTGATTGTCCTACTGTCCATATATGTGCACCCTTAACAAACTAACTCATATTGATATCATCATCAGAGTTCACATACCTAGTATATTACACCTTACTTAGATGGGTATCAGTGGTATCAATGAAAGTTAGTTTGTGATGGCTGCACATATATAGGCAGTAAGACAGTCACATGTACTGAACAGATCTCTGGGTTCATATCTATCAAGGATATGTTTGTACTCATATGAAAGGTACATAAACACACATATCAGACCTTATTCCTCTCTGTGTACCTTGGCATGGCAATGGTTAATTTCACCTTGCTGTAACATTGTAGGCATCATGAAGAGATGTTTCGACAGATGTTGCTGGAGATGTCAGTCATTTGAACACACGGAGGCTCTTCAGCAGACTCAAAATTGACCCATTTGGAGATAAGTACATCTTTGGCATTGTCTACAAAGTGTGCCTGGTTTGCAAGCACACTCTGTGGACCATTTCAATGACGGATCCATCTCCAAATGGTTCAATTTTGGGTCTGCTGAAGAGCCTCCGTGTGGTCAAATGACTGACATCACCAGCTGTCACATACAGCAATATCTGTGCCCACATTGTTACATCAAGGTGAAATTAACCTTTGCTATCCCGTTAAAGAGATAGTAATATATTGCTATCCCTCTAATTGGATAGTAATACCTAAAATGTGAAAGTAAATATATATGTTATAGGATTGATCCACCGAGTAAAGCAAGGGTATTCCCACTGCTGAAAGGTGTTTCATCCCAAGAGTATAACAGCTCAAAGTTGAATATTTGATGGACAATATCACAGTGGCCTGAAATTGTACTATGCCAATGTTGCAAGACCATCCTCTGGCCAGCTTTGGTCCAGGGAGCATAAATCCATAAAGGATGATGTGGCAACAGAGCAAATGTACAATTTCAGACCACTGGGATGTGGCACCAAAGGAATTCATCTCTGAGTTGCGGTACATGTATAATAAAACACCCTTCACCAGTAGGAGTACCATTGTTTCACACAGGGGGATAAACCCTACAACATATATTTCCCTTTCCACATTTCAAGTATTAATATCAATTTGACACCATCATGGCTAAGTTTACTGATCACACAATCTCAATTCTCCACACAGCTTATGTGCCTCCAGCACTCCAGGAGCCCATGGAGGAGGCCACCTCACCACCCAGTGAGGAGTATACAGAGGAGGGGACCAGCCAGTGGGCACCGTACCCAACATCCACACCTCTTGCCCAACTGGATGCCCCACCTCTGGCTGCACCACCTCTGGCTACACCATCTCAGGCTGCACCACCTCAGGCTGCCTCACCTCTGGCTACACCACCTCTGGCTGCCCCACCTCTGGCTGCACCACCTCAGGCTGCCCCACCTCTGGCTGCACCACCTCAGGCTTCACCACCTCAGGCTGCACAACCTCTGGCTGCCCCACCTCTGGCTACACCACCTCTGGCTACACCACCTCTGGCTGCAACACCTCTGGCTGCTCCACCGTATTACAGTGACTGGATGCATCCCACCACCTCCAGGAGCTATCGCCCTCCAGCAGCAGCAGCACCACCACCACCAGGGAGACAATGGCTGCCCGGTAATGTGGCCACCACCCAATACGGGCCATACTCTTCCCCGATTGACCTACCCTCCTGGATCGCTCCCCAGCATGGCCCCAGGTATGATCCCAGGTGGGGGCCAAGCACATACCAGTGGACAAGGTATGACCCTGGCCACTCGACTACCAACACCTGGGCCTGCTTGGGGAGCCCCAGCACCCTATGCCAAGGGACGTGTTTACCCCACCACCTCCACCAGCACAGACATCAGTGGGCAGCAGTGAGTCCATTGATGTGGTGGGCACATACCCATCAGCAGCACATACAGCACCAGCTGAGGAGGACACAGCAGCAGCTGAGGAGGACACAGCAGCAGCTGAGGAGGACACAGCAGCAGCTGAGGAGGACACAGCACCAGCTGAGGGGGACACAGTACCAGCTGAGGGGGACACAGCAGCAGAAGATTCACCAGGTACAACCATCACCAGCATTGAACGCCCCACGGGGATGGAAGCAGAGTGTATGGCTCTGCAAAGGAGACTACTCCGGTCAAGCCACTGCACCAATGACAACATCACCAGGAGCCGTAGGGAATCCCGGAGAAACACAAACAGGATTGAGAAAAGGATCTATGCCCTGGAGTCGGAGGTCATGAGGATCAACACTCAACTCCATCAGCTCCACATGGGGGTGATGGACATGTTTGCACAGGTGCTGGTGGAGTTGAGAGAGCTGAACCGCAGGAAGAACTTACGGTTAGAGAGGGAGAACCTGTGTTCCAAAGAGGGATCCACTGTCCCCACCACCCCCTCCAATGTGACCCCTGAAGCCACACCTAGGGGGCAAAGGGTGACCAGGAGATCATCCAGGGTATCCACTTCTGGCACACAGTCTAAGGCCCCCCCCCCACTAAAAAAAATAATAAAATGCCCAACATGTTCCATTTCCCCTGAATAAAGGAACATTGTGCTTTTGAATCCTGTCTGGTCTGCTTTGTATTTGGTTATAGATTGGGTGGCAGAGTTGTCTCCAATGCATTGGCAAACAATTCAGTGAACACAACTTCTGCCTAGGTAAAATGTTTGTGGGATGTTACAACATGGGTTCACACACACGCACACACACCGTTGTCCAAATTCAACTGGAAATACATCCCTGGAGCCATATTACACAACTGTGTTATATGGCGATGTTGTGTGTTGAATTTGAACAACAAAACATTCCCCTTAGCACAACAAATGGTACAACATTGAACATTCGCGTACATCAAATGTTGTGTTTAACCCTTTGATTGCCAGAGTGGTAGGCAACGCATTGCAAAGAAATGCGTTAGGTACCACTCTGGCACTCAGAGGGTTAAGGGGATAACCAAACAAACAGCTATGTGACTTAGCGGTGACATAACAAGCAGGACAGATAAATGGGACATGCATCAATATTGTCTTGGATTCAAACTCTTATTGTGCAAGTGACTTACTGTGGAACCCAATGTTTTTAACCTAGAATTTCAATGTGTAGCACATACATTGATATCCTGGGGTGAGCATTGGGGTCTCCAGTAAGTTGAGTTGTTGTTTTCCTAAGGGTGTAACAGACTTCACCAGTGATAACACTTGTCCACTTAGTCTGGTTGTTCGTTGATGTAGCCCATGTACTGAGATATGTCAAAGTGAAGCAATATCTCAGAACATTAATTATACTGAGCAACACAGAAACTGTGGACAGGAATTCACTGTGGAAGTATGTCCCCTGTATCACCTCTTTATCACTCCCACAACACATTAGTGTATCACTGCCTTCATCATCTGTTTGCATGAATACATCACAGAGTCCACTCACTGAAAAACAAGTGGTGGACTCCTGTGATGTGGGTGATGCCTTTCCATGTATGGGGGATACTCTATCCTTGAGTGTGGTTACGCATTGACAAATGTGTAATCCAATATATCTTCATACAGACAGAGATTGAATAGTGATGGTTCTTCTTTATTGTGTCTCAAAGTACATTAGAACGTACATGTGTTTTCTGTGTGTATTGCCTATATGCATTAAACACTTGTATGAGAGGAGGACAGGAGAGAGGGATGGGGAGAGTAGTGGAGGAGGAGGAAGGAGAGCAGGACATCCCTGTTGAGAGCAGGGGTGGGAGAGGGAGATCCGCAGGGCGGTGAGGGACCAGGCCCAGAAAAGCAGGCACACGGAGGACAGGCACAGAACCTGCAGTGGGACGAGGGATAGTTCCTGGGGACCACCACACACAGGCAGGGGCAGAGCAGTCAGGACACTCCGGTTCTGACTCCTCGCATGCCGGAGCTGAGGGGGACAGGGTCAGGGATCCCCGATATACCGAGGACAAGAACACGGCCCTTGCGGAGGTTGTGCTGGAGAGGGAGAGTGTCCTCTATCCAGGGGAGAGGGTCCCCGGCCTGGCTGCGAGGAGGAAAGCTGCCTGGAACCAAATCTGCAGCCAGGTTAATGCGGTGACCACCTGTAGACGGGATGTGGACTCAATCAAAAAAAGATGGGGCGACTGCAAAAGGCAGGTGAAGAAGAAGATGGGGGATGCCGCCCTGCACGCCCGAGGCACCGGAGGTGGTCCACCTGTCCCCATCACCTTCAGCGCATGGGAAGAGAGGCTGTGGCAGACCCTGTCATCTACGCTGATTGAGGGGATCCCTGGAGGATCACACACTGGGGATGAGAGGAGGCTCCACACTACTGGTAAGTGCATCACCCCAAAACCACACACCACCTCAAACCACATACCCATCACAAACAAACACAGTCACATCCCAACATTTGCCCCTCATTCATCCACACAACTGCACCAACACAGCACCATGAGGGTTTAAACAGGACGCAAGACAAGGACAAATGTCAAAGTTCAACAAGGCCCAAACCTGTCCAACTCCCTGGTTAACCCTCATGTTGCTGTGCTGATCACACACAATACACACAAACTATGCTCAGAAAAGTGTTGTACGTCAAACATCACAATTGTTTTCACACAATGTTACCCATGTTCCCACAGGGAATGCAGCACATAACCCCATGAGTGCTAGAGGGATTATCAATGCATCGATCAACAATGTTTTGGCAACCCCTCCGGTACTCAAAGGGTTAACCAGACAACAAACACATGTCGATAGGCTAACAATTACATGGCACATAGGGGACATTCACTAAGCGGTGAAAAAGAGCTGATGTAGAGAATTTTACACTTACATACCCTCACTTTACCAATTACAGTGTTAGTCTATGGAGAATATTCAATAACATGAATCAAGCTGCACAGGCCCCATTGTATGGACTCCATAGAAAACACTGCAGATGGGGAAATGAGATCACTGGAGAAGTCAGCATCATAATCAGTTCATCAGGTCTACTTAACCGCTTACTGAATCACTAAAAGAATGGATCAGGTCACAAATCATAGTGCCACTGAGAATAACTGGTTGTATGTGCAACACACAGGCCAAAAACAATTACATGAAACTAAAGGTGAAAAAGTTGGCCTTGGTGTTGTGTATGCAATCATTTACTCGAATTTACATATCTCACATTTGATTCACATATGGATCCTCAGGAGTGCTGATGCCATGGATGGATGGTACACCAGCCACTATTTGCAGGATACATATGGGAACCAAGTATGAACCATTGAGGTTTGGTCAATAACAGGCCATGAATTATGGATATCTATGATCGGGTCTGGCTGCCTCACACAGAAGGATGTATGGGCTGATCCAGGAAAAAAAAAGGACTCAATCAAAGATATCCTTCAATACTGGCTTGATTGTTGCCCCCTCAGGATTCAACTTGAACAGACCTCATGGACAGGATCCTGTAATGTACATCAGTCCCTGATTGCCACGGTGGTATCCCATGCATCACAATGCAATGCATAGGATGCCATCATGACAACCAGAGAGTGATATGTAAGGTCTGACAAAATCCAGCACTGCACGGGATAAACTGATAACATAGGGATGAATACCACTTGAATCACACTGCAGATCAATTACAAAAAGATATGTACAGAAAGAAAAACGGGCAGATATGTATGTGGATATGTCCCTTTCAAATGGGTACAAATATGTCCCAACAAGATGTGAACCCAGAGTTCAGTTCAGTACGTGTGATTGTCCTACTGTCCATATATGTGCACCCTTAACAAACTAACTCATATTGATATCATCATCAGAGTTCACATACCTAGTATATTACACCTTACTTAGGCCTAGATTTAAAGGCAGCCGTTAAACCATCCGCTAAGTAAAAAAGGCACGTCGGCCGCAAAGAACACATTGTTTACGGCAGATTCAAAGGTAAGCGTTCAAGAATAGCTATCGGGCGTAGGCACTACAAAAACACGTTAAACAAAAACCAGCGTCGCACCTGATTTTGCATCACCGTGCATCCCAAACACCCGTTAAAACACAACTTAACTCAAAATGTTACATTACGGCTGCCGTTGTCTAGCAACCCTGATAGATGCACAAACAAAATTCAAACCTACAGCCAATCCCAAGGCCCCAAAGTATCAAAAATGTTCAAATACACCTATATATACCTCAAAATAACGGTTACACCCTGTCTGTGTTTCGAGTTTCAGCAAGCTAGAGCACAGGACCCAGGAGTGGAGGATAGCATTTAGAGAGAGAGAGAGAGAGAGAGAGAGAGAGAGAGAGAAGCATACAGAGGAGTAAGGTAGAAGGATTTTGGAGAGGAGAGAGTTACATTTAAATAGACACATAGCACACTTTTGCACATAGCACATACATCCATACAAACACATACACATACATACACATAGTCTTTTTTTTTTCATCACACCTTACACATTTTAAACTTTATTTTTACAGTGTGAATCCGTGAGTGAAAGTGTGTGACAGAGAGTGAGTGGGATCGAGTGTGTCTGTGAGGGCGTGTGAGAGTGCCTGGGTGTGACTGGGTGAATGATGGCCAGGAGAGGAGGACAGGAGAGAGGGATGGGGAGACTAGTGGAGGAGGAGGAGGAGGAAGGTCAGGAGGGGATCCCTCAGCAGAGCAGGGGTGGGAGAGGGAGATACGCAGGGCGGAGGGGGACCAGGCCCACAAGAACAGGCACACAAAGAAGAAGAGGGACAGATCCTGCAGTGGGACGAGGGGTAGTGCCTGGGGACCACCACACACAGGCAGGGGCAGAGCAGGCAGGACACTCCGGGTCTGACTCCTCGCATGCCAGAGCTGAGGGGGACAGGCTCAGGGATCCCCGATATACCGAGGAAGAAAACACGGCCCTCGTGGAGGCTGTGCTGGAGAGGGAGAGTGTCCTCTTCCCGGGGGACAGACTCCCTGGCCTGTCTGCGAGGAGGAGAGCTGCCTGGAGTCAAATCTGCAGCAGAGTTAATGCGGTGGCCACCTGCAGACGGGATGTGGACTCAATCAAGAAGAGATGGGGCGACTGCAAAAGGCAGGTGAAGAGGAAGATGGGGGATGCCGCCCTGCACGCCAGAGCCACCGGAGGTGGGCCACCTGTCCCCATCACCTACAGCGCATGGGAGGAGAGGCTGCGGCAGACACTGTCGTCCACCCTCATTGAGGGGGTCCCTGGAGGATCAGACACTGGGGAGGAGAGGAGCCTCCACACCACCGGTAAGTGCATCACCCCAAAACCACACACCACCCCAAACCACACACCCATCACAAACAAGCACTCACATCCCAACATCTGCTCTTCATTCAACCACACAATTGCACCAACACAGCACCCTGATGGTTTAAACAGGGATCAAGACAAGGACAAATGTCAATGTTCAACAAGGCCAAAACCTGTCCAACTCCCTGGTTAACCCTCATGTTGCTGTGCTCATCACACACAATACACACAAACCATGCTCAGTAAAGTGTTGTATGTTAAACATCACAATTGTTGTCACACAGTGTTACCCATGTTCACACAGGGAATCCAACACATAACCCCATGAGTGCCAGAGGGATCATCAATGCATCGATCAACAATGCTTTGGCAACCCCTCTGGTACTCAAAGGGTTAACCATACAACAAACACATGTCGATAGGTTAACAATTACATGACACATAGGGGACATTCACTAAGCGGTGAAAAAGAGCTGATGTAGTGAATTTGACACTTGCATACCCTCACTTTACCAATTACAATGTTAGTCTATGGAGAACATCCAATAACAGGATTCAAGCTGCACAGGCCCCATTGTGTGGACTCCATAGAAAACATTGCAGATGGTGAAATGAGGTCAGCGGAGAAGTCAGCATCATAATCAGTTCATCAGGTCCACTTAACCGCTTACTGAATCACCAACAGGATGGATCAGGTCACAAATCACAGTGCCACTGAGAATAAATGCTTGTATGTGCAACACACAGGCCAAAAACAATCACACATAAGTAAAGGTGAAAAAGTTGGCCTTGGTGTTGTGTATGCAATCATTTACTCTAACTTCAATTTACATAGCTCACATTTGATTCACATATAGATCCTCAGGAGTGCTGATGCCATGGATGGATGGTACACCAGACACTATTTGCAGGATACATATGGGAACCAAATATGAACCATTGAGGTTTGGTCAATAACAGGCCAGGGATTATGGATATCTATGATCGGGTCTGGCTGCCTCACACAGAAGGATGGATGGGCTGATCCAGGAAAAAAAAGGCCTCAATCAATGATATCCTTCAATACTGGCTTGATTGTTGCCCCTCAGGATTCAACTTGAACAGACCTCATGGACAGAATCCTGTAATGTACATCAATCCCTGATTGCCACGGTGGTATCCCATGCATCACAATGCTATGCATAGGATACCATCATGACAACCAGAGAGGGACATGTCTAATCTGACAAAATCCAGCACTGTACGGGATGAACTGATAACATAGGGATGAATACTACTTGAATCACACTGCAGATCTCTTCAAAAAAGATATGTACAGAAAGAAAAACAACCAGATTTGTATGTGGATATGTCCCTTTCAAATGGGTACAAATAGGTCCCAACAAGATGTAAACCCAGAGTTCGGTTCAGTACGTGTGATTGTCCAACTGCCCATATATGTGCACCCTCAACAAAATAACTCATATTGATATCATCATCACAGTACATATACCCAGTATATTACACCTACTTGGATGGGTATCACTTGTATCTATGAAAGTTCATTTGTGATGGCTGTACATATATAGGCAGTTAGACAATCACATGTTCTGAACAGATCTCTGGGTTCATATCTATCAAGGATATGTTTGTACCCGTATGAAAGGTACATATACACACATATCAGACCATATTCCTCACTGTGTACCTTGGCATGGCAATGGTTAATTTCACTTGATGTAACCTTGCAGGCATCATAAAGAGATGTTTAGAAAGATGTTACTGTATGTGACAGCTGGAGATGTCAGTCATATGACCACACGGAGGCTCTTCAGCAGACCCAAAATTGAAACAATTGGAGATGGATCCATCATTGACATGGTCCACAGAGCGTGCTTACAAACCAGGAACACTTAGTAGACAATGGCAAAGATGTAGTTATCTCCAAATGGGTCAATGTGGAGTCTGCTGAAGAGCCTCCGTGTGGTCAAATGACTGACATCTCCAGCTGTCACATACAGCAACATCTTTCTAAACATCTCTCTATGATGCCTGCAATGTTACATCAAGGTGAAATTAACCATTGCTATCCCGTTAAAGAGATAGTAATACCTAAAATGTGAAAGGAAAAATACATGTCATAGGATTGATCCACCGGGTAATGCAAGGGTATCCCCACTACTGAAAGGTGTTTCATCACAAGAGTATAACAGCTCAAAGTTGAATATTCCAGGGACAATATCACTGTGGCCTGAAAATGTACTATGCCAATGTTGCCAGACCATCCTCTGGCTAGCTTTGGTCCAGGGAACAGATATCCACAAAGGATGATGTGGCAACAGCGCAAATGTACAATTTCAGGCCACTGGGATGTGGCACCAAAGGAATTCAACTCTGAGCTGCAATACATGTAGAATACAACACCCATCACCAGTAGGAGTACCGTTGTTTCACACAGGGGGATACACCATACAACATATATGTTCCTTTACACATTTCAAGTATTAATATCAATTTGACACCATCATGGCTAAGTTTACTGATCACACAATCTCAATCCTCCACACAGGTTATGTGTCTCCAGCACATCAGGAGCCCATGGAGGAGGCCACCTCACCACCCAGTGAGGAGTATTTGGAGGAGGGGACCAGCCAGTGGGCACCGTACCCAACGACATCCACACCTCTTGGCCAGCTGGATGCACCAACCCTGCCTGCACCAACTCTGCCTGCACCAACTCTGCCTGCATCAACTCTGCCTGCACCAACTCTGCCTGCACCAACTCTGCCTGCACCAACTCTGCCTGCACCGACTTATTACAGTGACTGGATGCCCCCCACCACCTCCAGGAGCTATTATCCCCCAGCAGCAGCAGCAGCACCACCACCACCAGGGAGGCAATGGCTGCCCGGTGATGTGGCCACCACCCAATACGGGCCATACCCACAGATTGACCTACCCTCCTGGATGGCTCCCCAGCATGGCCCCAGGTATGATCCTAGGTGGGGGCCAAGCACATACCAGTGGCCAAGGTTTGACCCTTGGCCACTCGACTACCAACACCTGGGCCTGCTTGGGGAGCCCCAACAGCCTATGCGAAGGGACGTGTTTACCCCACCACCTCCACCAGCACAGACATCGGTGGGCAGCAGTGGGTCAATTGATGTGGTGGGCACATACCCATCTGCAGCACAACCAGCACCAGCAGAGGAGGACACAGCAGCAGCAGAGGAGGACACACCAGCAGCAGAGGAGGACACAGCACCAGCAGAGGAGGATACAGCACCAGCAGAGGAGGACACAGCAGCAGCTGATTCACCAGGCACAAGCATCACCAGCAGTGAATGGCCCACGGGGATGGAAGCTGAGTGTATGGCTCTGCAAAGGAGACTACTCAGGTCAAGCCTCCGCACCAATGACAACATCACCAGGAGCCCTAGGGAATCCCGTATAAACACTAACAGGATAGAGGCAAGGATCCATGCCCTGGAGTCGGAGGTCATGAGGATCAACACTCAACTCCATCAGCTACACACGGGGGTGATGGACCTGCTTGCACAGCTACTGGTGGAGTTGAGAGAGCTGAACCGCAGGGAGGACTTACGTTTGGAGATGGAAAACCTGCGCTCCACAGAGGGATCCACTGCCCCCACCACCCCCTCTAATGTGACCCCCGAAGCCACACCTAGGGGGCAAAGGGTGACCAGGAGATCATCCAGGTTATCCACTTCTGCCACACAGTCTAAGCCCCCCCCCCAAGAAAAAAAAATAAAATGCCCAACATGTTAAATTTCCCCTGAATAAAGGAACATTGTGCTTTTGAATCCTGTCTGATCTGCTTTGAATTTGGTCATAGATTTGGGTGGCAGAGTTGTCTCCAATGCATTGCCAAACAATTCAGTGAATACAACTCCTGCCTAGGTAAGATGTTTGTGGGATGTTACAACATGGGTTCACATACACATCGTTGTACAAAATCAACTGTAAAAACATCCCTGTTGCCATATTACACAACTGTGTTATATGGCAATGTTGTGTGTTGATTTTGCATAACAAAACATTCCCCTTAGCCCAACATTTGGTACAACATTGAACATTCATCTACATCATATGTAGTGTTTAACCCTTTGATATCCAGAGTGGTAGGCAACGCATTGCAAAGAAATGCGTTGGGTACCACTCTGGCACTCAGAGGGTTAAGGGGATAACCAAACAAACGGCTTAGCGGTGAGATAACAAGCAGGACAGATAAATGGGACATGTATCCATATTGTCTTGGATTCACACACTCATTGTGCAACAGACTGACTGGGGAAGCCAATGTTTTCAACCTAGGATTTCAATGTGTAGCACACACATTGATATCCTGGGGTGAGCATTGGGGCCTCCAGTAAGTTGACTTGTTGTTTTTTCTAAGGGTGTAACAGACTTCCCCAGTGAAAACACTTGTCCACTTGGTCATGTACTGTGATATGTCCCAGTGGAGCAATATCACTGAACATTGATTATACTGAGCAACACATTAACTGTGGACAGGAATTCACTGTGGAAGTATGTCCCCTTTATCACCTCTTTATCACTCCCACAACACATTAGTGTATCACTGCCACCATCTGTTAGCGTGAATACATCACTGAGTCCACTCACTTGCAAACAAGTGGTGGAGTCCTGTGATATGGGTGATGCCTTTCCATGTATGGGGATACTCTACCCTGGGTGTGGTAACGCATTGACAACTGTGTTCTCAAATATATCCTCCTACAGACACAGATAGAATGGTGATGGTTCATCTTTATTGTGTCTCAAAGTACATTAGAATGTACATGTGTTTTCTGTGTATTGCCTATATGCATTGAACACCTGTATGAGAACACTAAATGTACTTTGAAACAAAAAAATAGTACTTTAGTAACACTGCTGCCCAGCTCATGTGTTGTCCACAAGGTTTGACAACTCTGTAGCTGAGCATCCTAACTGTACAGGTTATAAAACTCAGGAATTAGTGTTTTCTGTGTCTATATGAAAATGATCCAGTAGAGGTTTGTGTGAACCTCAGGTCAAACTTTGCATCACCAACAACATCAACATAAACAGCAAGGGGTGATCTCCATGAAGGTGATGTCAAGACATCAATCCAGTCACATAGAAGAACTTCAGTTCAAGGATGGATCATGTTACGGATGCCTGTGGAAGAAGAGGACAGGATTTGGAGTAGTTGACTTGA
Organism: Rhinophrynus dorsalis; assembly: GCA_037306005.1. NCBI lineage: Eukaryota > Metazoa > Chordata > Amphibia > Anura > Rhinophrynidae > Rhinophrynus > Rhinophrynus dorsalis. The sequence goes on along the minus strand of CM074719.1, from coordinate 222,932,622 downwards.
ACTGATCATCAAGCAACAACAATTTAGTCTTTTTGATCCCCTCAATTTTCACAGTTACAGGTGAGTACACAAACCATTGCTTGACAATGTGTTGTGTACTCATCTGTAACCAATTATGTGGAGAACTAAGGACATGTGCCCCAGCCCTATGGATATGTGCCCCTGACATGGATACACACATCAACAAGTGTTCTGAGAGCTCCATGGAAGTAATGAATTTGGGCTGCCACTGTTAATGTGACAGTGGCAGCCCAATGTCATTTGTTCCATGGAACTGTTAGGACACATTTGTTGATGTGTGTATTCATGTCGGGGGCACATATGTCTGCACACTCACAGGTCAGCATGGTGTCCCTGGTAATCTGATCTACGTCTCATGACCTCTACATTGTGTGCCCATACCACTGTACATCCACCCCTGTGCTGCTCTTCTCAGCTGTAGCACAGTACAGGTTCCATATTGAGTCCAATGGCCCTTTAACCCCTGATGTGACGGAGTATTATCCAATGCATAGCATTGGATAACACTCTTTCGCTACAAGGCTAGCATGGTTGCTCTGGCTATGCTCATGGCAAATCAAGTTAGCTGCTGTCAATCAAGCCCTGTAAGGCGATGAACATGGGTTATGTGTTGTACCTTGTTTCTCCTGAGGGTGTGCGTGATATCCTTGGGGTCTGTATGTCAACGTGGAGAGTGGAATGGAGGATGGTTTTTGAGTCCACACACACAATTTGCCACGTCCGCTGCAAGTGCAGTGCTGTGTCACTGTTCCTGTGGGGTGAGACAGAACAAAATGTGCAGTGTGGTTAGTGTCACAGGACTGATGGGGGACTTGCATGGATTGTTTGCATGCCTGTGTTATACTCACATGTAAAGTGTTCCGTGATGAGCCTGTCTCTGATCTGTGTCCCTCTCAGGGTCTCCTCAACGTGTCCGATGTCCATGGGCACTTCCTGTATGGGGGGGGCCTGGATGTGCTCCAGCAGCCTGGTGTCCACTGCGATGTTGTGCAGTATTGCGCACGACCACAATGATGTCGCACACCTTTCCAGGTGCATACTGCAGTGCTCCCCCCGAGTGGTCCAGACATCGGAATCTTGACTTGAGGAGGCCAAAGGTCCGCTCAATGGCATTCCTCGTTCTGCCATGAGCCTGGTTGTAGCTTTCCTGGGCATGTGTTCGAGGATTGGCCAGTGGGGTCAGTAGCCAGGACTTGCATCCATAGCCAGCATCACCTGTGTAATGTGAGTGACATGGTGAGACAGGGAGCACATGTTGTGTGAATGATGTTTTGTGTGGTAGAC